>CM062820.1:106125863-107409403 GCA_031772625.1 Pinus tabuliformis | reverse complement strand
TTTTTTTCTTTTCATCCATCTGCTTATTGCTATTCAGATAGTCTCCTTTTGTTATATATGTATAAGACAACTGATGATCTTGCCTTTGATAAGACCTTTTTGCATTGATTTTGGTATGATGAAGTGTTGATCCCCTCTGGGATATCCTATGGCTGCAAGATTTTGATTCATATGCTTGCAAGGTGTTTTGATCCTTGTTGTATCTTATGTACTTTTTATATTGTCTCAATATAATATTATGAAGATTTTTCTCTCTCAGAAAAAAAGATTAGAAGCTACTTTCTGGTCTTTATGTAATGTATGTAATGTATACGGTTCGGTTCGGTTTTATGTAATGTATATGGTTCGATAATGTCAGATGGTAATGTAATGGAATGCAGACTGAATTTGGTTCAAAAAACTTTTACATATAATTTAATAGGTTATTGTTTTAAATTTTGAAATGCCTACGTACCCTGGTTCATTAATGAGGTTACCAAAAGTGGAGCCTATCATTTGCTTACCCGGATAGCTTGTTTCATTAATCTCAATGGAATGGCTACTGCACGAACATTTCCAACCCACTGACGGTGTAGTTCTGCGTTGCTTTGCCGTTGGTTTTGCAGAAAAGGGGGCGCGGGATTGATGATGAGTGCCAGTGGCCCTCGCCAACATTTTCACAGCTTCTACAACACCCTGCTTGTATCGTCATTTGGCTGTAATCAGTTCAAAATGGATTACGATTTGATTTCCTCCTATTCTATTGTTGGCAGTGGCACCAACACTGGTTTTCCAACAAAATTTCAGTGGAATAAAGCAACTGAGAAACAGCACGAGAGGGTGGTTTGCTCGGATTTAGCTTTGGATTCTGTACAGTTTCAAAATACAAAGCATAAGTTTCACTAGACCAGGCTGAGAATGCCAATCACATTTTGGAAATGAATGAGTTGTTAACATTTGTCTTTGTATGGTTGGTTCGTTTCTTTTAAACAATTTCGATTACTATTAGTGAGTGCAGGATGAATCATGAATGTATCATGTGTACTTCGAATTTGGTAAAGAAGAATATTAAAATAAAATATTTTAAAGATTGTATGTAAAATTTCGATAAGTTTAATAAATTAATTAGCTTTTAAATCTTCTGAAGTAGTGGAATCTAGTAAAATCTTGGGTAAAATTTTAAGCTATTCGTATAAAATTATGGTATTCTCGTATGCGTATTAAGTAGATTATTCAAATTCTAGTCATATTATTTGAAATTTTGTAAGGTTATTTTGAATAAAGAAGATTTATGTATATATGTAAATTGTAATCAAAAGTAAATATAATTTTTTTAGGAAAATATATTATAATTTAGTAAATATATTATAATTTAGTTATTCAAATTCTAATAGCATTGACTTTTTTATTTTGAAACTTATTTTGAATAAATAATATTTTTGTATATAGATAAAATGGAATCAATAGTAAATATTTTTGTTTTGGGAGAGAAAATTATATTATAATTTAGTTGTAAAATTAATAGTAGGATAATTATTATTGGTTGCTATCTACCAATATTTAAGGAAAATCAAGTCATTTTTAGTGGTTAATAAATCCGTATGCATTCACTCTTGAGAGATGCTTCTCGGACTTTTGTTTTTTTCATATTGAATCACTAGATTTAATTAAATATTTAAAAATAATTTTAATTTTAATTCAATTACAATTAATAAATGAATTTTATGTTGTAATTTTGTTTTTATAAAAAAAATTTATATATATATATATATATATATATGACATTAAAAAAAAATAATAATAACTATTCGTATTCATAACAATGATATTTTGTTATGATATTTTAAAGAATACATAAATTTTTAATAAATTTAATTAATAAAACAGATAGTTAGAAATTTAATATTTTTATATAGAAAGATGTAAAATATATATAAAACATAAATAATAGTTAAAAATTAAGATTTATTTTATCATATTTGTTGGGTTTTGAATTGATAGTGAATAAAAAAAAGTGGCTAGTTCAAATTCCTCCATAGTTAACCCCAAAAAAATCAATTTACCATATAATTAAAATAATGATTTATGTTCATAATTATTATATTTTGCAATTTCATATTTGATTTTAATTAAAAAATATATAAAAACTTATAATAATCTTTGGTCTAATTTCCCTTTAAGCATGGTACAACATTAAGACTTTCGTCCACATATGGCTAAATTATGAATCAATGAAATGTAGCAAATTAATCTAGAAAAAAAGATACTTGTAAAATATATATAAGGCTCTAAACACATCATCTAGGTTCAAATCTCCACTAGTGACATGATGAGTTATAAGGCATTTGATGTAATGGATTTGTGCTTATTAATATTATTGTATTGGCTTCAAACCTTATTAAACTTTTAATGTTAATTTTACACACTCTCTCTCTCTCTATATATATATATGACATTTTTTTTTCATTCTATTTTATTTTATGAGTTAATATATTATTTTTATTGTTTATTAATATGACTTTTAATTTATTGATATATTTTTTATTCCAAAAAAGTATATATAATATTATTGGAAACCACAAAAATTTTCAATATTATTTTTAAAGATTAATAAGAAAACAATATTTCTATATTAAAAAAAAAAAAATCCATATATAATTTTAAAATGTATATGGGTGTGTGGATAGCAAGTTAAAATTTTTACTTATGTAAAACAAATTATTATTTTTTATAATCTTTAGTCTACATGGGAAAGCAAATCATTGGCAAAAGTAAGATTCTTAGTATATAGAATGCTTAATGTTTATACTATAACAAAATAATAAAGATTTCAATAAATTCATTTTATGTTAAATAAAAAAGTAATTTAAATTAGAAATATATATATATATATATAATATATTGATACATTTTATTTTATTTTAATATTGTTGATTTGATGGTGTACCACTATAGGTGTGATGTCATGTGTAGGACCAACTGCTTCATGACCTCAACTAAGATGAGGTTCTTTTGACTCGAGCTGTGAATAATGAACTACAACGAATGTGATGTCATGAGTAACCTCAACTAAGGTGTACGACTGTAGGTGTGATGTCATGAGTAGGACCAACTGCTTCATGACCTCAACTAAGATGAGGTTCTTTTGACTCGAGCTGTGAATAATGAACTACAACGAATGTGATGTCATGAGTAGGACCAGAATAATGAACTACAACAAATGTGATGTCATGAGTAGGACCAACTGCTTCATGACCTCAACTAAGATGAGGTTCTTTTGACTCGAGCTATGAATAATGAACTACTGTAGGTGTGATGTCATGAGTAGGACCAACTGCTTCATGACCTCAACTAAGATGAGGTTCTTTTGACTCAAGCTGTGAATAATGAACTACAACGAATGTGATGTCATGTGATGTCATGAGTAGGACCAGAATAATGAACTACAACAAATGTGATGTCATGAGTAGGACCAACTGCTTCATGACCTCAACTAGGATGAGGTTCTTTTGACTCGAGCTATGAATAATGAACTACAACGAATAACCCTTTACCCTGTGATGTCATGTGATGTCATGAGTAGAATAATTAACTACAACAAATGTGATGTCATGAGTAGGACCAACTACTTCATGACCTCAACTAGGATGAGGTTCTTTTGACTCGAGCTATGAATAATGAACTACAACGAATAACCCTTTACCCTATGATGTCATGCGATGTCATGAGTAGGACCAGAATAATGAACTACAACGAATGTGATGTCATGAGTAGGACCAACTGCTTCATGACCTCAACTAAGATGAGGTTCTTTTGACTCGAGCTATGAATAATGAACTACAACGAATAACCCTTTACCCGCGAGTGGAAGTGAAGACCTTAGGATGGAATCAAAGGGTTTCTAGGAAGGTTTGGCAAGCACGAGGAGCAATATTTTGTAGCCTATTTTCATTGTTGGAGAAGTGACGTTCTGGTGGCAACTAGTCTTCATTGGAGTGATAGGTGGCAACCCTCCTGCCCTAGAGTAGAGACCCTATGTGTTGATAATAGATGGAATTATGATAAGCTAGAGGCGAAATTGGATAGTTGAGAGGTTTAGTGGTCAGATGTACTTGGGGCACTAGCAAACGACTAGATAAAGAACTCTTCCCTAGAGTAGCAGTGGTGGCATGGATTCTTTTTCTGAGCCCCTCTTATCCAATTCCGGAGTTCCAGGTGTTGAAATATGTAACTAGGTTTGGTCTTCATAATGGCATACATAATGATGATTTTATGTATTTAATGAAAATAGAAAAATAAATTTATTAGTTGTATTCTTGAGGCATGGGTTTCAGGCATGGGTTTCATGCTCAAGGGAAAATTTATTTTAAATCAATCACCCATTTAGTCCTTTTAGGTTTGTCATAAAGTCAATTGAACCATTGTCATGTATTGAAGACCCATTTGGGATGTTACATATTGTAAGAAAAAATATTTGAGTCAAATTAGAGTCAAACGATCCTCCAAGACCAAGTCAAACATGCAAGCATCAAGCTAGCCTAATGGAGCAACAAGTCAGCCTAATAGGAGGATCAAGGAAGCCTATATATAGGGAACTCAACATCATTTGGAGAACAGACTCTCACTCACACAAGTTCAATTGTTCAATTATAAGGAAAAAATGCAAAGAAGAAGAAGACTAAGGAAGGAGAAAAGGTCAAAGTTTTGGGTTTATTTTGGGCTACTTTATATCCGCACGTGTGAAGGAATGAAGGCACATATTGTTGTAGGGAATTCGAGTTATAGAAATAAAGTTAGGTCACCAAGAAGAGTTATTTTGGAAGTTGTGTTTTCTAAGAAGGAGAATCTACCCAAGCAATGAAGTAAAGTTGCAATTGAAGTTTTTGGGCAAGTCAAAGTTGCAGTTTCTAGGTAAGTCAAAGCTACAAGTCAAAGCTTTGCTCAATTTCTAGGTAAGTCAAAGCTTTGCTCAATAGGTTGAAGTTGTTGAAAAATAGATGATCTTTATTGTTTTTTTATAGTATAAACATTAAGCATTTTATATACTTAGAATCTTCCTTTTTCCCATGATTAGCTTTCCCAGGTAGACTAAAGATTATCAAAAGAAATAATTTATTTTACATAAGTAAAATGTTTGACTTGCTATCTTATATATATATTAAATTGTATATGAGTTTTTTTAATAGAAATATTGCTTTCTTATTAATCTTTAAAAACAATATTGAAAATTTCTATGTGGTTTTCAACAACATAATATATATTTTTTTGAATAAAAAATATATCTATAAATTAAAGGTCATTAATTGATAATAAAAATAATATATTAATTCATAAGATAAAATAAGATGAAATTAAAGGAAAAAATTTCACACAAACATATATATATATATATATATATATATAATGTGTAAAAATACTAGTAAAAGTTTAATAAGGTTTGAAGTCAATACAATAATATTAATAAGCACAAATCTATTACATCAATGTCTTATAACTCATCATGTCACTTGTGGAGATTTGAACCTAGATGATGTGTTTAAAGCCTTATATATATTTTACAAGTATGCAGGCACCACAGGCTTACTAACCAACCACGGGCTTACTAACCACTAACCAACCACTAACCAGTGATTTTAGGTGACTTGGCTTTCCTTGATTATCCCACTATTAATTTAACAACTAAATTACAATATATTTCCCCCAAAAAATATTTACTATTAATTACCTTTTATCTATGTACATAAATATTCTTTATTCAAAATAAATTTCTAAAGAGAAAAGTTAATAACTAAATTATAATATATTTTCTAAAAAAACCTTATATAACTAAATTATAATATATTTTCTCCAAAAATTGTACTCTTGATTACATTTTTTTACATACATAAATCTTTTTTATTCAAAATAACCTTAAATGACACAGTTAATACATAAAATATTCTTTATTCAAAATAACTAGAGGGCAAAGCTTTAGATAATATGACTAGAATTTGAATAATCTAAGTGAAAGGCATACCATAATATCATGCCCAAGCTTTTACGAGAGTCCACTACGAAGATTTTAAAAGCTTATTAATTTATTAAATTCTGAAAATTTTACAACCAATCTTTAAAATATTTTATTTTAATACTTTTCTTTACCAAATTCGAAGTACACATATTTTATTTTAATACTCTTCTTTACCAAATTCGAAGTACACACGACTGCACTCACTAATAGTAATCGAAATTGTTTACTAACCACTAACCAACCACTAACCAAATTCGAAGTACACACGACTGCACTCAATAATAGTAATCGAAATTTCTTACTAACCACTAACCAATCACTAACCAGTGATTTTAGGTGACTTGGCTTTCCTTGATTATCCCACTATTAATTTAACAACTAAATTACAATATATTTCCCCCAAAAAATATTTACTATTAATTACCTTTTATCTATGTACATAAATATTCTTTATTCAAAATAAATTTCTAAAGAGAAAAGTTAATAACTAAATTATAATATATTTTCTAAAAAAACCTTATATAAGTAAATTATAATATATTTTCTCCAAAAATTTTACTCTTGATTACATTTTTTTACATACATAAATCTTTTTTATTCAAAATAACCTTAAATGACACCGTTAATACATAAAATATTCTTTATTCAAAATAACTAGAGGGCAAAGCTTTAGATAATATGACTAGAATTTGAATAATCTAAGTGAAAGGCATACCATAATATCATGCCCAAGCTTTTACGAGAGTCCACTACGAAGATTTTAAAAGCTTATTAATTTATTAAATTCTGAAAATTTTACAACCAATCTTTAAAATATTTTATTTTAATACTTTTCTTTACCAAATTCGAAGTACACACGACTGCACTCACTAATAGTAATCGAAATTGTTTAAAAGAAAGGAACCAACCATACAAAACAGATGTTAACAACTCATTCATTTCCAAAAATGTGATTGGCATTCTCAGCTTGGTCTAGTGAAACTTATGCTTTGTATTTTGAAACTGCACACAATCCAAAGCTAGATCCCAACAAGCCACCCTATGGTTGTGTTGTTTCTCAGTTGTTTTATTCCGCTGAAGTTTTGTTCGAAAACCAGAGTTGGTGCCACGGCCAGCAACAGAACACGAAGAAATCAAATTGTAATCCATTTTGAACTGAGTACAGCGAAGTGCCGATACAAGGAGCGTGTTGTAGAAGCTGTGAAAATGCCAACGAGGGCCATTGGCACTCATCATTAATGCCGCACCCATTTTGTGCAAAACCAAGGGCAAAGAAACACAGAACTGCACCGTCAGTGGGTTGGAAATGTCTGTCCTGTAGCCACCGAGATGAATGAACCAGGCTATTGGGGCAAGCAAATGATAGACTCCACGCTCGGCAACCTCATTAATGAACCAGGGTATGTGGGCATTTGAAAATTTAAAACAGTAACCTATTAAATTTTTGAACCAGATTCTGTCTACATTCTATTACATTACCGAACCGTATACATTACACAAAGACCAGAAAGTAGCATTTAATCTCGATCAATAAAACCACAACACAATCTTCACAGCTTATAAGGGATATGTCAAATGACACCTCAAAAATCCCTGTGAGATCCACATTTCAGTGTTCGTATCATCGGCCACAATCTTCACGCCTTATAAGGGATATGTCAAATGAAACCGCAAGAATCCCTGTGAGATCATCATAAAGGGTGGGGCAGGGCCTTTGAATACCTGGTTTTCAGCGCTCCATGGAGAGCCCTCGCAATATCCAATAGATTGCCGATCATAAAGCGTGGGGAAGGCCTTTGAATCCCTGGTTTTTCAGTGTTCCATGGAGAGCCCATGGCATCGACAAGTATTTGAGGAAGAAACGTTTGCAGAAAAGGGGATATTCCTGCGAGAAATAGTGTGTACAACAGACAATTAACGGATTGTAACCGATTCAACGATTCAACGGATTCATACCGGTTTTTTCCAATCCAATGGCTGTCACTCTTTCCATCGTCTAACATCGGAATCGAAGGCTGACAAAGTTACAGCTGGCATGGGAGGGGAGTTTGTTTCAGAGGGAACGCCTTACGGCGTAATTATAACACTGAGAATGTTTTGCCTTATTTAGTGATATTAATCGCTAAATGTACATAATTTTTAATTATAATACTTAGAGAGAGAGGATATTCTGGTCGTGAAAATGACGATATCTATGCCACTTCATAAAATCAGGCTGAACTTTGAATATATATAAATTAGTATTTGTACCAGATGTTGCAAAGGAAATGTCGTAAGGCATAAATTTGAGAAGAATAGTGAAATATAGAAGATCATTGAATATAAAAGATAGTAAACAAAAAACAGGGCAAATTAGTGAGATAGAGTAAGAGTAACTCTGTGAGTTTCGAGGACAAAGAAAGACTAGGGAATGCTTCCAGACTTGCGATGGCAAATTAGTGAGAAAGAGTAAGAGTAACTCTGTGGGTTTTGAGGACAAATAAAGACTAGGAAAATACTTTTATATTTGTCAAGAGTTGTAGAATGGAGAAGAGTTGCAAGCTAGTAACCATGAACAACTCAAATGCTCTATAAGGGCGTCTCTTGAAAACTGAACTGGAATTGTGACTTGTCATCTGAGAGATTAGGCACAAAGTCTAACGCGGAATTCATTTGATGTCTTGCACAAACGTATCTATGTACCTACTTGGGAAATGGCATCAAAGTGTCCTCAACAAGTAGACTTTTCACACCGTAATACCCAAAGAAATACAAAAATCAAAAGTCATAAGTAAACACAAATCCCTATGAGACAAGATCAAAGATAGTCTCTTCAATCAAATTACTGTGGATGGCTCTTTCTAATTCACACGCTACAATTTCAACATTATTTTGCAGCTCCATTGCCAGACCTTCTTTAGCCAAGTCCTTTGCTACAATATTTTCTAAAGTATTGCAATTTTTTGGTTGTTTAAGGATAATGGTTGATTGTTACTCATGTTTTTCTCAAAAGTTGTTTCCCTGAAGGCATCTTCTGCAGGTTCAACTTACTGTTTCTTAGGGATCTCCATATTTATGTGGATATAAAAAACAAACTGCAGTGAAGCTATCAAGAAATATACATTTTGTCAGTATAATTATTAATTTACTAAATTATAAACTATATAAAAAAAATTAAAAAAGATAATAATAAATAAATAAATTACATTTTGTCAACATAGTTGATAATTTACTAAATGAAATGATCTCCATAAGGTTTTAAAATAGAATTTCTTAAAAAATATCTATCAAAAGAAAAGAACACGGTATTTCATTTGAGGTGTAAATTATGTAAACTACTTATGAAAGTCTAATCTAAAACTTGAGTAGATACCTAAACCATCTTAAGTACCTTAAAATGAAATTGGCATTAACACTATAGGTCGAAGAATGACTCAATAGGTTGTTGCGCTCGTTACATTTCTTGCAGCTTTCTCCGAAAAAGTTCGCAGTCATCTTAATAATTCAATGAAGCCCAGTGTTGCAAAGGTTTATGCATCAGTATTGCAAAATTATCAATCATGTGAACATGATTACATCCATATCAAAAACTACTAATGCACAAGGGGATAAAGATGTAGTACAAAGAGTTCACTGACATTGCAAAAACTATGATCCATATTCACTTAAGTACATTTCAAAAAATGTTATTTACATGGTCTCAACTAAGATAGATGCCCCAACACTATATATTAACAATCAACACTGAAGGTTTAGAGTTTGAAGGAAAAAGAAGATATAGATGCCAAACATAAATCAGAAGTTGCTTCCCTGAAGGCATCTTCCACATGTTCAACTTAGTGTTTCTTACCCAAGGATGGTGATTGACAAACGACCCTAATATCTCCAACAATAGTTCATTTATGTAGTAAAAAAAAAGGTGTCGCTCCCACTTATTTTCACCTGCCTCTAATTGGCCCAGTTCACCACCATACCCACAATAGTTTTCAATCTTCTCAAATAATGAAGGATCCGTTTTCACAATTCAAAGTCCACATTCTCATTCAAAGTAGAATTGCAATCTTGATGGAGGCGATATTACAGCCTCAAAAGATGGAGCGTTGCAAGTTCTTTCACTAAAAAATTTCAGTTTCTCCACTGTAATGGTCATCGAAATCCATCCCATTCACTTGCAAAACATTTTCAGCCTCATGCTTTGGTTTTTTTTCATATCCATCAAACATCAGTAACCGAAGTCGTAAGTGCAATTCTGCAGTATGAACATGGAAACCAAATTCTAATTAGCAAATTAACTTGTTATAAGAAGAAACAATAAGGCTTTGAAAAATATTCACTGAACAAAGTAGAAGATCGATTTGAGAGTAAAATTGTGTGACCTTTTAGTGCATCGAAGATTTACCTTGGAGACTTGAGCTAAGTTCCTTGAAACCTTTCGGGTTTGGTGTTTCTTCTTGGAAAAGAGAGTCAAGAACTGAAACTGGACTAAGTTATTTTTCTTTCTCATTATTAACTTCTGAAGTTCCAGATTTAGGATGGTGCAAATGGTTTGGTGGCCTACAAGATGTTGGAGAGCTCAGTGGTGGTTGCTCTAATTGAATCCCCTAAAGAGAATCCAATTCATTAGCTACTAACATGACTCATGGGATAAAAAAAAGGCTAGATGTAAAGAATGCGAGAATAAAGTGCTTGCAGAGAATTCAAAAGTTTATCTTTCCACATAGATAAAGTATTGTAGAAAGGGAAAAACTAATGAGAATTTTACCTCAGCTACATAAACAACATTATAAGAAAATTGATGCACCACTTTTCACATAAACAAGGGAGTAGAGCACCCAAATTCTACGTAGTAAATTAACTTGTTATAAGAAGAAGCAATAAGGCTTTCAAAAATATTCACTAAACAAAGTAGAAGATCGATTTGAGAGTAAAATTGTGTGACCTTTTAGTGCTTCGAAGACTTACCTTGGAGATTTGAGCTAATTTCCTTGAAACCTTTTGGGTTGGGTGTTTCTTCTTGGAAAAGAGAGTCAAGAACTGAAACTGGACTAGGTTATTTTTCTTTCTCATTATTAACTTCTGAAGTTCCAGATTCAGGATAATGCAAATGGTTTGGTGGCCTACAGGATGTTAGAGAGCTTAGTGGTGGTTGATCTAATTGAATCCCCTAAAAAGAATCCAATTCATTAGCTACTAGCATGACTCATGGGATAAAAAAAAGGCTAGACGTAAAGAATGCGAGAATAAAGTGCTTGCAGAGAATTCAAAAGTTTATCTTTCCACATAGATAAAGTGTTGTAGAAAGGGAAAAATTGATGAAAATTTTACCTCAGTTACATAAACAACATTATAAGAAAATTGATGCATCGCTTTTCACATAAGCAAGGGAGTAGAGTACCCAAATTCTACTTAGTAAATTAACTTGTTATAAGAAGAAGCAATAAAGCTTTGAAAAATATTCACTGAACAAAGTAGGAGATCGATTTCAGAGTAAAAATGTGTGACCTTTTAGTTCTTTGAAGATTTACCTTGGAGATTTGAGCTAATTTCCTTGAAACCTTTCAGGTTGGTTGTTTCTTCTTGGAAAAGCGAATCAAGAACTGAAACTGGACTAGGTTATTTTTCTTTCTCATTATTAACTTCTGGAGTTCCAGATTCATGATGATGCAAATGGTTTGGTGGCCTACAAGATGTTGGAGAGCTCAATGGTGGTTTCTTTGATTGAATCCCCTAAAGAGAATCCAATTCATTAGCTACTAGCATGACTCATGGGATAAAAAAAAAAGGGCTACATGTAAAGAATGTGAGAATAAAGTGCTTGCAGAGAATTAAACAATTTATCTTTCCACATAGATAAAGTATTGTAGAAAGGGAAAAACTGATGATAATTTTACCTCAATTACATAAACAACATTATAAGAAAATTGATGCATCACTTTTCACAGAAGCAAGGGAGTAGAGCACCCAAATTCTACTTAGCAAATTAACTTGTTATAAGAAGAAGCAATAAGGCTTTGAAAAATATTCACTGATCAAAGTAGAAGAGCGATTTGAGAGTAAAATTGTGTGACCTTTTAGTGCTTCAAAGATTTACCTTGGAGATTTGAGCTAATTTCCTTGAAACCTTTTGGGTTGGGTGTTTCTTCTTGGAAAAGAGAGTCAAGAACTTAAACTGGACTAGGTTATTTTTCTTTCTCATTATTAACTTCTGAAGTTCCAGATTCAGGACTATGCAAATGGTTTTGTGGCCTACAAGATGTTGGAGAGTTCAGTGGTGGTTGCTTTGATTGAATCCCCTAAAGAGAATCCAATTCATTAGCTACTAGCATGACTCATGGGATAAAAAAAAAAGCCTAGATGTAAACAATGCGAGAATAAATTGCTTGCAGAGAATTCAAAAGTTTATCTTTCCACATAGATAAAGTGATCCGAATGGAAAATGGCATCAACCCATGGTATTCATACACCCATGGAATTTACCCATGGTATTGTAAGTGACATCCACTCATGGTATTTATCCACCCATGGTATTGTAAGTGACATCCACCCATGGTATTCATCCACCCATGGTATTGTGACATCCACCCATGATATTCATTCACCCATGGAATTGACCCATGGTATTGTGACATCCACCCATGGTATTCATTCACCCATGGAATTGACCCATGGTATTGTGACATCCACCCATGGAATTGACCCGTGGTATTGTAACTGAAAAATACTATAAGTAACAAGTCGCATTTTGTAAAAGGACAGATGGTCCGCCACAATGTGGCCTTTATAGTTATTATCGATTTTAATAAAAAGTTTCGTTGTGGTTTTGTTTATTGGACATTCTCCTCTTTTACTTCTGGCAATTCAAGTTCTCAAATCTTGGGGGTCTCTCCCCCTAAGATCCATTTCAATTTTTTAGATCTTGGGGGCCTCCCCCCAAGATCCGGATCAGTGGTATCGGAGCAGGTTATGATTCCATGGGAATGAGGGTTTCATGCATATTTCAGTTTGAAATTTTTGCAACAATATTCAACAAACTTCAGGCATACGCAATGACCTCCACAGAGCACTTTCTTGGGCCAAGCAGGAAGAATTTTATTTTTTCATTTTTTTTGCAGGATTTTTTTTTGGGCAGCGAGTTTGCAGATAAGATCTGAAAAAATGGTACAATATTTACAAAAACAAATAACAGATTTGGATTCCTTGCAAAAAAATACCAAAAAAAAAACGGCCAAATCAGGGTCTAGATGAGGGAGATATCGTTGATTTAAAATCAGCTATGTTGTAGAATTATTTTTTTTACGACAATTGGTGGATGGTGACTCTCCTATCATTTTTTGAATTTTTTGTACATAATTTCATAAAACAAATTATAGATCCGATCTCTTCTTGAAAAATCACCCAATTTCAAAAAAATGGGTCGAATCAGAGTTCGGATGTGGGAGATATCACTCATTTAAAATCAACTATTTTTTTCATAAATTTTGTGACGACGGAAAAATTTGCAGCACGAATCGGAGATTCTAGGGTGTCCAGATAAGGATTTCCAACACATGGAAAGATGCAAAATGGTCCTTTTGCTTCCAAAAACAGGTTATAATAAATATTCTGAGTTATATTGACCGAGTTATGTTCATTTTAATTATGGAGCAACATTTGTAGCGGGTTCCCGTTGGAGATGTGCCCTCCCACCCCACTTTAGTAGGCACTTGCTTCACATTCATCAGTTCCAACATAGCAGCATTTAGCTTAGGTTATTTGGAGACGTGCCCTCCCACCCCACGCTATGTAGGCACCTGCTACTTCATCAACAACTAACATCATGGTTATGGGTCAACTGCACAAAATCCTTGTCATCGAAGTCCATTTGCTAGGCTGCACACTATTAGTATCACAGTTGGTCACAAGCATTACAAGGTATCTCTATCCTCGGATCTTCGTTTGTCATGGTTATGGGTCATCCACAAACCCACACTTCATCTAAGTCCATTTGCTAGGTCACACACTGTTAATATCACAGTTGGTCACAAGCATTACAGGGTATCTCTATCCTCGGATCTTCGTTCATCATGGTTATGGGTCATCCACAAACCCATACTTCATTGAAGTCCATTTGCTAGGGCGCACACTGTTAGTATCACAGTTGGTCACAAGCATTATAGGGTATCTCTATCCTCGGATCTTTATTCATCATGGTTGTGGGTTAATCGCATAAAACCCTTCTCTTCAGTGTCTCTTCATATTCAACTAAGGCTTCGTAGGAGGGAAATTCACGCAACAGGGACCATTGCTTCTTAAGGAGGGAGGAATGATCCGAATGGAAAATGGCATCAACCCATGGTATTCATCCACCCATGTTATTCATCCACCCATGGGATTTACCCGTGGTATTGTAAGTGCCATCCACTCATGGTATTTATCCACCCATGGTATTGTAAGTGACATCCACCCATGGAATTGACCCATGTTATTCATTCACCCATGGAATTGACCCGTGGTATTGTGACATTCACCCATGGAATTGACCCGTGGTATTGTAACTGAAAAGTACTATAAGTAACAAGTCGCATTTTGTAAAAGGACAGTTGGTCCGCCACAATGTAGCCTTTATAGTTATTATCAGTTTTAATAAAAAAATTCTTTGTGGTTTTGTATATTGGGCATTCTCCTATTTTTCTTCTGGGAATTCAAGTTTTCAAATCTTGGAGGTCTCTCTCGCCAAGATCCATTTCAATTTTTTAGATCTTGGGGGCCTCCCCCCAAGATTCAGATCATAAAGTAGTGTAGAAAGGGAAAAATTGATGAGAATTTTACCTCAGTTACATAAACAACATTATAAGAAAATTGATGCATCACTTTTCACAGAAGCAAGGGAGTAGAGCACTCAAATTCTACTTAGTAAATTAACTTGTTATAAGAAGAAGAAATAAGGCTTTGAAAAATATTCACTGAACAAAGTAGAAGATCAATTTGAGAGTAAAACTATGTGACCTTTTAGTGCTTCAAAGATTTACCTTGGAGATTTGAGCTAATTTCCTTGAAACCTTTCGGGTTGGGTGTTTCTTCTTGGAAAAGAGAGTCAAGAACTGAAACTGGACTAGGTTATTTTTCTTTCTCATTATTAACTTCTGAAGTTCCAGATTCAGGATGATGCAAGTGGTTTGGTGGCCTACAAGATGTTGGAGAGCTCAATGGTGGTTGCTCTGATTGAATCCCCTAAAGAGAATCCAATTCATTAGCTACTAGCATGACTCACGGGATTAAAAAAAAAGGCTAGATGTAAAGAATGCGAGAATAAAGTGCTTAAAGAGAATTCAAAAGTTTATCTTTGCACATAGATAAAGTATTGTAGAAAGGGAAAAATTGATGAGAATTTTACCTCAATTACATAAACAACATTATAAGAAAATTGATGCATCACTTTTCACAGAAGCAAGGGAGTAGAGCACCCTCTTGCCAACTGAATAGAAAAATATTGGTACACATAAAAATGTTTAATGAAAACTTTCCAAAAGGTTAAAGTTTGCTCCTAAAAATATCTTTGATAACACTACGAGTTCCATTTATTGGATACATTCTCTGGAAAAGAAAAAGGAATGCAATTTTCAACTCTCCTACAACCATGAAATAAATGAAACATGCAGGCTAAAAAATGAAAAAAGGTCGTTGAGATGGCCAACTGAAAAAAAGGCTCTTAATGTCGAACTGAGAGGCAGAAATAATTTGAACCTAGGGTAAAATTTCACTTTTAGGACTTAACCCAACCCTGTCTCAACAGAATTTCCCTGACTTTTTATTCACTATACAATGCATAAAACCAAGTCAATAAAATAAATCTCTTTTTTAGATCTAACAAGATATCCATTTAATTAATTTAACTTATAATTGTTAGGTTAAAAATTGACAACTTTAGAACCAAGGCTAAGAAAATGAAACAATAAGAAACCGAATGAAGAGGCATTCATAGAAGAAACGTTAGATACTATAATGAAAAAGAGAAAAACACATATGCAAGATAATCACAAAAACCAAAACATCCAGCACTACATATATATCAACAACGCAATCATAGGGAGAGAGTCCTTGGAAGACAGTGGTGAGTAACAATTGTTATGCAATCTTCTTCATGAAAATCTATCAGGGAACAAAGCAGTGCAAGAAAATTCTTTGAAGCCTTTTATAAACAACTAAAGAGAAATCATAAATGGCTTGGAAAAAGTTAACAAGGTAGAATTTTTATGCAATCTTATTCATGAAAATCTATGAGGGAACAAACCAGTGCAAGAAAATTCCTTGAAACCTTTTATAAACAGCTAAAAGGAAATCATAAATGCTTGGAAAAAAGTTAACAAGGTAGAATTATTGACATCAGGCTTTGTGTGTTAGCTTGAGCTTGTTTTAGTTCACCATTCATAGCCTCAGTAACCTGAAGTTTTTGTCATTCAAGCCTCTAAGTTGCTGCTTCGTGTTATTAAATCCTTGAACTTATTATTGAGCATTAAGTCTTTAATTATTTAATTAATTAATGATGATTATTGTTTTGACATTATATAAAAAAGTTTAAAGTCATTGGAAACTCTTGGGATTTTGAAGTAACATGTTTATAAGCTAATTTAGTATATTCACGTTAAATAATTTTTAATTTTTTAATTAAAAGTTATGCATATTAATTTAAGACTATGCTCTAGGCCTAAGGCCGTTCCTACCTCTAATAAATTTTGAATCAAAATCATTTTTCTTAGTCTTTCTTACACATAGATATAAAGAATTGCTAATAGTCTATCACACATAAATTTAGCCATAGTTCAAACAATCAGCTCTCTCGTACAAATAAATACAATTTATAAAAATACAATTTTCAAGGAACACATATCCATAAAAAATAAAATTAAAAAATTAAAAAAATGAGAGAATAAAAGAACCAAAAAGGAGAATACTATTTACATCATTGGCATTTTGATTATCAACAAAGTATTCTCTTTATTTTCATTCCTATTCTAAAAAATGTTCTCATTCACATTGTGGGTCAAAACCATTCACGATTTTTTTTTTTTAATTCAAATTCAATATAAAAAATTATTAGTTTAAAACTTAGTCATGCTACTTTCTGAATGTAAATAGGGGTGACTTTCTTATTTATGGATAATATTTACTTAACCTCCTAATGTTTTATATCGTTCCTTTCATTACGACTTAATATGTCCACATCTAATTTATCCTTATGCATCCCGTAATAAGACTTAGTTCAAGAAGATAATTTTTCAATAATACTCTAAGTAGATTGACTTACAATCCAATCTCTCACACGAAGTAGATAACAAATCTTGGCATTCATTATTTATTCACTCTCAAGTATGGGATAAATTGGCATATAACTTGATAGGAAGAAATTGTTCGAAGGGATATATATGAGGTGGAGAAGTTATATGTGCGAAATATTACTACACACCTGAACTATAACGATTCTCAACAATGTAAAAAAAATATATATAAATCTGTGAGAAAATAAATAGAGGGAAGGCTTTCTCGAAAGGGAATTCTATGAATCCATTCTCAACAATGTAAAAAAAAAAAAAATAAGTGAGAAAATAAATGGAGGGAAGGCTTTCCCAAAAGGGAATGCCATGAATCCATAAATAAGAGTCCCAAACTTTGTCCCAAACTCCCGAGTAGATTTATTTTCCAAATTTGATGCATTCAACTCCAAAAAAAAAAACTAAAATTTAACCAATGTCTCATATGAATCCATAAATAAGAGTCCCAAACTCCTGAGTAGATTTATTTTTTAAATTTGATGCATTCAACTCCAAAAAAAAACTAAAATTTAACCAATGTCACAAATAATTGTTCCATGGAACTTTAAATTAAAGTGGTGAACTCTTCATAGTAAATCTTTGGCTTATCAAACTAAGAACCAATGAAACAATTACAATGTCAAAATTTCGAATTCAAATGTAGATGCCACTTGAAGAGGTGATGCACACTACTCATCAATAAAGTTAAACTAGAAAATTGTACATTTTATCGAAAATACATGTAGTTGTAAAATAAATACTTTTAATGGTTTATTTCTTTTTCTATAATACAATTAGTTTATTTTAGAAAACATATATTAATCATCAAAACACATAGGTAATATGAGGTATTAAATCAATTACTAATAATAAAATCATCATTAATATTTATAAAAAAAATGTAGAGAGATAGAATGTTTATCTTATGGATAGTTTGATCTAAGCCATTGAATTAGTGTGAGTAATTCTCCATTCAAGCATAGTTAGTATTCTATGAAGGTCATTGACTAGTAGTTCTATGAGACCATCAAGGAAAAGGGAACTAGTTTGAATTGTTTTATATTACTCATTCCATTCTAGTTGTTTCCAAGACTACTCATTCCATTCTAGTTGCTTCAAAGACCAACTGATAGACTGACTACATTATTATGAAATGTTTAATGAAAACTTGCCAAAGGTTAAAGTTTGCTCCTAAAAATATCTTTTATAACACAACCAGTGCCATTTATTGGATACATTCTCTGGAAAAGAAAAAGGCATGCAATTTTGAACTCTCACGCAACCATGAAATAAACGAAACATGCAGGATAAAAAATTAAAAAAGGTCATTGAGATGGCCATCTGAAAAAAGGCTCTTAATGTCGAACTGATAGGCAGAACTTGGGTTGCATGGTTAGGAATTTGGTCAATAGAAACATAATTTGAGCTTGGTGTACAAATTCACATTCAGGGCTTAAGCCCAACCCTGTTTCCTCTTTTCTTGGGCTAAAAAATTAAAAAAGGCCGTTTAGATGACCAACTGAAAAAAGGCTCTTAATGTTGAACTGACACGCAGAACTTGGGTTGCATGCTTAGGAATTTGGTGAGCAAAAACATAATTTGAACCTGGGGTACAAATTCACTTTCAGGGCTTAAGCCCAACCCTGTTTCCTCTTTTCTCAACTCTCTTGCAGCCATGAAATAAACGAAACTTGGGTTGCATGCTTAGGAATTTGGTTAGCATAAACATAATTTGAACTTGGGGTACAAATTCACTTTCAGGGCTTAAGCCCAACCCTGTCTCCTCTTTTTTCAACTCTCCTGAAACCATGAAATAAACAAAACATGCAGCACTATATATATATCAACAACACAATCATATGAAAAATTCACTTTTAGGGCTTAAGCCCAACCTTGTCTCCTCTTTTTTCAACTCTCCTGCAACCATGAAATAAACAAAACATGCAGCACTATATATATCAATAACACAATCATATGGACACACGAAGCCTAACATTTTTCACCCACTGGTTTTTATAAATGATCCCGGGAGAAAAGGGGATCAGAGAATCTCAGTGAGATGAGATGGATATCCAAGATATTGGATATTCACTCAAAATATCACTTTTGGAATCTATGGGAAGCATAAAAAATGGACTTTGAAACCACCTATGGTTTTTTGGCGAGACCGTTAGAACCTGAAAATATCTATTCTTAGCGGGATATTGAAACACTCTGTGGCCTTCCAATGCAACCATATAATCTTTAACTGAATATTTGACAAAGTTTGTAGTTTAGCAGCTTCACTAAATTTGGAGATTTCTAAATGTGTCCACGCCGGTACGTAGTTGGATTTTGTTTTTTTTTTGTGATAACATTTCTCCTAGATATTATTTTGATTTGTTGTGGTTATCAATATAACATCAACAATTTTGGACTATGATTTTTAATATAAGGAGGGAAATTTCCCACGCTAAAATCCATTTACACTTTCAAAAATATATTTAAAAACAAAATTTATGATGAAAAAAAAGGATAATCCACATGAAGATGCTTCCTAGAAGTCCCAACCCATTCAACTAACAAGATATCCCAAGAATAAAGATTTTGAAATAGATGACCCTGATACACATCATTTAGAAGCAAATTTCCAGACTGAAATCCATTTACACTTTCAAAAATATATTTAAAAACAAAATTTATGATGAAAAAAATAGGCTAATCCACATGAAGATGCTCCCTAAAAGTCCCAACGCATCCAACTAACATGATATCCCAAGAATAACGATTTTGAAATAGATGACCCTGATACACATCATTTAGAAGCATTCTAATCTTATTGTACTTCGATTTATGTTTTCAATTATAGGATTTTGAAGGTGCTGGCACCGTGGAATGACATTAAGCAATTGCATCCAACAAACCAAGTCAAACACCATTAAAATTGAAATAGATTGAAACTCCCAAAAACTACTTGCAACCGAGTTCTTACACTATGAAATGACAGAGAACAATCGTATCTAAAAAACCAACCCAAACACCTTGAAATTGAAACAGGGGGAAACTCCCTAAAAATGTTGAGAGCTAAGTGCTAACACCATGAAATGAGATAGAACAATCGCGCCCAACCAACCAACTGAGCACTCACCTTGAAATGGGTGCAACTTCTCTAAGATTACCATCCTCATATTAGGGATAAGAAGCAGAACATCAACATCAATCATAACACAGAATCTTAGGGCCAACCAACATCAATCATAACAAAGAATCTTAGGGATGCTTAATAATATAGATCAGAAACAAAGCTCAACATCAATCATATCAGCCAAATTCTTTGTGTATTGAAAAACCCAAATGGATGCAACTATATCCCCAAGGATTCCAGCAAGGGTTAATTGAGAAACAATTTGATGATGTGTCCTTTGGCATTGCGATAGAAATATAAATCATAACATTTAAATTCAGATTAAGATATATATATACATATATCTATATATTGTGATCATGTACTACCTAAAATTTACCTCAAAAGACTCGAGGTTATTCCAGTTATCAAGATAGGGTTCAAAATCTAATTCTCAGTCAGGTCAGGCAACAACAAGAGCTCCTGTGTCAACCACATTATCTCCGTTGAGGACCATCTGATCAAAATGCCATACAGCTGCCAAAAAAGAAAGGACAGAATCAAATCAATTACAAGTCCTGCTTTTAGTAATGAAGCATGATCAAATCACTAATCCTACATACAATTTCTTCACTTTCATTGTCAATATGAAAAAAAAAGTCTCTCCTCAAATATTATCAAAATTAACATATCATCATCATACCATGGCCTTTCCCTATCCTTCTCAACTGAAGACACATATCATGATACTTCTTGATAGCTTCAACCTGCAAAATTGCAGAGGAAAACATAACATTAGATCATTGTTTATACTTCCCTCCTACTTGTAAAGGGAGGAATTGCAGAGCATGTGATTTGTTCGATGAGAAAATTGCCCTTGATGAAATCCGTCATCTAACCATTGTTAGCCTCTTGGGCTACCTGCTCCCATTAAATCCATGACCTCTCAAAATTATTTCTTAATGCAACATAATTAAAAATATTTAAAAGTAACATGATATATCGAATCAACGGTAAAGAATTCAGTTGATATTTATAGCATGAAAGTTCAAAAAAAAATTGTTTGTTAGTTTCTCCAAAGACAAAGCCAACTCCATGGCTATAACCGGTATATTGAGAACCAACCCAAAAAAACATCAGCCTACATTCTATCAAAAAATGACATGATGCATGCACGAAAATATACAAGTCTGTGGATTGGACTCACCATAAAGGGCATCACCCTTCTCAGCGTTGTCAAACTCCATGACAACAGATAATAAAATGGACTGTAGTTTAGCTTTCCCACCTCTGATGTTCTTCTCAAAGAAAGGACCAATACATGGTAGAGTTTAAAATAATAGTTATAACCAACATGAATAATGTTTAAGGCTTGAAACAACAGACTGAATTAAAACTCTCAAGTCTTAGGAACCTGGTATTTCATGAGCTTTTATGCATGATACCGCTCTTCGTCACTGGCATCCTTAGTATCTGTCAGATTGGAGAAAATATGCTACTTATTTCCTCCTACATAGATGTATAACAAGCATACATATACATATACACACCAATATATGAAGAAAACCTGAGGGTACTCACTTAGCAAAACCTGACAAAGCCATGTTGTCTCTATCAAAGTATGCAAAGAGAGCATGATAGACAAATGAAATGTTGCATTCCACGCTTCCAAAAATAAGTTTGACATGACTTCAGAGTATGCAGAAGTTAATGCATCCAATATGAACTAACAAGAGCACGATTTACATAAATTCCATGCTAATATAATAGAAATTTAAAGCATCCCTGGTACTGGGAGTGATGTTTCCAGGATGAAGAGCAGGCCATGTGTAGGTCTTGACTTCAGATTTAAACCACAAAATTTCACAGACGAAATCACTAAACAAATCTAACTTATTTTGTACAATATGTATGTGCAAGTTGGAATCTTCAGAGTTTGGTGTTGCAAATAAAGTTGCCATCAGTCCTGACCTGCAAACTAAGTATTTCTGGTGTCATTAATGACATATTCTAACCATTCACTAGCTCCTGTGACGTAGTTCCATTCCTTCCACCACCAATTCTCAGTGTACTCATCTATGTAATGTGCCATAGGGCTCGATCATGTGACCTTATGATGAGATATTTCACAAATCTATGAGTCTGGGCATTTCCCACAATCACCTCGGGGTTAGATTCTCTGTGATCTTGAGAGTCAAGGGAAAGAAGCGCAAACCTAATGAGTTGGCTTACAGTGTATTTCATCGGAAACTTAAGGAGTCTGCAGACAGTTAGCTCAGCGGGTGGGATGCAACGGTCCAACTGAAAAATTAACGAGCAAGAGTCTACAGATAGTTAGTTCAGCGGGTAGGATGCAACGGTCCAACTGAAAAATTAATGAGAAAGTTGGTTGACGAGACTAAATCAAGGATTGAACAGAGTAAATCTGTTCACTTGGTGGGATCAATGGAAGGGAACACTTCAATCGTCTAATATGTGATCTAATGGTGGATAGTGAAGACAACTAAGCCGAGAGGCAAGTTCATTTCAAATGGAATGCCTTACGACATAAACATAATTAGTATACTTTTAGTGTATATATGTATCAGTATAGATCTATTTTAAATATAGATTTAACGTGAGTCTAGAAGAATCTAATTTTTTCAAGCCCAATTTTTTTTATGAGCCAATATTTTTAAATGTTTTGTGTGTATATATATATATATATATATATAAGATTTTTTAAAATTTTATTTTCGCTAATTACTGATGGACACCCTTACACATCATAGTGGGCTATAAAATGAGCTTTTTGGCTAAAAAAAGTTAGAGAAAAATATGCCAAAGAGAATAAAGAAAATATAGAATAGAATGTTTTAATATGAAAGCAGAATATTCCCTTGGATAGCTTATTGTGGTTTATTTAGTTTTTATATAAAGGATGTAAAAGAAATTTAAAGAAGGAAATGGGAAGATAAGATAAGATAAGATAATTATATTTATGTCCAACTGATGACCATAAAGTAGGTCAAAAGGACTGTTGAGTACATTGATGTATATACAAAGCGGGAGAACCAAACTGTCTCCTATAAAAGATACAATGCATGAAGTAAATCAACATCTCGCCCTAGCGGAGAAGATCCAGGAGCTAATAAGTCTGAGGATCAGACCCATCTCTCCTAACATCTGAGGTTGAATGAATAACACTGAAGAAACTCAACAAAGTATGTTGGCCTGATGAAGAGCTGATGGCAAGTGTAGACTTTCCACTAAATCGTATCCCGGGGGGTTCACACGCTGCTGAATGCTGGAGGACCTAGTCTGTCTCCCAAGAACGGATATGAGATGGAACTGCTGCTGAGATCTCGTGTGCTAGGGTGAGGTCCCACAGATCCTCACTGATCTGGAGTCTGGATACGTACTGGTATCAATCGATCTCTTGGTGCCCATGTCTGAAGGTAGTACCCTGAAAAATGTCGTGATCCTCTACGTGGGGTCTGGTCTGATGGGAGGCTAAAGAATATGTGCTCGGAACCTAAGAGCCTCCTACATATATATGGCCAAACATCTATGATAGGGTACCTGAAAAAGTCGGCGAGGGTCCGAGAATATCTTAACAAGCAATGAAACCTTCCTCTGATCTCGTAGTAGACAGGGCATCCAAGGATGAAGTGCACCTCGGTCTCCACTTCCTATAAATGACATACCTGACAGAGTCTATTTAGTCTATCCACCTAGTGGTCTGTCTCTACACGAAGTCTATGAGAACCTACTCTGAACTGGCCCAGAGGAATGCGAAGAGCATGCATCTAGTGGTGAAACGTATATTGGGGTCGAACAATGAGCTCATCTCTCAACTCCAAGAAGTGCTCAGCGCAAAAGGCCATCTTTGGGCACAACCCTCCTAGAGAATTGACCCAAGTGACCTGGACGAACAACATGTAGATGTCCTCCCTGATGATCTTGTTTAGCTCTTGTCTAGTAGGTAAAAGGTGACCATGAGAATCTAAGGAATATGGGAAAGGAGGGAGACAATCCAACTGAATTCTCACTGACTCTAAGAGGTTTGAAACTCCTGTAAACCACTGTCTGGCTCAACTTGAGGGAGCAGAACGGGCAATAGTCTCAAAAGAGCAATATGCCAAGTAAGGATAACGATCCCTACTCTTTATCAAGTCTGCCAAGCCCTAGACACGATGTAAGAATGAAACGAAAGTGAAGGTCGTCTCAAGCCGAAAGGGCTAAGCTCCAAACTCTGCAAGGATGATGTATTGTGGCACTGTCAGTTTGCACCTAATGATGCGACGAAGAAGAAGAATCTAGACTCTCTCAGCTGAAGCCTAGTCTGACTCAAGTAAATACGTTCCCCAAATCTCTAAGCCATATAGAACAGTGGGACAAATCAAGGTGTCCATGAGGCTCCTCTTGGACGAGATGTCCTGGTAGTGATGTCGAAAGCATTGTCTCTCGAGAAGGGCTAAGGATCCATATCCTTTGTTGATACGAGGTTGAAGCGCTGGTTGCAAACTGAAGCGGGGAAGAGAATACATGATGTAATGTTTTAATATAAAAGTAGAGTATTATTTTAGATATATAACTATGGTTTATTATGTTTTTATAATAGGGATTGTTTGCAATAGTTATTAATAAGAAGGTAAATAGTAATAATTTGTCATGGAACTATTTTTAAAATATATAAAAAATATATATAAATTAAATAATAATCTAAATAAATAGTAACAACTTACATGAGAGTGATAATTGTGTTATATATATATATATATATATATATATATATATATATATATATATATATATATATATATATATAATGATTTAAGTGTTGTTAAATAGAGTTGGTCTTAATTTATATTTATTTTGATTGGTGGCAAGTGATGGCACTTACCATGCCTATTACTACAAAGTAGTAGAATAATCACATAGCTATGACTATTACTACATAAGTAGTTGAATGATCACTTGAGTTGAATAAGATGGTAATCTTCAATGAAGAAATTAGTATTGCAATAATATGGCAATTATTTTTTTAGTGCTAAGTTTAGAGGAAAAGAGTGTAATTCTAAATATTTTTGTGGAAAATACAATGACTATATTGTAATATGCAAGTGTGCTTTAGAGTATTTTTTTTCCTCCTCTTAGAATAGTTTTTCCAAGTAAATCATGGTGTTCACATATTTTTGTCTATTTGATTTGTTTGCAATTGTTATTCTTATTTTCAACACATTTTTCTCTTATGGTTTAGTGTAGTTTTAAAAACATTTTTCTCTCATGGTTTATCTTCTACAATTTTTAAAAATTATTTTTTATGGCAACCTAAACTAAAGGCTACCACCCTTAATCTATTATTGGTACACTTATCTAGACAAACACTAATATATAAAAGAGATTTTTATTTGCTTTGGATTAAGCCCAAGTATTATGGGTGATGGATTCCTCTTATCGAGAGAAAAACTCACCATCCAATATGTAGGTTGTCTCTCACTATACACAGAACAATAAGCTTGTCCTTCTTCTACTCTAGAATCTTGGCTTTGACCATGACTTCAAACACCAGATGACTTCTTCCTCTACATGAATACTTGATATCTTTCACAATTAAATCAATGTCCCACCATCCAATATGTAGGTGATCTCTTACTATAAACACAAGAAGCACCTTGTCCTTCTACTCTAGAATCTTGGATTTAACAATAACTTCAAACACAAGATGACTTCTTCGTCTACATGAATACTTAATCTCTTTCATAGTTAATCAATGACTCCTTCCTCCTTGTTGCAACATGGGTAACTTCCCAAAACAACAATTAATGCCTCAATAAACTATCTATTTGTAATTCTAGAATTCAATCTTTGCGGTTAAGAGAATGGCCTCTCTCTTTTCCAATGGCGACTCGCTAAGGTAATCAGGGCCAATGAGAATGCATGGAAAACATGCTTGTTTGACTCCTCTTCATCTCATCACATGGTGCTCCCTCTTAGTTTTATTCTTGTCCTAAAGTTGCACAAACCTCACTTGCTCTTCCTATGCAAACCCTTCTCTATCCATTTATTTTCCCTTTATCTTCTTCACAATAGAAGGTAAATGATCCGGATCTTGGGAGGAGGCCCACAAGATCTAAAAGATTGAAATGGATCTTGGGGGAGAGACCCCCAAGATCTGAAAACTTGAATTTCCAGAAGAAAAAGAGGAGAATGCCCAATAAACAAACCACAAAGAAACTTTTTATTAAAACCCATTGATCTGGATTTAAACATGAATGCAACAAAATATAGAGATAACCAGATACATAAAGATGCATCGGAAATAATACTTCATTTCATTAATGGAAAATACTGAAATATGCTTACAACCAGAAATGGAAATAAACCAGCTAGGGTGATGGTAGCTTATCTCTGAGAAGAGATGTGGTCGCTACATGCCTCTGAACTGTAAAGGCTCCATTATGGCGAACAATCTGTCCTTTTACAAAATGTGACTTGTTACTTATAGTATTTTTCAGTTACAATACCACGGGTCAATTCCATGGGTGAATGAATACCATGGGTGGATTTTACAATACCACGGGCGGATGCCATTTACAGTACGATGGGTAAATTCCATGGGTTGATGAATAATATGGGTGGATGAGTACCATGGGTTGATGCCATTTTCCATTCGGATCATTCCTCCCTCCTTAAGAAGAAATGGTCCCCATTGCGTAAAGTTCCCTCCTGCGAAGCCTTTGTTGAATATGAAGAGCCACTGAAGATAAGGGTTTTATGTGGTTAACCCAAAACCCTGATAAACGAAGATCCTAGGATAGAGATACCTTGTAATGCTTGTGACCAACTGTGATTCTGACAATGTGCGGCCTAGCAAATGGACTTCGATGATAAGGATTTTATGCGGTTGACCCATAACCATGATGTTGGTTGCTGATGAAGTAGCAGGTGCCTACATAACCTGGGGTGGGAGGGAACGTCTCCAAATAACCCAAGCTGAACGCTGCTATGTTGAAACTGATGAATGTGAAGCAGGTGCCTACTAAAGTGGGGTGGGAGGGCACGTCTCCAATGGGAACCCACTCCGAATGCTGCTCTAGAATTAAAATGGACATAACTCGGCCAATATAACTCAGAATATTTATTATAACCTGTTTTTAGAAGCAGAAGGATCATTTTGCATCTTCCCATGAGCTGGAAATCCTTATCTGGACACTCTGAGATCTCATATTCGCGCTACAACAGTTTCGTTGTCACAAAATTTTGATAAAATAGCTGATTTTAAATCAGCGATATCTCCCACATCCGAACTCCGATTCGACCCATTTTGTTTTTATAAATTGGGAGATTTTTCGAGAGGAATCCAGATCTGGTATTTGTTTTTGTAAATTTTGTACCAAATGTTTCAGATCTGATCTGCAAAGTCGCCGCCCAAAAAAAATTCTTGCAAAAAAATGAAAAAAAGAAAAATTCTCCCTGCTTGACCCAAGAAAAGTGCTTTGTGGAGGTTGTAGCACATGCCTGAAGTTTGTTGAATATTGCTACAAAATTTGAAACTGAAATATGCCTCAAACCCTCATTCCCATGGAATCATAACCTGCTCTGATACCACTGATCCGGATCTTGGGAAGAGGCCCCCAAGATCTAAAAGATTGAAATGGATCTTGGGGGGAGAGACCCCCAAGATCTGAAAACTTGAATTGCCAGAAGAAAAAGAGGAGAATGCCCAATAAACGAACCACAAAGAAACTTTTTATTAAAACCCACTGATTTGGATTTAAACATGAATGCAAAAAAATACAGAGATAACCAGATACACAAAGATGCAGCGGAAATAATATTTCATTTCATTGATGGAAAATACTGAAATATGCTTACAACCAGAAATGGAAATAAACCAGCTAGGGCGATGGTATCTTATCTCTGAGAAGAGACGTGGTCGCTACATGCCTCTGAACTGTAAAGGCTACATTATGGCGAACAATCTGTCCTTTTACAAAATGTGACTTGTTACTTATAGTATTTTTCAGTTACAATACCACGGGTCAATTCCATGGGTGAATGAATACCATGGGTGGATTTTACAATACCACGGGCGGATGCCATTTACAACACCATGGGTAAATTCCATGGGTCGATGAATAATATGGGTGGATGAGTACAATGGGTTGATGCCATTTTCCATTCGAATCAGTAAAAGGATCAAAAAATCAATTATGACAACCCAATTTTATGCCCAAAGAACTTGATCCACGATTCTTCTAACTTGCCAAAGTCCAAAAAACCCAAGAACCTGTCACAACACCTCTACTAGTCATGAAGTTCCAACCTTACATGAACAAGGCCTTTCATTTGTGCCACTTGACAACCTTTGGTTTGTTGCCTTTTGCATGTGGTGCCATCTTGTGTGGCTAGATCGCATGCCAATGATTCATTGACCTTCTTTGGTGCAAGGTCCTCATTTATTTGCTTCACACACATCACATGACCCTTTATCCTTGGAGTGCAGAATGAAAAATATAGCATTTGTTCCTTCTTAGTCTTTTCTTTCCTCTACATGCTTATGTTATTGTGTGCCTTAGTTTTCATGACATTGTGTGCCTTCTTTGATAAATTGAGATAATACACAGTACATGTTTTACCTTGTTTCATAGTCCATGGTGTTTCATGCCAACCTTCATGTGTTTTTGTTGTGTTGTTATGCAATATGTAATGTACATTCTTCATTATGCCTTTTATTTCAAAGTCTACAATATCATATGCAAAATTTTATATAATTTTAATTTAGTTGATTTTCTTCCTTTTTGACTTCAACTTTATACACAATGTGAAACAACAACTGCAACTTTATATAGCTAAAACATAACATATGCTTGCCTTAGCCAATTTTTTAAAAACATTTATGGGCATCTTCATAAAATCACAAAAAACAGAGTGTAAGCATGGAATTTCACCAAATATTCAACTATACAATTTCTATCAATGCTAACATCATTTGGCCATGCTTATATAATGACCATGTTTTGAGATGCTAATTTTATTTTGTTATATGGGATTAACATCAATAGTCAAGATATCCACTCATTGATAATAGATTAATACATAAGTGAAAGGAAATGCTAAAAATGAAAATATCTCACATCATCTGTTTGAATGTAATTAATGTTTGGCTACATGGTAAGCCTTTATATGCAAAAAGTTTATTATTAGTCCCTGTCGTCCAGGCATGGACTATAGTAATCGGAAATGAGCACTTTAGCATTATTAGTGCTTCTTTTACTCCTCGCTTATCAACTATAAACCAAGTTTTGTAGACACATATTGATAAATCATGTTATTTGGCCTCTTCCCGAGGACCGAAGCTAATCCGAAGCTAAAGCATATGTTATAATTTTGTGTTTGCTTGATATTTTGAAACTGGTAAAAATACTACCTAATCTAATGTTGGCATTAGTCGACGACACTAAATGTTAGCTCCACTATTTTGGATTTCCATGGACTGCATGGTATAATAGAGGAAGCATCAGCCCTGCTTGTACGCCAGGGTACGCCTGCCACCACTACTTATCACCGCTTGTACGCTTGCCACAACTTCCAAATCTTATTGCAAGACTGGCAGCACTGGAAACTCGCCATACAGGGGGAATGATTCATGAAGAAAGGAAAATGAATCATGAAGAAAAAAATACAGAAGTTACCTCCTGCTTCTACCCATCACCAGCGCTCTGTGATTGACCCTGCTCAACTGCTGAATGCTTTTACAGTATTGTTGTATTATCCAGCCTGCAGCCCTGGAATATTCCAGGGTTCATCTAATTGTGTCATTGACTAGTACAGGGTTGGCTCTGAAGGAGAAGGAAGGAGAAGGAAGGTAGTACAGGGTTGGCTCTGAAGGAGAAGGAAGGAATAAGCCTTTACCCGGGAGCCTTTCACCTTCTGCCTTCAACTTGGAACCACTTCTACGGACAAGAACCCGCATCTGCTTGGCATTTGGCGAATTCGAAATTGGCGATCTTTGCTAAAAAATTCTTGTCTAGAAAATCCAGAAAAATATTGCGGCTATTAAGGTCCTTGTGAACGCAGGTGGGAGTTGATGCAGATACTCCAACCCCTCTGCGATGTCCAGAGTGATCTGCAACCTCTAGTTCCATGATAGGTTCGAACCCTTGCATGTGACCGTGCGCTATGGATATAGTCACTAAGGGACCCATTTTCTGCGTACTCAAAGACAAGGTACGAGTCCTAGTCCAGCGATTCTTCAACACATATGCCGAGCAGAGTGACGAGACTCATGTGGTGGAATTTGTGAAGGGTGTTGATCTCCTTTGATACCTACCCTCTCATCTGTTTGATCGCCACTCTGTTTCCGCGCAGAACTGCGTGGAAGATAGAATTCTTGATTTTGTGTGCCCCGCTAAAATTGTCGGTGGCCTCCTGAAGTTCTTTGAAGGAAAAGCCTATCAATCTGTCCAATACCAGCAATTCTGACATGTTCGAAAGAAGGCTTGATTTGATCTCAAAACCCTCTGCATCGCATGCGTCTGGCTTTATTGTCTCTGGTTTGCTTCGCCTTTTTCTTGAAAAGCAAATGGCTCCCAAAAGCCCTAGTCCAAGAAGTAGCGCTCCTCCTACGGATGCAATAATTGGTACATAAATATGGCTGGAGCTCTTGTGGGAGGAAGGTGCGGGGTTATAAACGAAGGCAGGCACCTTCGCTATAGCAGGAGGAGGGGGTGGAGAGAATGGGGTAGAAGGGGGAATCACAGCGCTGTGGTCGAGGGGAATTAGCAGAGTTGTGTAGTAATGGCTGCAGGGACATTGGGCTGATAGTTTATACTGTCAATGAAAAAGATGGAGGCAGTGGTGGTGGCGCTGGCAATGGCAATGGTAACAGCAACAGCAACAACAACCCATCTGGGCTCAGACACCGGCGAAGTCTGTGCAGGAGAAGAAATTGGAAGTGAGGCATGCATTCGAGATAAGACAGGCAACACTTGATCTCCATACCTCCGACACCTGGGAAGCATGCTCTTGGCGTGGCAACGTCTCTTTTTAATTTAATTTAATTCACTTTATTATTTTTATTTTTTAACATTCTCATATCTAATGGCTTGGTTCAATCTTCATGGGGCTTGCTTATGGCTTCTTCTTCGGGCATGGCCTTGCTTCTGGTGGTCTTCATGCTCAGTGGGGTATGGACTTCGAACAACCATGATTGAAAACTGGTGAGCTGCTGAATTCTGCTTTCTGTCATAAATGTAACGACAACGGTATGGCTTAACTAGAGGGAATGAACCATTTCAGGTTTCACAATTTGTAGCATCTAATAATGCACAAATTCACATATTTGCACCGTCAAGGTCTATGCAAAAAAATGTTCCAATGCAGGTGGCATTGGAAACTTTGGAGGACATGTATTTGGCTTGCTGCAAGGGAGCAATTTCAGAGTGTCTCAGGCTGCAAGCTCACAAGATATCCAAGGCACCATAGATTTGATGTGCAGGTCCTCAGAAACACAAAACGATTCTCATGATCAACATGGTATGGTGCACCAGGGAAGTAGACAGTTTACTGACGCGCAGTTGTTGAGGTCTTTTGAATCATCTATTTACGACACTCATCAACTGCTATAGCTCTGATCTGTTTGGTCATACAACAATATTTTCTTTGCCGTCGGACTTGAAGCTAACTGTTAAAACTTCATTATGACAATTATCTATATTCTCTAGTTGCAAACAATTACTTTCAAGTTGCAGTTACTCTTGCTTAATTTGCTTGTTACCATGTGTGGTCCTGGTTGTTGTCTTTATCTAGAGTACAATATCATATTCGAATGGGTTTTGCTAATTTAGGTCAATATGGGTAACATCATCTATGCACATGGCATCAATTTGATGATTACATTGATAGGCTGAACTCAGGGAATGGGTTTATAAGTTGTCCCTCTATTTTTGTTGAATTTTTGAGCACTATTTTGTTTATGGATTTGATTCGACCTCATCATTTCATGGAGAGACAATGATACCAGGTAATTGACAGTAATTTGGAGTTGTGTAGGATATTTTCCATTTTGTACGCAATTTCCAACCCAACAATCGCCAAATCTCCCATTATTACAATATTTGGGTGCCTATTGTAGTAGTTATTGGTTATCAGTTTGGAGATTTATCCCAACAGGCCATGATCTCTCTTCTTGATGTATGTGATGGTTTAAAATTGAGGAATATGGACTTGTGTGTATGGCATCTCATTAAATGATCAATGGCTGATCTCCCTTTAATCTTTATGTACATTCAACAATATCATATTTTGACTTGTTATACGTATATTTCATATTATAACTTGTTAATTTTCTTCTTAATCTTTATGTATATTCAACAGTATCATATTTTGTTTTGACCTGTTATATGTATATTTCATATTATAACTTGTTAATTTTCTTCTTAGATGTCCACTATGGCAAACACTATCCACCATGCAGACTCACCTGCCCGGCATTCGCAGGGCAAGTTGAAATCATTCATGGTTCATGGTGGTTCCAACCTATTTGGTGATACTTTGAGTCAGTTCCATTTAATTTTGTAGCAATCTTATCTTCCATTGTCGGAATCTAGTGATATAAGAATCGAAGTTTCTATTGATCCAAAACTTTAATTGACATTTCGATATAGGTTGGGGCAAAAGTTTAGCATAACTCAAAGTTTGGGTCAGTTCCGTCTAATTTTGTAGCAATCTTATCTTCCATTGTCGGAATCTGGTGATATAAGAAATCAAAGTTCCTATTGATCCAAAAATTGCATTCTTATTAAATTTGTGACTAGAAAAAGTTGGTATTGTCTATAATATTAACTTGTATTTGAACCTTAGTATAGCATTTAGTTAAATGATCAATTACTGATGTTTCTTAATTCATTAAGAAACCTAATTTCTTTCAATATATTTGATATATTTTAGCCTCTTGCAAATTTAGTTACTAAGAGGATGAAGTATCTCATTACAGTCCATTACAACCAATTTCCTGGGAAGATGTTAAGTTTCTTTTATGGGGAAACCAGAGTTTAGAAGTCTAACTGTCATCTTCATATTCAGGGGCTCTACATGGTGAAGTAATCTTTATATTCAGGGGCTTACTTTGATGAACTATTTGCATGGTGATTCCCTGTTTGAATATTTCAATCAGATTCTTAATAAATACCTACTCCAAGATAGATTGTGTTGAACCATCTTCGAGAAGGTTTCAGCGATATCACTAGTCTATGCCATTCATGGTTTCAGCCTTGCTCAGTGATGATTCTGGCCCAGTGATGATTAATAATTGATGTCTTTTATATATTTTGATTTCTGGTTATTTAGCACCTAATTACTGGATGTTGAGAGGGACACACACTCTCAGCACATAGATGTTTAATAAATTTGGGATAAAACCAATGGTTATTTAGCACCTAATTACTATATGTTGAGAGGGACCCACACTCTCAGCACATAGATGTTTAATCATCTCAGCCTCCTTAGGTGATAGATATGTCTGAGAGATTGAGTGCCACCACCGAGACATCCATGCTTTTGAATGGCTTAACTAGAGGGAATGAACCATTTCAGGTTTCACTATTTGTAGCATCTAATAATGCACAAATTCACATATCTGCACTGTCAAAATCTGTGCAAACAAATGTTCCTGACCCTCTGTACCATGAGATGTTGAGGATACTGAAGGAACAGGAGCGAATTAGAAAGCCTCATGAAGAAGAGGTACTTCTAGAATATTTCCATATAACTTCTCTATTCTAAATTTGCTAAATTTGTTGTGCAAGATTTGGTAAGTTTGCTTTCTGCTATTGCTAGATTTGTTCAACCAATATTTATTAGTTTACCTAGATCCTGATGTTAGCTTATTGGAACCTACTTAAGTAGGTATGTGAACTTGGAGCATCATTTTAAGCTCACTACATACATTTCTTTCTATTTATGGCATAATACACGAATCATAGTTCAGTTTGAGAAGGAATTGGAAGAGCTGAAGAGATTTTATCTTTTTTTGGTGACTTGTATTATTAGCATTCTCAGTTAGCATTTGATTTCAATTTTATGTTGATTGCAAATTTGCAAACCATGTCTCAAAACTTCATCTCACATCATTCACTCCCTGGGAGGAGAGCTTGGTGAAATCCTAATCATATATTTGCCATTCCAAGCATAGTTTTCAAAACTGGTCGATCTGAACCGGAAACCAGTCAAATCGGTGAGTTCATTAGCCCTAGCCATCAAACCAGTTGGAAACCCGGTTTTCTGAGCAGCTAGTGGATGAAAAACATGTAGGTAGTAAAGAAGCCCTGGAACTACTCAAAAGTCTAGATCTTCCTTTGGATTCTCCTTGCACTAAAAGTACCTGATCCTCAAGAAGCTGGCAAACAAAGAGAGCTACGAGGAGGTGGATGCCATTTTGACAAGGATACTTACATTCTCAAAATTCCCAACAATGTCCAACCAATAATACTGAAAAAAATAGTCATTCTCAATATAAATCTTGTTGGTCCATTTCTTCTTCTCTTTGATCATAAGATAAACAAGAGCAGACTGGTCATCAGAATCAGTTAGAGCTCTGTCAGGCAGCACATCAGTTAAAATCTTAGCAAAGGACTCATACAGAGGACTCTGAGGCCCCATCACAGCCCACCTCTCCATGAAATCCATGGACCATTCACAGTTTCTCATAAGAAAAACCCCTGCATTGATTCCCAACCAGCTCCTTTTCTTATAAACATTTTGCTCCCATCCATGGACTATGAAATTGAAGTCCTTGTACTTCTCCAATGGGTGCTCAAATTCCATGTCTGTGATCACAGCATCTGAGTCCATCCACCATATCCACTCAGCTTCAGGGTGAGCCACCATGGCTGCCCTAATCAAAGGAATTTTGGCCCAGAAAGTGTACATTTTCTGATTAAGGAGGATTGTGTTGTAAAACATGTCCAAGCCATGGATCTTGCAGTAATCCTGCTTGTTTTTGAAGCACCTCAGAAGCAGATGATGATGGGCCTTCAACCATTTTTGTCTCTTGAGGTAAAGTCAGAATCAACATAGAAATTATCAGAACTTTTCTCCCACTCATCCATTGACCGATACAAGGATTCCTCTTCTTTGCCATTCATTTCATGTTCATTGCTCTGATTCTGTTGAACAACAGAACTCACATTTTGATTTTCTTGAGTACCAGCAGTCACATTGGTATCATCAAACCTCTGGATCCTGAAATTCCATTGTGCTGAAGATTGTTGTGCTTCAATTGTGACAGCTCTATAAGCAATTCCATAAGAGAAAATTCTCCATAAACTCCAACAGAGTACCATAGCAACAATGTCCAGTGCCCAAAACATGAAAAAATCACAAAGTTTCCTCTTTTGCACCATATTGGCAAACATAATTTCAAACTGTGAAGCTTTGACCATGAACCCTCTATCTCTGTAATAGGGTTTTGCTTCACATCTGCCACAACTCATCCACTCATCTGTTTTACTTTGTAATATAAACAAATACAACCATGGGATGAATCGAAAGCCTCATTATTCTCTCCCTTATGTAAGTTCACATCAATGCTAAAGTAATCATGATGGGGACTTGTGGCCAAATTATGCAAGAATTAAAATGACAGTTAAGAGAAGAATCTTTCACCGACTTGAAACTCAGCTCTCTATATGGTGGTCGATACCTTCTGTTGTTCACCTGTAACATCCATTCACTATGTGGCCAAACACAGCCCATCTGTAAAAGTGGTTGTGATTTTTTTTGAGGTATGTTATTATATTTATTAAGGAATCATGACAAAACAAAAGTTCAGGTTGTGAAATCATTTTCACAGCAAGTTATGTAATGTTTCTGGCACTTTTTTATTCATTTCATCTGTTCTACTCTGTAATATAAACAAATACAACCATGGGATGAATAAAAAGCCTCATTATTCTCTCCCTTGTGTGAGTTCTCATATCAATGCCAAAGTAATCATGATGGGGACTTGTGGCCAAATTATGCAAGAATTAAAATGATAGTTAAGAGAAGAATCTTTCACCAACTTGAAACTCAGCTCTCTATATGGTAGTTGATACCTTCTGCTGTTCACCTGTAACATCCATTCACTATGTGGCCAAACGCAGCCCATCTGTAAAAGTGGTTGTGCTTTTTTTTGAGGTATGCTATTATATTTATTAAGGAATCATGACAAAACAAAAGTTCAGGTTGTGAAATCATTTTCACAGCAAGTTATGTAATGTTTCTGGCACTTTTTTATTCATTTACAAAGCGCACTATTCGAATTAGTGCATTATTTGATATAAAGCAGTTTTGTGTTTGAAATTCATTTTATTTTAATTAGCTTCATGAGAGATTTTCAGGCCACTGACACCTACTTCTTTGTAGGTCATGACAACATTTATGCCATCCCCACCTGCAGAATAACAGACCTTATTAGCTTCTTGTTAAAATATTATGCTTGTTCTTCTTAGTTTTAGCTTATTTCTATTTTAGTTATTGACTTCCTCTTTGAGTTTCCAGGAGACTGATATTGGTAGACAAGTGAATGGACTGCGAAAAAATTCTTGTGCTGACATTCGAAAGCTAGTAAAAGAGCTCATAAGGTCAGTTCACTTTTGGTTCACGAAGGTTCTTGTTCGTTTTCTTGCATGACTTTGCAGAAGTGACAAATAGGAGCACCGATAATATTTCACTATATCTTAGTGGGTTTTGCAAATATTATTACATGGTCATCTGCTTTCATCATGAATGATCCAGGGTAGATACCTTGAGAGTTCATGATCTTCAGAATATCCAGTGTATATGGTCTCACCCCACTTCAGTACTAACAACACAGCCAGTTTGTTGTCATGCCTTGTGGGCTGCCTTTGGCTTGGGTTTATTTGCTTCATCTTACTTTGTTTAAACTATAATTTTATTGTGTATGATTTCACTGACACCTACTTCTTTGTAGGTCATGACAACATTTATGCCATCCCCACCTGCAAAATAACAGAGTTTCCAGGAGACTGATATTGGTAGACAAGTGAATGGACTGCGAAAAAAGAGCTCATAAGGTCAATTCACTTTTGGTTCACGAAGGTATGTCGTCCTAGGGGCCATGAGAAGAATGCTGCTTCCGAAATCTCGAGGTCTATTTGGGGAACGCTACTTCAACAACCACTTCTCTTACTGGCTCGGTCGCGCCAGTGCAAAAAAGCATTCTACCCCACTCAATGCAAGGACTTGTTGCCTCGCAGCTTCCCTTATTTTGGTTATTTCTCAATCTTGTGATGTTTTATTATGCAACAATAAGGGCATGTAGAGGAATATCTCTCTCCAATTAGCTCTGCAAATCGAGCAGGTACATTGTTTATCTTATTTATAAGACAAATCCATTGCTTCATGGATGCCACTTTTGGACAAAAAGTTCAAATATGGTCAACACCGAACAAAGAATGAGTTGACATGAATCAAAAGTGAAAATTGGATATGTGCTTCTCTACTTCTCATTTGACAGGATTCTTATTTTGTAACACATTGGGGAACCTAAGGCAATGTTTGACCATCATTTTTTTTATTGAAGTAAATCAATTTTCCTTGGCTTGGCCCTTCAAGGAAAAGATAAAATTAATTGTTTAAGTTTAGGCACAAAATGTCAAGTTTGTTCCCAAAACGTGAATATAACGAAATCCTCGACTTATCTATCCAAGGAAAAGATAAAATCAATTGTCAAGCACAAAATGTCTTAGTCTGTTACCAACCTATAAATGCACTAACAAACATTATAAGAGAATATATATTCTAATGATTGAGAACATCAAGAAGGCTATATAGACTTCACTAAGGGTCCTCGTTCCATTGAGTGAATTTTACATATCATTATTGTGTTCTTGCTTGGCTTGTTTTTTATCTTTCAATTGAATCTCTAACCTTCTAACTAGCTTTAAAATTATCTGAGCTAAAGCAAATTAACATTTGTCTTTTTTTCTTTGGGAAAATTTTATAATTTCATTACTTTTTTTTTAAGTTACAATAGTATATTATTTACATGTTTTTCAAGCATATTTTTTTTTAACAATCTTTATTTAGAACATTTCAATGTTTAACTCAAAAAAAAAGTCTAGAGGAAAAAAACTTGACTTATTCACTCAAAGGATGTATATCCCTGGTTGAAGGTATAGGCTTTACTTTCTAGAAATAAAATATATAAAATGATCAAAATTGCTAGAGAGTAAATTTTGATAGGAAATAAGAAAGACCTTAGAAAAAAGTATCTTTTGATCCTATCATTAATTCATTAATAGGAGAGTGACAATATTTGGAAATGTCCTCGTTCCTATTTTCTATTATTATCGGGTACTACGCTGCATCAAAACTCCAATTTTGGATAGAATATCAATTTCTATGTTTCTCTCCTTGTACACAAGTCAAAGAGCAATATGGTTGAAAAACACTCTCAAATCTCCGATCTTTTCCAAGACAAAATTAACACATCGTGACATTTTTGTTCATGTTTTACTAGTTGATGGCAACGTTAGAATCATTAAACACCTCTAAACTATTAATTCCTTTTTGCTTAGCCATTAATAATACTAGTTTTAGTGTCATCAATTCTACACAATTATTTGATCTCCTCCCTCAATCTGGTCTTAAACTTAACAAAATGTTTATATTAAAATCCTTAAAAACTGAAAATGCTATTAATATTCTTAGTTTGAACAACATTATGTGCATTCAAAAATAAAATCTGTATTATGACCCTCGCATTTTGAAGAATTTTGTAAGGAAAAGAGGTGAATCATATACCAATTTAGACTAAAATGTATATTTTTATGGTCATAGCTATCTCTTACATGTTTTGGAGGTTTTTCCAATATATTTTTCAGTCTAATTTGCCCAAAAATCTAGCAAGGATTTTTTGGAATCACGAGTTGAGTTATGTTGAGGGATTTTTTAGTGTGTTGAATCTATATATGTAGTCAAAAACCAAAATTTAAACAACAAAAATCAAAATTTGACCAAATTTGTTTTCGTTTAATTCCAACCAAGAACTCCAAAACATATAATAGTTAGACAAGTACTATTCTTAAGTTGTCTTTGTTATTTTTCATTTGTACATGAATATGTATTGATATGCTCAAAATCACATAGCCACTCGGTTCTCAAAGAATGTGACAAACAATTTTGTTTGTTCTACTGCAAATGAAAAGATTGCATCATAAGTTGGCTTTGAGGATGTTTATGACATTTCCCCTTAACTCTTGCCATGGAGATGTGTATCATGTAGTTGTAAATTGTAAAGAAGAAGTTATAGTATATTTGCATCTCTTTCTTGAATTTCTAGTCTTTCCTCTTTGCTTTACTTTGTTTATTATTCATCCATTTGGTGCTTCATGGCTAGTTTTCATATTTACATTTAAATGAGATATTGATGTTGCTATGAAGTAGATGAGTTTTATTGTCTAAATCCATAGAATTGAAGTAGATGAGTTTCTTTTTTCTAAATCCATAGATTTGAAGTAGATGAGTTTTATTGTTTAAATCCATGGAATAATTTTTTTAGATAATTTAGTTTGATAAAATCTAAGTAACATTTTTTGAAAAAACAACATAAGTTGCTACAGTTGCCCTTTTATTCTGTCTAGTGGTTGTACAATGTAGACACAGTTTCTTTCTTTAAGTTGAAGAGAAAGGCCACCTCTCCGGGTTTTAAATCACTTTGAGATTGAGTTGTACTTAAAACAAATATAATATACAATACCACAAATAACTAGGCTATGAATATTTACTTGTAGAGAAGATCATTCTCCCTCCTTTGCTTCAAGACTAAAAGCTTATGGTTTTCCTTGAAATGGATCTCACCATTTTCTTCATGTATAAAAGATGAGTCCTATTTTAGACCCCTTCATGATATCTTGAATTTCAAATTTATTGAAAGCTTGTACACTTCAATTGAAGATATATACATATTCAGAAGGGAAACTATGTTCCCTAAAAAGGCACCTCAAGATATTCATATTCATTTATCTTTGGTTCTTTGATGATTGTTTGTTGTACTTAAACTTTAAAATTCAATTGTTAAATGTATATAATGAGGTGATTATGTGCTTTATGATGATCTGCAGTTGCTCCAATAAACTTATAATGTGCAATGGGAGCAGTTGCACCAATAAACTATGTATAACTAGTTGCAAGAAGATGCAATAACTCTTGAATGCATAAGGTATTTGTAAACTACTCCATGGAATGTAAGAGGTGAATGATCAATTGCATTTGAAAGAGGAGGAAATGTTCTTATCCTCTTTCCTCAGTTTGGAATCTTGTGTTTACAAAGACATTTGTTGTCTTTTGAAAAGAAAATTATTCTGAGTGATATCTCACTAATAATATTTGGAGACACTATCATGTAATGCTATATGCCTTTGCAATGGTTTCACAACTACATTTTGGTATACTATGTCGTTTATGTGGTTTTGTGGGTTTTATCTGACTATATCGATGATTTCCACTTTATATGTATTATTGTTGGGCTTCAAAATGTCATACAAATATCACTCATTAAAATACATTTTTCACCTAGTATGCTTCCATTATATCACTCATTATTCACTACCATGTCACTTCATTTTCCCTATTGTTCATCATTTATGGGTCTCATTTATATCTTCCACATATTAGTTATTTTCATGCATTTTTAAGAGAAATTCTTGATTAAATATTAGAAAATAATATATTTTACTTCATATATGGAAAGTGGATTGTTTTTTTGACGTGTAGGTACAAAGGAAGCTTCCAAGACACCTTTATGTGACCTTGAATGATCGAATTCGAATTTGATAAGATAAGCCTCATGGAGAAGATCAAGGACAAAAGGGGGTTATGTGTCTAGATGGTTGAGAGATGTATGGAACTAAAGTGAGATTACTGGATCATCATTATGAGTTTGTTATCTCATCCCATTGTATAAAAGAGAGTACAATCTCCACCATTTGTAATTTAGAGTTCCATTTGTAATCTTAGAGTTGGTTTGTAAATCATGATGGAGATTTTGAAATAAAGAATCATACTTTGATTTTGTTGCTTCTACATTTGAGTCTCCTTTGAAGTGGTGTGCTTGTGGAGTTATGGAGGGCCCCCATGGCCTCACTTGCATGCTTATTTTAGGTATAATTTAATTTATGTTTTTATTTCATTTCAGCTTTTAAGTTCTTGTTAGATATTCTAATTGTTGGAAGAAATCTTAAAATTCATGTGTTCTTGTAAGGGAACCATAAGATCTTCGACAAATTAGGAATCTCTCTAGTTCGTTTAGTTGTTCGAAGAAATCTTAAAGTTCATGTGTTCTTGTAAGGGAACCATAAGATCTCCGACAAATTAGGAATCTCTCTAGTTTGTTTAGTTATTGGAAGAGATCTTGTCGAATGTGTTCTTGTAAGAGAACCAATAGATCTCAGACAAATTAGAAATCTTTCTAGACCTATAGGTGGTACTTCTAAGTTTACCTTCCCGGGTTGACATTAATTGAACTCTAATTTGCATCTGCATTTTAGACCAAACAATTTGGCGCCGTTGCCGGAGAAGTGCAACTAGAAGGATTTAGTAATTATTTTATGCATTTGTTTTTATGGACTAATTTGTGGAACTTGGTGACAACGGGTTCATAAAGGAGTTCAACGTTTGGAGCATTTTTATTTTCGCACATAGTTAATTTAAATTTAGTTTTTATTTTAAACCCCCCATTTCTCACTAATCCATCTACGGATGAAGAATTTGACAATGTTGAATAGGTACTTCTTGGAGAGCAAGGACAATAACCTTGAGCCAACTCTAAGACAAGTTACTCACATACTTGCAAATAATAAGGTAAAAAATTTAAAGCATGATGTGAGCATGTTCAAACTTTTAATCCGTAGATGGCTTCATTGGAAGCATTCTTTTACCTAGGAAATAAACAAATCTTTCAAGCAAGATAAGTAGAATAGATTAGAAAAATAAAAATGAGATCTCATTAGAAGTCATTAGAAGTCATTCTCATTAAAAGTTTTTAGTCTTAATCTCATTAAAAGTTTTTAGTCTTAATCTCATTAGAAGTTTTTAGTCTTATTTTCAAAAATAAAAATAAAACATCATGAATAAATTCAATGGCACAGTAAGAGATGCTTCATCTTCGCATTTCTATGTTTTGTTTCTGTATCACGGGTAAGCCAGGAGCTTGATTATCAGAAAGCTTTGTCTTCCGAGAGTCTAAACGCCCCCGCGACATTGCAGAAAGAGTATAGATGAATGCGAGGTTATGTCACAAATCTTGATTGTGTTTATTATCCATCCACACTAACCTGCATAAATAAAAAATTAATTCAAGAAATTAGTATGCTCTCTTCCTGCGCTTTAAGCGATCAGGAAGATCAGAAAATCTATTGAATTATTTAAAAAATAATAAAAAAATCTTGCTAGAAATTTAATTTCAGATCTGCCATGGATCGTTTGAGTCCTAATAAAAATAATAATAAAAACATTAACAAAATAATAAATAATAAACAAATAAAAATTAAACTAAAAAAAAGAGAAATAAACCCCAAAATAAATAATAAAAAATAAAAAATAAAAAATAAAAAAAATACGCATATGGGCCGACTGTTAAACCTACCAACCGAGGACCACATCTAGATTTTCATATCCGCCCGGCCAGGACGAGGAACCCTTCAGGATGCACCCATGATCCAATGAAACCGAGGGCTTGTGAACCTAAGGTAGGCGGCAGCGGGAGCTGCAAGTATGCACAACGGGTGGATTCGATCTGGGGCGCCTGGTTCTTCTTTAGCGTCTACTTCCAGCTCGCCCTGACCGACAAGGCAAAGAACAAGCTTGGTGCCGACCCTTCCTCTGTTGGCGCTTCTGTTGGGCCCGTGGTCGTTTTTGACAAGTCGGACCTGCACTTGGACCTGTTCCTCGTCCAACACGACATGGAGAACATGTACATGTGGGTTTTCAAGGAGCGCCCAGAGAATGCCCTGGGAAAGATGCAGCTGCGCAGCTACATGAAAAGGGTTGATAAAAACAACAATTAGAAGTGAGAATTCCGTGACATTGCGCATGATATTTCACATACCTGCTTTCACTTTGGTTGTTCTCAAGGTTGCTGGTCGATCTTCTAGAATAACGATGATGGGCACAATAATCCTTTCTCCTGTGTTGAAGGAATAATCTCTGAAAATGCAGTTCTTTCTCCGGTGTTAGAGGAATGGTTGGAAACAGAAAAGCGTGACACAAGGAAGAAAACCAGAAGATGGCCTCTCTTACTCGTGCTATGCGTGGGCTGATATCAGTAAAACTGGGTAGGCAGATCAATGAGAGTGGTGCACTTTTCCACCACTGAAAGGCGATGAATTCTTGAAGAATGCATTTTTCAAGGTAAAAAATTGAAACAACTTTAAGGATTTTTACAGAAGGAAAAGATCACAATTGATCATGATAATCCTCAATAGATTTTGTGAATAATTTCATTCCACCGCCTTCTCCACCACCAGCGTGGCCGTTCCTATCCTACCTCAACCCTTCATATGCCTTCAATCTCGCCATATTTTGTGTTTTCTTTTGCATTTGTTTTGCTTTTCTTTTGATTTGATTTGATTTGCATTTACTTTTGTATTTAATTATATACATTTAGTTCTAATTATAGTTAATGTTTGTTATATTGTTAAAATTGTATTAATTATATTAATATATTAGTATATAGATATAATTGTAATAATTGTTAAAGTCGTAATTTGTTATTTGTTATGTAATTTGTTGTATATAATTATTGTTATGAATTTTTAATTGTAATTTGTTATGTTATAATAAATGATTGTATTAATATATTGTTTTATAATGTTAGGTTATGATTGTTATCATTTAAAAAAAAAATTGTTATGTCTTTTGAGAGAGTTATTGTTTTGAAGGATTTAAAGGGTGAATATTGGCATAAAACAAAACTTTGGTGGTATGCAAATTGAGAGAACCATGAGAATTATAGGAACTGGTTGAAACTGCAAGAGTTGGTACCAGTGCAAAATTAAAAAAATAAAAATAAAAATTCCACAAAATTCACGCAGATTTGAAAATAAATAATGGAACACTTTGTTACACAGTAATTTGTCACTGTCTCCCTGTCAGTCACCCTACTGTGTCAAGAATTCACAATAATCAAGTTCATGCCTTCTGAATTGGCCAAAAACCCATTTTTCCAAAGTTTTCCTCATCAGCGCGTCTGTTTCTAAAATATCCGCGATGACTGGCGGCTCGTAATGTATTCAGTGCGCTGCCAGCGCGGAAGCACATCACTTTTCCGCGCTGGTCGCATTTCATGAGCCAGCGCACCTCTCCTTTGTATTGGGTCGCGCTGACATGACTTTCCTAGTTATTGAGGCACGACGTCAGCGCGTCAGTTACCTCATAATCCGCGCTGATCCTGTTTGGGCGAATTTGTTCCAACAGCCAGCCTTCCAGATAACTCCAGGCTTGGTTGTTGGCTTTGTGAGTATCGACTCCCTTCTATGGCATGTCTGTTCGACCCTTTGCAACCACTTCCCTTAAGGATAAGCTCATCCTTCCACCCTTTTAGGAGGCTCCTTCTCCTATATAAACTTCCACCATTACCATGAGCAGCTAGTTTGGAATAGCTTGGATTGTATAGAGCTTATAGTGCCCAGATTGCTGCTACTATAGGTATTTGGTGTGCTAGGTGTGGAAGTGATTGATTGCTTAGGGAAGGTTGTTGTGTGTTACTTGTGTGAGAGAGAGAGTTGCTTGTCTTGGGAGAATCATTTCCAAAGGTGAATGCTTGAGACACTTGCTGACCGGCCCCTCCTGAGAAGGTTACCGACGTCAGAACATTTGGTTGTACTCTTCTCTGTTTGATTAATAATAGATGACTGCTATTATTGTTCCATTCTCATTTGTCTATGCAATGGTTAATGTGAATTACATCTTTTCTGACTGATGTATGGTTGCTTTTATTAGATTTCACGCTTGTGTTTGTTTCCTCTTCGTGTGTGTAGGTATCTATTCGCGGGGATCGCGGAGGATCGTGACCAGCCGAAGCGAAGGAGCGAAGGCGGCATCTCTTCGTCAAACGACAGCGCTGGAATCCAAGTAGGTGCTCTTTACCTCTTGTTTAATTGCAATTAGGAACATGCGTAGTAGCATTGGCTGATTGTTGCTAGACCCTTGCTGGGCTAGTAGGGATCGCCTCTATCCGTAGAGGGGATTTACCTCTCCAACAATTTGGCGACTCCGCTGGGGATCAACCTTTTTGTCTCTTGTGTCCACTCTTTGTACTTGAATTTGATTTTTCTCTCTTTTCGAGTTTTGGGGATTGTTTCTCTGCTTGTAGCCTTCCTGGGTCTATCTGGGAAGTGTATTGACTGTTAAAAGACTTTCTACCTTTGGTTTGGGAGTTTTCTGCCTTGATTCTACTCGTTTTCACCTTCGTCGCGGTTTAATTCAGAACAGACGCGCTGACGTTGCACCCCTGTTTCTTTGTTATCTTTGTCATCGCGCCTGTACGATTAATAGTCGCGCTGACCTCGTTTTTAGAGACAGCGCGCTTTATCCGTGTGCTTCCGCGCTGACATCGCACACCTGCGTCTTTGTTCTCCCTGTCATCACGCCTGTGTGATTAATAGTCGCGCTGACCTCGTTTTTCTGAGACAGCGCCCTTTATTCGTGTACTTCCGCGCTAACGTCGCAAAGTTGCTACAGGCCTCCTCTTTTCAGCGCCGAGTTGCTGAAGGCTACCCGCGTTGATCCTGTAGAATTCATTTTTGTCCAAATTAGCCTCCTGAACTTGTTGCTTTAGCTTTCCCCTCTTCTCTCCACTTGGTTTGTGACTTGTTTTTCATTACCTGAACTCTGAGCCGCTTGTTTGTGAAGTCTTGTTCCACAGGGTTTCGTTTTTGCTCATCTTTCGGTTTTGCAAATACCTTCCTCTTTGCTTTCGCTGCTTGGTTTGTATTTCCGCCATCACTCTTACAGTTGCTAGATTGTGTTGAGTCTCTAATTGACTGGTTGCAACTCTCATCCTTCGGGTGTTTGCCTTTTTCCTTTGATTTCGCATTCTAGCCCTAGGGCATCTAGTGGCTGTGCGCGTGTCAAGCCTTCCGTAAGGATCTTGTTTTCTTGTTGGACCAGCCGACTTCAGATTTGTTTTTGCACTCGTTCAATGATTGTTGAAGTGTTTTTGGTCGTGTTTCCGAGTGGTTTTCGCTTCCTCCTTGTTTGAATCCTTTCTTGTCTTGCCGAGCTTAGATCACATAGCTCGCGCGGAACTTAGTTCTTCCTTTTGATTTGGAAGCCTTGGTTGGATGTTTTGGGAGCTTTGTGTGCTTTCATTGAGTGATTTGCTTGGTGTTCTGGTTCCTCCAAATTCATTTAGATGCTTTGTGCCATTGGAAGAAAATCAAACTAGTAGCTTTGCTTTTGAGAATTGAAAAGGAAAAGAACATTTCGTTGATTTGCATTTTCAAAAGAAAAAGTTTCCTTTCCTTGCCTTTAGCTGCATTAGGTTGTTTGATTGCTTGTATTCGTTTTGTTTGATTAAAAATCTCTTTACCCTTCTCATAGCTAGAATTCATCGAACAAAATGGTATTCTTTGGCATGTAGCTTGCATCTAGGTAATTGTGAGAGAACATAGGATAGGGCCTGAAATCGAAACTTAATTTCAAGATCAACTATAAAATGAACCGAATGAATCTAAAAACGCATTGGAACAAAACGCAAACATCTAGAGGTCTAGGTTAGAGACGTGTTCCGGCGTCTTTAAACATAGTCACTGTTGTTTCACATTGTGGTTGGGTGATTCCTCCTTCTGTGACTCGATAGTGGTCTAACACGGACTGCGCTCCCACGTACCGTCGCGTATATAGGGAGACCCCACTAGGCTTTTATCCTTTATCCATAGGAAGCCGATTCTGCCGCCTTGTGAACCGTAACGCACCGAACACAGCATTCGGGAAGATTGACTGCAGTACGGAAAGTCCTTGGCTCTCATACGATTGCTGAGGTGTATAAGCAGTTTTACGGGTCGCTTGGTAAACCTTATACCTAGAGTCTCCAGAGCAGTCACTTTTGATCCTTTTCGGACTCCCTAAATGAAAAGGTGCCTGTGAGCGTCTTGTCACTTCGTGCTCATTAAACATTCGAAGGAGACTGGAGTCATCTTTTCGTCCTTTTCTCAACTCTTGAAACATGAAAAGGTCAAGTTTGGTTCTTGTGTCTTAAAATTAATTCGGCCACGATAACATCACCTGATTAGATCTTGTGTGCGTTAGTTTTGAGTAGGGTCTTAATCGTTAGTTTGCTTTAGGTTTTCTAAGGGGTCTTGTCATCCTGGCTGACCCGTCAACTCCCGGTCCAAGTGATCAAGGTTCTCCATCTTCTGTTGCTCCAGAGGTACCAGTTGTAAGTGGTACTCTTCCCATTGTTCCGAGTATCCAGCCTATCAACGTACGTGCCCCAGGCGACGAAGATTACATAGAAGATTGGAATCCTATCTGGGAGCCTGACAGCGATAATACCCCCCGTACTCCTCTCGGTATGTCGTCTCCGATGTCTACTTCCCCCATGGATGAGACAGCTTCCAGCACAGGTGAGACACCCGTGGTGACGGATATTGAAACTCCGATCCCGGCTTCCTCTCCACTCCCTCCACGATATCAGTCAATGAGGGATAGGATAGCCGCTAGAACTACTTCTACGACTATATGGGATCCTAGTCTTATTGCCACCACCGGGCCCTTTGTTTCGCGACCTCTTAATACACCTCTTACTTCAGGGCTTAACACGCCCGTTACCTCAGTTCCCACCAATCCAACCGTTTGTGTAGCACGCTCGACTCCGGTCATCAGTGCTGTACCAGCATCCTCATCTGTAAACCCTGAAGCTGGGCCCTTTCCTGGTGGCATTCCAGGAGCAGGGCCGTATGATGCCCACGGGCAGCCCATTGTGGACCCAGATTACGATGGTCCACTCTTTTATTATGATGCGAACGGCGAGTACCTCGAGAACGTTTCGTCCCTGCCTCGTCGTCCTTTCGAGGAGAACCAGGAACCGTTGAATGTTACGTATGATCCCATTACTCATGTTTTTCATGGGCGCCGGGATCCTCCCGGACAGCCTCAAGGACCACCCAATCAAGGTCAACCACCTTATGTGCAAACCCCTCAGGGGCAACCACTTTATGGCCCGCCTTACCCAGGACAATCTGGGGGCCCACAGGGACAACCCTACCAGGGACAACCCTCGGCCGTTGGAGGTCCGTCGTACTCATATCAAGGTCAACCTACTGGATATCCAGGGCAACCTGGTACCCAGCAAGGTTACCCAACTGGACAACCCGGGCAGCCTTACCCTCAACAAGGCCAACCCGGTTTCCAGCAAGGGTACCCATCTGGACAAACTGGGCAAATGTATACTCCTCAAAATCAACCAGCAGTCCCGCAGGGATATCCTCTTGGGCAGGGGGGGCAACCCTACGTTCAGCAGGGTCAACCCACTGCTCAACCCATCCATCCTTCTGGGCAAGGGGGGCAGCCTGCTATACAGCAAGGCCAACCCTCTGCTTAGCTTACGCACCAAGGGGGGCAGCCCGCTATACAGCAAGCCCAGCCCTCTGCTCAGTCTGTGCACCCTGGGGGGCAGATAGGCCAACCTTCTATGCAGCAAGGTCAACCCGCTGTCCGCCCTAATTGTCCATCTGGACAAGCTGGCCAACCTCAGGGTCAACCAGCTATCCAGCCAGCTCAGTCATCCGTTCCGCAAGGACAACCCTTGGTGGCTCACAGACAACCTGGTACCCAGCAAGTCCATCCTGCCGGCCAACCAGGTCCACCTCAAATCCAACCAAGTCAACCTTCGGGACAGATGGTTCAACCCCAGCCGGTTCAAGGACATTACTCTGGGCCTCAAACTCAAACGGGTTATCAACCTTCTTACCAGACGCAGCCTCCCTATCAGGCTCAGTATGGGGCCCAGCAACCATATGGCTACCAACAACCCCAGGGGAAAAATCAGTTTGCTCCTTATCAAAATTATCAACAGCCACAGGTCACTCCTTACCAAAATTATCAGTATGGTGCACCTGTGGGGCAAGCTGCTAATACGTGGGGAGCTGGGGGGCAGACACAGGGACAGCCGTCCGCATATGGCCAGAATCCGTATGGACAGAACCCCTACGGACAAGCTCCCTATGCGCCAGGCCCTTTCGGGCCAGGTCCATCGGGACAAAGTTCTTACGCACCAGGCCCTTTTGGGCCAGGTCCGTCCGGACAAAGTTTGTGGGGGCAACCACCATCTGGTTGGAACCCTAATGTCGCCTCGAATCCGTAGCCACAAATGTCCTTTAACCCGCAGTTACCATTCTTAGCAACGTTGGAACTGCCTGATGTGTCCAAGTTAACAAATGATCCTATTTTGCATAATCCGTATTGGCCACCGGTTCCAACCAAAATACCAGGTGACTGTCCCAAGTTTGATGGCAAAGCTGGTGAAGACCCTCAGGCCCATGTAATGACTTATCACCTTTGGTGTTCATCCAACTCATGGCTTGATGATTCTATCCGGCTTCGCCTCTTTCAGAGGACTCTCACTGGTTCAGCTGCTAAGTGGTACATCGAACTGAATCGCGGCATGTTTCAAGATTTCAACTCGTTGGCTATGGCCTTTTTGACTCATTTTCAGTTACCCATTCGGTACGAGACTGGGACACATCTCCTCACGTCTCTTAAACAGGATACGGCTACGCACATATCTGATCATATACATGAATGGAGAAGGCGTCGCCACTTGATTAAATTTTGGATCCCTGATCAACTCCTGACCGACTGGTTCACGACTTCCTTTGTCCCTAAGATTGCAAAAGACATCGCAATGGGAGCATGTATAACTGAAGAGCAAGCAATCGCGCGAGCTCAGTACCTCGACTTAGTGTACTCTCAGTTGGGTACTTTGTATGAGTATTTGCCAGATGCCCCGAGGCCTGGACAGCCCAAAGCTCCACCAAAGCCTTCTGTTGATGGAGTCATTGGTTCTGTGAATTCGTCATCTAAGAAATCGACCGCGAACCCTGGGAAGCAGAAACAGGACGCCTCTAATGAAAATGCTTCTCAGGGCCAATCAATTTCTGGGACTACCTCCGAGGTAAACGCCGTCCAGTCCACCGCGGCGGATAAATCCTCGAAAGGAAAAAAGAAAGGGAAAGCTAAAGATAAATCTGGATAGCCCAAGCAGAACCCTCCTAAACCTCCTTCCAAGGAAGGAGCTAAACGAAAGCCTAAGTATCCTTGTCTCATCTGCGATGAGGATCACTACACCAAGGATTTCCCAAGGCGGTCCGAGGTTAGTCGACTTTTGAAGGGTGCTCCGGGGCCTCCTGCTGTGTTAAAAGAGCCTTTCCCTTCCCAGCAGACGCATCAGGTGGCAGATCCTTCTCAATCCTCTTCCTCGTTCGGTTCTCAAGTGTTCATGGCTGGAACGATTCCCATCCATGTTTCAACTCGAGCGAAAGATTATCCATCTCCAGCCGGGAAAGAGCCGGAGGTTCCCTCCAGCGCTCCTCCGTCCAGTTCTGGTCCCCTTCACATCAAACGGCCCAGCACTGAGACGATCCCCCGACCCCCTCCTAAAGGTGTACTCAGGAAGTCATCTTATAACCCCAATGCTCGTGCTGCCCAGCACTATAGCATTGTCGAGGACTTAGCTCAGGCTCCGTCTGCTATGTCCGCATTAGAAGTCCTCCAGAGCTGCCCCTCCCATAGGAAGTCCCTGCTATCAGCGATTGGTGGCATAGACCCGGCAGATTCGGATTTAATTTCTTTTGATCTCGAGGGTTTCACACAGAGACTGCCTCATCAGGTGGCTTTCCTTATACAGGTCCTCATCAACGGCAAAACGATCCATCGTACAGTCATTGATGAGGGTGCCTCAACCTGCATCATGTCAGTTGCTTGCTGGAAGGCTATTGGTTCTCCTGCTCTGAGCCAGTCTCCTACGACCCTGGAAGCTTTCGATGGAAGAGAATCCCGTCCATATGGTATCCTCCCACGATTGCCTATCTCTTTAGAAGGGAAAACCGTAGAAGTAGAGGTTGAAGTTGTTGACGCTAATCTCACTTACAACCTCCTCCTTGGACGAAGCTGGACATACGCCATGCAAGCCGTGGCTTCCTCCTTGTTCCGTGTCGTTCGCTTCCCCCATCAAGGAAGAATCGTCACGGTGGACCAACTGTCCTTTTTTGCTTCCTCTTCTGAAGGAAATGTGCCGTTCGTGGAGCATACCTCCAAGTCATTAGTGAGTGTGGGTGCTGGATTATTCAAAGATCCCTCCTTAATGGGAGTCTTTCCCCTCCCACCTCCGAATCTCGCCCCTGTTAACATGATTTCAGTGCGTTCTGATCCATGGGTTCTTCCTCCCTTGAATCAGGAAGACTCTTGGGGTGATATGATGCCGTTGAGTCCTGCCGAGCTCAACTACATCGAGATTGTCGCTGCATCGGCTCCCCCTCCTGAACCTGCTTTTCTAAGCAGTGTTCCCGATTCATATGATCACTTCCCTTGGTTGGGAGATGAGGCCACTTCGGATCCCCTGAAGGAATCATTTCCCTCCGATGAGGCTATCATTGAGACTATGTCTCTCGAAGAGCTCCCTTGGTTAGATCACCACCATCGCTCTTCGTTTCTCCCTCCGCATTCGGAAATGGTCGCATGTCTCGAGCGGTTTGCTTCATGTGTCCCGTCTCCACCTCTCCAAACACCTGTTCAGCTATATCAAGTGTCTTCGGAAGGCAATATGGGTAACATCACGCAGACCCAGCCTATCGACATCTCTGTCAAACCAGGGATTGTCGAGAATATTTTCATTGGAGTCACATGCACTCCTGAGGAAGTTCAACTTTATACCGCTTTATTTCGTGAATTTCGTGATGTCTTCGCATGGTCTTACGAGGAAATGCCCGGCATCGACGCTAGTATTGTGGTGCACGAGATACCTACTTATCGAGGCGCTAAGCCTGTTCGTCAGCGCTTACGTCCAGTGCACCCTCGAAAGGCTGCAGCCATCAAGGCCGAAGTTGAAAAGCTTCTTCGAGTTGGTTTCATCTATGCCATTCCCCTCACAAGAATGGGTATCCAATATAGTTCCTGTGAATAAAAAGCAGGGCACTATCCGGGTCTGTGTTGATTACCGCGATATTAATCGTGCCTGTCCAAAAGATAACTTTCCTACGCCTTTTATTGATCAGCTTATCGATGACTGCGCAAGAAGGGAGATTTATTTGTTTATGGACGGCTTCTCTGGTTACAACCAGATCAACATAGCCCCTGCAGACCAGCACAAGACAGCTTTCATTTGTCCTTGGGGCACCTTCGCTTATAAGAAGCCACCTTTCGGTCTCAAAAATGCCGGTGCCACTTTCCAGCGTGCGATGTCGTATGCTTTTCATGATATCCGACACATCGTACAGCCTTACCTGGATGACCTCCCAGCTCATTCAGCTAAACGTCAAGACCATCCATCTCATCTACGCGAAATCTTTCTCCGCTGTCGACACTTCCGTATTCGACTCAATCCGCATAAGTGTGTCTTCTGCGTAGAATCCGGCCGACTACTTGGGTTCATCGTCTCCCGGGAAGGCATCCGTCTGGATCCCCTCAAAGTCGAGGCCATTTTGAATCTTCCTCCCCCTGCCTCTTTGCAGCAATTGCAGAGCTTGCAGGGTAGAGCTAATTTTCTTAGACGATTCATTCCGAATTATGCCGAGGTGGCCAAGGGTTTCACACGGTTATTAAAGCGAGACACACCCTTTCGTTGGGATGCTATCGCCCAAGCATCTTTCGAGCGCCTTAAAGACCTTCTTGTCTCAGCTCTGCTCTTAAGAGCTCCGAATTACCACCGTGATTACACTCTCTATCTTGCTGCCGCTGACACCACCATCGGCATGGTTCTAGTGCAGGACGATGATGCCGGCACCGAGCACGTTATTTATTATCTTAGTCGCAACCTTCTGGATACGGAAACTCGCTACGCATATGTCGAGAAGTTGGCATTGGCAGCTGTCTGCGCCGTCCAACGATTCCGGCATTATATCCTGTTGCGCACAACGACCGTGATCTCTGACTGCAACCCCATGACCTACATTTTGTCACGTCAGCTGCTGGGGGGCAAATACTCGAAGTGGATTGTGATCCTCCAAGAGTTCGACTTGGAATTCACTACAGCCAAGTCTAAGAAATCTCTGGTCTTTGCTGAACTGCTCTGTTCCTTACCATCTCACTCTGCACCATCTCGTTCAGAGGAGCATATCCCAGATGAAACCTTGTTTCTCATCAGCACCCTCGACCCGTGGTACAGGGACATCATCCTATATTTGCAGACGTCTTCCTTCCGTCCAAATGTATCGAAAGATGCTCGACGGCGAATTCGTCACCAAGCTCAACCCTATCGCATTTTGGGCGATACCCTGTACCGCCTCGGCGTTGATTCTGTTCTCCGCCGTTGCTTGACTCTCGAGGAGGCTGAGCGAGTGTTGAATGACTGCCACTCTGGCGCTTGTGGCGGCCATATGTCCGGATATGCTACCGCCCAGAAGATCCTCCGTGCTGGTTATTTCTGGCCTTCCATCTTCAAGGATTGCATCCTTGCTGTACGTGCATGTCACGAATGCCAGGTTTACCACCGGAAGATGCGTGCACCTGTTGCACCACTGCACCCTGTTGTCACCGTAGGTCCATTTGCCAAATGGGGCATTGATTACACGTCCTGTAACCCTCGTTCGGCCGGGGGGCATGGGTACATTATCGTTGCCGTGGATTATTTCACCAAGTGGGCCGAAGCGATGCCTACATTGAACGAAGACGGTTACACAGCGGCGCAGTTTTTATTCAATCATGTCATTACTCATTTCGGAGTCCCTCAGGCTATTGTCACAGATCACGGAAAACATTTCCGTAATCACATGATGACGGAACTAACGACCCAACTAGGCTTGCGTCAAGATAGTTCGACACCATACTATCCACAATCTAACGGACAAGTTGAGGCAGTGAACAAAGTTTTGATCACTATGCTTCAACGCACCGTCAATACGCACAAGTCTAATTGGCATCTGATGCTGTTCCCAGCCTTGTGGGCCTACCGGACTTCTGTGAAGGACGCCACCGGTTTCACTCCATTTCAGTTGGTTTATGGACTGGAGGCCACCCTTCCTGTCGAATGTGAGATTCCTTCGTTGAAATTAGCTGTCGAGTTGCTTCCCAACACCACTCCGGTGGAGGAACGGCTTCTTTACCTAGAACGGTTAGACGAGACTCGTCGTTTAGCTTCTCTGGCTATCGAAGCGCAAAAGAAGAGAGTCAAGGCTCACTTTGATCAAAACATTCATCCTCGTTCCTTTGTTGAGGGAGATCTAGTACTTCTCTACGATCAAGCTAAAGATAAGCTGGGGGCAGGAAAACTCGAATCCATGTGGCTAGGTCCCTACATCGTGAAAAGAGTTTTACAAAAGGGTGCATATGAGTTGATTGATTACGAAGGAAATCCTCTTGACAAGCCCCGCAACGGGCTGTATCTGAAGAAATATTATGCATGACTTCGTGCACTCACTTTGTACATACGCGTGTTTAGTGTGTTTTGTGTGCATGATTTCATGTTTTGCTTTGGTGTGAAGACGTGTTTGCCTCTTATTGTGTTTTCTCCTTCTTGTGCAGATGTCTAGTGCACCTTATGTTGGTTTCGCTGATGGCGCCTGCCGTAGTACTTGCAATTTTTCCTCTGCGGCGTGGGCAATCTATGATCCTCACGGAGAGTTGCTAGATCTTCAAGGAGTCTGCCTTGGTCGTACCACTAATAATGTTGCCGAATACAGTGCCGTAATTGAGCTACTAGCCGAAGCAGTTGATCTCGGCATTCGTGCAATGATGGTAAACCTGGACTCCCAGCTTGTCGTTCATCAACTCAACGGGCGATATTCCGTCAGAGACCAACGTATCCTAAGGTTGTATCTACGTGTCAGATTGTTAGAAAGGAATTTTGACTATATCACATATCAACATATTCCGAGACGATTAAACACGTTGACTGATGCATTGGCAAATCATGTGTTAGACAGACATTTGCGAAATAGATAACATCATACAAGAAGACATAGAAAGCATAGTAAAGTAAAACATATGTAAATAAGATATTTTCTCAAGCATAGTTTGCATGCGTGCTGTGTGTGCTTTTAAGCTTGCATTTAAAACATTAAAATATATGGGTCATGTGTTGTGCAATTCATACATAAGATCACATTTGTACTGAGCACTTGCATAACATAAACAAAACATCATCACATGTAACAAGATCCATCCAAAAATCGGTATGTATATATATCGTGTGGCGCACTAAGGCGCTCAAAAAAAAGTGTATATGTCAAAAATAGAGTCACTGTCCTCAATAAATCCGAGACACATGTCTCTCAAAACAGTAGTAGAAGTAAACCTAGGTGACTAGTGGGCTGGGTTATGCTCTCTGTAGCATACAGCCGCTCGTGCCACCCGCCTCAAAAGGCGGTGCAGCCTGGGTGCCACCCCCACTGAGTGGATCTGGTGCTCTATAGGGACCTCCTCGACCCCCTGATAATCTGGCACTCCCTCCAGCAAACCCTCAAGGTTTCGGGCCACAGTCTCCGACGTATCCACCCCTGGAGGAACTAAGGCCGAGGCTCCAGCGTCTGGTCCCTCTCTCCGTGCCGTCAGGGCTAGGCCCACAGGTCTCACAGGTCCCACATCTGCATACAGTGACATTCATTAAGACCTGTACATAAAAAACCAAAAAACATCAAAAAATGTTAAAATGAGATCAAGTGACATACCTCCATCATCCCAATGCTCTCCTGCGAGTGTTGTAAAGCATTTCACCCCTCCCACTCTCTCGGTCTTCATGCTTTAGGGGGCATCTGTTACACAGTAATTTGTCACTGTCTCCCTGTCAGTCACCCTACTGTGTCAAGAATTCACAATAATCAAGTTCATGCCTTCTGAATTGGCCAAAAACCCATTTTTCCAAAGTTTTCCTCATCAGCGCGTCTGTTTCTAAACTATCCGCGATGACTGGCGGCTCGTAATGTATTTAGTGCGCTGCCAGCGCGGAAGCACATCACTTTTCCGCGCTGGTCACATTTCATGAGCCAGCGCACCTCTCCTTTGTATTGGGTCGCGCTGACATGACTTTCCTAGTTATTGAGGCGCGGCGTCAGCGCGTCAGTTACCTCATAATCCGCGCTGATCCTGTTTGGGCGAATTTGTTCCAACAACCAGCCTTCCAGATAACTCCAGGCTTGGTTTTTGGCTTTGTGAGTATCGACTCCCTTCTATGGCATGTCTGTTCGACCCTTTGCAACCACTTCCCTTAAGGATAAGCTCATCCTTCCACCCTTTTAGGAGGCTCCTTCTCCTATATAAACTTCCACCATTACCATGAGCAGCTAGTTTGGAATAACTTGGATTGTATAGAGCTTATAGTGCCCAGATTGCTGCTACTATAGGTATTTGGTGTGCTAGGTGTGGAAGTGATTGATTGCTTAGGGAAGGTTGTTGTGTGTTACTTGTGTGAGAGAGAGAGTTGCTTGTCTTGGGAGAATCATTTCCAAAGGTGAATGCTTGAGACACTTGCTGACCGACCCCTCCTGAGAAGGTTACCGACGTCAGAACATTTGGTTGTACTCTTCTCTGTTTGATTAATAATAGATGACTGCTATTATTGTTCCATTCTCATTTGTCTATGCAATGGTTAATGTGAATTACATCTTTTCTGACTGATGTATGGTTGCTTTTATTAGATTTCACGCTTGTGTTTGTTTCCTCTTCATGTGTGTAGGTATCTATTCGCGGGGATCGCGGAGGATCGTGACCAGCCGAAGCGAAGGAGCGAAGGCGGCATCTCTTCGTCAAACGACAGCGCTGGAATCCAAGTAGGTGCTCTTTACCTCTTGTTTAATTGCAATTAGGAACATGCGTAGTAGCATTGGCTGATTGTTGCTAGACCCTTGCTGGGCTAGTAGGGATCGCCTCTATCCGTAGAGGGGATTTACCTCTCCAACACACTTGGAAACAAATTTCGAGGATCGATTTATCAAACATGATGATTATCTTGTTTCGAAGCTTCAAGTTGGCATTAAACTCATAACATCTTTCTGTTGAATGCTTTTATGTGACATACTAATATGCAGAACACAACAGATCTTTCTAATGTCAATCTTTTTGCCGAGCACATTTCATGAGTTTTTTTTTTTTGTGTAAGTTAGAAGATTATATTATAGAACAAGTATAATACAAAAAACTGCCATAGCAGTGCGAGCAGGGATATACAATATGCGAAGACGAATCGCCTGCTCATAAGTGAAGAACAAAACACAGCTTAACAGCCCACCTCGCAGGGTGGCTTGGTACTGAAAAAAACACAGCTTATCAGCTAGTACTGCCGATACCATACATGATAGGTAACAAAACATAAGCATATGTCGACATAGAAGATAAAGCAACAACACAGAAAAGAAAAGCCGAGAAAGATAGAGGGTAGCAGAGAACTACAGGTTTCCCCTTAGATGTATTTTCCCATCTGGGTGATGGTATCCAGGCCTATCTCCTGTACATGGCGGTCAACCTTCTCCTGAATAGCTTCCCAAGATTCGGGCTCGTCCTCAGCAGTGGGGGCCGGCTTAGCCGCATGAGCCGTGTGAACCGTTTTGATGACATCCCTCAGAATTTTAATGAGATGCGTCAACATTCGATTATGAGTTTTGATTGCCTCATGCACAGTAGAAATTTTGCTGTCCAAGACATTGTTGTAGTCAATAATCTTCGCCATTTGAGCCTCAGCTAGATTTACCTCAGTAACAATGTGTTGCCTTTCCTTTTCTATAGACTCCAGAGCTTTAGCTATCAGGGTTTTGGTTCTCCAGCTTTCCGATTTGGTTCTTACATATTGAGTTGCCCTTTTTGAAGGTGTGCCTGGGTCTGTCAGCCAGTTAACCTCTGCTGCAATTTCCTCCTCCATTCTTCCATCTTCCTCCTGCTTTGCTTGAGCTTCTAGTTCCGCCATCTTCCTTTTGATTCTCGCAATAGTACGAGTCTCATAGCCTCCCCTGGCTTCCTGGAGGTCCCGGTTTGCAGCCGCGCAGCGACTCCCTTCCGCTTCCATAACTAACACTTCGTACCTCTTCCGACTCAAGCGAATGCCAAGTAGAGGATCACTCACCTTGCAAACTCGAAAAACTGTTATGGAAGCAGGGCATTTGCCCCTTGCTTTATAGCAAAATTCCCGGTACCTCCTCATGAAAATGGAGTTGCTGCCTTTGCAAGTGGAGGTACTTTGGTGATGAATGTTAAGGAGGTTCGCACAAGTGAGGCTGACGCAGACCGAATAGGAGCGCTGAAGGCTGCAGCCAGTAGACCGATCTAAATGCCAAGTGTCTGGTACCTTCCATCGGATGGGGTAGTGGCGGGTGAGGATGGATATGTCCCGTATACTGGCATGCTTGATGCTGATCCTCTGCTTGCTGTTCCACTTCTTTTCACACAAAATTGCCATTAATGTCAATGAAGACTCGTTATACGGAATCTCTCCAAGCGTGGTGATGGCACTGTTGCTGAGGTTGTTCTTCTCGTTTCTCGAATAGTTATGATCGCCCTTCTTAATGACATGCCGCCTCCAGAAGCTCCACTTTTCTAATTGTCCGATCATTCCATAAAAAGGCTTAGATTTATAACCTCCGTCGGTGTCCTTGTAATCCCGATGCCTGGGCCAAGTGTCATCCCCAATCAAGGATGGGTGACTTGGATTAGATCTGTTGCTGCCAGCTGTTCGCATGTTTCTTTAATGATTTGGTTATCGAACTCATGCCAGCCTCTGTTTATGATTATATGCCGGTTGTCTGCTCCAATGTTCGCTAGATGGTCAGCCAGCCCATTGGCTTTTCTCCTCACCGTCTGGAAGGTCAAGCCTCGCAATTCCATTATGAGTTCGGCAATGCTTTCCGTCGCCTTGGCCAACCTCCAATTCCTGGTGGCTTTGCTGATACTCGTTCCTGCCTGTAGGCGTTTAGCCGCCATAATAGCCAGGAGGGAGTCTCCTTCGACTATTGTATTTCCTCGCCTGAGATTTCTTAGAATTTTTAAGCCTTGTTCCAGTGTTGCGAACTCTGCTTCATTGTTTGTGCTCTCGCCTAGAGCCCTGCAGTAAATATGAATGATTTCCCCTGCCTGATTTCGAATGACTCCTCCAATGCCTGCTAACCCTGGGTTACCTCGTGAAGCTCCATCAAAGTTTAATTTCAGACTTCCTTCGGGAGGGCATTGCCATTCTGAAATTTGTGAAGAAGGTTGTGGTAAGTTTCTCCCTCTGGATTGAGTGCCGGATGCTTCCAATTGAAAAGCCTTTAAGATTTGTAGATCCGTGGGCGTTGGTTTTTCGTCTGCTTCTACCTTGCCTTCTGCCTGTATGAGCTGTTTAATATTGATTGTTATAGATTCCTGTGCTGCTTTTAGGCTTCGAATTTCATTCTTGAAAATCCTTCTATTTCGTTCTTTCCAGATAGTCTAAACAATAAAGCCTGGGGCAGATCTCCATATGCCTTCCACTCTGTTTACCCTTGAAAATTTACTTCTCCAGTTATTGATAGTTTCCTGTATAGAGTCTCTGTTTCGGTCTGAAGCTCCAAGAATGTTTTCCATCCAGTTCCAGAGCTGGGAGGCCCATTCACAGGAGTTAAGAAGGTGGTTCATTGTTTCCTCCTCCTTAGTGCACATAGGACATCTGGATGGTCCTCTAAACCCTTTTTTCATTAAGTTTTCCCATGTAAGAGTCTTCTTCTGCATCATAAGCCACAGAAAAGTTCTGATCTTCGGCCATAAAAGATTATCCCAAACTTTAGTTGCCCAGGTCATTATGTTTGGTTGTTCCTCCTCCTCTATTATGCTTCGCGCTTCTTTCAGGGAGAAGTTCCCGTTTCCTTTTGGTCCCCATCTAAGCTTGTCGTTTTCTGCTGCGATTCTAATTTTCCTTTTTGATATTCGTTGATTCAGATCGTGAATGGTTTCCTGAATATGCTCATGATGGGTTGGATCAAAAGCCACCCATTCCCTCCAATCCTGGTCTTCACTGTCGGGAAGCCAGTACTGACTTACTGTGAATCTACCTGCATTTTGCTGAGCTTGTTTTAGGGGAAGGAGTTGAGGGGAGTCCAGTTTGGGAGACTGCTGCCAGGCATCTTCCCAGTAGAGAGCTTGATTACCATTTCTGATCTCCCAGAAACTGTAGTCCTGGATGATGCTTCTGTTAGCTTGAGCATGATTCCATATTGGTGAGCCGCTGTAGGTGTTCTGCATCCTTATTATATCTAGATTGTTGCTGTTTGGCATATACTTCTCCTTCCAATGTTTTGCCCAAGGTAGGCTCGCTTCTGAGATCCACTTCCACCAAATCTTAGATCCACATATGTTGTTTGTTGTTGCGGGATCGACTAAATTCAGACCCCCTCTGTTCTTAGGTCTACATAATTTCTGCCATGCTACAAGAGACCATTTTTTCCTTTCGCTGCTTCCGCTCCACAAAAAGGAGCGCTGTATAGCTCGCATTTGGTTTAAAACCCCTTTCGGTGCTGGAAGAATAGAGAGCATATAATGAGGAATGGCCTGCAGAACGACTTTTGTTAGAATTAATCTACCAGCTAAATTCAAGGCTCGGTGAGTCCGGTGTTTACATTTCCTTTCCATGCTAGCCAGAACCTTCTCCCAATTTCCTTTCTGCCATGGTTTTAGAGTTAGGGGGGCTCCAAGGTATCTAGATGGTAGAGATCCAATTTTAAAACCCAAAACACGGGAAAGATGAGACTGGATGGAAGGATGCGTGTTGAAGAAGAACAAGGTGGATTTGGGGAAGTTTATTTCCATGCCCGATGCTTGGCCGAACAAATGGAGGATATTTTTGTAGGCTAGGGCTTCTTTGACTGTGGGGGCACCATGTAACATGGTGTCGTCCACAAACTGTTGGTGAGTGGTGGCTGGGCATGCTCTAACTGGTTGTAGGCCTTTTATTTTGCCTTCTTCTTTTCTCCTAGCTATTAATCTGCTTAGGCCTTCCATGAGGATAACAAATAGAAAGGGGGATAGGGGATCTCCCTGTCTTATGCCTCGTGTTGGGATGAAGGAAGCTGAAGGAGCCCCATTCACGAGGATGGAGTATCTGGGCGATTTGATGAGGGCTAGGATCCATTTAATCCACTGACTGCTAAAACCAAAAGCTGCTAACACTGCTTCTAAATAAGACCAGCTTACCTTGTCATAAGCTTTGGAGAGATCTAATTGCATGAGCATGCCTGCTTCTTTTCGAGAGTGGAGAGAGTGAATCATCTCCTGAGCTAGCAGAATATTGTCCATTATTTGCCTTCCCTCCACATAGCCAAACTGTTCTTGTGATATGATTTCGGGTAGGATAGCTTTCAGTCTGTTAGCAATGACCTTTGAAATTATTTTATAGATTACATTACATAGAGCAATGGGTCTGAATTTATCCGGAGTGTTGGCTGCCTCCACTTTGGGAACTAGAGCAATGAAAGTATAGTTTAAAGCTTTGAGAATGGTTTTAGAACGTCTTGAGTCTTCCACTATCTCCCAAATGTCTTGCTTGACGATGTTCCAGCATGCTTTGTAGAAGTTAATGGTGAAACCATCTGGACCCGGAGCTTTATCATTGGGCATACTTCTAACCGCCTCCTCAACTTCTTCCATTGTGATTGTCTTTCTTAGGGACCAATTCTGCTCTTCAGTAATCAATCTAGGTAAGACATCAGTAATTTTTTTGATGGCTTCCTTCCTGTTGGTATCTGGTTCTTGTGCTATGTTGCTGAAGTGATTTGTTAGGGAGGCTGATATGTCATTGTGATTTCTTATGATATCTCCCTCATTGTTTTTTAGCTCCAGGATTCTGTTGGCGCTTCTGTAGTCCATAGCCGATCTGTGGAAGAACTTTGTATTTTGCTCCCCCTCTTTTAACCAAAGGATTCTAGATTTTTGCTTCCATAGGGTTTCTTCTTGCTTGCATCTATTGTGCCATTGTTGTGTGAGCTCCTCTTCTAGCTTGCTGGTTTCCTCCTCTCGGCTTCCTATTATACCTTCCTTCTGGATCTGTTCCAGCTTGTTTTCAATGATGGCCTTCTCCTGGAAAATATTTCCGAATACTTTCTTGTTCCAATCTTTCAGTTTTAGTCTGATATTTTTTAATCTCTGTTGGAGAATATACATTTTGGATCCTTCCTCCCCTATGGGCTCAGACCACCACTTCTCTACCATTTCATGGAAGGAGGGGTGTTCTATCCAGAACTTTTCAAACCTGAAGGGTTTGTTTTTTGGAGAGCCCTGTATCTCAACTGCTAGAGATATCGGCCAATGGTCTGATCCTCCACTAGGGAGGATATTAGATTCTACAACTGTCCCTTCTAATAGCAAGCTTTCTGATACTAAAAACCGATCCAGTCTAGAAGAGATGAGCCTATCTCCCCCCCTCCTATTGTTCCAAGTGTAATTACCACTTTTGGGATATACATCAACCAGTTTTGCCATCTCTATGAAGCTAATAAAGGTCTCTCCATCCCTATGTAATCTCCTTAGGCCTCCTTTTTTCTCCAGGAGGGAAGTTATCATGTTGAAATCTCCTCCCAGAATGAGTTTTGCATTAGGATGTCTGTTTGTGAATTTAGTAAGCGAATCCAGAAAATTTATTTTATCTTCTAGCTTTTGTGGACTATAGACATTGATACATAGAAAAGAAGATGAATTACCTGTCGGCTGCATCTCCAATGCCAGGTAGTTTTTGCTGGCTTCAGCTGAGATTAGTTGAAATCTTCTTGTATCCCAGAAGGTCGCTAAACCCCCTTCGCGTCCTTTACTTTCAATCTCCAGTACTTCGAGATTTCTACCTAGCTTCCCTCGCAGCTTGTTTATGAGTTCACTGTTGCATTTTGTTTCTTGAAGAAACATCATATCCGGACTATACTTTTCCATCTTCCGTTTCAAGATTCTCTGTTTGGCTTGACTGCTTATCCCCCTAGCATTCCATGAAATGATCTTCATAGTTAACTATTTTGTTGGAAGGACGGGTACTCGCTTAACTGCCTTATCAGGCCTGCATTGATTAACATCTCTCCAAGTTCTTGTAGGTGTTCTGTGCTTGTCTTATGACCTCTTCGGCGTTTTTGTCTGGAACCTGAGGTTTTTCCTAGCCACGTTTGGAAGTGGGGTAAACCTCCCTTGATAATGCCGAGTTTGCTTTTCTGTTTTTCCATAACTGCCTTCTGCCGCGCTATAAAGAGGTCATTGACCTTCCTTATTTCTTCCTATGGCACTGCTTCCATCCCTTTGGCTTTCCAACTATCCACCAGCGCATTCAGGTCCATCCCATCCGTTGCTAGGGTATCTTCTAGCTCCCAGTCCTCGCTTCCTGCTTCACTAGTTAACATGTCTGTTTCCTCCTCTGTTTCTACTGTTCTGTCTTGCATAATGATTTCGCCTGTGATTGTTGCATCTGTTCTTTTTCCTTCCCCTGTGGGTTTTTCCGGGCTCCCTTGCCTTTCCTCCCTGAGTATCAGGTTCTGCTTTTCCTCCGAGTCCGTTTCCAGATTCAGGACCTCAAAGGGATTGTTTAAATAATTCCTGTCTGTGTTCCCTTTCATGTTCCTTCTTCTGTTGGCTCTCTGCCTGTTCTTTGGTTTGGTAAAATTGGTCTTGTCTTTTGTGTTCTGTGTTTTCTCCTCTTCTGCTTCCTTCTTATTCAGAGGACAGTCTCTAACCAGATGCCCATGCTCGTGGCATTTACGACACCTAAAAGGTATTTGCTCGTAGTCCAGCGCCTGAAAGTATTCTTCATCCCTATATTCGAGCCATACCCCTTCGTGTAGCGCTCCAGAGACATCCAGTTCTACACAGATTCTCGCGTAGGTTGTGTATCTTTTCTGCATGGTTGCTTCTGATGCTTTTACAAAGGTTCCGAGCTTATCTCCTATTTGCTTTAGTGCATTATAACCCCAATAATCGATTGGAAGAGAGAAAAGTCTAATCCAGACAGGCACCTGGGTGAAAGTCTCTTTCTCCGGGACGAAGTTTGGCTTCCAAGGTCTCATATAGAGGCCTGCTGCTGCCAGGAAGTATGGGCCTCCCTCAAACACTCTATCCTTGTCTTCTAGGCTTGTGAAGACGACTGTAAAGAAACCTTTGGCTCCTAAGTGTAGCTGCACATCCCCTTTTGGCTTCCATTGCTGTCTTATCCACTGGCACAAGGTTCTCTCCGATGGCCAGATTCCCATAAATTTGCAGATGATGGCATGCTCAGCCATGTGTTCCCTGTAGGCTTGGATTTCAGGGTCACTGATTGTGATCCGCAGGCTGTCTTCTTTTTTTGGCTTGCATGCGTTGCTGGTTATATTGTTTCTTTTGGGGTTTGCGCTCGTCTCCTCCTCCTTCTCCGGATGGATTGTGCTCTTGTTTTTTTGCTCTTTGTCGTTTGTGGGTTGCTTCTTTTCATTTCCCGAGTGCAGCGATTTGCCATCTGTTCCGTCTTGTTGGTCAGCAGTAATCCGCTTTCCGGTGTTCCTGGCGTCGGCTGTTTTGTCTGTCTTGTCAGACGATATCGGCTTTTTTTCCTTGTTATTCCTACTGCTGCTATGCAGCTTGCTGTTCGTGCCCTCGATCCTCACTCCCTCGTTTATCTTCTGAGGTTGTGTCTGCGACACCACTTGCTTAAAAGTTGGGGTCCCACGGGACCCCTCTGCATCCATTCTGTCCGACTGCAGCGCCCCCTAAGGAACAGTGTTGCCAGAGGGTCGGTGGGGTTTCAGACCTGCAACTTCTGCAGGAAGACCTAACCCTAGCTAGGTCAAACCGCCATTCGCTCAAAAAAAAACTTGGCAAATTATTCCTCTACTAATCGAGCACATTTCATGAGTTATCTGACACAAACAGGGAGTATTACTTTTCATGGTTATTTCTTAAAGAATGGATTGATACTAATATCATGAATTGAGTCAATTTAAACACTTTGATTGTCCTTAATCTATTTTATTCGGTACAAAATTTTTGCGTAAGAATCATGAAGGAAATGGCCATTTCTTCTTGAACAAACTTATGTTTTCTTTCTGCCAATTTTTTTTTATAGGTTACAGGAAAATCAAGTGATCATTACGGAGATTACATTGTGACGACAATTGGTCTTCCAAAGACTAAATTCATGAAAAATTCTAAAGACCAATCCATCTCCACTACCACCACCTTGCACCTCCCTTTTTGAAACAGATTTTGAATTCCACCAATTGTAAATCCATAAAGCATGACATTTCCATATCCACTTTTCACAGCAAGAGTTCTTATTCATACACCATGCATTTCCTTTCATCCATTCCTTACAAGCTTATTGTCATTTTCCTTGTCATCACCATTCCCCTTCATTTCCGCCAATAAAACCCTGCTTCTATGTATATCATTGAGTCAAAGTCCTAGAGTCTAATTATATCTGTAAAAACACCTAGAGGCTTGCATGCCTTAATGGCAAGTACTCTTGCCAATGAACAATGGGAGTACATTAATATCCCTTGTTCGTTGGATCTTGTAGGGGACTCAACCACAAAAAATTTATTCGTACCTACAAAGATGTGTTAGGCATCTTGACTCCCATTGGAATCAATGGTGGGAGCTCTTGTGTTGGCTAGTGGCATTCATTAATGGCCACTAAGTCAACAACTTCTTGCTATGTTCGACACCGGCACATTTATTCACATAGTAAGATTTGTGCCATCGAGCGTTGAAGACTTGAAGATCCATATTTTGTAGCAGATGAAGAAGATTTCCTTTCATAGTATTTCAGTTTGTAAATGACTTGAGGACAAGTCAATAAATAAGGTTGGGGGGGGGGGAATGTAACTTCTATATTTTATATACCTTCCAAGCCTTATACATTTTCAGCCATATTCAACAGACTCATCAGATTTATCAGACTATCCAGCAGGAAATCCAACAACAAATATGACAATACAGATCCATCTTTCATCCACAACTTGTAGAAGAAGCTTCAGATCAGAATTGTAGCAGCTGAGCATGCATGATTCATCCACTTCTTTAGGTAAGTAAGGTATGATGTTTTCTAACCTTTAATCTTGAAATTCTTTTTAGATGCTAAAATGATGATATTTGGAAAATATTCCACTATTTCACTATTCCCTTTCTCATTAAAAATTACCAAAAACCATCAGTTGGGGGAGGGGGGGTGGGGGAATTGCACACTTCATTTCTTTCTCTCATTCGTATTACATCTTAACCCACATAGTCTTCCCACAATAAAAACTACTACAAAATGATGAGAATATTAAATGACTTCTTAAAAATGATTGATCTCAACAAAGTAAATAATGATTGTAACACAAGAACCAATCATTAAAAAGAGATCTCAACAAAGGAAATAATGATTGTAACACAAGAACCAATCATTCAAAGATGCAAATGCTTTGAAAAAATAAAAGTTATCAAAAGATGTGCAAAGTTAAAATGAAGTCCATGATTGAAAGATGGTTGTTACACAAGAACCAAACATCTTGTAAAAGGAAGCTCATACAAGAATCAAATCATGTAAGTCATTGTAGTAGCTTGCATGAGGACATGCAAGAGCTTCAGTTGGGGGGTGTGTTGGGCTTCAAAATGTCATACAAATATCACTCATTACCATACATTTTTCACCTATTATGCTTCCATTATATCACTCATTATTCACTACCATGTCACTTCATTTTCCCTATTGTTCATCATTTATGGGTCTCATTTATATCTTCCAAATATTATTTATTTTCAAGCATTTTTAAGAGAAATTCTTGATTAAATATTAGAAAATAATATATTTAACTTCATATATGGAAAGTGGATTGTTTTTGTGACATGTGTAGGTACAAAGGAAGCTTCCAAGACACCTTTTTGTGGCCTTGAATGATCAAATTCGAATTTGATAAGATAAGCCTCATGGAGAAGATCAAGGACAAAAGGGGGTTATGTGTCTAGATGTTTGAGAGATGTATGGAACTAAAGAGAGATTATTGGATCATCATTATGAGTTTGTTATCTCATCCCATTGTATAAATGAGAGTACAATCTCCTCCATTTGTAATTTAGAGTTCCATTTGTAATCTTATAGTTTGTAATCTTAGAGTTGGTTTGTACATCATGATGGAGATTTTGAAATAAAGAATCATACTTTGATTTTTTTGCTTCTACATTTGAGTCTCCTTTGAAGTGGTGTGCTTGTGGAGTTATGGAGGGCCCCCATGGCCTCACTTGCATGCTTATTTTAGGTATAATTTAATTTATGTTTTTATTTCATTTCAGCTTTTAAGTTCTTGTTAGATATTATAATTGTTGGAAGAAATCTTAAAATTCACGTGTTCTTGTAAGGGAACCATAAGATCTTCGACAAATTAGGAATCTCTCTAGTTTGTTTAGTTGTTGGAAGAAATCTTAAAATTCACGTGTTCTTGTAAGGGAACCATAAGATCTCCAACAAATTAGGAATCTCTCTCTAGTTTATTTAGTTATTGGAAGAGATCTCGTCGAATGTGTTCTTGTAAGAGAACCAATAGATCTCAGGCAAATTAGAAATCTTTCTAGACCTATAGGTGGTACTTCTAAGTTTACCTTCCCGGGTTGACATTAATTGAACTCTAATTTGCATTTGCATTTTAGACCAAACAATTATTATTATAATTTATAGAGGGAATGTATTACAATTTATTTTAACTTAGTTATCAAACATGGATAAAGGTAGTTATTATTTAGGTTAATTTATTATTGTTATTTAAAGAAAAACATGCCAACAAGGAGGTGGATGTTCCTTCATGACAATTGTCTTTGGCTATTGGGATATTGGGGTCTTCAACATGTTTCCTTATGTCCTAAAAATGCTTGTTCTTAACTATTGAAAAGTTGCCTTAGGTCTTACTCTAACACCAATAAGGTAGTTTCACTCTAGATAATAGTATCAACAAGAAAACTATGTGGCTCTTTAAACCTAGATAATTTAAAAAGAAAGCCAATATTCTTTGTGGTCATTGTTAAAGTGACTTGCAGCTAAATCATGTACTTTCTAATAACATTTAACCTTAAATTATCCAATAGGTGAAATCAAACACCATCTTCAATTAAAAAACAAAATAACTATAAAATTTGTATATTTAAAATAATATTCAACAAAATAATTTTAAAACACACACTAAGTAAAAATACATTATTAAAAAATTGAAATTAATTGAAAACAATAATTATTATAAAAATGAGTAATTATCTTAGCGATAAAGTCTGGACTGCTCGCTAACCTAGCTGCTCTGCACCCCTGAGCTGCCTCCTGCAGCCTCCCCGCCTAGCAGCGCTCACTGCTGGGCCTCCTCGCTCTCGGCCTCCTATCAGGGCCGCCTCCATCCCTCCTTCTCGGCTCCCCCCTCCCTTTTCTGAGTGAATGGCTCCTGCTGCGACTGGGACTGTTTGCTGCGAATAGACATGCCGCCCTCAGGGGGCCCGGAGCCATTGGACCCTCCCCTGCCCCCTCCACCGGAAGTGATTTCTTTCAAAGCAATGATCGACTCAAACTCCAAGCGCCAGCCCTCAACCAGATAACAAAAATTTGTCAAGAAGATGGATTCCATACCATCGGTAGCTCTCCCTGAAGAAGAAACCTACAAAGCAGCTCTAAACCTTGCTGAGAAAGGCCTCATAGGCCAGTTCACGGGTCTCTGGCCCTCACCTAAGTTGGTAGAGGAATGGACTCAAAGGAACTGGAAGCCGTTAATCAAAGAAGGAATCAAGAGCTACTTCGTAGGTAAAGGTTTCTTTGTCTTCATCTTTGAAAGTGCTGAGGACAGAAGCCTATTCTTCAGAAACGGACCTTATTTTATGGGCCCCCAAGGACTATATCTCAACAAATGGTCGCCAGACTTCGACCCAGCTCAAGATGTCCCATCTTCTGTTTCGGTGTGGGTGCGACTTCCCCATCTTCCCCTCCACTGCTGGAACCAGAAGTCTCTTCAGATCATCGGCAACAGATTAGGAAAATGCATAGATCAAGCTGCAAGAAAAGATCAATATTCATGTGCACGCATCTGTGTCGAAGTCGACCTGGAGGAGGGTCTACCGGAAGCCATTAAACTAACAATCACAGGATGGACGCATGTACAAGAGTTGGACTATGAACAACTTCCATTCAAATGTAGGCATTGCCATGGCTACGGGCATTTCGCCAAGCACTGCAAGAAAAAGGTGGAAGAATAGTTAGACAAACAGAATAGTGAGCAATGGACCCTAATAAAAAAATCCACCAATCACAAAAAAAGCAATGGAAAAGGTATTTCAAAAGAAGCACCAAGCAACTCCAACCCCATCCAAGAAAAGAACTCAAATGATAAAGAAATCAGACAGAGTAAGCCAGCCACAACAACCCCGAAAAACTTGGATCAAAGCGCTCCTCTTGTCTCTAACAAAGAAGATGAGGAAATGGCTCACCTGGAAGTCCCCCAAGGAAGACCTTCCAATCCCTCATATGCAGATGTCACAAGGAAAAAACCAGCTGAAAGCTCCGACTCCTCGGAGGAGGAAAACTACGAGCAACCCATAAGAAAAGTCGACAGGAAATCCCGCAGAGAAGCAAGGGAAGAGGAGGCGGAAAGGCTCAAAACCCAAGGAATCCAGCCCACAATCGAGATGTCTATTGGGAGAAACTCCAGAAACAGGCCCCCCAAGGGAGGCTCCCACCCCACCCCTGGTAAATAATGCGCCTCGTCTCTTGGAACTGCAGAGGTCTTGGCAACCCCATGAAAGCAGAAGTGGCCAAGGATCTGCTCGAAATAGAACCCTCAGACATTCACATGCTCCAAGAGACTAAGATAGAGGGGAAAGCCCTCCTAGAAATTAGCAAGAAGAAATTGAAGAAAAGTGCAGGCAGAGCAGTCAGCTCAAGAGGCTCATCCGAAGGGCTTGCAACTCTCTGGACAGAAGAGCTCTTCCAGCTGACCAAATCCCATGAGACTCAGCACTGGATCTTTACGGAGCTTACACATTGTTCAAGTAAGTTGATCATATCCCTCTTCAATCTTTATGTACCTGTCCTATATTCTGAAAAGAGAGATTGTTGGAATTCACTTAATGAATTCTTAGAGCAGCATTCCCCTAGTAATATCATTCTTGCTGGGGATTTAAACATTGTTTTAAAATCCAAAGAAAAAAGGGGAGGAATCAATAGCAGAGACACCATGCTCCCCATGGTTGAAGACCTCATACATCAATGGGATCTTCTTGATTTCAATCCGGTCAAAGGGCTCTATACATGGACCAACAACAGAGTGGGAGAGGAACATATATCAGCCTGTCTGGATCAATTTCTTGTCCAAGACACTCTGATGATGAACAGGAAGATAATCATCACCAAAATTCTATTGAAACTGACCTCAGATCACAAACCAGTTCAGCTCATTCTAGAAGATGAAGAAGATCTTGGTCCAATCCCCTTCCGATTCAGCCCTCTTTGGATTGAAAGGGACAGATTCACTGGCACAGTGAAAGCAGCATGGGCCAAATCTTTCACAAGGTCCTCCAGCTATGTGTGGGAATAAAAGCTCAAAGCCACAAAGCAAGCCCTAAAGAATTGGATAAAGAAACCAGCTCCAAACCCAACCAGTCAAAGAAAACAAATTGTTCAGTCTTTAGAGGCGTTGCAAGTCGAAATGGAAACCAGAGATATTACTCCAACGCTTCTCAACAAAGAAGTAAAAACACAATGCTCTTCATTTTGATCTTTCCGAATGGAGGAAGAGTACTAGAGAATCAAGTGTCAAAGTCTGTGGTTGAAGGCAGGCGACCGGAACACCTCCTTCTTCCATCGCCAATATCGAGCAAGACTCTCCAGAAATCACATCTCTGAAATTACAACAGCAGAGGGGCAGATTTGCAAAGGGTTCAACCAGATAAAAGAGGCAGTTGAAAGACACTTCAAACATCTCTACACCGCAGACACCCAAACCAACGAGGAAGAAACTGCTGAGCTCCTCTCTAACATCCCTCTCCTGATCAGCCCTGAAGATAATGCCATTCTCACTAAGCCCATCACTGAAGAAGAAATCATAAAAGTCATCTAGTCCATGGAATCAGACAAGGCCCCTGGGCCTGATGGTTTCACGATCCACTTTTACAAAACTTACTGGGACATCATCAAAGATGACCTTTTAAAGATGATAAAAGGATTTATGAAAAAAGCCAAAGTAGGAGGAGGAACTAACTCCACCTATCTCGCTCTTATCCCTAAAGAAACCAATCCTGAAACCTTCGCCAGATTCAGGCCTATATCGCTTTGCAATGCCTCCTACAAAATTCTGGCAAAGCTTCTAGCTAACAGGATCAAGCCATTGCTCAACAGGCTGATTTCAGGCAATCAAGGTGGCTTTGTAGAAGGCAGGCACATTCTGGATAATTTCATCCAAGTCCAGGAGATAATTCACTCAAGCAAACAGCGAAAATAAAAAGGCATGCTGATAAAACTCGATATAGCCAATGCTTTTGACCGAGTCAATCGAGCCTTCCTCTACAAAGTCCTTCATTCCTATGGCTTCTCCCCCCATTTCGTTAATCTCATCTCAGCTTGCACTGACAACCCCTGGATTTCCCCTCTCGTAAACGGTCGCCCTACTCCCTTTTTTCAAGCCCAGAGAGGCCTCAGGCAAGGATGCCCGCTCTCTCCCTTCCTGTACATCTTGATGGCGGATTCTCTCAGCAGAAAGCTAACAGCTGAAAAAGCCTCAGGCTCCCTTCCAGGCCTAAAACCTTCCAATTCCTCTCCAGCTCAGAACCACGCTCTTTTTGCTGATGACTCCCTCCTCATGGGAGGTGCTTCTGTTAGAATAGCCAAGGAATTTGACTCTGTCCTAAAATGCTATTGTAGGGTCTCTGGTGCCTCAATCAATGAAAGAAAAAGTGAAATTTATGGTTGGAACATTGGCCAGCAAGAGCTTACAGGAATCTCCAACATCCTTGGCTTCATCGGTCATGCCCATTGGGAAAATATTAAATACCTCGGCCTCCCCATCACTAACTGTTGCAACAAGAGGTTGTTGTGGACAAAAATTATCAGCAAAATAAAATCAAAAATCTCTGTATGGGGAGGCTACTGGCTCACAAAAGGAGGCAAGGTCATCCTGATCAAGGCTGTGTTATCTGCGCTCCCAATATACCAAGCAGCCTTCCTTCTCGCTCCAAAAGGTGTAACGGATCAAATCTCCAAGCTTTTCCGTGATTTCCTTTGGCAGGGGGGAAGGGAATCAACACAAATTTCATTTGGTTAAATGGGAAACGGTCAAACGTTCAACTTCTGAGGGAGGCTTGCAAATTCGTGACCCAACAATAGTAAACCTGGCGATGGGAGGCAAAATCATGTGGAATCTCTTCAAAAATCCCAAGCATCCTGTCAGCGAAATACTAAAGTCGAAGTATGCCCATAAAGTCCCGCTCAGAAATCTGCAAGAAAGCCAAACAAGTCACAGCACACAGGTATGGCGATTATGCAATAAAAGTTTGAACTTCTTTAAGGGAAAGGCATACAGGATCCTAGGCAACGAAAGCAAATAAATTTGTGGCACGATCGCATAATGGACTGAGAACCCCTCGCAGATAATGAAGAAATCGCAGAACTGAAATCTTGGCTGGAATGTGCAGGGATAAACAGTGTTTATGAATTATCCAAATGGGACAGTCATGACGATTGGCAAGGGTGGGACTTCTTTGGAGTTCTAGATCGCCTAAACCAGCAAAAACGCATTCTAGAAGAGCTGTTGGAAGAAGCGGCCCCAGTGAACAGGAAAATGAAAGATAGCTGGGGGTGGGGGAAATCTGGAAGCTATACAACAGCAGAAGCCTACAACGCTCTCCAACCAACCAGGAACAACAATAAATCCACATAATTTTGGAGGAAAGTTTGGGATCTGCTAGCATTACCCAAGGTAAATTTCTTCTTTTGGACACTGGTTCACAACAAGCTGTTAACAAGAGACAATATGGAAAAAAAAAAGCATAGCTGGGTCGCATAGATGTGAGCTGTGCAGAAGCAGCTTAGAGACAACCAAGCACCTCTTCATGGATTGCAATTTTGCCAAAGAAGTTTGGAGTCTCATTCTTCATGAGTTAAAAATCACAGTTCCCCAATTTAATTCTGTAGCAGACCTATTTGATGCTTGGAATCAATGTTATCCTAACAAAATCCCCAGCAAATCATTTTGGAGGAAAGTCTGGAATGCCATCCCCAAATATGTCTGCTGGCAGATCTGGTTGACTCGGAATGACCTGATTTTCAATGAAAAGCAGCAAGCCCCTTTTTCGGCAGTGACAAAGGCCAAAGCCTTCCTCCTGGAAGCAGCCCAACAACAATATTTTTCAGATGATGCTTTGCTGCTCCCTGAAGAAGAGAGGTGGATGGGCCCCCTTTCTCCCTACCCACGGAAGCAGTTATCAGCCCCTCAAGCAGCGAACCCAGATTGGCGAAAAAGAGACCCGGAAGCTACTATTCAAGAATGGTGGCGAAAACAAAAAATCACCACGATCTTCTTCGACGGAGCCTCCAAAGGTAATCCTGGGACAACAGAAGCAGGAGGAGTCATCTATGCCCTGGACAGTTCAAGAAGGGACAACTTCTGTTGGGGCATTGGGCAGAAAACCAACAATCAAGTAGAGATCCAAGGCCTGCTCAAAGCTTGTCAAATAGCCAGAGACAGAGGAGACAAAGAATTCCAAGCTTTTGGAGACTCGAAGATTCTAATAAAAAATTTAAACACGGAAAATTGTTCACCAATGCAAGCCTCAACAAAACTCTGAACAGATTAAAGAGAATCATGCTTGACTTCGACTCCTACAAATTCCTCCACATCCTCAGAAACTTGAACAATGAAGCAGACCTGTTGGCGAACAAAGGTTGCACTCTTGGGAAAGGGCAGCTTCTCATAAATGACAAAAGTTCATTTCATCCCTGTAATCCATGAGCAATCTGCATTTTGTAATAGTACAAGAAACAGAAACAGAAGCACTGTAATGATGGCTGCCAAGGTGTAAGTCCAATCTTTTCCTCAATAAATAAAACATATCCGTTTCAGTTAAAAAAAATAAATAAAAATGAGTAATTATCTTTTCAAAAAACATATTATGAGAAAATATATTGAAAAGTGGGCAATTGGGTTTAATTCTTGCAAGTAACATGATGAAATTTGTTGCAATGACTTCAAGCGTTCTTGTTGAATCTCAATATTCCCTTTTAAAACCAAAACATATATAATGTCTTAAGAGTTTAACATTTAAACTCTTAAATATTTAATGTTGAAATTGTTAATCCTTTTGTGTCTAATAGTTATATCCTTGAACATTTAATAATTTTAGAAAATACAATATACATATGATTTAATAAAAAAATCCCCGGGAAAGAATATAAAGCTACACACTTTTTTAGTATACAAATAAAGTTTTTAAAATAAAGAGTTATATTCAAAGGATATATTATGTTAAAATAATTATAAATCACTACATGGTATTTTTCAAACAGGATTTTATATTTCTGTATTATTTTAAACTTTAGTTTGATTGTCTTAATAAGCTATGTTTTGAATTTTTCCTGATGAAATGTGTTAGCATTATTATAGTAAAATTGAAACTTAAAGGGTAAGAGGTGTAAGGGGTTATAATCAATGTTAATGGATAACGAGAAATTAGTTTTGAATGAGATTTAGGTGAAGCAATTGATAACTAAGTTAAAGCACTTGTCCTTTATGAAGTATTTAAGATTATCAACCCAAGATGAATTAGGAATTTGATAGTCATTAGAGACTCTACAATCATAATAAGATATATGGGTCAATCCTACTTGTCGTCTAAGTTCTTTGGCAAATCTCATCTCAAGAATTCACATAGAGGCAGGGAGGTTTGATGTAATTATGTATTTTCATGTGTTAAGAGTTCACAATAATCAAGTAAAGTATTTAGCTAATAAGACCTCACTTGGATGCTAGGAAGCTTAAGTAAAGAAGTGCAACTATTGTTCCATTGATTCCTTTATCACATCTACGATTTGTAATCAAATCATGCCAACCACTATATATTCATTTTAAGGGGACCTTTTGAATTGAACCTGGGAGGATGATTCTTAACGTAGATAATCCTTGTCTTACATCCACACGCCTAGAATCTAAAGGTAAAACAAGCATATATGTCAACAAGCATCATTATGATGGGCAAAGATGGGAATTTGATGTGAAATAGTTTGGATATCCCTTTTCCATCAAAATTATGCTTTGAAGCTTGCTAAACCTCAAGATTAGCTAATCATTTTCAATGATGAAGGGAAGGTACTAATTCTAGTTCATAGCAACATAGTATTTTATAGTGAATTGGTGGGTTCATTTGTTCTGAGGGATTGTTCAAGCTTTTATTCACATGACTAATGGTTTGATTTTAATGATTTATGGATGGATGTATTCCTCATTCATAGGTAGTTAGTGTTAAAAATTTTGTAATTGTAATGAAGGTATTGTCTTACATGGAAGCTTTACCAATCCTTTCTTACTTATTAGGAATTAGTGTTAGACACCTAATCCTCCGAGATTGGTAGAATATGCAAATATATAAATAATAAAAAAGTGTAAAGTGAAGAGACCTTGGAATAGGAATCCAAAAGGTCACTTTGATGTATGTATATATTCACGTTCAATTTAATAGAACTTAAATTGGGAGTCCAATACTTTTATTCCTTGTCCTGACATGGTATCAAATCCAAGTTTAGACATCATTGTTTCTCAATGTAACTCCTTTCCCTTAGGCTCAAACCTATCTATCTTCCACTCTAGATTGCCAAAGTTATTTTTTCCTCCGCGAAGAAACCCTTGCGCCTATCCATTTGTTTCAATGTGTTACCCTAACATCGTTCTTGTTCAATTGTTTTTTATATCCACGACTCTCCCAACAACATGCCAATCTGATTCCTAGCTCTCCTATGCAACAACATACTTAGTAGTGGCTTGACCCTTCTTTGGAAAAAGAATTTTGTGAATATTTGACAAAAATCCACCACTAGCTATAGTTGCAATGCTAAAAGCTTACCAAGTTCTTCATCTTGGCTAACTAAATGCGGCGACGTGTTATATTGTAAACTAGAACTATAACAGTCAACTCAAATGGTGATTGCACCTTTTCCTCCATTGTCGGAGCGATGACTTATCCCTCGTGTGTGAAGCATATCTACCAAGCATGATACGTAGTGCTTTTCACAACTCAAGAGAATGATGCATAACAGTTCGTCCACAAAGATTGAAGAACCCTTTTAGTATTACACAGTGGTTTGGCCAGGGATGAAACGAGTGTTCCCCAATATCCAAAGCAAAGCACAGTTTAGGGACAAATAATATTAAACTAGGAATATAACAGGAACACACGTTATTATTGGACGGAACCTAGATGGTACCAAACCCTGCTTACGAGCTTTGGCTACCTTATTGTCTAAAATTATCAAATACTTGTTAAACGCCCCCATTATTTCAAAGGATATACAAAAGTAAAGGCTTGCATAGGTTAACCAGTGATCAATTATGTAGAGAAATGAAACAATAAGTGCGTAGATGTTAGAGTCAAGGCAGAACCATTAGTCTAACATTTGTGCACTTATAGACCAACGATTTTGCCTTTAGTCTAACATCTGATCACTTACTATTTCATTTCTCTGCATTATTGTTTGTTGGTTAACCTACACAAGCCTTTATTTGTGTATATCCTTTGAAATAATGGGGGTGTTTAACATGTGTTTGATAATTTTAGACACTAGTAGTTGTGTGTGTTCCTATTAGATTCTTGGTTTATTGTTATTTGGACCTGAAGTGTGTTCTGCTTTGAATATTTGAGAATGCTTGTTTCAATCCAAATCAAACCATTATATAACTGAAAAGGCTCTTCAAACTTTACGGATGGACTTCTATGCAATGTTCTTGAGGTATCAAGCTTGGTAGATATGCTTCACCCATGAGGGATAAGTCATCGCTCTTGCAATGGAGGAAAAGGTGCAACCACCTTTTGAGTTGATTTCTCTAGTTGTAGTTTATAATAATGGCGCCACATTCAGTTGGCCAAGATGAAGAACTCAACAAGATTTTGGTGGCTATAATTATAGCTAGTAGTGGAATTCTATTAAATATTCATAAAATTGTTTTCCTAAAAAGGTTGGAGCCTCTACTAAGCATGGTGTTGCAGAGGAAAACTAGGAATTACATTGGCACATTGTTGGGAGTGTCATGGATATCATAACCAACTCTTAATGCCAATTGTCTACATTATGTAGGATTGAATTTTAATATTTATGGTTGTGTTGTTGTCTTTCACTTGGGAAAGGAGCCTTGCTAGTCAATCTACGGAGAGACATTAATCATGAGCTATTTCTTACCTTATTGTCAAAGTAAGAGATGGTCCACACAAATGGAAGTGTCCCCACTATGGCTATTACACTCACAATATTAGAAAAAAGTGGGCTTGGTCCTTGCTAGGCGTAGGTTTTGAATCCTTTGAAATTCCTGCTAAAATTTTGGTGGTTCAAAACTACTCATTAAGATGCACCCTCTCATCTCCATTGTTAGTGTAGTGCTCATTAGTAAGGAGAACTACCGTGAATGGTCTAGAAAGATCAGAAACACACTTATCTTTAATGACCTATGGAAAGGTGTCTACGAAGGAGAAGGTGACAATCTGCCTACCAAGGCCACATTAGATAAAGAGCTCCCCATATGGGAGAACAAGAATAACAAGGCTTATGCCCTGATTGCTGCTTATGTAAGTGAATAGGTGACTTGTCATATTATTCTGATTACAAAACCTTACGATGCATTAAAGAAGTTGAAAGATTTATTTGACTCACTCCGAACTAGAGGTAGTTTAGTTGATGATCAAGCTCTTCAATCCAGAATTGAAGGATGATGATCACCTAGCCCTAACCTCAAAAATTGGAGTTATCATGCATATGTAGAATCCACTAGAATCAAATGGACATCCCTCTTACAGCTTTTTTCAAGACCCTCTAACCTACATATTCTCACTATCTTGGATATTTACAAGCTAGTGCCCAAATTAAGGACATTAATTTTGACACGTGTAGATAAGCTTGTAGAAAAGGGAGAAATATTTTGAAAAGAGGAAGCCAACTTCTTAGTCCCCTAAAGTTGTGTGCCTTGCACATAAAGGGAAGAACTAGACACAATATTCTTCTAGAGGAAGAGGTGTAAAAGGAGGACATGGAAGGAATAACAATAGAGGCAGGTTGTGTAAACGTCACCAAGGAGGAAAATGCAATCTCCATTGTATTCATTGCAATAGATATTGACATGATGCATCCACATGCAAACTCTCTTTGGACAAAATTTAGCAAGAACGAAAAACAGAGAAAGGTAAAACAATAGACCTAGGGAAAGGTAAAGCACCTGAATCTACTCATTATATTGTTGCACATAGCAATATTGGAGTAACTAAAGACTTGTTTCAAACTTCATTTGCTTCTTGGAAAGATGCATGGCTACTAGATACAGGTGCAACCTACCACATGAAATTCTAGAAATATTTCTTTGAGACTTCAGTGACAATGTAGATGGAGCAATATACTTTGTAGACAACTCAAGACTTAAGCCATGCATAATTGGAACCATCATGCTCAAATTTCCTAAACTCCCTAAATATCTTTTGCATGATGTTCTTTACTTGTAGAGCTGTGGAGAAATTCACTTCATTCAGATGTTTGATGACAAATTTGAGGTGAGAAAAGCATCAAACAACACAATTGTAATGACTTGAAAAGAGGAGGAAGGACTACTGAAACTGCAAGGAACATCTACTCACACACATAACTTTGTATACAGTTCTCAATATAATGAAGGTGCATTACCATCCAGTCTTTTATGGCATGTAATATTTGGATATCTAAATTATGAAAGTCTTCATTTATTGAAGATAAATGGCGTTTCTAGTTTGGAAACCATTCAAGGAAACTTAAGCAATGTGATACTTGTATCCTAAGAAAACATAACAAACAACCATTTCATGATTTTGTTTCCAGAGCACGTAGAAAGCTTGCACTGATCCATTATGATTTGTGTGGTCTTATGCATGTTCCTTTTGCAAATGGAAATGACTAAATGGCTTTTATTGATGATTATCCACCAAGATGTGTTGGGTATATTTATTGAAAAGCAAATCTGAAGCTTTTTAACCTTTCAAAAAAATTATGCATGGATTGAAAATGATGCACAATCTCATATTGGCTCTATTCATATTGATAATGGAAAAGAATATAATTCAAATTAATTTGAAAACTATATTCACCAACATGGGATTCAACATCAAAAAATTGCGTTGTACAATCCTCAACAAAATGGTGTAGATGAAAGAATGAACATGACAATCTTAAATATGGTTCATTCAATGATGTATTTTTAAAATGTAAAGCTAATGTTATGGGCTGATGCAATTATATGTATAGTATATATTAAAAATAGATGTTCATCTCATGCTCTAAAAAACAAGACTTGTTACGAAATGTGGTATGGCCACATTCCTTTAGTAAGGCATTTCAGGTTTTTTGGTTCCACTTGTTATGCCTTGATTCGTAAGGAACAAAGAAGCAAACTAGGTGTTATGAGTCAAAATTGTATCTTCTCGGGGTACTTAAATACCACCAAAGCGTATCATATCTATGATGAGGCAAATGAGAAATTTATGTTGTCTATAGATATGATTTTTCTTGAATCTTCCCAAGACTGACAACACTATTGAGTGGCAGCTTAATTGTTTGGACATATTCGGTCATGCAAAAAACAATCACGAATTTGATAACGAGATTCCACATATTGAATGGGGGACCCCTATCGTAAATCAATATGTGGAATTTCCTTCTGAAGTACTCTCTCTCCATCATGAGGTTCCAACCACTTCTTCAAAACAGGAAGATCCTTTGAGTGATGTGATTGAGAGGATTGGAAGGCTAAATCTTGATGCAACCCCATCTTAGTCAACAAAGCATCCCACACCATCTTAGAAAGGTCCTCCAAATTGGAACACTAAAAAACTTGAAAGTGTTCATCCTGATGAGGTTGGAAAGACAAGAACTAGAAGTTCCACTAGAAAAAATGGAGGTGATGTAGATGATTTTGATTCAGCTAATGATATAGATGTTTCTTATGATTGTGAAGTAAATTTTCCTACTAATTTTGAACCAACTCCCTTTAAATAAGTTGCTTCTCATAATGAATGGAAAGAAGCAATGCAGAGAGAGTATGATGCTCTCATAAAGAATGGAACCTGGAAGCTGGTGGACCCTCCATTTGGAACCAAACCAATTGGTTGCAAGTGGGTCTTCAATAACAAGTATAAATCAAATGGCTCACTTGACAAGCACAAAGAAAGGTTTGTAGCAAAAGGATTTGCACAAAAAGAAGGGATCGATTATGAGGATACCTTTCCCCACAGTGGAATGGGCCACCATCCATACTCTCTTTGCCTTGGCAACTCAAAATGGATGGAAATTTTATTAGATGGAAGTAAAAATTACTTCTTGACTCGAGACATGAAAGAAAATGTTTTTATGTATCAACCAGAAGGTTTTGTTTTAAAGGGACAAAACAAGCACCATGAACCTGGTATGAAAAATTGATTGAGCATCTTATGAAATTAAATTTCAAACACTTTAATCTTGATGATGCAACTTTATTTTTCAAGAAATTTGGAAAAATTGTTGTCTATCTTGTGGTATATGTAGATGATTTATTGATGACAGGGAACAATGGAAATTGTATTGCATACATAAAGAAATAATTGAAGAAAGGATTTGAGATGACGAATTTGGGACATCTTCACCACTAAATGGGACTTGAAGTGACCCAACATCCGAGATATATATTCCTCTCCAAAAAGAAGTATATTGGAGAATTATTGAATAAATTTGGTATGGTTGAATGTAATCCTTTGTCCACTCCATTGGAACAAAATTTAAAGCTCACATCTCAAGAAAGAAATGAATTTGAGGGTGCAACTAAGTATAAACAACTTGTAGGAAGTCTTATATACCTCACCACTACCAAACCAAATATTTTGTTTGTTGTTGGAACCCTTATAAGGTTTATGAAAAAAGCCTTGTGAGGGACATTGGTTTGTTGTAAAAAGAGTTCTAAAGCACTTGAAAGGAACTCAAGACTTTGGGCTCAAATATTCACAGGTGGATTACTTCAGCATAATTGGATATTTAGATTCAGACTTTGATGGAGATAAGGAAAATGGAGTATCTACTTCAGCCTATGTTATAAGTCTTGGATCAGGAGATGTCTCCTCGAGGTCACACAAACAATCAATTCTAGAAAATTCCATAAGAGAGGCAAAATATGTGGCAGTTGCAGAAACAACCAAGGAGATTGTGTGGCTCAATAAAATTCTTGAATATTTGCAGGAGAAACAAGTAAAATCTACTTTTTCTATTAACAATATTTTTGCAATCAATTTGGCCAAGAATCCCAAATTTCGTCATCGAACCAAACATATTAATACAAAGTATCATTTTATTTGACATCATGTAGAGGCTAGCATTGTTCCACAAAAGAGAAAATTGCATACATTTTCACCAAAGTGCTTGGAAGAGAAAAGTTTGAAAGATTTAGAATGATGCTTAGACTCACAAACACCCCTTCAGATTAAGGGGGGAATGATCGAAGGGATCAATTTAGTGCGCAAAATTCATAGTGATCAAAAGTGACCGAAACATGTACCAATGTGAAGCTCTCGTCGCTTTGAATCCAATGCAACTCGTTTCACTCAAAACCGATATTGTATGCTCTCGATATCACATTCTAATCAAATTCTAATCAAACACAGAATTGACAGGGTGACTGTACTTTTGGACTAGTGGTAGGTTGCCACTTGGCCACTCCAGATTGGTCAAAAAATTCATAATTTTATTGGATAAAAACCTTATTATTATTATATTTTTTTATAGTGATGTTTCAATATTTTTATTAATATTTGGTTTGACTATGTATTTGGGTGGGCAAATGGGAGGCAGCCACATGGCCTCTAGTGACAGGTAAAAAATTTGTTAAGGGGCCAAGCTTCCCAGGGGATTCGAACCAATGACCAAGCACCGAACAACAAGACCATCCACCAATGCACCATCACATTTTTTCTTAGCCATATACGCCTCAGGTTGTATTTAAACTTTGGTGTTGGCGCATTTGGGGGTAGGGTTGGGGTTAAGCCCCAAACCTGGTCACCATGTGCACGAGAACCAAGGGGCAGGACCATGGGCTAGGGATTAGCCCCAACCCCGAACCATGGTCACTGCCCACACACAACTCAACGCCATGGGATTGCAACCAGAGCGAATGGAGCGGGAGTGGATTATGGGGCCTAGCCCCTAGTCATATGCCACGACATGGAACCATCGGCGGGAGCCTTTGAGCAGGGGGTTAGTTGGGACATAGTCATATGCCAAACACGGGACCACTAACGGAGTTAGATGGGGGCCATCTTGGGTCACATGGCCCTGAATAGAACCACAAATGGAGTTAGTGGAGGGGCCAACCCCTAGGGCACGAAGCAGGGGCACCCCCAAGGTTCATAAGCCCTATATGACTATAGTCTCCAGAAAATGGCGCGCCCCCAGAATCTCGACACCCGTTGCTGTCACAATTACATTAATATGACTGTGATGTTAGGTGTTGAGGGCCTGACCGATGGGGGCGGGTGGTTAACCCCGACCCCTGGACACGTGGCCCCCATATGACCTCAAATTTCTAAAATTGGGTGTTAGTGGACAAGTTAAATGTTCGACAATTTCACCTGTCGAGTGGGATTGTAGGCTAGGTTTGCACACTGGTTCCAGATTTGGGGCACTCAAGCTAGGTTTGGGTCGAATTGGAGGAGATTTGATAGAAAAGGGGGAAAACTTGTAATAAGCGTATCTTTCTCAGTTTTTGGCAAAATAAGGTGCAAAAAGAATCGAGATGGGGGGTTTTGACAGTTTTGGATCCATTGGAGACATTTTTTTTCATTCTGAGCATTGTAAATCCATGAAAACACAAATTTGAGCACTTAATGAAAGAGGCCCTACATTGGAAGTTGGACCAGGAGATGTAGCCCATGAGAGGGGTGAACTCCTTTATCACTTTTGTTGTTATGTGTTTATGATATGGTAGTTTGTCTCCGTTTTAGATGTTAATTAAGTTTAAAAAACATTTGTTTATGTGTTTTGTGACTTGATCCATTACCCAAAATACATAAAAATAAAGTAAAAAAATCACTTGCAATTTGTATATCACCGTCAAGTTTCGTAAACATATCATTTTGGTATCAGAGCATCAGGTTATTGTAAAGGCTTGATTTTGTTGCAAGTTTTTTCTGATGCTTACAAGGTTGAAGCTTAAAAGAGGAGAAGGAGAACTTGTGGAGCCAAGATCTCAACTTGTTTCAAGGAGAACAAACACACCACAAGCATCAATAGTCATGGAACATGAAGAAGGTCCTAAAGGGATGTCTGAATATGAAATACATTTCAGAAGAGCTTTCTTTGAGATGTTTGAAATGGTAAAGGTTCTTTATGAAGAGAGGAATTCAAGGTTATATGGAGACAGCTCAAAACTTCCAAAAGGAAATGGAGGAAAAGGAGACAAGCCTCCAAAATAGAATGGAGGGAATGGTGACAAACCACCACCTTCACTTCCATCCTCATCCTCATCTTCTACTTCTTCTACCCTTTCATAAACACATCCAAATTCTCCAAAAGGACATGGTAAAACTCCTTTGCTAAAGCTTGATATAAAGTTTGAATTGCCTATGTATGATGAAGAGGTAGATTCTTAGAAATTAGATAATTAGATTTGTCAGATTGAAGTGTATTGCAGGATACAAAGAATTTGTTATCGTTCTGTATTTGTGAGGTTGTGGGAGTAAATACATTAGACAACATCAAAACCATTTTTGAAGCTGGGATCTAGCCCTGCTAGCTTTAGAGAGGGATCTCTGTTTATAATTTGGCTTGGTTTTTGAGTTGATTTTAGGCTAGTTATGATTATGCTTGGTTGTTTGTTTGAATTTGTTTGATTGGTTGATCTGATTGATCAGGTGATCATGTTCTAAGTGAAGAAAATGCTCAAAATTGGAACTGCTCATAATTGGTTGAAACCAGAATGACAGGATAGGCCTCGTTGATACGATCCTGTAGCCGTGAACGACACTCAAATTTGACACTGTATGTGGAAGTTATGCAGGTTTGAAGTTTACAATTTCCTTCAAAAATTAGTTTGACCAGGGTTGACTTTTGACTATAGAAAATATTAAAAAGGAATATTTTGGGAATATTCCCTACTGGCCAATCATGTTTTAACACTTGGCATTCTGTGGTTGGATATGAGATTGACTATGTATATTGAAGACCAATCACTGGGTGCCATGTGGCCTGCCAGGAGGCCACCACATGGCCCCAGGTTGGAGAAACAGTGGTTATGTAAAATTTTATGGCTTTCCGTAGGATTCGACCGAAAATCTCCGCGCTGCCAGCCGGGTGGCTTGATTGGACGGGCTACGAGTGTTTCTTAACCACTATGGGTCATTACTCATATTTAAGTTTTAACAAACGTATGGGCGGCGGCAAAGGGGGCCAGCCCCCGAATAATATGACCAGAACTCAATGACCACAGACCTAGCACCAGCGGTTACATTAAACTTGCGGTAAAAGTGGATAGGGTCACATGTTCTTCGGCGGAGGTTATGCACGGTTTTTATGCCACGGTTCTCAAACCGTTGGTTCAAACGGTTCCGTCGGCGGGGGTTTAGATGGTCCATGTAACCACTAAACCTAACAATAAATGTTATCTCCAACGGTTCCATCAAATTAGGTGGAGTACACTATTCTGGGCAGAGTTGGCCAAATTGGCGGGCCTAACTCCAGTTAATCCACTTTTGGTGGAGTTTCTTTAGGCCAGATTGGACAAAACTTCTGTTGGTCATAACTTTCACTAGAAAGAACCTTTTGGAGTGATTTTTTTTTTTTTGGTTTCAGGTATTCTGAGCATTCCAGAGCTAATGGTATAGGTTGCAAAGTCAACAGAGCTGATCTTCATGTACTTTTTCAGCAGAGAAGCTTGGAGAGCCATTAGGGCCTAGGGAGTGTTGGAGTTGTATTGGGCTATGGTTAACCATTGGAGGTGAAACAAAAGCCAATCTTTACTGTTTTCTATGTTATGAACTCATTTACACAACTTATTTTTCATGTTTAGGCTTTCTTATCACTGTATAACCAAGTTGAGCATCTAATAAGAGCAAGGACATGCCCATTTGGGGGCCTTGGACTCGACAAATGTAGCCCAAGAGGGGTGAACTGCCTCATCAGCTGCTGTGTTATATTGTGTGATTTTATCTTACTGTGTTTTTCAGATTTAATATGCTAAAAAGTAAAATGAAATAACACTCCTTCACACATAAGACTCAGAAATTTACCAAAAACACTTTGTTTCAATTGCAATACATGAGTAACAGTTTGCACATATAATTTAATGGAAATGAATACCTTGAACAACAAATACAAGTAGTTTCATTTTTAGATTAGATGGTATCGGAGCTCATGTTTTGAGTATTAGTTTTGTGCAAAGAAATATTTGACCGTTTTGCAAGTTTTAATGCTCACTAGGCTTAAACTTCAAAGGGACAATTGGTTAGAGCACAAGATAATCCTCAACCAAGGAGGGCTAGGGTGCCATTATCTCCACCTTCTAATTCACCCTCAATAGCCTTAGAAGAAGCTTCAAGTATGTCTGAAAGGGAAGGAGAAGTTCCTGAAGATATGGATCCAAAAAAAGAAGAACGGGTATTCAGAAAAGCTTTTTTGGACATGACTGAGATGGTAAGAATATTATACTAGGAAAGGAATGATAGGTTGGTTGGAGAAGGGTATAAACATCAGAAAGAAGGAGAGGGCTCTTCAGGAGGAAAGAAAGGTGATGATAATTCAAAGAAAGGACATGGAGGAAATGGTTTGAATTTATTTCCGCAATTAAGAAGCAATTTTATCCTCTTGCACATTTACAAAAGGCTATAATGAACTGGCAAAGATTTAGACAACTAAAGGGACAAAATGTTCAAGATTACACCCAAGAGTTTAGGAGAAGAGCACTCTTATTAGTGGTAGACTTACAAAGTCAAGACACTTTGCTGAAATATATAGGTGGTTTGCACAACTACCTTAAACATACTATCCTTATGTTCAATCCTACTAGTTTAGACAAAGTTTGTGTACAAGCTACACATTTAGAGGGTAGAGGAGAAAACACTTTTGATGAGGGTAGAAACAAGCCTTTTAAGGGGAAAAATAAAGAGAAAACCTTTAAGGGAAAAGGCAAAAAGAATGCATCTGTAAAAAAGGAGGGTGAGAAAGTGATATGTAAACGCCGTTCAAGAGAAGGCCATGAAGAGAAAAATTGTTGGCAACTTTATCCTAAAAAAAGAAATCAGTTTAACAAAAATGAAGGAAAGAAGAAAACTACAGCTACTACAGCTACATGTCAAGATTTAGGTGATGATTCAGGGGATGAAACCAAAATTCCAGCCATGGGTTTGAAAAGTATGAAGGGAAAGGAAACTAAAACTAAAGCAAGCACTAGTACTTCAAACTGTGATATGCAAGCTCCTAATGAGGAAGAAAGAATTGAATTGTTCCATGTGTGCGTAGTCTCAAAACATACAAAAATTGACACACTGTTTGACAGTGGGTCACAAGCAAATCTCATATCAAAAGATTTGGTCAAACAACTTAGACTTGAGACCATTCCACATCCAAAGCCTTATCCACTTGGGTGGATATGCAAGGATGCAAACTTACAAGTCTCAAGAAAGTGCATATTGCACTTTGCAATCACTGCACACTTTATTGACACAGTTGAACTTGATGTAGTACCGCTTGATATATTAGGAATTGTTTTGGGAAGTCCTTACTTATTTGACAGGAAAGCAATCTTCCATCGCCATGAAAATAAATATCATCTTTTCAAATATGGCAAGGAGTACATTGTCAAGGTACATCGCAAGAAGGCAAATATAGCGATGATAAATGTGGGACAGGTAAAAAGGCTAGTTAATTCAAGTAAGAGTTTTGTACTTCTTATGATCAAGCCTAAGGTTGATGTGAATCATGAGTCATTTGAAAATTGTGATTCCAAGCTTAAATCAGATTTATATGATGTAGTTGATGCACATCATGAGATGTTTCAGGAACCAACAGGTTTGCCTCCTAAAAGGGAGATTCAGCATGAAATCCATTTACATCCAGATTGTCCTCTTCCTAACATAGGCATGTACCGCATATCTAACATGGAGAATGTTGAAATAAAGAAGCAAATTAAAGACTTGTTGGACAAAGGTTTCATAAGACCAAGAACTTCGCCATGTGGGTTACCAATAGTGTTGATTCCAAAGAAAGATGGAACTTGGCGCATGTGTGTGGACTTCAGGGCATTGAACAAAATAACGGTAAAGTCATTACTCACTCCCAAGGATAGATGATTTGTTAGATCAGCTGAAAGGATCTAAATATTTCACTAATTTAGACTTACGTAGTGGTTATCATCAAGTTAGAATTGAAGAAAGTGACATTTGGAAGACAACTTTTAAAACCAAACAAGGACTCTTTGAGTGGCTTGTTATGCCGTTTGGTTTATGCAATGCACCTGCAACTTTCATGCGGGTAATGGATGATGTCTTACGTCCTTTTCTTAATGATTTTGCTATTGTCTACTTAGATGACATCTTAATTTTCAATAAGACTAGAGAAGAACGTGTCATGCATGTTAAGAAAGTACTTGATATTTTGAAGAAAAATTAGTTATTTCTTAAAATGTCAAAGTGTGAATTTGGAAAGACTTCTTTGGTTTATTTGGGACACATAGTAGGAGGAGGTGCTTTGAGAATTGATCCTTCTAAGGTAGAAGCTATTGTGAATTGGCCTACTCCCAAATCCATTACAGAGGTAAGAAGTTTTTTGGGTGCAGCTCAGTATTGGAGGAAGTTTATTTCTAACTTCTCTACCATAGCAGCTCCTATGCATGCAGTGACAAGTGTGAAGCGTGCTTTCCAATGGGGAGGCAAGCAATAGAAAGCTTTCGAGTCTTTGAAAGAAAAGATAAGTTTAGCTCCAGTCCTTGCATTACTGGACTTGAGACAACCATTTGAGATTTAGACCGATGCTGGTGATTACGCCATGGGTGTAGTTCTCTTACAGCATGGTAAGCCTATCACATTTCATTATGAGACATTTAATGGTGCTGTTGTGAATTATCCTACATATGATAAGGAGTTGTATGCATTGGTACAAAGCGTCACAAAGTGAAACACTATTTGATGGGCAAAGAAACAGTTGTTCATATCGACCATCAGCCTTTATGGTACTTGTAGTCACAAAGTAAATTGTAGCAGTCACGACATTTCAGATGGATGGGCTTCCTACAACAATTTCACTTAGTAATAAGGTACAAGAAAGATATTTTCAACAAAGTTGTTGATATTCTTTCAAGGCCTATTATTAGTGCTGCTACTTTACTTAAGAATGATTCTATTGTACATGAGAGCTACATAGAACAGTATGCATCAGATGTTGATTTTAAGGATGTTTATGCTAACTTGAGTGAAGGGAATCATGTTGAGGAGAATGATTATCATTTGCATAATAATTTGTTGTTTCATATGGGCAAGTTATGTATACCACAGGGAGAGAGACTAAGTATCATGAGAGAAGCTCATTCTTCTCTTATTGCTGGACATTTCGGGGTAAGCAAAATGGTAGCACATTTACAGAGGTATTGTTATTGGCCTCACATGGTAGATAGTGTTTCACGTTTCATTAGAGGTTGTTCATTATGTGCTACAAGCAAGCCTAGCAATAGGAAGCTTGGATTATATACGCCATTTCCGGTACCTTCTAGACCATGGGAAAGTGTTTCTATGGATTTTGTAGGAGGTTTACCATTATCTAAGAAAGCAGCACGATTATCTTTATGTAGTAGTTGATAGATTCAACAAGATGTGTATTCTTATGCCATGTAAGAAAACTATAACTGCTGAACAAACTGCTGATTTATATTTTCAACATGTATGGGTTCATTATGGCTTCCCTACTTCTATTGTTAGTGACAGGGATTCCAGATTTGTTGGGAATTTTTGGTCCAATCTATGGAAGATGATGGACACCAAGTTGAAGAAGAGTACTGCTTTCCATCCACAAACAACTGGCCAAATAGAGGTAGTGAATAGAACCATTGTACATCTTTTGAGAGGTTATTGCAGCAAGCATTCCAAGCTTTGGGATGAGCACTTGCATTACATCCAACATGCTTATAACCGAGCCAAGCACTCTTCTACAAATACTTCACCTTTTGAAGCTTGTTTTGGGTATTTGCCTAAGTCACCTTTAGATTTCATTCTTGAGAAGGATGTTGCCATTGATGGGCATAGTGACATTGACAAAGCTCGCATGTTCATTGAAAGAATTCAGTTCATACATCAACAAGTTCAAGAATAGCTTGAAAAAAGTCAAGGCAAGTGCAAGGAGAAACATGATAAACATAGAGTTGATCATAAGTTTCAAGAAGGAGATGAGGTATGGCTGCATATTAGTAAGGAAAGAATGCAAGGAGAAGGTAAATAACTGAAGCCTATTCGTTATGGTCCATTCAAGATCCTTAAACAAGTTGGAAACAATGCTTTTCAATTAGATTTTCCTTCATATATGCAAATGTATTCCGTTGTGAATGTGGAAAACTTACGTTTGTATGAACCTCCTTTAATTTTTGATCGTGAAAGTGACATTCAGCTGTTGTCCATAAATGATTTATCTCCAAAATTTTTGGATGAGCTGAAAGAGGATGCTATCCTTGACAGAAGGACATGCACTTCGAGGAGGGGAAATGTTGATTATGTTCAGGTTGGTCTTAAAGGCAGCAAATCGAGTAAGGCAAAGTGGATGGAGGTGGAAAAGGTGAGGGAGCTGTACCCTCACCTTATTAACAGGTAATTGAAGGCTTTTGGGGTCCAAAAGCTTCCCGTTTGGGAGGTGTGATAAGGTGATCATGTTCTAAGTGAAGAAAAAGCTCAAAATTGGATCTGCCCAGAATTGGTTGAAACCAGAATGACAGGATAGGCCTCATTGATACGATCCTGTAGCCGTGAATGACACTCAAATCCGACACTATATTTGGAAGTTATGCAGGTTTGAAGTTTACAATTTCCTTCAAAAATCAGTTTGACCAAGGTTGACTTTTGACTGTGGCAAATATTTAAAAAAAGAATATTCTAGGAATATTCCACAAAATATTCCTTGCTGGCCAATCAAGTTTTGACACTTGGCATTCTATGGTTGGATATGAGATTGACTGTGTATATTGAAGACCAATCACCAGGCGCCACGTGGCCTGCCAGGAGGCCACCACATGGCCCCTGGTTGGAGAAACAATGGTTATGTAAAATTTTATGGCTTTCCACAGGATTCGACCACGGATTTCCGCGTTGCTAGCCGAGCAACCTGACCGGGGGGCTACGAGTGGTTCTTAACCACTATGGGTCATTACTCATATTTAAGTTTTGGAAAACGTATGGGCGGCGGCAAAGGGGGCTAACCCCTAATGGCCAACCCCTGAATAATATGACCAGAACTTGGTGACCATAGACCTAGCACCAACGGTTACATTAAACTTGCGGTCAAAGTGGATAGGGTCACATGTTCTCCGACGGAGGTTATGCATAGTTTTTATGCCACGGTTCTCAAACCGTTGGTTCAAACGGTTCCGTCGGTGGGGGTTTAGATGGTCCATATGACCACTAAACCTAACAATAAATGTTATCTCCAACAGTTTCGACAAATTAGGTGGAGCGCGCTATTCTGGGCGGAGTTGGCCAAATTGGCAAACCTAACTCCAGTTAATCCACTTTTGGTGGAGTTTCTTTAGGCCAGATTGGACAAAACTTTTGTTGGTCATAACTTTCACTAAACAGAACCTTTTGGAGCAATTTTTTTTTTGATTTCGGGTATTTTGAGCATTCTAGAGCCAATGGTATAGGTTGCAGAGTCAACAGAGCTAATCTTCAAGTACTTTTTCAGCAGAGAAGCTTGGAGAGCCATCAGGGCCTAGGGAGTGTTGGAGCTGTATTGGGCTATGGTTAACCATTGGAGGTGAAAAAAAAGCCAATCTTTACTGTTATCTGTGTTCTGAACTCATTTCCATAGCTTATTTTTCCTGTTTAGGCTTTCTTTTCATTGTATAACCAATTTTAGCATCTAATAAGAGCAAGGAAATGCCCATTTGGGGGCCTTGGACCCAATAGATGTAGCCCAGGAGGGGTGAACTGCCTCATCAGCTGCTGTGTTATATTATGTGATTTTATCTTGCTGTATTTTCCAGATTTAATATGCTAAACAGTAAAATGAAATAACACTCCTTCACACATAAGACTCATAAATTTACCAAAAACACTTTGTTTCAATTGCAAGACATGAGTAATAGTTTGCACACAGAATTTAATGGAAATAAATACCTTGAACAACAAATACAAGTAGTTTAATTTTCATATCACTGATCAAACTACTTTATTTCCATTCGACTATGGAGTAAAATTAAGCTGGATGTTGCATCAAAAGTTCAAAGGAGTAATCACAGGGCAAGCTAGTTACATATACTGGATCTTTAAATTGAATTATGAAATGCAGAAAAGAGGTGATTCAGTAGTGATTGGAAAGAATTTAAGAATTTCTCAATCAGACTTCAGAAGAAAACGTACAAATTGTAAACGCAGTCCAAATAATGATCCAGGTGGATATTGGTGGCCACCCACCTATCCCATTTAGACCCCCACAACTGTCTCTTTCAGTCTTTTCAGCTTCCTAAATTGTAGCACAATTTACTATTTTTAGCAGTTTTTCGGGTCCTAAACTTCCGGAGCCGTTTTGAGGCCCTAAACGACGTTTTTTGGGAAATCTACCGCCAACGATTTTTCTATCAAAAAATCACCTTTTCCGTCGTAGTCCTCAGAGAGATCTTTCCAATGGGCTATCATGTGCGTCAAACAAAGATAGTATGACCAATTCGCGACCCCAGGAAGTTGGCTGTCCAACTCACCCCAACGGGGCCCACAAACTCTTGGTGTTACATCTCCTCGGGTTAGGGTTTTGGTTGTTTAGGGTTTTCTCTTATTGTTCAATAACAAAAAGGCCCTTGAGCCTCATGGTAAGACAGTTCAGAGGCATGTAGCCACCACATCTCTTCTCAGAGATAAGCTACCATCGCCCTAGCTGGTTTATAACCGTTACTGTTTGTAAGCATATTTCAATATTTTACATTAATGAAATGAAGTATTGTTTTCGCTGCATGTCTGTTTTTATGTTTATCTCTGTAATTTGTTGCGTTCCTGTTTAAGTTCGGATTAGTGGTATCAGAGCGGTCTGCTTTTTCTTTGTTTTTCTTTGCATGTCCCCAATGAGGTTGGGATATAAGGAGTTAGGGCTTGAACTAGTCAAACCTTTGGAATACCAGCCTCGCAAATCCCGATGGCCTCCCATGGCGGATGAGAAGAAAGACAAGGGGGTAGGAGATCCTATCAAAATCTTGCTCGAAGAAGCCCTCGAGTGACAGAGGAACGCGATGATGGACAGCTTTGCCCAGATCCTTCAACGGTTACCCAGAGGCGACGCATCGGCTTCCAACAGCTACTCTGGAAACGCCACACCGTTTAAGATACAAGTTAATTTTGAAATCCCCATCTTCGAGGGTCAAATAGACGCAGATGCCATAGATAAATGGTTAAATATGCTAGATGGGTATTTTCTGTTCATGAATTTTCAAGTCGGGAAAAGATTGTTTTCGCTATTCCCAAAGCAGCCCCCCACGTCAAGGACTGGTGGGAAAACTACTGCGAGTAGAAGGATCAAAGTACAGGCTCACTATTTTCAGCTACACCCATTTGGAATGACTTTCGGGATGCCATCAAGGAGCAGTACTACCCTATCAAAAGCTATGAGGACAAATACATCAAATGGACCACACTGCGGCAAGGACGAGACCAAGATGTGCCAGAGTTCACAAACATTTTCCATACCCTTCGCACACAGTTGGGTATCAAAGATTCTGAGCTGCATCTGGTACTCAAATACCTCAGTTGCCTACACAGATACATCCAGGAAGAGATGGAGTTCTTGAACATCTCCTCACTCGGCACAGTATACCGATACACTGTCAAAATCAAGCAAAAGTTCAAACAGAAGAAGCGAGACTTTGGATTTGTAAATCCGAAGCCCAAAGGACAAAGCCAAGGCGGGGTGACCCAAGACAACCCGTCAAAGCCGCAAGAAAAGAAAAACACCACGAAGCCAAAGAAGGACACAGGAAAGTGGTGTGAGTTCCACAAGAGTCCCACTCATAACACAAGTGAGTGTTGGACCAAGCAGTCGCTGGTGGCCGAATTGAAGGCTACCGAATCAGATGCATGTTCTGACCCTGAACCAAAACCTGACAAGGGGAATGGAAAAGGGAAGCAGATCATTGATGCGGAGCCTAGCGCCACTGTTGCCACCGCCAAGATCCAAAAGAATGAGCTTGAAGACCCAGAGGAGGGGGAGTGCCTTTTCCACTCACAAATGTGGGTGAAGGGTTCACCGCTACAATTCATTGTTGATAGTGGGAGCCAAAAGAACCTCGTTTCAGCAGAGGTCGTGAAGCGGTTGGGCCTACCGACTACACCACACCCACAGCACCCACAGCGGTACAATATCAGGTGGCTTCATGAAGGACGAGATCTTAAAGTTCGTCAGCAATGTTGCCTTCCCTACAACATCAAGCCCTTCACATACGAGGCATTGTGTGATGTTACACCTCTCGATGTTTGCGATGTACTATTAGGCTAGCCATACCTGTGGAGGCGACATGCTGTGTATGAGTCAAGGCCTCGCGCTGTCATTATTTCTTTGGATAATTCATTATACAGGATACCGGAGGTAGCCCCACCTACCACCACCTCTTTGATCACTACCAAGAAAGGCAGCAAGCTCATCTCCCAGATTAGGAAATTCATTTTCTGTCTGGTTCACTCCCAAAGGGGAAGATCGTTGCTACATCCATGACCCCCGCAAAGGGTTCCTCCATGCAGTAACAGCAGCAAAGGGATACGGTCATGACAGAACACATGAACAACTTCTCCTCACCCACAGGGGTACCACACAAGTTTCAGGTGGGCAACAAATTTTGGTTACATCTGTAGAGAGAATGCCTTACCAGAACCCATCAGAAACTCAGGCGACTCCGACATGGTCCTTACACCAGTACCAAGGCTACGGGCAACAATGATTTGAAGCAAAAAATTCCTCCATTCCTTGGCTTGCACCGAGTGTTCAATGTGGACCGTCGTCGATCATGCTTCCCACCATTTCTGGACACATCAGAGATTGCAAAACAACTCACCAGAGGCCCAGCTCAGGAGAAGCTTCCTCATCTCAGGGAGGAACTCAATGCAATGGGGACCATTGCTTCCTAAGGGGGGAGGAATGATCTAGGTGGATATTGGTGGCCACCCACTGATCCCATTTGGACCCCCACAACTGTCTCTTTCAGTCTTTTTAGTTTCCTAAATTGTAGCACCGTTTACTATTTTTAGCAGTTTTTTCGGGTCCTAAACTTCCGGAGCCGTTTTGAGGCCCTAAACGACGTTTTTTGGGAAATCTATCGCCAACGATTTTTTTTCCAAAAAATTTCCTTTTCCGTCATAGTCCTCGGATAGATCTTTCCAATGGGTTATCATGCGCGTCAAACGAAGATAATATGACCAATTTGCGACCCTAGGAAGTTGGCTATCCAACTCACCCCAACGGGGCCCACAAACTCTTGGTGTTACATCTCCTCGGGTTAGGGTTTTCTCTTATTGTTCCATAATAAAAATGCCCTTGAGCCTCATGGTAAGACAATTCAGAGGCATGCAACCACCACATCTCTTCTCAGAGATAAGCTACCATCGCCCTAGCTGGTTTATTTCCGTTACTGTTTGTAAGCATATTTCAATATTTTACATTAATGAAATGAAGTATTATTTTCGCTGCATATCCGTGTTTATGGTTATCTCTGTAATTTGTTGCGTTCCTCTTTAAGTTCGGATCAAATAAGGTCCTCAAAAAAATATCTTATTTTTCGCATCTCTTGTTTTACAATTAGATTTCAGATGATAAACATAGAGAGAATAACAATGGAAACACAATTACACTAAGAAAAACATCACCAATATATCGCAACACAAGTATCCTATGAAGAGTCTTTTTATTAATGATGCTCCAGCAGCATGGAAAAGTACAATGCTTTGATAAAAAAAGTTACAGTGATCAGGAACCGACCCTCAATAATTTGACTAAATGAAGTATTTAAACAAAATTTACAAAAATAGATTACAATTAATGCCTCGTTGACATGGTATTCTATTATTAACTTCAGACTAACATAAATGAAATAATGCGACCAAAAGAGGTGAATTGGCAAAGTGATATGGACATCTGGCACTTCTTTGGTGGAGAACAGTTGCTGAGTGGCCATTATTTGTTTGTCACAATGGTGAAGCTGGCCCTTTCTTTAATCCCGGAATTCACAAAGTTTATCCCACTGCTCCTCATCTGGAATGGCAATTTTTGTTACTTTGTGGTAGATCTCATCTACCTCGGTATACTGAGCAAAAGTGGGTTTTACTACAAAAATTTGTTTTATATCATGCTGGATGAAACTCATATTATTGATAGCTTCGTAAAAACCTCTCCCTGTCATGGCACCTTTGATGTGGGAATACTTGGTCGAATCCTTTGCAATGTCTTTCAGCTTCTTCATATAGTCTTACCTGGTCATTAGCTTGTCATTGATCACAAATAAATAAGGCAATCCCTTCTTATTTAATGCCTCGATTTTGGTGAAAAACTTGTTAACTACTACCTCCAAAGTGTGACATTTCTCTGTCAGCTGCACAATCAAGCTCTTTTTTGTTAGAAATTTCTTTACTTCTAAGATTGTTTTTGTTATGTCATCTACTCCCAAATCATCCAATTCATATCTGTTTTTAGAGTTGAGAATTTTGATGATGTGGTTAGTTGTGGTAGGCATTTCTCCCAATTCATTGTTGATAATGGAAATGGCTTGCTTGGCTTTCTCCATCAACTCTTTCTGGTCAAATATAATCTGGATACAAGGCCAGATTTCATCCATTGCCTCAATGATGTTGTTCCTAATAGTTTCTTTGACTTGGGCCGATGTGTGGTCAATAGAGAACTCAGTTGTTGATTTCCTCCATATTTCTATATGGTTTTGAGCTCTCTGTAGCTCAGTTGCATGGAAAGTCTCAATATTTGTCTTTTGATCTTGTAGAAGATTGACTTGAGCCTGCAATCTTTTGATTTTATTCTGATCTTGTAGAAGATTGACTTGAGCCTGCAATCCTTTGATTTCTTCAGTCTGGAGAGACACGTTCTGCACTGCATTTTCGAACTAATCTATAGTAGCCCCTGTGTTTGTTGTAGAAGATGTAGCTATAGCAATTCCTGTGATAGGGAGTGCTTCCAAAGGGACAACAACCATTTTGGCAGCTTTCTCCTTTTCTTGATTATCTTTTCCATATCTATCTCCATTTGCTTCAACTGTTCTCTCTGCTCCATGATGAGCTTCATCATACTGCCTTTTGTGTCTCTGTTTCTTCAATGTCCTTGGCCAGAGGATCTTCTGTGGCTGGTAACTTCAACTGCTTCCTTAATGCTGCTATGTCTATATTCCTTTTCCTCACGAGCTCTTGTACAACATTGATATTGGAAAGATCATAACCTACTTTTATCACCAAGTCCTCCAAAGCTTTGATCCTTGTGTCTTTGGCACGTGTAGATACCTTTTCCATCTTCAATTGTGATTGAACATTAGCCAACGTAACCTGCAATTTAGACAAAATCATAGCAGTGTTAGTGAGAGTAGATGAAATCATCTGCCTAGTCTACTTGTGCATCTCCATTTGGTCAATGGGATGTATATCTTTCACATCAAATTCAAATGATGTCTTCCTGTAGTTTGATGCTACCTTGGGCTGGGAAATATGTACTTGGAGGAATGCCATTTTCATTTTACCTTTCTCTGAATCAAAGGCTGACAACAACCTACTTTGAGAACTAGATGTTTTCTTCCAGAACTAAGTGTATGTGTTGATTTTCAAGGCCTCATTCCTCACTTTAATCTCCTTGAAAATGTCAAATATACTCTTTTCTGTCTCCACTATGGTAGATGTGTTGGTTTGCATAACCTGTTGTTGATCTTGTGAAGTTGTGGAGGTAGTGGGAGATAATGTAGTTTGATCATCCACTAATGAGGAAACAAGTGGCTCTTTAGTGGTGATAATGTTCTCTTGTTTTGAATCCTTGCTTAGGCTTAGTTTAGAATGCAACTTGGCCTTCTTTCTGTACATGATTTTATAGCCTTCACTAGAAATCTCAATCACTGAAGGTGACTCTTCTTCCCTGCTCCTCTTTGTTGATTTCTCCTTTGTGATAGGAGTATGCACTGTTGAAGTGGACACTAACTACTCCTATGCCTCCTGTAGAGTATTCTCAGTCCATTCTAGTTGGTTTTTATATCTTTCAATCTCTGGTATGGCTATGTGAAAATAAGAAGTAGATTTGTTCTCTACCCTCAACTTGGAGATGACCCCCAATGGATCATATGACTAGGTGAAACTGAGGTTGGACTGCATCTCCTTCAGTAACTTATCTGCTTCTTCCCCTACTGTTGGAAGTGAAAGGCCCTATTTGAGTTTTCATTTTGAATTGGGATTTCTTCTTGGCAGCTACAAAGTGAATCTCATCCATATTGAGCATTTTCTTGATGTATTCTAGAGAAAAAATCCTCACTGGGAGGAATTTTGGCACCTTGTAAGGGGCAATATCACACCCAAATACCCTCAACTCTGTGAAATTCTGATAAAGGTACCAATACCCTGTTTGGAATTAGTCTGATAGTTGCTAAACTTTCCTAATTTCTTCACTAATCCTTGGCTTTGTCCTGCTGCTTAGGACACTGAGTGTTGAATGTACAAACATCTCTATGAACTGTTTGTATGAAAATTCCTTTATTACCAACATAGTCTAGAAGATGACTGACTGCTGATTTCCTTCTTCATCCAGCTTTTGTAAGGCAAACTTGAGGTTGTCTCCCTAAAAATATAAAAACATATAAAATAACACATAAGCATATTTGAATACTTCCTCCATCTGGAATTTGATAAACTACTCATGGATAGAATCTACAAGAAATTGTCTAAAGTTAAACAAGATGGAATGCTTGGAATTTGCAGAGAAAATGGAAAGAAATCCTATAATTGCCTCATCTACCCACTGATCTAAGTAATAGCCAAGGAGGTAGGATATGACTGTGATGATTTTCTTGGCTCTCTCAGGGAAAATGGAGGATGGTGTTGACAGTGTTGGACCTGCCAACATGTAAGGGGGTCTCCCTGATAAGAAGTCCCAATTGTTGGAAAGGGTAATGGGGTATCTTCAGTCAAGAAAAGTTCAAGGGTTTTGGCTCTTCTAGCAAAGTCCAACTTCTGATACAATTCAACAAGTTCTTCATGGGAAAAAGGAGTGGCATTCTCTAATGTAGGGTCTTGCATAATTTGGTCTATAGCTTGGGAGTGATGGTGGAGAAAATTTCTCTAGTGGGGGAAATAATAGTTCTTTGGCTTGGAAAATAACATGCATGACACTTCCTAATGAATTCAAGGGTGTTGAACATATTAGGAGCATTGTTGGTGGTAGGAGGGTCGCAGAGCTAGGGTTTTTAGGTGTAGAAATCCATGGAAGGACGCAAAGGAGGGAGCTCCACTCCCTCCTACCGGCAGGCAGTGGCTAGCCGAGGTAAGAAACCATTAGAGAGTATCAGAGGGCCTTTAGGAGAAGGAATAAGGAATATGGTAGAGGAGCAAGAACTAAACAAGTCAAGGGAGAATAACATCAATAAAGAAAATGAGGAAGAAGACAAGGAATAGGGAGCGAAAAGCAAAGCACAAAAGGGGCCATGTAAACCCAAAGCTGAGGTCACACCTAGAGTACTTTTAAATGATCCTGCTCTGCAGGCGCACTGGGACCACATGCAGACAAATGCTATCATTTGTAAATTCATGGGATTATGGACCACTGAAAAGGCTTTACAAACATGGATTAAATACAACTGGAAACCAAAAGGAAGCATTGACCTACATCTTGGGTCAAAGGGTTTCTTTACTGTAGTCTTCACAAATATTGAGGACAAAACAAGGTGTTTTAAGGAGGGCCCTACTTCTATGCAGCAGCAGGCCTATACATGTGACCGTGGATGATGAATTTTATCCCTAAGCGAGAAAATTTCACTTTGGTCCCGGTCTGGGTAAGACTCTGCTCTCTACCTCTTGATTACTGGCAAACAGAATCGTTATCTGCCATAGGAAACAAATTAGGGTGTTTTGTCAAAGCTTTTAAGGCCACCAAAAAGGGAAAGTACACTTCCTTCGCACGAATATGTGTGGAGATGGATCTCTCTGGAGCTCTACCGGATGAGGTCATCTTGGAAGTTTTTGATGAAGAATGGGTGCAAACAGTAGACTATGAACATATTCCTTTCAGATGCCGGAAATGCCATGAGCATGGGCACCTATTTAGAGACTTCCCTCTCAGTAAAATAGATAACAGAAGTAAAGCGACCACAATGAAAGATACTGAAGGCTTTCACAAAGTGGTACATAGAGGAAAAGGGGGCAAGAGGGGGCCAAAGCAACAACAAATAGAAGGGCAACATGCTAATCTGAATAGGTTCCAAGTACTCGAAGAAGAAGAAGAGATAACAAAAGTAGATCAGGTAATGGAAGGAAGCCCAGTTGAGAAGGAGAAAGAAGAAGATACAATACAAATACAGGAGATTAACAAATAGAAAGAGACTATGCTGAGTGATGTAGAACGGAGATGGACCAAGAAATGACCCAGAGTGAGATGGAAATGGAGGATCATGAACTGTAGGAGATTCTTGACAGGGAACAGCTAGATCTAGAAGGGTTCTTGAAACGGGGAACCATGAGTGGGGTAGACTCATTACCGCCAAAAGAGTTCAATAGGGTACAATAGCTGTTCCTATGGAAAACTTAGGCCAAAGGGATGGACAGGCAAAGGAAAAATGGATGGCATGGAAACGAAGGTGTGAAAACAATGAAAATCACACCGGGATTATCACCCAGAAATCTAAGAAAGAAAAGAGGCAGGAAAAAGCAGAAAGAGTTATTGATGGAATGTGGAAAGCTAATGATAGATTCAGGTAAGATGAAAGATCTAACCAGCTACTCCTTTACGAATCTTTAATAATGAAGTTTACATATTGGAATATGAGAGGTCTAGGCAGTAAAAGAAAACAAATAATTCTTAGTATTAGAATGAAACAAGAAGCTCCGAATATGATATTTATTCAGGAAACTAAATGTTCCATTCAAAAAATAAAATAAATTCACAATAAATGGCTCAATCGATTTACAGTAGGGGGCATACTTACTCTTTGGAACCCCCAAAAGATTGGTATAATAGATGCTGAGGCATCTAGAAATTATTTATCAGTGGTTATACAGCCGGTGGGAGACAGGGAGACCTATCTGGTCACGAATGTATATGGCCCTCAAAGAATGGATGACAAACTCAGGTTTCTAGATTCTCTTATGGAGCTTAGAGATAGACATGTAGATGTACCATGGATCTTGTGTGGGGACTTCAACATGATCAAATCACTTTCAGAGAAAAAAGGGGGAACTAGAACTTTAAGCAGAGACTCTACAGCTTTTCAAACTTTTATAGATAATATGAAGCTTGTGGATACTGACATGAGTAATGGTCTCTTTACTTGGAACAATAAAAGAGGAGGAGAGTCTTAAGTAGCCTCAAACTTAGATAGATTCATGATCTCATAGGATCTTATGCTCACCAACAAGGAAATGATAGCGAGAATTCTCCCCTTTGGAGGCTCGGACCATTGGTCTGTTCAACTTGAGGTTCAGGGCATTGGTATCCCCAGGAACAGACCTTTTAGATTTGAGAATATCTGGCTCACCCACCCAGACTTCATCAGCAATGTTACAAAATGGTGGACAGAAGAACTGCATATTTAGGGTACAAGTATGTACCAGCTACACAAAAGACTAAAGAACATCAAGCTTAGACTTAAAGATTGGAACAAGAATTAATTTGGCAATATTTTTGCAGCAAAGAAAGCTGTTGAAGATAAAATGCGGGAACTCATTCTAACCCTTATCACAGATGGCTTTGATAAAGATAGAAATGACCAAGTCACCAAACACCATCAAGACTGGGAGAATTTATGTAAATGAGAGGAAATATTTTGGAGACAAAAATCCAGGGTTCATTGGCTGAAGGAAGGGGAGCGTAACACTAGATTTTCCACAGATCTACCATAGCGAACAAATCTCATAATAGGATCTCTTCGATCAAGGATGAGGATGGTCATCTTCTTAATTCCCATGAAGATATAAAGATGTGTTAGTTCAACACTTTCATGGAATAACACAGGAAACCATTTCAGACAGAGAGCATTTTATCAGGGATTTAACATGGCATATTCCTAGACTGGTTACTAGAGAGGATAATTTTAATCTCAATAGGCCAGTGACAGAAGAGGAGGTTAGTGAGGTCATCAAAGAAATGAAGAATTGTAAAGCGCTAAGCCCTGATGGTTTCAATGTGGATTTATTTAAAGCATGCTGGAATATAGTCAAGCAAGATATTTTGAACGTAGTGGAATATAGTCAAGCAAGATATTCTGAACCTCCTTCATCTCCTTGATCCCCAAACAGGACAATGCTCAGACCCCAGACAGGTTTAGATCCATAGCCTTGTGCAATGTGGTTTATAAGATAATATCCAAGGTTGTTGCAAACAGACTCAAACCACTTCTTCCTACTCTAGTTTCTGTGGAACAATCTGGTTATGTGGAGGGTAGACAAATTCTCAATAACATCATTCAAGCACATGAGGTGGTGCACTCTTTGATAAGCAATAGGAAGGCTAGTATGATTATGCAATTGGACCTAGCCAAAGCTTATGATAAGCTGAATTGGACCTATATAAGGAAGGTCATTATTGCTTTTGGGTTTGATCATAACTGGGTAAGATGGGTCATGGCCCTAGTAACTTCTTCCAGCTTCTCAATTCTGGTTAATGGCTCTCCTTCCAAGACCTTTACTCCTTCCAAAGGTCTCAGGCAGGGTGATCCACTCTCTCCCTTTCTCTTCACCCTCGTGATGGAAGGACTGGGTCGATCTATCAAACATGCAAAAGAAGTTGGTAATATCAAAGGCCTCCAACTTTCAGAGACTGGTCAGGCTTTGACCCATCAACAATTTGTTGATGATACTATGCTGCAGGGAATCCCCACGGCCAAAGAAGCTCTAGCATACAAACATATCCTGTCTGACTTTGCCATGGATCCAAGTATGGAAGTTAATCTCTCCAAATCAAAGATTTTTTTCTTTAATACCAATATTGCTATTTAGAAAAATATCTCCAGGATTCTAGGCTTTCAAAGGGATGTCCTTCCCTCCAAATATTTGGGAGTTCCTCTTACTGATAAGCCTTTGCACAAGGGCATCTGGGAGCCGGTGATTAATAAGATGCAGGATAAAATCAGGAAATGGACCTTTAGATCTTTAAACTTGGCTGGTTGGTTAGTGCTTACAAAAGCTGTTCTACAATCAATTCCAGTCTTCATGCTATCAGCCCTTCCAGCTCCAAAAGGAGTTTTGCAACATTTTAGAACCATTCAAAGAGACTTTCTTTGGGGAAAGGGGGAGGAAAGGAGGAAATGGGCCTTGGTAGCCAGGGAGAAGATCTGCTAACCTAAAAAGTATGGGGTTCTTGGACTGGATGATCCGGAAGCACTAAGTAAAGTTTTAGGGGCGAAATTATGGTGGCGCTGGGTAAAAGAACCAGAGGCATAGTGGGCTAGAATCTGGAAAGAAAAATATGCCAGCAATTGGCAAGATAATGATCTAATAAGGATGCCTGGCATCATAAAAGGCTCACACATCTGGAATAAGGCCTGGGGGAATAGAGGATTAGTACAAAATAATAGCTTCTGGGAAATCAGAGATGGTGATCTTGCTTTGTTTTGGGAGGACAAATGGCAACAAGAACCTACTCTGTTAAGTGAGAACCTTTTGGACCTCAAGAAAGAAATAGATACCAAAAGGTTATTCAAGGTTAAAGATTTTTGGGATCAAACCAACAGTGAAGGAAAATGGAGAACCTGGAAGAATATGGAGCACAGGGAAGATAGCCCACTGAAAGCCAAAGCTGAAGCACTTCTGACAATGCTAGAACAAAGGAAAATACTAGTGACAGAGGGGCATGACCAACTTAGATGGGGCAACAATACTATAGGCACCTTCAATCTCAAGGAGGCAAAATGCTTACTCCTTGAGCTGGATTCCAATGAACCGGACTGGGTTTGGCAAAACATATGGAGACATCAAGGATGGATGAATATTAAACTCTTCATGTGGTTGGTTCATCATAGGAAAATTTTGACTTGGGATAACATTCGGAAGAGGGGTGTTCTGGGCCCTTCCAGATGCCAGCTCTGTGAAGCCTAAGAGGAAACTATGGAGCACCTACTCAATAATTGCTCTTGGTTGTGGGATACTTTTGCTAATATCTTCCAGCAGACAGATAGGGATGAAGGAAGCATTATCAATACCCTAATCAATTGGAGATGCAACTTCTCTGATTTTGAACTTCTAGGCTCAGCCTAGGCTTTAACGCCAAGCTTCATAATATGGACTGTCTGGAAAGAAAGGAACAACAAAATCTTTAAGAATGAAAAAATTTCCTCCCAACGCCTTTTGGAGCAAATCTTAAGACAACTTAAGGAGATGGTTAGTACCATAGTGCGAACTTTCCCTAAGAATCCACCTTCAGAAGCTGAATTGCAGATTCTTCTTAAGTTAGGTATGCAAGGGCTTATTCCATAGGGTCTGGATAGGAAGGTTTTGAAAATGGATACTAAGCAGGATTATTGGCATTCTCCCCCTCAGGATTTTTTGAAATACAACATTGATGGGGCTTCCAAAGATAACCCAGGTATTGCTGGTTGTGGAGGGGTGTTAAGGGATGAAAATGGTAGTCTCCTTTTCATTTTCCATTTCCATTTGAGAAGAGCCACTAACAATATGGCGGAATTAATGGCTCTTGAGCAATGTTTAGAATTCCTGAAGCAGGATAATCTCCAGACTGTTATTGTCGAAGCTGATTTAGAGATAATTATAAATTTGGTCAAAAGAATCAACTATGGGATGGAGCCAGAAAAAGTCTCAAAGCAATGGAGACTGCTCTCGGTCTTTCAGAGGATTCAGCTTCATCTCCGTGGATTACGTACTGTGAGTTTTAACCATGTGAGAAGGATAGCAAACAAATTGGCAGACATCTTGGAAAATCAAGGAGTACTCTGTAAGACAAGCAGGGTTGCGCAGAGTTGGCCTGAGATGCCTATGAATAGATTAAAGGCGCAATGTCACGACCAGGCGGATGAGGATATAATGGTGTTTCGAAAAAAAGACACAGAGGAGGGGTCTAGTTGATTTGGTTTCTTTATGCAATGTTTTTTCCGAAGTAAGAACATTCTGGGGATGCTGGTCATTGTCGGCCGCCCCAACCCTCGACAGTTCGATCACAAAAGCTTCAGATGGGAGTTGATGTGCAGTTACAGTTCTATGGATGGTAGGCTGAATAGATGGCTTTTCATTTTGCATGGGTTCATTCGACTGCAGAGAAGGGATGTTGAGAGGGGTTGGAATTTTGGCTTTCCTAGCAGCCTTAAAACCCCCATTTTCCTTTCTGTGGCTGCAATACCGCTCACAAGGTGGTTTATCGCCCATCACACGCCCTTCATGTAGGAAGTGGTTTTGTGGAGTTGGGAGTGATTCCACTCACCAAGCTACACGTGGCTTTGTATGGGGAGGGAATACCGCCCTCATCGCGTGCTATTCTTCGGGGGTTAGGCTCGTGCAATATGCTCCTCGGCCGTTGGATCATGCAATACGGATCTACAGTCAGGAACAAGCGAGCAAGTTGGTGGGTCCAGACTGGCTAGCATGAGGTTAATCGACGGGCTACTTGGTATTCTGATGTTATCCTCCGCCATTGGATCTGGCATGGTGGATCAATGGTCAAGGATAATGGCGCTATTCCGGGGAAGAAGACTTTCTAGGCATGTCACGCATCTTGGTGGGATTTGGTCGCTTTCGCGCGCTCCACCTGCTAGAGGGTTATACCGCCTTTCGGACCCGTAATTTGTTTAGTTGAAGCCCTATTTCCTCATCGGGTCCGACTCCAAATTTTAATTGTTTGATTGTTTCCGACCCGTTTTGAGCCTCGTCCGTCTGATCTCTGAGAGGAGATCGAACGGTCTCGGATTTGTTTTTTTTGTGTAGATATTGGAGTTTTTTTGGGGGATTGAGGCTTAGTGTTTAAGCCTTTAGCTCGGGGCCCTAGGCTATGAGTGGGTACTTTTTCTTTGGCCCACAGTTCCTTTGGGAATGGTGTATATTATGTAAGTTGATTTAGATTTTATGAAATAGAAGGTACTACTCTTGCTTCAACAAAAAGAATTCAGGGGTGCTGTGGGTACGAGGAAAGATATAATGGGGAAAATTGGATTCCCACAATTGAATATCATCGAATTTATCTATGAACTTGTCATTATGCCAACAATACATCTCAAAAATATCAAATTCACAGAGAGTTTCATGAATCTTGTAGTCTTTGTCTGCTAAAGGGATGTGGTGAAAATAAATGGGAGGGTGGATAAGAGGACTCACAGGTTCTTCTGGTCCCTTGTCTTTTGGAGTCATGATTGGATAAAGCTAAGGACAATGTTGAAATCTGGATTACAGGTTCACAGTACGCAGAGAGGAGTTGGGATTTGCAAACAAAAACAGAGGTAATGGCCTGAAATTTGGTAAAGTGGCACAGTCCTTGGCCTAGCGAAGTTTTTGTAGTTTGGACTAATACACCTGTAACAAAGAAATAATAGTTTATAAGAACAATAATCGGTGAATGGATAAAAGGAGGGATTATATAGTATTTTGGTTTCCCGTTGATGGTAGCGCGAGTCTGTTGGGTTAATAGTTAAACCAGTTAATTGTCTAACGATTTAATTTTGGAGGGAGCGGAGGTGATTGGCGGGATCAATGGGCAGATGATGTGGTGGAGGGTGAGTGGCAGGAGCGCAACGGATAGAGTGGTGGTATCAGGAGGTGGAGAAATTGGTTTCAGAAGGGGGGAGGCGGTTAATGGTTTTGGCCGAGGGGGGTGCGAAATCACAGGGTGCTGACACGTTACAGTGGGCGTGGTTTCGAATACCACCCATTTCAGACCCCCACCCTTGATGGTAAATTTCGGATGATGAGGGGGGGCCAAATGTAGTGTGGGCCGTCAGATGTTGAAAGGTGGGCGCGAATGAGGGGTGAAGTGGCGGGATGATAATGCGATGTGATAGGGCGTTTGTTGGGGTTGGGAAAAATATTTGATGCATAGCGGGGGAAATGGTTGGAGTGTATGGTGGGGTAATGAAACGTATGAATAGGGGATTATATACCAAAATCACTTGATATGCTGAACTTTAGAGTCAAACTCTAATTCTTTTTTTCCTTTGCTTGTACATGAAAACACATTTGAAATTAACCTTAGAATAAAACTTTCATGCTTTTCCTCTAACCACCATAGTTCTTCTACCTACCCTTTCTCATTTCAATTATTTTTCTAAGCTAATATTTTCTCTTCTTATTTTGCAGGGTGCCTTTAAACTAGGAGACCCAAACCATTTTTCCTTTGTAAAAATATGCCTCATCCTATCACTTATTTCACCATTGATTCAAATTAAACTATTGAATCAATTTTATTTCTACCTAGCTACTGATTTACCAAGATTAAACTGTTTGGTAAACCTTTATTTACTAACCTATTTAATAGAAATTTAAATCTGTTTAATCATGATTAAACTGTATGACCTGAACCGAATTTAAGTCATTGTGGCATTCAAAAACAATTTGCACACAACCTTATTTGATAATGAATTAAAAGAACTAACTTATCAGTAGTGGCATTTAAACTTGCAACACTTTTAATATTATTTTCTATTTTTTCTTTTGTGGGTTCTTATTTCCTTTTTTCTTATTTATTTTTTAACATACCCTCTTTTCATTTTCTTTTTCATATTTTTGGAAATCATTTGAATATTGAAATTATGTACAATATGAAATCACAAATACAAAATACTCAATCACCTTGAGATCCTATAATTTATAGGACCCTAACAGTGGCTCTAGCTGGGGATGGCACTTCTCCAAGTGAAGTGTCAAGAACATATGATCAGTAGCCTTGAGTACTTCATGTTTGTAATGTCTTCATCTGATTTCTTTGTTGTTTAAGATACTATTGGTAGCTCATCAATCCAGGCTTAGGGCCTTCACTGCAGGCTTCAACCTTTGTTAATAAGTTACCCAATCAAAACCATAAAGACTATGATATTTACAATGATGAAAGGAAAATATGTAGGCTAAGAAAAGTAGTGTTTCAGCATCCTGCCATTGACAGGACCTCCACGTATCTCTGCTCCATCTAGGTCCTTAAGGTAGAATGCATTATTTCCGCTGAAAGCATGAACAATATATGGCCCATTCCAAAGATTATCAAACTTACCATGTTTGCCTTTGTCTTCTCTCCTTGAATCCCATCTCAAAACCTAGTCCCCAATGTTAAATTCATAAGCTTTTGTTCTCCTGTCAAAGATATTTTTCACATTTTTGGAATAACTTGGGCCATGTTGTATACTTCCTCCAGGCTGGACTACTACAACTAAATAGTTTGATTAATCCTTCTATGTACATCATTGGGCTCAGCTTGCACTTATTGAATGATTGTCATGACTAGAACTCCTAAGGAGGATGGAAAAATTGCATCCATCCCATAGACCAATTGGTACGGTGATATGCTAATTGACTTTTTAGTAGTAAGTCTGTCAGCCCAAAGTGCATTGACCAGCTTGTTGTGCCAAGACTTTTTGTTGTCCTCTAACAAATTTTTGATGATGTTTACCAAAATTTTGTTTGAGGATTCAACCAATCCATTACCTTGAGGGTAATAAGTTGTTCAATGTCACAAAGTAATGTGGTATTTATGGCATAATTCAACCATCTTTTTAGATTTGAAGGTTGCAGCATTATCAGTGATGAGTTTTCTAGGACAACCAAATCTCGAGAGGATATTAGTCTCAAGGAATTTAATAATGACAACATCAGTGGCATTTTTGGAAGGGGTGGCCTCTATCCACTTGGTGAAGTAGTCAGTGGCTGTAAGAATCCACTTATGTTGGGCAGAGGAAGAGGGATGAATTTCACATTGTTGGAAAGGGTTTTCAACAGAGATAGGCTTTAAGGGCAGGGAAATTTTTTTCTCTTTCCCTAAAAAATCAGGCTTTTATGACATGAGGTGACTTGTTTGTGAATGTCAGGGAAAAGGGTAGGCCAGTAGAAACCAACTCTAAGGATTTTATTGGTGGTAGTTTTCCAATAAATATGTCCACCATAGTCACCTTCATGGAATTCCTGCATAACTTTATCTGCATCATCCTTTAACAAGAATTTAAGTAAAATACCGCCAACATCTCTCTAATACAAGACATTATCTATAATGCAAAATTTAACTGCTTTTAACTTCATAAATCTTGCATTTGTTTTTGTCAAACCAGGAAGAGCATTTAAATTAAATAAAACATAAAGCAAGTCTGCATACCAGGGTGAGTTCAGAAATGCCTCATCAATTTGTGGAGTCACCTGTTCCTCTTGATTATCTAATGAATCAATCAAGTTAATGTCCAAAGCATGGAAATTTGACTCAGCCATCAATTTGGCTAGTCCCTGACCTATGATTAACTTGGTGGGCTTGATTTCTAAGTCATATTCCAAAATGACAACAATCCATTTGCCTCGCTTTCCATTAGGTCCATTCTGTGTCAAAATGTCCTTAACCATTGCATTAGGTACATAAGCAATAATATGGGAATGCAAAATATATATTCTAAAAAAACTTATTGCTTTAACCAATGCAAAGGCCTGCTTTTCCATAATATTGTATTTCAAAGATGCATCTCTTAAATATTTACTAAAGAATGCAATTGGTTGCTCAAAACCTTCACTGTTTTTTTCGGTAATAACACTGTTGCAATAGTGTGTTTAGAAGCAAAAGAGAAAATTATGAAATCTTTGGTAAAATCTGGGCTGATCAACAATGGTGCCTTGGTCAATTCTTGTTTAACTAAGTTAAAGGATTGTTTATCCTCAATACTCCATTTTGATTTTTGAAACCTTTTTAAGCATGTTTGTTATGTTCCTAAGAAGTTCTGCCAGGTTAGGAATGAATCTCCTTTGGAAATTGAATTTGCCAATAAAAGACTGAAGCTCTTTGATGTTTCTTGGATGACTGATTTTTAATATTGCTTCAATTCTGTTGGGATCGATTCTAATTCCATCCTTGGAAATAATGTGAGCAAGAAGTTTTCCTTCCTCAAGGCCAAACAATGTCTTCTTAGGATTGAGTGAGATGCCAAACTTCCTACATTTTTCAAACACTCTTCTCAGATGTGCTAAATGTTCCTCACCAGTTTTAGAATAGACTGTAATTTCATCTCGATAAATCATAATAGAATGGTCAATTTCATCAGCAAAGGCAATATCCATTGTTCTTTGGAAAGTGGCTCCAACATTCATTAACACAAAGGGAATTTTCACATACATGAAAGTGCACCATGGTGTAGTGAAGGAAATTTTATCCTGATCATCAGGATGCACTAAGACTTGGTTGTAACTTGAGAAACCATCTAATAAGGAAATCCTACTAGACCCTACTAACCTTTGCAATATATGATCCATTTTAGGTAACGAGTAGTTGTCTTTAATGGATACCTTATTTAGAGTAAGGGATACCTTATTATGAGATCAATACACAATCTGATTTCTCCATTTTTCTTTCTAGTAGGGACAATGTTAGACACCCATTTAGAGTATCTAAGAGGGAGTATAATTTTAACATCATACATCCTTTTTACTTCTTTCTCAATCAAAGGCATTAGGACGAGATTTATCCTATGAAGTTTTTTCTTGAATGGTTTTTTTATCTTCCTTGATTGGGATTTTATGTTGTATGATGCTAGTGTCATATGCTTTTAGATCCTCATAACTCCAGACAAAGACATCTATGAACTCTTTGTAAAGGGATATGTATCGTTGTTTTGTGATAATAGGAAATGATTTTGAGAGTTTTATCATTTTGGGATTCTACTCACTATCTATATTGCATTCTTCTATGTATGTCCCTGTGGGTTTCATTTTTGGCTTTTTTGCCACATCATTAAAATCGAAAATTTCTTCTAATGGAATTAAACCCCTAGGCAGAACATTATCCTTAAGCTCTAGTACTTCAAATTCTTCCTTTTCCAGATCTATTTCATGCAATTCTAATTTATGTACATCTTTATTGACTGAAATATTTACATCAGAATCATCAAGCTGCTTATCTATACTAACATATTCAACAATCTGATTTTCTACATCACACTCTAAATCTATGGCGTACTCTTCATACTCAACCTTGGATTGCAAAAAGCTTTCAATTTATTTGTCACTTCCAAATACCTGCCAATGTATCATATTGTTAGGTACAACTGGATGGTGTTTAACCTCCATTGTATATTGTTTGTTGGGGTGAGGCATTTTACATGTGCTAGCTGAAAAACGTAAACCATTAGCCAAGACATTCTGATTCCTAGGAATGAAAAAAAGATCATATTCTTCAAAAGTTCCTATAAATTCAAGCACAACATTTCTGTAGGCTCTTAACCTAGGATGTTTGGCAGCATACTCTCCCTTGATCTGTCTTACAATTAATTCAGAATCCCCATGAACAAAAATTCTTTTAGCGCCTAACTTATTTAATAATTACAATCCGAAGAGAAGTGCCTCATATTCCGCTATATTATTGGTGCAATGAAATTTGAGTTTATAGGAATGACCCTCTGCATGGTTGTTTCTTGAATTGGACACCCAAACAGCTGCCCCTGAACTCACTTTGCCACAAGAGCCATCAATGCTCATGTTCCAAAAATGTTCAATTTCAGTGTTTTGTCGCACAATTAGAGTTTGATTTTCATGTTTTTCATCAATATCATTTTATGCTTGAGTAACATGTGCATCAATGCCTTCATCGTTGTAAAGAATGAAAGAATCTAGGTTGAAATGAATAGAGTAGAGAGGGTAGTTATGTGGTTTATCTTGATTGTTGACCATATACTTCATTAAAGTTTCCCTATACAGACTTATTTGTTGACCAAACACTGGTATAGTAGCATAAGTCATGTCCATTTGCAGGGTTCCATGTAATTTTTCTGCCCATGAGCGTGACAACAACATGCCATACTTTGGGGGAATGTCTGCAACCACTATATCCATCACTAGACTTTTAGCAGGTATTTGGGCTAAAGTAACACATAGGTATTTGATAAGACCTAGGCCTCTGACTTTGCTCGAAGCAAAGGAATACAAATCTTTGTATTGTCTATAATGTCTAGTATTAGTTTCTCCATGACTACTTTGGTCATTAAATTATGGGATGCACCTGAATCTAGCATAGCATGATGAAGAATTTTATCATGAATATTCAAATTGACATAAAATGGAGGGACTCCTCCTTCTTGTGCTTTTCCTTCTACTTTCAGCCCAAATAGGAGCTCAGGTTGATCATCACTCAAATTTACATCAATCAGTTTTCTCCCCAATGTTTAATGCCTTTAGGACCTGCGTCCTGTATACATTCTTGTTGACTAATTCAGTTAAGGGGATAGAAATTTTCAACTTGGCAAGTTCATTTTCTATACTGAACGGTGTTTGGTTTTTAAGCAGATTTGAATATCAAACTTATCAGCAATTATTTTTGTGGCCAGTTCAGTTTGTTGGCTGGTAGAAGGTAGATTAGTTTGAGTATTTCTAGAAGAAGTATCAATTGCCTTTTTCATGGTAGCTTCTGTTGGCTTCTTTCCAAGATTTTCTATGGTTTTCTTAGGGGGATTTTCTGTTGTTTTCTTGGGATCAGAATCAGAGACCTTTTTGACAAGATTTTCAGCATTCTTTTTAGTTTAGTATCTTGATTTTTCTTACTTCTAAGATTATACTACCTATGAACTTCCATTATGGCATTTTCAAATCCTTGTTTGTATTCCTCTGACTCTTCAGAATCCATTTTAGTCTGGGCTATAAGAAAAAATTATTGTTCCTCCTGAGTGAGGAAAATTGCTTCATCATCACTTATCCCTAACAAATTAATTTGGTTATCATCCAAATCTTCCACAATATTCCCCTCATCATCTGTGTAATTTTCCTGAAAAGGAGGCCGAATCTATTGATCTGGTCCCTTTTGCTCTCTTTGTTTAATTTGGGGAGTATTTCTTCTAAAGTTTTGGTTTCTGGTTTGTTGGACATTTTGGTTTTGACTTGCTTGATTTTGGTCATTGATGGTCACTCTTTGCATCATTTTATTCACTACTCTGACTGGGTTATCAATCTTACGGTCAAAAATAGAAGTAGAAGGTTCTTCTTTTATGGTTACTCTACTATCAAACTTCAATTTGGCTTTTTTGGCCAGGATGTTGGCTTGAACTTTAATTGCATTTTCTTGCATTTCTTCCAAAGTTTCTGGGTCTCTTTCCCTAAGTTGATATTCCATATCTACATCAAAACCATCTGGAAAATCAATCAGAGCTAGACCAGGGGAGGGCTTGATATCTTGTGGAATGACACAGTAAACAATATTGAATCTTTCACAATGCTCTTTTACAGTTTTATTGGGTTTTCTTTTTAAATTTTTATATTTGTTTAGGAGTTTAAGTGGGTTCTTCTTGATCTCCCATCTAGCTAAAAAATCTTGATGGAAAGCAGCAAGGTTTGCTATACTTCATGCAGGTAAACCCCTAATTCGCTTCTTCACATCACCTCCTAAGCTCTGGGCAAACAATTTCATTTTAACATCGACTTCATCCACTTCTTAGAGATCAAACACATCATTCATCCTATCGACATGTTGTTGGGCAGTGTAAACACCAGTATTATCAAAACTCACAATTTTGGATGGATAATTTGCAGGCATAGCATTTAGCTAGCCTGGTAACACCAAAGGTGCATACCTTCCTGACATAACTGTCCTGGTAGATTGAGTTGAGGATGGACCTAGTGGAGGTGTAGTCTAGATAACTACAGGGATAGTAGGTATAGTAATTTGAGAAATCAAAGGTAGGGAAGTTGAAACTACAAAATGAGTACGGCTAGGAGGCGGTAAATGTACAGACTCAGAAGACTGAATAGACAAAGAGGTTGTTGCAACAGTTAAAGTAGAGAATTCAATAGACTGTTGAATAAAAGCTTCTTCTATAGCTTGGTCCAATACTGAAACTAGACCTTGTAGTTTGTCAAATTGTTGTAAAGATTCAAGATTGGGATATGTTTCAACGTGTTGGGTTTGGGAAACATATGGTTGTAGTATGGCTTTGTCTATGACAATTTGATCTATAAAAGCCTCAAACTTGGATCTAAACAGACTTTGCTGAAAAGGCAAATCAAATTCTATATCTTGTAAGTTTTCAAATTTCTCTGGGAGAGAAATAGACCTTGACAAAGGAGTATTTTCCAGAGGAGAATTGAATCTAGACAAGGGACTATTACTACCTTGACTCTCGTAAAGCTTTTCTTTCTCACTAGTTTCTCAGGGTCATCTACAATTTTAGCAGGGTGAGATCTAGTGTGAATTCTTTTGGGAGCCAGGGTTATGAAAAATCATCACACAAAAATCAAAATCAAAATCAAAGATACAACACATATTTACAAAAAAAACCTCATATCATGTATTTCATATTGATACAACAATCGCTTACTAAAATAATGATTTTAAATCATGGAATAATAATGTTTTGGATTAATATGTATTCTCCCCAGTATGGTCGCCACTATGTTATCGTTTTGTATTTTTGAGGTTGTGGGAGTAAAAACATTGGACAACATCAAAACCACTTTTGAAGCTAGGATCTAGCCCTACCAGCTTCAGAGAGGGATATCTCTTTATAATTTAGCTTGGGTTTTAAGTTGATTTTAGGCTAGTTATGATTATTCTTGGTTGTTTGTTTGATTGGTTGGTTGATTGATCTGATCAAATTACTTTCTTTCCATTGGGCTATGGAGTCAAATTAAGTTGGATGCTGAATCAAAAGTTCAAATCAGTAATCATAGGGAAGCTAGTTACATATACTGGATCTTTAAATTGAATTATGCAAAGGAGAAAAGAGGTGATTTAGTAGTGATTGAAAAGCATTTAAAAAATTCTCAATGAGACTTTAGAAGAAAACATACATATTGTAAACACAATCCAGATAAGGTGCTCAAAAACATATCTTATTTTTCACATCTCCTATTTTACAATTGGATTTCAGATGATAAACATAGAGAGAATAACAATGGAAACACAATTACACTAAGAAAAACATCACAAGTATATCGCAACACAAGTATCCTATGAAGAGTCTTTTTATTAATGATTCTCCAGCAGCGTGGAAAAGTACAATACTTTGATAAAAAAAAGTTACAATGATCAGGAACCGACCCTCAATACTTTGACTGAATGAAGTATTTAAACAAAATTTACAAAAAAAAGATTACAATTAATGCCTCGTTGACATGGCATTCTATTGTTAACTTCAGACTAACGGAAATGAAATAATGTGACCAAAAGAGGTGAATTGGCAAAGTGATCTAGACATCTGGCATTGCTTTGGCGGAGAACAGTTGCTAAGTGTCCACTATTTTTGTGTCGCGCTAGTGAAGTTGGCCCTTTTGGCCCTTTCTTTAATCTCAGAATTCACAAAGTTTATCCCACCGCTCCTCATCTGGAATGACAACTTTTGTTACTTTGCGGTAGATCTCATCTACCTCGGTATATTGAGTGAATGTGGGTTTTACTACAAAAATGTGTTTTATCTGAGGTTGGATGAAACTCATATTATTGATAGATTCGTAAAAAACTCTCCCTGTCATGGCACCTTTGATGTGGGAATACTTGGTCGTATCCTTTGCAATGTCTTTCAGCTTCTTCATATTGTCTTACCTGGTCATCGGCTTGTCATTGACCACAAATAAAGAAGGTAGACCCTTCTTATTTAATGCCTCTATTCTGGTGAAAAACCTATTAACTGCTACCTCCAAAGTGTGAAATTTCTCTGTCAGCTGCACAACCAAGATTTTTTTTGTCAGAACTTTCTTTGTTTCTAAGATTGTTTCTGTTATATCATCTAACTCCTAAGTCATCCAATTCATATCTGTTTTTTAGAGTTGAGAAATTTGATGATGTGGTTAGCTGTGGTGGGCATTTCTCCCAATTCATTATTGATAATGGAAATGGCCTGCTTGGCTTTCTCCATCAACTCTTTTTGGTCAAATATAATCTGGATACAAGGACAAATTTCATCCATTACCTCAATGATGTTGTTCCATATAATTTCTTTGACTTGGGCCAATTTGTGGCCAATAAAGGACTCAGTTGTTGATTTCCTCCATATTTCTATATGGTTTTGATCTCTCTGTAGCTCAGCTGCATGGAAAGTCTCAATCTTTGTCTTCTGATCTTGTATAATATTGACTTGAGTCTGCAATATTTTGAGTTTTTTTTGATCTTGTAGAAGATTGACTTGAGCCTACAATCTTTTGATTTCTTCAGTCTGGAGAGACACGTTCTGCACTGCATTTTCTAACTTATCTATAGTAGCCCCTGTGTTTGTTGTAGAAGATGTAGCTATAGCAATTCCTGTGATAGGGAGTGCTTCTAAAGGGACAACAAACGTTTTGGTAGCTTTCTCCTTTTCTTTGATTATCTTTTCCATATTTGTCTCCATTTTCTTCAGTTGTTCTCTTTGCTCCATGATGAGCTTCATCGTATCCGCCTTTTGTGTCTCTGTTTCTTCAATGTCCTTGGCCAGAGGATCTTCTGTGGCTGGTAACTTCAACTGCTTCCTTAATGTTGCTATGTCTATATTCTTTTTCCTCACGAGCTCTTCTGCAACATTGATATTGGAAGGATCATAACCTACTTTGGTCACCAAGTCCTCCAAATATTGATCCTTGTGTCTTTGGCACGTGTAGATACCTTTTCCATCTTCAATTGTGATTGAAAATTGGCCAATGTAACCTACAATTTAGAAAAACTCATAGCAGTGTTAGTGAGAGTAGATGAAATCATCTGCCCAGTCTGGTTGTGCATCTCCATTTGGTCAATGGGATGTATATCTTTCACATCAAATTCAAATGATGTATTCTTGTAGTCTGATGCTACCTTGGGCTGGGGAATCTGTGCTTGGAGGAATGCCATTTGCATTTAACCTTTCTCTGAATCAAAGGCTAACAACAACATACTTTGAGAACTAGAAGTCTACTCCAGAACTAAGTGTATGTGTTGATTTTCACGGCCTCATTCCTCACTTTAATCTCCTTGAAAATGTCAAATATACTCTTTTCTGTCTCCCCTATGGTAGATGTGTTGGTCTACATAACCTGCTACTGATCTTGTGAAGTGTGGAGGTAGTGGGAGATAGTGTAGTTTGATCACCCATTAATGAGGAAACAAGTGGTTCTTTAGTGGTGATAATGTTCTCTTGTTCTGAATCCTTGCTTAGGCTTAGTTTAGAATGCAACTTGGCCTTCTTTCTGTATATGATTTTAAAGCCTTCACTAGAAATCTCAGTCACTGAAGGTGAATCTTCTTCCCTTCTCCTCTTTGCTGATTTCTCCTTTGTGATAGGAGTATGCACTGTTGAAGTGGACACTAACTGCTCCTCTTCCTCCTGTAGAGTATTCTCTGTCCATTCTAGTTGGTTTTTATATCTTTCAATCTCTGTCTAGCTATGTGAAAATAAGTAGTATATTTGTTCTCTACCCTCAACTTGGAGATGACCCCCAATGGATCATATGACTATGTGAAATTGAGGCTAGACTGCATCTCTTTCAGTAACTTTTCTTCTTCTTCCCCTGCTGTTGCAAATGAAAGGCCCTATTTTAGTTTTGATTTTGAATTGGGATTTCTTCTTGGAAGCTACAAAGTGAATCTCATCCACATTGAGCATTTTCCTGATGTATTCTAGAGCAAAAATCCTCATTGGGAGGAATTTTGGCACCTTGTAAGGGGCAAGCTCACACTCAAATACCCTCAGCTCTGTGAAATTCTGATAAAGGTACCAATACCCTGTCTGGAATTGGTCTGATAGCTACAAAAATTTCCTAATTTATTCACTAATCCTCGGCTTTGTCTTGCTGCTTAGGAGACTAAGTGTTAGATGTACAAACATCTCTATGAACTATTTGATGAAAATTCCTTTTGTTCCTTCATTACCAGCGTAGTCCAGAAGATGACTGACTGTTGATTTCCTTCTTCATCTAGCTTTTGTAAGGCAAGCTTGAGGTTGTCTCCCTGAAAATATAAAGACATATAAACTAACACATAAGCATATTTGAATACTTCCTCCATATGGAAATTGATAAACTACTCATGGATAGAATCTGCAAGAAATTGGCTAAAGTCAAACAAGATGGAAGGCTTGGAATTTGTAGAGAAAATGGAAAGAAATCCTATAATTGCTTCATCTACCCACTGATCTGAGTAATATCCAAGGAGGTAGGAGATGACTGTGATGATTTTCTTGGCTCTCCCAGGGAAAATGGAGGATGGCGTTGACGGTGTTGGACCCACCAATTGTAGGTTTTAACCCCGTACAAAAATTACCTGCATACGAATTCTAAAACACAGAAAATAAACAATGCGAGAGAATAACACATAAAACACATATACACAGAGATTTTCCCCTAGATCCCAAAACCGGGACTACTAGCTTGATTTTTCATTATATTCCTTTCAATGTTACAATACATATTTATACATGCCGAAGCATCCAATACCATGGACCAAAAACCATCGCATCCAAAACCATGGACCAAAAACCATAGGTAGGTCCACCCAAACTAATATAGGGTCCAAATTTTTTTTTCCCGGGGCGCTGCCACAGGAGAGCTTAGTCATTTTTCCAGCCCTGAAACGCCCATTGTTTTTCTACACCAGGAGAAATTCTTAGAGCTCACAGATTTTGTCAATGCATCTACAGTATTCTTCAAAGTGTCCACCTTTACCAGCAACACCTTTTTGTCTTCTATCATATCCGTCACAAAGTGATACTGAACATAAATGTGCTTTGTCTTTGAATGATAAGCAGGGTTCTTTGCCAAGAAAATTGCACTTTGGCTATCACAGTATATCCTTATAGCTCCCTGTACTAACCCCATACTTGAACACAATCTCTGCAACCAAACTGCTTCCTTGCTTGCATGAGTGGCTGCCATGTATTCTGTCTCTGTAGTTGTTAGTGCCACTACAGATTGTTTCTTACTCATCCAACTTACTGCACCTCCAAATAGATTAAACACATACCCACTTGTAGACCTTCTCTGATCCAAATCTCCAGCCTAGTCTGCATCAACAAAGCCACGGATATCCAAAACTCTGTCCAATCCTAGTCTTCCTTGGTAGCACAAACCATAATCACTAGTGCCACGTCCAATGCTCCTTCCCTGGTTTTGGCATAAACCTGCTCAATACTCCCACTGCATGTGCAATGTCTGGTCTAGTACAGACCATTGCATACATCAGGCTACTGACTACACTTGCATATGGAACACGGGACATATCCTCTTCCTCTTCTTATGTCTTGGGACACTGTTTAGCAGACAACTTTACACCTATAGGAATAGGAACCTTCACCGGTTTACTATCCTGCATATTAAACCTCTACAGTATTGTCTCGACGTACTTCCTCTGGTTTAACCAGAGCTTCCTCTTTGCCCGATCTCTTTTAATTTCCATGCCCAAAATAAAGTTTGCAGCACCAAGATATTTCATGTCAAATTTGGAGGATAATTGGGTCTTCAAATCCTGGATAATTTCTTTGTCATTTCCAACCAGCAACATACCATTCACACACAAGACCAGATAAATAACATGGTCACCAATTAATTTAAAATACACACAGTGATATGCTTTGCTTCTGGTGAAGCCAAGTCCCTGTATAAATGTATCAAATTTCTGATACCACATCCTTGGTGATTGTTTTAACCCATACAAAGACTTCTTTAACTTGCATACCAGTTATTTCTTACCCTTTGATTCATGTAGATCTCCTCTTCCAGATCCCCATGAAGAAATGATATCTTCACATCCATCTGTTCTACCTCAAAATCAAAAGCGGCAGCAACAGATAAAAGTAATCTAATAGAAGTTACCTTGGCAACAGGAGAAAATATATCACCAAAATCAATTCCCGGCACCTAGGAATAACCTTTTGCTACCAACCAAGCTTTGTATTTCTCCACCTTTCGTTCTGCATTTGTCTTCTTCTTGAACATCCATTTGCTGCCAATGGGTTTCCTTCCAGCCGAAAACTCCACCAAATCCCAAGCCTCAGTTTTGTGCAAAGATATCATTTCATCAACCATGGTCTCTTTCCAGAGTTTTCCATCCTCTTAATCTACTGCTTCCTTCACAGTTCTGGGATCATCATCAATAATAGATAAAGCAAAATTTGAACAGAAAGCAGATGGACTATACCTTTCTGGCTGCCTTCTTTCTCGAACTGATCTTCTTACACCCGGAGTTTGTGGCTCTTCATCTTCTAATTCCTCCTCTGTTGTAGAGTCTGATTCTTCCTCCTTTAGTTCAAACTCTATCTTCTCAGGTTCCGTTGGTTGGACTTCATGTTTAATAACATATTTCACCTCTCTAAACACCACATCTTAGCTGTAAAAAACCTTCCTTGTTGCTGGGTTCCAAAGCTTATAACCCTTTAAACCATCCTTATACCCAATAAAGATGCACTTTTTAGATTTACTATCCAACTTGGTTCGTTTCTCCTTTGGAACATGTACATATTCATCACATCCAAATACCCTCAGATGTGAAAGATAGGTTTTCTTACCAGTCCATACCTCTTGTGGAGTCTTATCCTCCAACACTGATGAAGGTGATATGTTGACCAGGTAACATGCTATCTCCATTGCCTCTGCCCAGAATTCTTGTCCTAACTCGGCACCACTGAGAATGATTCTTGCCCTTTCCATCAACATCTTGTTCATTCTTTCTGTAACTCCATTTTGTTGAGGTGTATATGAAGTAGTCTTCTGTCGTGTTATACCACACTTTTTACAGAATTCTTCAAATTCCTTACTGCAAAACTCTCCACTTTTATCTGTCCTCAACACCTTTATCTTCTTCTCTGTCTGGTTTTCCACCAGAGCCTTAAATCCTTTAAACCTATCAAAGACTTCAGATTTCTTCTTAAGGAAATATATCCATGTATTCCTTGAGAAGTCATCTATAAATGATACATAGTACATAGACTTACCCAGTGATGGAACCTTCACAAGTCCAAACACATCACTGTGCACAAGCTCTAATATCTGCTTCGCCCTCTTACCACCAGAGGGGAAACTCACCCGATTCTGCTTCCCATATACACAATTTTTACAGAAATCAAAATCCAGAGAGCTATTATTCATACCTTCTACCATACCTTTACCATGAAGTATTCGAAGGCCCTTCTCTCCAATATGTCTAAGCCTTTGATGCCACAACATGGTCTTCTCTCTAGAGACCACTAGATTTTCTACTCCACTTTCAGGAACCACAGAACTATTGCACCCATTAACAACAGTGCTACGTTGCAGCTTGTACAGAGTTCCAGTCTGAACTCCCCGCATCAATACCAGTGCTCCTCGAACCATCTTGCAGGTATCCTTCTCGAACACTGTTTTTACACCTGCATCATCCAAATTGCTTACAAAAATAAAATTTCTGGCTAATGCAGGAATATGCAGAACACCCAGAAGTGTTCTAACCCTTCCACCTTGCAACTTCAACTTTACTTTTCCGCGGCAAATGATTATAGCCTTCCTATCATCCCCTAAGAAGATATCACACCATCTTATTTATCATACTCGCAGAACCATTATCTATGGGGAGTGAAGTGAAAGGATGCACATGAGTCAATCAACCATGCCTCATGATCTACATGTGTACTTGAAGAAGCCAAGTACACATCCCCACCTTCATCTGACGTGGTTTTCGCCTCTGCAGAAGAAGCATCATCAGATCCCTTTCCTTTGTCAGGAGCTTTAGATTTACAGTCCCTTTTGTAGTGCCCTTCCTTTCCACAATTCCAGCACACTACCTTTACAGGTTTTCCTGGAGATTTAGATCTCCCACTCGATGACTTATTTTTGTTTCTGTTCTGGGGCTGTCTTCGTATAGACAAGGCATCACCATTCTGGCTCTCCATATTTTTCCATCTCATCTCCTCCGTTAGAAAGGATGAGACTATTTCATCAAACTGCAAGGCAGTTGCATTGCTGCCTATTGCAATAACCAGACTATCCCACGAATCTAGTAGAGAACACAACAAAGTGATGCACTTATCTTCATTTGAAATTTTAATATCAACAGATAATAACTGGCTTACCACTGTATTAAATGCGTTCAGATGCTTTGTCACTGAGTCTTCATATTTCATCCTTAGGTTATACAACTTTTTTTTGTAGGAACAGTTTATTCACCAGAGAATTAGATTGGTACAAAGTCCCTAACATGTCCCACAAATCTTTCACCGTAGCTTCCCCTGATACATTGAACAATACTGAATTTGAGACACACAATCGTATTGTGCTCTTAGCCTTCTGATCCAACTTCTTCTATTCTTCCTCGGACACTCCCATCGGTTTAGTACTTGGATCTACTGCGATCCACTGATCTTTATCCACCAACAAATCCTCCATCTTGATTTTCCACAACTCAAAACTCTAACCATTAAATTTCTTGATCTATATCTTTCCACTGCTCGCCATCTTCTTTCACCACCATAATCGATCCCGCAAATCTCCCACTGAATTGGGTCTACCACAAGCCCGAGCAAAACACCTCAGCAACAAAGGTGTCCCCTTGAAGCCAAAACAACTTTGATACCAAATGTAGGTTTTAACCCCGTACAAAAATTACATGCATACGAATTATAAAACACAAAAAATAAACAATGCAAGAGCATAACACATAAAACACATATACACAGATATTTTTCCCTGGATCCCAAAACTGGGACTACCAATTTGATTTTTCATTATATTCCTTTCAATGTTACAATACATATTTATACATGCCGAAGCATCCAATACCATGGACCAAAAACCATCGCGTCCAAAACCATGGACCGAAAATCATAGGTAGGTCCGCCGAACCTAATATACGGTCCAATTTTTTCCCTAGGGCGCTACCTCGGACCCCGTAGAGGGGGGCTACCCACCCCCCTCAAACCCCCGTGTGACCCCCCACTATGCAATCAGCGCAACGAAGGGGGCGTTCCATCCCCCGTCTAACCCCAGTTCACTACGTAGGTTAGTCATGGAAAGAATATAACACAACCCAACACCAACATGTAAGGGGGTCTCCCCGATAAGAAGTTCCAGTTGCTGGAAAGGGCAATGGGGCATCTTCAGTTAAGAAAAGTTCAAGGGTTTTGGCTCTTCTAGCAAAGTTTGGCTTCTTATACAATTCAAAAAGTGCTTCATGGGAAAAAGGAGTGGAATTTTCTACTGTAGGGGCTTGCGTCATTTGGTTTATAGCTTGGGGAGTGATGGTGGATAAAATTTCTCCAGTGGGGGCAATAATAGCTCTTTGGCTTGGCAAATAACATGCATAACACTTCCTAATGAATTCAACAATTTTGTGGGTACAAGGAAAGATATAGTGGGGAAAATTGGATTCCCACAACTGAATATCATTGGATTTATCTATGAACTTGTCCTCAAGCCAGCAATACATCTCAAAAAGATCAAATTCACAGAGAGTTACATGAATCTTATAGTCTCTATCTGCCAAAGGGATGTGGTGAAAATCAATGGGAGGGTGGATAAGAGGACTCACAGGTTCTTCTGGTCCCTTGTCTTTTGGAGGCATGATTGGATGGAGCTAAGGACAATGTTGAAATCTGGTTTACAGGTTCACAGTATGCAAAGAGGACTTGGGATTTGTAGACAAAAATAGAGGTAATGGCCTGAAATTCGGTTAGGTTGCACTGTCGCTAGCCTAGTGAAGTTTTTGCAGTTTGGACTAATACTCCAGTAACATAGAAATAACAGTGTATAAGAATAGTAACCGGTGAATGGATAAAAGGAGGGATTATATAGTATTTTGGGCTTTCTCGTTGATGGTGGCCCGAGTCCGTTGGATTAACAATTAAACCATTTAATTGTCTAACGATTTAATTTTGGAGGGAGTGGAGGTGATTGGCGGGATCAATGGGCAGATCATGTGGCGGAGGGTGAGTGGCGGGAGCGCAACGGATAGAGTGGTGGTACCAAGAGGCAAAGAAACTACTTTTTGGAGGGGGGATGTGGTTAATGGTTTTGGCCGAGGGGGGTACGAAATCATAGGGTGCTGACACGTTCCATCGGGCATGGTTTCAAATACTACCCATTTCGGACCACCCCCCAATGGAAAAGTTTGGATGTCGAGGGGGGCCCGAAATATAGTGTGGGCCGTCTGATGTTGAAAGGTGGGCGCAAATGAGGGGAGAAGTGGCGAGATGATAATGCGATGTGACAGGGCGTTTGGTGGGGTTGAGAAAAATATTTAATGCATAGTGGGGGAAATGGTTGGAGTGTATGGTGGGGTAATGAGACTTAGGAATAGGGGATTATATACCAAAATCACTTGATATGCTGAACTTTAGAGTTAAACTCTAATTCTTTTTTGCCTTTGCTCTGTACATGAAAACACATTTGAAATTCACCTTGGAATAAAACTTTCATGCTTTTCCTCTAACCACCATAGTGCTTCTACCTACCCTTTCTCATTTTAATTCTTTTTCTAAGCTAACATTTTCCCTTCTTGTTTTGCAGGGTGCCTTTAAACTAGCAGACCCATATCATTTTTCTTTTGTAAAAATCTACCTCATCCTACCACTTATTTCACCATTGATTCAAATTAAACTATTGAATCAATTTTATTTCTACCTAGCTACTGATTTACCAAGATTAAACTGTTTGGTAAAACTTTATTCACTAACCTATTTAATAGAAATTTAAATGTGGCCAGTCATGATTAAACTGTATGACCTGAACACAATTTCAATCATTGTGGCATTCAAAAACAATTTGCACACAACCTTATTTCATAATGAATTAAAAGAACTAACTTATCAGTAGTGGCATTTAAACTTGCAACACTTCCAGTATTATTTTCTATTTTTTCATTTGTGGGGTTCTTATTTCCTTTTTTCTTATTTATTTTTTAACATACCCTATTTTCATTTTCTTTTTCATATTTTTGGAGATCATTTGAATATTGAAATTATGTACAATATGAAATCACAAATACAAAATACTCAATAACCTTGACATCCTATAATTTATAGGACCCTAAAGTGGCTCTAGCTTGGGATGGAACTTCTCCAAGTGAAGTGTCAAGAACATATGATCAATAGCCTCAAGTACTTCATGTTTGTAATGTCTTCATTTGATTTCTTTGTTGTTTAAGATACTATTGGTAGCTCATCAATCCAGGATTAGGGCCTTCACTGTGGGCTTCAACCTTTGTTAATAAGTTACCCAATCAAAACCATAAAGACTTTGATATTTACAATGATGGAAGGAAAATTTGTAGGCTATGAGAAGTAGTGTTTCAACATCCTTCCATTGACAGGACCTCCAGGTATCTTTGCTCCATCTAGGTCCTTAAGATAGAATGCATTATTTCCCTTGAAAGCATGAACAATATATGGCCCATTCCAAAGATGATCAAACTTACCATATTTGCCTTTGTCTTCTCTCCTTGAATCCCATCTCAAAACCTAGTCCCCAATGTTAAAGTCATCAGTTTTTGTTCTCCTGTCAAAGATATTTTTGACATTTTCTTAAATAAATTGGGCCTTGTTGTATACATCCTCCCTGGACTGCTGTAATTGAATAGTTTGATTAATCCTTCTCTGTACATCATTGGGTTCATCTTGCACTTCTTGAATGATTTTCATGACTGGAACTCCTAAGGAGGATGGAAAAATTGCATCCATCCCATATACCAATTGGTACGATGACATGCCAATTGATTTTTTAGTACTGTCAGCCCAAAGTGCATTGACCAGCTTGTTGTGCCAAGATTTTTTGTTGTCCTCTAACAACTTTTTGATGATGTTTACCAAACTTTTGTTTGAGGATTCAACCAACCCATTACCTTGAGGGTAATAAGTTGTTGAATGTCCCAAAGTAATGTGGTATTTATGGCAAAATTCAACCATCTTTTTAGATTTGAAGGCTGCAACATTATCAGTGATGAGTTTTCTAGGACAACCAAATCTGGAGAGGATATTAGTCTCAAGGAATTTAATAATGACAACATTAGTGGCATTTTTGGAAGGGGTGGCCTCTATCCACTTGGTAAAGTAGTCAGTGGCTGTAAGAATCCACTTATGTTGGGCAGAGGAAGAGGGATGAATTTCACATTGCTGGAAAGGGTTTTCAATAGAGATAGGCTTTAAGGGCAGGAGCAACAATTTTATCTTTCCCTCAAAAATCTGGCATTTATGACATGAGGTGACTTGTTTGTGAATGTCAGGGAAAAGGGTAGGCAAGTAGAAACCAACTCTGAGGATTTTATTGGTGGTAGTTTTCCAATAAAGATGTCCACCATAGTCACCTTCATGGAATTCTTGCATAAATTTATATGCATCATCCTTTAATAAGAATTTAAGTAAAATACCGCCAGCATCTTTCCAATACAAGACATTATCTATAATGCAAAATTTAGCTGCTTTTAACTTCAGAAATATTGCCTTTGTTTTTGTCAAACCAGCAGGAGCATTTAAATTAAATCAAACATAAAGCAAGTCTGCATACGAGGGTGAGTTCAAAAATGCCTCATCAATTTGTGGAGTCGTCTGTTCCTCTTGATTATCTAATGAATCAATCAAGTTAATGTCCAAAGCATGGAAATTTGACTTAGCCATCAATTTGGCTAGTCCCTGACCTTTGATTAACTTGGTGGGCTTGATTTCTAAGTCGTATTCCAGAATGACAACAATCCATTTGCCTCGCTTTCCATCAGGTCCATTCTGTGTCAAAATGTCCTTAACCACTGCATTAGGTACATAAGCAATAATATGGGAATGCAAAATATATACTTTAAAAACTTTTATAGCTTTAACCAATGCAAATGCCTGCGTTTCCATAATATTGTATTTCAAAGATGCATCTCTTAAAGATTTACTAAAGAATGCAATTGGCTGCTCAAAACCTTCACTGTTTTTTTCTGCAATAAGACTGCTGCAATAGTGTGTTCAGAAGCAAAAGAGAAAATTATGAAATCTTTGGTAAAATCTGGCTGATCAACACTGGTGCCTTGGTCAATTCTTGTTTAACTAAGTCAAAGGATTGTTTAGCCTCAATACTCCATTTGATTTCCTAATCCTTTTTAAGCATGTTTGTTATGTTCCTAAGAAGTTCTGCCAGGTTAGGAATGAATCTCCTTAGGAAATTGATTTTTCCAATAAAAGACTAAAGCTATTTGATGTTTCTTGGATGACTGATTTTTAATATTGCTTCAATTTTGTTGGGATCAATTCTAATTCCATCCTTGGAAATAATGTGAGCAAGAAGTTTTCCTTCCTCAAGGCCAAACACTGTCTTCTTAGGATTGAGTGAGATGCCAAACTTCCTACACTTTTCAAACACTCTTCTCAGATGTGCTAAATGTTCCTCATTAGTTTTAGAATAGACTGTAATTTCATCTAGATAAATCACAATAAAATGCCCAATTTCATCAGCAAATGCAATATCCATCGTTCTTTGGAAAGTGGCTCTAACATTCATTAACCCAAAGGGAATTTCACATACATGAAAGTGCCCCATGGTGTAGTGAAGGCAGTTTTATCCTAATCATCAGTATGCACTAAGACTTGGTTGTAACCTGAGAAACCATCTATTAAGGAAATCCTACTAGACCATACCACCCTTTGCAATAGATGATCCATTTTAGGTAACAAGTAGTTGTCTTTAAGGGATACCTTATTTAGATTTCTAAGATCGATACACAATCTGATTTCTCCATTTTTCTTTCTATTAGGGACAATGTTAGACACCCATTTAGAGTGTCTAAGAGGGAGTATAAATTTAGCATCATACATCCTTTTTCCTTATTTCTCAATTAAAGGCATTAGGATGGGATTTATCCTACGAAGTTTTTGCTTGAATGGTTTTTTTTCTTCCTTGATTGGGATTTTATGTTGTATGCTGCTAGTGTCATATGCTTTTAGATCCTCATAACTCCAAGCAAAGACATCTATGAACTCTTTGAAAGGGGCTATGTATTGTTGTTTTGTGATAATAGGAAGTGATTTTGAGAGTTTTATCATTTTGGGATTCTACTCACTACCTATATTGCATTCTTCTATGTCTGTCCCTATGGGTTCCATTTTTGGCTTTTTTGCCACATCATTAAAATCGAAAAGTTCTTCTAATGGAATTAAACCCCTAGGCAGAACATTATCCTTAAGCTCTAGTACTTCAAATTCTTCCTTTTCCGGATCTATTTCATGCAATTCTAATTTATGTACATCTTTATTGACTGAAATATTTACATCAGAATCATCAAGCTGCTTATCTATACTAACATATTCAACAATCTGATTTTCTACTTCACACTCTAAATCTATGGTGTATTCTTCATATTTATGCTTTTTTTTTTATTAGGTAAGAGTAGGACCTTCTTTTAAACTTAGCCAAATATACATAATTTACAAGGAGCCACACCCGCTCTGCAAGTGTTCAACAGTCAGTCGGGCAGGCCAAACCAAACCAATCACCCAAAACTAAGAGAACCTAAATCAGGAATCCGGGGAGAACCACCAAACAGAGCACAAGGTCATCTGGCAGTGTTGTCGTGCATCAAATGAGCCTAGAAAACCATGGAGGGAAAGCCCATAACTTGTCGTGGGTTCACAAGAGGTCCCACCACAAGCCAACCTAAAAACTAACAAACGGACCTGACGGAAGTTAAAAGCATCACACTCTAAACATATTTCGGGTTCGACCAAACGCACAAACCATCACCACCGTTGATCAACAAAAGAAGATCCAACAGCCAACGTGGATATCAGAAGGATGAGTAGCGCGTGAGTTAACTGCTCGATGGGGGCATTTTTCCCTCACCTCGCTCCGCCACGCGTCGTTCAAAGAGTGGAATCAGAGCCAAACACATAAAAACTAGAAACCATTCCGACCCTGCCCGATATACCACTTGCGGTATTGGACCTGTTGACTCGCGGAAACACCAAACACGTCCATTCGCCACGTGTTGTCCCTTAATTCCATCTAGCGGGCAGTACTTTAGCCAATCCCATTCACCTGGATTCTCTGTCAACCACCACCTAAGCCAAAAGATGAGGGCGACCACATCCTGTGGAGCTGTTTGAGTCAAACCTTTCATCATTCAAACAAAGGGAAACCAAACTTTGGAAAAAAAACCGAACCAAGACGAGTTAGATTGTGTGGAATTCACCATCCTCCCGTTGGTCTTCAGGGTTCCTTTAATCCAACCTGTTAGTCCATTGTTCCATATCTTGGGTAGCCTGACAGGGACAGTCCTCCCGTAATTTACCTGGGGGAAGTGAATCCCAAGCATACCTAGAATCCCTGTCCCTATTTGTGACTCCTTCATTCGCCAAACGATCCGCTAACATGTTAGCCTTCCTTTTCACATGAGCAAATCTGACAGTTTTAAGGGTTCGCAAGTGAGAATAGATGCGGTAAAAAACCTGCAAGAGCTTCCAGTGCTTCGACACTTTATCTGGAGAGGTTCCATTGCTAATTTTCTTAGCAGCTCTAATAATTAATTCTGAATCCGCTTCAATTATAACATTGTGTAAACTTGAATTCACCAGGATTTCCAACCATTGCTCTAATTCCATGAGCTCAACCATGTTGTTTGTGGCCTTCCCCAAGTGGCCATGGAAGATTATATGTATTTATCGCTGATCGTCTCTTATGGCACCCCCAAAGCCTGCTAAACCTGGGTTTCCCTTAGCCACTCCATCAATGTTAACCTTTAAGAAACCATAAGGAGGAGGCTTCCAAATTGTAGCACACTTGTTTATAAGGCTCAATGCCTTCATTATTCCCAGAGGATTGATAGACTGGAGACCCAAGTGAAGTAAAATTCTCTCCTCATGGGGCAGGGGAGGATCTTTAGGAAGGGTCCTCAGCAAGCTTCTTACTGTGTCTTTGAGCTGCCTCAAAATTTGCTCAATTATATGTTGGGGCCTGTTTGATTTGTTTTTGAAGATTCGACTGTTGCGTTCTTTCCACACATTCCAGATGATAAAACCTGGAACCAGAATCCAGGCTTTATTAACTATCTCATTCCCTGAGAAGTTCTTCCTCCAGTTCTTTAGAGTGTTGGATATGCTGAGACTATCCCTATCAGTTTGTCTAAAAATAGCCGCCACCCAGTCCCACACCTTTGAAGTGAAAGGACAGAGGTTGAGAAGGTGTTCAATTGTTTCCTCATGAGTGCCACAAAGGTAACACCTGGAAGGACCAATGAAGCCTTTCTTGAGGAGATTCCCCCAAGTTAAGATCTTCCTTTGATGCAATATCCAGATGAAAAGCTTTATCTTCATCTAATGTGGACTTTGCCAAAGTTTCTTCCAGGTTTGATCAGGATTCACAAAGTTAAATCCCGTGAATTCCTGTTTGGCCTCCTTGAGGTTAAAGTTGCCTTCAGTGTTCATACCCCATCTTAATTGATCCATTGAGGAAGAGACAAGAATCCTTCTATGCTCTAGCTCCTGGGTGAGGGCTTCGGCCTTGGTCTTCAGCTGGTTTTCATCCCTGTAACCAAGATCCTTCCACTCCCTCCATTTTCCATTATTCCTTCCCTGATCCCATAAGTCTTTTACCAGAACCATACCTTTGTTGTCTGTGTCACTTTTGAGATTTGCAAATTCATCCTTGTCGGGCGGATAAATCGTTCTTGCGGACAAGACTGATCTCCCTAGTATCTATGGATATCTAGCGACAAGCAAGACAAACAAATTCTATCTTTCTCTAAATATTGCGATTTAAAATAAAAGCCAATAGATGTTTTAGACCCTACCTCAAGTCCAATGCCAGTTTGTGGAAGCCACACTCCGTTCATCCAAATGAGCTCTCTTTTAAAAAACCTGCAAACACAAACAGGCACACATCAAATAACACCTGCATAGCCAATATAATAAACCATATTTATCATGATGATCAAGGAATTCATGAAATAAACCATAGAAGACAATTTATTGAGAAAAATGAATCTGATTGTATTAACTTTAAACAAAGAAGAACTTTACAACCTTGGTGCCTTGATGTTGTACAAGCTCCTCCCAGGGTCCAGCAAGAATCTCCTCTAATTTGACAAGCTTCACTCTCTTCCCAATGAAGCTAAAAGGTATGTAATCTCTGCTCTCAAGCTCAATTAGGAAGTCTAAATTCCAACAGCATTTACCCTAAAAAATATTCAGCGTTTTAACCTCCCTAGCAACCACCCCAATGCCTCATGTTATAGTGCAGAGGAAGGAAGTTACCAGGTCCACCTTCAAAGGGATAGAGTCCTCCTTCAAAGGGATAAGCTCCTCTCATCAAGGGGTTAGCTCCTTTACTTATGGGATGCATGAACCACCTAGGAGCGAACTTGCCACCTCAAGATTCCTTCTAGAAGCGTCCAGAATTAATCCAAAGTGAGTTTTTAATAATAAACTTGTGCCTTTTGACTTTTACAGGGGTCCGCACCCATTCCTTTAGAGACAGAGCGGGTAGGTCCATAGATAACATGACCAAGAGGTGCGGGACCGCAGGTAATGCTAAGAGAAAGTGTGGAACCAGAGTTTTAGAGATTTTCAAGGACTTTCTCTCATTTTTAAGGCTTGACATGAAGAGCTGAGGTTTAAGACTTGCAAAGGAGGACAGTATGAGTGGTGATAGACTCACACTGACTGCAAAAAGTCATGGTGACAATATTTTGTGTAACAGATTGCCCCCTAAAGTGTGAAGTCTTTAATAGATAGTATTTTTCATCTAAGAAGAGTGAAGTACTTTATCATTTCAAGGATCATCTTGTGGAGAGCCTGGTTGGAACATGTAAAAACATTCAATACAAAATATATATATGAGATCATATCATCACTGAGGTAGGCATTCCCATACTCAGATCAAAACTGACTAGAAAACTAACTAAACTGCTCTGATATAGGAATGATCTTGTAATACATCACAAGTATAGACATATGTAGACACAGTATGGGCACAACCATCTGTTTATGAATAGTCCAATGTATAATGAATAACAAAATTCCTCGAAGCCTGGATGGTGGAAACTAGATCTAGGGTCTTGATTTCTACTTCCCGAAATAGTATGATTCTATCCATGTGAATGAATGTGTCGAAGTCGAACATGGTAGAAACCACTTGATTACCAATCAATGATGTAAACTGTTAACAAGTGTGAGAGAAACCACTAGTAATGTCAATGGCTCTCAAAGTACTCAGTACAATCCATGAAATGTGAATAGATGTGTTGATGTCGAACATGACACAAAATCCTTTGATCGAAGGTCAATGATGTAACCTGTTGTTGAAGGCGAGAAACCTGCCATTGAGGCATGCAGATCCCAAGGTACTGACGATTTCTAGATCATCTTTCTAGATAATGAGCTGAAGTCGATAGAAAGTGATCCGTCGTAGGCAAGCCCACAACACGAAATCATAGATCAAGTTTGAATAAGTATAGTTGCAAGGACTGACTTAGGGATGGTCAAGATGGATGACAAATATTTTGCAGATGAATGGTTTATTTGCACTGACCTCTTGAACACATAATGACACTGCAGATGGTTTGGTGACAATTGACCCAAAGCTAATACCCAAAAACCGGCTGAAGACTTTCAATATGGTTTGATTAACTGTTAGGCAAAGGATTTCCTAACCCAGGTGAACAAAAGTGTCATGTTCAAGAGTGGTTAAATGTTTTTCTGAGACACAAAGTATGACAAACAGGTTCATTTTTCTCTCTTTTCCCCCACCATTTTTGGCAAGTACCTCTTTATTTTTGACAAGCTTGAGGAGGATAACATTTGCTTGATTATAAGCTCATCCTTCGAATGAGTCCAACTTAGTTTAAATTCGAACCCTAAGAAGGAGTGGTTTGTTCCTGTTTGTAATTGAATAGGTCCTTTACTGTTAAATTTTAACGAGTCCAGTATAGGAGAAACTCAACGTTTTTCAATTTTAGGGAGTCGGAAGAAAAACTTAAGAAAACTCCATGGTTGTCCTTTTTCGTAAATTTGTGTCTCCCAAGCCCGAAAAAGTATAAAATAATACTTGAGAGAACCGCTTGACCATTACGATCAAGGAGTACTTTTCATAATTAGTGTCTCTGATATGAAAAAGTAAAAAAGTGACCAAAGACACATCGTTTTATAACCAATATTGAATTTGAAACGACAAAAATCCGGCAATCTTTTCATGTTTGTACGGTCATAAAAGAGCTGTAAGTGGACCGTCTTTTTAATTTCGTTTTAACGAGCTAAAAAAGAAAAACTCGGCAATCTTTTCATATTTTAGGAGTCATAAAAGAGCTTAAAGATGACTCTAATGTTTTTGTTGAAAATGATCAATTTTGCCTGAAAAATCCGATATTCTGCACAAAAACTCAAACATTACTCATACCTGTTTAAAATAAATAAAAATGCTTCAAAAGTTACCTCTTTAAAGTGAAAAATAAACAAATTAAAAATTCATTTATTCAAAAAAACTTATAAAAAGGGCTTTTGTAAATTCATTTTTACCATTTGACTTCAGAGTGAGAAAGAGAGCTTTTGGGTAAGAAACTTCCCCTGAAGATTGCGGAAAATCAGTCCGTTGGAAGCGAACACTGTCACCTCCAGGTAATCCAAATCACTTTACTCTTGCATTTCAACTGTTTGAAATTTGTTTTTAGGTTTATATTTTTATTTTTAGGAAGAAATTTGTTTAAAAGTCTGCTCGCGGGGGTCCGCAGGAGCAGCACGCGAAACCTACGGACCCCGACTTTCTCCTATGCAGGAAAAAGCCAAGGGTCCGCACCTGCTATTCGGGCAGAGTGCGGACCTACGCACTGTCTCTAACTAGAGAGTGCGGTCCCCGCGGCATAGGTTCTAAAATTCCAAATTCTTCAAATTCCGCCCAAAAACTTTGATTTAAAATATTCTAATCCACCTTTTCTTTCAATGTAGGATATACACCATGCTTAGTTGGCGGGAACGGGAGCACGAAGATGTGGACCTCGCCGCAATCAATCATCAACCTTCAATTGATGCATTAAAGGCATGTGGGTTATTTAAATTCTGGGCCATACCTGGCATGAGGGCCCAAGTAGACTTTCTGCAGTGGCTGGTGGACAGGTGGAATATACAGGACCAATGTTTCATTATTGGTGGCCACCAGCTCGAAATGGAGCCAGAGGAAATTTACTTTTTGACTGGTTTGCCCAAGAGAGGTGAACAATTGACTCTATTCGGGACTAGGCCAGGTGGCCAGTCTGTCGATAGCCTCGGCTAGAGTTTGGTAACGACCAAACCAAGGACAAAGGGATTGACATCAAAACCATCTCCCGTCATGAACTCAAAGTGATTGTATTTACTGTCACCAGACTCTGCGGAAGCGCAGCACTACATATGGCCACCGGATCCCAAATGCGGATGGAAGTAGACTGTTTTCAAGGCACCGTCTTCAACTGGTGTGAAGCTGTGTTGGCTAATGTAAAAGGCCAACTAACTAGAGCAAAGAACGGACAACTAAAAAACTTTGGATATGGTTTCTTAGTTGTGAGCTTTGGTCTAGAGAGGGTTCCAATGTTGGTCCCACAACATCTTTCCGTTGAAGCTGGACTTCCTTGAGAGCCCAAGCTTATGCGTTGGGTTGCAGTTATGGCTCGTCATCGTAAGAAGGGTTCAGAGGTTGTTCGATTTCCTCCTGAGTATTTTCATTGGTTAGAGAACCAAGTTTTTGCGATTCAGGATTTTCCTTATGCTGCGATGGATTATCGTGGTGACCTAGACATGGCTCTTCGACCAGGAGAGCAATGGGATGACTCAGGTAAAATCATTTTCAACATTTTCTAATTTTTTTTTTTTTGTTTTTAAATCGTCCCAAAATTGATAGTAAAAAGTTTCAAATGCAGATGTGGGTCCACAGCGACCAGCCACTCTCCGGCCCTATGAGAGGAAACAGCCAGCTGTAGCAGCACCAGCCCCACGGGATGAATCTACAGAGACCCTGGCCGAATTGGAAAACCATCTAGAGCATTTGACAACAAACATTCTAGAGACTAGCATAGATGACATTCCTCTTAGGCTACAACGCTATGTGATTGGGGTCCCAGGACCTTTCAGGAGGTTCCTTTGTAGGGTGGCCCGTGCAGTGGTTTCTTATCGTGATCATCACCAGTGATAGGATGATCGCCTTTTGTAGACTCATATGACATTTTTGCTTTCTGTACTATCATTTTTGCCGATCATAAGGTTTTTTTCAACCTATGATCGAAGACGATGTATATATTGACACACTTCTATGCTATGCTATATCACTATTACTGGCTATCTTGTGAAACATGTTATGAAATGTTTTTAAATTTACTGTTTGATTATTGCAAATGTCTACTTAACATTCAAGAAGCAATTGCATCTGCTAATGTATTTAAATATCTTGGAATATGCTAATATTCAATATAGTCAAATTCACGTTCCAAGAGACGAACTCTTAAAAATAATCTCAATAACACTAGATTTCTAATGGCATAAACTCTATTAAGCTGCAATACAACGAGTTCAGAATCTAACCTCACAATCAAACTTCGAATCCCAATTGAAATGGATTCAGAGAATAACTCAATCACTGCACTATACTCTGCAATGTTGTTCGTTGTTTGACTGAGGCTTACCCCATGCATAGATACCAACTCATCAGAGGGTGAATAGATAACCCAAGCTGCGGAAGAGATGTTCCGTGTATTACGACAAGCACCATCAGCAAAACCAATGTACGTTTGAAGGGACATCGACATCTGCAATATCAAGAGTAAACTCAAGATAAGTAGGAATAATGACAAAAACACTCTCTAAACTAAGCACACTTTTCTAATCTAAAACACACCAGCTAGAAAGAAAACTAATCTAACTAAAATCTCCACACCCAGATTTAAGCATAATATCTTTTCAGGTAAAGACCATTTCTGGGTTTACCTAAAGAGACACCGTCAAAATCTACTAATTCATAGGCCCCTTTCGCCAGCTTTCGCTTAACAACATAAGGAACATGCCACATGGGTACGAATTTTCCAACGCCTAACTTATCATTTGCTTGATCGTACAGTAAGACTAGGTCTCCTTCCGAAAAATTACGAGGTGTAACATTTCGATCGTACTGAGCTTTAATACATTTGGCATGAGTTTCGATTTCTAGTGCAGCATCACGTCAATTCTCATCTAGCTGAGCCAAGTACAACAAACGTTTCTCCTCTTTGGAAGTGGCTGGAAGTAATTCTATGGCCATTTGCAATGACGGGATTTCGCATTCAATGGGTAACACAGCTTCCAAACCGTAAACTAGTTGGAAAGGAGTGAAACCAGTTGATGTTTTTACTGAGGTTCGATACGCCCAAAGCGCTGAAAATAACATGTTATGCCAATTCGACCTATGAATCCCAATGATTCATCAGATCATAATGACTAGAACTTTGTTGATGGCTTCAACAAGATCATTAGCCTGTGGGTAATATGGAGTAGAACTATCGTGACGTAGGCCAAGTTGATCTGTTAGTTCAGTCATCATGATGTTTCGAAAATGACGCCCATGATCAGTGATAAGCACTTGTGGAACACCGAATCTAGCAATTATATGATTAAAAACGAAAATCGCAGTAGTTTTGCCGTCTTCCAAAAATGTAGGCATCGCCTCGGCCCACTTGGTAAAATAATCTACCGCAAGGATGATATACGCATGCCCCCCGGCCGAGTGAGGGTTACATGTAATAAAATCGATACCCCATTTCACAAAAGGACTGACGGCAATTATAGGGTGGAGAGGAGCAGGTGGAGCGCGCATCTTTCGATCAAAAATTTGGCAGTTGTGGCATTTTCGAACACCGTCAATACAATATTTAAACAAGGACAGCCAGAAATAGCCAGCGCGCAATATCTTTTGGGCTGTGACAAACCTAGACATATGACCGCCACACGCTCCAGAGTGATAGTCATTTAGAACCCTTTCAACTTCCTCATGAGTTAAACAACATCGGAAAACAGAGTCCGCCCCACGACGATAAAGTGTATCTCCAATAATTTTGTATTGTTGGGATTGGAATCGTATTTTCCGACGCTGAGATCTTGAAATTTTAGGCCGAAAGGATTGGGTTTGGAGATAAACTATGATATCTCCATACCATGGATCAAGAGTGCTGATAAGAAACAAGGATTCGTCCGCAATGGGCTCTTACGCCACAGTTTCAGAATCAGCACGCGGGAAGTCACACATCAACTCCGCAAAAACTAAATATTTCTTTGACTTAGATTTTTCAAACTCCAAGTCAAATTCCTGCAGGATAACAATCCATTTGGAATACTTGCCCCCTAGCAATTGTTTGGTCAAAATATAGATCATAGGGTTACAGTTGGAAATTACAGTAGTTTTGCGTAGTAAAATGTAATGACGAAATCGTTGGACAACTTGAACAGCTACCAAGGCCAATTTCTCCACATGTGAATATTTTAACTCAGTCAGATTCAAAGTTTGACTAAGGTAATAAATCACATGTTCACTACCGAATTCATCTTCCTAAACTAATACCATCCCAATGGTGGAATGAGAGGCGGCGAGATATAAGAAGTAGTCTTGGTTGTAGTTGGGAGGATGCAATAACGGTGCATGGGTCAACGCGTGTTTTAGTGCATCAAAATATTTGTCATCTATCTCATCCCAAAAGAATGGAGTATTCTGTTTCAACAACCTGGTAAAACCCTTTGTTATCTCGGCGTAGTTAGGAATGAATCGACATAAAAAGTTTGCTTTCCCTTGCAAACTTTGGAGTTGGCAAAGAGTCGAAGGAGGAGGCAATTTGACAATAGCTTCAACCTTCGAGGGATCGACACGAATGTTGGCTTTCGAAACAACAAATCCCAGTAAACGACCCATTTCTATACAGAAGACACATTTTTGTGGATTCAACCTAATTCGATAATGCCTACATCTCATAAAGATTCCTCGTAAATGAATAAGATGATCGGCTCTACGTAATGAATGAGCAGGTAAATCATCGAGATAAGGTTGCACAATGTGCTTGATGTCATGAAACGCATAAGACATAGCTCTTTGAAAAGTTGCTCCGACGTTCTTTAGCCCAAAAGGTAATTTGCAATAAGCAAACGTTCCCCATGGACAAATGAAAGCCGTTTTTGGTTGATCAGCAGGTAGAATGTTGATTTGATTGTAACCGGAAAAACCATCCATAAAGGAGAATATTTCGCTGCCAGCACAATCATCAATGATTTGATCGATATAGGGAGTCGGATAATTGTCTTTGGGACAGGCTCAATTAATATCCCTATAATCAATACATATTCTTATTGTCCCTTGCTTTTTATTAACAGGAACAATATTCGATACCCAATCCGTTAAGGGAATTGGATAAATGAAACCTGCTTTAAGTAATTTCTCAACTTCTGCTTTAATAGCAGCAGCTTTTCGCGGGTGGATCTGACGCAAACGTTGCCAGACAGGTTTAGCATCCGGGTAAGTTTTGATTTCATGAACAACAATTGCTGGATCAATTCCTGGCATTTCTTCATATGACCAGGCAAACACGTCGCAGAATTCTTGAAATAGGGCCTTATATGTTTGAAATTCATCTTCCGTACAGGAGGCACCTATATGAATGTTTTCAACAATTCCAGGTTTAACTGAAATGTCAATAGGAACTGTTCGAGAAATATTGCCCAAATTTAACTCAGAATCAGGATTTTGCAATGGATTCTGTGGTTCCTTGACATAATCAGTAGTAAAAATAGATGAAAAATCATTTTCAAAATGATCAATCTCAGGTAAGAACGAAGATCTATGATGAAGATCTTCCCATGGTAAGTCATCAACAGACAAAATTTCACAAATCTGCTCATCAGTGTGAACAAGTTCGGAAAAATTTGTTGAATCTGAGTTTGATGTTGAAAGTGATTTTTCATGGACCACATTCATTAAGTCAATTTCAGTTGAAGAAGGGTCGGAAAACGACTGTACGGCTTGATACGCAATTTCATAGGGACTTAAAGGCATAGCATCACCAAATGAATCCATCTCAGATTTGGAAGGTACGATCCAAGGATCATCATAAACTATAGTGTCTGATGAAATCATATGAATGGTTGCAGTAGAAGGCGATACGTTAGGAGGAGGAAAGGAAAAAGTTCCTAGTAAACCAAAATCTTTAACTAATCCTACTCCAACATCCTTATAAGGGATTGTTGTTTTGCCGACATGTTGGATACTTTCAGAAGAGGCTGGGTCAGATGAATAATAAGTTAGCTGGTCTATAGTTATGATCTTTCCATTATGAGGAAACTTTATAAGCCGAAAGACCGATGAAACAACAGCAGTCATAGCGTAAGACCAACTACGACCCAAGAGAAGGTTGTAATCTAGAGGGGAATCAACCACTTCCACATCTAGATTAACAGTTTTGCCTTCAACCCCTATAGGTAAATCCTGTAGAATGCCAAAAGGATGGAACCCACGACCATCAAAAGACTTTAGAATCATCGGGGATTGATTAAGTGTAGGAGAAACAAGCGATCTCCAACACTGGATCAACATAATACATGTTGAAGCTCCCTCATCAATTACAGTCCTATGGCAAGGTCTATTTTTGACTAACACTGGAATCTGGAAAGCCATTTGATGAGGTAAGCGAGGTGTACTATTTTCTAAATCGAAGATTATAAGGTTCGAGTCCTGAATATCAACAGCTCCTATAGCCGACAATAGCAATTTACGATGTGCTGGACATGATTGCAGCACCTCCAAAACCGACATTGCTGAAGGTGAAATAGCTAAATATTCAACAATGTTATAGTTCTAAGGAGCTCTCGCATGTGGATTGAAAGCTGACTTTTGAAGTATACCCTTGGTGGGCGGCTTGATTACTAAATCTGGGTTAGGTTTCTCGATCTGTAGCAGATCGGAACGGGAGTTGAAGTTGATGGGTTCGAATTAGAAGATTCTGCTTCCTTACCACCAACAAGACTTTTACTTCCATAATCTTGTGATCATGTCGCAATCCTAACATGGGACATCATCATTATGGGTTCTTCTGAGGTATTTGAGGAAGAACCTATCATCTTACTGTCTTGACTAGAAAAAGGATCCTTCAAGACAGCAGGCGTTTGAGAACCTTTGATGATTTCGCAACCTCAGCGCGATGAGGGCAGTCTCTTGTAAAATGCTCTTCGTCACAAATGAGATAAGGATAACGAGGTTTACGTTTCTCATCAGTAGATTCTGTTTTATCTGACTTCTCTTTCCAATTTTTCTTATTTTTCTTCTTCCCCTTCTTTTTACCGCCGGATTTTGATTTGGCCGTAGATGACACTACAACATGAATATCGGCAGAAATTTCAGCGGAAGAGTCTCCTGTCGGGGAATCCGGAAAAGTTATAATAGGAGAAGAATTCTTGGAAGATTTCTTCTTACTTTTGGTGTTAACTGAACCAATCATACCGCCAGCGGCATGAGACCCTGAAGGAGCTGCAGTTATTTGATTTTGTTTAGGAAGGTCGGGGATTTTCTTGTGTAAAGTACCCGACTGCGAATAAACGAGGTCAAGGTACTGAGCTTGAGCAATTACTTGCTCTTCAGTAACAACTCCTGCCTTAGCTACATCCTCAGTGATTTTAGGTAATAATGATTTAACAAGCCATTCTACTAAGATTTGATCCAGAATAAAAACTTTCACTAAACGTCGTCGACGTCTCCATTCATGAATGTGATCTGAAATATAAGTGGACATTCACTGTTTTAATGAAGTTAATAATTTCGTGCCATTGTCATATCTGACAGGCAATTGAAAATGAGTTAAGAATGAAGTAGCTAGCTGATTAAAATTATAAAAAGTGGCTCGCGGTAACTCAATGTACCACTTGGCCGCAAGACCAATCAGAGTGCGTTGAAAAAGACGTAAATGAATTGAATCATCTAAAATGGAGTTAGATGCACACCAGAGGTGATAATTCATCACATGGTTTGACGGATCCTCTCCTGATTTACCTTCAAACTTTGGGACGTCACTGGGCAACTTATTCGACATTGGCGGCTAAAACGGAAGATAATTAATCGGATCGTTCGTAAGGCGCGACAAATCAGGAAAGTCCAAAGTTGCAATGAATGGTAACTGATGATTAGGGTCTCGAAAACCCTAGGTCATGAGACTAGCCCCAGGAGGATATCCAGGATAACTTGGAATTGGAATGGCATTTGGGATATTATATCCTCCCAGAAAACCAGGATTAACCGGACCGTACTGGGGTTGTTGAGGTTGCTGATAAGTATATATAGGGTATGGTTGATACTGATAGACTGGGTTCTGCATAGTAGGACCGAATTGGTACTGTCCCTGGTACGGTTGATAAGTAAATTGAGGTTGACTTGTGACAACCGTACTTGGACCAGGTTGTCCTACAGGCATCTGAACTGAAGTTTGAATTGTGGGTCCAGACTGAGGTAAAGATGCTTGAGGAGTTGATTTAGGAACAGTAGAAACTGGAGCTGTCGATACTCCAGAAGTAGGTGGGGTAGATGAAACATATGTTGCAGCAGTCATTTGAGGCGGAGTTCGAGGCGAACTAGGCCCAGGCTAAGAAACTACACCAGGTGCAGAAGTTTGAATAGTAGGCTGGATAGGTTGTTGGGTTGAACCAGAAACCAAGGGTTGTCCAGATTGAGATGACAAATGCACATTCGGTTGCAAGATTTGTTGAGATTGAGATGGATCCCACACTACGTTCATTCCGGGGTATGGACCCATAGAAGGTTGAGCATATTGAGGACCATAACTGGGTTGAGGGTAGGGTTGATAATTCAAAGGTACATTTCCAGCTCCTTGGACAAATGATTGACCTGAAGGTGGTTGGAAACCTTGGGTTGGGTACTGACCTTGAGGTTGATAACCTTGAGGCATGTACTGAAACTGGGGTTGACCTTGAGGAATGTATTGTCCTGAAGGTATGTACTGTCCTTGAGGTTGCCCCCCAGGCGGTAACTGGGTACCTTGAGGTTGCCCCCCAGGCGATAATTGAGGACCTTGAGGTTGCCCCCCAGGCGGTAACTGACTACCTTGAGGTTGCAGATTTGGAATGGTACCTGACATCATAAGAATATCTTCTACACTCAACGATTTAGTTCCGTTATTACCAGTTAATAAACCTTGTTCAACAGGTTGAGGAGATGCTCCTGAAAAAGTACCAGTAAGTGAATGATACCCAGAAGGAACAGAAGGACCACCATATAAAAATGTTTTTGGAGATTGAGAAAACATGGATGATTCAAAGGAGGATAATAACCTCTAGGTGTTGGATGAAAAGGAATGCGAGGTGGTGAAAAACTTAGTCCTGGGTTTTCTAGAAAATTGGTCAATGAAAGATACCAAGTGTCCCTCCTAGGTGGACTGTAAAAGATCGATTCACGCTCCCTAAGTTCTATAGTTGGTTGATTTTCAGGGATAGATATACCTTCTTCCGGAGTAACAAGTTCTTCAATAGCAATAAGTCCAGAAGGAAGATTTTGGGTAATGACTCTTCCTACCCTGGGTGAACCAGGACCACTGGAAGTTGGAGAAGCAAATCCTGATGATGGAGTAGCAGCAGGTTCAGTTTCAGGTTCAGAAATTTCAGGTTCCTCGGCTAATTCACTAGTAGAAGAAAAACTACCAGTAACTTTGGAAAATGAAATAGGTTCAATAATATACTCTGGTGCTTGAACTTGATAATCAGGATGCACAACTAAAGAAGATTCTCCTTCTTCTGGTGACCCAACTCTACTGTCACTAGGAGTTACAAGAGCTCGTAGCCCTTCAAGCTGGCTTGGTGAAAACTCAGGAGGTTGGCCTCGAAGTCTACAGGACTGCCTCAGTAATTCAACCACGATTAAATATTTTAATTACTTCACAGACAAACAAAGAAAAATCTCAATTAAAAGCACCTAAAGTCTCTAAAGAACCAAACAATTTGAATCACACGCCTAAAGAATCTAGAAGGTCAAACCACACACAAACAGTAACTTTCCATACCGAAAACACTAGTTGGTGATGTAATCCAACGTCGCAGAATTCAATACAGAAATGGCAGTTGGAACAGTTACCCGACAACCTGCTTAATGAAATAGACTGGCACAAGTTTCTCCACTAAACCGTCTCGAGTGAAGAGAACCCCCCAGAGAGTCCAAGTGAGTCTAGTCGACGTCTGCTCCAGGTACAATGGGATCTTCCCTCCACCGTCACCTTAGGAAAGAATCCTATAGATTATGGTCACTATGGTTAGCAACAGAAACAAATATACCTGGGGGAACAGTCTGTGATCCGATACACACGCAAGGGCAGAGTAGCAAAGCTCAATCCCCTTGAAGGCTCCTTGACATAATCCAAGGTTTACCAACAAGTGACCCCAGGCTCCTCGACAATGGTTAATCTGAGGTTTACCGTTTTTAATACGTGTATATCTGCTATCGTTCCCAATGAGGAAGGATTGATTACCCCACTGGTTCGGATATGACCTCGTGCTTGACTCCTTTAAGAAGAGCTTCCCAGAGCATAGATGTAACAATTGGAATTTATCTCCTACTGCAAGATACAGCTACTTGTTTGTTTTTACTATCTTGGAGAGTTAATTACTCCCTACTCCAAGATACTAGCCTAAGCTATGTTGGTGATAAAGAGCCCTAGAAATAAAAATATTGCTAGATTGATTTTACTTTAAGCGTTATTTTTATGGTTGTTTCTTAAGTCAAAAGGTGTGGAGATGAAACTTTATGGTGTGAAGACTCGACTCCAAAACACTAAAATGCACCTAATATGATAAACAATCCTTTTTCTTCAATGAATTTCTAGCTAAAGAAAGAGTTGAGAATGCAATTGCTTGAAAAACAAATCTTTCCTTAACAAAAAAATGAAAAGAAAAACTTTTTTTTTTCTTTTTCAATAAACTCAAAAACGAGACTACTAATTATGCTCACGAAAAATATCCCTTCCTTTTTCACTCAAAAACTACAAAAACAAACTTTTTCAAAAGAGATTTTTTCCTTTTTCTAGAAAACACTCAAAACTATAAAAAATCTAATCTTGAGATCTACAAATTCTAAAAATCTAATTGAAGTAAAAGCTTACTAAATTTATTTTCGAGAATGTTTTACTTAGTTATGAGCAAACTAAGGACTAATTTGTTCAAAATAACAAATTAATAAAAAAACAACCAGTTTATGTTTTCTTTTTTAAAGATGAAATCCAAAACTTTCAAAACAAGTTCTTTCGAAGCTTCGCAAAGAGAAAAACGAGATGTATTCCTCACCAAAGGAATATTTTACAAATCGGTCAGACTCATAAAGAAGACGAGCAAAAACCAAGGTGATCTGAGGTTTCTAAGGCTTCTAAGCTCTGAGTTACTACAAAGACCAAACAAAAATCAAGCCAGACACACAAAACTTCTAGAAATTCACCTAAAACCAAAATGCCAATGGAATTCACCTACAAAAAGTTTCTGAAAAGACACGTGCAGATCTGGGCAGAGGCTAAAACACATAAACAAATCCTAATCTTAACTGAATGAAAAGATTTTAAGTTTTTCAAAATTTGACAGGGTCCGCAGGCTCCCAGTATAACCAGGTGTGGTACCGCTCTGTGTAGTAAAGCAACAGTGCGGGGATGTCCACACTGTGTTACCAACCAGAACGTGCGGTCCTCTTTCAAAAGCGTGAAAAACAAAAACAATTCAAAATCTAATGAAACTACCCAATCCCACACACATCAAGAAAAAACCAGAAACAAAGAAAAAGTTTTTCAAGTCAAAGTAAAAGCAAAGGCAAAAACCAAAAATTCAAGTCCCCAGTGGAGTCGCCATTTTTTCGGGCGGATAAATCGTTCTTGCGGACAAGACCGATCTCCCTAGTATCTATGGATATCTAGCGACAAGCAAGACAAACAAATTCTATCTTTCTCTAAATATTGCGATTTATAAATAAAAGCCAATAGATGTTTTAGACCCCACCTCAAGTCCAATGCCAGTTTGCGGAAGCCACACTCCATTCATCCAAATGAGCTCCCTTTTAAAGAACCTGCAAACACAAACAGGCACACATCAAATAACACCTGCATAGCCAATATAATAAACCATATTTATCATGATGATCAAGGAATTCATGAAATAAACCATAGAAGACAATTTATTGAGAAAAATGAATCTAATTGTATTAACTTTAAACAAAGAAGAACTTTACAACCTTGGTGCCTTGATGTTGTACAAGCTCCTCCTAGGGTCCAACAAGAATCTCCTCTACTTTTACAAGCTTCACTCTCTTCCCAATGAAGCTAAAAGGTATGTAACCTCTGCTCTTAGGTATGTAATATTTTTGTTTCCGAAGCTTAGCCCAGGGGGCATTCGGTTCCTTAATCCATCTCCACCAAAGCTTGGCTCCCGAGACTCTGCTGAGGGTCTCAAGATCATGAAGCCCCAATCCACCATGGTTCTTGGGCTTGCAAAACTTGTCCTAGGCTACTAAAGCCCACTTCTTTTTCTCTTCCCCTCTGCCCCACAAAAAGTCCCTTTGTATGCTTCTTATTTGCTACTTAATACCTTGGGGAGCCAGAAGAGCTGAAAACACAAAAATGGGAATGGCCTGCAAGGCCACCTGTGTGAGCACAAAGCGCCTTGCCAGATTTAGTGATCTACATGTCCATTTTTTTATCTTTTCCTGAAGTTTATTTAAAATTGGTTCCCACACTTTCTTGCTTAGCGGTTTTTCAGTAAGGGGAATGCCAAGATATTTGGAAGGTAGTTGTTCTCTTTGAAATCCAAGAATTCTGGTAATATTTCTCTGAATAGCAATATTAGTGTTAAATAAAAAACTTTGGACTTGTGAAGGCTTACCTCAGTGCCTGCTGCCATAGCAAAGTCATTTAAGATGCATTTTATTGCTCTGGCCTCCCTGACTACAGGTATTCCCTGCAACATTGTGTCATCGACAAATTGTTGATGAGTTTTTGCCTCTCCATCAACGGTGAGTTTAATACCCTGAATTCTTCCTTCAGCTTTTTCCATTTTAATCACTCTACCTAGCCCTTCCATCATGAGGATGAAGAGGAACGGTGAAAGCGAGTCTCCTTGTCTAAGCCCTCTAGAGGGAGTGAAGGTCCTTGATGGAGCTCCATTAAGCAGTATGGAAAAACTGGTTGAGGTAACTAAGGCCATGACCCATCTTATCCAATTCTGATCAAAACCATAGGCTTTTAGAATTGCTCTTATGTAAGCCCAGCTCAATTTGTCATAGGCTTTCACGAGGTCCAACTGAATGATCATACCAGCTTGTTTGTTGTTTTTGAGAGAGTGTACTACCTCATGAGCTTGGATGATATTGTTGAGGATTTGTCTTCCCTCCACATAGCCTGTTTGCTCCTCCGATATGAGAGAGGGTAGAAGTGGTTTGAGTCGATTGGCTATAACTTTGGAGATAATTTTATACACCACATTACATAAGGCTATGGGCCGAAAACCATCTGGAGTCATGGCATTTTCCTGCTTTGGAATCAGAGCTATGAATGATGCATTCAAAGCCTTCAAATTTTTTTAATATCTTCTTGAGTCTTCCACAACCTCGAGGATGTCATGTTTGACAGTTTCCCAACAGGATTTGAAGAAGTCTACATTGAATCCATCCAGGCCTGGTGCTTTTCCACTCTGCATTTCATTAATCACCTCACTGACCTCCTCTTCCGCTACTCGCCTGTGGAGATTGTGGTTGTCCTCTCTAGTAACCAGCTGATGGATATATTGAGTGAAATGATCAATGAACCTAGATCTGTCCTCCAGTGGCTCCTTTGCAATTTTGCAGAAGTGTTGCACAAGGACCGATTCCATAGCATTGTGAGAAACAAGCTCAATGCCTTGAGAATATTTGATTTTTGTGATTCTGTTGTGTGCCTTGTGAGCCATAGTAGTTTTGTGGAAGAATTTTTTGTTTCTTTCTCCCTCTTTGATCCATTGTATCCTTGATTTCTACCTCCAAAAAATTTCTTCTTTTAAGCATCGATCCTCCCATTCTTCCTACAGAGAGTCAGTAAATCTTTTCCACTCTTCAGTGAAGCCATCTGTGATGTTGATCTAATTGATCTCCTGGAGCTTCATTTCAGTTTCTCTATTGGCTTTGAAGATGTCTCCAAATTCATTTTTGTTCCAAACTTTAAGACGGGATTTGATATGCTTAAGTTTTTGCTAGAGCATATACATTTTTGTGCCTTGAATATTCAACTCCTCTCTCCACCATTTGCCAACGTTATTAGTGAAATCAGGGTGTGAGAGCCAGGCATTTTCAAACATGAAAGGTTTGTTTCTCGGAGTGCCCATAAAGGTAGCTTCCTGTTGTACAGGCCAATGATCTGATCCGCCAAAGGGAAGAATGCGGGATATCATGGCAGGTCCTAAGAGAAAGAGGTCCTTTGAAATCATGAACCTATCAAGTTTGGAAGCAACTTGATGAGCCCCTCCCCTTTTGTTGTTCCAAGTGAAGGTTCCATTAATTGTTTCAATGTCCACTAGCCTCATGTTCATAATTGTTAAACACACATGGGCAACAACAATAATCTGAAAGATAAAACATGAGAATCAATTTTTATTAACAAGTGATATACATTTATAGTACATATTGTGACCGTTGGGTTCCACATCCCAAGGTCTCTTGGACTCCTTTTGTCTATTCGGCTTCCACACTAACCTATTGAGGATTAGATGTCCAACATTCCCCCCTTAATCTGAAGGGTTATGTATGAGTCCAAGAAGAGAGCTGTAATATAAAATGTGCAAAAATGCATGGCAGCACTAGGCTGAATGTGCTCTCTGAAATGTTGGTATAAAGGGTGGTGGTTTAAGGATGACCACCAACACTCGAACACTTAGTGTAGTTCCTGGAACTCTTCCAAAACTGGCAAGAAGCTAAATTCTTCTGCTAGAGGAAGTGCTCCTATTGTTTTCAAGAGGGAAACCTTCAACCAATAAAGGGAGGTCTCACCCCGCATAAAAGGGAGAACTTCAACCTGAAAAGGGAAGTCTCAACCTGTGATGGTTTAAGGATGACCAACAACTCTGGAATGCTTAATGCAATTCTTAGAACTCTTCCAAAACTGGCAAGAAGTTGAAGTCTTCTGCTAGAGGAAGTGTCCCAGATTACCAACAGAAGGCATGCTCAGGGGCATCTTTGTTTCTGGCTACAACTCTGAATTTGGTGTGAGAGGTTGAGGCTCAGGCTTGCTTGATGTGGCTTTGAATCTTGTAGATGACCATCAGTCCCCCCTGTCAGATTCAAGGTTAGATGATGGAGAAAACTCAACTGCAAGACTGTTCAATACTCTGGAACAAGTTCTGACATGTGATTGGAATATCTTCCTGGCTGTTGATGCCCATTGCCAAGAAGCGATCCATCCAAGATGAATCTTTGTTCTTGTAGGACGTTTGTCTATGAAGCATCTGTGTGAAGAATGGGTGGTTTTATGACAGTGCTTACATGGATGAAGATTAAAACAGTGATCTTTCAAATGGCTAACTCGGTCATAGTGTTGGCATTTTACAATCTGTTGTTGTTGTTGTTTTTGTGGAAGAGGGGCAGAATCTAGAACAGCGGGATGTGAACTGTCATGAAGGAATCCAGCACTCTGAAATTGAATGGCCTTTGAGTAGTTTGGAATATGAAAGGACAAGTCCTTGTCATATCCAAGACCAGTTTTGTGCTTGTTGTGGACAAGTTGTTCTTAAAGTCTGATGATGGGCTTGGGAAGTGCAAACTGAACTTCTGCATCTGCATGTACAACTGCTGCTTTATGGGAGTCTGTTTCAATCTTTTGAATAGAAACAAGTTCGGAATGACTCCTCTGTTTTAATTCTTCTTGCTGTAGCTGAGTTTCAAGCTGCGAAAAATCAATTTTCTCTTATGCATTTTGTAGACAGACCCGAATTTCTGTGAGAGAAAATTTGTTGAGTTTTAATGTATCATGAGTAATAGACAATATGAGAGTTTTGAGGAACTCTAATACTTTATTGATTCTAGCCATTTTTTCTTTAATATCAGAATTACACCTTAAAACCTAATCACGACTACTACTCAATGTAGAAAAGTAATACCCACTCACAGTACACAACAATATCCTTTATAAATGTCAGCAAATGATCAATGTGCAACCAACAAGCACCAATTACATTCCATTACATAAAAAATAAGAGTTTACTCATGACCAACATTATGTTCTGACAATACAACCGACAAAACTTTTCTCCATAAAAGATTATAATCAGCCCACCAAACTCTTTATGCAGCAATCGAATCAAGGAACCAATGCACTATAATGAGTTTTAAATATAATTCCACACTAGGGCAGCAGAAACTGCAACTTGCTTGGATCCTTCAACTGCTCCTTCACTTTCAAAGCAGAAATGATGGCTATCAAAACTTCAACAATACTTGAATGCTCATATATAAATACTTTGACTAGTGTACGAATCAATATTCTCTGATCTTGCCACTTTCTTGAAAGAAAATAATAGTCTACTGTAAGAAACCCAACCGGAATAACTAAGAGAAAACCACAGATTCCTGAGTTTGTATGGTTTGGTCCATTGTAGTATTTTAACAAACAGTTTGTGTATCAACTAGTTCTTCGTGATTTCCAAATACCATCACCACTGCACACAAGGGAAAATTCCCTAAAATTCTAATATGAACGAATCACCTTCTTGTTTATGAAGTCATTGAACATTAAATTGTGAGAAACAAAGATTACATGATGAAGAAAATGCATTGCATCTATTGTTCTTCAACGCTACAAAATCCATGAAAGGTTGTAGCATGCATGGAAAATGTATCTTTGGATCATACGCAAAAGATTAAGCATTTGAGTGGTTATTGAAGTCGAGAATAGACATCATCCTCTACTAAAAGGAAATCCCAAGAACTTGAAGCTCTTTTAGCCGTAAATACAATTAAATAAATTGCAATAATACGTGTTTTTTCTTTTTTAGCAACAAAATATGCACACATTCAGTAAAGTCTCGTTTCAAGAATGAGCGTGTAATGGCTATACTCGTGTGACGGCATGGCAAAAAAAGGGGGACTGAATCTCCTTTCCACAGGGTTAATATCATGTATATCTCTGATAACTTTGTAATGCTTGCGAGCTTATACCTTGGGATTTCAGATGAACATCCAGCGTTCAACTGCATATGAAATACCAACGTTCAACTGCTAATTTAATGATGGTCAACTGCGTTCAATTTCTAATAGGCAAGTAGCAATTCTATGTTAATGGATACCAGTCATCCTTTCCTTCATGCAAAGAGAATTAAGCCATCATTCCTGGAAATATAATTAAAACAAACGATAAATCAATTATGAATGTATTTCATAAAGAATGAAGTAAAGCTTTGTCCATTGCGACGCTGCAATGTCCAAGAGACTTCATTCTTTTTCTATAGCAAGGCCAAGAGATCTTGTAGTCTCCAAACCAATAATCGCTGCCCAAAACTCATCGTAAGGGAGCTGTAATACATCGATAATCTTCTGAACTTTTCCATTGAATTCTGCATCAGAGGTACTCTCCATAATAACATGGAAAGGTAATGAGCAATATTCTTCTAAATCCACAACGTTGCAAGTGCCTTGTAATTTCAGTTTCTGAGCAATTTAATCACCATCCCGGGTAAGGCTTTAATGGAACAAATTTATCATGTATGTTTTCCACTCTTCATCTCTCCAGCTTACAAAAAATTAACTTAAACTCAACGGGGTTGAAATAACACTGCAACAGATTCTGCAATAATAAGAAGCAGCATCCAGGAAGAGAAGCTGGAGAGTGGTCCGCTGGTTGGGCCAATATTGAAGAAGTTGTATCTGAATTCGCACGGAATGGACTTCTCAGTTTAGTTTACCTAGAAAATAAACCTTCAATTATTCAATGGAGATGCCTTATGCAATCTGCAACATTCATGGGCTTCAAAAATAAAGCTCAGCCGTTTCATTGACCTCCACCTTTAAGAACACTAAGCGTTCCTACCACAGCGTTCAACATTTACTTAAAAATGTATATGACAGAGGGCGTAGTCTATACAGAAGGTGCAGTCTTTATAGAAAAACACATATATGACATTGCCACAGAAGGCGTCAGGCAACTAGGTAGAATATAGACAGTTCTGACAGGCTGGAAAATGGAGTTACAAAGGCAGGAATACTAAAAATAGGACTTGCTCATAAAGACCATAAACAAATGGCTCAAAGAAATTATGCAGGGCAGGAATACGCCTACTCTGATACCATGTTAAACATACATGGGAAACAACAATAATCTGAAAGATAAAACATGAGAATCAATTTTTATTAACAAGTGATATACATTTATAGTACATATTGTGACCGTTGGGTTCCACATCCCAAGGTCTCTTGGACTCCTTTTGTCTATTCGGCTTCCACACTAACCTATTGAGGATTAGGTGTCCAACATTAATGAAGTTCTGGAAGGCCACGGAGTCGCTGCTTAGCTGTCTAGTACCTCCTTTTTTTTTCGAAAGAGATCTTATCATATTGAGATCTCTTACAACAATCCAGGAAAAAATGGGATGTCTCGCTCTTAGTTCCTCCAGGGAAGTGAGAAGCCTGAGTTTGTCTGCTTGCTTTTGAGGTCCATAAACATTTGTAAGCATGTATATCTCCTTGTCCTCTATAGGTTGACATATCAGGGAGAGATAGGTTCTGGATGCTTCAGCATCCAGAATTCCAAACTTCTGGGGGTCCCACAAAGTTAGAATCCCCCTTACCAAGTGATTTGCCTTGACCTCTAAATACTTATATTTAAATAACCACTTACTATGAATGTCTCTTATCTTTTCCATCGAACATTTTTCCTCTTGAATGAAAACCATGTCTGTTTTTTCTTCTTTCATTCTGTTACTAAGATTTCTTTGTTTCCTCCTATTCCCTATTCCTATAATGTTCCAGGTTTTTAACTTCATTAAGAAAGGTTAGTAATGGAATAACTGGTAAGATCTTTCATCTTACCTGAGTTGATCGACAGTTTTCCACATTCGTTCAACAATTCATTCTGTCTCTTTCTTCCTCTTTTCCTACCCGAATTCTTTTGAGATTGTTCCTAAGAATTCTCCATCATATTGACCCTGCTTGGCTCCTAGCTTTCATGATTTCTTTTGACTCCAGCTCCCTTCGCTACTCTATCATAGTCCTCTTTTGGTAGGGAGTCCACCCCTATGTTTTTTCCTTGTTCCAGAAATTTCTCTAGATCCAGATTTTCCCTATCCAGGATCTCCTGTAACTCATGGTCCTCTGTTCCTACTTCACTTGGAGTCATTTCCTGGTCCCTACTGATCTCCATCAGGCTTGGTAGATCATCCTTTTGCTGGTTGTCTACTGTGATATCCTCCATGTCAGCTACCTTATCCTGTTCCTTTGTTGCATTCTCCATGTCCTGGACTGTCTCCTTATTCCCCTCTTCTTCCTCCAGGATCTTGAAGCTATTTTGTCTTGTATGTTTGTCCTCATTTGCCTTCTTGTATGGACGCTTACCCCCTTTTCCTTTACTTCCGACTTTGGTGAAACCCTCGTGATCTCTCTCCATAGTGGTTTTCTGGTTATCTTCCCTATTGATTGTGGGGCAGTCTCTATATAGATGCCCATGTTCATGGCATTTGTGGCATCTAAATGGTATGTGCTCATAGTCCACTGTCTGCACCCATTCTTCATCATATACTTCTAAAATGATCGCTTCTAGAAGGGCTCTAGATAGATCCATTTCCACATATATTCAGACAAAGGATGTATGTCTTCCTTTCAGAGTTGCCTATGAGATCTTTAGAAAATGTTCCAGCTTGTTGTCTATTGTTTTCAAAGATTCTGGCAGCCAATAATCCAGAGGAAGAGACTATAGTTTGATCCAAATCGATACTGAAGTGAATGTTTCATGTTCTGGGACAAAGTTCATCATCCATGGCTGCATGTAGAGCTCTGTTGCAGCATAGAAATAGGGTCCCCCTTCAAACACTCTATCTTTGTCCTCTAGGCTTGTGAACACTACTGTGAAAAAGCCCTTAGAACCCAGATGTAAATGTATTTCTCCCTTTGGCTTCTAATGGCTCCTTATCCAGACATGTAACGCCCTCTCCATCGGCCATAACCCCATGAACTTGCATATGATTGCATGCTCCGTCATATGATCTCTATGAGCTTGTTTGCTGGGTCGCTCAATACAACCCGTGGAATAATGCCTGACTTGGGCTTGCAGACTCTAGTGGTCTTACTGGAAGCCGGTCTTTCACTATTGCCTCCATTCCCCTTTTCTTTTCTCATTTCCTATTGATTCCCTTCCTGATCCTGATCTCCGCTTCTTCCAGATGTCCCCTGACTTCTTGTTTCTGAGATCTTGTCCAGTGGTTTTTTGAAATGTTTCTTTCTTACGTCTTGACTCCCTCCTGAGACTGCTTGGCTATAGGAGGGAGCAACACTCCCCCCTGCGCTCCCCGCCATGGTACCCTGAATCCAAAACCCTGTCTTCAACTCCAACCCTAGCTTCTCCTTTGTCCTTGTTCCTTCGAATCCTCCCCCGTTGTGCATATTCACTAAAGGTGAGTGGGCTTGGCCCAAGAAAGTCACTCCTTGCGACTAGTCAATGCCCTCGCTTAGGTTTGAGCACAAGACCTCACCGTCTTTACGAGTCCGACTTTACCAACCAGCTGCCTTCGACGACCTTGAAAGCTAAGCGGGCTTGGCCCAGGCAAGTCACTCCTCGCGACTAGTCAATGCCCTCGCTCAGGTTTGAGCACAAGACCTCACCATCTTTACGAGTATGACTTTACCAACCAGCCGCCTCTGCCGAACTTACTCTTCATATTCATCCTTGGATTGCAAAAAGATTTCAATTTCTTTGTCACTTCCAAATACCCGCCAATGTACCAGAATTTCAAACCATGAACCGGGAAGGGCATAAATGCGAGAAAGGCATATTGGCTAATGATTGTGAGGCCCCAATTCTGAAAAGGATTAGGGCCAGGTAGAGAACCCTTCTCTGCCCTTCTATCTATCCAACGGAGAGGGAGGGCAGAGCTTATCATATTGTTAGGTACAATTGGATAGTGTTTAACCTCCATTGTATATTGTTTGTTGGGGTGAGGCATTTTACATGTGCTAGCTGAAAAAGCTAAACCATTAGCCAAGACATTCTGATTTCTGAGAATGACAACAAGATCATATTCTTCAAAAGTTCCTAGAAAGTCAAGCACAACATTTCTATAGGCTCTCAACCTAGGATGTTTGGCAGCATACTTTCCCTTGATCTGTCTTACAATTAATTCAGAATCCCCATGAACAATAATTCTTTTAGCACCTAACTTCTTCAATAATTGCAATCCTAAGAGAAGTGCCTCATATTCCGCTATATTATTGGTGCAATGAAATTTGAGTTTATAGGAATGACCCTCTACATGGTTATTTTCTGAATTTGACAACCAAAAACCTGCCCCTGAACCTGCTTTGCCACAAGAGCCATCAAAGCTCATGTTCCAAAAAGGTTCAGTTTCAGTGTTTTGTTGCACAATTAGAGTTTGATTTTCATGTTTTTCATCAATATCATTTTATGCTTGAGTAACATGTGTACCAATGCCTTCATCATTGTAAAGAATGAAATAATCTAGGTTGAAATGAAGAGAGTACAGAGGGTAGTTATGTGGTTTATCTTGACTGTTGACCATATACTGCATTAAAGTTTCCCTACACAGTCTTATTTATTTACCAAACACTGGTATAGTAGCATAAGTCATGTCCATTTGCAGGGTTCCTTGTAATTTTTTCTCCCCATGAGCATGACAACAACATGCCATACTTTGGGGGAATGTCTACAACCACTATATCCATCAATATACTTTTAGTAGGGATTTGGGCTAAAGTAACACATAGGTCTTTGATAAGACCTAGGCATCTGACTTTGCTCAAATCAAAGGAATACAAATCTTTGTATTGTCTAGTAATGTCTAGTCCTAGTTTCTCCATGACTGCTTTGGGCATTAAATTATGGGATGCACCTGAATCTAGCATAGCATTATGAAGAATTTTATCATGAATATTCAAATTGACATAAAATGGAGGGACTCCTCCTTCTTGTGGTTTTCCTTCTACTTCTGGCCCAAATAGGAGCTCAGGTTGATCATCACTCAAATTTACATCATCAGTTTTCTCCCCAATGTTTAATGCCTTCAGGACCTGAGTCCTGTATACATTCTTGTTGACTAATTCAGTTAAGGGGATAGAAATTTTCAACTTTGCAAGTTCATTTTCTATACTGAACAATGTTTTATTTTTAAGCAGATTTGAAAAATCAGACTTATCAGCAATTAGTTTTGTGGCTAGTTCAGTTTGTTGGCTGGTAGAAGGTAGATTAGTTTGAGTATTTCTAGAAGAAGTATCAATTGCCTTTTTCATGATAGGTTTTTCTGGCTTCTTCACAAGATTTTCTGTGGTTTTCTTAGGGGGATTTTCTGTTGTTTGCTTGGGATCAAAATCAAAGAGCTTTTTTGATAGGATTTTCAACATTCTTTTTAGTTGCAGTATCTTGATTTTTCTTACTTCTAAGATTATACTACCTATGAACATTTATTATGGCATTTTCAAATCCTTGTTTGTATTCCTATGTCTCTTCAGAATCCATTTTAGTCTGGGCTATAAGAAAAAGCTATTGTTCCTCCAGAGTGAGGAAAATTGCTTCATCATCACTTATCCCTAACAAATTAATTTGGTTATCATCCAAATCTTCCACAATATTCCCCTCATCATCTGTGTAATTTTCCTGAAAAGGAGGCCGAATCTACTGATCTGGTCCCTTTTGCTCTCTTTGTTTAATTTGGGGAGTATTTCCTCTAAATTTTTGGTCTCTAGTTTGTTGGACATTTTGGTTTTGACTTGCTTGATTTTGGTCATTGATAGTCACTCTTTGCATCCTTTGATTCACTACTCTAACTGGGTTATCAATCTTATGGTCAACAATAGAAGTAGAAGGTTCTTCTTTTATGGTTACTCTGCGTTCAAACTTCAATTTGGCTTTTTTGTCCAAGATGTTGGCTTCAACTTTAATTGCATTTGGTTGTATTTCTTCCAAAGTTGCGGGTCCCTTTTCCTAAGTTGATATTCCATATCTACATCAAAACCATCTGGAAAATCAATCAGAGCTAGACCAGGGGAGGGCTTGATATCTTGTGGAATGGCACTGTAAACAGTATTGAATCTTTCACAATACTCTTACACAGTTTCGTTGGGTTTTCTTTTTAACCTTTTATATTCGTTTAGGAGTTGAAGTGGGTTCTTCTTGATCTCCCATCTAGCTAAAAAATCTTGATGGAAAGCAGCAAGGTTTTCTATACTTCCTGTAGGTAAACCCCTAAACCGCTTCTTTACATCACCTCCTATCTACATGTTGTTGGGCAGTGTAAGCACCAGTATTATCAAAAGCCACAATTTTGTATGGATAATCTACAGGCATAGCATTTAGCTAGCCTGGTAACACCAAAGGTGCATACCTTCCTGCCATAATTGTCCTGGTAGATTGAGTTAAGGATGGACCTAGTGGAGGTGTAGTCTAAATAACTACAGGGATAGTAGGTATAGTAGTTTGAGAAACCAGAGGTAGGGAAGTTGAAACTACAAAATGAGTAGGGCTAGGAGGCTGTAAATGTACAAACTGAGAACATTGACTAGACAAAGAGGTTGCGGCAACAGTTAAAGCAGAGAATTCAATAGACTGTTGAATAAAAGCTTCTTTTATAGCTTGCTCTAATACTGAAACTAGACCTTGTAGTTTTTCAAATTGTTGTAAAGATTCAAGATCAAGATCTGTTTCAAGGTGTTGGGTTTGGGAAACATATGGTTGCGGTATGGCTTTGTCTATGACAGTCTGATCTATAAAAGCCTCAGACTTGGATCTAAACAAACTTTGTTAAAAAGGAAATCAAATTCTATATCTTGTAAAGTTTCAAATTTCTCTGGGAGAGAATTAGACCTTGACAAAGGAGTATTTTCTAGAGGAGAATTGAAACTAGACAAGGGACTATTACTGCCTTGACTCCCATAAAGCTTTTCTTTCTCACTAGTTTCTCAGGGTCATCTACAATTTTAGCAGGGTGAGATCTAGTGTGAATTCTTTTGGGAGCCAAGGTTATGAAAAATCATCACACAAAAATCAAAATCAAAATAAAAGCTATAACAAATATTTACAAAAAACAACCTCATATCATGTATTTCATATTGATACAACAATTTCTTACTGAAATACTGATTTTAAATCACAGAATAATAATGTTTTGGATTAAAATGTATTCTCCCCCAGTATGGTTGCCACTATGTTATCGTTCTGTATTTTTGAGGTTGTGGGAGTAAAAACATTGGACAACATCAAAACCTCTTGTGAAGGTGGGATCTAGCCCTACCAGCTTCGGAGAGGGATCTCTCTTTATAATTTAGCTTGGTTTTTAGGTTGATTTTAGGCTAGTTATGATGATGCTTGGTTGTTTGTTTGATTGGTTGGTTGATTTATTTGATCAAATTACTTTCTTTCCATTGGGCTATGGAGTCAAATTAAGCTGGATGTTGAATCAAAAGTTCAAAGGAGTAATCACAGGGCAAGCTAGTTACATATACTGGATCTTTAAATTGAATTATGAAAAGGAGAAAAGAGGTGATTCAGAAGTGATTGAAAATAATTTAAGAAATTCTCAACCAGACTTCAAAAGAAAATATACAGATTGTAAACGTAGTCCAAATAAGGTGCTCAAAAAAATATCTTATTTTTCACATCTCCTATTTTACAATTAAATTTCAGATGATAAACATAGAGAGAATAACAATGGAAACACAATTACACTAAGAAAAACATCGCTAGTATATCGCAACACAAGTATCCTATGAAGAGTATTTTTATTAATGATGCTCCAGCAGCGTGGAAAAGTACATTGCTTTGATAAAAAAAATGTTACAATGATCAGGAACCGACCCTCAATACTTCGATTGAATGAAGTATTTAAACAAAATTTACAAAAAAAGATTACAATTAATGCCTCGTTGACATGGCATTCTATTATTAACTTCAGATTAATAGAAATGAAATAATGCGACCAAAAGAGGTGAATTGGCAAAGTGATCTGGACATCTGGCACTGCTTTGGTGGAGAACAGTTGTTGAGTGGCCACTATTTGTGTGTCGCGCTAGTGAAGCTCACCCTTTCATTAATCCTAGAATTCACACAATTTATCCCACAACTGCTCATTTGGAATGGCAATTTTTGTTACTTTGCAGTAGATCTCATCTACCTCAGTATACCAAGCGAATGTGGTTTTACTACAAAAATGTGTTTTATCTCATATTGGATTAAACTCATATTATTGATAGCTTCGTAAAAAACTCTCCCTGTCATGGCACCTTTGATGTGGGAAGACTTGGATGTATCCTTTGCAATGTATTTCAGCGTATTCATATAGTCTTCCCTGGTCATCAACTTGTCATTGATCACAAATAAAAAGGCAGGCCCTTCTTATTTAATGCCTCTATTCTGGTGAAAAACATGTTAACTGCTACCTCCAAAGTGTGACATTTCTCTGTCAACTACATAATCAAGTTATTTTTTGTTAGAACTTTCTTTACTTCTAAGATTGTTTTTGTTCTGTCATCTACTCCCAAATCATCCAATTCATATATGTTTATAGAGTTGAGAAATTTGATGATGTGGTCAGCTGTGGTAGGCATTTCTCCCAATTCATTATTGATAGTGGAAATGGCCTGCTTGGTGTGGAGCGATAAAAAGGTGTCTTGTGAACTCCTAATTACCTCACATTAATTATCAACCCAGGGACGACTTTTTATTTCAAGAGTGTACTCTGTCTGAGGCGGCTATTTACTCAAGAGTAATGTTTTGTAGTATAGTGCTTAAAATGCAAAAGTAAATGAAAGCTGGAAACAAAATCTAATTTGAACAACAAGAAACTAAATCATTCATTCAAATAACCACCAATCGAGGATGCAGTAGCAATAACTCATTCCTCTAGAAATTGATGAAGGAAAAGGAATTAGAGTATGGATCATGGATCTGGGAGCATAATAGCGTCTGTTGTGTCTCACGACAGCCTTGATCCTCCTCCCACACTAAAACAGTAAATGTAAGTAAATGGAAAGGAAATTAGAGCATGGACCAAAGATCTGGGAGCTAAGCAGCGACTTGCTGACTCACTACAGCTTTAGACCTTCTCTCATACCAAAGCAATAAATACAAGTAAATGGACAACAGAAAATAAATGGAACAGCAAGTCTAAAACGGAACGGCCGTAAATGGAATCAGCAAACTAGAATTAAAGGAATCTGAACAGCAAACTCTGTTTTAATGGAAGCAAACAACAACCAAGCCAAATCAAATAAATCAGACAACAAAAGGAAATAGAATGGCAACTAATTGGAAATGAAATATGGAACAGCCTACGGTGCTAAAATAAATAATGCACACAACGTATAGCGATATTAGGAAATGGTAATCTGAGTCTGATACGCAAGTATTAATCCTAGTTGGAAAGGGTAACGATTGCAATTCATAATGGAACCACAATGTCATTTGAACAGCAATCTTATGAAGTATAAACCATGGACAAATACAATAATACCAGCTTAAGAAGGTTGCAGCTTGATTACTCCGCAATTAAATCATTCTGTAGAGAACATCAATGTTACATTAACGACTTTAAAGAGATAGCAATACGTTATAAGATCAGAATGCACATTACGACTTTCTTGTTGCAGAGAGCGATATATGAAATATAACAGAACTGCAATATAAGATAATAAATCACACCAGATTACCAATTCAAGCTGATAATACAAACCACGCATAAACCAAAAAGATAATATACAGCAGCAGCAGCGTACTCCACCAGAGGCTGGGCCCTTAGCCGCCAGCGGATGCTGCGGGGTCACTTCAGAATGAGAGAATTGAACAGCACTCCCAAATCATTTATTAATCAGCCAATTGTGGAATCATTACAATAGCAAAGCTTAAGAATTACAGCATGAATAATCCACCATTGTTGTCCATCATTTCTCATTCCCCAAATCCATCATCACGTCTCACTCCAATCCCCCCTCTCTGATCTCTGTTTTCATTTAAATAGAGAGAGATCAGAGAGAAGTTACAATAAGGATAAGTACAACATAATTCCTATTACAAAATTGGTTTGCCTCTAACCATTTGATCAACAAGAACAAGGCGAATTTGGCTTTGCAGCTGAGATTTGAAGGACGGCCGCAACTGCAAATCAGAGAAAATCGTGCTCAAAGAACCCTGTGTTTCTCTTAGTACAAGCCGAATTTGGGCAAACTGTTCTTTAAGAAGATAATTGGGCTCGTTCTGGACAAAACCCATGTTCCGGATTTTCCAAATTCGTCCTCATTTGCTCAGAATCTCAACCGCAAAACTGTCACTCCTTAAACCAGCGAATTTCTGAGTTGGCAGATTTAAAAATCAAATCTTCAATCTGGAAGTTACCTTGGAGGCTAAAAATGGTGAATAATGTTATAACCAACTTATTAGCACTATCATTGGTAAAATAATGCATAATCATCAATTTTTTAGAAATAAAGGAGAATAAATAATATTTATTCATGAGAGCATAAATAATTAATAAAATGGATTTAAATGATAAATTATAATAAATGGCATGATGAAGAATGGTAGAAATGGGTGGAATAAGTGTTCAAAAGTGATAATAATAATGGCATATTAACGACTCTACACTTGGCTTTCTCCATCAACTCTTTCTGGTCAAATATAATCTGGATACAAGGCCAAATTTCATCCATTGCCTCAATTATGTTGTTCCACATAATTTGTTTGACCTGGGCCATTGTGTGGCCAATAGAGGACTCAGTTGCTGATTTCTTCCATATTTCTATCTGGTTTTGAGCTCTCTGTAGCTCAGTTGCATGGAAAGTATCAGTCTTTGTCTTCTGATCTTGTAGAAGATTGACTTGAGCCTGCAATCTTTTGATTTCTTTAGTCTGGAGAGACATGTTTTGCACTACATTTTCCAACTGATCTGCAACAGCCCCTGTGTTTGTTGTAGAAGATGTAGCTGTAGGAATTGTTGTGATAGGGAGTGCTTCCAAAGGGACAACAACCATTTTGGCAGCTTGCTCCTTTTCTTTGATTATCTTTTCCATCTCTGTCTCCATTTGCTTCAATTGTGCACTCTGCTCCATGATGAGCTTCATCATATCTGCCTTTTGTGTCTCTGTTTCTTCAATGTCCTTGGCTAGAGGATCTTTTGTGGCTGGTAACTTCAACTACTTCCTTAATGCTGCTATGTCTATATTCTTTTTCCTCACGAGCTCTTCTGCAGCATTGATATTGGCAGGATCATAACCTACTTTGATCACCAAGTCCTCCAAAGCTTTGATCCTTGTGTCTTTGGCAAGTGTAGATACCTTTTCCATCTTCAATTGTGATTGAACATTGGCTAATGTAACCTGCAATTTAGACAAATTCATAGCAATGTTAGTGAGAGTAGATGAAATCATTTGCCTAGTCTTCTTGCGCATCTCCATTTGGTCAATGGGATGTATATCTTTCACATCGAATTCAAATGATGTCTTCTTGTAGTCTGATGATACGTTGGGCTAGGGAATCCGTGCTTGGAGGAATGCCAATTTTGTTTTACCTTTCTTTGAATCAAAGGCTGACAACAACCTGCTTTGAGAACTGAAAGTCTGCTTCCAAAACTGAGTGTATGTGTTGATTTTCAAGGCCTCATTCCTCACTTTAATCTCCTTGAAAATGTCAAATATACTCTTTTATGTCTCCCTTATGGTAGATGTGCTGGTCTGCATAACCTGCTACTAATCTTGTGAAGTTGTGGAGGTAGTGGGAGACAGTGTAGTCTGATCACCCACTAATGAGGAAACAAGTGGCTCTTTAGTGGTGATATTGTTCTCTTGCTCTGAATCCTTGCGTAGGATTAGTTTAGAATGTAGCTTAGCCTTCTTTCTGTACATGACTTTAAAGCCTTCACTAGAAATATCAGTCACTGAAGGTGACTCTTATTCCCTGCTCCTCTTTGTTGATTTCACCTTTGTGATAGGAGTCCGCATTGTTGAAGTGGACACTAACTGCTTCTCTGCCTCCTGTAGAGTATTATCAATCCATTCTAGTTGGTTTTTATATCTTTCAATCTCTGGTTTGGCTATGTGAAAATAAGCAGTAGATTTTTTTTCTAGCCTCAACTTGGAGATGACCCCCAATGGGTCATATGACCAGGTGAAACTGAGGCTGAACTGCATCTCTTTTAGTAACTTATCTGCTTCTTCCCTTGTTGCCCTGCTATTGCAAATGAAAGGCCCTATTTGAGTTTTGATTTTGAATTGGGATTTCTTCTTGGCAGCTACAAAGTGAATCTCATCCATATTGAGCATTTTCCTGATGTATTCTAGAGCAAAAATCCTCATTGGGAGGAATTTTGGCAACTTGTAAGGGGAAATTTCACACCTAAATACCCTCAACTCTATGTAATTCTGATAAAGGTATCAATCCCTTGTCTGGACTTGGTTTGATAGTTGCAAAACTTTCCTAGTTTCTTCATTGATCCTTGGCTTTGTCCTGCTTCTTAGGAGACTGAGTGCTGGATGTACAAACATCTCTATGAAATGTTTGTATGAAAATTCCTTTTGTTCCTTCATTACCAGTGCAGTCATGAATATGACTGACTATTGATTTCCTTCAACATCCAGCTTTTGTAAGCCAAGATTGAGGTTGTCTCCTTGAAAATATAAAAACATAAAAACTAACACAGAAGCATATTTGAATACTTCCTCCGTCTGGAATTTGATAAATTTCTCATGGATAGAATCTGCAAGAAATTGGCTAAAGTTAAACAAGATGGAAGGCTTGGAATTTGCAGAGAAAATGGAAAGAAATCCTATAATTGCCTCATCTACCCAATGATCTAAGTAATAGCCAAGGAGGTAGGAGATGACTGTGATGATTTGCTTGTCTCTCTCAGAGAAGATGGAAGATGGTGTTGACGGTGCTGGACCCGCCAACATCTAAGGGGATCTCCCCAGTAAGAAGTCCCAGTTATACCCCAGACCATTTGGTGTAGGAGTCCTAGCAGCGGGTCATAAAGAAATGCCTTGACCGCGATGTCGCAGAGAGGCAAGTAAGATAACTTTGTCAGTAACAAGGGTGTGACTGTTGCAGTGAGTCAAGGAAGGTGAATGAGAGGTGCTAACACATGTGGGTTGAGATGAGTGTGCCCCTTGGCAACCCGTAACAGTACTCAGTTGGGAAGGGAACACACGAGTGAAGATACATCACAAGCTAGAAATAAATTCAACCAACAATAAAAAGTGATGGTTAAACCAACAACACATCTGCAACAAGATTCATATAATTGCATACAAAACAGTTCATACACAACTACATAAGTTAAACAACATACATTTGTAAAGAAACCGGAATAGTCCAACTACAATAAAAACTTATGCATGAAAACGTGTTGGCTCTTGTTATATAAAGAAGTGTAAGCTCCAATCATACAATACATCCATGTAAACCTGTTAGCCCCAATAGTGGAATGTTACAGCCACATCTGCCTGCTCCTCCAAAGAGATGAACTAGCTTCATGCAGTGGAGAAGCCAAGGCGTTTTACAATACTATCCAAGCTCTCTCCAAGATAGTCTTATCAGAAGCTTGGCTGAAAAAAATCCTGTACAATGAGTTATGAGGTACTATTTATAGCAAATGGTGGGGTGACCCTTGACATTCCCCTTTGTGACAGTTCATCTACCCTCATGACTCTTCATCTACTCTATGACTGTTACATCCAACTATTGACACTTGACTTACACTTGACATGACATTACATTACAATGCACATGTACTCATATGAGACAACATGGCTTGAGAAAGCCATGCAAGACATCAATGACACTTGTTCCATTGTGATGAGACCAACTCTTTGGCATGCTTGTGATGGTGAAGGTGGTGAGCTAATGCCAAGTTTGGTCATTCGTGATGGTGTGCATGCATCTCGTGGTGACATCTTGCTGAAGCGAACTCTTGCATCCATTGCAACCGGTGCATTGGTTCGACTCCTTCATCCAACTCGTCTGTTAACATGTGCATGGTCTTCTTGGGTGCGGCTGAACCGACAACACACTAATGCATAGTGTCCGTGATGATCTTCAAGTGTGTGTTGGTGGTCATGCGCATAACCTTGTCAAAGTACATGTTCAGCTCCAGTTGGACTTGCTTTTTGTCTTCGACATGGTGAGTGTGTTGAACGGGTTATATCGCATGCATGCACACAATGACATGAATACCTTGCATGCAATCAACAACATGTATCACCATGTCTACTCCGTGCCAACTACTGGGATGGATCTTTAACTTGGATGGGTGCAGTTTCATCTGTGAGTGCATGTTGCACCCACTGTTGTTCCTGTTCCTGCTGCAACCCATTCGTCTGTCTATGCAGCTTCATGTTCTTCCTCGAGTTGTTGCTTCAACACATGCAACTCCTTCTTTGTTTCGTTATCTATCTTCGTGTGATCTTCATGTCGCGTCATCACCTCATAGCCTGAGTCTCCAAAGTTCCTTTCATCATCAGTGGATCTGCTTGATCTTACAACTTTGTTCCGCCTTTGTGTTGTTAAAAACCTTCCTCTTGCATTCGTTGCATTCACTGCATTCCTTGCATTCACTACGTTCACTACATTCGTTGCATTCGGTATGTTGCCTTCAGATGATGTTCATGATGCTACTCATTGTGATATCTTGATGTTCTTGTCTACAAACAACTTGATATCTTCGTGAGTAGGCAAGCTTATAGTCATTTGATCGACTGCATCTCCAGGTGTGCTCTAAGCGGTGTCTTCAACTCCGCCCTCTTGGAAACCATTGTACTTGCATTGTTGAGAGGCAAATGAACACTTGAAATACTTGGAGACATGGCAACACTCATGGCAAGAAATCTTTCAGTCGAAAACCAAAATGAAATTAAGAACTAACTTTCAACATACCTGCGTGACTCATCATGAAGGTTGTGCAATTTCAGCTGGGACGTCGGGAGACTGACTGCCAAGACTAGGAAAGGCATAGTCTGGGCTGCTAGGAGACTGGCTGACTGCTAGAACTGTGTAATGCATAGTCCAGTCTGGCTGCTGACTGTTGGAATTGTGCAATGCACAGTCTCATCTGGAAATGGTTGTAGGCTCAGTGACTGCATTGTGCAATTTTCTGGGCTAGTAGTCACTGTCCCTCAGAAATGCGCAAAATAGTCATGGAGGACAGTGCCTAGGCAGAAATGTGCATTTCTAGAGAGGAAGACAGAGCCTTCCTTCCCTAGATTGCACAATGTTGTCTCAATGAAGGTAGAGTTTGAACTAAGGTTGGTCCGACTTGCCGACAGGAAATTGAAAGCAAATATGACAGTGGATGCATGGCGACACTTAGTGAAAGTAGAAGTGATTGACAGTGCATGCAAACATGAATGAAAGATTCAGTAAACAAATCAACATGCATGTGGGTGAGGCAAGTCGCCGAATCGATGACCGTTCGTGAAAAACAATTTCATCCATTTGACAACAGTGAGATAGCAATGTAAAACTGAAATTGTGCTAGGACAAGATAGTATGCATGTAAAAGACAGCAAGTGTTCAAAGAAATCATGCAAATAGTACTCACACAAGCGAAAACAAAAAAAAGTGACAGAAGTGCAACACAAGGCATAAAAAGCGGGCTTACCCCAAAACAATTGAGTTGAATGTGCCAACTTCTCCTAGATGTGATGTGGGATGTCAGAGCTGCAAGGATTATGTGAGGAATGAGCTCTGCAACATCTTGTTGATGAGTTTTCATAACATCGAGGTTGTGACGCGCATGCCACAAATCTAGGGAAAGCGACACTTGGTGGGAGGTTTCTGAAATGATCCTTGCATGTAACCTCCAACTGCTAAACATAGATGCCTGAAACAAGGGATGCATTTTCATGCTGCCTTGGGAGAAGCAGCCCATGCATGCAAGTCAATTTTGCTCGGTCCCAAAGGGAATTGGTCAACTCAGTTGCACGTGCAAGAGACTACTCGACTACTAGGAGAAAATGTGCATTTCTGGTTGGGATGCTAGGCTGGCTTCCGAGGATATTTGTGCAATTTCTCGACAGAGCAGCTAACTGCTGCCTAGATTTGCGCAAATTCTGGGCCGAGCAGCCCCGTTGGGGAAAATTACGCAATTTTATCTGTGAGGGTTGACTAGCAGAATTGCGCAATTCTGGAGCCCAACAGGCTGCCAATCAGGATTGCACAATTTTTGGAGGGAAGGCTAGTTGCCCTCCAGAATTGCGCAATTTCTTGGGGGAGCTGCTAAGCCTGTAATTGGACCAAGTCCAGGTGATCAACCTATGAGGGGAGTGCATCAGGCTATGATCAACAGGCTGCCATTATGAAAGGAAAACACTGAAGCTTTTGAACTTGACAAATTAAGGCAAGCTGTTGTGAAAAGTTAGAAGGGAGGCTCCAAAATAAAGCTAAGGAAAAATTTTAGAGGGTGGTTGTAGCCGCTACAACAGATGGATAGGGAGGATTTTTCTTGGGTAATGGGGCATCCTCAGTCAAGAAAAGTTCAATGGTTTTGGCTCTTCTATAAAATTCCATCTTCTAATACAATTCATCAAGTGCTTCATGGGAAAAAGGAGTGGCATTCTCTGTTGTAGGGGCTTGCATCATTTGGTCTATATCTTGGGGAGTGATGGTGAATAAAATTTCTCTAATGGGGGAAATAAGAGCTCTTTGGCTTGGCAAATAACATGCATGACACTTCCTAATGAATTCAGGAGTGATGTGGGTACGAGGAAAGATATAGTGGGTAAAATTGGATTCCCACAGTTGAAATCATCGGATTTATCTATGAACTTGTCCTCAAGCCAACAATACATCTCAAAAAGATCAAATTCACAGAGAGTTTCATGAATCTTATAGTCTTTCTCTGCCAAAGGGATGTGAAAATCAATGGGAGGGTGGATCAAAGGACTCATAGGTTCTTCTGGTCCCTTGTCTTTGGGAGGCATGATTAGATAAAGCTAAGGACAATGGTGAAATCTGGATTACAGGTTCACAATACACTGAGAGGAGCTAGGATTTGCAGACAAAAATAGAGGTAATGGCCTGAAATTCGGTTAGGTGGCATTGCCCCTAGCCTGGTGAAGTTTTTGCAGTTCAGATTGATACACTTGTAACAGAGTAATAACAGTGTATAAGAATAATAATCAGTGAATGGATGAAAGGAGGGATTATACAGTATTCTGGGTTTTCCCGTTGATGGTGGCGCGTATCCGTTGGATTAACGGTTAAACTATCTAATTGCCTAATGGCAAAATTTTGGAGGGAGCGAAGGTGATTGGCAGGATCAACGGGCAGATGATGTGGTGGAGGGTGATTGGCGGGAGCACAATGGATAGAGCGGTGGTATCGGGAGGTGGAGAAACTACTTTTCAAAGTGGGGGAGGCGATTAATGGTTTTGGCTGAGGCGGTGTGAAATCATAGGGTGCTGACACGTTGCAACAGGCGTAGTTTCCAATATCGCCCATTTCGGAACCCCCCCCCCCCAATGGTAAAGTTCGGATGGTGAGGGGGGGCTTAAACGCAGCATGGGCCGTTGGATGTTGAAAGGTGGGCACGAATGAGGGGAGAAGTGGCGGGATGATAATCCGATGTGACATGGCGTTTGGTGGGGTCGGGAAAAATATTTAATGCATCGCAGGGGAAATGGTTGGAGTGTATGGTGGGTAATGAAACTTAGGAATAGGGGATTATATACCAAAATCACTTAATATGCTGAACTTTAGAGTCAAACTCTAATTCTTTTCTTCCTTCTCTTTGTACATGAAAATAAATTTGAAATTCATCTTAGAATAAAACTTTCATGCTTTTCGTCTAGCCACCATAGTGCTTCTACCTACCCTTTCTCATTTCAATTATTTTTCTAAGCTAACATTTTCTGTTCTTGTTTTGCAAGGTGCCTTTAAACTAGGAGACCCAAACCAATTTTCTTTTGTAAAAATTTACCTCATCCTATCACTTATTACACCATTGATTCGGATTAAACTATTGAATCAATTTTATTTCTACCTAGCTACTGATTTACCAAGATTAAATTGTTTGGTAAACCTTTATTCACTAACCTATTTAATAGAATTTTAAATGTTTTTAGTCATGATTAAACTATATGACCTTAACAAAATTTCAATCATTGTGGCATTCAAAAACAATTTGCACACAACTTTATTTGATAATTAATTAAAAGAACTAACTTATCAATAGTGGCATTTAGACTTGCAGCACTTTCAGTATAATTTTCTATTTTTTCTTTTGTGGGGTTATTATTTCCTTTTTTATTATTTATTTTTTAACATACCATCTTTCCATTTTCTTTTTCATATATTTGGAAATCATTTGAATATTGAAATTATGTACAATATGAAATCACAAATACAAAATACTCAATCACCTTAAGATCCTATAATTTATAGGATCCTAACAGAATCAAGGATGATGAGACCAAAATTCAGCTTGGTTCTCTTAGATTGGAAGGTGCAACACTTATTTGGTGGGAAGCCAAAACTCATGAGGAAATGAAGAAACATGGTAAGGTTTTATCCTCTTAGAATGATTTTGTTGTTGCAATAAGAAGGCAATTTTATCCATTAGTATACATGCAAAAATCTATCATGGATTGGCAAAATTTTAGGCATGGTAAAGGTTAAAATGTGCAAATCTATACTCAAGAATTTAGAAAAGGAACTTTGATCTTGGGTATAGATTTGTCCTCTCAAGATACTTTTCTCAAATACATTGGCAGATTACATAGTTACTTGAGACATACAATCCTCATGTTTAACCCTACAAAACTAGATGAAGTTTGTGTACATGGAACTCATTTAGAGGCAAGAGGGAAAAATGTTTATGAAGAAACTAGTGAGAAGTCATTCAATTCTGGAGAAAACAGAAAAGGGAAGTTTAAAGGAAAGGATAAAAAGAATGCTTCAATCAAGAAAGAAGTCGAAAAGGTCACATGTAAGCATTGTTCTAAAGAAGGCCATGATGAAGACCATTGTTGTAAACTTCATCCTGAGATGAGACCCAAAAAGTTTAATAACAAGGAGAAAGAAAAGATTGTTGCAACTATGCAACAATATCTAGGATCTGATTTTGAAGATGAAACAAAAATCACAGCCATGGGATTGAAAGGTAAGGATTCAATTGCAAGTACTAGTTCTTCTAGAAAACCCATTGAAACTCAAAATGAAAGAGAAATAATAGAGTTGTTCCATATTAGAATCATAACAAAAAATAACAAGGTAGATACTTTGTTTGATAGTGGTTCACAAGAAAACCTCATTTTAGAAGACACTGTCAAGAAACTAAATTTGGAAACCATTCCTCATCCTAAACCTTATCCTTTAGGTTGGGTATGTGACAATGCCAAGTTGCAAGTAACAAGAAAATGCATACTTAGATTTGCCATCGCTGCAAATTTTATTGATGAGGTAGAACTTGATGTGGTACCACTTGACATTTGTGGGATTGTTTTGGGAAGTCCATACTTATATGACAGGAAATCCATATTTCATCGCCATGAGAACAAGTATCACTTGTTTAAATATGGGATTGAGTACATTGTTAGAGCACATAGCAAGAAGTTGAATTTATCTCTTATGAATGTTGGACAAATGAAGAGGTTTATAAATGCTAGTCAGAATTTTACATTGTTGATGATTAAACATAAAGATGTTGATGAATTTGAAGCCTTTCAAGGATATGAATCAAGTTTGAAATCTGATTTCATTGAGGTTGTTAATCCATGTGATAGGATGTTTTAGGAGTCTATCATGTTGCCTCCTAAAAGAGGAAACCAATATGAAGTGCAATTGTAGCAGGATGCATCATTGTTGAACATAGGTATGAATAAGATGCCAGCGTTAAAGAATGTAGGAGTAAAAAAGTAGATGCAAAATCTATTTGACAAAGATGACAGTGGTTCTAAAATATCTTCTTGTGGGTTTCATACTGTTTTGGCCTTGAGGAGGGATGGTGCATGTTGATGGTGATCACATTTGGTGAAGAGTCAAGCCAAAAACAAGGTTAGACATGCTAAGCATCGTTATGACTACAATGTTCGAGGTGAAATGAACTTAAAATTGAATAAGTATTATTTGATTGAGATCGAGGAGAGAATGTTCAGATTTATTTAACAAAATTTTACTCTTCTAAACATCTTGAAGAATTTCAGCAAGGTCCTATTTTTGACAGAAAGGCAAAGACTTCAAAAGTGAAGTACCTTCATGAGGAGCTCAAAGCGACAAAAACAAACAAATCCAAATGGGTTGAAATTGAAAGGGTGAGGGAACTGTACCCTCATTTGTTTGTTGACTGAAAATGAGCTTTTGGAGGTCCAAAATCTTCCAATGGGGAGGAGTGATCCAAGGGATCAATTTAGTGCTCAAAATTCAAAGTGTTCAAAAGTGATCGAAACTTGTACTAGTACGAAGATCTCGTCACTCTGAATCCAACGCAACTTGTTTCACTCAAAACTAATATCGTATGCTCCTGATATCACATTCTGATTGAATTCTCGTGAGGCAAAAATTTGCAGAATTGACAAGGTGACTGTACATTTTGGACCAGTGCCAAGCTGCCACTTGGTCACTCTTGATTGGTCCAAAAATTCATAATTTTATTGGCTCAGATTTCTTTTTATAATGGTGGTTCGAATTTTTTATTAATATTTGGTTTGACTATGTATTTGGGTGGGCCAATAGTGGGAGGCTACGTGGGCCAATGGGAGGCAGCCATGTAGCCTTTGGTGATAGGTCAAAAGAATTTCAAGGGGCCACGTGGCCCATGAGATTTGAACCAGCGACCAAGCACCAAGAAACAGTACCATCCACCAATGCGCCATCACATTGTTTCTTAACCATATACACCTCAAGTTGTATTTAAGCTTTGGTGTTGGTGCATTTGGGGCTAAGTTCAGGGCTAAGCCCTAGCCCTGGTCACCCCACCCATTAGAACCAAGGGGTGGGACTGTGGGCTAGGGATTAGCCCTAACCCCGAACCATGGTCACTACCCACACACAACTCAACGCCATGGGACCGCAATAAGAGCGAATGGAGCGAGGGCGAAGTATGGGGCCTAGGCCCTAGTCATATGCCACAGCATGGAACCATTAACGAGAACCTTTGAGGAGGGGGCTAGTGCTTAGTGCTAGGACATAGTCATATTCCAAGCACGGGACCGCAAGCGGAGTTAGATGGGGGACAACTCGGGTCACATGACCCTTAATAAAACTGTAGGTAGATTCAGTGGAGGGGCTAGCCCCTAGGGAGCAGAGCAGGGGCCAACCCCAGCGCACATGTTCCCTATATGACCACAGTATCTGGAAAATAGTGCGCACCCATAATCTTGGCAGTTGATGTAGTCACATGCGCATTAATATGACCACGACGTCAGGCGTTGGGGGCCCAACTGACGGGGGTGGGCAGTTAGCCCCAACCTCTAGACATGTGGCCCCCATATGACCTCAAATTTCAAAAACTCAGCATTAGTGGACAAGTTAATTGTTCGACAATTTCGCCCATCGGGCATGATTGTAGGCCAGGTTTGTGCGTCGGCTCCGGGTTTTGGGCACTAAAGCCAAGTTTGGGTCGAATTGGAGGATGGTTAGCTAGAAAAATGGGGAAAACTTGTAACAAGCATAACTTTCTCATTTTTTTGCCAAATGAGGTGCAAAAACAACCCAGATGGGGGTTTTTGACAGTTTTGGATCCATTAGAGATATTTATTTTTCATTTTGAGCATTGTAAAGCCATGAAAACTCAAATTTTAGCACTTAATGAAAGAGGCCCTACATTAGAAGCTAGACCAAGAGATGTAGCCTAGGCGAGGGGTGAAACCCTTTATCATGTTTGTTGTTATGTGTTTCTGATATGGTATTTTGTCTCTGTTTTGGATGTTAATTAAGTTTAAAAATCATTTGTTTGTGTTTTGTAACTTGATCGATTACCCAAAATACATTAAAAAAATTCATTTGCAATTTGTATATCAACTTCAAGTTTCATAAATAGATCAGGGAATGTCAGACACCTAACCCTCGGAGTTTGGGTAGAATATGTGAATATGTAAATAATAAAATAGGTTAATCTGAAGAGACCTTGGAATAAGAATCCCAAAGGTCACTCTCATGTATTTATATATTCACGTTTAGTTTAATAGAAATTAGATTGGCAGTCGAATATTTTTATTCATTGGCCTAATAATTAGGGCTAATGGAAAACCATAATCATCCCAAGAATTTTCCTCTTTGTGAAATCTTGAAATTTCATCGGGATTTCAGAAGACATGAGAGCATCTTATCTAATGATCAAACATTCATTTCTATAGCAACTTCAAGAATTCTCTCACATTATGAAGTTCACAATTATGATTTCGTAAGGATTTTGAAAATTGTGACTAGTAGAATTGTCAAATTGAGAACCTAGAGGCGAAATGAAAAATGTTATGTAAGATGGTAATAAGTTGGGCCAAAATTTCTCAAACAATAATTAATTTTCAGACTATCCATTGCTTGGTTGACTTTCAAATGAAGCCAAGGAAGAAGATTTAATGCAACAAGCTTTGGGAAAATGGATATGGAATGGATGAACTAGCAAGTCAAAACCCCTAGGGAGAATTAGGGTGAAGTTCACGATAGGTACTATTTTCCTTATTTCCAAGATTTATTATGCTTTGAAAAATCTTTTTTATATTAGGAACTTTTTATAGGGCATGTACTAGTCGAGTTTTTAGTATTCCTTAATAAAGGAAAGAACAATCTGTAAATTCAATAAAAAAAATTGTTATTTTTTGAATAATTGGATTTTGTTCAACTCTATTATTTGTATGACTGAGTTGTATAATAATAATACATCACCTCTTCAATAAAAATTATAATCTTTATAATGAAAGCAGAAAATTGGAACTTAAATCATTTTTTTCCAAGCCGGTTAGATCCACCCAAAGGGATCACTTCTCATTGGATTATTAGCAAAGCCTAACCCCAAGGGCACCGAGGAGAATTGACCCCATGACTTCCCATTATTGAGGTGCTTTTGGCAACGGGAACTCGACCAGTTGAGCTAACCCTCAAACATAGAACTTAAATCAATCTTATAATAAGTGTTTTAATTTTTTCTATTTCAATGCATCAACTTGTCACATTATAATTAAGATAACAATATTGTGACATAAAAAATGATTCCGTCCTCGAATTCAAAACCACAAAATGATATCCTGAACTATATTTATCAAAATCTCATGTATTATATAATCTTACAACATGCATTCTCGCTTATATATATAAACTTTGAAACAAGCAATATTAACATATGTTATATAAGGCAAACAACATTAACCTATATTGTAATGCATTTGCTATTTTTAAAAAGTGTTATATTGTAGAATGAATTTCGATACAATTTGTAAATGTTAATATAAAGCAACAAAAATGCATTCCAGAAATCAAACATAGCTCCAAAAAAAACATATCACCATTGAAATAGACACAAAATTGTACTATCATTGATAGTAATCATTGTTGACAATCTCTAGAAGAGAGGATTATAGGGGCCCAATAGACGTGTCCTGTGTGTTTTGGATAGGGAATTTGTTCAACATTTCTTCTTTGAATGCTCCTTTGCTCATGAACTATGAAGAGTGTCACTTCTTTCCTTAAAACTTCTCAGTTCCTTTTTTTACAGCGATCTTGAAGGTTGTTTATATTTGTGGGATTCTCATATGGGAGTCAACCATGGATTGCTAATTATACTGCGTGGGGGATATGGAAATCTAACAATTGTTTGATTTTCAAAGATAGTGATCTGAATTGGATCCATGAAGATTATCAAAGTTCCATGACTGTATTAAGATAGGATAGACTTTGAATTTATGAACACAGAGCGATCAGGAAGACCTTTGGATAGTGGCAGATTGCAGCCAGTAAGGAATGACGAGGACCTCGGTCAAAGCGCGCTAACCGAGGCCCATGGAGTCCACGCAGGAGGCAAAATTGGCACTTGGGAAGCCCAAATTGGGAAACAGAGGCCATTTTTGAAGCGTTAATCGCGCATTACTGGGCAAAACCCCTCAAGAAGGAAAGGCCCCGAGTGCTCAATCGCATGGGAAGCCGGGAAACCATGGGGAAAGTGCTAAGGCGAAAGGCAAGACCCGCGCTCCAAAACCGGCGGTATATCGGGGGCACCCTTGGGCGGTAAGCGAATTTGGCTAAAACCGAGCGATTCCATTCATCGCACGATGCATATCCGGCGGATGAGAGAGAAAACCGCTGCTCATCACATGCTAACGATCGAGCAAGTCAACCGCGCGAAATGAGCAAATATCGTAGGATCTAGGGGCTCCATATTTGATGGCGAAGTTTGCACCCAATGGAGGAACTGGATTTGACAGGGGAATTAAGTTGCGGCATAAAGAAGTTTGAAGTCCAATTTGACCGCTGAGTTGGAAAATGAGTCATTCCACACTGTAACTGAATTACCGAACCGTTGAGGAAGAGCTGGCGCAATTCGTGAGAGGACAAGTGACCACTTCCCTGTGGACGATGGCGATGACGCAGAGGCAGGGAACTCCAAACGAACAATAGTAGGCGAACCGAAGGGGCAGAAGAGGAATCGAACAGTCAAGGATAGGTTGACTTTACGCTATGAACAGACAGAGAACAGAACATGAAGAAGAAGAGAGAAGAAGAGAATGAAGACAAAAAGAGCGAGAGCAAAGAAGAGACAGTGAAGCAAAAAGTAGAAAACAGAGGGTCGAGCTGACCTAAGGCAACATCGAGCAGACAGAAAGCTTGAGTGGTTCAAGCAACCCCTGAGAGGATATGTCGAGAATTGAGCACCACATTGGACTTCTCCCATTAAAGACCAGAGAGGTCAAGATCTGGTAAGGAAAAGAGTCTGTGTACTCTAGTGGCTTGGGGGATCCAAGAACCACCCTACCAAATATTATCTATTTCAGGAGACTCAAATTGAGCTCCTCATTGTAAATCTCTGCTTTAAAGACACAATAAAAGAAGGCCACCACTGAAAGTTGGACCGGAGACGTAGCCCTGGAGGATAGGGTGAACTCCTTATTAATTTGTTGTGTTCTTGTACTTGCGTACTGTGTTTCTCTTACTATTTTCCATTCTTCCAGTGTCTGTGTATTTTTCAATTTGATCGATCCATTGCCTAAGATAACACAAACACACACCAGCACATGAGTCTGTAATACCTTCGTTTATTAATTAATTAACTGAGGTCACTCACAAGTGATTATTAGATCAAGTGGTATCAAAGATTTAGGCTATTAAGGTTAGACAAGCTTGTGTTGGTTTAGCTTTTGAATGCTAACTAGATCAAAGCTCAAATTAGGAGAAGGAGAGTTGGTTGAAACTAATCCTGAAATTGGGAGAGTCTATCCTGGGAAGACAATGTCAGAGGAAATTTATATGGGGCCTGACCCTCAATTCATAGATAGTTTGCTAGCCATAAAGTCCATGGTAGAAGAAATGTATAGGGACTTTGGAAAACACAAGGATGAAGATTCATCAGGCTCTAAGCAAGACAAAGGAGAAGATGAGTCACATTCCCATGACCACTCAAAAGGCAAAGGGAAAGAGGAAAGTTTTCTCACACCTCCTGATAGCCCTAAAAAGAAAACATCTTTCATCAACCTAGATGTTAAATTCAATTTATCTATATATGATGGAGAGTTGAATATAGAAAAACTAGACAATTGGATTAGACAAATTGATGTTTATTGCAGAGTGCAGAATATCGACTCAGACAAGAGCAAGATTCAGCTGGAAAGCCTATGCCTTGGAGGCACTGCCTTGGTTTGGTGGGAAGGTAGAACCCAAGCTAACATGAAAAGACATGGTAAGACCATCTCTGTCTGGAGTGAATTTGTTTCTGCAATCAAAAAGTAGTTCTATCCATTGGCCTACATGCAGCAAGCCATGATGAGTTGGCAAACTCTTCGACAATTGAAAGGGCAAAGTGTGCAAGGATACACTCAAGAATTTAGAAAGAGAGCATTGATTCTAGGAATCTCATTAGACTCACCTGAGACTCTGTTGAGGTACATTGGTGGTCTACACAGCTACATGAGGCACACCATCCTCATGTTTAATCCCACTAGTATAGATGAGGTATTTGTACAAGCTACTCATCTAGAAGCTAGAGGAAAGAATGGAATTCCAGAAGTTGGGGGATCATCCCAACCCACTGCAAGCAAGAATAAGGAGAAAAGAAAGCAGAAATGGAAAGCAAGGAAGGCTAACACTACACAGAAAATCAAATCTTCATGCACTCACTGTAAAAAGGATGGGCATGATGATGAGAATTGTTGGATCCTGCATGTAGAGCTGAGACCTAAGAATTTTGAGGGCAAGAAGAAGAAGACTGCTGCAGCTATTCACAAAGATTTGGGGTTAGACTCGGGAGATGAAACAACCATTGCAGCCACAGGTATAAGAGGTAAGAATTCTAAAGCATCTACTAGTAATTCTGTACAATCTACTATTAATGAAGAAAATGAGAGAAAAAGACATGAGCTTTTCCATATTCGAGTTATTTCCAAACATCAAAATATTGATACTTTGTTTGATAGTGGCTCACAAGTAAATTTGATTTCTGAAGCAATTATAAAGAAGTTGGAATTAGCAACTACACCTCACAAGAAACCATACCCATTAGGATGGTTGAATGATAAAGCACAACTCCAAGTGACTAGACAATGCAAACTCAAGTTTTCTTTTGGGTCAACATTTGTAGATGAGGTTGAGTTAGACATAATTCCTTTGGATATATGTGGAATTGTTTTAGGAAGTCCTTACCTGTATGATAGGAAATCTATTTTCTATAGAGCTGAGAACAAGTATCTACTTGTTAAAGATGGAATCGAATACTTTGTAAGAGCTCATAAGCTCAAGAATAATTATACTCTCATAAACTCAGGGCAGATGAAAAGAATGATAAGTTCATGCAAAAAATTATTACTGATGGTTGTAAAGGAAAAGAAAGTTGATAAAACCAATGTATTTGAGGGTTGTAGTGCTAAACAACAAGCTGATTTAGAAAAGGTTGTTTCAGAGTATGACATCTTGTTTCAAGAACCTAAAGGTCTGCCACCCAAAAAGGAAATAGTACATGATATTATTTGCAGCAAGATGCTCCCTTGCCTAACATTGGAATGTACAGGTTGTCCGGTTTAGAGAATGTTGAAATCAAGAAGCAGGTGCAGGAGTTTCTCGAGAAAGGGTTCATTAGACCTAGCACATCACCATGTGGGTCACCAATCATTTTGGTGAGAAAGAAAGATGGCTCATGGAGAATGTGCATCGATTACTGAGCACTGAATAAGATAACAATCAAAAATCATTATCCCCTTCCTCCCATAGATGATCTCTTAGATCAATTGAAGGAAGCTATTTATTTCTCCAAGCTAGACTTGCACAGTGCATACCATCAGGTCAGAGTTGCAGAACAAGATGCATGGAAGACTGCTTTCAAAACAAAGCAGGGATTGTATGAGTGGCTGGTTATGCCTTTTGGCTTAACTAATGCCCCTACTACTTTCACGAGATTAATGAATGATGTACTTAGACCTTTTCTTGATGATTTTGTTATTGTGTATCTGGATCACATTCTGATTTTTAGCAAAACATGGGAAGAACACTTAAAGCATGTTAAGCAGACACTAGATGTTTTGAAAAGAGAAAAACTTCATGTTGAACTCTTGAAATGTGAATTTGGCAAAACATCTCTGAATTATTTGGGTCATATAGTAGGGGGTGGTGAATTGAAGATAGATCCCTCTAAGGTGGCAGTCACTGTAAACTGGTCTAAACCAAAATCTGCTACAGAAGTTAGAAGCTTCTTAGGAGCAGCTCAATATTGGAGGAAGTTCATTTCTAACTTTTCCTTAATTGTAGCTCCCTTACATGCTTTAACAGGATTTAACAAGGTGTTTCAGTGGGGAGGCAAACAGCGGAAAGCCTTCGACACCTTGAAAGAATAGTTTAGTACAACACTTGTACTAGCACTTCTTATTTTCAAAGACCATTTTAGATCCAAACAAATGCTAGTGACTATGCCATGGGAGCAGTGTTAACATAGCATGGTAAACCCATATGCTATCATTCTGAGACTTTTAATCCTGCAGTAGTTAACTATCCTACATATGATAAATAATTGTATACATTAGTTCAGAGTGTGAAAAAGTGGAAACATTACTTAATGTGCAAAAAGACAGTAATACATATTGATCATCAAGCACTTCAATATCTACACTCCCAAACTAAGTTGCAGCAATCAAGGCACTATAGATGGATGGGTTTTCTACAACAGTTCCATTTAGTCATCAGATATAAAAAGGGCATACACAATAAAGTTGCAGACATGTTATCTAGACCTATTATAAATGCATCTATTATACTTAAGCATAATTCTGTGCTACATGAAAGCTACATTGAACAATATGCTCAAGATATAAACTTTAAAGATGTATATGCAACTTTAAGTCAAGGCAAACGAGTAGAAGAATTGGATTATCATATAAAGGACCGACTCTTATACCACTATGGGAAGTTATGAATTCCACAAACTGAGAGAGTAAAGATAATTAGAGAAGCACACACTTCTCTGATATCAGGTCACTTTGGGGTAAGTAAAACAGTTGCATAGCTGCAAAGATTTTGTTATTGGCCAAAAATGAACGAGACAATTTCTAGATATGTAAGAGGGTGTACTATGTGTGCTAAAAGCAAGCCCAACAATAGAAAACTAGGCTTGTACACTCCATTACCAGTTCATTCTCTCCCTTGGGATAGTGTTTCCATGGATTTTGTTGGAGGACTACCTAAATCTACGGAAGGTCATGATTATCTATATGTTGTTGTGGATAGGTTCAAAAAAATGTGTATTTTGATACCTTGTAATAAACAGATTACAGCTGAACAAACTGCAAAATTATTTTTTGAACATGTATGGGTTCATTTTGGATTACCCACTTCCATTGTATCTGATCGAGACACCTGATTTGTGGGGAAGTTTTGGTCAAGTTTGTGGTAACTGATGGACACCAAACTAAAGAAAAGCATAACTTTTCATCCACAAACTGATGGCCAGATAGAAGTAGTTAACATGACAGTGATCTAGTTACTCAGAGGATATTGCAGCAAACATCCTAAGCTTTGGGATGAACATTTGTGTTATGTGCAGCATGCTTACAACAAAGAAAAACATTCTTCTACACAGAGATCTCCTTTTGAGACATGTTTCGGTTTCACACCAAGGTCTCCTTTGGATTTTGTCTTTGGTAAAGATACCATAGTTGATGGACACAGTGATGTGGATAGGGCAACTAGGTTCATTGAATAGATCCAAGAGATCCACCAAGCAGTACAGGAACAGCCGGAAAAGAGCCAAGCCAAATACAAGGCAAGGCATGACAAGCATCGGATGAAGCATAGCTTCCAAGTTGGTGACCAAGTCTGGTTGTATATGAGCAAGGACAGGATGCAAGGTGAAGGTAAAAAGCTAAAGCCTATCAGGTATGGACCCTTCAAGATACTTGAGAAGATTGGTGAAAATGCTTTTCACCTTGATCTACCAGCTTACATGCACATCTACTCAGTTGTAAATGAAGATTACTTGAGATTGTTTGAATCCTCTCTAATTGAGGATCCCGAAGAGCAGAGTCAATTGCCTTCTATTGATGACCTGCTACCTGAATATCTTAATGAATTGCAGGAAGACACACTTCTGGACATGAAAGTGAGGACGACGCGCAGAGGATATGTTGAGTACCTCAGAGTAGGTTTCAAGGGTTCAAAGACGAGCAGTCAAAGTGGATAGAGATTGGACAAGTGAGACAATTGTACCCTCACTTAGTCGATGCTTGAAAACCAACTTTTGGTGGTCTAAAAGCTTTTTTAGTGGGACGGTCGTGATCCAAATTGGAACCATGAAGATTATCAAAGTGCCATGATTGTATTAAGATAGGACAGACTTCGAATTTATGAACACAAAGCGATCAGGAAAACCTCTAGACAGTGACAGATTGCAGCCAACAAGGAACTATGAGGACCTCGGTCAAAGCGCGTTGATCGAGGCCCATGGAGTCCGTGTAGGAGGCAAAAATGGCACTTGGGAAGCCCGGATCGGGAAACGAAGGCCATTTTTGAAGTGTGAATCGTGCATCACTGGGCAAAACCCCTCGAGAAGGAAAGGCCCTGAGTGCTCGGTCACATGGGAAGTCGGGAAAACGTGGGGAAAGCGCTAAGGTGAAAGGCAGGACCCGCGCTCCAAAACCGGCGGTATATCAGGAGCACCCTTGGGTGGTAAGCGGATTTGGCTGAAACCGAGCGATTCCATTCATCGCACGATGCGTGTCTGGTGGATGAGAGAGAAAACTGCCACTCATTGCACGCTAACGATCGAGCAAGTCAACTGTGCGAAATGAGCGAATATCGTAGGATCTGGGGGCTCCAGATCTGACGGTGGAGATTGCGCCCGATGGAGGAACTGAATTTGACAAGGGAATTAAGCTGTGGCATAAAGAATTTTGAAGTCTGATTTGATCGTTGAGTTGGCAGATGAGTCATTCCACACTGTAACTGAATTACCGAACCGTAAAGGAAGAGTTGGCGCAGTTCATGAGAGGACAAGTGGCCACTTCCCTGTGGAAAATGGCGATGACGCAGATGCAGGGAACTCCAAATGAACAATAGTAGGAGAATTGAAGGGGCGGAAGAGGAATCGAACAGTCAAGGATAGACCAGCTTTAAGCCATGAACAGACAAATAACAAAACACGAAGAAGAAAAGAGAAGAAGAGAACTAATCTGGATCTTGGGGGTAGGCCTCTAAGATCTAAGAGATTGAAATGGATCTTGGGGTAGAGAGACCCCCGAGATCTGAAAAATTGAAATGGATCTTGGGGGAAAGGCCCCAAGATCTGAAAACTTGAATTGCCAGAAGAAAAATAAGGAGAATGCCCAATAAACAAAACCACAAAGAAACTTTTATTTAAAATAGTAATGGAAATAAACTAGCTAGGGCGATGGTAGCTTATCTCTGAGAAGAGATGTGGTCGCTACATGCCTCTGAACTGTAAAGGCTACATTGCGGCGGACAATCTGTCCTTTTACAAAATGTGACCTGTTACTTATATTATTTTTCAGTTACAATACCACGGGTCAATTCCATGGGTGAATAAATACCATGGGTGGATTTTACAATACCACGGGCGGATGCCATTTACAATACCATGGGTAAATTCCATGGGTCGATGAATAATATGGGTGGATGAGTACCATGGGTTGATGCCATTTTCCATTTGGATCATTCCTCCCTCCTTAAGAAGCAATGGTCCCCATTGTGTAAAGTTCCCTCCCGCGAAGCCTTTGTGGAATATGAAGAGCCATTGAACATAAGGGTTTTATGTTGTTAACCCAAAACCCTAATAAACGAAGATCTGAGGATAGAGATACCTTGTAATGCTTGTGATCAACTGTGATTCTGACAGTGTGAGGCCTAGAAAATGGACTTCGATGACAAGGATTTTATGCGGTTGATCCATAACCATGATGTTGGTTATTGATGAAGTAGCAGGTGCCTACATAGCCTGGGGTGGGAGGGCACGTCTCCAAATAACCCAAGTCGAATGTTGCGATGTTGAAACTGATGAATGTGAAGCAGGTGCCTACTAAAGTGGGGTGGGAGGGCACGTCTCCAATGGGAACCCACTCCGAATGTTGCTCCAGAATTAAAATGGGCATAACTCAGTCAATATAACACAAAATATTTATTATAACCTGTTTTTGGAAGCAGAAGGATCATTTTTCATCTTCCCATGAGTTGGAAATTCTTATCTGGACACTCTAAGATCTTAGATTCACGCTACAACAGTTCTGCTGTCACAAAAATAATGATAAAATAGTTGATTTTAAATTAGCGATATCTCCCACATCCGAACTCCGATTCGACCAATTTGTTTTTTGAAATTGGGTGATTTTTCGAGAGGAATCTAGATCTGGTATTTGTTTTTGTAAATTTTGTACCAAATGTTTTAGATCTGATCTGAAAAGTCGCCACCAAAAAAAAATTCCTGCAAAAAAATGAGAAAAGAAAAATTCTTCCTGCTTGACCCAAGAAAGTGCTCTATGGAGGTTGTAGCTCATGCCAGAAGTTTGTTGAATATTGTTGCAAAATTTGAAACTGAAATATGCATCAAACCCTCATTCCCATGGAATCATAACCTTCTCTCATACCACTGATCCAGATCTTGGGGTAAAGAGACCCTCGAGATCTGAAAAATTGAAATGGATCTTGGGGGAAAGGCCCCAAGATATGAAAACTTGAATTGCTAGAAGAAAAATAAGGAGAATTCCCAATAAACAAAACCAAAAAGAAACTTTTATTTAAAATAGTAATGGAAATAAACTAGCTAGGGCGATGGTAGCTTATCTCTGAGAAGAGATGTGGTCGCTACATGCCTCTGAACTATAAAGGCTACATTGTGGCGGACAATCTGTCCTTTTACAAAATGTGACTTGTTACTTATAGTATTTTTCAGTTACAATACCACGGGTCAATTCCATGGGTGAATGAATACCATGGGTGGATTTTACAATACCACGAGCAGATGCCATTTACAATACCATGGGTAAATTCCATAGGTCGACGAATAATATGGGTGGATGAGTACCATGGGTAAATTCCATGGGTCGATGAATAATATGGGTGGATGAGTACCATGGGTGGATTTTACAATACCACGGGCGGATGCCATTTACAATACCATGGGTAAATTCCATGGGTTGATGAATAATATGGGTAAATGAGTACCATGGGTTGATGCCATTTTCCATTCGGATCAAGAATGAAGACAGAGAGAGCGAGAGTGAGAGCAAAGAAGAGAGAGTGAAGCAAAAAGCAGAAAACAGAGAGCTGAGCTAACCTAAGGCAGTATCGAGCAGATAGAAAGCTTGAGAGGTTCAAGCAATCCTTGAGAGGATCTGTCAGGAATTGAGCACCACATTGGGCTTCTCCCATTAAAGACTAGAGAGGTCAGGATATGGTAAGGAAAAGATTCTATGTACTCTAGTGGCTTGGGGGATCCAAGAACCACCCTACCAAACATTATCTGTTTCAGGAGACTCAAATTGAGCTCCTCATTGTAAATCTCTGCTTTAAAGACATAATAAAAGAAGGCCATCGCTGAAAGTTGGATCGGAGAGGTAGCCCTAGAGGATAGGGTGAACTCCTTATTAATTTGTTGTGTTCTTGTACTTGCTTACTGTGTTTCTCTTACTGTTTTCCATTCTTCCAGTGTCTGTGTATTTTGCAATTTGATCGATCTTTTGCCTAAGATAACATAGACACACACCAACACATGAGTCTGTAATACCTTCGTTTATTAATTAATTAACTGAGGTCACTCACGAGTGATTATTAGATCAGATAGAGTTCTGGATCTACATTATATCATACCCAAAATCCTTGGTTTCTTTTAGGAATATATAAAGCCCCTTAGGGTTTGTCAACTCAGGGGTCTACTTGGGCCTCCTGTTTCGGAGGTTGAAAATAAAAACTTTTTTGATGGGATGTCTACAAATGGTATCGGGGGCAGGTATATATATCTCTTTTAATGGTAGCAAGTTCATAAAGACTTGGATAAACACAAGCATATCATCAAACACGATTGCAGAATTGATTGCCGCATGAACATTACTTTTTATTTTCTCTTTATATGGTGTTAAGGTCCTTTATGTTTTCAGTGATTCTATGTGTGATCAACTGGCTCTCAGGGTGCTCTTCTCTTCAAGCACTTTTTATTCATAGTTGAAAGCAGGGATCCTTCTTCTAAAATCTACCTTTCATCCTTTGCTTTTTCATCACATTTATCGTGAATGGAATGCATAAGCAGATTATCTTTCAAAGAGGTCCCTAACAAAGGAGGAAGGATACATTGTTTTTTAGGAATTTCAATGCTTATCAAGAATTAGATCTGGCAGAACTGGTATTCTTATAGGTAATTAGTGGGAGGTCTTCCTTCAGGAGTAGGAATTTTTTGTTGATATTGGTCTCTGTCACATTTTTTGCTTTTCTAAGCTGATCTCAGGATCATCTATTTGTATCAAATAGGCGGTCCTTTCCCCTGGCATGATGTTCTGAATTTTGTATTGTCTATGCTCTTCTCGGTGAATTCCTTTACTTATGTTAATACTTATAAGTTCATCTTTCTCTTTTGGGTTTGTTTCTCATCATACATAAATGTCCCTCCTCTTTATGATCAATTTTGTAAAGTGCTTTAAAACAAGGATACAACATTACGAAAAAAAAAATTAATAAACATACAAACTTCAAAGAAAAATATTAATAAACATACAAAGTTCAAAGAAATGGTTAGCCACCTTCAATCTCAATTGACAATTATCATTAATAATATAAGTTTATAATATTTAAATTAAGCAAAAATTATCACAATATTCAAAGTCAAATAACCTTTTTACAAGAAATTTATATAAGTATGTGAAAAGAAAAACTTGATGAACACATGTTGGTGGTAACTAAAGACGTTATTATAAAAATGATACTTATCCACAACAAATTGTCACATGATTAACCTAGTTAACCTAGGGATTTCAAAAAACTTAGCAACATATCAGGAATTAATTGCAGAAAACACGAGGCATGAAAATTGAAAACAAGAAATTGGAAAATGATAGAAATTAATTCGATGTATATATTTTTAGGCAAGGTAATATTATAAAAATTAAAAGTATTTGTAATATTTACTCACCAATCTAATCTAAATAATCTCTATGGTGATAAAGGTTTTGGAAATTATATTAAGAATTTATTTAGGAATTTCAACAAATTTAAAGAAGAATATCCAATTAAATTTATCTTAATGGTTAGGAGGAATGATTTCCATCCTCTTAACCCAAGTTCAATTCCTATAGCTTTGTTTTTATATGGTCTTGAAACTTGAAGAGTATAATAACATTAAATGACTAGTTCCCCTTTATAAAAACTATATATTTCAATTTGATTGAAAAAATAATAATCTTTAAATTTTCTAAATAAAATTCATCATTGTGTTTCTGTATTTCATCATGCACAATAAAGAAAAAAAGAAATTGTTCGCAAAATTTTATTTGACATAACCCACAAATTTAAGTAAGTTTGACACACTATCCTCGATCGAAGTGGAGGACGAGGGCAAGCAAGTCATTGGTGGGCGAGCTCACCACCACACTACCTCATGTAACATTAAGAGGGGGTTGGTGTGGCCTGGCCCCCACATTCAAATGCATGTGAGATTTACTCCATGAAATTATGAATATGGCAAGTTCCTCTTTTGAACTGCATCTGCTATTAGATCGTTGTGGCAAGAGTTAAATGGTGTGACTCAATTCTCTCCTCAGTGCAAGTGGGATTTTGTTCGGAGTCTTACTGCGTCAAGGATCTATTTAAGGGAAACTCTCTTCCTTTTCTTGAGATTCTTCCTCAGACTTTTCCATCCCTAGAGTAGTTTGCTACATGCAACCATGTTGTGGGAGTGTTTCTTTGTGCATTACGTGTTCTCAAAATTGATAATCCCATGGTTGGGCATTTACAATGCTCGACTTGGAGTCGAGATTTCAAGAGCATTGTTGTACCTTTTCTTGTCAGTGGCAATGTTTGTACTCTACTTCTTCCTCTCGTTGTAGTAGTGGTGTCTTTAATTATCTGCCACCTCTCGAACCCTAAGCTTTTATGAGCTGCTTTTATGGTGGTACTCTTTGCGACCACTATCTTTGTTCCTTTTTCATTTGAAAGCATAATTGTTGGCATCAACTCTTATAGGTATTTTGTAGTTGTTGAATATTGATTCTAAGATGTGTGACATGTCGTATATAGTTTGAAAGCTATCTCGACTGGCCTTTTCCTACCTCCTAGTGTGACTCATTGCTTTTACTATATTTTCATACCTCCCACCAGTATTCTCCTTCACAACTTGCTACATAAACACCAATTTTGTTCCACTTCCCCTAGTATTCTAATTTTTGACCTAGACTCCCAGCATTATCTTACTATGAGTTCAATGCCTCAATAATGCATGTGCAGCTGTCGAGGAGGGCAAGGGTGGTTGGGGGCTGCAATTTAGAACCTGTGCTCAAGCACAGGCATAAGAGGTTGCAAACATTTATCACTCCATTGTCCCACCTAATTTTTCACTGAGATTTGTCACCTTGAGTCTCTACCTAATAATGATTGCCTAATCTTTACTGAATCAGACATCCTTGAAGATGCTTCCCACTAGATTCCTGACCCTGGACATATTAGGGAAGATGAAACAATAACGTAATTCAATTACCCTTCATTGACATCTAAAAAACCTCCTTGGTAGAGTTTTAAAGGAGAAGAAAGAGGAGTATTATGGCATATTTTCTACATTCAATGACATCATTCACGCTCATAGGTTCCAAATTTCATGCTTGGAGAGTATGGATGCCCAACTAGCCTATTTGGAGAGCCATCTCTAGTGCAAGCTTAAACCTCTATCTCCTCCAGGCTCCAGTGCTAATGATCCTTCTCTAGCGACTTCCTCGAACTCCTGATTTTCTACCATGTACACTAGTGATATTTTCTTTATAGTTCTTCAGTTGATAGGTTGGCTTGCTTTCAACAGTTCTTTTGTACTTATATGATTACACAAAAGGTGGTCAATATATTTTCCTTCCCTTGTGGCAAAATGAGGCCACCTTCAGTGAACTCATAAAAACATGGACAACTAAAAAATGTATTTTTGATGTTTTGAAATTATGAGGTAATACAAACTTAAATTCACAAAAAAAAAAATGTTTGGTACACTGCTTTTATGTCCCTCTTTATCTAGAAAATTGGGATACTAGTTATTTAATGTTTGTTTCACAAATTAATGGCAAAAACATTATTATAAGAAATGTCTAAATAAAACATTAGTTATAACAAATGTTATTGTTTCAAAAGCCTCGAGGGTTAGCTCAATTGGTCTAGGTCCCGTTGCTAAAGCACCTTTCCATTGGGGAGGTCACGGGTTCAATCTCCTCGACGCTCTCGGGGTTAGGCTTGGATTAATTTGGTAGAGTGGTGTGGTCCCTTCGAGAGGGCCTCGCCTAATTTTCCGCGAAAAAATAAATAAATAAATAAATAAAATAATATATATATATATATATATATATATATATATATATATATATATATATATATATATATATATATATATATATATATATATATATATATATATATATATATATATATATATATATATATATATATATATATATATATATATATATATCCAAGCACCTTTACATTGGGGAGGTCACAGGTTAAATTCTCCTCGACACTCTCGGGGTTAGGCTTGGATTAATTTGGCAGAGTGGTGTGGTCCCGTCGAGAGGGCCTCGCCTAATTTTCCGCGAAAAAAATAATAATAATAAATAAATAAATAAAATAAAATTATATTTATCTATATCTATCTATATATATATATATATATATATATATATATATATAATAGTTATTGTTATGGTTTCAATGTTACATGGACAACCTAGTTTTTAGCTTTATATGGTTAGATGATGACGTGGAAGTGACTAATTGAGCTAGTTGTTAACTCCAACTACAAACTCCTTTATTACAAAATTAAAATACATGGCATGGTGTGAAGCTATTTTCAACAACAATTGCATTTGAAAGTATGAGGGCCAATAGAAAATTGATATTCCAATAAAAGCGAAAATCATCAGGCTTTAACTGAATTTAAACAATAAGATCCTAACATGAGAAAATTTAATCTAAGGAGGATGGAATGGCCCCAAAAAATTCCCTCCCCACAAAGGTGAGACGTAATATATCCATCACTTTTTGTTTCACATAAATTCATTGGGCGAGTGTGATCTATCCTAAAGCTAAGATTTGTTATTTCTAATGCTTGGGAAGAACAATTTGGAGGCCATTGTTTGTTCCTACATGAGTGAGGTTTCTCTTTAGTGATATGGTTCTCTTCCTTTGTTTTTACTTTATTTTATTTGGTGGGTAGGGAATTTCCCAATTTTTCAAGACAAATTGGTTCCAACTGAGATTGTGCAAAACAAATCTTGAAGCTTATGAAGGAATATTGGTTGGATCCAAAGCAATCCAAGCTTCAAGTTTCAATCATGCTTCATCTAGAGTAAGGAGTCTTATGGGGCTTGTTCAATGGGGCCAATCAAACATCCTCCATATTGTGGTGTTGAGGAGGTCCTCAACCTATCGATGTCGCATTTTTTTTCAAATTAGATGTGCTCCTAGGCTTGGGTCCAATATGAAATTTGAATTGGCGAGTATGTGGATGCTCTTGTTTCATGATGTGAAAATTGGTCTTTCTAAGTTACAGGTGTTAGGCGATGCAAAACTAGTTCTTGATTGGGCAAACAATAGGGTTCAAATCTGTCCCAAGGGGCAACTCAATTGGTATTAATTGAAGTGATATGAAATCATGCAAACCAAGAGATTCAACGGTTCAATCCCTTGGTTGTGACCTGGTCTACGGAGAGGAAACGTCGTCAGCTCCAGAGATATAGTGGTAGTGGTTAGAATCGACCTCGTGTCATGCAAGTATGAGATTGACCCAATTATCGATTCCTCTAGGTTACAACAAATAACCCAATTTATAATAATAATAATAATAAGAAGCCCATCCTTAGTCGAACTAAGGATTTTATGTACATATTAGATTGGTCTTCTTTCTTTCATATTTACAAGGAACTAAATGCTTGTCTATTAAACTTTTTAAGGAAACTCTCTCCCTAGAGGTTGGAACATTTATCATCCATGAATTTTTGAGGATTAATAAACTTTCTAAGGAAACTCTCTCCCTATAAGTTGGAACATTTATCATCCATGAGCTTTTTAGGATTGATTGCCCTAAGATATGTCTTCTTTTTATAAGTTTGAAATATAATCTCGTATCTCATTATTCAAAATCATTATATAGTTTGGGTAGTGTTTATTCTATCAAGTTTTTGAAGTAATTCCTTATATTAAAAAAGCTTCAAAGTAAATTGTTCAAAATAGAAAAGTATTAAAATACAACCATTTTTATTTCATTTTTAGCTAATTTTATATATGAACAACCAACCTATAATCTCTTAAATATTTAAATGATAATCTCTTAAGGTACATTCTTTTGAATGGTCCATCCATTTACAAATGGATTTAAATATTTGAAGGATATTTTCTTAAAGTACATTCTTTTGGATGGTCCATCTCTTTACAAATGGTCTCACTTTTCCATAATGAAAATGGAATTAAATTGAATCAAGAAACAAGGATATCACAACTATGAGTTTAAAAGAATATTTGCTAAGTGAAGGTTAGAGAATTATCGGTAAAAGAATGGAAATATAGATAGCTCTAAGTTATTTTAAGTTATTTTGTAACCTAAAAGGATAGCAGTTCCCAAGAATATCTGCTAAGTGAAGATTAGAGACTTATCGGTAGAAGAATAGAAATATAGATAACCCTAAATTATTTCAAGCCTAAAAGGATAGCAATTCCTTTACTGGAAGGTCATTTTAAGTAACCTTCTACTAGCAATCAACTTTCATAACTATTGTACAAGATCCCAAAATATAAGAATTAAAAAGCTCCTTGGCATAAAGAAATTGCAAAGCACTAGAATGGAAGAGTTCTTGTTGATTCTAAAATTGTGAAATAGATAGGCAATGTGAACTTTGTAGCTACATTATTAATTATAACCATAAATTTATTAATATTTATATCTAGTAATTTAAGAACTCAATCTAATAAACATTAAATATATATTTCCTTTTCAAATATTATATTTGATGAAATTATGAAATATATCTTTCCAAGCGATGCCATTTCTTCAATTGCTAAAGTATTGCCTCTCAACTTGAGAAGTCTTAATGTTTTAGTGGGGTTTTTTGAAGTATGGTGATCACTTGAATTTCATAATTGTGGAGCCTTTCATTAAATAATTATATTTGATTATCTAGGAGTTCCGGAGGACCAACTTAATGTTTTTCATATCAAATGTATTACTTGTATAACTTTTTATCTTCCTTTCATTTCCAAAACTAGAAGAGGTGAAGTGTAAAGTATAGGAGATTTATTTGCGCTGGTTATTCCTGGCCCTTCGAGTTATAGGCACTATAGTATTTGAGTTTAACAAATTTGAACACATTAAACAAAAATTTTAATTTTTATGGAATAATAAAAAATTTCAATTTTTTATATATATATAAATTTTCATGATTTTAATCCAAGTTTGAGGTTGGCTCTTCCCAAATTTTTATGAATTTTCATGATTTTAATTAAAGTTTGAGGTGTTATTTGGCCTCTTCTTAAGGCATCCACCATATCAGCATATGTTAAAGCTAAGTTATACACTCGCGCTTTGATGAACAGACTTGGCACTTGTTATATGTCTCTGTATAAGCATCGATATATTTACATAAAGAGGGGCTTGGGAGAGGGGTCTCCACCCTAACCACCCAATTGTGTACCAAAATGCAATAAAAAGAGCTTACTTCACTTCACGACTACTCGTCCACCCTCATTACATGAAATTAAACCGATTCAAAGAGACCAAAGGACTCATCAATTCATTCTTCCAACCAGACTAGTTGGAAGGACAAGCATCCCTCCTCCACAACTTGGTTTGACTGCATCTCCTCGTCTCCTCCTTTAACCCGATGTTCTCCCTTCTTCATATCCACTTAGGTTCTTGGTTGTTTGTTCTTCATTGTGTCCCCTTTGTTCCACGAATTTGTTTATATATATGGGACATGGAGCACCCAAGGATCACATCCATTGGGTTTCCACCATACATCGTACCCCTTTGTATTCGAGCCGATTCAAGTGCAACCTACTCACTCATATTCACGACTCGTGCCAACCGCTTAGTGCATTTGATCGATTCCTCCCAGTGCATTCGATCGATTCGTCCTTTTAATCGAGCCGACCCCTTGGCCCTTCCACCCGCACCCTCTGTCATTCCATTTAGCTCCCATGTCATGTTGTGATCGCTCCAACTTGCTCAGTCCATATTCCCATCATGTAGTGAAATGGAGTGTGCACCCTGTCTCATGCGCATCTCATGTCATATGTTTTATTATTATTATTATTATTATCCAATTTTAAGGTCTCGTCCAAGCTAGACACCAAATTGATGTATGAGACCGCCTTGTTTGTGGGACAAGGGACCCACCTCCGCGCAATGATTTGACTACTAAGCTTACGAAGGCATACATACTCTAACCCCCTCTGGTTTTGAACCTGTGACCTCTTAGGAGGAAACACATGCTCTTAACCATTAGGGCCACTCAAGGAAACACATGTGCCTTCGCATTCGCATGGTGCTGGAAGTCCACTCATCTTGGGCATATGCACCCTACTTTCTAAGTCGTGTTGTCGAGGTCAAGCATGTGTGCCTATCGTTGTGCCCAATCATGCCACTCGATTTTCTTGTGTGCCCATATCACACGAAAACCCTAATTTGTTGCAATTATCATCACATTTTCTGCAATATCCATGTCATTGCATTCGCACGCCTTCGGTTAAGTGCACACTCAAATTAGAGGGTCTTCTAAACAAATGTAAAGAAGGTTGCACCCTCTTGGGTTTACAATAAGAGATCTAAAGATGACCAAAAACTAGTTATGGAAGCTAGTACTGCAACTAAAATTAAAGATAATTAAGGATGTAAGGATGACAAGACAAAGGCAAAACTAAAATCCCTAGAGTAGAAAAGGAAGACAATGGTAGACGAAAAATCCATGGGGGATTAAAGAGTATTAGAGATTCGAGCAATAATTAGCATTGGGTTATAAGATCACTAATTTTTTTTCATAAATTTGCTAATCATATGCACAACATTAATATGATCTAGTGAATGACAAGAGAAGGCAATGCAAAATCTCTCTTTTAAAGCTATTTAAAATATTTGAGTGGTCCATTTGGGGTGATATATAAGGAATGAAAGAGATTAAAAATAACAAATTGTGTTAGAATGACCTTCTTTCATGAGTTTATAGAAGATAATAAGAATTTATTTGACCCAATATATCAAAAGAAGAGCTACAAATAATCCTTCACAATGTTTGAGGATATGAGATCTAACCTTGATGGATGGACAACTGAATTTGTTATGGGGCTTTATGAAATAATAGCAGAGGATCTATTCAGGGTTGAAGAAGAATCCAATCCACATGTAAGATTCTAGGAACTTTCATCCCACCTTTTTGGCACTTACATCAGAAAAAGAGGAAATTGTTGGTACACAAAAAAATCCACTTGCAGATTGAAAATCTTACCAATAATTAGCACCAAGTGATAAGAACACTAAATTTTTTCATAAATCTGCTAATCACAAGCACAATATTAATGCAATCTAGTAAATGACAAGAGAACATAGTTCTAAAGCTACCTCTTTTATACGTATTTGAAATATCGGGGTAGCCCATTTTGGGGTTACATACAAGGAATGAAAAAGAGACACAAAAATTTGTTAGAATAACCTCCTACTTTCATGAGTTTATGCAGGAAGATAATTAGATGCAAATTGACCCAATATCAAAAGAAGGGCTATATATAACACTCCATAGTGTCTGAAAGGATAAGAGCTTTAACCTTGTTGGACGGATAATTGAATTCCTTATAGGGCTTTATAAAATAATAAAAGATATGTTGAGGGTTATATAATATCCAATCCACATGCATGACTCTAGGAGCATTAAAATGCCACCTTTTTTAGACTTAATCTAGAAAAATACAAGAGTGGATAATCTGATGACTTTAATCCTAAATCTATGTATAATGGGGTCTTAAAAATAATAGCTACAATCATAGTATTAAGGGTTTTATATGACGACTATTCTTATCCATGTGAGATTCAAGGTACAACTATTAAATTGGATCATGGGTTCAACTTCCCTTGTTATCCTTGTATCAATGGTGTGACATCTACTTTTGGACCATTTAGAGGTCTCACACAATGTTGCCTTTTAGCACCATTATGCTTTTGAGCTATAGATGGAGGGCTCACTATAACTATTTTTCACTCTTCTATGATAGATCTTTAAGAGATGCTTCTAAGCTTTAAAAAAAAAAACTAAAAAAAAAATAGAGCTATATTGTATGACTAAAGTTTGGCAATTAATACACAAGAGTCCTCGATGTGTTTCAATGTGCTAAAGGAGATTCAGATCGAGCACATTAGTGTTTTCTTTACCGTGTTTCTAGAATCCAAGATTTTAATACAAAAATTTCTTTTAAAACCAAATGATTATAGTATAAACCACTAGAGTGGTTGATAACAAAAAAAATAAGAACAAATACCTGGAGTAACAAATGGTTTTTTAGGGGTGGAAGGTTAGTACCTATCAAATCTAGGTTGGAAGCCATCTCTACATATCGGCAATCTCTAGCCTATATCCCAAAAGGAATTTTAGAGAAAATTATATAAGTTTAAGATTTTTTTACTTTTGAAACATGGAGTAAGAGGGAATTCCCTTGGTAAAATGACAAAAAATAACCGAAGGAAAAGAATCAAAAGGTCGCATTGGTAAATTCCTACGAATGAAGTGTGTATGGAAAGTTATAACAAAAGAAGAACTCTAGAATTAGATGATTATTTAAAAATATTTTGAGCCAAACAAATTAGAACATTTGATTAGAAACTCAATCAATCCCAGAGGGATGCATCCATTGCATGGAAACCAATGATAATAACTTGGACACTAATAGGGCACTAGTTAGCATGGAACATTAGTAATGGAAATGGGGTGAGGATTGGAATTGTCCCATGGGTAAGTAGTGGAACATAATAACACTACACACATAATGTATCTTCAACCTAGCCAATGCAACAACTCGAAAAACCTTCTCCATTTTGCAATGAGAATGGAGCTTGAAGAAGAAATCTCAAGAAATAAAGTTAAAAGGAGACAAGATTCACTAGGAACCATTCATAAATGTTGGAATAATGATCCATTTGAAATTATTAAATTTATTATTTTTTAGTGAGAATGATTGATGAGAGATTTATGGAATGATTGATAAGAGATTTATGGAGTGATTTTTGAGATATTATAGCAGATGGAAGACCTCTCCTCATATATAAATATATGTTATTGATAATGAAAGTGTGTCTGTGTGCATTATAGTTAAATAATTTTGCTTTGTTATTTGTTTTTTTTGTGCTTTTCATTTGGTATCAGAGCTTGGTGTGTGTCATTGTGTTGTAGAATTGATGTGCGTGAAAAACAAATCTACATGGAGCTAGCTATGAAGCCATAAAAGTAGTGAAGCATTCCTCCAAAAGATTAATTGCTTATCTGCAATTTTATTTATGCCAACCACCGCAATTTATTCATCTATCTGTAATTAATTTATTTTTCATTGTTACTATTTCAATAAAAAAATCCAAAATATTAATGCATATCAATCCTAGCCATATGGCATACATCATGGAGACACGTGGATTGTGTGAAATTCTGTGCAAATCTATGTTTGTTGAAGTTGAGTGTATCCTTCAATTTTTTTTAAATCAAGAACGTAGAACAAGGCTTGTTGTGAGACCTAAGCTTATAAACTAGCCTTCCAAACAAAAAATTATGGGTGATGTGTGTGAAATATGGTTGAGCTTTCATATTTAAAGGGTTAAGTCAAAATATATAAATTAATTTTTTCTTTGCAGAAACCTGCATTGAAAAGTGCAAAGCATGAAAAAATTAAAATATTAAAAGTTACTTTCACCATAAATCTTTTTCAGGTTGGACACGAAATTTACAAATTAGATGGCATGAAGCTTGAAGTTTTAAAAAAAATATGAAAAATTTACGGCTTTAGTTTAAAGTGAATAGTGGTGTAAGTGAAATTCTTGTGTTTGTATGTGAATAATTTTGTCTTCTTGATTTTAAAAATAAAAAAAGATGGAGTGAGAATTTTCCCTTTCAATATATTTTGCAAGATTCAAGAAGAGAAAATTGGTGGAAATTTTTTAATATAATTCGCAAGATTCAAGGAAGAGAGAGAATTTGTGGAAAGTTTTGAAAGCAAGATTTGAGGAGAGAGAATTGGTGGAAAGTTTTGAAGGGAAAATATTTTTATGAGAGAAATATTTTTAAATTAATCTTTTCTTGGTTGAATTATAAATGTGGGACTATATTTTTTATTGTAAAGGTATTTTATATATTTTCTCACAAGTAGTGTAAAAAAAGTTATATTACCTTCTCTCTCATTAAGAGATATTGTATTAATTGAGAAACAATAGTAAGAGAGGAAGTCTTGAAGGAGTCTTATTTAATATTTGAGCTTCTTAGCTCTTCATTGTATTCAAACATTAATAAAAAGGATATTTTGTTGTGGTGGTTGAGTCCCAATTTTTTTTGAGACATTGATTCTTGTCCGGAGTCAAAGTGGGACACATTGTGTTCTTTTGTGCATTTTATCTCTCTCTCTCATGGTGACAAACATTATTATGTTGCCTAAACTTGTTAACACAAATCATTTTTATTAAGGCAAACACATGCAACACATATTCATCACTAAATATTTATGGGAACCTGTAACTGATGGATATGCTATGCCTTCTCTTGCTGAATTCAAAGTATTAGATAATAATGAAAAGAAAATCCCTAAGAAACTTATTAAGAAGGATAATGAAACACTTTCACTTATAAAAAGTGTTGTTGAAGAACCTATATTTCCAAGAATCAGTGATGTAGTAACATCTGAAGAAGCATGAGATATCTTAAAAAACACATGAAAAGTAATGAATCCATTCATGATTACATCATAAAAATGCAAGATCTTGTTAATGATATGAAGTCATTAGGTGAAGACATTCCAAAAATAACGCTAATTGAGAAGATTTTAAGAAGTGTTCTTCCCAAGTTTCATATTGTCGCTACCAATATTAGTCTCCAAAGACTTAAATACAATGGAAATTGTTGATTTAAGTGGATTCATGTTAATTGTTAAGAAAATCTACCATCTGAAAGTGGAACATGTTTTTTCTGCAAAACATAGAGGAAGAAGATGAAGCAAGGGTCAATATTAAAATCAAAATCAAAATAGAAATCAACAAAGTTCACAAGGAAATGCATCTCCATCGAGAGGTAAATGAAGGAATCACAATGAATTTATAAGAAGAGGCAGAGATGGATCTCGTGGAAGATGACAAGGAAGAAAGGGAGGCATCAATGGAGGAAAAGATAAAGGGCCACAATATTATTATTGCCAAAAATTTGGCCATCTTGAAAGAAATTGTTATACAAAAATGTGAGATATGGATCATAAAGGAGACAATATAGTTGTTGAAGAGACTAGGAATGAGAAGTTATTTATCTCCGATTTGATGGCACATAGTGAAGAAAGTGAAGCATGGTATATTGATTTGAGATGTTCAACTCATATGACATCTCAAGAGGAGTTGTTTACCAAAATTAATGACAATTATTCTAATAAAGTCATATTTGGTGATGATAGTGTTTCTAAAGTGAAAGGGAAAGGCACGATTGCAATACCAACATTGCGTGGTAAGAAGTTAATTGAGGACACTTTGTTGACACTAGCGTTGAAGAAGAACCTACTTTTTGTAGGATGGATGATGGAGCAAAATTACAAGTTAGTATTTGATAATAAAGAGTGTTTTCTCATGGATAAGTTGAATCAAATTGTAGTTTAGTAAGAGACAATATCACTGCAGACAATTTTCAAGTTCTCCTTTGATTCAAGTAATTCACATAGTTTGAAAGCAATAGAAGAAGCAAATAGTAAGCTTTGGCTCTTAAAGATGGGACATCTAAATCTTCAAAATGTGGCATTGTTGAGAGAGCAAGAACATGGTGAATGGTCTTCCTTATATTAAGTTGGATGAAGAAGTATGTGAAGGGTGTATCTTTGAGAAACAACACAAAATAACAAAAAAAAATTCTCAAATAGAACATGGAAGGCTAAGAATCATCTAGCATTAGTGCATTCAAATTTGTGTGGTCCAATGGAGACTGTCTTTTAGAATGGCACACTATTTTCTCACTTTCATTGATGATTATTCTAGGACGACATGGGTGTTTTTTTGCAAAATAAATATTAACTATTCTCTCACTTTTTGAATTTAAAGTTTTAGCTTAAAAGCAAAGTGGTTTTAAAATTCTCACCGTAATAACAAACAATGGGGGGGAATAAAATTCAAATAAGTGTTTGAGTTATTGCAAGAAGAATGGGATAAAGAGAGAGTTTACCACTTTATACTCTCCTCAACAAAATGGAGTCACAGAAAGGAAAAATAAGACCGTAGTTGAAATGGCTAATATCATGTTAAAAACTACATCTGTTGGAAATGAGTTTTTCGCTGAGCCAGTACACAACAATATATACTCTTAATTGGTGTCCTACAAAGGTAGTGTTGAATTGAAAACCAGGGGAAGCATGGTGAAAATACAAGCCAAGTGTTGCACATGTGAAAGTTTTTTGTTGTACTACATATGCAAATGTTCCAAAGGAAAAGAGGAAGACATTAGATGATAAGAGCGTGAAGTCCATCTTTATTGGACACAGTACCAAAACAAGTTACAAATTGTTTAATCCTGAAGCAAAGGTGATAATCAGCAAAGATGTTGGGTTTAATGAGAAGAGAATCTATGAACCAAAACAAGTACGGTCTAAATTTAGGAAAAACACAGTGAACATTAGTGATGGATCAAATCCCACGTCAATAAAGATACACGAAGTCAAGAAGCTTAAGTGGCTTGAAAAGGGTCGTTCAAAAAGCAATATGTTGGATAAAAAAATTGAATGAAGAGTTACTAGATAACCACATGATTAGGAAGGTGATCGAAAAAAGAAAAATGGAATGAAGCTATGGAAGTTGAATTGAATGCCTCGATGAAAAATGATACATGGGTCTTGGTTAAATTACCAAAAGGAAAAGATGTAATTGGCACCAAATGAGTTTATAAAACCAAGTATAAATCAAATGGCACAATTGATAAGTACAAAGCTTGTTTAGTTGCAAAGGGATATGCACAAAATGAAGGCATTGATTACACTAAGACATTTGCCCCAATGTCAAAGTTGGATACCAATATGGTTCTTGCAATATTTGCATAGTACAAATGGCCAATTCTTCACATGGATGTTAAATCTACTTTTCTGAATGGTTATGTGAATGAAAAAATTTATGTGCAGTGGCTTGAGATTTTTGAAATCCCAAGAAAAAAATAAATAAATAAAAACAAAACAAAATGACTTATGTTTATAATTTAAGCAAGAAACAAGGGCATGGTATTCATGAACTGACAAGTAATTTCAAGATCATGGCTTAGTTAAAAAATTATTTGAACATCATCTTTATATATTCCAATCAAGACATTTTGATAGTTGTCTTATATGTTAATAATTTGATATGCACAGAGAACAGTGATGGAGCTATTTCAAAAGTTTAAGTCACATATAATTGTCGAGTTTGAGATGACAAATCTTGGTGAGTTGCATTATTTATTAGGTATTGAAATTTGGCATAACGAAGATGGTATTTTCATGTCACAAACCAAATATATTTGGGACATTTTGAAGTTCAAAATGTTGGGTTGCAAACTAGTGACAACTTTGAAAGTTGAGTTGAAGTTATATTGACAAGATGACTCCAATTCAATTGATGTTACCTTGTAACGTCAATTGGTTGGAAGTTTGATCTACTTAACTAGATCAAATATTTCCTTTGCAATCAATATGGTATCGAGATTTATGGTAGAACCCAAGGAATTGCATTAAAAAACAACAAAAACTCTTTTAAGATACTTGCACGAAAAAATTGGTTATGATTTGGCATACAAGTCTAAAGAAGATTTCTAATTGATTGGTTATACTAATTCAAATTGGGTTGGATGCCTATATGACAAGAAATCAAGTTCAAGTTATTCATTCAACATGGGTTCAACAACACTTGTTTGAAGTACTAACAAGCAACCTACAATTTCTCTCTCCACAGCAAAAGCAAAATATAAAGTACTAACAACATGTAAAGCAATTTGGTTGAAAAAATATCTAGAGGGTCTACAAGAGCAACCCATTTAGTTGATATGTTATAATCAAAGTGTTATTCAAATGAACAAGGATCCAATTTTTCATAAGAAAATCAAGCATACTTGATATTCAATATCATTTTATTCGAGATTTGGTTCAACAAGTAGCGATCAAGGACGTGTACTACAAATGAACAAGGAACTAATATATTCGCCAAAGCACTAAAGAAAAATTCTACACATTCAAAGATGATCTAGGAATATTTCCAAATGAGCATTATGGGGAAGAAATGTTGTTATAATGATCAATTTGAAATTATTTAAGTAGTTATTTTTAGTGAGAATGATTGATAAGAGATTTGAAGAGAGAAATAGGAAACGATTGATGAGATATATGTGGAAAAAATTATGAAGTGATTTTTGAGAAATTATACTAAATGGCAAATTATCTAAAGTATAAATATGCCATTGATAATGAAATTGTGCTAACCGGAGTGCGCACTATAATTAGATAATTTTGCTATGTTATTTGTCTTTATTTGTCCTTTTTAGATAATTTTCCTATGTTATTTGTCCTTTTTAGATAATTTTGTTTTGTTATTTGTACTTTTTAGCTCGTGCTTTTTCAATAAAAAGCAAATAAAAGCCAATTCACATTCGCATCAAAGAGACTCGTGTTTAACTTGTTTAATCAAAGAAACCACCAATAAGGATTCACACTCCAAAAGTTTATGTTTAACTTGTCTAATCAAAGAAACCGCCAATAAGAATTCACACTTCAAAAGTTTATGTTTAACTTGTCTAATCAAAGAAACCACCAATAAGGATTCACACTAAAGAGTCACTTTGGTGGCAAGTCATTATTAGGACTTTTCACAAAGGATAGATATAGAAGCTTAGTAGATATGTACTACTATGTAAATAGGAACAAGGCAATATTCGCCACTTACTAAATGTCTTGACAAGGATTGTTTACCAGGAACCCCTATTGCGGATCGTTGAGAAGGAAACTCTATTTAAGAGTGATTTCAAAAGTAACATCAAAATGTAGCACTAAAGACTAACAATATCATGTGCAATGTAGCTGGCTATAAACACTATACAATATATCCCTATTTGAGTGTGCATTCCAAGCCATTCCAATTTACTTATAAACACTTGAATATTCAATACATATATATATATCCCTATTTGAGTGTGCATTCAAAGCAAATCCATTTTACTCAATACTTCAAATCACATCAACCTATCCCGCAAGACAACAAATTCATACTCCTGTTAACAAATTTGGTGGATAAAGTTACTTTTTTGAAGATAGTCACCGCACCCCCTCAAAGAGGTATTATTTTATCTCACACATTGAAGTTAGAGGTGTCTTTTACCTAAATAAATCAACTTCAAAGTAGGGACAGGGGAGGGCACAAAACTAAACTTCATGCATCGAAATTACTATCACAACATTTCGAGGTTGAGGTATTATTTTATCTAACACGCACCGAAGTGGGAGGTGTCTTTGACACCAACATAAACTTTAAAGTAGGACCACCAGAGTTGGATGTGTCTAACCGTATACAACCCCAACATCAACTTGAAAGTAGGACCAGGGGAGGGCACAAACAACTGAACTTCATGCATTGAAATTACTATTACAACTATCAAAGCAAGTTTTAAAATTCAACGTAATTGGATTCTTTGTTAGTAACCATTTGGATAAATGGCTAGACCAGAATGATAAATTTGTTCTTCAATTGAGTTATTAAAATTTGATATTAAATTTGATCTGGTATTTTCAGGTACACTACAAAGAATTTAATGTAGTTTAATGGAGAAACAAATTCCCTGTGAAAAAAAAGGCGTACAACTTGATGAGGGTACAAAGTTATAAAAGGAAATCAAAGATAGTAATCGATTACAAGAACTCGTCAAGCTTTATTTGCTAACCATTGAAGACTCTCAAATACAAGTCTCATAGCAAAATGAGCAAATAAAGACTCATCGCAGCCAAACCATTGTATCTTAAGAGAAGAATTCAGCATATAGCAAAGATTTTCCGAGATCTCTACTTTTCCTTTTCACCAAATTTCAGCCTATAGAGCAAAAATACAACAGTTTTCAAGCATTGACTTTCATCAGAATAGGCTTTGCTAATCTGTGAACAGATATATACCATGGAGCAAAAGATGCTTGTGAATTTGTAACACTGATACAGGAATAGTTTTTAACATCCTTTTGGGCTTTGTGAAGAGGAAAATTTGATGATGACCATTTCAAATACTCTAAAACATTTTAAAAAAAGTACAATCTTTCAACTCAAATAGAAAGTATGATGTCATGTAAAAAAGTGATTGGCCAACATCAATGAAAAGTTAAGGGTTAGCATAGAAAAAAACCCTCTAAAATTAAAAATTTATTGATTCATAACATACAACTCCAGCATCCCTACATTTAAAAACGTTAAGCTTAACAAGAAAACTGGGATCATGGATTGCCATTCATCCAAAGGGAACCCACTGTTGCCCTTGATGTACACTATGTAGAAGGTGCATTCTCGTGTATGAAAACTTTTACATTATCAGTTTTGGCTACATAAGAACTGGAATGTAGAGTTAAAAAAACTATAAATAAAGTAAGAAATTTTAAGCTTGTGACAGGAATAAAGCAACCATGTGGCTCGTCAGAGGAAAATAATATATTGCATTCATTTGATTAACATCCAGGAGAGTCACAAGGAATAAATCCCTACACTTAAATTCTATTCATGGCTAGCATACAGAAAACATTGAGATGTTTACAATTACTGTACAGATACAAAATGTAAAACTGCAAAGCAGTTTAAAATTTGCTGAAATAAACACAGTAACAGATAAACCGATACATTTAAGGGAAATTAATTTTCCTATCTTCAAAAATATTATCCCACCACACCTAAAAGAATAGATGAGGCTGACAAATTACTAACGACATGACTAAATACACCAATGTTTAAAAATAAGAGGGGTAACCTTAATTTTGAATATAAAATCGTGATAACCTGGAAGCTTTCCCGACACAACAGCCTAAAGAAGGACGAGGCTGACAAATTACTGACATCATAATTATATAATGTAGATTTTAAAATTTATGAAAGTGGAACTGCAATGGAGAAACGTCAATTTAGCAACAGGTAAACCTCAAGTGTCAAAAATGTTGTTCTATAATAAGATGCAAGTCTTTATGAGCAAGAAAAAGGAATAAAGTCTACCTTTATTCCTGTTCATCTCTTCTCAAATATTTAAAGATATAATCATCTGAACAAAATAATAAAAATTCAAATAACTCAGATCACTTTCACCAGATATAGACCAGAAAACAAAACTGATCCGTTCATATATTCTAAAGACATTCAAAAATGAAGACATTAAAAATAACCATCTATCCCTAAATGGCCGCAGAAGTCTACTCAAGACCAAAACTAAGGAGACAATATTCTTGACATGCAACTTCAAACCAACTAGTCCAACCTTGGTAAGCCCCAATTTGGGATAAGAAAAAAATTCAAGAACATAATTTAACTAGCCTCAGCTAGAGGGTACTCAAAAACGACATCCTTTCCACATAGTTTTCTGTAAACTCCCCCAAAGGTCTCCAACTTGTACTCTGTGTTATTGCGCTCCTTAGGATCCAGGTAGATCTGTAATGTACCAACATTTCGCCAAAATAAAATACATAACACAGAAAACCTTAATACTAAACGTTAAAATTAAAAAATTAGATTTGCATTTTCCCAATCAACTTACCTTCATTATCTTGGAACCAGAAAACCTTAATACTAAAAGTTAAAATAAATAAATAAAAAATAGTTTTGCATTTTCCCAATCAACTTACCTTCATTATCTTGGAACCATCAACGCGATATCTAACTCGCTTCCCAACAATTTCTGCAGGATAGACAAGGTCTTCCAAAATTGCCTCATGAACTGCTGTCAATGTACGACTGCGAGGTCTAACAGCAGCTGAACCTTTCTTTGGTGGCCTCATTATTCTCCTTGTTGCAATCAAAACTACATCCTGTTTCTCAGGGAAATGACCCAAAATTAATGCTGTTGTATATCCAGGGCATGCATTAACTGAAACACAAGCATAAAAGTACCATAAGGATAAAGATATTAACCTTTCCACTGAACTTCTTTTCCAGCTCCCGCACAAGCCTAACATGGATCTTGCGAAAAGCCTTTCTCAAGCGGTATGGAACATGAACAACAACTGCCTTACGGTTTCCAGAGACGTCATATTGACTGAAGAGACATTGGAAATGAGCATTAGCACACACTCGAAAAATTTACTTCTAGAAATATAATAACAACAAGCAAATACAGATGTACAATAAGTTTTACACAGTTAACTTGAATACCTGGCAGAGTTGATAAACAAATCTTTCAATTCACTTTTAAGCTCCTGATTGGTGCTCTCCAGATCAAATAGAGCCTGTCATGGAATATAAAAATCATGAGAAAAGAATACAAATATACAGAAATATGGGGACAATTATAAGAATTGCAGAAATGATTAAAGCTAACCTGAGCCACAGACTCCTCAAATTCATTGGGCTCAGCATTCTTTTCCTTCTGGATTTTCCTTCTTGCAGTGTACATGATTGCAAATGCTTGCCTGTAAATCAGGATATTAATCAATAATAACTTTGACCCTTCTAAACTATGTACAAGAGTGTACAACAATATTGCCTGGAATTTGGATTATTTGCCAGACAGACAATGAAACAACAAATCACTTGCTCATCAAATGTGGCTATGCAAAATAATATGAACAGAAGCTTGAATCATTGATAGGTGATTCAGTTGAAGATTGTTTTAAAACCTGTGTAAATAAAATAAGGTCCAAAGAAATATAGAACTTTGCCTACATGGTCATCTGGGGAATATGGTTAGCAAAACATTCACACCCAGTTTTTGATGTCTTACTCAAAAAAGATCCGTAGCATTCAAGTGCAAGTTGAGAGTTAAGAAAAGAAGGCTAAGACAAAACTGAAGAATTGACCATTGACAAATGAGAGGACTGAGATTCTGTTGATAAGGACAGGTCAGGTCCACCAGAACTAATTGGTGCAGGAGGCATTTCATGGCAAGAGCTAACCAGCCTGCCATAGGGCATTTAATGCCCCTATGGAGGCTGGTTCACCCTAAATGGCCATGGGCAGCCATAGGAAGATTTGACCGCTGCCGTGCAATTCTCCGATATTTTGGTGCCCCACCATTGCCTTGCTGGCACTCGCCATGCTGGCACATATTCAAAATGAATTAGTCACCCGCTCGCGCCAATATGCCCAGCGTTCAACCATCCTGGCCCTTTTCTCTCGCCCACGCGAATCCTCTTTGCTCCCGGACCTCACCTGCGATGCTACACTTGTGCGCTCATCTGGAAGCCTCACAGGACCTGCTCGTCTCCTCACCTGCAACGCTACCTGCAACTAGCACAGTGTTCAAATCCCCTGGCTCAGCCTACGGTCATGTAGGTTTTGGTGAGTTGCCATCCGGCTCCTTGCGCGCCTTGCTCTGCAGGAGTAAACACATATCTAACGCTTTCGTTTTAATCAATGGAAGAGAATTGATGTTCACAGAAACTGGCAAATGTATTCTTTAACCTATTTTAATCTGTTTAAATGGCAATTCGAACAATGTATATTTTAGAATCTGCAATTTTATGAATAACCGGATTCTGACCCAGTGGGGACGATTTTATTAGCCCTTAGATCACGCCCTCACAAGCCACAGCTCAACGTGTACTATATAGCACGACCTCTGATCTTAATCTCATATATTTATACCTCTCGCCCTGCATAAATCCACCGGTATGGGAAATAGGGGATTGTGGCTCCTAACTGAGGCACTCTCGTGGGTATCTAATGAAAGTTTGAATTCCCTCCGATTCCATTCTCTTCCACGAAGTAAACCTTCAAGGCAACATCTCCCTTGATGTGCGAGAAAATGCCCCTCTTTTCCAGTGGTAAATGTTGCACAACTGCTTCTTCCTCTCTGACAACGCTACTTCCATAAATCCTGACTCTTCCCATGAAATTATTGGTGTGAGCTGATTTATTATCATGATATACATGTACATCTATTGTCTCAAAGGAAAAATTAGAAGGATCAGGGAGAGTGAATAAGAAATTTTCATTCCATACTGGAGTTGGATCTTTGTCTTTAGGAACAATGCGAAACCTCTGGTGGGCAAATTCAACCTCAATATAAGCACTTGATTAACCGTGCCTATCCTTGGGCATCAAATTGTGGGCACTAATAACCTCCACCACTAACCTGAGCTTACTCATTTTTCTCTTTTTTTACCTCTGAAAAACACAGCAGCATGGTGAACCCCCTTCCTCTTGGGTGAAACTCTAAAGTAATAAGCCTCGCTCAAAGCAAAATTGAAATAAATTTGTCTCTACAGGCCAAGTTGATAAGTTTGACTTAATAAAACAAAATATCAAAGTGCTCCTCTCTGATAGATATATTTATAAAACTTATATGCCTCGATAATCCAAGATTCCAAAGTGATATGGTTTACTTCATACCCAAATGCAATAATTAGCAGCAACACTCTCCTTAACGGACTCAAAGCTCCACTAACCTTGTAAACCCACAAACCTGTAAATTATGGGGAAAATTTGGGATGTCAGCAAGGAAATCAAGACTTACTTGAGAAACAAAACTCAATTATTATACTGCACTAAAACAAAATAGCATCTGTTTGCTTAAGAAAGAAAAAATCAACCTTTATAGACATTATTGAACTCGACCAACCCCCTTTAATCATTTTTCCAAAGACCATAGCAGAGGAAAATAGTTTAACACAATGTTTAAAACCCAACGGAAGGACACCATAGAAGGATAAGATACCAACACCTTATAATACAGGACATATTTAGATTGCATATACCCAGTGTTTTATGCCATAACAATAATAGTTTTCTGATTTATAGGAAAGCAAATAACCATTACTGGTCAAATCACATGTTGGTCATATTCAAATCCATAGTAGAGGCATATGGAGTAGTTGGAACAATTCCAAGGCCTTTAGGCTGAAGCTAACAACAATAAGTGATTGCATAGTCACTTGCTACATCTAGTTCTGTGAAATAAAGATGAGATTATCTCAATGCACATCAATTGTTTTGGATCATATAATTTATCCAACATCACAAACAAGCTGAGAAAACTACTGGTAAGAAATACAAACAAAAGAATAGGAAACATAACCTCTCCCTTTAACATATCTCTGTTATTACATAAGAAACAACAAGCATTGCACTGGCCAAAAACTCAATTTTAGAGACAAATTATTAAACTGGTTTCCATCAACAGATCTATGCATTCTCTTCCTTTCTCAGATGATGTAATCTCAACAACTATTAATCTTCCTTGATTCTCCCAGACAATCGAAAGTCTATGAAAGGCAGACCAACAGTTATACGACACTTCCAATTCATAAAAAATACGCAGACCACCAGTACTTGCTACTAATCTCTCTAATGTGACAGGGACATAAATGTGTTAGTATAGGAATTTTTCAAGAATCCAAATTATTCAACAGATGAGACAATCCAATTAATGTTATCTGTTATATACGAGTACTTGAACCAATTGATTTTTAATCTGGAAACTATAAGTGAAAAAAGCTTCTCTATTTAAAGGCAGAATACTAAATAGTTTGTGGTCATGAGAAATAATCGAGAATTAGGGGTGCTAGGATTACAAACTACAATTACCCTGACTTCTCCATTCTCCAATTGTTGTTCCATAATAAAAGCCTTCACCTTGTTGGTCTTTTACTTGAGACACACTTCAACAAAATGACCACAGCTCTCTGAATAGTATGTAGTCAAAAGCACTTCACTATTGAAGGCAGAACACTCCATTGTCATGAGAACAAATTGAGATTTAGAGGTGGTAGGATTTACAAACTAAAATCACTCCCACTTCCATGTTTTCTAATTGTTATTCCATGATGGAAGTCTTCATACAAGAGGATCAGTTGTCCAAGCTTCTCTATTTGAAGGCAGAATACTAAATTAAGATTTAAGAACAGCATATCCAAGCTTCTCTATTTGAAGGCAGAATACTAAATTAAGATTTAAGAACAACATATCCAAGCTTCTCTATTTGAAGGCAGAATACTAAATAGTCTGTGGTCATGAGAAATAATTGAGAATTAGCAGTGCTAGGATTACGAACAACAATTACCCTGACCTCTCCATTCTCCAATTGTTGTTCCATAATAAAAGCCTTCACCCTGTTGGTCTTTTACTTGAGACACACTTCAACAAAATGACCACAACTCTCTGAATAGTATTTAGTCAAAAGCACTTTTGAGATTGAAGGCAGAACAATCCAATGTTCTGAGAACAAATTGAGATTCAGGTTAGTTATTTGTTGCCCAGACCAGTGTTTTTAAAACCGGAACCGGTGACCGAACTGGTCCACCTAATGAACCGGTTTACCGACCGGAACCGGTCTAACCGGGGCTGGTTTGGTCTAAACGAACCGGTTTTAAAAAAATACATTAAATAATTAATTTTTAATGAAACAAAACTATTTTTAAGATGTAAAACCATGATTCCAAGCCAATAGAGACAAAATATGCAAAGTTTGCTCATTTATATACCATGCAAAGGTGATTATATCAAAATGGCACCGAGTGCAATACATATCATCGACAAAATAGCAAAATACATAAGAAATGAGGCTCTAAATGGCCTATAAAGTCCAAAAACAATGCTGCAAGCTATGAGGCCATTGGCCTACTACAAGTCTATAGTGTACACCAATGTTTTACAACTCGGACTCGGACTCGGACTCGGCCGAGGATCGACTCCGACTCCGACTCCGACTCGGTAATGACTCGGCCGGCTCGATTTCAATGACTCGGTCGTTGTAAAAAATACATTAAATATTTATTTTTTTTATAAAAAAACATAATTTTAAATATTGATGGGGATGGACAATTATTCTGGTGCTGGGCAAGCAGCAAGCAGGAAGGGGATGAGTCATTAGGAAATTAATATAATTGTATATATGAATTGTCGATGAAGTTAAGAGGAAGAGGACTGATACTTTTAGTCTTCATTAATATCTTGATAGTGTAATCAGGCCTTGGTCTCCAATAAATGGGTGTGAACTATAAAGATAAACTTCAGTTCTTTATCAGTGTCTCCCTGAACCTTGGAATTCTAATCCAAATTGCATCAATATCATTTGTTGCAGAGTGCATGGAAAGATGCATCAAGGCAGTATTTGAGTGCAGCATGTAATTGAAATGGTTCCTTCGATATTTACCAAAATTTATTGAACGATAAAAGAATTCCAATCTCTTGAGGTGACATATAGATAAAAGTTTCAAACAGACTTTTCCTAGTGCTCACTATTGAAATATGAGTCAAATAGGCAAGAAATACACTTCACTGTCATCATGCTGAGCCAAGCAGTGAACAGAGTCACAGGCATTGATAGTATCCACTCATTTCTTAAAGGGAGGCAATTAGAAAACGAGTAATCAAATCACCTTAAGGAATAATGAGGATCTGAATTTCAATATGTAATTGTAGTGGTTCTTATTGCCCTCAATATAATATTGGTGGTAATACAAACATTTTATGTACAGACTTTAAGCTTCTTTCAAATCTGAGGTGTAATTTATCAAGATCTTATGTCTCAACTCTCATAATCCTGAAATATTGTCTCAAAAAGAACTTGTAGTTCTTTAACTTTACCAAAAATCACAAAAAAATGAATAAATTTCATGTTTTACGCTGCCCAGCTGTAGTTTCATTGACTCGGCCGAGTCAATACATGACCCGGCCGGGTTGACCGAGTCAACTATGACTCGGCCGAGTCATTGGATGACTCGGCCGAGTCATAGTTGACTCGGTCAACCGAGCCGGGTTGCTGGCCGGGTCAAAGATTTTGGTAATGGCTCGGTTCGAAACGGCCGTTTCGGAGTTGACTCGGCCGGGTTGTAAAACAATGGTGTACACATGATCAATCATCAAGTCCATCACCACTACTAGACACAGGATCATCATCAAGAGCTACATAGACATCATCTGGTTCAGAGTCTGAGGATGCCTCAGCCTGATCTGCAACCTCAGTATCAATGCCACCAATGACATCAAGGAGAGTACACAAGAATTTGCTCAACAATAAGCTCAGTTATGTATGATGTACATCCAACATTTAGCAGGTAAACCTGGAAGGTAGTACAAGACTCCCCAAGTCTAAAGATATGTAGACTAAGTCTGCAGGGGTCTTCAGTTTCCTTTACAATCAATCAATTCACACATTCATTGCTGCTCTATGACTGCTGCCTACTGCTATTCTCACTGCATCTTCCTTTTGCACTTCCTGCTCCCTCTATGCAACTTTTCACTGCTCCCACTGATCCAACTATCCACTAACACTGTTGTCACTTGCTTACTCGTAATACTAGGTTACTGCCATCAAGAGGATTACTGTGTCATTGCCACTTTCACTGTCCATAGATCATAGCCATACCTCTCTGTCATGCTGCAGTCATCACTGTTGCACTGTTTGTGAAGTCACTGTCATGAGTCAAGCCATACAATCCTGTCATGACTCACTTGTGCTCATCACATTTTGTAATATTATAATATTTCTTTGTGACTTTGTCTTGTTGTGACATTGTAAGTTGTAACTTCTAGTACAATTTGTCGTCTAGTATAGTGTTTATCATTTAGATTCTCCAGCTGTATGCATGACTCCTATTTATATATTAAATTATTATGTTGGGGAGTTACATAAGGTGTCAAATTTATGATAGGGTTCCTTTTCTATCTAAGGACCCTCGCTTCACTTTTAATGGATAAGCTATGTTCTCCAAGTTAATAAAATTGAAGTGCTTTTGCTTCCCATCTTGCTCCCACCTTTAGCTTATACCTATTTTGGCATCAGAGCCTAAAGATTAGGTCTCTTTCACTCCAGTTGGTCTATGTTTAGATAAGTGCTACAGTTTACTATATCCACATTTCTCATCCTGTCACTTGTTTTGTAGAACTTGGGTATTTGTTGGTGCCACATATCTGTGTATTTATCTACCATATTTGTAAATTTTCATCATGGGCATGAGCACACTGAATGTAGTACCGACTCTGATCACAGGTCACAAGTTGTGCCTAAAACCGGCCGGTTTTTACCGGTTAGGTCAAAAAATCGGGCAAGTGATGGGTTAAACCGGGTTTTTAGGCCGGTTCCGACCGGCCAGCTAGCTAACCGGCCGGTTTGACCGGTTACCGGTTTTTCAAAACGGTTTTTAAAACTATGGCCCAGACATAATACTCTTCTGAGGGTGAAATTTTAACCCTGATTTGCTTTAGTTTGAGGGCAATTAGTACTCTTTCTTAATCTGATTTGTTTTAATTTGCAGTATAAAATTTTAATTATATAATAATAGAAAATTACAAAGAAGTTGGTTGGGGAGGCAAATTATATTCCTTGAAACATACCCTTCGACCTGTAAACATGGGTTCAGTTAGCTCGCCAAATCTTTAGATATTCTGAATAATATGAAACAGAGGGTCTTCTAGCACAAACATGGTTGGCTTCCATCATTTAACGAGAATCTAGGTCCCAAACACTGCAGCATACCGTTTGTCAAGAGTCTGTCTTTAAACATATCCACAAACCCCCTTCTTGGATTTTCATGAAGCAGTTTCTCTCTTCAGCATTCATGTTCCCAGGCACGCATTGAAGGAGCCAACTCAGGGTTTCATTTCAGTTGCTTCTGCATGACCCTCCACCTTTGATTTCTATCAAAGAATACAGCTAATTTCCCATTGCCAGTTGGAAATCATTTGCAAAAATTGCCTGGCAGATTTTGAAAAACTGGTTGTTAGGAATGCACTGCATACATTTTTTAATATCCTGCACTTCACTTTTCTGTAGTTCCTTCTTTCCTTGGTGCAGATGAAACAACATTTAACCGTCAAAATCATGCCCGTTTAAATCCCCTACACTTCCACTCTCTGTAAGGTAAGTTATTGTATGAGACAGATTCTTCTCAAAACTGAAAGAGGGTCAACAGCTTATGTCTTTTGTACTCAACAAGCAACATCCTTATCCTTCTCTACCTATTCTTTGATGAATATATCCTAAAATAATGATATAGTGAAATGATGAAGGCCCAACTGCTGATATCCTTATTATTGTTATGTCCATTGTCTTTTCACTCAGAATCAACATTGCCTATCAAGTATACATATAACCCTACTGTTGTAAGATAATGATAAGACTTTGTCTGGCGAACAATGTGTTACTAAATTTCTTCTTTGCTAGAAGACTGAATTAATGCTTCTGGATGATTGGTTACTTTCCCACTCACTGATGCTTCAGGCTTTTATATGACAATCCCTAGCTATAGCTATCGTCTTGATTATGCCGGTCCGTGATGAACTGCATCAGGATGTTAGCTTAATGCAATTCACACATTCAACACTGCCTTTTCACTTACCGACACATTGGACTACACAGACATGCCACTAATGATTATTTGAAGCTTCAGTGATTTGTACATGAGAACTTGACATTTCTTAACATACTTGTGCCATATTATTTGTTCAAATTGAACTCACTTTCAAGGACCGAATTCCCAAACCAGAAATACTGATCTTATCATTGTCATAAGTATATGCCAGATTCGAATCTAGTTCATTACACAGGGATCCATTCTTGATTGAAATGATTGTTGTAGAAGTTATTGTAATTAGACCACTGATAAATGTGCAAACTTCCATGTCCAGTCTTCAACAAAATTAGGACAAAGACTCCGAGCCAAACTGAAGAATGAGATTGAAACATTCAATTATAGTTGTTTCACTCTTGAACTTGCACAGGTCGACTTAATTCTCCTTGACACTCATATACGTATAGTTAGTGAATTCTAGACATCATGGCAAAGGAGAGTGTTGCAATCACAATTTGACTACTGCAATTAGACTCAAAATCTTCGTTGTCATGCAATTAGGCTTAGGCACTACAATTTGGATCATATTAAAATCATGGACAGAATGGCAATAGCAATCATCATTCCTTGTCGTTGTCAAAATTATTGGCATACAACTTCTAAAGAAACCCAAGGCTGATAATGGGTCTTAATACCACAATCTGTGTTCTTAAATTCAAAACTATGAGGACATACCTTAATTGCAAGGCTGCAATACTTACTAACTTCTTCGCAGGGATAAGACAATACTTAGTCCATTTTAAGAGAGGGAGAAGATGAATTCACATAGGGACTTTCAATTGTCTAGGAGGCTCAAGGAAGATTAATAGTTGTTGAGATTATATCATCTTAGAAAGGAAGAGAATGCATATATCTGTTGATGGCAACCAGTTTTAATAATTTGTCTCTAAAATTGAGTGTTTGGCTAGTTAAATACTTGTTGTTTCTTCTGTAATAACATAAATCTGTTAAAGGGAGAGGTTATGTTTCTTATTTCTTTTTGTTTGTATTTCTTACCAGTAGTTTTCTCAGTTTGTTTGTGATGTTGGACAAATTATATGATCCAAAACAATTGATTTGCACTGAGATAATCTCAGCTTTATTTCACATAACTAGATGTAGCAAGTAACTATGCAGTCACTTATTGTTGTTAGCTTCAGCCTAAAGGCCCTGGAATTGTTCCAACTGCTCCATATGCCTCTACCATGGATTTGAATATGACCAACATGTGATTTGACCAGTAATGGTTACTTGCTTTCCTACAAATCAGAAAACTATTATTGTTATGGCATAAAACACTGGGTATATGCAATCTAAATATGTCCTGTATCATAAGGTGTTGGTATCTTATCCTTCTATGGTGTCCTTCTGTTGGGTTTTAAACATTGTGCTAAACTATTTTCCTCTGCTCTGCTCTTTGTGAAAATGATTAAAGGGGGTTGGTCGAGTTCAATAATGTCTATAAAGGTTGATTTTTTCTTTCTTAAGCAAACATATGCTATTTTGTTTTAGTGTAGTATAGTAATTGAGTTTTGTTTCTCATGTAAGTCTTGATTTCCTTGCTCACATCACAAAACTGCCTCATAATTTACAGGTTTGTGAGTTTACAAGGCTAGTGGAGCTTTGAGTCCGTTAAGGAGGGTGCTGCTGCAAATTATTGCATTTGGGTATGAAGTAAACCATATCACTTTGGAATCTTGGATTATCAAGGCGGATAGGTTTTATAAATAGATCTATTAGAGAGGAGCACTTTGATATTTTGGTTTATTAAGTCAAACTTATCAATTTGGCCTGTAGAGGCAAATTTATTTCAATTTGGCTTTGAGCAAGGCTTATCACTTTAGAGTTTCACCCAACAGAAAAGGGGTTCACCATACTGTTGTGTTTTTCAGAGGTAAAAAAAGCGCAAAATGAGTAAGCTCAAGTTAGTAGTAGAGGTTATTAGTGCCCACAATTTGATGCCGAAGGATAAGCAGGGTTCATCAAGTGCTTATATTGAGGTTGAATTTGCCCACCAGAGGTTTCGCACTGTTACAAAAGACAACGATCTAAGTCCGGTCTGGAATGAAAAGTTCTCATTCACTGTCCCAAATCCTAATTTTTCCTTTGAGACAATAGATGTACATGTATATCATGAGAATAAGTCAACTCACACCAGAACTTCATGGGAAGAGCCTGTATTTATGGAAGTAGCGTTGTCAGAGAGGAAGTAACAGTTGTGCAACATTTCCCACTGGAAAAGAGGGGCATTTTCTCGCACATCAAGGGAGATGTTGCCTTGAGGTTTACTTCGTGGAAGAGAATGGACTTGGAGGGAATTCAAACTGTCATTTAAACAGATTAAAATAGGTTAAAGAATACATTTTCTAGTTTATGTAACATCAATTCTCTTCCATTGATTAAAATGAAAGCGTTAGATATGTGTTTAGTCCTGCAGAGCAAGGCGCGCAAGGAGCTAGATGGCAACTCACCAAAGCCTACGTGACAGCAGGCTGAGCCAAGGGATTTGAACGCTGCACTAGTTGCAGGTGAGGAGACGAGCGGGTCCTGTGAGGGTTCCAGATGAGCACACAGGCATTGTGTTGCAGGTGAGGTCCGGGAGCAAAGAGGATTCGCGCGGGCGAGAGAAAAGGGCCAAAATGGTTGAACGATGGGCATATTGGCGCGAGCGGGTGACAAATTCGTTTTGAATATGTGCCAGCATGGCGGACGCCAGCAGGGCAACGGTGGGGCACCAAAATCTCAGAGAATTGCACGGCAGCGGTCAAATCTTCCTATGGCTGCCCATGGCCATGTATGGAGAACCAGCCTCCATAGGGGCATTAAATGCCCTATGGCAGGCTGGTTAGCTCTTGCCGCATTTCATACCCTTCAGAAACACACAATGTTATGATGGCCCCAGTTGAATTGCCCATTTATTGTAAATTAAATTTACAAAAAAACAAAAAAAAAAATCAGCCGATTTAGGGACATGGATTCCAGAGCTGAGGGGAAAAGGTTGCTTGCGCTGCTGATTGTTGGATGGCAGCCATGGAGGCTGACATGTTTGCACAAGGGACAGGTTGCAAAAGTATCAGGGACAGAGGATTAAGTGGTCCATGATGATTGGCCTGCAAGATGACAAAGCAAAACCAACAGAAATCAGAGAGACAGGGGGCAGCTGGCATGATTTCACAGGCTGAAGAAATCCTGGCCAGGCAAGCCAAAACAGAGAGAGTAAACAGAATGCAGGGGAGCTGCGTACAGGTTGGTAGAGTTTGGTAGAGGTTATCAGTGAATTAATTGGTCAGGGGTTTCAGCCTATGATCTGGGCGGGAACATTGTTTTCTTAAAACCATGTCTGTTGTCTACATCCATTGCTGCTAATAATGAAACACCCACACGGAACCCACAACCAGAAATTTCAGAATATTACTCCAAGATTGTGGGCTGTGTCACATGTTTGCAACAGGCTTAGGATAGATCATCCACTGATAATAATAACATACCAATCAGGCCAAGTTATCTATGTTTGGCCAAGATCTTCAATATAGAACAGTACATCTAGAGAAAACCAATAACATATCTATCTACTTCCGAAGGCAGATAATAAGAGACCAACAACAGCGGAGCCAAGATTTAAAACAGAAACGCTAACAAAGATATGTGCAGGTTTTAGCACCGCCAAAACCCTAATCTGAATATAAACCAAGAGAAAGGTAGAAAAGTAGCGGAGGATATTTCAAGCAGGTAGAAAGACACCGCGAACGTTTGGATAAAACCCTAATGGATCTAACAAACAGATCAGGGATAAACCCTCAAGAGACCTGTTTATTAGAACTCTAAACCCCAAGAGAAACGCCGGAAATACGCTAACCCAGAACTCAACAAGCAGAGATGCAACTGAACTTTCTAGCAATATTCAAAACCCTGACAAACAATCATTAAATGCGATCCAAAACAGACCAGGGCAGACAAAACACCAAGAGCTCTATACACCCAAGCAATACAAAGCAGCTGAAATCCACACCATAAAAGCCCTTCATAAACTAAAAGCTGCCATAGCAAACATCAGAAATCAACTAACCTCTTACAAAAACGGCTGCCTGAGTCTGGAGAATCAGAAGCACCACAGAACAGCTTCCGAGCAGCGTAGAGAGCAGAGAGACTCGCACAAGATGAAAAGGACTACTTCCTCTCCCACCAAGCACGTTGCAATGCGTTTTAGGGTTCCTTCTTTGCCGTCCGATGCTGCATCCGACGGCCGACGCTTGCAGTTTCGGATCGCCGTCCGATCTCGAATCCGACGGTTCATAAAAAAAATAACTCTTGTGAAGGGAAAAAAATAGTAAAAAAATCAGTCCGGAATCTCAATTTGGAATAATTTGGAATCTCAATTTAAAATATTTATTCTCGTTGTTTTTGGGGTTTGGGTAGCCTACAGTATATCGATTTTCAATTTAAAATATTATTTAGTTTTTCTTTTATTAAATTGAATGTGAATTTATTTTTAGTAATTAAAGCGTTTTAATGGTTTGAGATTTATAAGCATCTAGAAGGACGAGGTGCAGTAGTAGTTTGGTGGAATACATGGCCCTTAGATCTGCCATGATCAACCTTTTTTCCATGGAATAGTTTACTTAGGCGGAGGAATGGCCCGGTTTCCGTCACCGCCTGGAAAATCGTCCAGCTTCGGCCGCCGCCAATCCCTCCGCCCTCCGCCCTAGCTCCGCCACCCTCCCCTGGCAATCCTGACATTCCCTGACAGAAAATCTGATCGGAGCTGGCAATCCTGACATCCAGCTGACAGATCGGATCGGAGCTGGAATTGCAGCCGCGGAGAGTTATTGCCATTTCCAATTCGAAATGAGGAATTGCGATCCCGCGGGCTGCTCACTCACCTTCCTCCTCGACTCGGCACCTCCCTTCTCCAAACCTCGCCGACCTCCTTGCGCACAACTTGAATGGTAAGTATGCAACAGAATTGACCATGTCAGACTACTCCAACAGACCAAGCTCTGCACTTTCCGCGTTCTTCAAATTTGGGGTTTTCAGTTTCTGTATCAGTAATGTTGTAGAATATGGTTGCTGTGAAAGAAGGGGCTTTGAATCTTTCATCAGTGGTGGTTGAGGGTTAGAAATAAATTGCGTGTTGCGGGGCTTGCAGCTTTGATTTATTTGGTGGGAGAAATTGGCTTTTGGGGTTCTTCGATCCCAATACCAGATTGCGTACAACATGTCTAATTGTTCAGCTTATGAAATGCCTGCCTCTCATACGAGAGCTTCGTTGCAGACAAACCTGGAGTGATTTTTGGAACGCACTACACCAATCATGCCAGTTCAGTATTTGTCCAAGGTAAGGCTCATCATGCTTTTGAGCATACTCTCTTATCTGATGCAGATAAATGATTAAAGTAAGGGTTTATCTATGCAACCAAGAGCCTTTTATCTGCAATCTAATTTTTTGAAAAGTAATCGGCATTATTTGCGATGTAATTTTTGTCTTAACCTTTAGTTTGCAGAGCCTTTTATCTGCAATCTAATTTTGAGAAAATCAATCACTTTTATTTACCATTTTAAGAGTCATTTATCAAAATTTAGCCCATATAATCAATGGGATTGTGATGTTTACCCATCAAGGTTCGATTCTGGTTTTTGGGGTTGGGGTTGGGGTTAGGGGATTTTGAGGGAAAAGTGCGTAATAATCAGTAATGTCACATGTTTCGGTTGTATGATGTTGTGAAACGCTTGGCATGCATAGCATCTTAGTCCCTCGCAGTTAATACTAGATTCTTTTTTTTGCCTTTAATTTCTTTTAGAGGTTTGATTGTTTGATTTTATAACGACACTTAGATATATATATATAATAAAAAATAAAAAATAAAAAAACATCTCTTTGAGATTCTGCATTGAACAAATGGTGGCAGCCCTCCGATGCAGAGTCTGCAGAGTATTTCAGCCTCGGAGATCTCTGGAGGATTCGAGCAGTGATTCTGAAAGTGGACATGGTGCTAAAAGATCTTTAAGCTTCAGAAGTGAATCCTGCAATTCCAGTGAAAGAGTAGGAGCATGGGATGTTGTCTTCGAAGATTTTGGGGCCGATCCTGATCATTTATGGCATCTACAAGATCGACTTGGGCACCTGTGTTTCCAGTATTTTGATCGAGCGTTGCCTTATGGAAGAGTCCTTCTAATGGAAAAGGTAGATGCTCTGTTACCTGAAGAGCAAATCCTTAACTTATTTCTACGATTCCTTTGTTTATCTATTGTAAAGCCTTCTGAAAACATTTCAGTGAATTTTCGAGGCAAGACAAGTGTGAAGAAAGATATTCAATTTTTTGCTTAAGATCTTAAAAGTTAATGTTCGAGTAGATCTCTTAGTTGGCTTCTTCTTCTGTTCCTTTCGGCATAAAATTCTTTTTATTCTCATTTAGTTGTACTTTGCTCCTGTAGGTCAATCAGTTAGCACGTGGATTTCCAGAATTGGTTTTTTTAAGAAGCTTTGATCTTTCTCCAGCAAGTTGGATGTTAGTTGCATGGTAAATTTTCTGCATCTTATTGTGAAATCATTTGACGGTTACTTATATCGTAGATTGCATCACATATGCTAAAAGCTTTCAATTTTCAACATTAGTATTATGGTGAAATATAGCCCTCTAAGAAATTGGGATTTATGTTCTAGATTGTAGGTATCCTATTTATCACATTCCAACAAGGCGTATTGTTAGGGATCTCTCGGCCTGCTTCTTAACTTATCATACATCGTCTCTTTCCTTTCAAGGTCTATGATAGATATTGTATTTTGAAATAGTCCTTTGTTGATTTAAATTGTTCAAGTAATTCCATTCGGCTTAATATGATATCAGAAGCAAGTGAAAATCAATTTTTGAAAATAGGAAGCTTGATGTGGACTCTTGGATCTCAAATTTGTTGCAGAGAATGAGATTGGACAAGGTGATACTGAGTCTAGATCTGGGACTGAGTTTTCTGAAAAGAAATCTGAGGATTCCCAATGCATAAGCCTTCCTCCATTTGGACTTGCCACATACAAAATGCAAGGAAGTCTTTGGACTTCTACTGGGAGTGCTAATCAACAACGGATTTTCGCTCTGTTAAGCTCTGTCGATTCCTGGCTGAAGCAGCTAAGAGTTAAGCATCCAGATTTTGAATATAATCATAGCATGTGTATCACAGATGCTATCCTTATTTCATATGATATCTCCATTGCTTTTGTTATTCCTGATCATAAACCCAGCAATGGCAGGTTTTGAAATGATTAGTTGTTTTATTGAAAAAAAATTGTTGTATAACCTCATGAATTCTGTCCTTGATTTATGTTAGATATTTTTACAAAATTTATGGCTTTATAACTTATTTGGGATGGTTTTGGCCTATTGTAAAATATGTTTGATCATTTGTTTTAAATAATTTTGGGTGTTATGCATTATGGATCTTCTCTATTTGATATCCATAATAATTACAAATTTTGCTACTAATTACATATCTCTAATTGGTATTTAATCTAGATATATATTCTTGCTTTCTTCCACTTTCCTTGTGTGTTTTACTGGATTTTTAGTTTGAACCATATTGAATTCTGAAGGTGTTAAACCTAAAACCGAACCATATCGAATTCTGATGGTGATAAACCTAAAAAACATTGCAAACTCTTACAGTACAAATGAACATTCCATATCATTAAATGATTATCTTTTATATATTTGTTCTTTCAGAGTTTTGATGTAGGTTTTAGTTGTTCTTTAGCCGAAAATATTATTTACAATGCACTCTCAAATGGTCATCTTTTATATGTCTGTAGACCATTCTCTTAACAATTATCACTTGCAATATTTGTCCCTCAAAGTATATAGGTGTAGCATTTAGTTATAGAAATAGATGATTTACAATATCTTCTTTTACACATTTGTCCATTGTTCACCTAATAATCATCAATCATGTTAAATGATAAAATATGATAGAGCTCTTACACTTAGGGAATTTCAATTGAGCACTTTTTAGAACCAACCTTTAATGTACTAAAGTTGAGTTTAGAAATCAAGAATTTCCACCATTTGAACTTAAAAGTAATTTAATTATAGATTTGAAGATATAGTCCATTATCACAACTTGAGATGGCTAAGCTTTTCTCTACTCTACTTGAGCTTATACATTTCAAATTTGGGAATTATTGATTGCAAATGAGTTTATTTGATATAGCAAGGCCTATATGGATGCAAATTTCATTGAAGAAGTCTACACTAAAGACCTTAATTGATTTTGTTGCATATCTTCTTGAAGAAATCCTTGAAACCCTCTCATATATCTCCTCCTTATTTCATTTTTATGTCTTTAAATTTTAATTTTAAATTCAAACATACAATAGAGCATGAACAATGTTTGGCTATTTTTTTATCATTGTAAATTATAACCAACCTCATAGGCTAACATGAGGCTCTTAGGATTTATTAAGTCAACTTCATGACTTCACCAAACATGTAGATATTTTGTTGTCCAAATTTAACTACCAAGAATTTTATATTTGTTAAGTTCATGAATGCACAATATGATGTGGTTTGCAACTTATTTTTATATATTTTTGAAAGTAAGCCTACTAGGTATTTTAAGTTTTTAGTTCGGTTTATTACTAGTTAGAATAATTTCGAAACAACATTTAAAATTAAATTTGGTTATAAATGAATTATCTTAACAATCTAAGTATTAGAGTCATCTAAAATGAAAATGGAAAACAGGTAGGGTTTGAATCAATATAAATTGCATAAGTACAATTCAACATCACAATTTTATCATTTTTCATTGTCATATTCATGAAACTACCTTGGATGAAACATTTGAGATTCAAAAGGTGAAAAAGGATATAGTGAACATACAAGTAAATATTGGTATTGAAGATAATAATAATTCATTTATAATGAACTTAGGGAGGATAATATGGGGGTGCTTAGAAAAGTAATGAGCCTAGTGCAAAGACTTATTAGACAACTTATCTCTTGTAACAATAAATAGATTAACCACCACTGTCGTCTCAATGATGTCTCTCTTTCTATTTTGTGATTGTATGTTATCCTCACAGGGGAGGTTTCCTTGGCAAAGCTTAGAGGTTAGATGACTACGGCTTTAAGCTAAATGGCTCTCAAAGGATCTTGTAGATAAATCATCTAGAAAATTCTTCAATAAAAGAGGGCTCAAGGGTGATTGGAGTCTAATGGTTATGGGAGAAGGTAATGACAAAGCTTTGGATAATAAGATGAGAGTTACAAAGGTTCAAGCACACTTTCCAACAACAATTTTTTTCCAATAAAACAACTAATAATTCCAAAACCTGCCATTACTAGGTTTATGATTAGGAATCAATAAAAGCAGTGGAGAGATCATATGCAATAAGGATGGCATCTGTGATTACAGGCAAAAATAGTGTCTCCTCCAAATATGATGGTATCCAATATTTTCCAAATAGTAGTGGTTCTGCCTCTAACAGAAATCCATCCAATGGTGGTCAAACTATTTACAGAGGTGCTCTCTTTAAAACTCTATTGAAGATAGAAACTAAAAATGAAACCTAAACATCATTTCCTAATATCCCGAAGCTCTATATCAAAGAGAAGGCAAAATGACACCTTAGAAGTGCCAAAATGTATAACTTTTGTATATTACCATATCCATCTCAAACTCAAATGTGACAATCAAACTGATAATTATAAGAGCACATTAAATCTACTTCAACAATAAAAGTAAATAAGATGCAACTAAAGTCTGATTCTTAAATAATTTCCAATTTGATATTCACGTAATAGAGCACATCATCTGTATTTCCCAAAATTAGGATAGGCACCTTAATTTATGATGCCCCAAGTACAAAAATCATAACTCTTTAAACCATAGGATTGTGTTGCTTCTAGAACCTCCCATAAGAGGTAAGCCAAAAACATCAAGCATTGAAACCCTGAATTGATTCCCAAAAATAGGGTAGGCACCTTAATCTCTGATGCCCCATGTACAAAAATCATAACTCTTTAAACCATAGGATTGTGTTGCTTCTAGAACCTCCCATAAGAGGTAAGCCAAAAACATCAAGCATTGAAACCCTGAATTGATTCCCAAAAATAGGGTAGGCACCTTAATCTTTGATGCCCCATGTACAAAAATCATAACTCTTTAAACCATAGGATTGTGTTGCTTCCAGAACCTCCCATAAGAGGTAAGCCAAAAGCATCAAGCATCGAAACCTTAAATTGACTTATTCAATTGTGACAACCTGATTGCTAAGCTTGAACCTCATAACCTGCTCAAAGAATGTCTGTAGTTTCTTGGTAGTTCTTCATTTCGAAAATTCGTATAATCAATTCTTTTAGTTTTGGGTTGTATTTGACCAAGGACATTAATGTCATCATTCTATGTTCAACATTCAAAGGAGACCTCATTGTAATCAAATTCTTTTCCAGACAAGGTATCTTGAACAAGGAGTCCAACTACAAGATAAAAAATACAATTATTTTAGAAGAAAAAATTAATATAAATATTTCATTAAGCTTTCTATTTTTCCAACAAAAACACTAACCAAAATATAAAATGCAAAGATAGCAACCAACATTCCAAACAATATGTTATAATTTAGAGATGAACAAGCTTACTTGTGCCAAGTTGTTTCTTTGTGACAGCCCAACAAACGTGGTACCATGTACTTCAAAATTGGTTAATCTTGAATGGCTATTGAAAAAATAAAAAAAGTCCATCTCATTTACTTTGCCTGGAAAATAAAACAATTTGAAATATTACAAAAGCAAAATAAGTGAGAAATCAAAATAAAAACACGCATTTAAAAGAAAACGAAATGAAACAAAAGAACCAAAAGAAAATATGTAAGAGCATCTAAAAACATAATCTATAAACCTGCATTGTTTGCTATTGAAAGTCACATTAAGGAGTGAATTCCCTTTATACAAATCCAAGCAGCTCTTTGTACTTCAAAGGATTGAAGTTTGGGAGCAGTTATGTTGACAAAGCAATCACCTATACCATAAAAATCCAATCTGCACTGCACTAGAAGCTGTAAATCAATGATCACAACTTTGACACCATCACAGCCTAGCAAAGCCAAACACTTTAGCATTGAACATGCATGAATGATACTGGATTAAAAAAAATCATGTGTACAAATACCAACAACTTCCATTGTATGAAGGCTCGTGAAAGGGCTCCAATTTGGTGCTTGTGATAGATGAACACCCCGTAACCTGAGGCTTTCAAGATGAGGCAAGGAATAAATGTAATCAACCTTAGTGGGAAAATTAGGGAAAATTAGGTACAAGACCTTTTACTACAAGATTATCTAGTGGAAGTTCCAAGTGATTCAATGAATTGCATGTGTGACAACCAAGCTCGTACGCTATTCCCAGAAAAATGGCAATAAACAAATAGCCCTTCCAAAGCAGATGTTGAAAATACAATGCGGCTTACAACAACATCTGACACAATCAATCTCTCGTCACAAACACTTCTCGAAAAATAAAGGCTGCGAATGTTTCTCATTGCCTTTCTCCATTTTTTACTAACACAGCAACACATGGCCACATCTCTAGCATTCTTGACAAATGAGAGCATATGCTGCGCTACTGCATCAGGGCAACACATACATAATCCCCCTCAAAGAATCATCATCGATATCCATGTTGTCAGTCATTGCAAAGGTTGTTTTTTTCTCACAGACACCTCTCAGGAATTTGATAATAACCCAACAATGTCAACCTCCTAAAAACCAGTCCTTGGATTTGTACTATGGAAAATTTTCTCTTCAGGCCTTTTTATGAAATACTATTGAATTTCAAAGCTGCTATTAATGAAGACTCTTTTTTCATGTATATAGAGAAAGGAAAATGTTGGCAGATCCCCTCTCTAAATATGGTCTACCCATGGCTCTAGGAGTCTCCTTTTCCATGTATATAAAGAAAGGAACATGTTGGCAAACCCCCTCTCTAAAGATGGTCCACAGACTCCAGGAACTTGGCATTGGTGGGACCATCAGAAAGGTTTCCTTGCTGAAGCCTTTTTTTCTGATCTTCAAGTCTGAGCTGGTGTTGTGTCTAAAGATGGCTCCATGACCTTGCCATTGGTGGGACCATCAAGAAGGTTTCCTTGCTGAACATGATCCTGGGATTTTTTCCTGATCATCAAGTTTGAGCTGGTGCCATGATTACTTGTTGTCGTTTGCTTGTAGATATGAAATGGTTTATGGATGATTTGGTTACTAATTTGGTTAAATGACAATTGCTTTACCCAAAACGCAAAATTCACAAAAGGAACAAAACAATTTGTAGGTACAACTTTATAATAATAATTTTGCTAAAAAAAGACTCGAGATGTGAACCTCAACTAAAGTTTGAAGACGATAAATAGGATACCTAGAATCTAGAACATAAATCCCAATTTCTTAGAGGGCTATATTTCACCATAGCACTAATGTTGAAAATTCAAAGCTTTCAGCATATGTGATGCAATCTGCGATACAAGTAACCGTTAAATGATTTCACAATAAGATGCAGAAAATTTACCATGCCACTGACATCCAACTTGTTGGAGAAAGATCAACGCTTCTTAAAGAAACCAATTCTGGAAATCCACGTGTTAATTGATTGACCTGCAGGAGCAAAGTACAACTAAATGAGAATAAAAAGAATTTTATGCCGAAAGGAACCGAAGAAGAATCCAACTAAGAGATCTACTCGAACATTAACTTCTAAGATCTTAAGCAATAAATTCAATATCTTTCTTCACACTTGTCTTGCCTCGAAAATTCACTGAAATGTTTTCAGAAGGCTTTACAATAGATAAACAAAGGAATCATAGAAATCAGTGAAGGATTTTCTCCTCAGGTAACAGAGCATCTACCTTTTCCATTAGAGGGACTCTTCCATAAGGCAACGCTCGCTCAAAATACTGGAAACACAGGTGCCCAAGTCGATCTTGTAGATTCCATAAATGATCAGGATAGGCCCCAGAATCTTCGGAGACAGCATCCCATGCTCCTACTCTTTCACTGGAATTGCAGGATTCACTTTTGAAGCTTAAATATCTTTCAGTACCATGTCCACTTTCACTATCACTGCTCGAATCCTCCAGAGATCTCCGAGGCTAAAATACTCTGCAGTCTCTGCTTCAGAGGGCTGCCACCACTTGTTCAATGCAGAATCTAGAAGAGATGCTTTTTTATCAAAGTGTCGTTAAAAAATCAAACAATCAAACCACTAAAAGAAATTAAAGGTAGAAAAAAAGAATCTAGTATTACCTGCGAGGGACTAAGATGCTATTTCACAACATGGTACAACCGAAACATGTGACATTACTGATTATTACGCACTTTTCCCTCAAAATCCCCTAACCCCAACCCCAACCCCAAAAAGCGGAATCGAACCTTGATGGGTAAACATCACGATCCCATTGATTATATGGGCTAAATTTTGATAAATGACTCTTAAAATGGTAAATAAAAGTGATTGATTTTCTCAAAATTAGATTGCAGATAAAAGGCTCTGCAAACTAAAGGTTAAGACAAAAATTACATGGCAAATAATGCCGATTAATTTTCACAAAATTAGATTGTAGATAAAAGGCTCTTGGTTGCATAGATAAACCCTTACTTTAATCATTTATCTGCATCAGATAAGAGAGTATGCTCAAAAGCATGATGAGCCTTACCTTGGACAAATACTAAACTGGCATGATTGGTGTAGTGCATTCCAAAAATCACTCCAGGTTTGTCTGCAACGAAGCTCTCGTATGAGAGGCATGCATTTCATAAGCTGAACAATTAGACATGTTGTACCCAATCTGGTATTGGGATTGAAGAACCCCAAAAGCCAATTTCTCCCACCAAATAAAACAAAGCCGCAAGCCCTGCAACACGCAATTTATTTCTAACCCTCAACCACCACTGATGAAAGATTCAAAGCCCCTTCTTTCACAGCAACCGTATGTTACAGCATTACTGATACAGAAACTGAAAATCCCAAATTTGAAGAACACGGAAAGTGCAGAGCTCGATCTGTTGGAGTAGTCTGACGTGGTCAATTCTATTGCATACTTACCATTCAAGCTGTGCGTAAGGAGGTCGGCAAGGTTTGGAGAAGGGAGGCGCCGAGTCGAGGAGGAAGGTGAGTGAAATGCCCGCGAGATCGCAATTCCTCATTTCGAATTGGAAATGGCAATAACTCTCCGCGGCTGCAAGTCTAGCTCCGATACGATCTGTCCGCTGGATGTCAGGATTTCCAGCTCCGATCAGATTTTCTTTCAGGGAATGTCAGGATTGCGAGGGGAGGGTAGCGGAGAAGGAGGATGGCGGAGCTAGGGGAGGGTGGTGGAGGGCGGAGGGATTGGCGGCGGCCGGAGCCGGACGATTTTCCGAGCGGTGACGGAAACCGGGCCATTCCTCCGCCTAGGTAGACTACTCCTTTTTCCATAGGTGTTTTTTATGCCACTACACTCCATTGACAAGGTGCTTCTGGTTATAGAGTTTCTAGAAGTTTTATGTAAAGGATCCTAACTTATAGTCATGTATTTATCAAGACACAACTATTGTGACGAATGTTACAGGTAAGTACAGAAAGCAAAGCAATACCCAACTAGTTATATTTGTAAGGTCATCTCTGCCTCAAATAAACTTGAGCCCACTTATGGGTTTGTCCATTATCTATCTTTGTACTTCGATTCAATAAGTTTTCTTTGACACGAGAGTTTGCATGCTCTGTTCTTGAAGTGAACTCGCTGCTTTTCTACATGAGAAATCCTATTGAATCCAGGATTAGATAAGAGTATGAATCCTCTGCAATATAGTAATTGAGCTCACACAATAGAACTTGGCGTATAGATATAAAAATTGTAGGTGAAAATAAGAGAAAGCCACATACTGATGCTATACACTTCCTCCCTCGCTCTCACGCCGAAGCCCTTCCAAACACACCTCAAAACAGAAAAAGAAGGGAAAAGACTTTGAATGCCAACCCAAAACCCTAATATTAGGATTTTAGCGGATTCCAAAATTTTATCTAGAAGAATTAAGGATGACAGCCCATGCCTGCTCGATTTAAAAGTTATTTAGACCCTTAAACATATATATTTTTTTAAAACTGTTCACAATAATTTTGTGAATTATTATTAGAATTTTATATTATTTTTTAAACAAATGGGCAATATGATAATGATTTGTTGCATTACTATTATTTACCATTTCTTTACAAGAGGAAAAGGGGAAATCCACGAAGCCCTAGCTTGAAAGTACGAGTATCCTTATTTGAAATAATCATCTGTAATTCTTTAAAAATTTCAACTCTAAATTCTTTACCAAAATCAAAGATATTGAAGTTTTTTCATTACACGTATAAACGTTTCATTTATGACTATCACCCTTTAGCTAGAAAACCCATATTTATCTCTTTTCTTTATTTTACCAATCAAACAATGTTATTTATCTTTGAAAATGTTAATTAAGGATAGAATAATTATCATTTTCTGTAATTGAGCTCACATGATCTGCAAAGATTTATATTTGAGAGCAGAAAATGCCATTAAATAAGCGAGTGAGTAATTTACCACACTAGTAATGCTGGAGTAAAAACATGAGCAAAAACCCAGGTCAAAACTAGATAGCAAGAGTCAGAGTTTGAGTCGCCGCCCAAGCTAGAACTAAACCGGCCCCAAGTTAAATCCCTTGAAGATGAAGATGAAAAGAGTTGTTCGATTCCATCAACCTTGAGGAGGAAAGCCTGATCTGTAATTAAAATGTAATTAAAATATAGTAAGGGCGATCAGAAATAAACCCTCGCCCCGTCGCATGAAGAAATTACACACTGTATCTACTTATATTCTGTGGGGAGAAAAGGGGCACCGAGATGTCTATGTCCATTTGGATACATTTGGATACTTAGGAGCAGATTTCATTTGTCAGGTAGGATTCTGTGTTGAATTTGCTCTGCTACGCGATTGCAAATAGAATTCCAAATTTGTGTTTATTCTCCTCTATTACGACTCAATGGAAGGAGAAAGCTCCATCTTTTGGCAGGGTTTTCCCTCTTTTAACAAAGGTTTTTTAAAGGGTAAGTTATGGTGTCTACAATGGTAGATGTTTATGTTTCTTCTGACCAACATCAACCATGAACCAACCAATAATAACATAGACAACATTCACAAAATTGCATAGAACGTCACAACACTGCAGAGTATCGAATAACAAACCATAAATTGTATTGCATCCATCTAGCAAACAAAACTCTATAAGCACATGCCCATTACTTTTGCAAAGATCTAAACCCAAAACCAAACAAAAAGACTACATTGCGAAATGAGGTCATTCGCCAATCAGAACTAGAACCAGTAACACTTTTAAGTGAGCCACAAAACTAGACCTTACAAAAATCAACAAACTCTACACTGCGGAATGAGGGCGAAAACCACTTGACAATGGAACCTGGCGTATAGATATAAAAATTGTTGGTGAAAATAAGAGAAAGCCACATACCTGATGCTATACACTTCCTACCTCGCTCTCGCGCCGAAGCCCTTCCGAACACACCTCAAAACAGAAAAGGAAGGGAAAAGACTTTGAATGCCAACCCAAAACCCTAATATTAGGGTTTCAGCGGATTCCAAAAATTTATCTAGAAGAATTAAGGATGACAGCCCATGCGTGCTCGATTAAAAAGTTATTTAGACCCTTAAACATATATATATATATGTTTAAAACCTGTTCACAATAATTTTGTGAATTATTATTAGAATTTTATATTATTTATTAAAAAAAATGGCAATCTGATAATGATTTGTTGCATTACTATTATTTACCATTTCTTTACAAGAGGAAAAGGGGAAATCCACGAAGCCCTAGCTTGAAAGTACGAGTATCCTTATTTGAAATAATCATCTGTAAATTCTTTAAAAATTTCAACTCTAAATTCTTTACCAAAATCAAAGATATTGAAGTTTTTTCATTACATGTATAAACGTTTCATTTATGACTATCACCCTTTAGGTAGAAAACCCATATTTATCTCTTTTTTTTATTTGACCAATCAAACAATGTTATTCATCTTTGAAAACGTTAATTTTTTTTTACAAGAACAGGTATGGGTTTATATTAGAATTTAGCCAAAATGCCTTTCACCGGTTACATTTGATCAGGCAATGCCCTTAAAATTTCTTCCACTAACTGATCAAAGGCCCCAAAACTTGGGAACCCGCAAGATTTACTCGAGCCTATCGAGTCTATCTCCGTTATTTTCCCTATCTTAAAAAGACAAACAAACTGATTCAGCAAAATGCAGAAAAACATGACAATCTTTAAGGAATGGAGTCCCAGCTCTCAATTCCGTCTGCCAAGAGACAGCCAGCGGGAAGAGGAACTGCCCTGTTGGCTTCCAAATCAACAGCTTTATTATTTTCCCTCAAAACGTGGAGGAAGGTTGTAGTCCGGAAAGATTTCACCAAGGTTCTGATTCTTGAAATCACTCTTGCCAGTCTAATGTCTACAAGAGAGGAATCCTCTACTAAAACTTTGATAATGGCTTGAGAATCTCCTATAATGCTGACTTCTGAGAGACCAATAGCCTTTGCTTGCTTAAGACCTTGCAGAAGTGCCAAGGCTTCTGCTTGCATGCTGGTGGACTGCCCTAATCCCCAAGCGAACTTTGCCACAGTTATGCCCTCTTTTTTTTTTATAATTCCTCCTGCCCCAACCAATCCAGAATTGCCTTTCGCTGCTCCGTCAAAGAACAAAGAGAATCTGGAGTGCTTGAGGAGCAAATCTGATAGATCATTCTCCTTCCCTCTGAATTGCCACTCTTTTATGACCTTGTGATGCCTTGTTTCGCCAGAGAAACAGAGGTACATTGAGGCACCCCATTCTAAGTCTTGCTCGCTTAGATTCAAATCCGGTAGGTATTCCCCTAAACTTTCTTTCTAGAGGCATCTTGTTTTGGTGGTAATGAACTGAGAATTTAGACTCTCATCTCTGAAAACTCTTCTATTATGCTTGAGCCAGATTTGCCAGCAAGCGAATTTCAGCAAGGAGAGCCATGCAGCTGTGAAAATTTCATTTTTTGGGAGCGTTCCTGGGGTAGTAAGTCCACCAGCTTGCAAAAAGATCTGGTATAGATATGGGTAAGGTGAATTCAGTTTTCTAATAACTCAAAAGGCCATGCCAGATTTCTCTTGAAAATTTGCAGTCCAGAATGATTTGCTGAGCGTTCTCCTCACTGTCGTAGCATAAGTGGCATCGAGAGGGACCATGAAATCCTTTCTTCTGCAATCTGTCTGTTGTTAAAATCCCTCTGTGACATAACAGCCAACAAAAAGAATCGACCTTAGGCATGGATTTGAAATTCCAGATCCCGTTCCAAACAGCAGGATTAGGGGGGACGTAAGGACGTTCATGAAGGCATTTGTAACCTTGCGCAACTGTGTAAAGCCCTGGGGCGGCTCCCCAACCACGGGCATCCTTCTTACCCACGCGCAGAGGCGCCATACCGTTTAACAAGGAAATAAGAAGATCACGAGCTTGAGACAGCTCAGGAGGGACGGGAGGGAGTCTCCAACGCAGCCAATTTCTGCCTTCCCATTGCGAAATGTCCCAAAGAGTAATGTAACCTGCGTTGTCCAACCACAAACGCAGCGCATGAAGAGAGCAGTGGGACGATAAAGGGGGGTGCATCATAATGCTGTCTTCCCATATCTTGCATTCTTTGCCGTTTCCTGGAATCCAATACGCTCTGTCTCTGATTAAAGGGGCTGCTTTGTGACAGAGTTTGATCAGCTGCGAGCCTGTGGTGGGTAGAAGGGCGTCCAAACATCTCTTCCTCTTTCCCGTGAAATATTTCCTCCAAAGAGCTCTTTGCGCCCAACCTGGATGTGGTCCAATGATTCTCCAGAAGATCTTGGCTCCCATGGCTATGTTTTGGAGGCTGAGATCTTTAAAGTTAAGGCCTCCTTCGCTCTGGGGCTTGCAGATTTTCTCCCAACTTACCAAAGGGATTTTCCTGTCACTGTGATTGCCCCCTTTCCAGAAGAACTTGCGAATGAAGGTTTCCATTTTTTTTATGATGCCTGAAGGGGCTAGACTTACAGAGAATTGGAAAATGGGGAGGCTACTAAGGACGGTTTTGATGAGGACAGTTTTGCCTGCAAGGTTTAGCCAAGAAAATCCCCAAGCTTGGATTTTGGCCTTGAATTTGTCCAATGGAGGAACCCAATCTCTACTGTAAGCCAATTTGCGGAAGATGGGCAGGCCCAAATAAGTAAAGGAGGACCAGTTCAGGGAAGTAGTAAAGCCCAGAATTCTTGAAATGGCAGAAAGAGTGGAAGCCGAGATATTCCAACAAAAGACTTTGCATTTACCATTGTTTAAACTGCTGCCTGTAGCTTCACTGTAGTCGTCCAGGACCTCCTTGAATCTTGAAGCAGATCTGGTGGAGGCAGCCCCTAAAAAGAGGGTATCATCCACGAACAAGGTGTGGTTAACATTTTTAATCCCTCTGGCTATATTGAGTCCCAAGATCTCTTGATCAACCAGTTTTTGATCCAGGTAGAAACTCAGGACAGAAACATGAAGATCGAAGAGGAGCAGAGAGAGGGGACAACCCTGCCTAAGCCCTCTTGAAGCTTTAAAAAAACTAGCTGCTCTCCCATTCACCAGGGGGGCGATCCAAGGATCAACAATACAAGCACGGATCCATTTTAAAAAGCCCATTCCAAAGCCAAATTTTTTCAAGACTTCCCAAAGAAAGCTAAGTCTGACCCGATCAAAAGCATTGGCTAAATCTAATTTAATTACCATACCTTTCTCTTTGCAAAGCTGGCTTGGGTGAATCGCCTCTTGTACGAGGATGAAGTTGTCAGCAAGCTGTCTCCCCTGAACAAATCCGCCTTGGTTCTCCGTGATGATGGCTGGAAGAATACCTTTTAGTCTATTGGCAATAACCTTTGTGATTAATTTGTATCCAATATTAAAAAGAGAGATGGGCCAGAACCGATTGAATTCTTTAGCCCCCTTTCCTTGGGGATGAGGGCAAGGAAAGATGAATTGGTGCTGCCCCCAATTTTCTGGTAGGTTTGAGATTTCAGAATCATTTTGTAGAGGTATTTCTCCACAATCTGCCAGCAGGTTTGAAGAAATCTTGTAGTGAAGCCATCCGAACCCAGGGCTTTGTCAGGCTCCATGTCGGAGAGAGCATCTTTTATTTCTTGTATAGAGATCTTCGCTTCAAGATGTTGATTCATTGAAGGTGAGATCCTAGGGGGAACCGCCTCCAAAAATTTGGAGTTTGGGTCCGTCACGCCCTCTTCTCTATACAGGTTTTGAAAGTGATTGAAAGCTGCTCTTTTTATGCTATCAAAGTCTTTGTGTGTCGAGTTGCCATCTTTGATTTCTGCGATAGAATTGAAGCTCTTTCTGGCTTGAGCTTGTTTGTGGAAGAAGGCAGAATTTCTGTCTCCTGCTTTAAGCCATAAACTCCTAGACTTCTGTCTCCAATTCTCTTCCTCCGAAAGGCAAGCTTTATGGAAGATTTGTTGGAGCTCAGCTTCCTTGTCTAGAACTTCTTTAGTGATTTCTGCATCTTCACTTTGGGCATGGTGCTTGGCGAGATTGTCTTGGGCTTGCTTTCTCTCTTTTGCTGGGGAGGGAAGGGATTTGGCCCAAGTTTTAAGAACCGCTTTCAGTCTTCTAAGTTTTTCTTCCCAAATGAAGAAAGCAGAACCTTTCACTGGCAAATTCCAACAGTCTTGAACCAAATTCAGAAACTCTGGTTCCTTGACCCAAAGAGGGTTGAATCTGAAGGGGATGGGTCCAAGATCTTTGTGGCCCAACATCTCAAGCAAAATGGGCTTATGATCTGAAACACTGCATGGGAGGATATGCAATCTGGATTCTAAGCCCAACAAAAGGAAGGAACTCTGCACCAAACATCTATCAAGTCTAGCAGCAATGTGACCAGGACCTATTCTTTTGTTAGACTAGGTGTACTTATCGTTTTCTTGGGGGATGTCAAGCAGATCCTAGTCCTGCATGAGGTCTTCCACCCATTCCCTTGCAGGGTCCCTTATGATTGTGCCTCCTCTCTTTTCCTCCATGCGCAAGGTAAGGTTTAGATCCCCTGCCACAATGATGTTTCTAACTCCGATAGTTGTCTAATGGAGTCCCAGCACTCCCTTTTCTCCCCTATATTTGTTGGAACATAGACATTGTAAAGGTTGATTGCCTCACTTGAGTCCAAAGGCTGGAGCTTCAAAAACAGCCAGTGGGTGTTGTGCAATTCGGTGACCAGCCTATACTTGAGAGGATTCCAGAGGGAGGCCAGACCCCCAGAGGCTCCCCATGCTGAAATTGCATGTTCGCTACTTCCTTTCCAATTTTTTTTTACTGATTTGGAGAAACTCCTTGTCCTCCATTTTGGTCTCCTGAATCAGAAGAATGTCTGGGGCTTCTCTTCTTATAAGGCTTCTCGTTGCTTCTTCTTTCACTTTGCTCCCCATTCCTCTGCAGTTCCAGGAGACAATCTTCATCATTTATTTTTATGATGATGGGCTCCCTTGGAGCCCTGCACTTGGTTTTTGGTCATCTTCGGATTTTTGCCAAGGAGTTTCTCCAGAGTGGGCTGACTACCCTGAAGCTTGTCTTTGTAAGTTTCCTGATCTCTCTTTTCTCTAGCAGATTTGCGGCCTCTTGCAGATCTTCTGACCGATGTCTGCATGTCTCCTATTTCTCCATCCTCCTCAGACTCCTTCGAGTCATGTTCCTCCTCGGATGCTTCTATTTGCTTATCCTTGTTTCTTACCGTGGCGCTTTCTTCAGGTCTTGCATCTGCTGAAGTCGTTTTTTCTAGAGGTTTATCTTGCCTATCTTCTTCCTAAGGAGTCTCTTTAGCAGAGCTTAAGACCTCATACCTATTTTCTTGGCTTTTTGGCGGGGGAGCATTCTGGGCGGAGGCAGGTTGGGAGCCATGAACCCTAGATTTCTTGTGAGATGTCTTTGACTGCTTGACCTAGTTCCAGCCCTCTTCCTTACCTTTCTCTGCTTCCCCTTTGTTTGGACACCCTCTTGCAAAATGGCCATAGATGTGGCATTTACGACATTTGAAAGGGAGTTGCTCATAGTCCAGCACTTGCACATGCGTCCAACTGCCAACCTTTAATTTGATGGCCTCCGGAAGCCCCACCTCTAAGTCCACCTCGACACAGATTCAGGCGCAATCATACTGATCATTGTTGTTTGCTCTGTCAATGAATTTTCCCAAAGTATTTCCTATGTGCTTGAGAGACTCCCAGTTCCAACAATGCATTGGAAGATTAGGAAGTTGCACCCAGACAGGGACCACCGTTGGGACATCCATGGCCGAATCAAAGTCAGGGGTCCATTTGTTGAGGTAGAGACCCTGAGGTCCCATGAAATAGGGCCCATTCCTGAAGATCAGATCTTTGTCCTCCTTAGTGTTGAACTCGAACAGGAAGAAGCCTCTACCCTGAAAATAAGAGGTGACGTTGTTTTTGATCAGCGGAACCCAGTTCTCGATGACCCAGTTTTCCGTTGATTTTGGCAAGGGCCAAAGGCCAGTGAATTGACCCACCAGGGCATGATCTGTCAGGGACAAAGCGACCTGGATCGGGCCCTCAGGAGGGAGGTTTACCTCCGGAACATCGTCGAGCCTTTTGACGAACTTAGCGACTTTGGATTTCTTCTTTTTAGGCAGCGAAGCAAGAAGAGAGGAGAAGGCTGCTTCAGCTTCCGGGGATGGAGCTTGCGAGGGACCGATAGGCAAGCCTTAGGCCTCCATGGCAAAGCACAAATCAGCAAAACCGATCTGCACCAAGCAAATGTCGGGAGCGTAGCATCTCAAGGCCGGAATGAAGGAAAAAGGATCCGATCAGACCCTGCAGGAACCGAGGGCGCCGATCCAAGCAGATCTGACAAGAGCAGGAGGCTCAGCGAGATCTTGAAGACGAGCAGGAGGGAGGGACCAAGCAGAGCCGAGCGACCCAGAGGTCAGGAGGACCAGGGTCAGGGCGGAGTCGGCCGAGAGGGCAGAGCCCAGTCTCAGTCTGCGCAGTGCAGGTTGCAGCAGGGGGCAGCAGCGCTCGAAAAACTTGAAAATGTTAATTAAGGATAGAATAATTATCATATTTTGTATTCAGGCTTCTGTGATCCATAATGAATTAAGCAAAGTCTTCGGTAGAAATCACATGAGAGAAATTTTTGGCGCCTCTTCATCTGGTCCTGATGATGAACTACACTTATTGGTTCAAAACGCGTCGGTCAAAAAATTCTCTTATGTGATTTCTACTGAAAGACATTGTTTAATTATCATTTTTTTTGCATGTGGATATTTACATGTATGAAAGTTAAACCAACATTTGCACCAAAAAGGTGCAAAGACATGTTGATAGAAGTGTAGATGAATGTAGAGTGATGCAGAGGTAGCACTGTAGGAAACAAGGATGTGGATGTGGAAGGCATGAGGAATCAGGAGGCTAAAGTATTGGTAAAGTAGAGTTTTCCAAGTGGGTAAAAGTGCATTATAGAATCTGCAATATATCATATTTCTATCACCGAACTCATAACTAAACTAGAAGCAATCTTTGAGGAGACATCATTGTGATATTCTACCATCTTCTTTGAACAACATCCTGGAGATTATGATGAGAAGTTGTTTGGATGGGGTAGAAAAAGAATAAGTGAGAGACCCACATTTCATGGGGTGCTCAAAAGCCTACACGAATTGAAATGGTGTCATATGCCGCAATTTAAGGAATCCCTAAGTATTTTTATCATGTTGTGATTTTGGATGGGCAACAAGTGGATTACGTGCTCCCATTCTTGTTTCAAAGTTTAGAAAATGAAGCTTGGAGGACTAGACAGGTTGAAAAGGACAACAATTTGTTATCAAACAAAACATGGAAATTTTGAAAACTTTATGCCTATTCGAATTTGGGAGGATGTGGAATAAATATTTCCTTAAGGATGGATTTGTAGATTATGTACTTCCTATTACATGTATCAAGGATTTCATACCTACTTTTCCAACAATTTTTGTTTCAGGAGTTTGTGGAACTATAATGTACAAGAAAGTAGCAGTGAGCATAGTTCTCTTCACTTTGGAACCCTTTGGAAGAGGACATCAATTCCACTATAACATAAAGGGATACACAAATTAGTTGTAACCACCTCCTCCCACATCTACCCAAGTAGCTGGCCAATCGGGGTAAACATGTGACGAGAAGTTACTATGAAATTTTTCGACTCCTTGTGTGTCAATTAAGGAAGTGGAATCGACGAAACCCACAACATAGACCTGTTGTAGCTGCTACAAGACTCCTAGAATGCATCCCAGTCATTCCCTTGACCAGACCCTGGGTCCCATTGAGTTTTAGACCACTAAACCCTTGGACGCTCCCTTGATATGGACAAGGGTGCATCTAAAAATCTCCAGACGCACGCACAACATGGTTATGCATGCATCTGGGGACTTTTCTCCTTAGACTTATGCCTGCGACTTCGAGATTTGTGCCACTTTTCAAACCCAGAATTCAGGTCATTGCGCATAAACCCTTATAGCTTTTAGAATCCATAAATTACATGACCACAAGACTTACAAGTCAAAATTGACTCCAGGACTAGACCTGACCATCCCCAACCGAGACTGACATTCTGTCAAACACTTGGCATCAATGCAATATACAGGAAATGAATACAAGTCAAAGCATAAATCACTGATAACTCATATGAGACTTGACAAGAAGGATCACCACCCTCTTCCCTTAACTGTTTTGACATTAATTAGGTCTTGCCTCCATTATCCTTTCAGTTACAAGTAAATACATGAAATAACTGTGACTATAACCAGTAGCATAACCATGCTTATAACCAGCATTAAACCATGTAAATAACAATGAAATAACAGCCATTAAAGTCACGTAATAACAAGTACAGAAGCAAGAGAACTTAGCTTTCATTAAACATAGGCAAAGTCGACCCAGGTTCGGGACTACCACATACCACCTGACCGTAGACATGGCTGAACCAAATCTTTCTTTCAGCCAATCAAACTCGTGCTATATTCCAAGTATGAATGTGGGATCTCATTGATAAACCAATCCAAAAACAACCAAGGGAATCCATAGGTTAAACCACGTCCACCCTCACCAACTGCGATCTCACCAAAACAGACATTGATATCACAAAACCAAATTGAGCTTGGAATGCCTCCAAACTCCATTACTATCCTTGAGGAATTTTTCGTCTCCTTGTCTCTAAGGCTTTACCACAATCCACACTAGATCATTAGGCCGTAAACCAGGACTCCACCCTTAGGCTTTACTATGTGTCCCGCCAAAACCGGTCAAAGGATTCCTAGGCCTTTGGGAATTTTCCTAAGACCACCACTGCCCCGGATTCTAAAACCATTCGGCAATTCCTGTTGGGTGTGGAGCCTGATTATCTTCTGTATTCAAAGGTTTCAGCCAGATGTATAGCTGGTTGCGGGGGTCCGGGGGGGCTAATCCCCCCCGGTTGGGGGGTCCGAGGGCAACGCCCCCGAAGCTAAAAATAAATGTAAAATTGCCTTGCAAAAGTCTAGTAATTTCTAGTCAATCTGGGCCGTTCATTAGGCGGATGATCTGATGGTAGAAGTTATGTTTAATTTAGGGTTTTTTGCCCTAAAAGGCAACCCCTCACTATATATGAGGGAATTGTATTGCGTCTATGCAGATCTGTATTCTGAGTGAGGAAGAGAGAGGAGATTGAGAGCGAAGAGGGTGTTACAACGGATCTGTTGTAGGTTGTATCTCTTCAGTTTGCTGGATAATATAATAAAAGAAGGACTGGCTGTTTCTCCGTGGACGTAGCCCAAACTGGGTGAACCACGTATATCTGTGTCTCTCTTGTTTTATGTGTTTTCTATGTTTATATTTCTGCAATATTTTATGTGTTCCATTTCTCTGTAATATATAATTTTCTAACAATTCCAAAGCTCAAAACCGAGAAAACAATCCCATCACACCATGGTTATTCGGAAAAGGCAAGGCAAGGTTGAAAACCACTGTCATAACCCGGTAAAACCATGCCACCAACAGCAAGAGAACCATATACCAACATGCAAAGTCATGCATGTCAAAACCAATTAGGAAATCACACATGAAAAATGTTACCTAAAAGTATTCATGTTGAAGTTGCTTGAAGTTGCTTGATCATGTTCCTCCTTGCTTGATCTTTGCTTTCCTTTCTTTTCCTTGTCCTTCCTTTGCTTGTTTTTCCTTTCCTTGCTCCAAAGCTAGAATGCTCCAAGAAAGCTCTAAGTGTCCAAGAGTGTGAGAGAGATCCAAAATTGAACTGGCAAAAGGTTACACTGACAAAAGGTTACAAATTGATCTTCAGAAGCCTCTTTATCAATTAGGCCACTATTTTCTTCATTTTCCATTATTTTCCTTGAATTTACTCCTCACATGCAACCTGTAACCTTTCACGTTCATTTTCTCCTATTTTCCTATCTTTTCGTAAATAAATGTGTCAAAATACCTTCTTTCCATTTTAATTCCTTAGTCATTTCCTCTGCCAATTTCCCTTAGCCATAAACACATCTAGTGATGCACACTATGGTATATTTGCCCAACACTCAACTTGGAATAAGTGTCTCTTAACCGTAGTCTTATTTTGACTATATTAACTTTTATTACATGAACTTTTAACCAGGGGTTGTTATAGACGGCTCCCCCTTGGGGAACACCACCCTCGGTTTTAAACCACACCAAGACCTCAGCAAAACCACTTAAAATCAAACATATTATCCATGGATCTCTATAACTTAGCTCGTTGCAGTATTTACAATGAATGACCTGCTCCAAAGAAAAACATCATGACAACATGACAAGATAACAACCATACCGCTTATTGGATCTTTATAACTTAGCTCATGGTAGTATTTACATCCATATACATATGTACATATACCAAAAAATTAGCAAAACATATGCCAAACATCATACCAAAACTACTTTTCCTTCGCCGGCAAACAAAGAAGGATACATGGCCCGCATTTGATCCGCCATCTCCCATGTAGCTTCTTCGGGCCCAAAGTGATTCCACTGCACTTTAACGTTTTATATGGCTCTGTTCTTGAGCATGAGTTGCTTCCGTTGCAATATGCATTAAGGCTCTGGCTGTAATTCTCCTTCTTGCTCCACCTACAATATAGACCAATCAATAACATTATCAACATCATTTATCTACCTTTTGAGCAATGAAACATGGAAAACATCGTGGAATTTCACTGTTGGAGGTAGTGTAATTCGATAGGCCACTGGTCCAATCCTCTCAAGGATCTGAAAAGGCCTGCAATACCTTTGTTCCAACTTGGCACGTGATCCAATACTCAAAGAGCTCTTCTTCGTCTTAATGTGTAAATACACATGCTCCCCAACTTGAAACTCCTTGAATGCCCTATGTTGGTTCGCATAACTCTTCTATCTATCATGTGCTACCTTCATATTCTTCTTTATAACCTGCATTAATGGAGAAGGGAATCATGTTTCAGAAGCTAAGGAAAATGTGGAATTGAATCATGAGAGTTTTGGGAATGAAGGTTGGGTGGATGAGAGTTTTGGGGATGAATATTTTAGGGGTGATGGTTGGTGGAAGTGTCAGGAAGTAGCATTGGGACAACCTAATACTTTGTGGTTGATTGTGGTGGCTACTGCTTTGTTGAGAATTGTGTTTTTGTGGCAACGGTGGCAACACGAATGTTGGAACAACGGGCAGCTAAGGCTATAGCTCTGTGCGAAGGACGAGAAAATAAGTGAGCTCTTGTACCAAGTTAATAGATTGAAGGAAGTAGTTTATGGTCGATGAAAAGTGACAATAGTGAAGAATGGATTTGTAGAACAACTCTATCAGTCATTATTAGGGATGCAATTTTCCTTCCACAAAATTACTAGGAAAATTTATATTTGGAAGTTGCAGACTTTGATTTTAGCATGGTTGATCATTCACCTATTTTTACATGTAGGATTTTGTCTGATCAAGTTAATACTTAGTTCAAGTTGAAGACATGACCTCTACAGGTGCAGCAACACCCCCTTGGAAAGTAGTCAATGTTGAATGGATTGGTGGTTGCTCCTACAATGGTGGCCATGTTGATGATCATGCCATCCACGTCCACGTCTTTGTTTGGTGCACAGGAGCTTCACTCAATGAACCTATGACCTATCACGTGCGTTCTTGGCATATTAAACAATAACCTTAATTTGAATACATATTGGAAAATACCCCTAAAAATCACATTATTTAACCCCCTACCAATACAAACCCAATACACCTTACAAATTTAAAAACCCCTACTTCCACTAGATATTGTATGTATCCATTTTTTCATTAACATTTTTTATACCCCTTTATATTTTTTCATTAACTTTGAACTCCATTTTTATATTTGTCAATATAAAAACCCTTTACCCCCTATATATCCCCTAATATATTATGCCATTTTTTCCTCAATATATATCCCCCAATATGAACCCACGTGGTATGGTATTGCTCCCCTAGTGAAGCCTCCGTGGTTTGGTGCCACCAGGGGAGGAGTCTGGGGTCCATACATCGGCTGATGAAATGGCCAGGCGCACTATCTAGGGCACTGATTCGTAGAATTCCCAACCCACGTGTATGGAATTGGAAGTTGCTCCTCCTTCACCTACATCATTCGACTTCTTGTACTTTACACTACATTGAGATTGAGATTGGCATGAAATTTGCAAGAGCTCATGCAAAAACCCTCCATGGTGACATCCTCGGAGGTGAGTGCCAAGTACATAGCATTGGAATTTCTAGGTGATTTCCTTGGAGGCAGAGCCCCCGACTTGAGGGAAACTTCAACTAGAGCAACAATCGTCCTCTTGAGTGACTTGTCGAGGGAGTATTATTGTTCACCTTATGCTTTCCAAGCATTACAACACTGGATGTATTATTAGGCCTTTGCATTGCTAGTTAGTGTTATTGGTAATCGATGCCCAAGGTAGGTTTTGGGAAACAACTAAAGAATCTTTGGTTGGGATAAGCTAAAGGGAATTGTTGTGTTAGCTTGCAATGAACTAAGGTATTGTTCTTTATCTTCATTTATGTAGTGTATTAAGTATACTATTATTTTCATAAATTTATATGTTGCATATTTGAAAATTAAACTTTGGTTTCTCATTCTTATGAATAGTTTGATGGTTGCTTTAATGAAATGGTTTGTTGGGACTATAGTGAAATGTTATGTGTTTTAACATGTCCATGCGAAGTTAAGAAACAAATTTAGGACTACTCTAAATTTGTTGCTATAGAAATAATTATCAAATTTGTGTGTTGGTTAATATTGTGCCCTAAGTGTTGTGATATTCAGCTCTCCTTTAAGTACATTTTTTTATCTATATCCTTGAGCATGCCCAGTGAAAAGGTTGAACATAATTGAAGTATTCGCTATTGTAACAAATATTTTAGATTCAACCCTAAGTCCAAAAGTCATATGAAAGAGATCTAGAGAATCTCAAGTAAATGAGGTGAAAATGCAAAAGTTTTTTGAAGTGCGTATTTCCAAAATTTCCATGAGGGCTAGGTATCATCCTTGGTATTGTGGTTTTCTCCAAACACCCCATATGCACGGGGTCAATACCAAATATGTGCCCCTTTGAGCAATTGGTCATTGGTAACAACCCTATTGAGGGGGTGCACCATAGCTATCAAGTTAACAATAAAGACCCCTCATATCAAGGGATGATATTAAGTATCATCCCTTATATTGTGGTCATTACCAAAATCCCAACATGGAAACTGTTGATATTGGGAATTGATCCCCACAAGGTTGATACCTAGGATTAACCCAATACCATGTATTGACCCTTGGGGTGGTAAAAGATTGAAAGGATCTTCACCAAACCCCTTGCACAAGTTGTACATACCTTTAATACAGAGATCAAAATATAGTATCAACCACAAGGGGGAGATACCTTGTGGTACAAGGTATCAACCTCACCATAGGGTTGATGCTTGGTTACAAATGTGAAATAAACACGAAAAGTGTTGAAAAGTGTGCAACAAGAAATGTTAAATTTAGAACGTGCTAAAAATAGCATGTCTAAAAATAGCAGTTTGGCCAGTGAGGTCATTGGCCACATTGGGTGAGAGGTGAAACTGCTAAAAATAGAAAGTTCTAAAAATAGCATTCTTGGGTCCCTTCCTATTTATAGCAGTCCCTAGTCTATCTATATGAATTAAAATTAATCTTGGTCTTAACAGCAGTTGGAAATATTAATTAATTAATTTAGTTGAGTTAATTAATTTAGGAAATTCGAATTTGAAGTCTTTGTGAGCATGCACATGAGTTGTCCCACTGATTGAGGAATTTATCCTTAATTTCCTCCACTGATTGAGGGAATAAGTATGAGCTCTATAATGAGAGAATTAGTTGACTTAGTTCTTACTAGTCAAGTCCAGTTAGATTATTTTAACAAGTTGTTAAAATAATAAAATATAGTTTGTTAATACTTGCATGCATGTGACAACTATTATTTTAGATAATTGAGGATTCACTCATGGATAATTGTTGCATGTGTTATCACTCAGGTTTTCCCAAAAGTTGTAAGAAAGGGAAAGGAGGCCGAGGTAACCACAGACCAATCTTTTAGATACAAAATCTAGCCAATCTGTATCCAGAGAGGGCTCTCTCTTTATGATTTAGCTTTGTTTTTAAAGGTGTTAGGCTAGTTATGCCGTTCAAGGGTTTTGTTTGAGTTTGGGTGGTGAGATTGAATATAACAGAGAGGTAAAATAGAGTAATTCAGTCCATTGGGCTAATGGAGTCAAAGAAGATGGCTTTCTGGATTTGGTTTCTTAACAGAGGATGGTTTCACAGAGCAAGGTAGTCAAACAAAGAACAAATAAAGACTTGAAACAGATGGAATGGACTCAAATTGCGTGAAGGGCAGTTGAGAATCCTTCAACCTATTTCAAGAGGGAAATTGGATGATTACCGATAAGGAGCAGTTAAGTATTCTTTAGCAAATAATCAACATGAAAGAATTAGGAAACAGGAGCAATTAAGATTTCACTGCTTATCCTAATTCTGAAGAAAACACAGAGAACAATAAAGATTGAAAACAGAGTGCAATCAAGCATATTTTGAAATTAATCTTTTCTTTATCATTCAGATTATGAAACACAGATGATATAATAAACTAAGAAAACTTTAAAACACAAGATATAGAGGACTTATTGATCCAGTGGTTGATTCAAGAAATCTGTGACAAGTCCTCTGCTTCAATTCTTCATCCAGTAGGCCATGCAACAGTTGATTCCAACAGCTCTTTATTCCAAAAATCAATATTACAGCACAATCTTGGAATCCACCCTCAATACTCCAATGGAGGGGGTATTTATGCAAAAATTATACAACAAACTATCTCATAACAGCTGTGAGATAATATCTAGGATGACTAATAATAGTTTACAAGTAAAATAGAAACAGCTAGAAAAATATAATTGATGTTGTGCTGGAGGCAGGCTCTGTAATTCTGCTGACAGCTGTTTTCTTCAATAACTCTGCGCTGGCTGCCTGTCTTAACTAATACTCTTTAATTTTGATCTGCTACACTTTAATTCTGATCTGCTACACTTTAATGTTGATCTGAAGACTTTTTTACTGTGATCTGATACACTTTGACTTGTTTTGAACCCTGTTCATCGCTGTCTGGTAAAACAAAACTGCTAACGTGTCTTCTGATCATCTTTCCTCTAGGCCTTTCTATGGCTGGTATGCTAATTTCCTGCGGAGATTGCTGAGAAGTCTTGGCAATTGATGCACCAATAACTGATTGTTTGAGATAGCTCGAAAGGTTCCCGTGTTTACAAAGGAAAACATTGAGAACAATAAAGACTGAAAACAGAGTGCAATCAAGCATATTATGAAATTAATCTTTTCTTTATCATTTAGATTATGAAACACAGATGATATAATAAACTAAGAAAACTTTAAAACACAAGATATAAAGAACTTATTGATCCAATGATTGATTCAAGAAATCTGTGACAAGTCCTCTACTTCAATTCTTCATCCAGTAGGCCATGCAACAGTTGATTTCAACAGCTCTTTATTCCAAAAATCAATATTACAGCACAGTCTAGGAATCCACCCTCAATACTCCAATGGAGGGGGTATTTATGCAAAAATTATACAACAAAATATCTCATAACAGCTGTGAGATAATATCTAGGATGACTAATAATAGTTTACAAGTAAAATAGAAACAGCTAGAAAAAGATAACTGATGTTGTGCTGGAGGCAGGCTCTATAATTCGGCTGGCAGTTGTTTTCTTCAGTAACTCTGCGCTGGCTGCCTGTCTTAACTGATACTCTTTAATTCTGATCTGTTACACTTTAATTCTAATCTGCTACACTTTAATGCTGATCTGATACTTTTTTACTGTGATCTGATACACTTTGCCCTGTTTTGAACCCTGTTCATCGCTGTCTGGTAAAACAAAACTGCTAACGTGTCTTTTGATGATCTTTCCTTTAGGCCTTTCTGTGGCTGGTATGTTAATTTCCTGCGGAGATTGGTGAGATGTCCTGGCAATTGATGCACCAATAACTGATTGTTTGAGATAGCTCGAAAGGTGCTTGTGTTTAGAGAGGAAAACTGTATACTGCGGGTTGAATGGTAGGCTCGGAGTTCATCGCTGTAGCTTTTTTTGGTCAGGTAGCGGCTGAAACTGGAGCATATAGTTTTTTGCATGAGAGCGCGATATGTAGAAAAATATAGCAAAAATGACAATTTACCCTTTTATTTGACAAAATGAAGTTTTGGCGGGATTTTTTGATTTGATGGGCAGATGACGTAAGTAGTACAGATGACGTTAGCGGGAGTACGAGAGCAGATGATGTGGCGGATGACGTGGTAGGTGATGTCAACAAAAGGATAGATGACGTGGCAGATGACGTCAGCAAAGGGTGGTAAGCAGTTTTGCCCGCACCGCTTTTGGGGTTGAGTGGTTTTGGACGGAGGGCGAGCGAGCAGGCTGAACGGGCGACACGTGGCTTTGTACGGGCGGAAAACTGCCGGGCCCCCACGAGTTAACGTTCGGTGGTTAGGGTGGTTGCGATATTGATTGCGACCGTTGGATGTAGCGACGGAGATCGGACAGCTAACGGGCTTTGAACTTGGCAGGGAGTTATGCAGCGGAGCTGGTATGATAAACCGCGTTTTAATCGCATCGGGGCTATTTTCATTGGTTCGCGGGATTGGTTATTAATTAACCCAAGTGGTTAATTAACCCTTTGTTGCGTGGCAGGGACATTATTTAACGAATTTCCAATGAAATCGTTGATTCTCATTTAAACAGTGTGTATGGTTATATTTCAACCGGGGCGGGAATATTAATACTTTTGGGGTTTTTTTTATATATTTACATAATACGAGGAAGGGTATTAGGGCGGGAGTTATATATTATATGTTAAACGTTAATATGAAAAAATGTAATGAACCAGCGCTAAGTTAAAATGTTTTTTGCATTAAAACTTAGGCTAAAGTGGGAAAAAGGGGTTTGTAGGTGACCTTATATATTTTCCCAAGTAAAGTAGGGATTTACTTAAGGAAATGAGTTTATGAAATGAAATGAATGGTTTTTTGGTGATATTAAGAACATATTCTTAATATTTTGGGGAAATTAGTGAAATCTTTAGGGAAAAGTATGAAGGGGAGTTAGTTATGTAATCTTGCCTCGCTTGAGCTGCATCAAGTATAATGTCCGCCATGGCACTAGTGATACAGATAAAGATTAACATTCCTAGAGATATAATCTATCACAAGTATCATTCTGCAACACCATCTACCTACCCTGCCTACTTTAGCCTATCATTTTTTCCTTTCTTTACTTGGGTGCACTTGGACTAGCAAACCCTCATCAACTTTTCTTTTCTTTGCATAGAAAGCCTACCTAAGTCTGCACTTATTACATCCAAGGGCTCAGATTAAACTCTTGAGCTCCTTTGCTTCTCTACCTATCTACTTATCTGCCAAGATTAAACAGTTTGGTCAGATTTTTATTCCCTATCTCTAAAACAGGAAATTCAAATATGAACTAGCCAAGATTAAGCTGTTTGGCCATTCATCAATTGTGGCACAAATTAACAAGCTGCACACAATGCTTATTACAGAAAATGAAAAAGTAGTGGCATTTTGGACTTGCACACTTTCTTGGTCTATTGTTCATTGGGGTTCATTTCTTTCACTTTTTTTGACCATTTTTTTTTTTACCCTTTGATTTTTCTTTTAGGGCATACCCTCTTTACATTTTTAAAATTTTTTGATTTTTTTGATAATATGGAAAACCTTTGCAACAGGAAAGGAATGAACATATTACAGAGCTCAACAAGTCAATCATGAAATATGACACCTATTGGTATAGAAGCATAACAACATGTTAGTTCTGTCAGAGACCCAGTTGAGATCAGATGTGGGACAGTGTACTATCAGATGCTAGGATGTTTCTAGTAAGTATTCCTTGCATGAGGAAGAAATCTATTTTCTTCTATGACTACGTAATTGGACCTGAGGTGACAACAGGTATGATTAGGCAAATTTTCAGCCTATATAATGAGGCCTAGGTAGTCCATGATTTTCATCTTCTGATTGAAGATCACCAGGATCTTCTGATTACAGAGAGGGTAGGATAGCTATTGAGCTGATTCTTTTTGTATGTTGTTGAGGAGCTACACTTGATTGATAATACATGGTTGGGGTTTTATGCTGGTGCTTTCCCTTGGATATATCTTGTGTTATGTGTGATTATTTCTCTTGATCAATTATGCATGTTTCTACTTGATGTTGCTCATGAATTCGATTATGCTTTCGCTTAATGTTTTGTAGAAGTAGAACAAGTATTATGCTTTAGGACATTGCATATATCAGTTTGTTCTACAGGTGAAATTTCTACATGGTATCAGAGCACAGGTGATCAAGCAAGAACAGTATACTAGCAGGAGGAATTTGAAGTTTCTTATTCTTGATATAGATCTCAAGTTCTTATCACATCTATTTCATCGATGGCGTTCAATGGTTTGAGGCTTGAGTATGCCCTTGATGGCAGCTCAAACTATATAGCTTGGAAGGATCGCATGGAGGCAGTTTTGGAAGATAATGGCCTTAAGGATTTCATTGATCAAGAAATCCCTAAGCCTACTAACAAGATTGAGCAGGTGGAATGGAAGAAGTGTGTGGCTAGAGCTAGGAGAATTCTCTTGGAGGGAGTGCAAGATCACATTGTCTCGAGCCTCCATGGGAAGGAGACTCCGCATGCAATGTGGAAAACATTGAAAGATTTATATCAGAATATCAGTGATCAGAGGAAGCTAGCACTGAAGGACAAACTTCGAAAGATCAAGTGTGAAAGGGATGAGACGATCTCTATGTATCTGACCATGCTCATCACATGCAAGGATGAGCTTGCAAGTGTAGGGGTCGTGACATCGGATGAGGATATGGTTAGTCTAGCACTCCTTGGCCTTCCTAAGAGCTGGCATAACTACCAGGACTCGGTGAATGGAAGGGAGAAACTGCCAGATTGGGAATGACTATGGTCAGATTTGATGCAGGAGGAGATCAGACAGAGCACCGGAGACAGTTCTTCATCCATGCATGATGAGGAGAACTGTGCCTTAGCAAGTAAGGCAAAGAAGGGGAAGGAGAAGGTTTCTCTTTCTGAATACAGTTCTTCCAATGATGGGAAGAAGTTTGACAAATCAAAAGTGCGATGCTTTCGCTGTCATGAGGTGGGCCATTATGCTGCAAACTGTCCACGGAGGAAATCCAAGAAGGGATCCGGGGAAGGATCTGAAGGTGAGGCACTTGCTTCATAGTTTGAGTTGGATTTCACACTCTTCGCATGCATGGTTTCATCCATGGTGGGAAGTGGTTGGTTTCTTGACAGTGGAGCTTCTTTCCACATGACCGACGACAAGAGTTTGTTCAGTACTTTGGAGGAGAAAGATCTCCAGATACTCGTAGAGATGGCTAATGATGAGAAGTATAGTGTCTCATGTGTAGGCACGGTTATTTTTCAGAGGGAGCATGGATCTCGCCTTACCTTGACCAATGTCAAGTATGTACCAGGATTGAAGAGAAAATTGGTGTCGATCGCGATGCTAGAAGATAGAGGCTATGATGTAGTCTTCAGTAAGGGAAAGGTTTTCCTTAGAGACATAATCACTAGACAGGTGAAGCAGATCGGTTCACGGGTCAAGAACATGTATGCTCTTGAGGTTCCAGATGCATGCAAAGCCTTGAGTAGCAAGTCAACTGATGGAGACTTGGTGGTTGAGAGGGAGGGTATATTACCTCTCAACATGCAGAGCCAGAAGAAGTCTCAGATGATTGTGGAGGAGCCACGATTGGTTCAACAGCTTCAGGAGGTTGTGGAGCAGCCACAATAGGGGAAGCTGAGTGGAGATCAAGTAGAGACATCTACTCATGCAGAGACATCCAATAGGGGGAAACTTCGAGCCAGGTGGGCTGAGGGATCACATGCAGCAATACCTCTAGGTAGGATGTGGGGTGATATAGAGTGATCGTCCCAAGGAGGAGGGGTAGGATCCTTGAGGTACCCAACCTCTTGGAAGAGACCTTGCTACAGGAGCCCCGATGTGGAGTAGCAGGAACTGACTGATTGGGTAGAGACAGATGCGGATGGAGCGGTAGAGAGAGCAACAGTGCAGAAAATCCCGGGACAACGCATAGCTAGCAAGCTGCAGCAATGCGAGAGGCACAAGTGTTTTACACAGTGCTAGGTGGCACAGAGAGGTGTGCAATGGTGCGAGATGCATGGAGATGTTGCAGTAGCGCAGATGTCAGAGAGGGAGCAGTTGTCAGCAGCAGGTAGAGCTTCAGCATCAGAGTATGTTCCTAGCCCAATAGAGTGGTCAGTTGGGAGTGTTTTGTTCCAAGTGTTGTTGGAGCAAGTGGACCGGGTAGATGTGTTGCATGCAGAACATTCCAGAGTTACACGATCGGGTTCAAGAGAAAGCCTGTCTTGTTGAGAGGGAGTGTTAAAAAGTGTGCAACAAGAAATGTTAAATTTAGAATGTGCTAAAAATAGACCTGCTAAAATAGCATGTCTAAAAATAGCAATTTGGCCAGTGAGGTCATTGGCCGCATTGGGTGAGAGGTGAAACTGCTAAAAATAGAAAGTTCTAAAAATAGCATTTTTGGGTCCCTTCCTATTTATAGCAGTCCCTAATCTATCTATAGGAATTAAAATTAATCTTGGTCTTAACAACAGTTGGAAATATTAATTAATTAATTTAGTTGAGCTAATTAGTTAAGGAAATTCGAATTTGAAGTCTTTGTGAGCATGCACATGAGTTGTCCCACTGATTGAGGAATTTATCCTTAATTTCCTCCACTGATTGAGGGAATAAGTATGAGTTCTATAATGAGAGAATAAGTTGAATTAGTTCTTACTAGTCAAGTCCAGTTAGATTATTTTAACAAGTTAAAATAATAAAATATAATTTGTTAATGCTTGCATGCATGTGACAACTATTATTTTAGATAACTGAAGATTCACTCATGGATAGCTGTTGCATGTCAGTCTGTCAGAGACCCAGTTGAGATCAGATGTGGGACAGTGTACTATCAGATGCTAGGATATTTCTAGTAAGTATTCCTTGCATGAGGAAGAAATCTATTTTCTTCTATGACTACGTAGTTGGATCTGAGGTGACAACAGGTATGATTAGGCAAATTTTCAACCTATATAATGAGGCCTAGGTAGTCCATGATTTTCATCTTCTGATTGAAGATCATTAGGATCTTCTGATTACAAAGAGAGCAGGATAGTTATTGAGCTGATTCGTTTTGTATGTTGTTGAGGATCTACACTTGATTGATAATACATGGTTGGGGTTTTATGTTGGTGCTTTCCACTAGATATATCTTTTGTTATGTGTGATTATTTCTCTTGATCAGTTATGCATGTTTCTACTTGATGTTGCTCATGAATTCGATTATGCTTCCGCTTAATGTTTTGTAGAAGTAGAATAAGTACTATGCTTTAGGACATTGCATATATCGGTTTGTTCTACAGGTGAAATTTCTACAAAAAGGATATGTTTAATTAGATAGAATATTGGTTCAAGCAAATCATTGAGCTTGTAGTGGACAAGAGGATAAATTCTCTCATCTTTGTGAAGAGCAATAATGTATATTGGAAACCTAATCTACTTGACACAAGTGACCACTAAATAGAGCCAAAATTTGGTCCTATTACTTCATGGATAATATGTAGAAATGCTAAAATTCTATCACTTATGGTATGGATCCCGCTTGACAAGGTCTATACTCATAAAGTCATAGGTATGCCCAAAGGTGTTTCTACAAAGATTTTTGTCCATGAATATGTATATGTAGATGTAAGCATTTCTAACAATTACCGTGACTGCCTTCAACTATTTAGTGTTTATCCCTTCTTCATAATGAGGTAATTACATGTTATAAATAGGATTCATTTAAACAACTAACTCCCAAACATACAAACACCAAACCTGGAAATTATATTGCCACTGTCATATGTCTATATAATGATAACACAAGCATAATTGAATAATTGCTACACATGTTAAACCAAAGGTTGTAGTTCTATATAGCAAGAATAAAGCACCATTCAAAAGAGACATACAACGACAACTTTAGTTGTTTCTAATACAATTTGTAGAAATTAAGGTTTAGATTTGCAATTGCTCATGAAAATTTAATCAAAATCACAAGACACAAACCTACTCTACTACTTCGCGGAATTCAATTCACAATTTAGAACACCAATCACAACACATGCAATGAGAAATAACACACATGCACACAATATTTTTCTATGGGAAAGCAAACTGTTAAAAATCCCTTTGCCTGCTTGCATCAATCTGATAAATAGAGATGTATTAAAATTTCTAGTTCGATATGGGATCAACCTGCAAGTGAATAACCTATCTCTTTGCTCACTAAGAAGCTCTGACCCAAACTTAGTCAATTTTTGCCTTTGCTTTAACCCCTATTTCCTTGCACAATTCGTGAGGAAATTAGGCCCTTATTATTTAGGAATTTTCTCCAAAATGATTGTGTAATTCATAAGGTTGATCATCTGACTACACGCAACACCTGTACACTCAAGACTAGTCTACAACTAATGTTACATTGCCTTGGAATCTCCACCACATTCGGGGAACTCGAATTCTCTGCATGCACTAGCTATTTTGGGGTGATTGATCAGTTAATTGGATGATCACTGAGTTAGATTGAAGTCTCACTACATAACTGACCTTCTACTAGTTCCTTCAACAGTTAGAACTAGTCTAACTAAAACAACTTGAAATAATTGACCTTGACTGCTACAAGTTAGCAATCACACATGTTTAACTGAACTCCAACCCCTCTAACTTGAATTTACTGAGTAAACGAAGTGACGCAAACCATGTCACACAATTTAATTGCATCCAAGTTGTTTGTTGATGTGGAAATCTGAATTTTCTCAATTTGACCAAGACAAAATCAAATTGAGACTTTCTTGATGCATTTTCAAGACTACCACTTAGCAAGAAAGGGATTATCAACCACCCCTATCCTGCACCTGTGGAATTTGAACTTCCCTCTTGACAAATACTTTATCAAAATGTCATCATCTTGTTCGTCTGGCGTAATGTATTGTAGCAACATTATCCACCTCTACACACAATCCCGTAAATAGTGATACCGATATCTACATGCTTGGATTGATCATGAAATGTTGGATTCTTAGAGAGCTTAATGCAACTCTAATTATCACAGTAGATCACAATTGGATCCATCATTTGACCAAATAGTCCCACAAGTATCTTTCTCATCCAGATCACCTCACACGGTGCATGACTTGTAGGCATGTATTCTGCTTTTGTTGAATTGAGTGCCACAGATCTTTTCTTCGTCTTGTACTAGGAAACCGTTGCGGACCTAACACCGAAAATTCCACTTGATGTACTCTTTTGTTTGGATGGAATCCCTGCCCAATTTATATCTGTGAAGCCACACAACTTCACTCCGTCTGTCTGTATGTACCATAGTCCAAACTAAGAAATGCCTCTAAGGCACCGTAAAACATGCTTAGCTGCCTTCCAAAACAATTTTGTCTGCCTAACCATAGGTTGGCTCAGTTGGTTGACTGTAGAGCACATATTTGGTCTTGTGTTCACAAGATACAATAGTGAACCCACTAGCTGCCGATAAATGGTAACATCCACTTCTTCACCTGAAGTGGCATCCTCCTTCCTCTAGTTAGTCGCTAAAGGTGTCTCCATGGGTTTACAACTCTCCATGAGGAACCTCTGTAGGATCTCTCTTGCATACTTGCCTTGAGACATCGCAATTAACCATCACCTTGCCATACTTCCAACCTGAGGAAGTAGTGCATGAGACCCATGTCCTTCATTTCAAATTCCCTTTTAAGGTCCTCCTTAGAAGATCTGATCAACTACTCATCCCCAGTTACAATATACTTGGAGGTCAAGCCCATCATCCGCTTCAATTTTGGTGAAGCCCAAACCAGTGACATAGTTGTCGATCCTCATGTACAAAGCTTAGGGTGCTTGTTTGAGACCGTACAACGCTCGCTTGAGTCTGCACACATGAGACTCCTGAACAAATGTCTCAAAAACTTTTGGTTGCTCGATGTACACCTCCTCCTCAATAAGCCCATTGAGAAATGATATCTTTACAGTGGATCTTCCACCCAATCTATGTAGCCAGTGCAATAATTGATCTAATGGATGAGTACCTTGCTACATGAGCAAAGGTCTCCTCATAGTTAATTCCCTCAACTTGAGAGTACCCCTTGGCCACAAATCTAGCCTTATATTTCTCCATGCTTCCATCTGATGCATGTGTTACCTTGAATATCCATCTCAACCCACAATTGGTTTATCTACCGGTCTTGGGACCACTTCCCAAACATTGTTCTTTACAATGGATTCATATTCCTCCACCATTGCATCAAACCATACAGGTTTCTCTATTGCTTCTTTGAAAGAGGAGGGTTTAGTCTCTACAAGCTCAGTCATTAGAGCCATGTAGCCAGTGTACCGATTAGGTGAGCTCCTCCGCCTGTGCAAATTTGAAGGATCTCCCACATTCTCCCTTTCATCTTGCACAAGTATATCAACTTCCCTAGTTATTTTCTTGCCTTCTCTGGATGTTTCTTCTTGAGTGGATGTCTCCACTCTCTGCTCCTCTACTTGTGATGCAGGAGCAGAGAGTGGAGACATCCATTCAAGAAGAAACATCTAGAGAAGGCAAGAAAATAAGAACATAAGAACCATATGAGAAATCAATAAATTGGCTACATTAACCTATGAATGCTTAATTTTATCTCTTAAGAACTATATTATTAATTCCAGTAATAAGGACTTAGATAAAATCAATTATGAGAACATTTTAAAAACTTATATCTAGCGGTTTGAGACCAATCAGAAAAGCAACTCCAAATGGGTCATTGCTCCTTTTGCTTGATTCTTCCTCTTTGGGCTCTTATATTCCTTGTGTCCAAATCCTCTGCACTAGAAACACTTGATTCATGAGTGGACATGTCCTGCATTTTCTAGTGCTCTATCTTCTTTCCTAGATTCAGGTGGCGATGTTGGATTAAAGTTTCGTTGATCATATTTTCGTCTCCAAGTAATATGGTGATTTATTTTTGGATTAAGTTGGGTACACTAGCTAGCCCTAGACTATTCATGAATCCGAAAAGGGCCTTGACTATACATGGGCTTCGAGTTTTCACATCACTTTGCAAGCAAGTTGATTAGCTAACAACTTCCAACGATCGTGGTTCCTCTCAAGGATATGAGAGGCAGTAAGAGTTGAAATATGGCATTGAAGAAATCAAGTAGTGATAGTTGTACATTATAGTTCATTCATGTATAAGATTCAATTTAGTTTACCTCACCCTTGTTCGAGCTACATTTTGACAGAGCACTCCATATGGGCCATTTGCAAAGGACCAACAACCCTTAGTTTATTCTGTTCTATTTGATTTCCACTGCAGAGAAACACAGTGATTAGTAAAAATAGCTAACAATCAACATAGCCAACTTCCAAATATAACTTCCCTTTTCTGTGTTGTTAGGAATACAAACCTTTCATGCACAAACTCTCTCTCTTCCCTAAGAGCGGTGCTAGAATCAAGGCCACACCACTAGTTGGTCTTGTCACCCCAACCACCTCCCTCAGTACAAGCAAAGGCTTAGCTCAACATACAAGCACTGGAATAAACACATATGACCATACGGGCAAGGTATTGATAAAGAAACAAAGCAATTCAAGAAACCTTGTGTTAGAGTCAGTATTTTCATACTGCCATCAGTGATCAAAACTCCTCTTTTATATCATGTTAGGGTCCCATTCTGAAATTTTTGTCATTCCACCTAGGTCCTCATGCAAAAATTTACTCAATAATGGTGGCCCCAGTCAAAAAATCCCTACTCTCCCTCAAAAATTAATATTTGTTGGCCCACCTTCTTGTGTCTTATTGAGCATACATTTAACATAAAATCTCATTTCATCATGTTTTGTGTCAGTCAAGTCCACAAGGAGTCTGGTCACTCAAGGTTTTCATTAGGTCTCTAGGTTTCATTCTTTCAAGGTCCAATAAAACACCATTTCACTGCATAAGGCCAACAAAAGTATGAGAGTGAATAAAATAATATCCCTTTTTCATTTAAAGAGGATTTTCAAACATGTGAAGATGCTTTCCAAAGTTGTAATTTTGATTTCAAGTATGAGTTTCATCCCAAATTGTAATTTTATTCCAAAAATAAATATGTAATTCTATTTTTTATATTTATGTAATTTTATGTCATTATATGTAATAAGTAACTTTTCCCAAGCTGCCAACTCAGTTCCACATGCCAACTGGACATTAAATATCAAAACAAAAAGTGTATACTCCAGCAATTGATCAATTTGCAAAGCAAAAGCACAAGGTAAAAGGGTATTAGTGCAATGTTTCAAAATCACTTTCAAACATTAGCAAATGGGTTTTAAATCAACAAAATCAAATGCTATCAAGTATTTAAAACCTTCAAGACATCCATTTTCCCCTCATTTTCTCTTGTCATGGTCGAACAACCTCAACAAAGGAGAAATTTTCAAGTTTGACAGGTGAAATCAGCAAAACATAGTTTTCGTTGTGTGCCTGGAAACTGGAGGGTGCGTTTGTGTATTATGATATGCGTTTCAGTGTCATGTTGCACGTTTGACCAGGAGGGTGTGTTTCAGTGATACACTACGCGTATGACCAGTGAAGGGCATGTTTCCATTGTGCGTTGCGCGTTTGACCAGAGTTGCTCTCCAGCCTCTAAAACAAAGTGTAGTTGCCTCTGAAGCTTCAGTTTGGTTGTTTTCTTCCTCCAATAAGTAAGTAGCTCTAAATTATACCCTCCTTGCATTTCACAACTCATAAATTCATGGTGTTAAGTCTCTTGAATGAAATTTGAAGTTTTCAAACCTACAAACCCTAGTTTCATTCCCACGCGTGTAATTTCACACCCTAGTACTTCTATTCCCTTCCCATACCCCTATTAAACCCTTTACCAACCCTCATATCATTTCACTATCTCCCAAAGCCCTTTATTCCCAAAACCCTAAGACCTAGGTGTTGTATTTACCTAGGCTCCCAAAACCCCTAACCTATAATAAAATTCCCTACCCCAAATCCCTTTGCATTCCCACTCCCTGTCACTTCCCTTAAACCATAAACCCTATCTCTTATCTCCCTTAATTTCCTCACATCGTTCCTAACTCCCTATACCTACATTCCACTATCATTTCATCTCCCTAGGGTTTTAAAATCAAGACACCATGTTAGATGAAGAAAACATAAGTTACAGTGAGGAGGAAAGGAAGGGGAGGAAGTCAAACAAAGGAGGGGGAATCCTAGATTTGAGCCAAGATATACCAATGAACTCATGACATCTCCCATGACTGTGACATCTTTTAAACATCTAGGATGTTTTGAATTCTGTGAGAAAGAACAAAAGGTCCAACATCATCCTATGTTGAGTAGGTTATTCATCTCCAATCTCCGTGACAACCAGGTAACCCTTGCGAGTGTCACTTTCATTGTGTCCACTACTATCATATCAGTTGTTACTGGAATCCCTGATGTTGTGGAAAAATGGATTAAGCAAACAAATTTGGAGGAGCATTACTATGAGCCATATATCAACCTAGATACAAAAATGATAGAAAGAGACTTCTTCCTTTCTCTTACCTCCTAGATAGATATGTTCCCATGATGAAAATCATCATGAGATACTTTACTTGTGAAGGAAGGTTTTCCAGACTTTATACCTATCATATCTAGCTACTCAAGCATTTCACAAGGGTTAAGATGTTGAACATACCTTATTATCTCTTTAGGAGTATTGACAAGATGGCATATATTGTCCAAAAAAGATAATATGAGCATCAAATGAGAAGTATTTTCCACCACTCCCTCATAAGAATCATTGTCCTCCATCACCTCAAATAATTGAACATTGCATGGAGTACCTTCATTGCCAATGACATATTCACTGATCCATCTCTTGAGCATGTTTAAGATATGCCTTCATCATCTCATCCTTCCACATCCATTTCTCCATTTCAACCCACAGATCATGCATCATCATTAGATCAGCTTCCTTCACCATCACCTCCACCATCACCATTTCATGAGCACCTTGAGTCACCTAGCAAAGACGATATCGATGAGTCGGAGCAGACAAAGCAGGTTGAGGTCATCAAGCCTAAGAGGGAAGATTTGGGCATATTGGCACATACTTATCAGAGAGGTCATAGGCAGGTGTTTTCCCCACAGATTGTGGGTGGGACCCTGCCTTCTTCACCAACAAAGCAGGTACACAAAGGCAAATAAAATATGACAGAAGCAGAGGTTCAGGCAGAAGAGATCAAACATGAGGAGGAGGACCTCCATGAGATAGAGCAAGATTTTGACCTTGTTGACATAGATGAGCATGACGACAATGAGGACACTAGAATTTTCATCAAGGAAAAAAATGCACTCATCAGGGAGCTCTAGACCAATTTTGAAAGGTCTAAATTTATCATTTCATATTATGAGCAAGAAAACCAGCAACTTCAAGCCAAGCATGATACCATGGAGATTCATCTCATCAAGGAAAGAAGGGAAGAAATGAAAGCTAAGGCATTTCTTAATGAGGCCTATGAGAAGTATGGTGAATCTAAACAAGAGAAAGAACCAAAAAGTAGACCTAGGACTAGAGGGCTTAAAAGAGCTCTAGAACTTGAGAGACAAAAGGAGGTTGAGCTTGAAAATCAACTCACATGGAATGAACAGTTTTCCATCATGATTAATTAGAACTGGGAGCATTAGATTGACAAGGTAAACCAACATTTGGAGAAGCTCCTAGACTAGGCCAACAAAGAAAATGACATTCAGAGAAAGATGGCAAAGAATTATGCCATGAGGAACAAGATTGTAAGGGCAAAGCTTAGAAGAGCTAATGCAAAGATTGAAGCCATAAAAAGAAAGAAGAGGAAGGAAAACTTGACATCCTTGTTGAAGCCTCACTCCATGCACAAACCACATGATTAGAAATCATTTCACCAATTTTGAGAATTTATGGGGTAATTTTGAAGTTTTTGTGCTTTTCAAGTAATCATACACAGTTTTTTAACAGGTAGAATGCCAAGGGTGCAACACCAATTTAAGGCACTTTTTGGACAAAAGAAGACCACCAATGGATTTAGAGCAGGGAAGACATGCAAGAAAACAATTTTAAAAGCCTTGGTTTGCACAACTAGCAGGTGAAAACATGAAAAAACACCTAAAAAATCAATGTTCTGCCTCCTTTTTCACCTTGGCGCTGCACGTTTGACCAGTCTTTGGAGAATCCACTTTTGGAGGGTCAAATCAACTCCATTTTGCAAAATAAAGGTAGGTATGGAAACTAGACAGGATAATATTTCCAACGAGCTATCTTGGGCTCAATTTGGACACTGGGAAGCTAGTCAAAATCAGCCTGTAAGATGGAGGGTGTGTTTGACACTGAGAGGGCGCATTTGACCAGTTCTCTGATTTTTCACCGTTTATCTCCAGATTTGATTTTCATCTTGGGAAATCAACTTTTTATTGATGTAATTGGTGATGTAAATGTAATTATGGTTTTTTTACTATTACCTAGGGTAAATACATTAGGTAAATAGACTCTATGAGGTGTAATGAACCAATTTCATTGTAATTAGGGATGCGTCATTTTGACCACCCTACACTCTAGCTATCAGTTCAAATTTTGGTGGAACTACTCCTCCTCTCATGGATTCGACCCCTTAGGTTGGGAGGAGTTTTTTTTGAGGCCTATATCTTGTATTTTTTAAGCCTTTTCAGAGGTTGGACTCAGTTGGATGTTGTTCTAGTGATTAGAGACATTATTGTATCAGATTTTGGCCAGTAGAAATAGATGAGTTGCAGCTATTTCTTTGGGATACATGTGGCATAAATGTTCAACGTTGTTTCTTATTTGTTATCATTTGTATGAATGTTTTGTAAGCTCATAAACCATTTAATGTTTATTATATGGTAATTTTCAAGTTGATAGGCAGAATACATGTTTGCTCATGCTCTGTTTTGGGAAATTTATCATAATTTGTCCATTTTCTTCAGTTTGGGAAGAATACATCTCATATGCTCTTCCTAACTCCTCATCAGTCTTAAACCATCTCACCAAACCACCTTTGAAGTGCTAGTCCTCCTACCTACCTTGCCCCTTTGAATGTCTACAATCATATCTCATTTTCCCTGACCTAGCTTCTTTGACCTAATACCCTCATCCAGCAATAAATCCCACCAAATCAAATAAAAACAACCTCTGCATTTCATAAGTAGCCTAAAACCCTAATTCATCTAGCCCTCTTGGTTGTGATTCTTTGGAGAGAGCCCTCTCTGGCCTAGTAGGGCTAGCTTCCAAGTCAAAAGATTGGTTTGTGGTTACCTCAGTTGGACTCTCCCTTAGCCTTGGAGATCCAGAGGAGTGATAACAACTTGTATACTACATAATCAATAGAAGATTCATGATTAATCGTTATCTTCTAAAGATGAAAATAAAATTCGCAATTCAACTCTTAGACTAAAGGCCTTGGACCAGAAACAAAGACATGAATAGATCCCCCACGTTGAGATGATTACTTATCCACATTCATTGGCCTTTTGGATCTAGATATATTTGCCTACTCAGATCTAGATTCATTGGCCTACGCATCTCTTCCAGATCGAGATACAATGTCATTCTTCCTTGTTCCAATGTTTGTTGAATCGACACCATTGGGTTATGGTGGATTAGCCCTGGTTCATAAAGCCCAACAACTAGATCCATAATGGGCTCTAGTGTGACTAAGTCGAATAAAAGATGGGCTCTCACAGGAGGAAAATTGAGACAAGCGACACTTGTAATCCATGCAAGTGCGTTGTCGTGTTGCAATCTCATTTAAAATTAAAAAAAATCAATATTTTTGAACATCATTTAATTACATTAACACTTTTAATTTGTTTCTCCATATATTTTAAGAATTTTGTGTTTGTGTAAGGTGAATTTACTAACAAAAAAAATAAAAAATTTAAGAGGTAACCGATGTGAAGACAAAAATGTTGCATTTGCCCCCTTTCTACTCTCAAATGTAAAACCAAAAAGATTACGAGTTCCTTCTCATGCGGGCTCTTGTCTACATTATTTCAATACATGCCATAGAGATGATACAGTACTTAGTCGCCTTTGCACCTCAAACTGCATTTGGATTGCCTCATTGATCTACAAGGCATTGAGAAACAACACTATTGGAACCTTGCATCTTAGATGTCTTAGAAGTTGTTGTCGAGAAACCTACAAGAGATCCTCCATGAGAATTGATGTCATAGAACTTCAAACAATGGCAACCCCATTCCAGATAATGTTGTCACTCTCTGTATTTTTGTACAAACAAGGGTAGCGGAGAAAAAGGAGGATTTTCATAGAAGAAACCAAATAAATCAACCCTACCGTCGGGATTGCTTGAGGGCTCAGTAAGCTACAAACATTCCTTAATTACCTGCAATGAACAACAAATGCGACTCTACAGATTCCATAGAATCCAACAGTAGAGCAGCACATGTCAACAACTCTGCGCACAAAATCCTCATAGATTTTAGCTCTTCGCTTTCTTGTTTTTTTCTCTGAAATGCTTAGGTTCTGCGAGCTTTATAGCTTTGGTTCTATAAAAAGGATCTACAGATATTGACATAGTAATAGTTTGAATCCCTCGTTGAACAGTTTCAAACACCCATGATTTCTCATGCTCGAAAATCCACATCTTTTGACTGTAGTTCCCGAGTATACCCATAGCATGTTTGACAAAATCTTTGTCTCATCTTGATTCTGCTCTGCTCTCCCAAACAATCGATTTCAACGCAAAATGATCAGGCTGGATGTGCAGGTTTATTTGAAAGAATTTGTTTTATGGATTTTATCGTCAAGGAAAGGATAGAGACAAAAGAATGGGCTTCAATCCAGGGATTGGATCTATGCAACAATATGACTTGTGCCAATATGACATGTTTAGCCTTGGTGAATTATCAGTTGTTGATGACCAGCCTGAGAAAGTGGTAGTATAAACGATTATCTGCACTCTAAGGGTTGAAGACATGGCAGACAATATGAAGAAAGACAAAAAAATTGAAACTCCAAAGTCAGCAATTTTAGCATCCCGACAAATATAGCCATGGAGTCAAATTTCTCAGTCTGGACAACCCAGGTAAAACAAATGATGCTGAAAATGGAATTTATTGAAACTGAAAACAACAAGCTCCACTCAGAAATATACACCCTTTCTGCAAAAATTTTAGAGGTGGAAGGGGATAATTTGTCCCTTTAGAAGATATTACATGAAAGCAAAGAGTAGGAAATTCTCCATCCTCCAAATGGTGTGTTGCATGCAGAAATTATCGACCTTAAAAGCAAGCAGGAAAAAATTTGATACCAATAGGCCACCTTCAAACAAGAAATTGAGACACGCATCGATTCTTGGGCACGGGTTGTTTGGGGGAAGGATAAAACTTACAGCCCTCTTGCAGCAGTTGAGGAGGTGGTGCAAGCAAAACTTGTAAAAGAACACACCAGACGGGCAAGAGAATTGAATCTCAAGGTGAGAGGTATCCCCTTACCCCACCCCTCTCCGGATTCTATGGAAGTGGGGGCTAGTTTCCTTTGGGATACCCTTAGCCTCCCTGATATAGCTATGGACAGAGCTTGGATAAGGTACGTCTCCTCTCTCTTCCTTAGGTTTTGGACTGCATTTGATCGACTCCGTGCCCTCAGGGTTAAGTAGAAGTTATTTTCTCTTCCCAGCAGGATCTTCTTGGACGAGGGCCTCACCCGAGCAAATGTTGTGGAACTTAAACAATATAGAGAGTAGGTTATGGCAAAACAATAGGCAGGGAAATGGGTAGTTATTAGGAATCTTCGAGCAATCATTCGGGACTCCTTCCCACCTGGGTGGGAACCCCTAAATGGAGGTCCCAAATGATGGGCCCACTTGGGGAGACGACAGGGTACAGGCACTTCTATCCGTTGTTTGAATGGCAATGGATCCTTCTGGCCATCACTGGGACTCTTGTATGATGCTCTTGAATTAGCGGACATCCTCTTCATGACAAAGACTCATGAGATCCTTGTTAGACCTCTCCCAGATATTGCAAGTTACCATTGGATCTCAGTTTGCAGGAAGGAGATGAGGATCTCATGAGGGGTTGGAGGATCAGGTAGAGTTGCTTGTTTGGCTAGTGACTCACTCCAGAATAGGGTACCTTCGATGGCCGAAGATGAGTTTTCCAGGTTCATGTGGATTCAGATTAGCATCAATGTCTCTCCTCCGAGGAACATCTACATTGCAGTTTGTTACTTTCCCCCAACCTCTTCACCATTTGCCATCCATAATGGCTCAAATGGCGACCCCTTTATAGACTTGTACACTGACATCAACCAGCACTCTGATGATGGGGAAGTCATCCTCCTAGGTGACTTCAATGCTCGTACTATAGATCTCTAGATCCCTCTCCATGATTAATCAGAGGATGTGTTTTTTACCCAGGCGATAGATCCAGATTCAGTAGGGCTTCACTAGATGTTAGATGATGCTTTGGGGCCCACTACAATTTATGATAAGCATCTATTACAGTTGGGGGAATGGGAGGAGTTTATTGATTTTAAATGGTCTCCCCTATTTCCCAGACTATGGCAAGGGTGAGAGTGTAGTTGGTTATGTCCTTGTTATCCAGAACTTGCTACCTTTTATTTTCCATCTCTCGGTCTCCCCCATCCCCCTTGTTGATCATGCACTTCTTTCCTTCTCTATCCGATTTGAACCTCCCCTTCGACCCCATCCTTCCCCTCGAGACCCACCCCAAACCACCTTTCAATTTGATGAAGGCGACCCTGACATCTTCTCCTCTACCCTATGCAAGATGCTCCCATCAGAGACCCAATTCTCCTTGCTTGATTATCCTTCCCATAAATACACCTGTCTTTCATATTCCATTTGGGAAGCAACACTCAAATCCTTCCCCCACTTTACTCATTTCACTTCCAACTCCCCAAAAGTTGAATCTTTCCCCATGAACAAATGGTACGATGACGAGTGCAGGACTCTAAATCGATAACTATGATATGCTTTCACCCACTATCAACCCTTCTACTTTGAAATCTTCTTATCGTCGTCTCCTTTGTCACAATAAACAGCTTTATCTCTCATAGAAGATGAGAACTTTCTACTCTCCTTGCCCACTCCCCTAAATAGGTATGGCGTACCATCCTTCCCTGATGCCCCCCTCTTCCATCTGATCTCGACCCTACATCCTTATTCTCTCACACTTCCAACCTTTATGATATTCCCCGGCAAGCCCAAATCCATGTTACCTCCCCATCCTCTTCCTGTTACATATTCTCAGACATAGATATTAGAGAGGCCATTTGGGTGATGAATAAAAACAAAGCAGCTAATGAGGAAGGCTACCAAGTATAGTAATTTAAGCATGGTTTCCATGCTTTGGTTAGCTACTTTGTTGATCTCTTCAACCATGTAGTTCATGAACGTTTTCCACTAGCATGGTCACACCACATCATGCACCCGATCCACAAATCAGGTTCCAGCTCATATCCCAATAACTATAGAACAATCATGGTGGGCCACACGTTCTCAAAATTCTATGCCATTGTCCTACAAAAGAGTATCTCCAATTACCTTGAGCAAAGACAACTCAGAGCTACAGGACAAGCAGGTTTTCGACTAGCTCATCAAACCATTAACCACATCTTCACCCTTCACGTTGTGATTGAGGAGGCACGACACCACTCTTCGAAAGTCTATTTTTGTTTCATAGATTTTCAGAAAGATTTTGACTTTGTTTCGAGGGAATCCTTACTCCAGAGACTTAAAGATATTGGCATCTTTGCAGTCCCATTAACAGTTATTATGTTCCTATATGAGTCTGTCCTTGGTCGCCTTCGCATGGCTCATGGGATGTCTGATTTCATCTGAAGCACCATTGGGGTTAAACAGGGTTGTCCATTGTCCCCACCCTATTTGGGATCTATATTGATGAGTTGGATGCATTCCTACACGAGCATATCTAGGACACCGATGACTGCCTTCTTCACCACGTGTTGATATCTATTCTACTCTTTGTTGATGACGTGATCCTCCTCTCCTCATCCCTAGAAGGATTACATAGACAGTTGGATGTCTTAGCTCTGTTTTGTAATCTTTGACAGTTGATAGTCAACCTAGGTAAAACCAAGGTTATGATCTTCAATGGGGTGAAGAAAACTTCAAACCTTCACTTCCTATTTGGAGGGGAGGAGGTTGAGATCACCAACAAGTATACTTACTTGGGGGTGAAATTCTCAGGTCCTTGCTTCAATTTGTGACTAATGCTTTAGCCTCGGATCAATAAAGGATATGGATCCTTAGCCCTTCTTGAGAGGCAGTGCTTTCGACATCACTTCCATGACATCTCATCCTATATGAGCCTCATGGACACCTTGATCTGTCCCACTGTTCTATATGACTCAAATATTTGGGGACCATCTTTACTTGAGTCAGGTTGGGCTTCAGCTGAGAGAGTCCATATTCTTCTTCTCCGTTGCATCATTAGATGCAAACGGACAGTACCCCAACACATCATCCTTACAAAGTTTGGAGCTCAACCCTTTTGGTCAGAATACAACATGGGAAATTGATTTTTTGGCTTTGGAGAAACAACAACACGATACAGGTTCAATCGTCTGCTCCAATGTTTATGGACCTTTCTGAAGATCTAGGATGTCCCCAAGAAGAGGGATTGGATGAGGGACATGAGAATGTTGCTCCGCCAGGGCACCTACAAGCAACACCAAACAGAGGGTCTGATTCAAGAGATCCACTTAGAGAAAGTCAAATGACTGTCCCTGAGACACCTTCGCCAAATCAACCAAGCAGTGAGATCGGTGCATCAAAGAAAAGGGAATATGGAATTGCCAGTGGGTGTATTGGAGCTGAATTGGGAGGGTGGAAGAGGCAAATTCCATTGGTATCTAATTCTCGTGTAGGTCAAAACAAGGAGCCTAAACATTCCAACTCGAATGTGTTATTTGGGAACAAAACCCTTCATCAGCATACACTAAAGTTTGTTCTTTAGCTGCCCAACATTTTGGGATTATCCATGAAGCCCTCATAGAACATGTGTGCCATCCACTCTGAACGCTGGCTTCCTGACTCCTTGTCAAGACAAATTAATAGTGGCACTGGGAGTGGAGCTATTTACTGTGACTGATGAAACGTTTATGGATATGTTTGTTGCACCTGGTGTTGTGGACCTTCTTAGGAATGAACGCCAAGTCATGCAAAAGCATCTGAAGACTTTGCAATCTTGCTTGAATGAATTTAGGAATCTTGCTCGTGCACTTTGAGTTGGAAGGTTGTTGGAACTTGGGATTGAGAAAGGGAAGACACACTGTTCGAATAAACAGTAGGTGGAATTTTCCCAGAGTCACTAGCACTAGTTTTTTGTAATGATCTTAACATTTGGAATGCTGACTCGAATTCTATGTAGGGTATAAAAGTCGTGTAAGGTTCTAGAGTGGTTTAGACCCAACATAGACATGCAGTTACATTTCAGAAGTTCTGGACGCTGAAGTGAAACAACCTTTGTTCAAGGTAATACATGTTCTATCTAGTTTTGACTTCAATGGTTGACTCAATGGAGTCCAGACTCTCCAGTGGTTCTTTCCATGGACTTGATATCTTCTTTTACGTAATTTATAATGTGCTATTTTTCCTACCAACCTATCAATGTGCTGTATGTTCATGTTGTCTTGAATACATGTATCATGTATGCTTTGTCGTGAAACGTATTTTACATAATTTAAATATAGTCAATATCATCTTTGCAACAATGCTTTCCAATCTGCCAGAGGTAGCAAAGACTAGAGTAATATGCCTCTTCCACCAGTGAAGTCAAATCTGTCACAAGCAACCTTGTATCTCTAAGAGAAAAACTCTAGAGATCTCACATGAGTTTGATTGATTTTCCCTTACCTATCAATGTTAAATTATGTTGATATTTAATAGCAATGTAATTTGTAATCATTCTTCTTTCATTTGTCTGCAAGTATCGTAATCTTGTGAGGCTTGAGCAGGAGATCATGAGCTGAAATTTGATCTGCTAAAACTTGATTTTCTCTAGTCCTAATACTTTATCTTACCATAGTAGTTGCGACTAGAGCTTGTATCTATATTTCTATGAAAGAGCATGTTAGTAGTGATGTGCCGCTTTTACAATGACTTTATACCATCTCATACATAATTTATGATGCAGATTCATCAAGGTTTTGATTCAAGATCAGGAAGCCTTTAACAAAATCCATCCAGAGATGTTGCTGTGCATGGCATTCATGTGAAGACACCTTAGTAGATTGCAATCTATTTGAATGAATACCTGCTGTTTTACCTTGCTTAAGGTTAGTTAACCTATAGAATAAACCTTTCTAGAGATAATTAATCACCATGGTGGGATTTCAACCATCTTATACAAAATAAATTAAGCATCTCACATGTTCACAAGAGGCCAACACAGAGGTCTTAGTATGAGACAAACATCTTATTATGAGACAGAGCAAGAGGTCATCACAAACATCTTAGTATGAGACATACATCTTATTATGAGACTTTGCTACTGCTAGACCATGGCATTTGATATGTTCAGGTTTCAGAGCAAAGTATGAAAGTTATCATGAGTCCATCTTCCTATTGTCCTTGTTAGGCTTTGGAGTGTAGTTGATATGTTCTACACATTTACAATTCTCTTCTTTATGTGCTTGTGTTAAAGCGTATGCTTTCTTGGCTCATTAAGCAGTCTTTCTATGAGTCTTAGAGACAATGTTGCTTTAGAGGGTACCTTAAGGCTTAGATTGGTCAACCTTGAAGCTTTACAGACATTTTATCTCTTTATATGTTCCATATGTTACTTGTTTCTTCAATCTTGTTTTGTTCATATTGTATTATGTATTTCAATCTATCGTTATTTGTTTGAGTCTATTCCAAGTATCAAAAAAGTTTCTTTCCCCATAAACATACGTGCATGCTGCTTGTTATATATTTCCCATGCTTCAATGAGCATTCAACTTGTGCTGTTTGCATTGGGAAACTCACAACATAAAGCCTCTCTAGTATTTACTGGGAATTTCTTAATGCACAGATATTCTGTGTGAATGAAGCAGTTCTGCTTGTTGAGAAGTTGTGCTGAACTTCCCATAAGGTGATAAGTATAACCTAAACATGGAGAAAAATTAATTAGTTGGACTAAAACTTAAAAGACGTACACAAATTCCCACCTCATTGTCGGAGATAAGATATCCATGCACAAAATGACCTCAGTATTCTAGTTCAATCTACGAAGATCATATTTAGCCATTTCCATATAAACTTTCCATTTAAAGAATTTCGTCATTTTTGTACACCACAAGATGAATTTCAACATTTTTGCACATCACAAGATGTTGGTGCTTGTTCTTATATATCGTTAAGAGTATAGTTAGACTGTTACAATATATATTTTATCTTACCCCTACCCCCCACACACACATACTCACTTGATATTTATTTGTTGTATAATTTGTTTATTCAATCTCTCTTGCACTAGTTCCCAACTTCCCAACACTTCTGAACATGAACACTTCCGTTGGGTGGCCCTCAACTGTAACCTGCAAAATTTAATACACTAAAAATCACAAACAATAATTGACTAATAGATTTATTGGTTAATGTTTATTTTTTTTGTACATGTCCATGGTAAATCTTCCATCTATTTTCTTTCCACTCAGTTAATCCTATTCGTTTAATCACATTGCCAAAAATAGTCCCCACTTCTCAGATAACATATTGCAACTAAGAAAAGGGTGAAAAGTAAACCAAAGAAGCTGATAAATAAAACCTCTGTTTTGAAGACAAATTTACTAGGATAATGCAAGGAAGCTTCATTTCAAAGTTAATTTATGCTTAATCCTTGTTGGAGAGTCTTCCGCCTCTTGGCAGAATGACCTTCAAAAATAGTGGAAGACGACACTGACTACCTTCTAAATTTCTATGTAGTATCTATATCTATATAGATCAATAGAGAATATCAAGAAGAAATCGCAGGGGCTCATGTTTCTGACAACCGAGATTGGTTGTGTAGATTATTGCATTAAAATGTTGTTAGAAGCTGCATTGTAACATGGCTCATGAGGATCTGTCAAATCTGCCTCTTCTAAGAGCTTAGATTTGTAGGAATTTCTTGAAGGTAAAGAAGTTTCAATTAGAGATAAGTCTTCTAATTCCTTCGTGTCATTTCCCAAATGAGGATCCAAGATGGAAAAAACGTTTCTTGGGCACAGACAATGGCATGTCTCTAATATCATTTGAGTTTGCTTGATTTGGTTTTCATCTATTATATAACCTTTTATGACTACAGATGCTCTGTGGAGATGGTTTTGTTTGTAAGAAAAAAATGTCTCTAGTGTTTGTCAACTTTTGTATATTTTGTTCAGTTTTGCAATTGTGAACATGCTCTTGAGCAGATACAACACCAACACTAACTGCTGCTCTACCATTGCAATGATATACATCATCAAAATTTCCCAGGCTAACAAGCTTTTTGCACAACTGTGGAACATGGTTGTAATCAAATATGATATCCATTGGCAGTGAGGATCAATCATCAAGGTAGTTGATAAATAAATTGGCAAAGACCTGATATCTAATGTCAGTGAGGATCAAGAGTAAAATTGATAAAGAAATGGGCAAGACATAATATACAATGGTAGTGAGAATCAGGGTTGAATTGATAAGGTTATTAGTAAGACCAGACAAGGGATCACAGTGACAGAATAGAAATATCGTGTTTTCCCCCTCATAGTTTCAATTTATTTAATCCATAACATGGGAGACAAGGCATCATTGTTGTTATTTGACAACGGTGAGTTAGTTAGTTATTTATCAAACATATGGAATTTGGCAGGGATTAATAAATAAATTTACATTAAAAAAAGGATTGCAGAACAAAACTTCTAGGTGGGTTTGGTGGGAATGGGCCAATGATTACAACTGTTGTGATGGAGCTTGTTCAATTCATTGTCCCGCTGGCGAAAAAGGTTGCGGTATACATTATAGATTCTACAAGAGAGAGAGAATCTAATATTTGGTTGTCAGCTCTCCACCACATGGGATACTGTACAAAACAGGATGAAATCATCAACAAAGTCATATATTTCTAGCTATATATGAAATTAAGCAAAAATAGTAGGACCATCTCATGATGCAACGATATATCAATAATGAAACATTAGGTATATATACATACATATATATATATATATATATATATATATATATATATATATATATATATATATATATATATATATATATATATATATATATATATATATATATATATATATATATATATAAACTATGAGAAAAAAATATATCAGGAAATTATGACCTGGTATAATTTGGAAACCAATGAGAACTTTAATATATGCTTCGTCCAAGTTTTGTCCAATTTCGCGTTACATATCATATATACCATGTCAAAAGAATGTCTAGGCCATTCTCAAATTTTAATTTTTTCCTCTACAATTAATCTTACTGTTGTCATTTTTTCTATTCCTAGAATGTCAACGCCTTCTTTATGGCTTTAAAAATGTTTTCAACAATATAAATTGCTGATATGGAATACTCACTGCAGGATGTTCATAGACTCTTGCAAGAGGTTACATATCATGAAGGGTTCTAAAGCAATTGGCCTAGGTATTTGAGCAAATCTTTCTTTTGATCAATTTCATCCATGCAGCGAACTTATAGTTCTGGATCTAAAAACTTCAAGCTGACTTACTTTAATGGCTTGCAGCTCCGAGGGCCATGAAGAAATGTAAAAACATGAACTAGATGTGGAGCATGACCTGCTCCCAAGTCACTGTGGGGGTTGACATAGGTCCAGATGGAGGGACGTGGAGTAGCCAATGAATGAAGTAGATTATGTTTCTTTTTTTGTTCTTAGACTTCCTTATTTATCTTGGGCATCAAGGCTTGCCCAGAGTGTCAACAACAATGTTGCTCAACTTATCATACATCTTCTTAAGTGGGCTTGGAAATTCATTGTTGGTACTAAGTCTTTGGTGGACTAAAGGGAGATGGACTTGGACTTTGTGACATTGGTATGCACTGGTCAAGAAGTAGGTCATGTATATCTGGAAGGAAATTAACAGGGACATAATTAAAACTAGAACAATGTCGGTTGTGTTGTTTTATTAGGAGTTGAAATGCTTAGGACCAAAAATAGGCTTATGGTTTGATGAGACATTATGTAGACTGAAATCTATAATTGAACATCTCTGGAGCATATAGATCTAGCTCTTTCAACAAGGGAAATAGACTTATTGAAGGTCAAAATCATCAAAATTCCAGTTGAGCAATACATGATCTATTTACTTTTGAAATCTAGAGGGATGAAGTGTAAAATTCTTTTTAATATTATGAGAGAGACATTTGCTCTCTATGTATTTGCAATGCTTATATTGGCTACTTTAGTATTATGGTTTGCGATGAATCTGTTTTCATCCACCAAACGTCATCTGTCCTGTTTTGTGGAACGTGTTGCTACACATCTGTTTAGTGATCAGGTGCTCAAGTCCTAGGTGTTGTAAAAATGCTCAAAATTCAAAGTGCTCAGAACTGGTTCGAAGCTGAACGACCGGAAAGTGCTCGTCCTCACGATTCCGGCGCCGCAAACGGTTCGGAAAACGGTCGCCGTATGAGGGAGATATGGCCAAAACAATATTTTGCCCAAAACATTAGAAAATTGGAATTTTAAAAAAAAAAAATTTAAAAAGGAATATTCTGCAGAATATTCCTTGGAATATTCCGGAAAATATTCCTTTCTGCGGGCCAATGAGAAGATGCCACGTGGCAGGCCCGGAGGGCGCCACGTAGCCTTGGGTGACGTCATCAAGCATTTGCGCTTATGTTTAAAAGAAAGTGTGGAGGTTCGGTGGTTTGAACCCACGACCATTTCCAAACAAATCCAAAGTGCTACCGTTAGCCCACGGCCAGCTCATTTGTTAAATGGGCGGAACAATTGTTTTATAAATTTTAAATTTGGTTAAGGGCGGGAAAGAAGGGGGCCAGCCCCTAAGGGCCAGCCCCCATACACCATACGACCAGCGCCGGGAACCAAGAGCTAAACTAACCGCCAGCACACCTAACAGCTGGGCACGCACTCCGAGGAAGGCATTAATTGTAACTGCAGCTTTGGCGGATTAGTTGGCGGTGGCGCCGAATTTGGCGGACCCGCCATATTTGGCGGGCCTAACTGGCCTCCACTAAAGTTAGCTGGAGTTCTTTTAGGGGAAACTGGCAGTCTGGAGTAAATGGCCATAACTTTGGCCCAGAAAGTCGGTTTTGGACGATTTTTTTTTTGATTTTGGGTATTTTCGACATTCTGAAGCCATTGGTGCAGGTCTTACAGCCATCAGAGGTCATTTGCATACGTTTTGGAGCCGTGAATGTTCTAGGAGCCACCAGGGGCCAGTATTGGGAAGACTGTACAGGGTTGCAGGTATCCATTGGAGGTGATCCAATAGTCAATCCTGAAGGATTCATGTGTTCTGAATCCATTTCTACCATCTATTTCTCCTGTAGATGCTTCTATTCAGCTGTATTTTCAATTTGAGCATTTAATAAAAACAAGGACAAGCCCATTTGGAGGCTTTGGACCCAGCAAACGTAGCCTTGGAGGGGGTGAACTGCTTTATCAACTTCTTGTGCATATGTGGTTGGTTTATTTTGCAGAACAAATTCGTTTTTATGTGTTAAACAGTAAAAATAAATAATTCTGCTATGCTTAAATGGATTGGAATCAGCTGAAAAAATCATGTGTTTCATTTCTGCAAGACATGGGAAGCTTTTAAATATGTTTATTTCTGAATTGAATACCTTGCAAACGAATTTCAAGTAGTTTCATATTCAGATCAAGTTGGTATCAGAGCTCAGGGTTTTTGTGCAAAGATCTTCTAATTGTCTTGCAAGTATTGATGCTTACCAGGTTGAAACTTAAAAGAGGGGAAGGACAGTTGACTAGAGAAAGAGAGAATCCTCAGTCAAGGAAGGCCAGAGAGCCATCACCTACAACTTCAATTTCACCCTCAAGAGTCTCAGCAGAAGCTTCAAGAATGTCTGAACATGGAGGAGAAATTCCTCTAGAGACAGATTCAAGAGAAGAAGAAAGAGTCTTCAGAAAAGCTTTCTTAGATCTCACTGAAATGGTGAGGATATTGTACCAAGAAAGAAATGAGAAATTGGCTGGAGAAGGGTCCAAACATCCACCTGAAGGAGAAGGCTCTTCAGGAGCTAAGAAGGATGATGATCATTCCAAGAAAGGACATGGAGGAAATGGTGATCCACCACCCCCATCTTCACCTTCTTCCTCTTCATCTTCGTCTTCTTCTGTTCATAAGCATAGATCCTCTGGAAAAAGTCCTTTTTTAAAGCTTGATGTAAAATTCGAATTACCTATGTTTAATGGTGAAGTGAATGCAGAAAAGCTTGACAACTGGATTAGGCAGTTGGAAGTTTACTTGAGGATCCAAAATATGCATGATGATGCCACAAAGATTCAGTTGGCTTCTTTGAGAATGGATGGAGCAGCCTTAGTCTGGTGGGAAGCCAAGACTAAAGAGGAGATCAAGAAATTTGGTAAGGTTACCTTAACATGGGCTGAATTTCTGTTAGCCATTAAAAAACAATTTTATCCTCTTGCTCACATGCAGAAAGCCATTATGAACTGGCAAAATTTCAGACAACTTAAGGGTCAGAGTGTCCAAGACTACACCCAAGAATTCAGGAGAAGAGCTCTCTTGTTAGGGGTAGATTTACAGTCCCAAGAAACCCTGCTGAAATACATTGGTGGTTTGCATAGCTACCTTAGACACACCATCTTGATGTTTAACCCTACTAGCCTGGACGAGGTTTGTGTCCAAGCTACCCATTTAGAGGCAAGGGGAAAAAACACATTTGAAGAGGGTAGAAACAAGCCCCCCAAGGGGAAAAGCAAAGAGAAAACCTCCAAGGGAAAAGGAAAAAAGAATGCATCTGTCAAACAGCAGAATGAGAAAGTGATATGTAAACACTGTTCTAAACCAGGCCATGAGGAGAAAAACTGTTGGAAATTATATCCTGAAAAAAGACCTCAATTTAACAAATCCAAAGGGAAACAGAAAACTACTGCTGCTACATCTACACCACAAGATTTAGGGGAAGATTCAGGTGATGAAACCAAAATTGCAGCCATGGGTTTGAAAAACTTGAAGGGAAAAGAAATTGAAACTAAAGCCAGCACTAGTACCTCAAACTGCCATGTACAAGCTCCTAATGAGGAAGAAAGAATTGAACTGTTTCATGTGAGGGTGATTTCAAAACATACTAAGATTGACACACTTTTTGATAGTGGGTCACAAGCAAACCTTATATCAGAGGACTTGGTCAAGCAGCTTAAACTTGAGACCGTTCCACATCCGAAGCCATACCCACTTGGATGGATTTGCAAGGATGCAAATTTACAAGTTTCAAGAAAGTGCACATTGCGCTTTGCAATTATTGCACATTTTATTGATACAGTTGAACTTGATGTGGTACCTTTTGATATAGCAGGAATTGTTTTGGGAAGTCCTTACTTGTTTGACAGGAAAGCTATCTTTCATTGCCATGAAAACAAGTATCATTTGTTCAAAGATGGCAAGGAGTTCATTGTTAGAGCTCATCGCAAGAAGACAAATATAGCGATGGTGAATGCAGGACAGGTAAAAAGGCTGGTCAATTCAAGTAAGAATTTTGTTCTTCTTATGATTAAGCCCAAGGTTGATGTGAATCATGAGTCATTTGACAATTGTGATCCAAAACTTAAATTAGATCTGTATGATGTAGTTGATGCATATCATGAGATGTTTCAGGAGCCAACAGGTTTGCCTCCTAAGAGGGAGATTCAGCATGAAATCCATTTGCATCCAGATTGTCCTCTTCCAAATATAGGCATGTACCGCATGTCTATTATGGAGAATGCTGAAATAAAGAAGCAAATCAAGGACTTGTTGGACAAGGGTTTCATAAGGCCAAGTACTTCGCCATGTGGGTCACCGATTGTATTGATTCCAAAGAAAGATGGCACTTGGCGTATGTGTGTTGATTTCAGGGCCTTGAACAAGATAACGGTAAAGAATCGTTACCCACTCCCAAGGATAGATGATTTGCTAGACCAGCTGAAAGATGCTCGATATTTCACTAAGTTAGACTTGCGTAGTGGATATCATCAAGTAAGAATTGAAGAAAGTGACATTTGGAAGACAACCTTTAAAACCAAACAAGGACTCTTTGAGTGGCTTGTGATGCCGTTTGGTTTGTGCAATGCACCTGCAACTTTCATGCGGGTAATGGATGATGTCTTGCGTCCTTTTCTTGATGATTTCGTTATTCTCTACTTAGATGATATCTTAATTTTCAGCAAGTCTAGAGAAGATCATGTCATGCATGTTAGAAAAGTACTTGATGTTTTGAAGAAGAATCAGTTATTTCTTAAAATGTCAAAGTGTGAATTTGGAAAGACTTCTTTGGTTTATTTGGGACACATAGTAGGAGGAGGTGCTTTGAGAATTGATCCTGCTAAGATTGAGGCTATTGTGAAGTGGCCTACTCCCAAATCCATAACAGAGGTAAGAAGTTTTTTGGGTGCAGCTCAATATTGGAGGAAGTTCATCTCTAACTTCTCTTCTATAGCAGCTCCTATGCATGCAGTGACAAGTGTGAAGCATGCTTTCCAATGGGGAGGCAAGCAACAAAAAGCTTTCGAATCTTTGAAAGAGAAGATTAGTTCAGCTCCAGTCCTTGCATTACCGGATTTGAGACAGCCATTTGAGATACAAACGGATGCTAGTGATTATGCTATGGGTGCAGTTCTTCTACAACATGGTAAGCCTATTGCATTTCATTCTGAAACTTTTAATGGTGCTGTTGTAAATTATCCTACATATGATAAGGAGTTGTATGTGTTGGTACAAAGCGTCAAAAAGTGGAAACACTATTTGATGGGCAAAGAAACTGTTATACATACCGACCATCAGCCCTTACAGTACTTGCAATCACAAAGCAAGTTACAACAGTCACGACACTTCAGATGGATGGGCTTCTTGCAACAGTTCCATTTGGTAATAAGGTACAAGAAAGGTACTTTGAATAAGGTTGCTGATATGCTTTCAAGGCCTATTATTGGTGCTGTTACTTTACTTAAGAATGATTCCATTGTACATGATAGCTACATAGAACAATATGCATCTGATGATGACTTTAAAGATGTGTATGCTAACTTGAGTAAAGGGAATCATGTAGAGGAAAATGATTATCACATGCATAACAATTTGCTGTTTCATTTGGGCAAGTTGTGTATACCACAGGGGGAGAGGATAAATGTCATGAGAGAAGCTCATTCTTCTCTTATTGCTGGCCATTTTGGTGTGAGCAAAACAGTTGCACATCTACAGAGGTATTGCTATTGGCCTCGCATGGTAGATTCTGTTTCAAGGTTCATAAGAGGTTGTTCATTATGTGCTACAAGCAAGCCTAGCAATAGGAAGCTTGGTTTGTATACTCCTTTGCCGGTACCTTCTAGACCATGGGAGAGCATCTCTATGGATTTTGTAGGAGGTTTGCCAACATCTAGAAAGCAGCATGATTACTTATATGTAGTAGTTGATCGTTTCAGCAAAATGTGTATACTTATGCCTTGTAAGAAAACTATAACTGCTGAACAAACTGCTGAATTATTTTTTCATCATGTGTGGATTCACTTTGGTTTGCCTACTTCCATTATTAGTGACAGGGATTCCAGATTTGTGGGGAATTTTTGGTCCAACCTATGGGAGATGATGGACACAAAGTTGAAGAAAAGCACTGCTTTCCATCCACAAACAGATGGACAAACCGAAGTTGTGAACAGAACCATTGTGCACCTCTTGAGAGGTTATTGCAGCAAGCATCCCAAGCTTTGGGATGAACATTTGCACTACATACAGCATGCTTACAACCGTGCCAAGCACTCTTCCACAAACACCTCACCGTTTGAAGCTTGTTTTGGTTACTTGCCAAAATCACCTCTTGATTTCATTCTTGAGAAAGATGTCGCCATTGAGGGACATAGTGATATTGACAAAGCTCGTTCATTCATTGAAAGAATTCAGCAAATACATCAGCAAATTCAAGAATAGCTTGAGAAGAGTCAAAGCAAGTACAAGGAAAGACACGACAAGCATAAAGTCGATCACAAGTTTCAAGAAGGGGATGAGGTATGGCTATACATTAGTAAGTGTTAACACCCAGGTTGTTCCCTATGACTCCCAAGGGAATACGGCCGGGGTAACCACTAACCAATCTTTGGATCACTGTTTCTAGCCAAACTGTGATCAGAGAGGGCTCTCTCTTTATGATTTGTAACTGTTTATGATAGGGTTTTAGGCTAGCTATTATGCACAGGTTTTGTTTATGTTTTGGTTGATGAAACTCCTTTTAGATTCCAGTGATGTAGTTTTCAGAGAAGTTGAGTACCATTGGGCAATGGAGTCTGTGGCTATATGTGTTTGAAACTTTGAGATGAAAGATGGAACTTACAAGGCCATTTGAGTGCTTAATAGAACAGATTTTTGATTAAATGACTGGAAACAGGTAACACAAACAGTGAAAGCATTTAAGAATTTTCACTTATTGTTTATATATTCCCAACAGACAGGTTTAAGAGGAAAAGACAGAGGTCTCAGGGGCAAAAATTGAATCCCTGAGAATGCCTATCACAGTAAAAGACACAGTTTTGAAATGCAGCAATTAAGAATTACAATTCTGTCACTGTATCTGAGGAAAACATGTATAATAGCTCAGTTTGAGTCCAGGGTAATCATGGGTTAAGTCCTGGAACTATCCTTCACCTTGCTATCAAGTGTAAAACATTTGAACAACAAAAGAGAAAAAAAGACTCGAAAACATATAACAAAGAGATTTGAGAATACTTATTGTTTTATGCAACACCCTGGAATCCTGTAACATTCATCTTTCACCACAATACATCAAAGTACACCAAGCCTTGGAAATTCCATTCTTCCTTTGTATTACTTCTCTGAAAATATTACAGTAAGAGAGAGTTCTCAAAAGAAAATTACAACAACCCTTTTCAACTGCTGTGAAGGGTGAATATATACTTGCGGTGATTTACAAAATATCTGAGTTCTGAGTTATCTCAGATTTTACATTCTTACCAACCACTTAAGATATTATGACCAAAATTTAATACAGCATTGATTACAGAGTACAGGCATTTTAATGCTCTGTCAGAAGATATTTTAGCCTTTGGAAACAGCTAAGTCGGTCGAGATATTCTGAATAAATGCTGGAAGACCTGTCTTTAAGGCTTGTACGCTGTATCTTGGACTTGTCACCTGTGATTGTGACTGCTGCTTGTGGTGAGTCAATGGTCCTGCTGAGTTGGCTCAGCCTCTGCCTCTTCCTTGTAGATATCTTTCTTCAAAATTGTGCCTGCGCATGTATGCTCATTTGCCTGGAGAATTAGCGCTACTGATTCTGGCCTGACAAAATTGTCTGTGTCAAATTTCTCCAGACATCCTGTGTGGGCAGTTGGTGTGCTAAGATTGCCCCTAGAGTTTCATCTGCTTCTGTGAATTTGAAGAAGTTAGGTGGTGTATCAAACAGATGCTCAACTTCATTCATGAGGAAAAATAGGTTCTCCACCCTGTCATACATAGTCTGCCCGGTGGCTGGCCCTGCGTCTGCTGAAGTGCTGGGCGGTTTTGCAATCTCTGCTACTGCATGGGCATCAATTCTCTTATTGTAATTGTCTAGGGTGAGCAGTCTTCCTACACTGCTTAAAATGCTGGGGAGGCCTCTGTTCTGTAGTGCCACGAATTTTTCCAGGAATCTGTTGATTTCAGTCTGCATATCCTGTGTCCTCCTCTCCAGTGTTCCAACCAAGTTCCTCAATGTTATGACTCTTTTGGCTACAGCAATTGTTTCTGTCCTGTTGGTGATTCCCATGACAGCTAATTGAGAGCTAGTCTTATAGTTCAGAATATTGATCATCCTAGTAGCAGCTTCTGGCATGTGTCCAAGGCTTGCCCTGGCTCTCTGTATTTCTCTGTTTGCTTTAGTGATGAGCACCATTTGCTCATCCATGGTCTCAATATATTGCCACTGGTTGGCAATGGACCGCCCAATGTTGCTCCATAGCACTGCTTTCATTTCAGCTGTCACTTTTTCTAGTGCAAGCTCTTTCTCTAGTTCAGCAATTCTCCTCTTAAGAGCTCTTACCTCTCTCTCCTTGGCTGCCTCATTCTGTTTGCTCTTGTCAAACTTTTCATTTACCTTAGCCAAGGTTTTCTTAAGTTCATCCAGCTCTTTCATTTGAGATTCCATGGCTTGGATCTCAGCTTGCAGCTTTTGCATGTCTAAACTAGTAGCCTGTTCCGATGTTGTAGTTGTTGTTGCTGTGGATGGCGCTGTAGTTGGTGCTGTAGCTTCTGTTTGCTGAGGAGGAGGAGTAGTCTTTGGAGGGACTTCCTCAAGATTTATTATCACAGGAGGAGGCTGGGAGGGTTGGCCCTCTTCTCTTTGCTTCAGTGCTTCTTGTAGTGCTGCCTTTGCAGCTTCAGTTTGTCCTAGCTGGTCTTGAATCCTAACCAGCTCTTTGTATAGGGATACCAGCAGGTCTGTAGTATCCTTTTCTTGCCTTTGCTGGGCAACTTCATCTGTTTGTGGATGGATGGTGGCCGGGAGTTTGATTTTCTTTCTTAGGGCCGCCATGTCTGCATCCCTTATCTTCAGGAGTTCTTGGATGCCTTTGACATCTTTAGGATCATGCCCTATATCTATAATTACCTCTTCCAAGGACTTGATCCTATTGTCCTTGGCTTGTGATGATGCTCTTTCTAATTCCAGCTGAGAAGCTGTGTTATCCAGGCTGCTCTTTAGTTTGTAGTTCTCCAATGTCTCATCTGCCAGGGAGGCATACACCATTTCACCAGTTTGTTTATGTAATTCAATCTTGTCCATAGGGTGTATGTCTTTGGCAAGAACCTCCATGTTGGTTCTTAGATAGTCCGAGGTGGACTGAGGATGCAAAGTTGTGGGCATGAAGTGGCTCATTATCATTTTGCCTTCGCTCACATCGAAAGCAGACATGAGTCTCTGCTGGTTGCTAGGAGCTAGGTTTAACAAGTGATTATACAGCTGCACTTTTATGGGATCACTCCTCCTTTTGATGTCAATGAATTGCTGCTTTATACTTGACTGCCCTTCTCTATGTTGACCGGAGGAGCTGACCTCTCCTCCCATAGTCATGTCATGTCCACGCTGAGATGAGCTGGCCGAAAGTTCTCCACTGGGTGGGCCCATGCCCATGGCTTGCCTTACTGCTATGTCCTCCTCTTGGGAGTCATTCAGTCTTTGTCTCTTCTCTCCTCTGATGAAGGATGAGGTGTGGGGGGTCTCTCTCTCCCTTTTCCTGGTCAAGTCCTCCTTCTGTGGTGTTTGGAGGACTGAGGTGTCTACATTGGTGTCTGTCCTGGGAGGCACCTCTGTTTGGGGCTGCTGCTCAGTGTAACTAGGTAGATCTGTCCCCTTTTCCTGCTGCAAGGGCTGCTGTTCACTGGACTGTGCTTCTTCTTGTTGCTGCCCCAGTTCTTGCTGTTCCATTTCTTCTTGCTGCTGTAGCAAGGTGTCAACTTGTTCTTCTGTCAATATAGGTGGCTGTTCCACCTGTTTTCCTTTGTCTTTGCTTGCTGCCTGGGGTGTCTTCTCAGTAGTTTGCTGCTGTGCTGCTGAAGATTTAGCAGCTGTTCCAATTTGCTTTCTGTAGGAGAGGGGCACCTGTCCACAAGTTTCCAAGTCAGCTTCTTTTTGCACATTCCTAGCTTCTTTCTCAAGTAATTCTTCCTTAGTGACTTGTTCTACTAGTGTACCCTCTTCCCAATCTAGTGCATTGGCATACTTTTCAATTTCAGGTTGTCTTTTATGTGCATAGTTGCCCAATTTGTATCTAATTCTCCTGAGGGAGATAGAATGATTGGGGTCATAGGGAATCCATTCAAAACTGGTCTGCAATCTGAGGCCTTCCAGGATGCTGTCTGCCTCTTTCCACCCTTCCTCTTTCCTGTTATATAGGAAGGAACCTAGCTGGTTTCTTACCTTCAATTGTGACTTCTTGTTTCTACTCTGAAAGTGAAGGTAATCTGAGTTCCCAAACTGCCTGAAATATTCTAAGGCAAAAAGCCTCATGGGGACATACCTTGGCAACCTAAATGGGTTCAATTCACAGCCATATATCCTAATGACTGTGTGGTTCTGGTAGAAGTACCAGTTGCCAATATTGTAAGATTTGTTCAAATGTAGAATCCTCTTCATATCATCGGTTAATCTAGGAGGAGGAGTACCTTGCAGCGCTGTTAGGGCTGGATGAACAAATAAATCAATAAACTCACAGTATGTATAGGGTGATACTGAGGTAGAATGAAAAACAGAGGTCCAGAAAACAACTGATCTTGGGCTTCCTTGGGCATTGAGTGGCCTCAAAGGAACAGAGAAGGTAGCTGGCTGATTGAAAAGGAATAAATGATATATATAGGAGGTGTACCTGAACAGTCTCTCCCTTTTCAAATTCATGAACTGCTCATGGATTTTCTCTGCTATGTAAGTTGCATAATCATACTGCACAGCTGGAGGCTTACCAGGGGCAAATATAGACAGCATTGCCATTATGCTGTCATCTACATCTTCCAACCCCCTGAATCCTAGGACATAGCCAATTAGATCCACCAACATTCTGCCCAACTCATTTAGATATTGGTACCCAATAGGAGGGGTTCTGACTGTTTCAGAGCCTGGTGTGACAAACAGTTGGTTGATTTTGACAATCTGGTCACTGGACAGCTTGATCCCTCTGTTAATCAGATTCTGCATGGATAGAGGGGTCAATTTCTTGGCTGTTTTGAAGCGCAGCATCTGGTTTATGCTCTCTGGGGTGATCTGGAACAGGACTAGGCCTGTGGGGCTCATGACTGCTCTTTGGCTGGGGTCATAGCATTCCTGGCAGCTATAAATGAGCTCTGGCATAGGATTGACTTGGGGAAGGTTGTATATGGGCAAATTTGACTCCCAAATCCCCAAGATATCTGCCCCACTGAGGTGCTGGGCTCTTAATTCATTCAACATTTGAATATTGTACTTGGTTCCCATGGGGAACCAATCCAGCATTTGGTAGTCCATGTCTCCCAGGGCTTTCCATGCTAATTCCTGGTGAGGAGCATTGATGGGCTTAATATTCAGTGCAATAGGGGTCTCCATAGCTCTTCAAGTTGCAAGAATTGCAGGTGGACAGGTGGAATGGTAAAAAAACACAGTCTGGAGGCAGTTCTCTGTGGAAACAGTTGATGTTTTGAGTATCCAAGGGGAATTCTCTCAATAGCAATTTGAAATACTACTGGAGTCTAGTGACAGAACTTCTCTGTGGTCTAACTGAACTCTCCAATCGGGTGAATTATATCTATTAGGAACTCTGCCGGGAAAACGCAGAATTACAGTGGTTTTATGTGAATTGCAGGTTTCTAAAGCTCTGCAGGTACTTCTTGGCCCTCACAATGACAATGGTGGATGAACAAATGGAAATGAACGGTGTAAATACGTTTTTATGGTTCTACTATCCCTCTGAGCAATTTCAAGCTTAATGAAGGTCGTATGGAGGGCGAAACGGTCTAAATACCTGTAATTCGATGAGCAGAGGTTGAAGCAAAGGTGCACAGTTGCTGCTTGAGGAGGTCGCCCGGGCTAATAGACTGGTTGGCGAAAATTAGAGTGCAAACGGTCATGCAGAGCGTCCAACAGTAATAACAGTGAAAGTGGTAAAAAACACGGGAAAATTGGTAAATATGGGTTATTTTACCAATTTGGCGCTTTTTTCTGCTGACGTCATCGGGCGACGTGGCAGTGGGTGACTGGTCAAAGGGGAGGTGAGGTGGCAACCCAGTCAGCAGTGAGGTGGACCAATAACAAAGGCAGGTACGAGCAGATAAGGACGTGGCGGCGAGTCAGCGACGGGTAGGTGGCAGTCAAACCGCAGCGGTCACGGTTAAGGCCTTAACCGCCGCGGTTTCTCGGGGCGGTTTAGGTACGGCGCAGAAGCTGTCAGACTCGGCTCCGAGATGGTTGAACGATTGACGCGTGGAGGAGGCGTGACAAGGCGCAACGTCACTTTCTCGGAGGTTAAAGTGCCGCCATAGGATGCGCTCCGATATTAATGTGGACCGTCGGATCTGATGGGCTTGATCCGACGGCTGGCGGAGGAGAAAGATGCGCGCTTCATACTGCGGGCGGAAAAGATTAAAGTTTGTGGGTTTTTATGGGTTTTTCAAATGTTTTCGCTTAACCAATAATGTGGTAGGATTGGGGAACGTGCCAGAGGCGGGTATTAACCTTTGCAAAGGTTTTTATAGGCAAAAGGGGTTTGGAGAGGGGGTTTTATCAATGCAGAGGTGATTTGAGGGTAAATTAACTTGCAGCAAAGGGGGAATAGGGTGGAATAGGTTCACCAAAGTGGCCAGATGCCATTTTGGTCCCTTTTGAAAAATACACGGCTATTATGCCTAGGGGAGGGAATATACATAAGATTTGGGGTTTTATACACCTTAGTGTTAGTATTATTAGGGGTGGGGGTAAGATAGGGGAGGTTATATAGTAGAATTAGGAGTTAATATGAATGAAGGAGGGGAATTAGAAAGGGGGTGTTAGTGATGGACTAGAGAGGGAAAGAAAAGAAGTTAGTGATCCTCTTTGCTGTGAGTTCATGGAATTCACCACTTTGTTTGCTGATAGATTTATTGCCTTGGCAAGAGACCTATTGATACCTGTGTAATGGTGATCATATTCTTTCTGCAACCACAACTGCCTACCCAACTATTTTGCCTAGCATTTTTTGTTTCTTCTTGGAGGGGCACTTGGACTTGCAACCCTCAATTGCCTTTTCTTTTCTTTGGCTTTTTCCTTTTCTCTCTATCTACTTCTACCCTTATGTCTTCCAAGGTCCCAGATTAAACTTTTGGGAACCTTTGCTTCTCTACCTGAACTACTTGTCTGCCAAGATTAAGCTGTTTGGACAGACTTCTTTCTCTATTCTATAACTCAAAATTGAAACATGGCATGATCCAGTTTAGACTGTTGAATCATCCACCAAACTTGAAATAAGGTCCTCAATATTTGAAACATTTCACACACCTCTGGTTCTCTGGGAAATATGGGATCTTTGTAATACCAAAGCAGAGCATATTTGGATTTTCTATAGTCAATCATGAAATATGAAACCTATTACTATAGGTATCCAACAGTGGCTCCACATGGGGATGGTTTTTCTTTTGAAAGACCAAGAACAGCAGGTCAGATTGCCTTATTCCTTGACTGCCCATCTTAATCTTTGAAATCTGCTGCATATAATCTGTCAAAATTGTGTGCCTTTTCTTGGAGAACCTCTGATTCTATCTGCCTGTTGCTGCTAGGTGCAGCATTTGGGAAAACCTCTTTTTACATTCTAAAATAGAAGATAATATGTAAGGCTGCATATATACAATGAACCTCTGAATTTCTATCATAGTGAACAGTCAAAATAGTGCTTCAGCATCCTGCCATTGACAGGACCTTCATCCAGTTCAGTTACAGTCAAACTTTTTAGGAAGTAGGTGTTATTACCTTGTACTGCTTGGACAGAAAATGGTCCTTTCCATAAAGAATCAAACTTCCCATGTTTTCCTTTCTCTTCTCTTCTTGCATCCCACTTTAGAACTTTGTCCCCTACATTGAAATCTTCTGCTTTAGTTCTTCTGTCAAAGGCCTTTTTTAGTTTCTCTTGTAGTATCTGCACTCTGCTGAAAACTTGTTCTCTGGTCTGCTGTAAACAGATTATCTGGTTAATCCTTCTTTGCATATTATTTGGCTCTGCTTGACTTTCTTGCAGAAGTTTCATAACCGGCACTCCTAGTGATGAAGGAAATCTGGCCTCTAATCCATAGACTAACTCATATGGGCTGGTCCCAATTGATCTTTTAGTGGTTAATCTGTCTGCCCATAAAGCATTTACTAGTTTCTTATGCCAGTTCTTTTTGTTCTCTTCCAGCACTTTCTTTATGATGTTTATCAGGCTTTTGTTTGATGATTCAGCAAGACCATTTCCTTGAGGATAGTAAGCTGTAGAATGGCCCAAAGTAATGTGAAATTTATGGCAAAAGTTCACCATTTTCTTGGATCTGAAGGCAGCAGCATTGTCTGTTATTATCTTGTCTGGGCAGCCAAATCTAGCCAGTATATTGTTTTCCAAAAATTGAATGATTACTGAATCATTTGCTTGTCTGCATGGGACAGCTTCAATCCACTTGGTGAAGTAGTCTGTTGCTGTCAAGATCCATCTGTGTTGTCCTGAAGATGAGGGATGAATTTCTCCAATGAAATCCAAGCCCCATTGTTGAAAAGGTCTCTCTGTTGCAATGGGCCTCAAAGGAAGTGGCAGCAACTGTCTTTTGCCTTCAAACAGTTGGCACTTGTGGCATGATGTTGTGAATTTCTTCACATCAGAGAACATAGTGGGCCAGTAATAACCAGCCCTTAATATCTTGTCTACAGTGGACTTCCAGTACAAATGTCCACCACAGTCTCCAGCATGGAATTCTTGCATGATATTGTCAGTTTCACTCTCAAGAAGACAGTGCAGCAAAATACCTTCATGGTTTTTCCAGAGTAGATTCTCATCTATCACACAAAATTTAGATGTTTTCATTTTTAGGAACCTAGACTTAGTTCTGGACAGTCCTGGGGGAGCACACAGGTTTTGTAATACATAACAGACATCAGAGTACCATGGAGATTGTTCAAAGGCTACATTGATCTTTGGAGTCGCCAGCTCTGTTTCACTGTCCAGTTGGTTGATATCTAAGGCTTGGAAATTTGCTTCTGTCATTAACTTGGCCAAACCTTGCCCTTTTATCAGCTTTGTAGGCTTTATTTCAATGTCAAATTCAAGTATGTTTGCAATCCATTTTCCTCTTCTACCCTCTAAGTTTTCTTGTGTGAGAATGTCTTTGACAATAGGACTTGGTACATAAGCCACAACATGGGAGTAAAGGATGTAAATCCTAAAGTCTTTGATAGCTTTGATTAAGGCATAGGCTTGTTTCTCCATTATTTGGTACTTTAGGGGGGCATCTCTAAGAGCTCTGCTGAAAAAAGCAATGGGCTTTTCATTCCCTTGGTCATCTTTCTGTAATAAAACAGCAGCAATAGTATGCTGGGAGGCAAAAGAAAAAATAATAAAGTCTCTGTCAAACTGAGGGTTAGTTAACACTGGGGTTTGAGTCAAGGCCAATTTTATACTTTCAAAGGCTTGCTTTGCTTCAACGGTCCACTTAACCTTTGAATCCTTCTTTAGCATGTTGTTTAGTAATCTGATTAACTCAGCTAAATTTGGGATAAACCTTCTTAAAAAGTTGATTTTTCCTAAGAATCCTTGCAGCTCCTTGACATTCCTTGGGTGAGGCATTTGTAGGATAGCTTGTATCCTATCTGGATCAATTCTTATGCCATCTTTCGAAATGATGTGTCCTAAAAGTTTCCCTTCTTCCAAACCAAATAATGACTTCTTGGGGTTTAAGGAAATGCCATATTTTCTGCATGTTATGAAGATTTGTCTTAAATGTTTCAAGTGTTCTTGGTCAGATTTTGAAAAGGGTGTAAGATCATCTAAGTAAATGACCAAGAAATCATGAATTTCCTTTGCAAAAGCAATGTCCATTGCTCTTTGAAACGTTGCCCCTGCATTTTTCAATCCAAAGGGCATCTTCACATACTTGAAAGTTCCCCATGGGGTAGTAAATGCAGTTTTGTCTTGATCATCAGGGTGCACTAAAATTTGATTGAAACCTGAGAAACCATCCAACAATGATATCCTTGAAGCTCCTACTACTCTTTGAAGAATGTGGTCCATTTTGGGTAAGGGGTAGTTGTCTTTGAGTGACACTAGGTTCAAATTCCTTAAGTCTACACAAAGTCTAATCTCACCAGTTTTCTTTCTTGTAGGGACCAAATTTGAAATCCATTCAGAAAACCTGATTGGTGCTATGATACCAGCTTTGAACATTTTTTGTAATTCCTTTTCAATGGAAGGAAGGAGCACAGGATTGATTCTTCTCAATTTCTGTTTGAATGGTTTTTGATTAGGCTTGAGGGGAATGGTGTGCTGGATAACAGAGGTATCATAAGACTTCAAGTCCTCATAACCCCAGGCAAAGACATCTTGGAACTCTTTAAAGAGATCAATATATTTGGGTTTTTGGTCAGGGGGCAAAGCAGCAGATAGCTTTATTATTTTAGGCTTGTCAGTGGTACCAATGTTACATTCTTCAATTGTTGCATCTAATGGCTGCATCTTTGGTTTCCTGGGGACATCATTTGAGTCAAAAATATCCTCTAGTGGGGTAAGGCCTGCTGGAAGAAGATTGTCTTTGAGTTGTATGATTTCATCTTCAGCGTTGCTCAGCTCTTCACAGTCAATTTGGTGAATTTGCTGAATGTTTTCTTTGTTGAAAATGGTTGGACTGAGTAATTGTTTGGCTGTTCTAGGTGACATTGGGTGGTCAGACTGTTGAAACTGTAATTGTGATTGACTTGCTCCATCAACTATTTGAGATTGACTTGCTGTCTCAAGGTCAATATTTAATCCTGTAAACTCTTGTTGCAAGGTTAAAAAGTTGTTTATTTGCATGTCATTCTCAAATACTTGCCACTCTTTGACATTGTTTGGAATAGAAGGCCTATATTTGACCTCTGCTGTGAAACAATTGTTGGGTTGTAGTGGGAATTTGAAGGTGCTGGCAAATGTTGCCAAGCTGTGAGCATGGAGATTGTGGCCCCTAGAAATTTTTGTGATAACAAACTCAGGAAAGGTCTCTAATATTTCAATTACAGCAGACCTATAGGACCTCAATCTTTTGTCATTGGTAACAAAATTTCCTTTCACTTGTTGAATTATTAGATCAGAGTCTCCCATGATGGAGAGTTTAGGAGCTTGTAGTGATTTTGCTAGCTTTAGACCCAATAGCAGCGCTTCATATTCTGCTATGTTGTTAGTGCATCTAAACTTCAATCTGTAAGCCCTGCCTTCTGCATAGCCTTTCTCTTTGTTATGTATCCATACTCCAGCTCCTGCCCCTAACTTGTTAACTGAGCCATCAAACTCTAGGACCCACAGACTATCTTGCTGAATAGGAGATTTCAAATTCTGTTCATGGGATGGTAGTGTGAGCATGAGTTGGGGTTTGTTCTCCCATTTGTTTTCTAGGATAACTTCATCATTTGCTTGACCATCTTTGACCACTAGAGGAGAGCTAAAGTGTCTTGTTGAACTGATTGATGTTTGACAGGTGCTACTTGTTTGATCAAGGTTTTGTTCTTGTATAAGTGTCTCCGTCTTAATATCACTGCTTGAGAGGCCTGCACTGTCATTAAAGAGGATAAAGGAGTCTATGTCCGAATGAACAGCGTATATTGGGAAATTTTGGGGTTTCTCTTCACTGCTGACCATATATTTCATGAGTGTTTCCCTATAAAGTCTCTTTGGTTGTCCAAAGACAGAGATGGTTGCATATGACATGTCTAATTGCAGGGAGCCTTGGAGTTTCGCTCCCCATGATCTTGATAAGAGCATCCCATATTTGGGTGGGATATCAGCAACAACAACATCCATTAAAATGGTTTTGTTGGGAAATTGAACCAAGGACACACATAAATCCTTAATTAGGCCCAAGCATTTGACTTGACTAGAATCAAAAGAAAACAGGTCTTTGTATGGTCTTGTGATGTCTAAGTTTAATCTTTCCATGACTGCTTTTGGCATCAGGTTATGAGAGGCACCTGAGTCAAACATTGCATTGTGCAGTATTTTGTCATGTATATGCAAGCTGACATAAAACGGTAAAACCCCTGTGACTACTGTTTTTCCATCTACCTCTGGGCCAAACAGTAATTCTGGAGTGTCATCTAACACATTTACATCATCTTTGCTATTGGTGAGCTGAAGGGATTTTTTGATCTGTTGTTTGTATATGTCATGCTTGGCTAGCTCTGAAAGGGGAATTGCTATTTTTAACTTGCCAATCTCTGTTCCTAGGTCAAAGGGTTTATCAATTTGGATTTTGGAGTCACGGGTAGCAGTTCTTTCTCTGTTCATTAGATCTTCTTGGTGGATTTCATCCTGATTTTGGAACCTGCCCCTTATATTGATGTCTTGAGGGTTAATGTTTGGGTTAGGGTGAGAGGACGAGGCTGCCATGGGCTGTTGTGGTGGGGACAGTAGTTCAGTGACCTCCTCAACCACTACTTCCTTTGTAGGCAAGTTTGTTTTGTCATTAGGTTCAGTGACTAAGGTTTCTTTAGATTGTTGTTTCTCCTTTATCTTTTCGGGCTGATTCACGTTCACAGTCCTACTCCTTAGTTTGTATTGCTTATGGACTTCATAGACAGCAGTATCATATCCTTGTTTAAAGTCAAAGGATTCTCCTGATTGAGTTTGGAATGTTTTGCTTTCATCCTCCTCATGGTCCTCCTGAGTTAAGAATACATGACTTTTGCCATCCAGACCTATTAGGTTGATTTCAAGATCCTCATTGAGCTGATTTGCTGAGGAAGTTTCTGCATAGTTTTCTTGAAAAGGGGGTCTGATATCTTGGTCAGCACCTGTCTTTCCTATATTGGGGTTCTGGACTCTCCTAAAATTTGGGTTTCTAGGAGGGTTGTTTTGTGGTGCCTCCCATGATGATTTCCTTTCTACTGATTCCACTCTCTCTCCCAATCTCTTCATGCTATTTAGAATTGCATCTAACTTTTGATCAAAACCCGAGGGTTCTTCTTTGAAACCAGTCTTCTTTTCCAGCTTTGCCCTGTTTCTTTTGGCAATTAGGTTGGCCTCTACAGTGACTGCAACCCTTTGGGCTTCTGCAAGGGTTGGAGGGTCTCTTTCTCTCAACTGATAGGCCATATCAGAATCAAAACCATCAGGGAAGTTATAAAGGGCCAAATCAGGAGGGGGCCTTAAGTTCTGGGGGATAGCATTGTATATGTTGTTAAACCTAGCACAATACTCCAAAACCGTTTCTTGGGGACCTCTTTTAATAGTGTTATATTCACCAAGTATATGGTGCGGATCTCTCTTTTTCTCCCATCTGTTGGTAAATTCCTGGTATAGAACTTCAGGGGTTGCAATGGAATTTGCATTTAAGGATCTAAACCAAGTTCTGACATCCCCAGTTAAGCTTTGAACAAAGATTCTCATCCTGACACTGTCATCATCTATTTCATAGGTCTCAAAGTGGTCTTGCATCTTTTTAGCATGCTGGATGGCTGTCAAAGGGCCATGGGAGTCAAAAAATGAGAGTCTAGTTTGGTAGTCTTGGGGTAGAGCTGGAGCATTGGCTGGTATCTGCAGAGGTGCATATCTGTTAGCCATATTTATGGGGTTTATAGGGTTAATAGGAACAAATGGGACAACAGGGATTACAGGTGTAACCGGGTTAAGAGGATGGGTAATAAGTGGGGAACTGGTTGAGGGAGTATGTGCAGATGGTGAAGATGGAAGGAGAGGACTTTGAGGGGTTGATGGTGAACTGGGGGAATTGGGTGTGGAACGGAAAAGAACTTTGCAAGGAGTGGGAATGAGGATAGGTTGGTCTGAACTTATATTTGAATCAGCAGGCTTGTCCTGCTTTTGCTGTCTCCTTATGTTCTTTGGTATGATATTTGGGTTATCGACAATGATGGGTTGATTAGGGTCAGGGTTTGCCCTAGTGTGCCTTGGGTTTCTTTTGGGAGCCAGCTTCTAAGTATTCTTTTAGAACTTTATACAGAAGTTTTATATGTACAAGGACTGAACAAGCATTCTGGAATGACTATATAGGTCTCAAAGCTAAGATGAAGTTTCCCTAGCTAGCTCTTCCCTAAAGCTGTCCCTGTATTAGAGAAACAGTCCTAAGGCCTCTTGGCTAGTTTCAGGCTTGATGGTAGCTTTGGAAGATAGTTAGTAATTGCAAAATGTTAAGTCCCCAGTGGAGTCGCCATTTATGTTAACACCCAGGTTGTTCCCTATGACTCCCAAGGGAATACGGCCGGGGTAACCACTAACCAATCTTTGGATCACTGTTTCTAGCCAAACTGTGATCAGAGAGGGCTCTCTCTTTATGATTTGTAACTGTTTATGATAGGGTTTTAGGCTAGCTATTATGCACAGGTTTTGTTTATGTTTTGGTTGATGAAACTCCTTTTAGATTCCAGTGATGTAGTTTTCAGAGAAGTTGAGTACCATTGGGCAATGGAGTCTGTGGCTATATGTGTTTGAAACTTTGAGATGAAAGATGGAACTTACAAGGCCATTTGAGTGCTTAATAGAACAGATTTTTGATTAAATGACTGGAAACAGGTAACACAAACAGTGAAAGCATTTAAGAATTTTCACTTATTGTTTATATATTCCCAACAGACAGGTTTAAGAGGAAAAGACAGAGGTCTCAGGGGCAAAAATTGAATCCCTGAGAATGCCTATCACAGTAAAAGACACAGTTTTGAAATGCAGCAATTAAGAATTACAATTCTGTCACTGTATCTGAGGAAAACATGTATAATAGCTCAGTTTGAGTCCAGGGTAATCATGGGTTAAGTCCTGGAACTATCCTTTCACCTTGCTATCAAGTGTAAAACATTTGAACAACAAAAGAGAACAAAAGACTCGAAAACATATAACAAAGAGATTTGAGAATACTTATTGTTTTATGCAACACCCTGGAATCCTGTAACATTCATCTTTCACCACAATACATCAAAGTACACCAAGCCTTGGAAATTCCATTCTTCCTTTGTATTACTTCTCTGAAAATATTACAGTAAGAGAGAGTTCTCAAAAGAAAATTACAACAACCCTTTTCAACTGCTGTGAAGGGTGAATATATACTTGCGGTGATTTACAAAATATCTGAGTTCTGAGTTATCTCAGATTTTACATTCTTACCAACCACTTAAGATATTATGACCAAAATTTAATACAGCATTGATTACAGAGTACAGGCATTTTAATGCTCTGTCAGAAGATATTTTAGCCTTTGGAAACAGCTAAGTCGGTCGAGATATTCTGAATAAATGCTGGAAGACCTGTCTTTAAGGCTTGTACGCTGTATCCTGGACTTGTCACCTGTGATTGTGACTGCTGCTTGTGGTGAGTCAATGGTCCTGCTGAGTTGGCTCAGCCTCTGCCTCTTCCTTGTAGATATCTTTCTTCAAAATTGTGCCTGCGCATGTATGCTCATTTGCCTGGAGAATTAGCGCTACTGATTCTGGCCTGACAAAATTGTCTGTGTCAAATTTCTCCAGACATCCTGTGTGGGCAGTTGGTGTGCTAAGATTGCCCCTAGAGTTTCATCTGCTTCTGTGAATTTGAAGAAGTTAGGTGGTGTATCAAACAGATGCTCAACTTCATTCATGAGGAAAAATAGGTTCTCCACCCTGTCATACATAGTCTGCCCGGTGGCTGGCCCTGCGTCTGCTGAAGTGCTGGGCGGTTTTGCAATCTCTGCTACTGCATGGGCATCAATTCTCTTATTGTAATTGTCTAGGGTGAGCAGTCTTCCTACACTGCTTAAAATGCTGGGGAGGCCTCTGTTCTGTAGTGCCACGAATTTTTCCAGGAATCTGTTGATTTCAGTCTGCATATCCTGTGTCCTCCTCTCCAGTGTTCCAACCAAGTTCCTCAATGTTATGACTCTTTTGGCTACAGCAATTGTTTCTGTCCTGTTGGTGATTCCCATGACAGCTAATTGAGAGCTAGTCTTATAGTTCAGAATATTGATCATCCTAGTAGCAGCTTCTGGCATGTGTCCAAGGCTTGCCCTGGCTCTCTGTATTTCTTTGTTTGCTTTAGTGATGAGCACCATTTGCTCATCCATGGTCTCAATATATTGCCACTGGTTGGCAATGGACCGCCCAATGTTGCTCCATAGCACTGCTTTCATTTCAGCTGTCACTTTTTCTAGTGCAAGCTCTTTCTCTAGTTCAGCAATTCTCCTCTTAAGAGCTCTTACCTCTCTCTCCTTGGCTGCCTCATTCTGTTTGCTCTTGTCAAACTTTTCATTTACCTTAGCCAAGGTTTTCTTAAGTTCATCCAGCTCTTTCATTTGAGATTCCATGGCTTGGATCTCAGCTTGCAGCTTTTGCATGTCTAAACTAGTAGCCTGTTCCGATGTTGTAGTTGTTGTTGCTGTGGATGGCGCTGTAGTTGGTGCTGTAGCTTCTGTTTGCTGAGGAGGAGGAGTAGTCTTTGGAGGGACTTCCTCAAGATTTATTATCACAGGAGGAGGCTGGGAGGGTTGGCCCTCTTCTCTTTGCTTCAGTGCTTCTTGTAGTGCTGCCTTTGCAGCTTCAGTTTGTCCTAGCTGGTCTTGAATCCTAACCAGCTCTTTGTATAGGGATACCAGCAGGTCTGTAGTATCCTTTTCTTGCCTTTGCTGGGCAACTTCATCTGTTTGTGGATGGATGGTGGCCGGGAGTTTGATTTTCTTTCTTAGGGCCGCCATGTCTGCATCCCTTATCTTCAGGAGTTCTTGGATGCCTTTGACATCTTTAGGATCATGCCCTATATCTATAATTACCTCTTCCAAGGACTTGATCCTATTGTCCTTGGCTTGTGATGATGCTCTTTCTAATTCCAGCTGAGAAGCTGTGTTATCCAGGCTGCTCTTTAGTTTGTAGTTCTCCAATGTCTCATCTGCCAGGGAGGCATACACCATTTCACCAGTTTGTTTATGTAATTCAATCTTGTCCATAGGGTGTATGTCTTTGGCAAGAACCTCCATGTTGGTTCTTAGATAGTCCGAGGTGGACTGAGGATGCAAAGTTGTGGGCATGAAGTGGCTCATTATCATTTTGCCTTCGCTCACATCGAAAGCAGACATGAGTCTCTGCTGGTTGCTAGGAGCTAGGTTTAACAAGTGATTATACAGCTGCACTTTTATGGGATCACTCCTCCTTTTGATGTCAATGAATTGCTGCTTTATACTTGACTGCCCTTCTCTATGTTGACCGGAGGAGCTGACCTCTCCTCCCATAGTCATGTCATGTCCACGCTGAGATGAGCTGGCCGAAAGTTCTCCACTGGGTGGGCCCATGCCCATGGCTTGCCTTACTGCTATGTCCTCCTCTTGGGAGTCATTCAGTCTTTGTCTCTTCTCTCCTCTGATGAAGGATGAGGTGTGGGGGGTCTCTCTCTCCCTTTTCCTGGTCAAGTCCTCCTTCTGTGGTGTTTGGAGGACTGAGGTGTCTACATTGGTGTCTGTCCTGGGAGGCACCTCTGTTTGGGGCTGCTGCTCAGTGTAACTAGGTAGATCTGTCCCCTTTTCCTGCTGCAAGGGCTGCTGTTCACTGGACTGTGCTTCTTCTTGTTGCTGCCCCAGTTCTTGCTGTTCCATTTCTTCTTGCTGCTGTAGCAAGGTGTCAACTTGTTCTTCTGTCAATATAGGTGGCTGTTCCACCTGTTTTCCTTTGTCTTTGCTTGCTGCCTGGGGTGTCTTCTCAGTAGTTTGCTGCTGTGCTGCTGAAGATTTAGCAGCTGTTCCAATTTGCTTTCTGTAGGAGAGGGGCACCTGTCCACAAGTTTCCAAGTCAGCTTCTTTTTGCACATTCCTAGCTTCTTTCTCAAGTAATTCTTCCTTAGTGACTTGTTCTACTAGTGTACCCTCTTCCCAATCTAGTGCATTGGCATACTTTTCAATTTCAGGTTGTCTTTTATGTGCATAGTTGCCCAATTTGTATCTAATTCTCCTGAGGGAGATAGAATGATTGGGGTCATAGGGAATCCATTCAAAACTGGTCTGCAATCTGAGGCCTTCCAGGATGCTGTCTGCCTCTTTCCACCCTTCCTCTTTCCTGTTATATAGGAAGGAACCTAGCTGGTTTCTTACCTTCAATTGTGACTTCTTGTTTCTACTCTGAAAGTGAAGGTAATCTGAGTTCCCAAACTGCCTGAAATATTCTAAGGCAAAAAGCCTCATGGGGACATACCTTGGCAACCTAAATGGGTTCAATTCACAGCCATATATCCTAATGACTGTGTGGTTCTGGTAGAAGTACCAGTTGCCAATATTGTAAGATTTGTTCAAATGTAGAATCCTCTTCATATCATCGGTTAATCTAGGAGGAGGAGTACCTTGCAGCGCTGTTAGGGCTGGATGAACAAATAAATCAATAAACTCACAGTATGTATAGGGTGATACTGAGGTAGAATGAAAAACAGAGGTCCAGAAAACAACTGATCTTGGGCTTCCTTGGGCATTGAGTGGCCTCAAAGGAACAGAGAAGGTAGCTGGCTGATTGAAAAGGAATAAATGATATATATAGGAGGTGTACCTGAACAGTCTCTCCCTTTTCAAATTCATGAACTGCTCATGGATTTTCTCTGCTATGTAAGTTGCATAATCATACTGCACAGCTGGAGGCTTACCAGGGGCAAATATAGACAGCATTGCCATTATGCTGTCATCTACATCTTCCAACCCCCTGAATCCTAGGACATAGCCAATTAGATCCACCAACATTCTGCCCAACTCATTTAGATATTGGTACCCAATAGGAGGGGTTCTGACTGTTTCAGAGCCTGGTGTGACAAACAGTTGGTTGATTTTGACAATCTGGTCACTGGACAGCTTGATCCCTCTGTTAATCAGATTCTGCATGGATAGAGGGGTCAATTTCTTGGCTGTTTTGAAGCGCAGCATCTGGTTTATGCTCTCTGGGGTGATCTGGAACAGGACTAGGCCTGTGGGGCTCATGACTGCTCTTTGACTGGGGTCATAGCATTCCTGGCAGTTATAAATGAGCTCTGGCATAGGATTGACTTGGGGAAGGTTGTATATGGGCAAATTTGACTCCCAAATCCCCAAGATATCTGCCCCACTGAGGTGCTGGGCTCTTAATTCATTCAACATTTGAATATTGTACTTGGTTCCCATGGGGAACCAATCCAGCATTTGGTAGTCCATGTCTCCCAGGGCTTTCCATGCTAATTCCTGGTGAGGAGCATTGATGGGCTTAATATTCAGTGCAATAGGGGTCTCCATAGCTCTTCAAGTTGCAAGAATTGCAGGTGGACAGGTGGAATGGTAAAAAAACATAGTCTGGAGGCAGTTCTCTGTGGAAACAGTTGATGTTTTGAGTATCCAAGGGGAATTCTCTCAATAGCAATTGAAATACTACTGGAGTCTAGTGACAGAACTTCTCTGTGGTCTAACTGAACTCTCCAATCGGGTGAATTATATCTATTAGGAACTCCGCCGGGAAAACGCAGAATTACAGTGGTTTTATGTGAATTGCAGGTTTCTAAAGCTCTGCAGGTACTTCTTGGCCCTCACAATGACAATGGTGGATGAACAAATGGAAATGAACGATGTAAATACTGTTTTTATGGTTCTACTATCCCTCTGAGCAATTTCAAGCTTAATGAAGGTCGTATGGAGGGCGAAACGGTCTAAATACCTGTAATTCGATGAGCAGAGGTTGAAGCAAAGGTGCACAGTTGCTGCTTGAGGAGGTCGCCCGGGCTAATAGACTGGTTGGCGAAAATTAGAGTGCAAACGGTCATGCAGAGCGTCCAACAGTAATAACAGTGAAAGTGGTAAAAAACACGGGAAAATTGGTAAATATGGGTTATTTTACCAATTTGGCGCTTTTTTCTGCTGACGTCATCGGGCGACGTGGCAGTGGGTGACTGGTCAAAGGGGAGGTGAGGTGGCAACCCAGTCAGCAGTGAGGTGGACCAATAACAAAGGCAAGTACGAGCAGATAAGGACGTGGTGGCGAGTCAGCGACGGGTAGGTGGCAGTCAAACCGCAGCGGTCACGGTTAAGGCCTTAACCGCCGCGGTTTCTCGGGGCGGTTTAGGTACGGCGCAGAAGCTGTCAGACTCGGCTCCGAGATGGTTGAACGATTGACGCGTGGAGGAGGCGTGACAAGGCGCAACGTCACTTTCTCGGAGGTTAAAGTGCCGCCATAGGATGCGCTCCGATATTAATGTGGACCGTCGGATCTGATGGGCTTGATCCGACGGCTGGCGGAGGAGAAAGATGCGCGCTTCATACTGCGGGCGGAAAAGATTAAAGTTTGTGGGTTTTTATGGGTTTTTCAAATGTTTTCGCTTAACCAATAATGTGGTAGGATTGGGGAACGTGCCAGAGGCGGGTATTAACCTTTGCAAAGGTTTTTATAGGCAAAAGGGGTTTGGAGAGGGGGTTTTATTAATGCAGAGGTGATTTGAGGGTAAATTAACTTGCAGCAAAGGGGGAACAGGGTGGAATAGGTTCACCAAAGTGGCCAGATGCCATTTTGGTCCCTTTTGAAAAATACACGGCTATTATGCCTAGGGGAGGGAATATACATAAGATTTGGGGTTTTATACACCTTAGTGTTAGTATTATTAGGGGTGGGGGTAAGATAGGGGAGGTTATATAGTAGAATTAGGAGTTAATATGAATGAAGGAGGGGAATTAGAAAGGGGGTGTTAGTGATGGACTAGAGAGGGAAAGAAAAGAAGTTAGTGATCCTCTTTGCTGTGAGTTCATGGAATTCACCACTTTGTTTGCTCATAGATTTATTGCCTTGGCAAGAGACCTATTGATACCTGTGTAATGGTGATCATATTCTTTCTGCAACCACAACTGCCTACCCAACTATTTTGCCTAGCATTTTTTGTTTCTTCTTGGAGGGGCACTTGGACTTGCAACCCTCAATTGCCTTTTCTTTTCTTTGGCTTTTTCCTTTTCTCTCTATCTACTTCTACCCTTATGTCTTCCAAGGTCCCAGATTAAACTTTTGGGAACCTTTGCTTCTCTACCTGAACTACTTGTCTGCCAAGATTAAGCTGTTTGGACAGACCTCTTTCTCTATTTTACAACTCAAAATTGAAACATGGCATGATCCAGTTTAGACTGTTGAATCATCCACCAAACTTGAAATAAGGTCCTCAATATTTGGAATATTTCACACACCTCTGATTTCCTGGGAAATATGGGATCTTTGTAGTACCAAAGCAGAGCATATTTGGATTTTCTATAGTCAATCATGAAATATGAAACCTATTACTATAGGTATCCAACAGTAAGGAAAGGATGCAAGGAAAAGGTAAAAAGCTGAAGCCTATTCGTTATGGTCCATTCAAAATCCTCAAGAAGGTTGGAAATAATGCTTTTCAATTAGATTTGCCTTCCTACATGCAAATGTATTCTGTTGTCAATGTGGAGAACTTACGTTTGTATGAACCTCCTTTGATTGCTGATCATGAAAGTGCTGTTCAGCTGCCATCTATAGAATATTTCTCGCTAGAATTTTTAGATGAGCTGAAAGAAGATACAATCCTTGACAGAAGGACACGCACTTCAAGGAGGGGCAGTGTAGATTATGTTCGGGTTGGTTTCAAAGGCAGCAAACCGAACAAGGCAAAATGGATGGAGGTGGACAGAGTGAGGGAGCTGTACCCTCACCTCTTTAACAGGTAATTGAAGGCTTTTGGGGTCCAAAAGCTTCCCAATGGGGAGGCGTGATCAGGTGCTCAAGTCCTAGGTGTTGTAAAAATGCTCAAAATTCAAAGTGCTCAGAACTGGTTCGAAGCTGAACGACCGGAAAGTGCTCGTCCTCACGATTCCGGCGCCGCAAACGGTTCGGAAAACGGTCGCCGTATGAGGGAGATATGGCCAAAACAATATTTTGCCCAAAACATTAGAAAATTGGAATTAAAAAAAAAAAAAATTAAAAAAAAAATATTCTGCAGAATATTCCTTGGAATATTCCAGAGAATATTCCTTTCTGCGGGCCAATGAGAAGCTGCCACGTGGCAGGCCCAGAGGGCGCCACGTGGCCTTGGGTGACGTCATCAAGCATTTGCGCTTATGTTTAAAAGAAAGTGTGGAGGTTCGGTGGTTTGAACCCACGACCATTTCCAAACAAATCCAAAGTGCTACCGTTAGCCCACGGCCAGCTCATTTGTTAAATGGGCGGAACAATTGTTTTATAAATTTTAAATTTGGTTAAGGGCGGGAAAGAAGAGGGCCAGCCCCCATACACCATACGACCAGTGCCGGGAACCAAGAGCTAAACTAACCGCCAGCACACCTAACAGCTGGGCACGCACTCCGAGGAAGGCATTAATTGTAACTGTAGCTTTGGCGGATTAGTTGGCGGTGGCGCCGAATTTGGCGGACCCGCCATATTTGGCGGGCCTAACTGGCCTCCACTAAGGTTCGCTGGAGTTCTTTTAGGGGAAACTGGCAGTCTGGAGTAAATGGCCATAACTTTGGCCCAGAAAGTCGGTTTTGGACGAATTTTTTTTTGATTTTGGGTATTTTCGACCTTCTGAAGCCATTGGTGCAGGTCTTACAGCCATCACAGATCATTTGCATATGTTTTGGAGCCGTGAAAGTTCTAGGAGCCACTAGGGGCCAGTATTGGGAAGACTGTACAAGGTTGCAGGTATCCATTGGAGGTGATCCAATAGTCAATCCTGAAGGATTCATGTGTTCTGAATCCATTTCTACCATCTATTTCTCCTGTAGATGCTTCTATTCAGCTGTATTTTCAATTTGAGCATTTAATAAAAACAAGGACAAGCCCATTTGGAGGCTTTGGACCCAGCAGACGTAGCCCTGGAGGGGGTGAACTGCTTTATTAACTTCTTGTGCATATGTGGTTGGTTTATTTTGCAGAACAAATTCATTTTTATGTGTTAAACAGTAAAAAGAAATAATTCTGCTATGCTTAAATGGATTGGAATCAGCTGAAAAAATCATGTGTTTCATTTCTGCAAGACATGGGAAGCTTTTAAATATGTTTATTTCTGAATTGAATACCTTGCAAACGAATTTCAAGTAGTTTCATATTCAGATCATTTAGGCTGGGTGAACTCTCAAGACTTTGGTAGTTTTATTTGTGTTACACAGTAATTTGTCACTGCCTTCATCCCAGTCTTCCTACTGTGTCATGAGTCCAAATCATTCATGCTCATGCTCTCTGATGTTGCCAAATGACCCACTTTGCCAAAGTTTCTGCATCATCGCGACTGTTGTCAAAATAAACGCGCTGATGAGCGCTCCAAAACAGACCATACGCGCTGTCATCGCGGAAGTACACGTGATTCCCGCGATGGTCGAATTTCATGAGACAGCGCGACTGTTGCTTTTATTTGATCGCGATGACATGACCTTCTCCGTTATGCAGTAGCGATGTCAGCGCTCCAGTACAGTTATGTACCCGCGATGATCCAGTTTGGGCGAGTTTGTTCTAACAGCCGGCCTTCCAGATGACTCCAGACCTGGTTGTTGGCCTTGTTTATGTCGCCCTCCCTTCTCTGGCATGACTGTTCTGTCATTTGTGCTACCTTCCTTGGAGATAAGCTCATCTTCCCACCATTCATGGAGACTCCTTCTCCTATTTAAGCTTTCACCATTGCTATGAGCTGCTAGTTTGGAATTCTTAGTCTTTGGAGTGTTGCTGATAGTGTTGTGAGCTTGATAGGTAGATGGTGTGACAAGTGTGGGATTGTTTGAGAGCTTGAGGAAGGTTGTGAAGTGCTTTGATCTTGTGTGAAACTTGTGAGTGAGAGAGACTTGTATTGGGAGATCCATCTTCAAGGGTGAATGCTTAAGGAACATGCTGGCTGGACCCTCTTGAGAAGGCTTGTGACGTCAAGACCTGGGTTGTAAGCTTACTCTTTTTCATATTTAACACAATCGATGATATTTTCCTATGTCTCGTATGCAATGTACTAGATAGGTCATGATTTCTTGACTTTATGGGTAAATAGTTCTTTGTTGTATCCGGTTATGTGCTTTGTTGTGTTTCCTTGCTGTGTTTCAGGTTGATTACTCTCTAGGAGAAAGAAGCGGAAGCTGGAGCAGCGCAACGGAACTTCATCGACCACCGGTTGAGGTAGGCCTCTAACTTGAACTATTTAAGGAGAATTGTCATTGTTTTGTCCTTGTTTGTGACTAGACCCACTCTAGGGCTAGAGGGGTTGCCTCTGTCCGCAGAGGGAACACTTTCCTGCTTCACAATTTGACTGAACTATGAGTTTGATAAAACTCAATATGTCAATATGCAACTTGAAGTGTGGCTTTATATATTATTGTATAGCTTTCAATGTTTTTATATAATCAATGTTGGTTTTTCTGAAGAGAGGTGCTTGGATGTTATTTGTGTCTATAATTTCTGTTGCAAACATGTGAATTGTGTTCATTGAAATTTTTTGGTAGTATAATGTTTCTTGTGTAGGGATCATGGCATGATGGCCCTAGGAATCAGAGCAATTAAATCTTTACGGGAAAGATTATTATTGGTCATGCATTTGTGTGCTTTGTTAAGTGTTACAACCCACTTGCATTGGAATGATTCTATGAATATTGCTTTAGTTAGATTGCAAAGAGATAATGGGCGAGGGTTTAACAGAGTTCAATGATATGGTATTTATTATAAATACCATAGATAACTAGTTATATATTGTGTGCTTTGTTAGATGGAAACCTTGGAGTCCTTCAGACTGTGTTGTTCTCTTTTGGACTAATTGAGAATTATAGTGTGTGCAACATAATTTTTGAAAAGAAAAGGCTAATCAATGAGATGGATTCAGATTGCAAATTTTAGCTTTGTTTTTCCTTGTACACTTAATTCAAGTTCACAGTTATATGTTGATGACATTTTTGTTTGATGCATTGCAACTAGGAGAGTTTACTATCTATATTTTTGGAATGGAATGATTAAGGAATGAATTGACTCTTATCACTTGTTATGCTTCTTTTGATTAAAAATAAGGTATAATTATGTGCTTTTAACTCTACTGCATCATCTCTCCCTTTTAGCCAGTAAATCCTTTCAAGATAAATGTTGCTTTGATGGTCTTCTATTGTTCTCTAATATTCATTATTGTTTAATGTAATAGTTTTCTGTGATGGGATGTAGGGGCAAGGAATTAGATAAAGTGGAAAACGAGTAATTAATATATTGCTTTCCCTTGCTCATTCTTGTTGGTGTGCGTTGCATGTATGATTGAATGGGAAGTTGGTGAATTAAGTGCGATGGAGCCTATTGTTTTCCTTTGTTCCTTCTTGTTGTTGTGAATTGCATTTATGATGGAATTCGAAATTGTGTAGATGACTAGTTGTTTTCCACCGTTAATGCATTGATTGAATGTAAAGTTTGGGAGTTGTTCATGGAAAAATGTCAATAAATGAAAGTCAATAATTGTAGCCTTGTTTTTCTATTTATTTGTCATCTTCTTTTCAATTGGAGGTGGCACTGTGTGAGTGGTACCATAGAGTAGAAAAATTACTTGACAAAAAAAGAGTTAAATTTAAAATTGATTTTATAAACTATGAATGTGATTTGATAATCAACAAAATATTACAATTCTTTCTAGAGGAAAAAATGTTGATTATCAAGATAAAACCATACATGTGCATTGTATCTTCATGAACAGATTATACCCTTTGACATTATAGAGGGACCCTCTTGTGTGTTCAATGGTGGATTGAGACTCAAACTTCAACATTTGTACATAAAGACTTCTCCATTATTGAAAATATTGGTATTAGAGAAACTATTTAATTTAAGGGACATTAAAATATGGGTGTAATGAGCTAAGAGAGTTAGAGGTGAGGAGTGGCAGCGTTCCAATGTTGGAGGGGTTGGAGCTATTGGAGTGTGAGAAGGTAGAGAATATAGTGGGACCCCTAGATGTGTGAGATGAAAAAATAATGCCTAAATTTGGATTGTTGAGGATAGTACAATATCCATTTTTGGGGAGATTGACGGGAATAATGGAAAAAACTCTCCAATTTGTAGAAAAAAATGAAACGAGAGGTGGAAAAATCTAATTTGGAAAGACGAGAATGTGAAAATTAATCTTTCGCATCTTCTCAACTAGAATGGCACATTATAAATGTTTTTATTATATAACATATAACTTATGTAGAAAAAAATGAAACGATAGGTGGCAAAATCTAATTTGGAAAGACGAGAATGTGAAAATTAATCTTTCTAGTCTTCTCAACTAGAATAACAAATTATAAATGTTTTTATTATATATCATATAACTTATGTAGAAAATAATGAAACGAGAGGTGGCAAAATCTAATTTGGAAAGACGAGAATGTGAAAATTAATCTTTCTCGTCTTCTCAACTAGAATAACACATTATAAATGTTTTTATTATATATCATATAACTTATAATATATTTTTTAAATATATTTTTTCCTTTTGGTTGTGTAATATTTGAATATTATTTTTATATTACATAGAAAAATATTTTTTTTTTTAACGAAGTCGGGTACTTATCTATTATAAAAGCCTGAGTTACAGAGATCTATTACATTGCAGAAGAGAGATTTTTGATCTGAGGAGCAAAAGCGGGTTCGCAGACCCATATTCCTCAATACTTCTCTTGTTTAATCTGAAAGCAAACTGAAGACGGCTGTATTGCCTTACAAAGGAACCTCCTAACCAGCTAAATTTACAATGCATCTGTTAAGGGAAATGTTGGGTGACAGAATCCTCCTGGTTCCTGGCGCTTGCCTTGGTTGAGGCTTCAGCCTGGTAACTCTGGGTAAGGGAGCGGATGTGTTCCATGGCCGCCTCCAGGTGGCTGCATCGCTCTTTCAACCCTTCAATCTCATTCTTCCTTTTGTCCAGTTTTTTGCGCTTTGAGTTCCTATATGCATGGTAATCATTTTGCAGCTCTTTAAGCTGCTTGGTTAGCCGATTGATCATAAATGTATGGGCCTTGCACATGGTGCAGTCCCTGTTGTTGAAGATGTTGTCCAGAGGATTGGCTGGATGAGCTTGGTCAGCGGGTTGATTCTGTTGTTCGGCCATATTAGCTAACAGAGGACTGGGATTCGAAGGAAGAGAAGTCCCAAGATGAGCGAGGAGCTGGAGAATAAAGAGAGGGGACGAGGTGTCACAGTGGTTCTGTCTCAGGCGAGAGGAGAGCGAAGGAATCAGAGTGATGAGGGTAGGCTGTGGAAGAATATCCGGAGCTTTCCTGCCAACCAGAAGCAAAGATATCAGAGGATGTAAAACAAGTAAACTTAAAACAGCAGTTACCAGGAGCGCTCTGCTGATCTTTGAGTCCCGATGAGTGATGATGCCTTCAGCGAGGTGTCTTCTACTTATGAAAATGCAGTGGAGGTGCAGAGCATTGCCCGGAGCTGTGACCACTGTTACCAGGAGCTCATTGTTGACCTTTGTATCCCGTTGAATGGTGCTGCCTTCAACAAGGTGTCTTCGACTTGTGAAAATGTAAAGGAGGTGCAGATCATTGCCCAAAGCTGTGCGAATACAAGAACCCTGTCTGCGATTTATAATACCATGAAGGGTCCTCCCGATCTCGAGTAGAGTTTGAGCAGATCTAATCTCAGGAGAGGGAAGATCTGAAGATTTGATTTGGTTGCTGTTGAGGGGCGTGCTGAGAAGATGGGTGCAACCCCCGTTTCTGAGAATGTCTGCGCTGGTCAGATGGAGGATCCCGATGTGATAAAACACAATGATGGTAGACAGATCATGAGGGAGATTGGATTTTCGATGGAACCGGGTAGTGCAGTAGGGGGAGGGCTGGATGAGAAGGGGTTTGTACCTGCTTTGACTGAAATTCTTGGGAGGGGCAGCGGGAGAGGCCCGCTTATGGGATGTCTTTCTCGTAAACCATATCATTTTCCTTGACTTGACCCGCTTGCCTTTCAGTAGCCTTGTTTGCCTGTGCATCTGCTTCCACATTGTTTGCTCGTAGGATGTGCTTAAAGGTGGCTCCTCCAATAATTTTGATGTTGTCCATTATCCTTCCTTTGATGTTGTTTAAGGCTGCTTGATTGAACTCTTTCCCTGTGATCATTGCTGCTATGATGATGGCAGAGTCGCCAACGATCAGAAGGTTTCTAATGCCCAGGTTCCTGGCAATGGATGTCCCCAGAAGGAGGCTGTATGCCTCTGCCTTATTGTTTGTCATGATGCCCAGACCCCATTCAAACGTGACTAAGTTTCTCCCTTGCTCGTCTTTGATAACTCCACCTGCTCCCGCTTGACCTGGGTTGTTCTTTGATGCACCGTCAAAGAAGAGGGTGGGTCTATTTTGCTTTTGGATCCAATTTTTAACTTCTTCCTTCGTCCCTCTCAGTTTCCATTCCGTATGCCTGCTTCCTTTGTTTACTATTTTTTGAGTGCTTCTTTCGCATTTGAATTTGTTAGACCACTCTTTTATTTTTGCATCTGTCGGTTCCAATTCCTCCTGGGCTATACCGTTTGCCTCTATGGACTCAGAGATGAGGGCCATCGTTTTGGCTAGAACACTGGAGGTACTAGGCTTTTTGTTCTTGAAAATGCATTTATTCCTTGCAATCCATATCTGCCAGCAGAGGTTGGCAGGGATGCTATTCCAAATCCTTTTGGCTAGGCCCTTGCACTTACCAGATTGAGGGAAGCTGTTTCCCCATTGTTTCTGGAAGAGAGTGATCTGGTTGGGAAGGTCCCTGATGTTTAGAGGGCTGGTGATGAGCTTCCAGCACACTCTTGCGAAGGGGCAGTCCATGAAGAGATGGTTACTGCTTTCCTCTTCCTCCCTGCACATGCAGCAAATTGAAGGGCCTTGAAGGCCCTTCTTCCTGAGGTTTTCAACAGTCAGGATTTTGCCATGTAGAAGGGTCCAGTTGAAACACTTAACCTTTGGCAGACATTCGGTTCTTCATGTTGCTTTGTGAAGTGGCCAATTGTTTAGTGCTGAGGCATTTTGCAGAACTTTGTATCCCTCTTTAACTGTATAGCTACCACCATTAGGGTCCCAAACGAATTTGTCTTCCACCATTCGGTTTGTTGGGGCTGAGCCTGTCAGCGAAGTCTTGAGCTCGGCCCAGAGGTTCTTGAGGATCTCAGGGAGGGGGAGTGGTCTCCAACCTGTCCAGCAGTTATGATCCCAGAGAGAGATATCGTACAAGGTTTTGAGCTTTGCCTCGTCCATCCACCTTTGAAGGGGCCTATATTTGATGAGCGTTTCCCTTGCCTCCATGCCCATTATCCTGTCCTCCCATATATTAATATCTCTGCCATTACCCGGGGCTCTTGAAATGCATGATTTGAAGTGAGGAAGAGTCTTTTTAATCAGCTTCCATACAGGAGTACACGGTCTTTCGATGATGTTTTCTGATAGGATGTTGCTATTGACCCCGTTTAAGTACTTCCTCTTGATGACCTCTGTCCACCAGGTCCCTCTCTCATTGAGAATTCTCCAAACCAGTTTGTAGCCCATTGCCATGTTTGCTAGCTTTGGTATTCTGATGCCAAGTCCTCCTTTTTCTGGGGGGAGAATGACTTTGTCCCACTTAACAAGGCTGAACTTTTTTGTGTCCTGCTTTCCTCCTTTCCATAGGAAACCTCTGATAATCAGCTCCATGTGTTTGTGGATGCCTGCCGGGGCAAGAGTAGTAGCAAATTGATAGATTGGGAGGGCTGAGAGTATGGCCTTTATGAGAATGATTCTGCCTGCCAGGTTAAGCCAATACACTCCCCAGCTCTGTAGTTTCCCTCTCAATTTCTCTATTAGTTTTGACCAGATCTCGGCTTTGATTGTTTCTTTGGCCAAAGGTAATCCTAGATAAGTAAAGTGGGACCAGTTCCCTTGGGCAGGGATTTCCATGATTATGGAAATTCTCTGGGTGATGTTTCTTGGGACATTCCAAGTGTAGATCATACACTTGTTGTTGTTTAGTTTGCCTCCGGAGGCTTGGAGGAAGAGATCCAATGCTTTCTTGAACCTTCGGGCCATTATGCTGGAAGCACCCCCTATTAGTAGAGTGTCATCTGCGAAAAGGGAGTGATTAATTCCCTTAGATCCTCGGACTATATCCACCCCTGTTATTTCTTTGATTTTTCGCTTGTTTTCCAAATGTAAGCTGAGGGTTTCAGCCACAATAATGTAGAGAAAGGGTGATAATGGGCACCCCTGCCTTAGGCCTCTGGAACTCTTGAAGGCATTGCATGGCCTTCCGTTGATGAGGGGTGCTGTCCAATTGTGGGAAATGCATTCCATGATCCTGCTAGTAAAGTGCTCTGAGATGCCAAATTTCATAAGGACTGCCTGGAGGAATGCATGGTTAACCCGATCAAAGGCGTTTGCCATATCCAATTTGATGATCATGCCCTTCTCCTTCCTGGATATGCTGCTGTGTATTGCCTCCTGGATGAGGATGACATTATCCGTTATATGTCTCCCAGGGACAAAGCCACCCTGGTTTTCGGATATGAGGGAGGGAAGGACCTTTTTAAGCCTGTTCGCCAGGATCTTAGTGATGATTTTGTACGAGACATTACACAGGGAAATAGGGCGGAATCTGTCAAAAGATTGAGGGCTAGGGTCTTTGGGGATAAGGGCTAGATGAGAGGACTTAATACTGCTACCCAGCTTACATTTTGCAAAATTTTTTTTTGCCATTCTGACATAATCCTTCTTGATAGTTTCCCAATGGGTTCTATAAAAGGCCACTGTAAAGCCATCAGGGCCAGGAGCCTTATCCAATGGCATGCTGTAGATGGACTTTTCTATCTCCTCCGTTGTGATTTCCTTATCTAGATCTTTGTTTTGAGCCTCTGTGATTTTGCTCTCAATTATGTTTAGGAATTCCGGTTTTTCCATGTAATGAGGGTCAGCAGTTAGAAGAGTTTGGAAATGCCGAGACGTTGCTTCCTTAATCTCACCTTGCTCTGTTAAAACTCTGCCCTCAACTGATATTTTCCCAATGTTGTTCCCTGCTCTCCTCAATTTGATGTTATTATGAAAAAAAGAGGTGTTTTTATCACCTGATTTGAGCCAGAGGCACCTCGATTTTTGCCTTTGCTCTTCTTCTTCCACTCGATTCTGCTTGTACAGCTCCATGTACAGATCATTTTCTTTCCTTATGTCATCTTCTGTGTCTTGGCTTTTCTCTTTTTCTTGATTCCACTCTGCTAATTTCCTTTGGAGGTCGCTTTTCCTTTTCTCTGCCTCTGTTGCATAGTTCCTCGCCCATTGCTTGATGGCTATCCGGAGAAGTTTTATCTTTGTTTCCCATACATAGTGCGGGGATCCTTTGATTTCAGTTGCCCAGGTGTCCCTTACCAAGTTCCTGAAAACCTCGCTGTTGTCCCACGCTCTGTTATATTTAAAGGGTAACGGTCCCAGGTTTTCCCTTTTAATCAGATTCAGAGCTACATGTTTATGGTCTGAGATAAAACCTTGTATAATTGAGCTTTGGATCCTTGCGAAGTTGACCACGATTCTTTGCTGGACTAGTATGCGGTCCAGCCTCTCTTTGATGTTGTTTTTACCGGTTCTCTTGTTTGACCAAGTAAATCGCCCGTTCTGAGGTGGGATGTCAACATGACTGTGCTCTTGAATGATTTTTTCTAAAGCATCCCTTGAGGGGTCTGCGAAGAAATTTCCTCCCATTTTTTCCTCCGCATTCCTTATTAAATTCAAGTCTCCTCCTAGGAAGATGTTTCTGCCCTGAACATTCATTAAATCAGATGTGATTGACTCCCAACAAGCGGCTTTTTCTTTGAAGTGGGGGGGGGCATAAACGTTGTATATGGTGTATTCCTCAGTCCCGGAGATGTTTTGCATATCTGTTCTTAGCCACCACCTATTCTGCCTGCTGTCCTTGAGTTTCCATTTGTTTTTGTCCCATATTGTTCCTATTCCTCCTGAGGCCCCTGATGCGCTCAGTGCCATTCCTTCGTAGCTTCTGCTTCTTTTCACACTGCTCTGGAATTCTTGTTCAGTTATTTTGGTCTCCTGAAGTAGTAGAAAGTCTGGGTGTTCCAATTTGAGAAGGTCGCGGACTGCATTAGTTTTTAGGGAGGAGCCCATCCCCCTACAATTCCAAGAGACCAGATTCATCATTTACTATATTTGTTATGTGTTCCTCCTTTCTCCTTCATCTTCTCCCCGCTTCCTTTGGCCTTGTCTAAGTATGTATCCATTGGCTGTTGGGTCCCTGTTGCCATTTCTTTTGCTGCATTCTCGTCCCTGATCTCTTTATTTGATTTCCTTCCAACTTTCCTGGGTGGATCGGTGGATGTGGTGATTTCCTTCGTCTTGTTTCTTGTTAGGATTCTTTCGATCGTTGGGGGAGGGGAGGACTGAGGGGGAGAGGGAGGGGCTGTTCTGGGGCCTCTCGGTGAGGGGGGGGGATGGAGGGTCTTCTATTGGTAGAGATTCGAAAGGGTTAGAGGAAGGGGGGGGGGGGGAAGAACCAGATCCGGAGGGGTGAGAGGGAGGGGTTGGTGTTTCAGATGAGGGCTTTGAGGAGGTTCCAGGAGGGGGATTTGTTTTCTTCTTCTTAACTTTTTCCCATACTTCTTCAGGGGTTTCATCATTGTTTTCAGAGTTTATAGGTTTGTTCTTACTACATCTATTAGCAAAATGCCCATATTCATGACATACCTTACACTTGAACGGCAGCTGTTCATAGTCCACTTGCTGAATGTGCGTCCACTGGTCGACCTTGAGTTTGATCGCTTCTGGTAGTCCTTTCCCCAAATCCACTTCTACGCATATCCGGGCACATGCGTGCATGTTTTCTCTTGGCTCCGATCTGTCGATGTATTTCCCTACTGCGTTTCCTATAGCTTTCACCGATTCGTCTCCCCAGCAATGGAGAGGCAGATGGGGGAGACGGACCCAGACCGGGACAGCGCTGGGAACGTCCATCTCGGGGTCAAAGTCGGGAGTCCATCTGTTGAGGTAGAGTCCTCTGGTGTCCATGAAGTATGGACCGTTCCTGAATATGAGATTGCGATCTTCCACCGTTTCGAAAAGGAAGGTGAAGAAACCCCTCCCGCAGAATCTTATTGCGATCTTCCCTTGGACCATCGAATTCCAGTTCCTTTCTACCCAGCGTTGGACTGTGCGGGGAGAGGGCCATAGTCCCGTGAACTGTCCTACCAAGCCCCGATCTGCCAGAGCGACGGCTGCTCTCCTCGGAAGGGCAGGAGGGAGCGAAACTTCTGGGATTTCATCAAGCTTCTTAATAAACTTTGAGGCTGTAGGGCGAGCTTTCTCATTGGTATTCTCTTGGATGAGGGAGGCAAAAGACTTCTCCAGATCCTCCTGATCATGGGATGGGGGATCCATTGCAGGGAAGGTCAGAAGCGCAGGGGGCGCTCCAGCGGAAAGCAGAGGGAGGGATGGGCCGCAGGCCCCCAAAGGAAACGGGCAGAAGGCCCCAGGGTGACAGGGAGGGCGAGCAGAGGGGGAGAGCAGCCCAGCAGCAGCACTGCCAGGCGCAGGCGCTCAGAGGGTCAGGCTACGCAGCAGCAGAGGCCGCGGGGAGCAGAGCGCGCGGGTTTCCTACATAGAAAAATATTTATACAAATATCATTTATTTATTTTTAAATAAATTTTTTGATGATAAAAAAAATATTTATAATTTTGTTAAATTTAATATTTCATAATTTTTAGAATTTGATTTTTATTTTTTATTTTGAAAAATATTAATAATATCATATTTTATATTTACATTAAATATAAGATTTCCATATATCAATGCATAGTGTTTAATATTGGAGATTTAGAATGGTGTAAAATTTACTTTGGAAAGATGATACTGTAGAAATTAATCTTGTTCATTTTGAATATATATATATATATATATATATATATATATATGTATATATATAAATTTTTTATATATGGATAATATACATGTTACTATCAAAATTCAACATCTAAAGAGTCACTTCCCTAAAAGTCCAAATAACTACTATAATTATGACATTATATTCACCATTTTTTTTGACAAAACAAAAGCATTTCCATAATGATAACAAAAGTCGATGCTTAACAAATTGTTTCAAGAAATATTTGAGAAACATTTGCACGTCAAAGAGATACAAAAAATAACGAGTTGCAAATAATCATAATTAGAAATGAAACTCCATGATTTTCATCTACTAGCTATCCTAATACTCATAGAAACCAAAAAGGTTAGGCTATAATTAAGAGTACCATTGAAAAAAATAGAACAAAAATTTAGATTTCTTAAAGAAGAGGGGCAAGACATACATTATCTAATACAACATTTTTGCATGTCTAATCTATCACCAATTTAGAGTCATACATGACCTCTAATTTGGATATACTCCTCCCGGATGCGGGTGGTTTTATGGCATAGCAGGTCCGTGGCTCGTCATAAGGGCATGTGTCCGCCCGGACGAGCCACGTATACCAGGAAGATTAGTATTTGGTGTAGCAGCGTGCAGCATTTAAGTTCGCAGGTGATGGTTCATGGCAGTCGAGTCCTTTCGGCATTTACTGCCCTTCTTGGTAACTGGAAAATGGCGCTTCAAAGCCACAGCTTCTCTGTCATTCTCCCGCAGTTTGTGTTGGCTCATGCTCTGGTCCTGAGGGAGGTTGTGGTGGCTCATTGTGTTGGCTCATGCTCTGGTTCTGAGGGAGGTTGTGGTGGTTCTGAGGTTGCGAGGGGGTATTCCTACAATTCGAACAATTCGGGGATGTATGGCATCTCTGTCATTCTCCCGCAGTCTGGCATAAGGATTGGGTGCTCGGCGGTGGTGTGGGCTCATTCTCTGGTTCCGAGGGAGGCTGCGAGAGAGTATACCTGCTACTCGCCCAATTCAAGGATGCAGCGAGAGCGCCAACGAGGGATAAGTCGGCGCGGGAGTTATAGAGGCCGGGCTTCGTCTCAGAGGCAAGCCCCCTCCCCCTCCTCCTCAATCGAGGTTTCTTCCAACCGCAGACGATCCAGGGGACGGGCAGTTGGCAGAGGAAGAGCAGCGGAACACCAAGAAAGGATGGAATGTGGGCACTCTGCGCATCCCATGGTGAGATATCGTATTCCATGCACTCTGTCAAATTCTACTTTCTTTGTAACGGTTTCGGTGGAGCACTGCAGCAATCCTCGAGGTCAAGATGAGGCTCTTCAAGCCAGCCCTCCGCGGATTCCTGGGTTGGCTCCCACAGTAGATATGCAAGTTCCCGCCATTGATATGCTGCGCCCTGTTCAAGACAGCTTCTCCCCAGATCCTGGGGCAGGCCCAAGTGAACCTGTGCAGCGCAACATTCTCACCGAACCGGACATCCACCAGCCTCCCAGATGCAAAATGGAGGAAGACCCGCACACCACTGATGATGACTAGTTCACTCTGCAACTCGCCTCAGGTTTCTGAGCAAGGAATTTTTTCACTGTCTGCTCTCACCGCTTATATGTGTCAGGTCTTTGTCATTATGTAATTCTGTCCTTCTCTGTTACAGTGACGACTATCCATAGTTGTTTCAGTCTCCATGTGTTTCAGTCTCAGCTAATCATGTATGTCCAGTGTCGGTCTCATGAATGTCGATTTGGTTCAAGTGTCGGTCTTATGTAATTTTGGAGATGATTATTCCTGAGCTTACTGTCAGTCCTTCGACAGGAATCATAGGGCTTCGGCTCTGTTGTACCATTGATGATGTAATTTTTGCCTTTTTTGTAATATAATAGCATAGTCTTATTCAGAAAAAAAAAAAAAAAAATATTGGATATACTCCACTTCCTTGCAAAATGAAGGTAGGTCTATAAAACTAAAACCTCAACCATTGTGTTTGAGCCTTTGCATGAAAAATGTTGAATATGATCTATAAATTGTTATAGAATGTTGAATATGATCTATAAATTGTTATAGATATTCCATTGGAATTGTTTATCAAATTTGAAAAAATCACTAAACTATGCATTGTTAATTTTTCGTATTCCAAATTTTTTAGTTAGTTGATTTTCTACTTGATTAATTGAGAGAAATATGAAATAGAAATTAGAAAAAAATACACACACCATCTACAATAGACAGACATTTTTTCCCTAAGAAACCCTTAAGAGGGAATACCTAGCAAGAAAGTGCAACTGCTTTGTGATGTTTTTTTTTTCAAGTCATTTAAAAAAAACCCAAAGAAATTGAACTCTTCTGGCATGTACCTTGTGCCTACAAAGATTCCCATTATTCTGGGACAATTATGTTAGTGCATTTTTCTTCTTAAATTTAATCTCCTACCACATTCGTTAGGATATATAGAAACTCAAATTTCACTTGCATTTCGTTGTCCATATATTTCACTTGCTTATTACTTTTCAAATTCCCGAACTTCTCCTTTCGGCATTCCTTTGCACCTCTTGATACAATTACTAGTTTATTTTTAATGCTATCGAAGAAAAATGTTAGAGTTTTAATTAAAAAAAAAGTAATGATGCTAACACCACTTTCACATGTGAGAATATGAGTTTTTACCATTAGAATTCTTATTTTAAAATCACAAATTGCTAACTTTGTTAATACAATACACTATTGATAAATTCAAAACAATTTCTCACTGGGTTTTCCAAATTGCGAAGACACAAGATTTCGTAAGTCAAGCAACCACAAGATCATACGTAACTAATAAAATGGCAGCGTTGTAGGTTCAATAAGGATGGTGTAAACGTCATGGTCAAAGGAGGTCATCACATGTAAAGAAAATGGTATATCACATAGAACCACAATGGTACAAAGGTTGTGGAAGGAAACAAAAAAAATTAAATTTATATAAAATCTCATTATATTATTTGACTTATAAATACTAAGTAATGGTGGTGTAAACCATGTCTTAAAATAAAAAATAATATTACTAAAAAATTATAACATTAATTAAAATTTACAAATATTTAATTATAGATTGAATAGTTAAAAAAAAAACTCAATATTTATCCTACTTCAATATAGAGCCAAATAACAAATTAAAATATTTATAACAAACTAAAATTAAAATATTGCCCCAAAAAAAATATAATATAAAATAAATTTATTTTTTCAAAATCATAAATTTATAAATAAATTAATTGATTTAAGTGGATATATTTTATTTTTTCAAAAAAAAGAAAATTCTTATAATTGTAAATTCATTATTATTTATTTTGTGAAATTTGAATTAATTGTTTTAAGTTGAATTTAACTTTTATCAAATTTCATGAGCAGAAATTAAGGTGGGAGTAAATTATAAAAAATTCTACTATCCCAAATAACCTACACTCTAACTCCTACCTAGCTAGGCCGAGTGCAAGATGAAACATGACCTACTATCCTTAACAGATAGTTATGAGAGAGATAGCATTGCAAAAATAAAATTCAATAGGTGCACCACGAACCAGAGGTGAGAATTTCATCCTGAAGACAAGTGAGCGAACGATGGACCAATGACTGTAAATTTGGTGTGAGCTTCTCATACCATGATCAGGGCATGTGTAGTGTAATATTTTAAGATAACTTCGATCACATGAATTTTCTTGAATGTTTCAGCATTCTGGGATTGAGAGCTTAATTGTGTCATGGTTTATAACCTTTTGATAAACCCACAATTTTGTGGGCTTTGCTATCATTTAATGAAAATAATCAGTTTCTAGCATTGCATTGTATTTATTAAATTTGCTATACTCGTCATTTCTTTCTTTAATCTTTTTTCCATTGCTACTGATCTTGAACTTGTCGTGGAAACGATAACAAACCTTCAAAGAAATAAAATACCCTCTTATGATTAGACCTGCATTATTGATATCATCAATTGTTTCTCCATTGTTGAATACACAATTTAGATCATTAAATATTGATATTCTAATTTAAAAAACTGTAGGATCAGGTCATTTTATTTTAAAAAACTATACCTGGATGATTTTTCATTTTCTTATACTTTCAGATGGTAATAACTAGATTTGGCCATATTGACTTTTGTATCATCTCGATCTAGTAAGGTCAATTTATTTGTTAATGTATTTCATAATATAGACTGTTACGATGGACGACCCACTGTTGAGGGAGAAAGAGCAATATGAAGGGCATTCTCTCAATTGATGACATTGGTGTGCACTCGGGAGAGGGCTTTTGTAAATTTTAATAGTTACAAAGGTTAGCTTAATTGATTGAGTTTCTCTTGTTAAAGCAATTTTTGCCATGAATACGGGTTCAATTCTCTAGAGAGTCACGCATCTCCCTAATACAAACATTTCGTGAACCAACACAACTGTGGACTAACTAAAGATATATAGCATGCATGCGTTTATAAAACTTGAAAAAATGTTTGCATTTCCCTAGTTGTGGTTACTCCTTGATAGATCCATACTTAATATGGATCTATATTGATTCTCTTTCTGAATTTTTTTATTGTTTAAATTGCATTTTGAATGTATAAATAAATTTAATGCCTTGAAAATCCTCTTGGACACTTGGATTGTTAATCTAAATAGCTCAAACTTGCAATTCCAATGAATCATTGTTGGATTTTAGACAAAATTAACCAAAAAACATACCTCAAAACTAGCTAAACTAGCAATTGCACCAAATGTTGCAAAGGAAAACTGCAAGGAAATAACATATGGAGAAAGAGAATACATGAAGAGAGATGTGATATGTTACAATTTCAATGAGAGAAATAACATGGTGTTAAAAGTAAAGTGAACTCCTCTTTCACTATCTTATTGATTTGAGTTGCAATATGTCAATTGAGGGAATGCTTAGCAGTTTCAACATTGTACTTGCAGCTTTAGTTTTGTTTTATGCCCTTTTAGGAAATTGGCTAGCCTGGCAATTTGGAAATGGATGGTTGGTGAATGTAGGTATGGATCCTTGATTGAATGCGATGGTTCTCTGGTGTTGATGGTTTTTGTAAGATGTAATGAACCCTTAACTTTTGGAATCAGATTCACAGAAGAGTCTACGAATTCCACACATTTTTTAGCATTAACAATATAAAATTCAACCAAAGTGGCATATTTCAAACAAGGGATGAAGCTAGGAGCAAGTCCCAGATGATTTTGGCAGAATAGAAACCCCTTTGATGTAGCACATAAGCTAAATACAACTCATGTTCTGCACCACAACCTGTAACGTGTAAGCCAAAATAGATCATGTTATACACCATAGCTCCCTACCTTGGGAAATGTTTCTCAAAGAAAGTTCCCATAAAATCAAACAAAAAAAGGTCTAAAAACTTCGACCCAGAAAACAGAGTTAAAATGAACATTCACAATCATTATAAATGATAACCAATTCAGTCTATTGTATAATTTGGTTATAATATCAACATTTATTCAACCTAACCTAAAAGAAAAAATTTCAATCCCAATTGGGCTCGCATCCAATTCAATTCATGTATAATTATATAGAAAAGCTTGAGCTGGTGAGTCTCCCTTAAAATTGCAAAGTAAAGTAATGACATTCATCCTATATCTAACAAGAATTGTAGACGTAATTGAATATTTTAATCTTAAAACAGATCAAAACTCTAGTTAGCAACCATAAATACTCTAAACAACCTCCTATATGTTGTAGATTCACATTAAAAGAGGGAAAGGAAAAAGGATAATAAACTCCCTTGTTCACATACAGGAAATAGATACCCTAGCAGAGTTGTGCGTATAATAAAGGTCAATGATCAAATTCCACACATGTTGCGACAACAATATATTATAATCATTACCACAAGCTCTGAACCAAACAATTCATTAAAACCATGCAAAATGAAGGTCCCAGACAAATTAGTGAAGTCTTTGAGCCCAACAAACCTTGGAAATTTAATTTTCGTGGACACATCAACTAGTAGATGTGGAGCAGAGAAAAACCAACAACCCAACAAATCAGTATTGTCAATGCCTTTAAATATTTGTACCACATAGAGACAAAATTTTCTTTCACTCAGGAGTTTTACATAAGGAAAGCCAATCTAGATGGCCACACACTATAAAGGAAAAAAATATAGATAGCAGAGAGCCAAGAGCACTGGAGATGGAGATTTAAAAATTTATTACCAATATGTTTAGACATTTAACTGCATAAAGACAATAGAAACAAACTCTCCCACTCAAGAGGCTAAACAACAAAAGGCACTCTAGATGGCATTGAAGTATAAAAAATAAATACAAACAGAAGATTACTTTGGAAGGAAGAATTGAAATCCTTTAGAATCTTTACTTTCATAAACAACGTTAAACCCCAACCAAGAGGTGAAGGCATGGATTGTATAGTACCAATGCAAAATGTAATTGAAAACTAGGTAAGAAAATTTTCAATCGTACACAATGTTTATGCTTGCAAACAACATAATACCCAATTCTCTTTTAATGAAATATGCAAACTTCTCTTGTCTCCAATTCAACCATACATAATACAAAACATCAAGACTCGGTTTCAAGACCTGAAAGTTCTCTAGAAAACATTAATTATTTTAGAAATTCTCAGCATTTAGAATCTTAATTCTGGAAGAAAGAAGGGGTTGCAGATCACATAAATCAAAATTTTATGCACTTATTTCCCACTAAATATTAGCAAATGACTTTGAATGGGCGAATCTCAAGGCCCAAACATAACCCCCTGCTTATAGCTAACCATGGTATCCAATTGAGCTATCTAGTTTTCTACTTTTTTTCTTTGATATAAAGGTATTTCTATAAAATTCTCAGAGATGGTTGCATTATTTTTATGATTTATCCTATCACGTGATGAGACTTGCTTCTCGAGAGGCATGCTGTAAAGTGTCAAAACTGAATTGCCACAAACACATGGAGATTGCAATAGAGCCCATGGAAATTATATCAACCACATTTATTGTGTGTGAGCTTAAATTCCTCCCCAATTAATTCTACAATAGTTATACCTATGTTTATTTCAATTGCTTAATACCATTCCTCACTTTTGAAAATTGAATCTTTCTGGTTTATATCTTCCTCAAATGATGTGAATTAGCCTATCTGATTAAATTCTACAACAACTATATCTATGTTTATTTCAATTTCTTAATACCATTCCTCACTTTTGAAAACTAAATCTTTCTGGTTTATATCTTCCTCAAATGATGTGAATTAGCCTATTTGATTATATCTTGCATATCAAATAGGAAGATCTATGCAAGTTTTTTACATCCATCTTGATTTAAAGTTCTTTTTTTCTCCAATTGTCACATGATAACAAATACTTTTTGCTAACTTGTATGCTTCTTGGAAAGTTTTCAGATTTTTTTGGCATACAGCTCCATGTTTCATGTTATATTACTTTGGAAGGAATAATTGAAATCCTGTAGAATCTTTACTTTCATAAACAACGTTAAACCCCAACCAAGAGGTGAAGGCATGGGTTGTATAGTACCGATGCAAAATGTAATTGAAATCCGCGTAAGAAAATTTTCAATTGTACACAATGTTTATGCTTGCAAACGACATAATACCCAATTCTCTTTCAATGAAACAGGCAGACTTCTCTTGTCTCCAATTCAACCATACATGATACAAAACATCAAGACTCGGTTTCAAGACCTGAAAGTTCTCTAGAAAACATTAATCTTTTTAGAAATTCTCAACATTTAGAATCTTAATTCTGGAAGAAAGAAGGGGTTGCGGATCACATAATACAAAATTTTATGCACTTATTTCCCACTAAAATATTAGCAAATGACTTTGAACGGGCAAATCTCAAGGCCCAAACATAACTCCCTGCTTATACCCAACCATGGTATCCTTTTGGGCTATCTAGTTTTCTAATATTTTTTCTCTGATATAAAGGTATTTCTATAAAATTCTCAGTGATGGTCGCATTATTTTTATAATTTATCCTATCACGTGATGAGACTTGCTTCCTGAGAGGCATGATGTAGAGTGTCCAAACTGAATTGCCACAGACACATGGAGATTGCAATAGAGCCCATGGAAATTATATCAACCACATTTGTTGTGTGTGTGAGCTTAAATTCCTCCCCAATTAATTCTACAACAATTATACCTATGTTTATTTCAATTGCTTAATACCATTCCTCACTTTTGAAAACTGAATCTTTATGGTTTATATCTTCCTCAAATGATGTGAATTAGCCCATCTGATTAAATTCTACAATAGCTATATCTATGTTTATTTCAATTGCTTAATACCATTCCTCACTTTTCAAAACTGAATCTTTCTGGTTTATATCTTCCTCAAATGATGTGAATTAGCCTATTTGATTATATCTTGCATATCAAATAGGAAGATCTATGCAGGTTTTTTACATCCATCTTGATTTAAAGTTCTTTTTGTCTCCAATTGTCACATGATAACAAATACTTTTGTTAATTTGTATGCTTCTTGGAAAGTTTTCAGAATTTTTTGGTCCATGTTTCATGTTATGATGCTCATGTTATATGACCAACACACAAGGCTTTTGGTTTCCATGCACCAAGGATTTTGGTTTCCATGCATTGTCAACATTTCTTTTCACAAGGGGGCATGGTATTCCTTTCTTATATTTCTAACCTTCAAGAAAATCTTCTAAACCAACTTTATGCTTTCTACTACCAATTGCAGAAATTGTTAATAGACCTTGCCTTGACTTTTTGAGTTTCGATCCTTGTGCGCTTGCACTTCTCATCACATTTTTCTGGTAAAAACTCTCTGATTCAAAGGTATATTCCTTTACCCTAGTATCTTTTTCTGTAAGAGGAAACATTTCCCCTGAAACATGTATCCTCTTATTGACACAATTATGCATCTTCTGTCTCCTAAATACCCATTACTTTAGTCCTCATCTTCTGTCTCCTAAATACCCGTTGCTTTAGTCCTGTGTTAGTTTTCAAAGCATCCTCAACAATTTCATTATTGTTGTTTTCATGTTTTACTACTTCCCTAGAACTATAGACTCTCCTTGACCTCTTTGGACATACAACATTTGAAGACATGTTTCTTGCAACCCATGCCCAAGTTTTTTGTAGAGGAGGAAATGAAGAAACACCCCAAAAGCATTTTCTTGACTTGTTAGCCTCTCCACATTATCGTCATGATTCTCATCTATTACTCCCTGAATATTTTGTTGTTCCTTCTCACCGCAGTCATGTATTTTGTGCAGTATACAGATGGGGCATGTGGGATGGCTTCGAAGCCATTGATCGATGAAAACCACGTGAAACATGTGACCACAATCAGGTATTAGTCTCACAACCTCAAACTCCTTGTAATCACTCAAACAAATCGGAAAGCAACTCTTCATTCCCTCCGCTTCTTGAACAAAATATCCATATTTCAACGGCCGACACTATTTCTGCAAGATGAATCCAATGCAGCCTCATCGATCCCAATTAAAACACCATAAAACACCATCTCGAGATGCAGTACATGCATATGGGATTGCAGTAAATATCTGACATCTTCCAAAACAAGATTTGCAGAAGGCCGATGATTCTTGCTCCCAGCATGAGCTTCAAAGTTTGTTGGAGAGAACAACTTATTGCAAAGAGATCAGTCTATCAAGAAACCAACCTTCACAACTGTCTAGTCAGTTACAACCGCCCACATCCGGTCTATCAAGAAACCAAAAACCAGCCTTCGCAACTGTCTAGTCAATTACAACTGCCCACATCCGGTCTATCAAGAAACCAGCCTTTGCAGGTTTCTAGTGGCCACATGTAAGCTTATCTTAGATCAACGGATGCGTATAATTCAATCGTCTAACAAAAGATCGAATGGTGCATAGTGAGGACAGATGGACATCAAGGGAGTTCTTCCCAGAGGGAAAGGCCTTACGATGTAAATAGAAAATAATGAGATTATTTGAAATATTTAACCATAATAATTATCATTTTTCAATTGCTTTATATAATATATACATATATTTTATTTTTTAATAACTCTATATAATATATACATAGTTACCTTGAAATCTTTTTCTTAACATAATCAATGAGATATTTTATTTATAAGCTATATTATATATACTGAATTTTTTTATTACCTACATTATAATTTTTTTATTATTAATATTTTAAATATGACATATTAATTTTATACTAAAAATTTGAATGAATTACAGATTTTTTTTTAAATTATTATTCTTTTTTTTTGGACAAGATCCGGTATTGATTGTATTACCATAAAGTGAAGAGAAGTAAGCTCCTATTACATTCGATGGAGATTGGTATCAAGTTGTAGAGGGAAAATTGGAATGCAGTCCCTGATTCTGTTAAACACATACATGGCGGAGGCAATATGACGGAGGCAATCTGAAAGATAAACATTAGATTGCTTTTATTATTGACAATGATGTACATTTATAGTACATTTGTGTGACCGTTGGGTTCCACATCCCAAGGTATCTAGGACTCTCACGGCTGTTCACATTTTACACCAACCCATAGAGGATTAGGTGTCCAACATTCCCCCCCTTAATCCGAAGGGTTATGTATGAGTCCAAGAAGAGAGCTGTAATACAAAATGTGCAAAAATGCATGGCAGCACTAAGCTGAATGTGCTCTCTGAAATGTTGGTGTAAAGGGCGGTGGTTTAAGGATGACCACTAACACTGGAATGCTTAGTGCATTTCCCAGAACTTTTCCAAGTATGGCATGAAGATCAGGTCTTCTGCTAGAGGAAGTGCCCCTGATGTTTTGAAGAGGGAAACCTTCAACCAATAAAGGGAGGTGTCACCTCGCATAAAAGGGAGAACCTCAACTTCAAAAGGGAGGTCTCACCTCGCATAAAAGGGAGAACCTCAACTTGAAAAGGGAGGTCTCAACCCGTGATGGTTTAAGGATGACCAACAACTCTGGAATGCTTAATGCAATTCCTGGAACTCTTCCGAAACTGGCAAGAAGTTGAAGTCTTATGCTAGAGGAAGTGTCCCAAATTCTTTGATGAGGTATAACTGACTAAAGGAATGCTCAGGGGCATCTTTGTCTCTCGCTACAACTCTGAATCTGGTATGGCAGGTTGTGGCTCAGGCTCGCTTGATGTGGCTTTGAAGCTTGTAGATGACCATCATTTCCCCCCTATCAGATACAAGGCGAGAAGATGAAGAGATCTCAACTGCAAGACTTTTCAATATTCGAGAACAAATCCTATTGTATGAGCGAAATATCTTCTTGGCTGTTGAAGCCCATTGCCAAGAAGCGATCCATCCAAGATGAATCATTGTTCTTGCAAGATGTTTGTTTTTGAAGCATCTGTTTGAAGAATGATTGGTTTTATGACAGTGCTTACATCGATGAAGATCAAAACATTGATCTTTCATATGACCAACTCGGTCACAGTGTTGGCATTTCACAATCTGTTGTTGTTGCTGTGGGAGAGGTGCAAAATCTGGAACAGCTGAAGGTGAACGTCCATGAAGTAATCCAACACTCTGAAACTGTATGGGCTTTGAGTAATCTGCAATATGAAAGGACACGTCCTTCTCATATCCAAGACATGTTCTGTGCTTGTTATGGACAAGCTCTTCCCAAGGTCTGATGATTGGCTTGGGAAGTGTTGGCTGAATTCTGTGTCTGCATGCAATTCTACTACTTCATTGGGCACTAGATCTGAATCAGCTTGTTGCTTATGGGAGTTTGTTTCGATGTTCTGAATAGAAACAGGTTCAGAATGATGACTCATATGTTTTAATTCTTTTTTCTGAAGCTGAGATTCAAGCTCCATAAATTCTACCTTTTCTTGTGTATACTGCAGATAGGTTTTAATATCATAGAGAATTTTCTTGCTGATTTTCACTGTATCATGATCAGTATAATGCATCAAAGTTTTCAAGAATTCTAATACTTCATTGTCAAAATTACACCTTTTAAAAACTAATCACAACTATGAGGAGCCTTCATACAACCCACCAAACTCTTATGTAGCAGCTGAAGTAACAAGGAATCAATGCATATATATGTAGATTGTGTCATTTAACAAGAAAAAAAAATGTTTGTATCCCTTCGACCTCCAAATCTACACGTTGCCTGTATTTCACATGACACAATCTACCGCAAGTATACAAACTTTAAGCCTTCTCGAAATGCCCCTCCAGATTTGACCGCACACTGACTGTTTCAACTTCAACATAGCACGACCTTTCAAGAGCCTTCCAATCATGCACAATTTTCAAAATTACAACATATAGCCATTGCGTAAGAACTATTTAACATTGTATTCACACCATTCACCGCAACCACAAACAGTGGTAATGAACCAGTTATTCAACGCACTGAGCATCTACCTTGGAGTGGCGCGTAGGCCTTAATCTCAATTAACGCTCATGAACATTCGGCCAACGCTCTGGATTGATGTCTGGCCTTCTAGAAGGAAGATATCGGATGCCAAGGAGTCTTCAAACGTACGCACAATGACCGTGGATGGAGTTTAACTCACCATTAGCAATGCCTCAACTCAGTAGGAGTTTAACTCACAGTCGCTTGTGAAACAACAACGCAAAAATAATTCCATGCATAAAATTGAATGGAGACCTTCATCCACATGAACCATGCTCGTTTGCTACAACTTGACGAGCATTCCCTCAATTGATCTGCTTTAGCCATCCCATCAACGAAATTTCTGCTCGCAATCTAAGGAAGACATCGATTCCAGTTAGTTTCAACGCAGACCATGTAAAAGCCCTCACCCAACTAGAATGACTTCATTTCAAGAAGATAACTCCTCCTCTTCGCCAGGATTGCAATTTTTCTATTTAATACAAGGCTTATGCTCTTACAGAATTCCCTATCTCTGTATTTAGGAACCCAACAAGGCAATATCAAGGAGACATATCTGCCATTACTAATGGAATTCTATAAACTAAGACTACCCAACAAGAATATATCAATGAAACATAGTTGTTTATCTTATTCTGGTGCTCTGCAGGTCAAAAACCTATAAACATTGCCTGACCCAATATCAGATATCAAGCATGGCAGCCTGACTATGACGAAAATCAAACAATTTGCAAGAAATAAAATCCCTTTCTAGATTTAGGGAACCCACTTAAAGGTTAGCAAGTAGGCATGGCTTCCATTCAGTTCTACTGCTCAACAGACCAAAACCCTATCAAAACTTAGGGACCCGAAAACAAAAATTATTAGGCAGGTCCTTAAATTCTGGGCACACAAACATATTACGGAAGTTGTCTCAATTTTCTCACCCGTGGAAAGAAATCCATCTGAAATAAGCCTTAGATTGCTAATCCTTCCTCCAAAGTTGGGGCATACCTCAATTTCATATTCAGGGCCGGGACTTGTGTTCTATTCGAAGATGGCGAAGCTGGCAGGGCCTTATCCCGAAACACACATAGTTGTTCTCTTTCAATATAGAGAGTCCCCTGACCGTCTGCATCAATTAGAACCAAGCTCTGAAGAGTGGTATGGTCATGAATAATCTGAGTAAGTAATGCCATGCCAAAGCCGCAATCAGGGAGGTTATGGTCCACACGACTCTCAATTTCAGCCAACCGTCTATGTAAAATAAGTCGAGGATATTGCCATTATCGTCCTCTAATCCTTCCAGACCTTCAGAATCGTCCTCAAAAAGTAACTGTGTTTTTCTTTTGGAAGCACTTTTTCAAACCCTTATTCATGACTCACGCAACCCCAAAAATTACACAGCTCTCCAAAGTACTCCCGAATTCCGCCTTCCATTTCAACAGAACACCATCTTTGACGCCAAGCTCTCCAACAATCCCATTGTACCCAAAGAATATAGAGACAAAGGACATTGCAGTTGCAGAGAGCGCCTAGAAATGAGAAGATGGATCTCTGACTGAGACCAAATTAGAGGAGCGTTTGGTCAAGGGCGCAGTAAAGAAAAGGGTTTCTGATAGGAGGTAAATTTTGTGGAGCGTTAGAATCCCAATGGAAAGGTAGGTGCACAATTAGAATGCTCAAGTTATGTCAATATAGGATAGATCCAATATGGCAGAGGTGACATGCACAAAGAGGCCACAAAACCAGTGGCTCAGATATGGGCAGGCCAGAAATTCGACTGCAGCTCTGATACCATGTTAAACACATACATGGCGGAGGCAATATGAAAGATAAACATTAGATTGCTTTTATTATTGACAATGATATACATTTATAGTACATTCGTGCGACCGTTGGGTTTCACATCCCAAGGTCTCTTGGACTCTCATGGCTGTTCACATTCTACACCAACCCATAGAGGATTAGGTGTCCAACAGATTCTGTGCTTGAATTCCAAAATTCTATTGATTCCTATAACTATTATGGCATATTGCCTTACATATTGGCCTAATAGAAAGATAAATTTACAAAACATAATGCTTGGTGTCTATTGTAGTGTTTGAAGATGTTCAGTATTGATTTACTGAATGTTCCTGATAGGAGTGCTGCTTCTTGCCTTGGTGTACTGAATTTTCTCCCTCCTGGCTCAGAGTGGAGGATTTGATGTATGCCACCGCTTCTTCCAAATGCACACATTTATTTTTTAATGCGATTAACTCCGCTTTCTGGCTTTCCATAGTCTTCTTTTGGTAGCTGAATTCCATTTTCATTTCTGATTTGAGATCTTGAAGTGCTTCTTGAAACCTGCTGATCATGAACTTGTTAGCCTTACATGTGGCACGCCCTCGTTTCTTGCTGCTTTCTCAATTGGATTGAAGTCCATCTTTGTCAATGCCTTCTCTGTGCTTTTGAAGTGCTTGCTGTGTCTCTTGCAGATGTTGTTCCTGTGATTCCTTCTGCCTGTATTGTTCACTCTACTAGCTTTGTAATGAACTGATCTGTTGATTTCAGGATTTAGACGGACTGTTGGTTTTGAAATGAGATGCTCTTCCTTTGAATCTTTCTTATAAAGAGAAACAGAGCATTTGTGGTGGGAGTTTGGAGAGTAGCTGATGTGAGAAGAACTCGAGGATGCACGAGAAGAGGAACAAGAGAAGCGGTGGGACAACTTGGAAGAAGAGACAACAGTGGGCTTCTTGATGCAGACGGAAAATGGAGGGGAGAGGTCAGGATTAAGTGAGGGAGTGCGATGGAGGTGAGTAGAGGATGGGCGCTTGTTGTTGTCCTTTGCACGCAGAGGGATGAGTCGAGCGAATGTGCTATTAAGGGGAGGCTCAGAGTGAAGACTAAAAGGGTAGGAAGTGCTGGATGAAGGACTCAGAGGGTGGATCAGGTGAGGAGAGGGCACAGAAGGGATTTCAAGAGAACTGAGTGAAGAATGAAACAAAAAGATTTCTGAATTTTCTTTGACAATGATACAGTGAAAAGGAATGTGGGAGTGCTCACGATTTAATGAGGGAGATCTGCAGTGATGGCTGTCAAGGATAAGACAGATCACATCACCATTCCTATGCATAAGATCATGATCCACCTTGGTCTTCGGACTAGAATCAGATGTTGATACTCTCCAAATTTTTTGTTGGGAAGCCCGTGATTTCCTTCTGAGTTTAACTGCTGAAATATCTCTCCATTGATTTACTGATGTCCTTTTGCTGATATTTTGGTGGTTTTCATTCTTTTTTTTAATGAGAGTATTTTTTCTCATGGTGACTAAATTGTTCTAAGGAACTGAATTATAATATAAATCCTTGTTTTCCCTGATGATTCCTTCACTTCTTTAAGTTGCCTTGTTTGCATAATTGTCCGCTATTTTATTATGCTCTCTCAGAATATGCTTGAATGTAACATTTCCTGCATTGTCCAGATTGGTTCTTATCCGTTTATATATTCTATTCATGGCTGAGTTGGTGGGGTTTTTGTTCCTAGCCATTGCCTCTATGATGATTGCTGAGTCTCCCATTATTATTGGATCTTGGATGGCTCTCTTTTTAATTATCCTTGATCCCAGTAACAAGTTGTACGCTTCTGCTTTATTATTTGTTGTTTCTCCCAGTCCCCATTCATAGGAGACTATCACTTTCCCCCTGGGTCGGTTATAATACCTCCCACCCCTGCTTTCCCAGGGTTGTTTTTAGATGCCCCATCAAAGGAGAGGCTGTATCTTTTTTGATTTTCTTTCCAGTTTGTGAATTCTCCTTCATTTAGTCAGATTTTCCAACTCTATGCTGTAGGTATTTTCATAAGACTTTTTTTCCCATTGTTTTTTATTGTTGCTTTACTAATCCAGTCTCTTTCTTCTTGCTGTAAGGTATTGTAATCCATTGTTGTAGTCCCTTTCATGTTTAGGATTTCAGATGTCAGGCCCCATGTTTTTGATAAGATTTTCCCTATTCTTGGGGTCTGATATTTGAAAATGCTCTTGTTCCTTGTGAGCCATATTTGCCAACACAAAACTGCTGGTAGGCATTTCCAGAATCTATTAATTGTTGCCTTTTTCTTTGTTGAGTAGGGATATGCCTTTTCCCATGCTTGAAAGAAATCCAAAAAAGAGTTGGAAAATTTAAATTGGTTTCCAAGGGGCTTGAGAGTTGTTTCCAACATTCTTTTGCTATCATGCAATCCAGAAAGAGGTGCTAAATTGTCTCTTCTTCCTTCAGGCACATAGAACACCTGGATGGACCATAAAAACCTTTTTTTTGAGGTTTTCAGAGGTTAGAATTTTTCCTTTTAAAAGGGTCCATATGAAAATTTTGATTTTAGGAAGGCTTTCAATCTTCCACACTGACTTCCAATGGGCCCAATCCTGATGGTTCTGTTGATCTTGGAGAGCTTTGTATCCTGTCTTGACAGTGTAGCATCCTTCGCTTGGATCCCAAGCAAAGGTGTCTTCTTCCTGAATGCTTGTGGGAGCTGTTCCTTTGAGGTGCTTCCTTAGACTGTCCCATTGACCTTTCAGATTTGGGGGAATTCTTATAGTGTTCCATTCTTGCCAATTTCGCTTTTCCCATTTGGAGATTGAATGTAGTGTTTTTAGGCCTCTTTCATTCATCTAGATTTGGATGTCTTCAAGTCTCGGCTGGAGGTTTAGGGGCTCCTTCCCCATAATTCTGTCCTCCCATATTGAGATTGTTTTCCCATTGCCTGGAATTTTGGAAATATGATTTCTGATTAGAGGAGTTATCTTCTTCACAAGCTTCCAAACTTGTGTGCACGACCTTATGGGAATATTTTCAATCAGTAGCTTTGTTCTCAGTTGGTTCATGTATTTTATGGCTAGAGTTTTTTTCCACCACCTCTCCTTGCATGTTATCATTCTCCATATGATTTTCATTCCTAATGCAGCATTCATTAGGCCATGAAGTCTTATGGATAAGCCTCCTTGTTCATATGGTAATGTGACTTGCTCCCACTTAACCAGACTAAACTTTTTGTTCTCTTGTTTCCCTCCCTACCATAGGAAACCTCTTATTATTAGTTCCATTTGCTTATGAGCACTTGCCGGTGCCAGAATTATAGAATACTGATAAATTGGGAGCGCCATGAGTAAGGCCTTAATCAAGATTACCCTGCCTGCCATGTTGAGCCACATCATACCCCCTTTTTGGATTTTATATTTCATTTTTTCAACCTGCTTGATCCATAGTTTTGCTTTCAGATTCTTTTTTGGGATGGGAAGTCCTAGATAGAAGAAGTGGGTCCATCTTTCTTGAATAGGGATCTCAATAATTTGTGAGATCTTTTGCATGATTCTGGGAGAGGTGTTCCAACCATATATTCTACACTTTGTATTATTTAAGAGCCCCCCAAGAGGCCTGTAGAAAATCTTCCAAGACTTTTTTAAATCTTCTAGCAATTATACTTGAAGCACCTCCCAATAAGAGAGTGTCATCCGCAAAAAGAGAGTGATTAATGCTTTTAACACCTCTTGCGATTTGAACACCTGTGATGTTTCTTTCTCTCCTTTGTTTTTCTAGGACTCTGCTTAGAGTTTCTGCCATAATGATATAGAGAAAAGGGGAGAGAGGGCACCCTTGTCTCAAACCTCTCGTGCTCTGGAAGAAGTCACTTGGTATTCTGTTTATAAGAGGTGCTATCCATGGGTCCGAGATGCAGACTCTATTATATCTTTGGAGAACCCAATTTTTTTTTAGTGCAGCCATTAGATATGGTAGACTGACCCTGTCAAAGGCGTTAGCCATATCTAATTTTATGATGATTCCTTTTTCTTTTATTTTCATGCTTGAGTGGATGGCTTCCTGAACAACAATTACATTGTCAACAGTCTTCCTGTTAGGAACAAAGCCTCCCTGATTTTCAGATATTATTTCCAGGAGCACTTTCTTGATTCTGTTAGCTATGATTTTTGTTACAATCTTGTAGGAGGAGTTGCAAAGGGAGATTGGCCAGAATCTATTGAAAGTGGAGGGATTGGATTCCTTTGGGATTAATGCCATATAAGAAGATTTTGTATTGCCTCCCATTTTGGAAAACATTTCTTACCATCCTTAAGAAATATATATATATATATATATATATATATATATATATATATATATATATATATATATATATATATATATATATATATATTTTTTTTTTTTTTATATTTTTTATATTTTTATGGTTTTCCAATGTTGCTTGTAAAAGGCTATTGTGAATCCATTTGGCCCTGGAGCCTTATCTGGGTGGAGGCTCCAAATTGCTGCCACTACTTCCTCTTCTGAGATTTCTTTATTCATTTCTACATTCTGTTCTTCTCTTATTTTTTTTTGAGTGTGCTGAAGGAAGTTCTCATATTCTGTTGTTTCTTCATTAGCTGTCAGGAGGTTTTTAAAATGATTATGTGCTGCTTTTTTCAGCTCCTCTGCTCCCTTTATTTCTTGCCCATCCACTTGGATTTTATCTATCTAGATTTTTTGCTCTTCTTATTTGCATAGTATTGTGAAAAAAGTTGTGTTTTTGTCCCCTGCATTCAGCCAAAGACTTCTAGACTTCAGTCTCATCTCTTCTTCATCTTTTCTATTCTCTTTATAAATTTCCCAAAAAAACTCATTTTCTTTTAGGTAGTCTTGTTTATCCTCCTCTTTATTTTCCGTTGCCTCTTGCATGCTGTCCATTTTTATTTGCAGCTCTGTTTTCCTTTTTTTATTTTGTATTTCATTCTCTCTTGCCCAATCTTTAACTTAATTCTCAAATTTTTTAATTTTGTTTCCCACACATAATGAGGTGAGCCTATGATCTTTTATGCCCATGCATCTGAAATTAGATTTCTGAAGTCTTCATTGTTGTCCCATATTAGGTTGTACTTAAATGGTAGAGGCCCTTGGTTATCCATTTTGCCCAAAATGATTGCTACTGGCTTGTGGTCAGATGTCATGGTGTGGATTATTTTGGATCCTTCTGAATTGAAGCTTGGTGCAATATTTTCTTGGACCAATATATGATCTAGCCTCTCCTTTATATTTCTCTTCCCCACTCTCTTATTACTCCATGTATATTTCCCATTACTTGGCGATATGTCAATTAACTTATTCTGTTCCATTACTATTTCCAGAGCCTCCCTGGATGGGTTGGCATGGTAGGACCCTCCAAATTTCTCCTCGATATTTCGTACCAGGTTTAGGTCCCCTCCAGGATCACTTTCCTATTTTGGACTTCAGTTAGAGTTTCTTTTATTGTACTCCAACATTGCTCTTTTTCCCTGTAATGATTTGGGGCATAAATGTTGATGAAGCTGTAGTGCTCCTTGGTGTTTATTTCCTTGAGGTCTGTTTTGATCCAATGTTGCATGTTTCTCCTTTTTTTGTTGCATCATTTCCCATTTTCCTTTTCTCCAGAGTGTGCAAATTCCTCCTGAGGCCCCTATAGCCTGTACTGTTGTTCCTTCATAGTTTTTTAATTTTTTTTTTATCATTTTTTCAGATTCTTGACTGTTTGTTTTGGTCTCCTGAATCATAAATATATCTGGGAATTCTTTTGCTAGAATGTCTCTTACTGCATTCACTTTGAAGGTTGTTCCCAGTCCACGACAATTCCAGGAGACCACTATCATTACTTATTTGTTTGGTGGAATGCAAGACCTTTCCCTCTATGTTGATTTTTGTCATTGTTTCCAAAACTTTTCCCAAAGAAAGAGTCCATTGGTTGCTACGTGCCTAGAGCCATCTCCTTAGCTGTTGCTTCATCTCTCAACTCCTTATTTGATTTCCTTCTTGCTTTTTTTTATGTTCAAAGGTTTGAAGGGACTCCTTGGACTGGTTTCTGGTTAATATTCGATCCACTGATGGGGGTGGGGGAGAGCGGGGGTTTATAGGAAGAGAAGACAAGATGGGGGAGCTTTGGGGGTGTGGAGGGGATCGAGGTGAGGGAGGAGCAGAAGGCTCTTCCAAGGGTCCGAAGGGATTTGAATTTATGAGAGTTGAAGGGATTTCTGCGTTGGGTGAGGGAGGGGAGGGTTAAGTGGAAGTTTGGGGCTGCGATGAGGAAGGGAGGGGCTGTTTACTGGATGATTTCTTCCATTTTACTTGTTCCCATTTGTTTTCTGGTTCTTCTACATTTTCATTTTCTTTCTTTTTTGAGAATCTATTTGCGAAATGACCACATTCATGACATACCTTGCACTTGAAGGGGATTTATTCGTAATCCAGCAGCTGTATATGTGTCTATTGATCCACTTTAATATTTATTACTTCCGAAAGACCTTTCCCTAAGTCCACTTCTACACAGATCCTCGCGCATGCATGCATGTTCTCCTTTGGTTCACATCTGTCTATGTATTTCCCTACTGCGTTCCCAATGGATTTTACTGATTCGTCTCCCCAATAGTGGAGAGGGAGATGTGGCAACCTGACCCACACTGGCACAATGTTGGGTACATCCATTTCAGGGTCAAAGTTAGGAGTCCATCGATTTAGATACAATCCTCTCATATCCATGAAATATGGGCCATTCCTGAAGATTAAGTCTCGGTCTTCTTTTGTTTCGAAATGGAAGGTATAATACCCTCTTCCACAGAACCTTATGGAAAATTTTCCTTTGATTGACGAGGTCCAGTTTCTTTCAACCCATTTCTGAACAGACTTGGGTGATGGCCATAGTCCAGTAAACTGCCCAACCAGGCCGCGTTCTGCAAGGGACAGCGCTGCTCTACGAGGAAGGGCCGGTGGAAGGGAGATTTCAGGAATGTCATCCAATATTTTGACGAACTTAGTTACTGATGGCCTATTTTTTGGAGGTCCCATTGCAGAGATGAGAGAAGCAAACACATTTGCAGAATCTTCAGGTTCCTGATGGTGATCTGGTGGAGGCTCTCCATCTTCTGGAGAGTCCATTTGCTCCAAGGGTGCAGCAGCAGGAGGTCGCTGGGAGGTGGCTGCGGGCAACGTGAGCCTAGGCTAGGTCACACAAATCTCACAGAAACGCAACAACAGGGTGCGTGATTTTTGAAAACTATTCTTTTAAAATTATTATTCTTATTAGGAAATAATTGAACTTGTTTATTTTCAGTTACTTTTTTTCTTTGCGAATTGTAATATTTTATTATGGTTAACATTATACACACACTTTCTCTCTCTATATGAAATTGATATTAATATAAATTAATTGTCATTGAAATTTAAATAATTTATTCAATTTATGTATTAAAATAAATTTTAAAAATTATAAGAATTATACATTTTAAAAACTGAATAAGAAAATATAAATTTTTTCTTTTCATTTACTTTATCTCTTTTTATTTTTTGTTTTGTTTTGTTAAATAGAATTATGTTACCTCATGAATATTAGAATATTTTATTTATGGCTCATGGCTAAGAGTGAGAGTGAAGGATTTTTACATCTCTTTCATATTAGGTTGTAATATCAATTAACCGAGTAAGCACAACTAGATAATTAAAACTAGCCAAACATGTATATTCATTATAATTTTTTTTATTGCTCAAAGCGGCACATTGTACAACTGGTGAGATAACAAAACTAGCCAAACATGTATACTCATTATAATTTTTTATTGTACAAAGAGGTGCATTTTACAACCTAGTACTAGGGTGATGTGTGATTCTCTTGGCATTCAATCTCTAGTTGACATGTGTCCCTTTTAAAATAAAAATAAAATAATCTCTTCTCCCCCTCTCTAGCCACAGAGAGAGCAATAGCTTCTCCCCCTCTCTAGCCAGAGAGAGAGCACTAAGCACCGAGACAGATCAATTCTCTCCATATGCAAACATTTTTTCAAGTTTTACGTTATAAAATTGGTTTGCATCTCAAAATATTTGATCCCTCTCCACCAATGTTAAATAAGTGATTAAGTTAGATCTATATTGGTTATTTTTATTTTTATTTAGAAAATGTCTTTCATTATACCATAATCTTATGGTAAACAAACTTTTTTTTGGTCATAAACATTATAAAAGTATAAATTTAAATAAAATTCTACCATAATCCAAATTAAAATATAGTAAAACATTATTATCATAAATTTTATACAAACTTTAAAATAATTTAAATTATAAAATAATCGCTCATAATTCTTTTCAATCAAAACTATGACTTTTAAAACCATCAAATTCTAACAACTGGAAGGGAATTATTTACCGGATTAAATAGATTTCATGATTATCATTCTACAAAACCATCTTCACCATCACTAATGTAGTCACAACTCGGAATTTCATCTTAACCACCTTTTAATGGTGAAATTTTAAGATTTTTTTTTTTAAATTATATATATATTTTAAATAAAAAATTAAAACACAGGTATAAAATATCTAATAAAACTGAAATTATGTTAAAATTTTAAAAAATAAAACTCAAATTAAAACTCACATTTAAAAATTAAAACTCAGATTAAAACTGTATTTAATATCATTATCTTTTTAAATTTTTTGAAAACCTAATATGCTGCATTACGAAATATTTTAAATATATAATAAATTAACATGACGATAACTCGCTCATTTTTATCACTAATTTTCATATGTTCCTCGAGAATATGATGTTATAGTGTTAACAAGTCTTTTATAAGACATATTTCTCTCTCGCTACCTTATGATTAAATTAACTTTAAATTATCACTTTTGTAATATAAAAATATTATATGTTATGTATTTTTCATTTAAAATTAGGTGAGATATTAGTGTTTTATAGAATTGTTGATGTGTTTTTTTTGCAATATAGTGATGGTTAGTAAAAAGTTTCATAGATAAGAAATTGATTGTATGATGCAAAGGGAGTTTCAACAAGATTGATAAAGCCAATACCAATGTTTTTTGCATTGTGATTTTTGACACTTTGATTTGATTTGGTTATTAGTCTTTTTATTATTTTTTAAATTATTTGTTTAAATCTGTAATTCTCAAGCGATTAGAATGGGATAGAATGAGAGCCATGATTCCTTCTAAAAGCTTTTCTATTTTTGTTAAGCTATTATGAATTTTCCAATTGTTTGAAACTTTAGTAGAAGAGTGTGAGTCATATTGAAGGTTTCTAATTACCTGAATTATTGTTTTTGGGTCTCCTTGTATTTCAATTTTTTGATTTTTTTTTAGAGATGATAATCGTTGTTCCAAAGCACATAATTAACAACATTGTTACTATCTATCCTAAGATATAATTCATCATTACTCATCTTACTTCTAGGTTTAGTCTTTTTGTTTTGATTTTGAGTTTTCTTTTTTGTTTAGTAGTATGCTTTGTTTTTCCTTCTATATTAACTCTGTAGTTGTGTAGGAAAGCAAGGATATCCATCTACAATTGGGAAGATATCTCTGGGATGACTTGGGGGTCCCTCTCTATTTGGAAACCCTCCCCCATTCTCATTGTTCGTTCTTAATCCATCATCATAACCCACCCTTCACCACTCTTACCCTTAGGCCAAGATGTTGAGTTTCAATGGAAAACCTTGCATATAATCTAGCAAACGTTGGGCTAAAAAGGGGAACAAACAAGCATTTTAGGGAAACCACAAGCCTACAACTCCTCGATTGAATCACTTGTACCCAAGTCTATGCCAAGAATGCAACATCCAACTATCAACATCACTTTCCTAATTTCATTAACAAGGAGGTCACTAGCATTGAAGATTTGGTTAGGAAGAAACAAAGGATAATGAACAACAAATAGGTTGAAGCAAAGTTCCAAGACTTGGTTCCAAACACGAGGTTCTCTCTCTATAAATGGCAATATTCTCAATGCAATGGAGTTTTATTGACTAAACAAATTTTTTTGTAGTGTAGGTTGTGGGTGAGAAGGGCCTCTAGTGACAAGTGATTTTCAATAAATTGGATTTAATGGATAAAGGATTTGAAGTTGAGTTCATGACATTGTTGTCACAGTGATAAACCTAGAGGATGTCAGCCATAAGCCAATGGGAACAATAGAACCTCCTCAAGTGTTTGAAGGTATTTGTTCTAACCCCATCTTAATTGATAAAGATTTTAAGGAAAAAGATGACACTTATGTGTATTTCTGGGTTAGCCACACTTGTTCTCTTTTGTTAACTTTACAAACAAGAACTAGACTTCCCATTTTTTTTTCCAATTTAGTGAATTATATGTTTATTGTTTAAGAATTGCTATTAATTGAGATTTAGATTATCAAAACTCTACCTTATAATCTGAAAAAAAAAATAAAAATAACAACAATATTTTAAAATAATTTCTTTAATACAAACCACAATCTGTTGTACAAGCACAAACGCAATAACATAGGAGACCATAGACTTCTTAAGCTAGCTTTAAATTCTAGCGAAAACCACCTAAGGCTCAAACGAGGTTGGTATAAAGACACCAGGGCTTGGTTAAACCATTGGGAGATCGACGAGAATGTTGCATTGTAAAACATTAATAACATTAAAAATATTGTTACTTCTAAGTTCAAAGAAAAAATATGGTGTGAGGAAGATTTAGCAGCTAAAAGAAAATTAAGATATTATAAGGAGGTCATCAACCCCACCCTAGAAGATCAAAAGTATCTCTTTGTTTTAACTAGCTCAAAGAAGAAAATTAATATAGCAAAGATTAGAACGAACTCTCATGAACTTCATAGTGAAACGGGTCGTTGGGCAGTTCTTAAAACACCATGGATGGAAAGGTTCTGCCATCTTTGTGAGAATACGAACATCGAGGATGAAAATCACTTCCTCTTAGAGTGCCCCGCGTACAACCACATTAGATCTCAATTTCAAAATATTTGTTGCAATAGTGACCTTCCTAGCTTTTTACGTTGTCAAAATTACAGTGAACTCCGGAGGTTTCTCTCCAAGCTTTTTGAGCATAGGAATAAAATCTTAAACCAAACTAAATAATTCGTTTCTTTATGTCCGATAGACCAAAGTTTGGTCTCAGTGGACGTTAATCATCACCATCATCATCATCATTTAAACCATTTAATTTTCATTAAAAATAAAAATAAAAATAAAAATTTAATATATAAATATATTAAAAATATATATCAATATTTTGATTTTTTTTTTAAAATATATATTAATATTTTGATCTTTAATATTAGGTTGTAAATACTCAAATTTATATAAATAATAAAATTTGAAAAACATTATTTTTATTTCGAATTGAGTTTTGGATTTAATCTATAGTGGATGAATTGTTAAAGTGAGTCATTGATTATTAATAATAATGACTCTAAAAAATACCGAATTATTCTTGATTACAAATAATCTTACGATTATATTCAACAAAATTGGGGCAAATAAGTTTAAGATGTCGGCGTTTAAGGGAATGGGTTTTTACAGCGGGTCTCATATGTAAAACACAATTAGTCACTAAACTTTCTTACAATTTTCATTTTAATTAATTTGTGCTTGCCTTTGATTTTGGACATTGATATCCCTTGTCAAATTGTATCCACGGATTCAAGATCGGTTATCTGGAACAGGCCAACCGGAAATAACAAACCCAGATATGGCGGACAGTGATGACTACGTTGTTTTAGTTTTATTTCTATGTTTCATTTTGTACGAGAATGGTTTATATATATAGTTTATTTAAATATTTTGATTATTTATATTTTATGTTGAGATTAAAGTTTTTTGAGTTGAATTTATATATATATATATATATATAGAAAAGCATGTTTATTTTAGAAGAAAAATTTTATAATTTTAATTTATTTATCAATTATTATAAAAAATTCTAATGGTATGTAAGATGTTATCATGACGTGATTCATTTTTTTTTAAGGATTTGGAAATGACATTTTTTACTCGTTAGTATGTCTTTGTAATTTTATAGAATTTAGTCTCTTTCATATATAAATGAGTTCAGTCATAGACTAGCTCATGAACCTCCTCTAAAATATGTGTTGCAAATAGGAATTCTTCTCTCTTTTCCACTATCTTTTTAATCTGCTCCATTTCGTTATTGTGCCACGTTCTGTTTTCCATGTCTCACCTAGGGATTGTATAGGTGAGTAGTGTGAAAAGAAGCAAAATCTTGACCAACATCCAAGCGTCTTTTTTGTGTCTTACCCTTTTTAACTCAATTATTCCCACTAGCCATGCTAACATTTAATTATGCACCTTCCCATTGCATCCAAATAAGACACAACACTAAACATGGATAGTTTTAGGTAGGGTAGGTCTACCTTGCACCGCCCAAACCTTATTTTCATCTTTTCCTTAACAGAAACCCTTAGTGGTGATAATGCATGGTGGATAATAGAGCCCAACCAACATATAATGAGAAATAATATTAAGAAAAAAAGTCTTACAAACTAACCAAAGAAAGTAGTGATGTATACTAATTGGATTTATTAGTGAGCTTTTAGTTTGCTCCTCCTTTCCCATAAGCTCAAATGAGTATCAACCATATTCAAACATTTGGTTAGGAATAATTGAAATGAATTCCACAAAATGTACATTACTAATTCTTCCTATTATCTCTTACCTTGTCATAATGATAACCCTTGAAACTTAGTTTTCCTCCCACTGCATGAAGGAGGAGTTTCCATTCATTCCCATTATTTGGATTCCCTTTAAACTAGGCAATCAAGGACTATGACATCCTTATTGTTGATACGTGGTTGATACTAATGGTAGGTAAAGTAGGGTGGAAGATGCATGAAAAAAGTGGTTTGTTTCAGCCTCACTTATTAACATTCCATCCAAATTAACATAGATATACATTTGATTGAAGATAGATAAATGTAATTTTATTATATTTTTTTCTTAAATGCGTTAATTTTTACTAACACTAAGGTTATAAGTTCAAATCTAGAGGGAATAGAGTATGTATACCTTTTTAAACTTTAGAAAAATAAAATAGCTTTGAGGAAGAAACCTTTCCTCACAAAAAATATGTCCTATAGACTAATTAGATGTCTAACTCTTTTTTTTGCAAGTTACTGAATTATTGTGTTACTAAAATATCATGAGTACATCAAAGATAATTTTGCCATAGTCTGGCACTAGGGAAAGTAGACCAATGATGAAAGTATAAAGTTGTTGTACAAAAAATGACATAATGAGCCCAGAAGCTAGTTGATGGATTTTCTTGACATAGATTGAAACTATTAGCAAAATAAATTAAGGTGCTACTGATAGCATAAAGGCCCTTGGTCATACCCAAAAAGAGAGATGGAATAAACAACCTATAAAGGCTCCATAGTTGATTAAAAAAACAAAGAAACACCATCATTGTCATGTAGAGTGTGAGAGATCTATAGGTGTAGAAGGATCACTAGTTGTATTTGTACCCTTGTTTTTTGTTAGGAGTGCTTTAATTATGTTCAGTTGCAGCTATATCACCTTGTTTTCCTTTGCAAGTTGTTGGTGCTCCAAACACAAAAAGCTCATTTACATGACTACCTTCTTTTGGTGTCTTCCTTATTAATCATGGCTTTACTAATGAGAATTTTTGTATGCCAATACAATTCAACAACACATAGGTAGATATTTTGTCTCCCCTTAGTGTGCATTGGGTCTGGGTCTTAAGTTTGAGCCAGAATGTTTGCATTTATATAGTTATTTCCTTCCCCTCTCTAAGGAGGTGGAAAGTATATGATGGAAAGAGTCAAGTAAAGAACCCAAGGTAATGACCAGAGACATCACCAAGGACACAGGGAAGAGGGTTACGCAATATGAAATTGACAAAAGAACCATTGACAAGAGAAAATGAAAACATGCAAGAAACTCTGTAGCGAGAAGAAGAGCTCAGCATTCGAAAACAAAAATAACAATAGAGGGATTCTATGGGGCACAGAAATAACAATATGGGGGTAATAGGGCACAACAATAAAAATAAGGGGTATAACTACAATAGTAATGGGGTAATCACTAGTATTATAGGGACCCAACATGCCCCTCTCCTTCAAAAAAGTGTTGTCCTCAACGCTTGAGTAGTTCTGGATACTTCTGCATAAAATTCTCATCCTCCCATGTGGAATCTTCAGCGGATAAGTTCTTCCACTTGATAGGATACTTTGAAATTGATCGATTTCGTAGCTGTCGAGTTCTTGTTTCTGTGACTGCTTCCGGTTCCAATATAATTTTTCCTTCCTCGTCAAGTTCTGGCAATATTGTTTGAACTGGGAGCTTGTCACCTATAACCTTCTTTAAACATGAAACATGGAAAACTGGGTGCAATCGACAAGCTGCAGGAAGCTCCAATTTGTATGCCATAGTACCAATCTTTTGCAACGCCTTGTACAGACCATAATACTTTGGTGATAATTTATTATCCTTCTTAGCTTGCTTTAGGGACATTTGCTTATATGGTTGTAGCCGTAGGAATACCCAATCACCTACATCAAAACTTCTTTCACTGCGATGTTGATCTGCCTGTTGTTTCATTCTATTTTGTGCCAACACGAGGTTATCCTTTAAGAGTTGGAGGACTTGTTGTTGATGTTCAATGTGATGTTCCACTGCCTGAATCTTAGAATTTTCTCTTAAATATGATGTGATGGATGGTGGTTGATACCCATAAAGTGCCATAAATGGGGTCATTTTTGTTGCTGTATGGAAGGAAATGTTATACCACCATTCAGCCAGAGGCAACCATTTGACCCATTGTGTCTGCTTATCAGATACAAAGCAACGAAGATATCCTTCCAAACATTTGTTTACTATCTCAGTTTGCCCATCAGATTGAGGATGATAAGATGAGCTATGAGTTAACTGAGTACCAAGACAAGAAAATAATTATGTCCAAAAATTTCCAGTGAAAATGGGATCTCTGTCACTTACAATAATCTTTGGGTTTCCATGTAGCTTTTGAACTGTTTCCATAAATGCAGTAGAAACTGTACTGGCTTTAATGGATGTGATAATGCACAAAAGTGTGCATACTTGGTAAGTCTGTCAACTACCACCATGATGACACTCTTTCCCTCAGACTTGGGTAAACCTGTGATAAAATCCATTGAAACCTCCTCCCAATGTTGGCTTGGAATGGATAAAGGTTGTCATAGACCCAGTGTCTTAATTGTTTCAACTTTATTTTGTTGGCAAACCAAACATTCCGCCACAAACTTTTGAATATCTGATTTAAGGCCATCCCAAAAAAATTCCTTCTTAACCCTGTGGTAAGTTTTTAAAAATCCTGAGTGCCCTCCTAAGGGAGAAGTGTGCAATTCCATAAGAATCTTTTGTTTTAGCTGGGAATTCTTACAGAGGTATAAGCGATCTTTGTACCATAACGAATCATTTTGCCAGCTAAATGTATCAGAAGTACTGGAATCTTGTTGTAGCTTTCGAATAAGTGCCCACACTTCTTTGTCATTCTTCCATTCCTCCCTTGCTTCGTTTATCCAATCTGGTTGGATAATAGAAATGGCACACAACAATGCTTCCACATCCTCATCCTTTCTTGAGAGTGCATCTGCCACCACATTTTGCTTACCTTTTTTGTAGATGATTTCAAAGTCATAACCCAACATCTTTGTGACCCACTTTTGTTGCTCTTCAGAGGATAATCTTTGTTCTAAAAAGTATTTAAGGCTATCATGATCCGTTTTTACCTTGAAGTGCCTTCCCATTAGGTAGGGTCGCCATTTCTTAAGTGCATGGAGTATTGCCAACATTTCCTTCTCATAAATAGCTTTTCTTAAAAACTTTCCCTTGATTGGATGACTTTCAAAAGCAATGGGTCTTTCATCTTGCATTAGAACAGCACCAATTCCATTTCTTGAAGCATCACATTCCACAATAAAGGTTTTTGTGAAGTCCAGTGTAGCTAAGACTGGTGCTTGGCACATTGCCTCTTTAAGATGTTCAAAGGCCTTTGTTGCTTCCGGAGACCATGAAAATGAATCTTTCTTCAATAATGTTGTTAGAGGTGCTGCTATTCTCCCATAATTCTTAATGAACTTGCGATAATACCCTGTCAACCCAAGAAATCCTCGCATATGCTTTATGGATGTGGGGATTTTCCATTCCTTAATGGCTTTAATTTTGCTAGGGTCTACCTTAACTCCTTCATGAGATACAATATGACCCAAATATTCCACCTCCTGGACTCCAAAGAAACATTTGGATCTTTTTGCATATAATTGTTTCTCCTCCAATAGTTGTAGCACCTTGTCAACATGTTCAACATGATCCTTCCAAGACTTGCTGTAGATTAGTATATCATCAAAAAGTACTAACACAAATTTTCTAAGGAATGGTTTGAAAATTGAATTCATCAAACCTTGAAATGTTGAAGGTGCATTGGTAAGGCCAAAAGGCATGACCAAAAATTCATAATGACCCTCATGAGTTCTAAATGCCGTTTTCGGAATGTCTTCAATCTTCATTCTGATTTGATGATATCCCGAACGAAGATCCAACTTGGTGAAGTAAATTGATCCATGCAATTCATCCAGTAATTCATCAATGACAGGAATGGGGAACTTATCTTTAATAGTGAGCTTGTTGAGCTCCCTATAATCTGGACACATGCGCCATGATCCATCCTTTTTGTGCACCAATACTACTGGAGCTGAGAAAGAACTTTGACTCGGTTGAATTATACCAGCCTCTAGCATTTCTGCAACCATACGTTCAATTTCACTTTTTTGGACATAGGGATATCTGTACGGCCTGATGTTTGGAGGAACACTTCCTGGAATCAGATGAATAGCATGATCATGATCACGCATAGGTGGGAGACCTTTGGGAGTCTCAAATACCTTGGAATGATTGTCCAGGACTTTTTGGAGATCTGGAGACATAGATGATTCCTGTTAAAGTCGGTCTAGTAGCCCTCCACCAGAGATCAAAGCTCTTTGCATTTCATGATTAGGTGTCCCATCAGTGTGATCATGTTGCATTCCGTTAGGCATGCCATAATCCTGGTGGAGGGAGTTGGTGTCTTTATTCCCCTCTTGTTTGGCACTGCTGGTTCAGGTTTGTTCAAGTAAATAAAATCCTCAAAGGGTCATTCATCTTGCTTTAGGTTTTAAGGTCTTAGGTCTAGGGTTGAGTCCATTTTTGTCTTGAGAGGTCATAAAGGACCAGCAGGCCAGAGGGATGTCCTTCATTGAATATTATTTCAAAAATTCTTATCATTGTACAGCTAAATTTTCACCTTGTTCTCAAAAACTCTGTTTTTGAAAACAAGGTCATTATCTCATTTTTGTAAAAATTCTCAAAATTTCAAATTCTTCAAATGTCGAAGTGCAGCCTTGGTCTCCTTTGCCAAAGCATCCTAGAAGCTATCCCTGCAAAAATTTTCAGAAGAAATCATCATTTCAACCAATTTTTCAAAGAAAAGAAATCAAATGTCAGAGCCAATTAATTCAAAAAGTGTCAACACTCAAAACATTACAAAGTGGGTTTTGGGCAAGTAAAAATCAAAATGAAAACTATAAAAGCACATCACTCCTCATTTACAACTCATTTGCCATTTACAAGCTAAGTGAATCCTTGCAAAGTCGATTTGAGGAGTTCTTGAGCAAGTCGAGCAGTTTCAGGGGCGCGCTACGCGTCAGGAGAGGTGCGCTACGAGTCAGGGGCGCGCTACGCGTCAGGCAGACTTTTCCAGTGTTATTTTACAAGCACGCTACGCGTTGGGCAGGGCGCGCTACGCGTTGGGGATTCAGCTCAAAAAACTGCCAGCAAGTCATCAAAACGATTTTTCTCTCAGGAAAAGTGCAGGTAGGCTTCTCCTCTATGCCTAAATTTGGTTTTGCAAATTGAAAAGAGAATTAATATGTTCAAATGCTATGTGAATGATAAATCAAAACCCTCCCTTGTTATGGAAAATTTAAAGTTTCAATGGCACTAGGGTTTCAAATTGCTCTTGCTGTCCAAGGTTGCCCATTTGTAAATCCCTTTTTCCCTCATTTTCATCACCTTTATCCCTCAAATTTTCCCTTGAAATTTCATCATTCTCCTCTTTAAAATTCCTAAAAGCATACTTAATTCCTAAACCCTACTACACTTCAAAATCCCAAAATTTTGTAATTTCCCATGCTTGTCTTCCCTAAATTCCTTCTTTGTGTTTATTCTCCCTAATTCCCACATGTTCCCCTATCCCTAACAATTCCCTTGTATTTATGTGCCCTTGGTGGCAGCATTTGAAAAAGTCAAAAAGCAGTTAATTGGGTGCCAAGTCAGCAATATATTTCAGTCATCTTGCCTTCATCACCATGTCAGAAACCGAATCAGATTATGAGCAGAGCTATGACAATGATTCAACACCAGAGGTAGAAGTGCCAAGGAGGCATCATAAGGGTGGTAAGGGTGGTCGGCATGTTAGAGAGGAGCCCACTTCATTGGCTCATTTGCAAGCTTGTCCACTTGCAATGTCATGTTTTCGATATCAATCATGCTTTGGATATTGTGAGAGGATCTCACAAATTCAACACCATAGAGAGCTGGTCCGCTTGTTTGTCCTACATTTGCACAATGGCCATGTGAACCTTGCAGGAGTGGATTTCACCTTATCACCTGAAATGGTTGCTCAAGCTACCGGGATACCAAATGTTGGGGAAGAATGGACCAAGCGCAAGCTACTGGACAAATTTCATTATCAACCATACATCAAACCCGGATGCATGAGGCACCTTACTGCTGTTTTTCCTTTCAGATTCCTAAGGGATGAGTATGCACCCTTGATGAGGCTCATTATGCGTTATTTCACTTGTGAGGGCAGATTTTCACGTTTATATTCGTACCATATTTGTTTGTTGATGCATTTCACCCGGGTACGAATGATGAACATTCCATTTTTCATGTGCCGAAATATAGAGAAGATGGTGCCCGTAGTGCAAAGGAAAAATCCCGCACAGCAGCTCAAAAGTATATATCATTATGCATTGATCGAGATCATAGTGATGCATCAGTTGGCACAGCAGGGTATTGCTTGGGAGGATTTCATTTCTCGCGACTTCTTCATGGTGCCATAGCCACCTCCCGAGGTTGTCCATGATGAGGGAGGGCCTTCACAACAGTTTGATATTCCTGAGCCAGAGCATGTCAGCACTCCTCCTTATGTTACATATCAGAGAGGCCACAAGGCCTTATTTGCATCTGCACGGCAAGTATTATCTCCACATCAAGTGGAAGGGGTCTCGCCTTCTTCATCAGCACAGCGAGTGTTATCTCCACATTAGGTGGAAGGGGCCTCGCTATCGACAGCAGCAAAGGTACAAGAGAAAGGCAAGTAGCCCAAGATTGATGAGGGGCCATCAGGTGATCCAGACATAGATGTTGTTGACCTTGATATCAGTTCTCCTAGCCTAGAGCCAAAGGAGATCATCCAGCAACTAAGGGCTGAAAATGACTTGTTGCAGCAAAAGTTGGAAATGGCAAATTAGACAATCACCTACTTAGAGCAGCACAACAAGCAATTAGAGGATGAACACACTCTTGATGAGTTGCGGAGGATCCGAGAAGACCGAAATTTGGCTCGCAAGAGACCCGGTGATTTGACACCTAAGGAGCAAAGCTCTATGCTCATTCAGGTGAACACACATCTAGAGAGGTTGATAGCAAAGGCAAACAGGGACAAAGACATGCTCCGCCACATGAAGAACCATTATTGGGCCCGCATGCATGTGTGCAAAGCAAAAATGAAGGTACTTAAAGCACGCTTGGCTAAGGCACTAAAACGGAGGAAAAGGCCCGATCCGCTTCAAATTTTGGCTGAAGCCACCTTGAGGGAGCATGGTGCTCAATGACACACCTCCAGCTCAAATTTCAGGAAATTTTGAGCAATTTTGGTCAATTTTGACTTTTTTGTGCCAAACACAGGTTTTTGCCCTCAACGCGTAGCGCGCCGCGCGCTACCCTTAAGTTGGGGAGGTCCATTTCAGGAAAACTCAGCATTTTTGGATTTGTGATGGCAAAATACACTTGCTCAGCCACTGACAAGAAGTTTCATGGAGATTTGAGCCCCCAAAAGGTCAAAAAACAAGCAAAAAATGACCTTCTGCCACTTTTTGGACACACAGGAAGCAGTCTTGGAGATTGCAATTTTGGGGGGGGGGGGGGGGGGGGGGGGGGGGCAAATGGCCACCAAATTGAGAAATTCCACTTGGGTTGGAGAGTAGACATCCAGACCTTTCCAGCAAGCCCACTTGTGCCTCATTTGGATGTCGGGAAGTGCCTCAAAAGTGGTCTGAAAGGCGCGCTACGCATTGAGAAATGGCGCACTATGCGTTGGGAAAATTTGCCAGATTTGCATCTTCAGCACAGGAAAACGCAGCAGTGACTAGTTTTGACTTTTTGGTTGGATTTTTCAACCTCCTTGATGTATTTGATGTAATTTCATGATTGACATGTCACTTTTTACCTATTCTAGAAGATTCATTCATAAAATGGCAAAAAATTAATGAATGAATTGGTTTCCTAACTTATAGAGGCAAGTTGTTTTGATTTCCTAGATTGTAGTGCTCAGTTTAGAATTGGTTGAAACAGCTCCTAGGATGATGAGCTCGACCCCTAGAGGCAAGGAAGTGTGTTAGCTTGCCTATATTATGTATTTTCTTAGTCATTTTCATGGTTGGACTCTTGAGGGATAAGCTTAGACTGTTTTACTCTTTGTATCTCTGCAATTTTGGCAAAGGAAAGACCAGGGTTTTGCAGCACTATTTGGGATTCCTGTGGTGTTTTGTGTTGATGGTGTGCTTCTCTCATGTACTTGTAAGTGTGTTATGTGTATCATTTTCCTACTTCTCTTTCTGCACATTAAGTAAATGAAGTGTTAAGGTAGAATTCATGGTTTCTATGCTCTGCCTTTAAGTTTGCTTAATATCTATGTTTTCATTTGTCTAAAGAGAACTCTCGAAAGTTTCTTGCTCTCTTTAGCTCCTCACCGGTCATTCCTATCCATTCACTTAATTCAAAGGCATCAAGACAATCTCCTACCTTGCCCCAAAAAGACCTCTGCAAAAACTGTGTCTCATCCCCGCACCCAAAATTGTTGTGCTCAATTTTCCAACAAAACTCTAAAAACTTAAAATCAAACTTTCCCTATCAGTTTACTGGCCTAAAATCAGTGTCCTTTATTGGTCATCTCCGCCCTTTGAAGACCTTTTGCCGAGATAGACCCGAAGAGAGCACTCTCCTGTCCCCGTAGGGCTAGCTACAAGGCTAAGTGGTTTGATGTTGCCTTGGATTTTGTCTTTTTTAGCCTGAGGCCAAATTCAAGCGCTAACAATTCCAATGTGGAAACATCTAGTGAACATAATTGCGCAATTACACCTCTTTGCTCCTTTTTTAGAAGCTTTGTCATGCCATTAGAGCTGATTATCTTTCCTAGTTTCCCTGCAATACCCCTTAATTCAACTTCCTTTCCTTCCACAGAAAATTTCATGAAAAGTTCTTGAAAATTAAAAGCTATTGTACCCAAGGATTGTAGCCATTGGACTCCTAGTACAACATCAACACCTCCCATTGGAATGGAAAGCATTGGGCTAGTCAATACATATTCTTCCATGGATAGCTTGATATTATGGCACTTTCCAGAGCAATTTATTGTTCCTCCATTTGCAATCATCACTTGACACTTTGGTGCTAGATATAGGAAGCAATTCAATTCTTTTGCTACCCTACAATGAATAAAATTGTGGGTGCTTCCTGAACAATCAACACTATTACCTTTTTCTTCTTGATTTGTCCTTCTATCTTGATGGTTTGAGGAGTGGTAATTCCCACCAATGCATTACAAGATATGGTCAGATTTATTTGTTCTTCATCTAGGCTTTGTTCCTGGAGTATATCCTCTTCTTTTGACCTTTCTTTCTCCTTTTCTTCTTCTTCTTCACAATCTATGTAGAATAATTTCTTCTCAGCACACTTATGACCTTTTGTGTATTTTCTATCACAATTGTAACAAAGCCCTTTTTCTCTTTTTTCTTCCAATTGTTGTGGTGTCAACCTTGTAGGTTGTGGAAGACTATGGGAAACAACACTTCCGTCTTTATAGTTGTGAATGGTATGCTTCCTAGTTGCCATAATTTTGCTTTCCATTTTTCTTGCTAACCTGAATGCCTTCTCTAATGAATCAGGTTCCCAAAGGCGAACATCATGTTGGATATTATCCTTTAAAGACCCTATGAACACATTAATCCTATGCTCCTCTGGAATATCTTTTACCCTTATGTTCAACTTTTGGAACTCCTCAATGTGCTCCATTACTGAACCCTTTTGTTTGAGACTTATCAATTGGCTAAAAAAAGTGTTGCTTTTTGTATCTTCATAATGTGCTATCAATTCTTCCGTAAAAATTGCCCAAGTGATAAATTTTTTACGAGAGCAAAGCCATTGATACCATACAAACTGATTTGGTTCCAAATATACAGTTGCCATATGTACCTTTTGTGTGTTTTGCACATTATTGAGATCGAAGAACTGCTCCATCTGTAATATCCATGTGGCGGGATCCTTGCCATCAAACTTCCTCATATCGATTTTTGGAATATGGTGGGTATTCAATCCAACATTAGCGTCTATGGAATCATGATTAACATTACTTTTGTTCACATCATGAGTTTCCTTTACAACCTTTTCACCATTAGTAAGTATTTCTTGTAGAAAGTTTGTCAAATCTGTCTTCAAATCTGCCATGTCTATCTTCAAATCGGTCTTCAAATATGCCATGTCTCTCTTGAAATCTGTCTTCGAATCATCCATCTTAGCTTCCATGCCCTTTATCTTAGCTTCCACGCCACTTATCTTAGCTTCTGTTAGCTTTTGTGAGCGTGACATTTGTTGCACTTGTTCTTGTAATTTTGATATATCATGTAGCATTTCTTCCTCTTCTTCATGAGTCATGCTAGAGCTTTCAGGTTCCTTACTAGGTGTTTGCATTTTCTTTCCTTGGGACATCAGTTACCGATAACAATGCTTTACTATGCCATTTGAATTCTATTAAACCAAGCTTACACAAAAATTTAAAAAAAACTACACACCTTTTTTCACTTTATAGAAGCCTGATATTGAATCTGATGTATCTCTGTAATTTCTGATCATCCAGTTCTGAAATTGCAACCTGTAGTAGCCTTCTGTGTCCTCTTTCCAATGCCACAAGTCTGACCCAAATTGGATTCTCCAAGGAAGAGTTATGTGAAATCTCCCACAGTGACTTGCTTCTAGACTAGTTCAGTAGAGTGAACTTGTACGACGTGCCACGAGTCACTGTTTCAACCTTTGAATCTGAAACAAGCATACAAGAAGCTACAGTCCGTCCTCTTTCTGTACCTTCTTACGAAATTTCAATCCGATCCCCAGAGAGAAAGTTATGACGATTTTCCCCAGGTCACCTATTTTGAATGTAAGTCAAGACTCTGCAAAAAGACCAACTTCCTCAGATCATATCTCCGCAAATATCGCGCAAAAAGCTCTGAAATTTGGACCCAAGGTTCAACGCGATTTCTTCTCAAATGGGTTTTTTTTGTGACTTTTGAAACGTCACAGAAAAATGGTTATAGTGAAAATGCCACGATGACCTGTTTGGAGCAGCGAAACCCTAGAATCCAAAGCTCTGATACCAAATGTTATGAAACCAGCTCAAGAAAAGATAGAAAAGATAGATCAACGCCTTAGAATTCAGCCTCTTCGAGGGGGCAACCTCCTTTACATTACATAAATGAACAATTCTTTGATGATAGAAATGACAAAACCTCCTTTCTATATATAGGAGTCTAAGGAGTCACAATATAATCCAGCCGGCCTAACAATAATAATATACAGCCACAAAAATAACAATAGAGGGATTCTATGGGGCACAGAAATAACAATATGGGGGTAAGAGGGGCACAACAATATAAATAAGGGGTATAACTACAATAGTAATGGGGTAATCACTAGTATTATAGGGACCGAACAGGGTCTTAAGTTTGAGCCAGAATGTTTGCATTTATATAGTTATTTCCTTCCCTTCTCTAAGGAGGTGGAAAGTATATGATGAAAAGAGTCAAGTAAAGAACCCAAGGTAATGACCAGAGACATCACCAAGGACACAGGGAAGAGGGTTACACAATATGAAATTGACAAAAGAACCACTGACAAGAGAAAATGAAAACATGCAAGAAACTCTGTAGCGAGAAGAAGAGCTCAGCATTCGAAAACACCACACAATGAGCTAAGCATTTGTGAGGTGGTCAAAGGACACTAACTTCAGTTTGAGAAAAAAAAAGTTGTGGCTGAAAATTACATAGATATCCCTATGGAGAAAGAGGTCATGGAGCTATTTGCGAGCCTGAAATCTTGAGTCCATTAACCACTACAAATTCACATATTTTACCTTGAAGAGACTCCAACCTAGTCCCAAAAATGAGAGTGAGTTTTTTGTTTATTCAGAAGAGACCCCAATGTGAAGGCCCATTCATATAACCAGGTTTCTTCCAATTATTATTGCTCCATAAACCACTATAGAGCCAATGCCCAGTGAGCGTTCTTAGATTTCCAACCAAAACAAATTGCACAATCGTCCACCAAGCTCAAGTGAAGAGATTAGAGAACCATGGGGAGGCATGGTTTAAGAGACCAAGGCTTTCCTCATGCTAAAAGAGGAAAACAAAAAGGAAGCGATAGAGAGCAATAGATTATTTAAAATTATCCTCTAGCCAGGATATGCACTTTACATCCGAAGGGAAACTTGTAAGGCAAGACATTAAGGTGGTGGAATTAAGGTTGGAATGTGTGAGCTTGCCCATATTAATTTTGATAGATGCTAGTTGGATTTTAGTGTGGTGGATCCTCCACCCTTCATCCCGTGTTAGTCATTGTCGACAAAGGTATCTCCACGCGCGACTGTTTTACTAGGGAATCAATTCGATAAGGGAATTAGATGTCTAACTTAAACATCAACTTAAAATTATTTTTTTATTATTAAAAATAATTTTCTTATTTTAAAATAATAAATTACTAATAATTTCACAAAAATATAACTATTTATTAATAAATAGATTTAAAATATGAATATGCAAGGTTAAATGTGAAGCAAACTACACAACTATTATCATCGTTCTTGCACAACACCAAGTGAAAATTCTTAAATATAAATGGGATGAAAATATTATAAATAAATTTAGGAATCTCCAAATATTCCATATATGTTCAAGTTTAATAAATATAGACAAATATGACCCATCAAAATACTAAATGTAAAATATATTCATGCTAGCTTAAGTAAAACCTCAAAAGAAACTTAATAAAAAAGTCCATGAATGTGTAGAAGTTGATTTATATTTGTTAAATAATAAATTCATAAATTTTTGGTAATATAATTTTGAAATGTTTAGAAAATTAATCTTGGTAATTTCATTAAAAAATTAAAATCAAAATTATTGTTGTTAATATAAAAAATACATTATCAATGGTTTTTCATTGACATAAAAAATACCTTAGTTTTGTTGCGAGGAATCATATTTCGGGTTTGAAATTTTTTTGCAAAAAATGGGCAATTTCAATCCCCAAATATTAGAGGTCACAATAAGGACAACTATTGTAATTGTAGAACCTTTAGATCGAGATTATATGTAAAAGACGAGGTATTCAAAAATGATGTGTGAGATTCAAATTTTGACTAGACATACACTAATTTATTAAAGATCCATTAAAAGGTGTCTAGACTACACACTTTAAGAACATAGACTCATAAAAGCTAAAACTAAACATATCTTTCATTCATTAATCATAAAAACATGATATTTACATAAAAAACCCCATATACGTCCTTTGTTACAAAACTTGAGAGATTTACAGGGACAACTTTAATATTTTAGACTCCCTTCTCCCTTATCGAATCTTTTACACACTCCCTCTTGCTAATGATATCACTTTACAACCCTTTAAATGTATATCCCAACCTTTACTAACCTAACCATAGACCAATTACGAAATTTTTTCAATGCATTACAATTCGTTGTTGAACGCTTTTGTGGTTTACTTAGTTTTGGTGTGTAGTGTGTTCAACACAACATGTCTCCCTAGCTTGAAGCAATGTCCTTTGGTGTAGGTCTTCAAAACTTGTGAACATTTTTTTATATATTAGCCTTCGATTATTTCCAATATGCCCCCAACTCTACTATCTTGCTTGTCCCTCATCCACGAGCTTAAGGTGTGACAAGTGATACTAAGGATACCTTGGTGAGAAGGGAGCATACAATGGGGGTTGCTTGAGTAATTTGTAGATGATTTAACTCCACTATGGTTGTCAAAAACTTGTTGAAATTATCCTAACATTGTTGTAGTGGTGTTGGTAAATGACCTAAGGCCCTATGTTATGGAAATTACAAGGGTGGAAATGAATGTACCATCTGATTGGACAAAAGAGATGAATTAAGGAGAAGTATATGGAGAATTCTCTAGTTGGAAAGAAAATATGAGTAATGATCAAACAATGATGAAGAAACATTTCATAAAATGGGATGTGAATATGGATACATAAGCATGGGGGTAAGAAAGTATTGAAGTAGAGGATTATTGGAGGGGTTGATGATAAAGGGAGTGAGATGTATGAAAGCACCCTGATCTATTGTTATGTATATGAGGAAATTATCCTATCATAAAACACCACTACGATTTCGTTTAGAAAGACCACACCATTCTAATTGGTCTCACTAATATGCTTGGGTTTATTATGCTCAGCTTCCACTTCTATCTTAACCTAGTCTACATATTCTTAGTTAAATTCACCATTGGTACTCTAGTCATGCATCCTCGTTAAGATGTCTCCATTGGCCTTGCTTCTTGAACATAGGAGTGAACTTCTTTCCCTAGCAAGTGATGGTTTAGCATAGTTGACATGTAGACCATTGCTATAAAATGATGGAGTGGTAGCTCATAACATTGCATGTAGAGATGGATGCGTAAGTTTTGGGGTAAAAAATATTGAAGCAAATGATTATGGTTGGGATTGATGGTATATGTATCACATAGGAAATCACCTTAGTCAATGGGTATGTAGGTAAGAAAACCATCCTAGAGTCAAACACCAACATAATCCCCTCTTGTGAGACCTTGTCATTATAATTGGTCTCCCCACCTTGATTAGGTTTATGATCCTTAACTTTGCTCCTGTTGTAATATTGGTGTCCATCTTCTTAGTTGATGTAATCATTGGTACTTTAGTCATGCATCCTCTACAACCTGTGTCATTTTTACTTTTCTCTTGAACATTGGAGTGAACTCCTTATCCATAGTAAGTCATGACTAAATTTGGATCACTGGTAGATACCTATGGCAGATGGAATATGTGGAATAAATATTGGCTTGAATAACACTCGAAAACACTTTCTAATTGAACAATTTTTGAGACGCGTACCGCCAATTTATGTAGGGAAAATAATATGGAGGAATCTTCTCTTAGTTTTATCTAAGAGATTCAAGAATAATCTTCTTTGGGTCTCCATCATAGGCCTTTGTAATCTTTATCCTTCAAAGATAATCCTTAAACTCTCTTATTTTGAAAAATCGCATGATTTGATCTCACCTTTATCTGCTTACAACAGATATAATAATATTTTTTGTCAAAAATTTCCAATAGAGCACATCAGAGATGTTGATGATTTTACTCAAGGGGAAGAAATAAATACACAATATTCAAAATTGAGATCATACATTGATATCCTAACAGAAGAAAAAAATTCCCTTTCAAAAGGATATTTTTTTAAGAGACAATTTTCATTTTCTTTCATATTCCATGTATTATTATTCACACCCTAATATGTTTTATGGTTTTCTACATAGGTAATCATTTGAGATCCTTGTGATTTTCATTCTACTTGGTCAAACTCTAATGAGGTGCAAGATGGTAATACTTTATACATAGGAGATGAAAAGACTAAGACCTCTTCCCACGAATCTTTTGGTTTTATGCCTTATAATTTTTCTATATGGAAAGAAGGAATTGCTATAGAAAATATATTTTAGTTAAATTCTTCTATTAATCCAAATTCATGTTCAATTAGTGAAGAGTCTTGTTGTACTAGTAAACAACTAGTTAAGATTGAAAGTTTTGATAAACAAATGGTGTTGATGACTATTGTTCTATAACTAATAAAATAAATTATACAATGGTGGAAGATAGCCTAAAAAATTATCATATTAATCCATAACAAGTTGGTTATTTGGAATATGAGTCTAGGGTTACTTGTCAAGAAAATGAGACACTTTGGTTTCAACCAGGTTATGTTAGGTTCTTGTTATCTTGCTCTAATATTTGAAATAAATCATGCCAACAATGTCAAATTTCTTCTACAAGATATTCTTCATATGATTCTCATTAAGTATAAAATTCATTCATCGATTCCTAGTAATATTTTTGGATAAATCATTGTATATATTGTGATAAAATAGAAACATATTTAGAATAATATTTTCAGGAAATATTCGTGTAAATAATAACATCCGTATCTTGCACATGATGGATATATGTTTATATAATATAATTTTGTGTACCTATAGTTTTCTATTAATCCAATTTCTATTGATTATTTGTGATTTACATATGATACAAGTTTGAAGTTCATGAATGGTTACATTGGCATTATTATTTTACCTAGTCACTGTTAACTAATATAGTATAGTTTTAAGAGTAGATTAGTTAGTATATGCATGGGAATGCAAGGGGAGAGATACCCTAGCCATACATGGAAGCAAAATGCATGTAACCTCCATAAAAATTTTGTAATGCAGGGGGAACTTACTCAAGGGAGTGAGTTGTGGGAAAATGATGGATGAAGTGTAGGAAGAATATTTGCATTTTTGTGATGTTACAACTTTTTTTGTTGTCTTTCACTGTGGACCTTGAGCATGGTCATGTCACTTTTTTCTTTCCATGTACTATTTTTGTGGATTCTTTGGTTTTGTTCTTTCCCTTTTCCCTTGTGGTTTTTTCTTAGTGGTTGATGTGAATGAGGAAATACAAAGGAAAAATATCTCTTGAAGGATAATTAAGAATAAAAAGAAAATGGAAAAAAAGTTAAGATGGACATGGCTAAGTCCACCCAAACAAAGTAGATAGAAATATAACTGAAAATGGTAGAAAGAGGAGGTTATCCTAGTATTTGATCATGCATGATTGATTCATATGATATTTGAAATCAAAATAAAAGCATAGTAATGTCGCCTAGTGTAATAGGCTACCAGTTGTGACTTATCATAAGGGGCAAGGTAAGTAATTAGCCCTTAAAATATTATTGCTACCATGTAAATGATATATAATGGAATTGGTATTTCCATGATTTGAATGTTGTACTGAAATCATTTAATGAGGTCTAGGTCACTTGGCCTAGCCATTGGGTAAGTGTACAAAACAACCTATTATTGTTGTTGATGTGCTTACACTAATGTTGCTAACCCTTATTGGGTGTAGGTTGGTGACCCCTGTCAAGTGCGTGAATTAAAAATAATAGTGCCTTTTTAAGCATGGATGAGAACATGCTAGAAATTAAATGTGAATTTCAGATATGAGTGAACTTTACTTTGGAATTGAGTCGTCACTCAAATTAAAGTGCAATGGAAGAACTTCATCCTTAAGGAGGATATCTTGGAAATGGAAAAGAAAATTCAAGAGGCATTTCCTTCACCTCTTAAGAAGTGATGAATTTGAGGAAACACCACATATGATGTTTACTTCGGGGAGGGGAAGATGTTATACCCTTGTGCTATGATTTTTAGAGATATAACTATTTTTAGAATACTGTGATTATTATTTGAACCTAATGGCTTTGGAACCAAGGATTTCAATTGATTGATTATGTAATTAAATTTGATATTATGATTAAATATTTTACTTTTTGGAATGTATGGGAAAGACCACATGAGTAATAGAGACTTATTTCTATGGTTAAGTCTATAAGGTGGACCATCCCAATTCTTTCTCCAAAAAAAAAATCTTAGGAGAATACTACCATTACAAGAATAACATAATCGGAGAGAAATATTATGCTAAGTTAAACTTAGCCGGAGAGAAATGCTAAGTTGGGTAAAAAGTGAGAAAAAAAATAGTAGGAGATAAAGGTGAGCTTTAAAGGAAAAAGGAAATACTTTTTCTTAATTAAAATAAAAAACCTGGGTAAATCAAAAGGGTGCAAACCCTAAAAGTAGGACGCTGCTAGGAAAAATCTATTGGGAAGAAATTATAAAATACCACTAAGGAATACAAAACATGTTGATATTCCTGGAGGTAAGAAGTCTGAGCTCGGGGGGAGTTACTGGTGGTTGCTTGTTGGTTGGGAGGAACTTTATATGTCTCATCATTTTTCCCAAACTATCTATTGCGTCGAATGAATCTGTTTTCTATTCTTGTTGACTCATGTTATTTCTATTGATACATAATTAGTTTAATTAATTCTATGCATGGAATTTTAAGAGATGTATGTGTATGTACAATGGTAGCATGCATAAGTAGTCAAGTTAATATATGAGAAATGCTATGCATACTTTGAAAAATGGAGTAAATTCTCACTAGATTTATATGTGTGGAATCGCGGGTTGCACTTAGTATAACTAATTAGGTAAGGAAACATGGAATAACAAGACTCACTGAACTCTATAATTATATGATTTTTTTTTAGTGTAGCTAAATTTCGTAATCTAATTTTGAGAATTTTTCTCTGATACTTAAATTATAGAGTAGTGTTAGCTATCAGGTGTAATTGACTTATATTTCAGTTGAAGAAGCCAAGAAATAAAGACCTAGGAAGCCTGTGCAGTGTCTAAATTAATAATAATTCTAGATATGTCATGAAGGACTTATTCCTTGGTAATAGTTCCAAGAGGCACTAATTACAATGTGTATCATCGATCTATTCTCATACTATGTACATGCCATTATAAAATATAATAATTGATGCAGGAGCATCAAGGCCAATTTTCATTTTAATGATGTAAATAAAGGGGGTGTGACATTTTTATTATTTTATTAATTAAATTGTTAGATAAATTATATAAGTGAGGATTTTGTAAATATTCTTTTATTAATTAAAAGGATATGAGAGAAATAGATTAGGAGCCAAATTTGGGATTAGGAATACTATGTATGGGACTTTGTTGAGTCCACACCTAAAATATAGATTTAGTTGAGGATTGGGTGGAGAGACTTTTGGAGTGAATTAAATGCATTATTTGTGTATAAATATGAGTGGTTTTTGTGAGGAAAAGACACTGGAATAGTTGAAGAGAGAGAGAGAGTGTGAGTAGAGAAACAGAGTAGGGAGCAGGGGTTTCTACTTGGAAGCCTTCGGGCAATTGTAAAGGGCCACCGATTGGAAATCAGGCCAAGGAAGGAGATTTTATGTAAGTAGTGTATGTATTAATACAACGTTTGATGTTCTGAAGTTTATGCCATTATTGAAGTTATGTGTTCAATATATGAAGAACTGATTCGATATGCTTGAATCCACATCGTTTTGTGTGAAAACTGCAATCCATAATCATTGAATGTAAATGGTGTTAAATCTCTGCGTGAATGATGGTATTCTAATACATTTGAGGCTGTAGTTTTATGTTGAACCAGTTCTCTTGCGTATAATCGATTGCAGTAATCGCTATTGATTTAGCACTTGAAGCCACAAGACACAATCCTGTGCAGACCTGAATTCGATTTGTATGAATACGTTGATTTTAATAACCTTTGTGATGTGACTCTGCACATAAGTTGAAAGAATCGATGTTATTAATTGTAGTAGACAAAACTCTGTAGGGAAAATCGATATTGTTTAAATAATGTCGACTTTCTGAAGATTTGCAGACAACGCACAATTGAAATGTAATACCCACAGCGATTGCCATAAGTTTAAATGGAAATTCGAAGCATCAATCATGAATGGCAGGTCGATGATTCAATTGTAGGAATGTGAGAAGGTTTAAAGTCGATTTGTGAAATACTGGAGAGCAGTCGATTGAACAGAATGCGGAAAAGAGTGCTGAGCAAACTGAATCAGCTGTAGAGATGAGGTTGACTCCACAGTGAGAACGTCTAAATGTTTGAAAAGCGGAATGACAAGAAAGTCTGTCATTGGAGAACGCGAGGCAAGCCGTCCTTGTATCGATCAACATATATAAAAGCCGTGGCTGGTCTCCTGAGGCGTTGAATGGAATAGGTACTTGTATAATTAATCCAAGAACGAAGGTGAGTTGTGGGCATTGGAAACTTAATATTAGCTGGGCAAATATATAATTGAATGCATGTGGTGTAGCACCAAAGAGCAAACCGGAGGAACAAGCCATTAATGAAAATGACAGATTTGGTGAGTGAAATATTGTAGTACTAATGTTCTTATATGACCGCAGAAATGGAGCTGTATGGTCTCATGAAGGCGCAGAGAAAGTAAGTTTAAATTGTCTGATAGTGCGTTGATCAGATATAGGAAAGTGAAGTTTGGATATGCGTTGGGCAGTGCAATGTTAATGTTGGTGAACTTGATTCGATGTTGAAAGCGCCAGTCGGTGAATGACACAGAATGGAAAAATCGATTTGGAAGTTGATTGCTCAGAATTGTAAATCGTTGAGCGGGTAAGAAGCTGTGTAGCAAACAGTGGAATCGCGGAATGGAATCATGATGGAATGCGCATCAAACAAAGGCGGGTTCTTGCATAAGTATGGACCGATGTCATCATAGAACGTGTGGGTCTTCACACAGTTTGGCAGGTTTAAAAAGGTAAAGGCGCACATATATTTGCAACTCTGAGTCCGAACAATGGTATTAATTTGCTAGTTTAAACATGAGAATGGGTTCATAACCATAAAGTGATAATCATTTTCTGAAGATAAATTTTTAAGCTTCCGCTTGTATGATTGGGAATGGCTAATGAGTTGAGATGAATTTGGAATTGCATTTTTATATGCATGGTAGACTGAGATTCTGGGTTGGCGGGGTTACCCGCTATCAATAATAGTGATGTAGTAAACTCATACTTGATTTTCTATTAAGAGGAACTCAATAATATTGGCCCGAAATAATGTCGATAGGATTTATCTTTTTGAGTCCCTACTAGGATAATAAGAACCTTAATATGGATTAATTATAGTAATAACGTAAGATAGATTGCAAGCTTACATTAATTCCAAAATAGAGTTTCCATGCCTAAACTCGTAGAAATAAGGATTTAAGCATTTCCTATGAAACTCCACGAAAAAGTAGGCTTGGTTTATAAACAAATACTTGAGGGGAGATAGTTACTCTTGATAAACCATAAATGACAATTATAAAGGACAATCCAAACCTAGGAGGAAATTAAGAAAATATAAATCAATACATATCTAAGCAATAGAGGGAAGATAAACCCTCTAACAAGCATGGTTGAAATATTGCATTTATAGTTAATGTGAGTTACATAGATAATTAATGGGTTTTACCCCACTCCCATTAAGGACAATAACTAAAGAAAAGACAACAAAATAGAGATGGCACGCTCCACTATATTATTATGATGCTATTGTAATCATGTCATATGCAAACAATTTAACTGTATATTCCAACGAGTAACAAATTTAAAATTATCCATAGAGATTTTTCTAGCATTACAGACTAGAGTGGATACTTAGCATAAATCACAATTCAAAATACTCTCACTACAGATTTCCATACAGGTCATGTTTTAACATATTCTTTTTAAAAAAAATTTTAAGTTTTGCTAGTTTGTTTGATGGCTAGACTCTCAGGCAAATATGCAAGGTAGGGTTATAATTTCTTTCACAAAAGATTTTGGGTTTGGAGCCCAATCTCTAGATCTACATGTGAAATCAAACTCCAAATAACAACTACCAAGTCCCAAGCCCAACGCATCAAGCGCTAAGATAAGGGATGAAGAGAATATAGTCATCGATGTGGGAGAAATCCCATGGGTGTAATTTAAAGAAATTTCCATGTGTTATAGCTACAACTAGCAGACAAATACCAACTTTTGAACGAGAATCTAGGTGCCTAAAACACTCAAAAGGAAGATTCCAACAATTGCATTAAGCCCTATGATTTATTTCCAAGTCACATGTGATTGGATATGATCATGATGACCTAGTGAGGAACTGGATTTTCATTGGGCACTAGATTTAACTTTGTTGGTTTGCCTCACATTAAGTGTCGTAATACTAAATTTGTTTGAATGTTAAATGTTAAATTAGTGGAGGAATGGTTTTTTAGATTCGTTGAGAATAGAATTGGATTCTTCAATTGTATGCTTAAGCAAAATCCAATGTATACTTATTGTGAAAGCATATTATTTGGCCACACCCATCTATTGGTTGCTAAGGTAACCAAGAATTTGAAAGAACTTAGTAGGGACTAGCCTGGCTATGCCTATAATTTGTTGTCGAAGAATTGTAATCATTTATGTGATTCATTCTGTGAAATACTAGTACAAAAACTTCTAGGTCAGATTAATCATTTTGCAAAAAATGGTGATGTTGTAGTTAATGTTGCTGAAAATACTGCAATGAGGTTAATGTGGGAAAAATTTGACATGGTAACTACCAGCAAGTTTGCTTGTCGCTTTCTTGTTGGGGGTACTTCTACACCAGAACATACTAATGGAACTCATGCAGAAGGGTTTTGATAAGAATTATGCAGAGATCATGGTGACAAATAAAAATTAATTTTCCAACTTAGTAATGTTCAACCAATTGAAGGGGATCATTTTATTGCTTTGTCACCATTGTGCAAAGTATGGAAAATTTAATCATTTGGTTTCAAACACCTACAATTTTCAATGGTGAGCGTGAGAGTGAGCGCTCACAAATTAATGGTTATGGTTCAATTGTGAAACCCCCTACAAATTAGATGTTTAATGAAAGGGGGGGGGGATCCCGCAGTTCCCGATTTCGTAATTTTTTTTTTTCCTACATGTCTTGTTGTGGTAAACTGCACACCCCCCTCATTGAAAACCATATACTGCTATAACGCTCTTGTAACCCAATTTTGGTTTTAGTCACAATTCAGAGTTTAATTGGGCAACTAAACCATAGCGTGAAGATCTTAGAATGTGATAGTCAACCTTTGTAATTTAATGAGGTGTTGTAGCGGCTACAACCACCCTCCAAAATTTTGCCTTAGCTTCGTTTTGGAGCCTCGCTACCAACCATCCTTAGCATCATGTCTTGCATTGTCAAGTACATAAGCTTCATAGGTTTTTCAGCAGCTTGCCAGTCTGTGCACGATGGTTTGCTTTACTCCCCTCATAGGCTGCCACTCTGGACTTGGGCCAGCTACTAGCTGAGCAGCTCCCTTAGAAAATTGCACAATGTTGGAGGGGAAACAACCTTCCCTCCAAAAATTGCACAAATCTGACTGGCAGCCTCCTGGGCCCAGAAATAGTGCAATGCAGTCAAACAACCTTCCTTAGGAAAATTGCACAATCTGGCCTAGCAGTGCAGCTCAGCCCAAGATTTCAGCAATTTTGGTCAGCAGTCAGCTGCTCCTCCCATAAATAGTGCAATCCCTCTGGATAGCTAGCCCAACTCCTCCCAGAAATTGTGCAAAAATCCCTCTCATTCAAGCAGGCTATTGCATGTGCCTTTAGGTTGACCGATTCCCTCCGGGATCGGCAAAAATTGACTTGCATGCATGGGCTTATTTTTCCCGAAATAGCAAAAAACTATGTGAAAAAAACATCCCTAGATATTAGGGAGCTATTTTGAGTAGCTAGAGGTTACATGAAAAAATCGTTTTAGAAGCTTTCCTCCAAGTGTCACTTTTTCCTAGATTTGTGGCATGCGCATCATGAGCCTCAAACTTATTTATTCGACACTTTAGAGCTCATTCTTCACATCGATCTTGGAGCTCTAACATCCCACAGCACGTCCAAGAGTCTTCGGCACATTCAGCTCAACTATTTCTGGGTAAGTCCACTTTACTTGTCTTTTGCACCATTTTTGTCGCTTTTTGTGTTTTGGCTTGTGTGAGTGTTGTCTGCTTGATTTCTGTGAGCACTTGCTGTCATTTACATTCATGTTAGCCTATACAAGAACCATTTCAATTTTTGTTTTCATCTCACTGTTGGCGCATGCATGACACTATTTTTGCACGAATGGTCGCTGATTCGGAGACTCGTTTCACACACATGAATGTTATTCCATTTTATGAATCTTGCATTCACTGTTTGAATGCATGATCATTCACCTCTTCTTACACTCAATTTCACCATGCACTAACATCTTCATATGATTTCAGTTGCTCGTCGGCAGGTCTGGGCAACCATGGCCCGAACTCTGCCTTACTAAGACAACATTGTGAAATTCTGAGAGGGAAGGCTCTACCTTCCTCCTAGAAAATGCGCCAATATGGCTAGACAATGTCCTCCAGTCTTGCTTTGTGCAATTCTGAGAGGCAGTGAATGCTGGCCCAAAAAATTGCGCAATGCAGTCCCTTGGCCTACATCACTTGGGAGCTGAAATTACGCATTGCGCAATATTAACACTCATCAGGCCAGTCCGGATTTCACATTGGATAATTCAAATAGTGAACCAGTCTCCCAATGGTCTGGACTACCTTTTGCATAGTTCCGATAGTTAGTCTCCCGGCCTCCGAGAGAAAATTGCGCAATCCTTGATAGCAGTTCCCCCGATATGTTGCATGTCATTCCTTAAGTCTGCTTTGATTTTAACTGATATATTTCTTTCCATGCATGTCACCATGTCTCCAGATATAGTAGGTGTTCATCCATCTCTCAACAGTTAAGGATCAATGGCCACCAAGAGAGCAGGGTCAAAGGACACTGACAATAGCACAACTAGAGAAGCAATTAAGTAAGTGTCTATGATTTCGTTAATTTATGAAGACACCAAGCTGATCGTAGACAAAGACATCAAGATGAAAGGGCAGAAGATCAATGATACATTCTCAGGCACATTTGGGGAAGATATTGAAAACCTCAAAGTCTATATGAACATTCACAAGTCCGGCTTGTACTGGATTGCATGCAGGTATCTCGCGTTCCCATTCGCAGACATGATACATTGGATCGTCTCACAAAATGATCCCGAGACAATGGCGTTGAGAAGTGTTAGCGGGACGAATATTACTACCTTCAGGGCACAGGATTATCAGCAGATGTACCACTTACAAAAATTAATGATCACCATGGAGACACCCTTCAACATACCCAGCAGTAATGCCAGCTCTAGGGATATCTTGAAGAACTAGGTGAAGGAGCCAGCCAAATTCAAGATGACACCCAACAAAATTTAAAAGATGAATGTTGGCATTATGACACAGGTTTGGCACTATGACACAAGTGTTGTCCTTGATGGCAACTCACTCAGATGGCAGATCACTGTTCAGGCTCTCAGAATGAAAGAAAAAGAGGTATACGCAGGTTTCCTTTGACGAAGTCGCGTATACACGTGGGATTTCCGATCAAAAGTCATGTATGCGTATGCACGCACTTTCATGCATGGAAAAGCATGTACATGTGGGAAAACTTATTTTTAGGACCATGGTATTTGGACCTATGGTTTTGGACCTTGGTATTGCGTCCGAAGTATTGAACCCAGGTTTTGGGTTCCTAGTATTGGTTCTCTATGGTTTTGGACCATGGTTTGAGTAAGGCCTAAGACAATAAAAAGGAGGAGATCATTTGGAAAAGGTATTGACTCAAGTATTGAATATCTTATGAAGAGCAAGATCAAGAATACTGGTGATTGGTTTATGGGGCATAGCTGAATAAGAATCAAGGAGGAACTTGAGCGCAAGAAGATGGATAAGTTTTATTGATGGGTCAAAACTCAAGACTTGAATAGTAGTATCTTTGTGTGTTTTTGATCTGTTATATTTGGCGCATGACTTGATCTATAAATCTGATAATCTGGGTATAACTGATGTATGAATATTTGAAAGAGTGAATTATCTTTTATAGATATGTACGCAAGTTCGACACATCAGAGGCACGTATACACGCTGGTTCAGTAAGTCAAAACAACGTATATGCTGGTTGGCCTTGATACAACAACGTATGCACGCAGGTTTCTGCATATTGAAGTAGCGTACGTCTCTTGAAATATGTTTTAGCTACTTTTGTTTATTGCTGCAATGTTCTGGGTTCAGAATTGGAGTCTGGTTACTGTTACTATTTTCTGGGTACAACATTCAGAGAAGTGACTATTTGATTTAGTTTGTTTGGTGCAAAGGAGATTGGTTGATGCAGATATACTTGATGTTTGATTGATGTTATTCATGGATCTAGTCTGAAAATTTATGAAACGTGGTCCCTGGAAGAAAAGAGAAGGTTGTAGCCTTCTGTAGGTCAGCACCTACGTACTAGTACCTCAGCTAGTACAAGAGCTAAGGGGGTTGTAGCTCCCTTCCAGGAGAAGCTGGAGAATGAGAGAAGGTTGTAGCCTTCTACAGGTAGCAGCCTGCGTACTGGTATAAGACTGCACCAGTACAAAATCATTGTAAAAAGAAGTTTCTAATTAAAAGAAGATAGAGACGAATTGCAGCAGGTGGTTTTCACCCACATTGGGTTTCCACCTTACATCCTGGTGTTCATGTGTGTTGTGATTTGTTTTGCTTTACTGCTCCTATTTATTGTTCATATGGTTAATAATGTTCTGATGCACTCATTAAGAAGCAACTAACTGAATTATAAGTTTACTAGATATACACTTGTTGCATTACACACAGTTGCGTATACACGCGGTTTTCCTTAACTAAAGTAGCGTATATGAATCTGAATTTGGAAATGAAAAAGTTATATTGATTAGATAATACTGATTCACCCCCCCCTCTCAGTATTATTTCCAACAATTGGTATTAGAGCAGGTCCTTCAGAAGAAGCTTGATCGCTTGAAGGAAGATCTATCATCATGAGCAACTACGAGAAAGAGGCATCGATCAGGCCACCAATTTTTGATGGGAGAAACTTCGTCTATTGGAAGGTAAGAATCACAACCTATCTTCAATCTCTTGGTACAGAAGTCTGGGATATCGTGGAAACAGGATACACATTTCCATCAGCAACTCCTACAGATACGACTGGTAAAAAGCAGTATGAAACAATTGCAAAGGCTGTCAATACTCTATTAGGGAGTCTATCTCAATCAGAATTCGTCAAGGTTATGCAGCTCAAAATCACAAAAGAAATATGGGACAAGATCATTCTGAGCTATGAAGGAGATGATTAGGTAAAATGAGCAAAATTACAAACTCTTAGAATTCAATATGAAAATCTCAGAATGCACAATGATGAAAGTGTGGCTAACTATTTCCTACGTATAGATGAGATTGTTAATTGTATGAAAAACTTGGGTGAAGAAATAAAAGAAGTTGTTTTAGTTGAAAAGGTTCTAAGATCTTTGTCTTCTAAGTTTGAATCAAAAGTTCCTGCCATAGAGGAAAAACAGAATCTACAGAGCATTACCATGTTGCAGTTGCACGCAATCCTAACCGCTTACGAAATGAGAAAAGGGGGACCATCAGACAAGAGAGAAGCCGCATTCAAAGCCTCAGGAAAAGGAGATTACAATGACTCAAGACATATGTCAGAAGAAGAGGAAGAATCAAACTTTGTCAAGAACCTTCAACGGGGTTCTGGAAGATTCAGAGGTAAGCTACCATTCAAATGTTTTGCTTGTGGAAGAGTCGGTCACTGTGCAGCCAAGTGTCCTCATAAAGATAAACTTGACAAAGGTAAGGAACCAGTTAGATGGAACAGAAAACAGAATGTAAGTAAGAAGAGCTATTATACTCATGAAGACAGTGATGGATTCTCAAATAGTGATGAAGATGAACAAAATAATGATTATAGAATTTTGATGGCTTTTGAAGATAATGATTTCTTGGATGCTATAGATGAAGAAGGTCTTTATGAAGAAATTTCTAAACTCAAAATTTGTTTAGAAGAAAAGAATATGATTATAGATACTTTGATATTCCAACTTGCTGAAAGAGAAAAACACAATGAAAAGTTAGAATGTGAAATTGTGGGACTTAGAAAAGATATTGAGAAAACAAAAGCTCTTAATCTTAGATTTGCTAAAGGATATGAAACTTTAGATGAGATTATCAAAGTGCAGCGTTCTCCTCTAATCAAGACATGTCTTGGGTATCCTGAAGAAACATCTCAAGCACAGAAGCCATCTACATCCAAAAGTTATCTTGAAGCAGCAAGGAGAAGTGAACAGGTTGACAATCGACAGCAAAGGCACAATGAAGATCACCAGGTAAATCAAGGACAATTTACTTCAAGAATGAACAGAAATCACCAAGTAAATCAAGGGAAATCTACTTTAAGGATGAACAGAAGCTACAACCAACCACAGGTAAATCATTCTCAATTTGCCTCAAGAACGAATGGCTATTACAATCATCTAGATGGAAGGTTTGATGATCACAGGAATTTCTTCAATGGCCAATGTTTCTCTTGTCATAACTTTGGACATAAAGTAGCTCAATGTGTTGCCTACAAGACCATCATGACCAGAGAAGCACAAAATCAAAGGAGTGTGACTGGAATCATGAAAAGAACCTACAATAACTTTTCTGCTCTTGAAAATGAAATAGAATGTTCTATTTGTAACAACTTTGGTCATAAAGATTCTGAATGCAGGAGTAGGTTTCGACAAACAACTCAGAAGGAGCAAGCTTCATTGAGCCCCAAAACATGGAGGAAGAAAGAACCGCAACCAGAAAGATGTGGTATAGCCTTATATGCGGAAGGGCAGGAAAACCAGTGGTACATTGACAGTGGATGCTCGAAACATATGACAGGTGATAAAGAAAAACTTCAATCATATAGTGCCTTAGAAAAGGAAAAGAAGGTCTCATTTGGAAATGACACCCCTGCATTCATAAAAGGTAAAGGTTCTGTTCTTTTGAAAGAAAAGGTCAAAGCTGGGAATGTTATGTATGTTGATGGTTTAAAGCATAATCTATTAAGTGTCAGTCAAATGTGTGATCAAGGAAATGAGGTAATATTTCGATCAAATGGATGTATTGTTCGTGAGCTTGATACAGGAGAAACAGTGATCAAAGGCATAAGAACACCAAATAATTTATACATACTCAAGGGAGGACAACAAAAATGCTATCTAAGCAAGAATGATGAACACTGGCTATGGCACAGAAGATTGGGGCATCTAAGATTCTCTCAAATAAGGAAAGCATGCAAATATCAGGCGGTTTGTGATCTCCCTGACATCAGAATTCCAGCCAAGACAATATGCAAATCTTGCTAGTTTGGGAAGCAAACCAGAACTAATTTCCCTGAGAAGGAAGGATCAGCTAGTAGGCCACTTGAACTTGTCCATACTGATGTATGTGTTCCATCTAGGAAAAGGTCACCTCGAGGAGAAGAATACTTTATATTGTTCATTGACGACTTTTCCAGGATGTGTTGGATAGGACTTATGAAGCATAAAGACGAAGCTTTCAAAAAGTTCAAAGCATTCAAAGCCTTGGTTGAAAACGAATCAGATCGCAGAATCAAATGCCTGAGGTGTGATAGAGGTGGGGAATTTACCTCGAATGAATTTTTCGATTTTTGTGAAGAACATGGAATAAGAAGGGAATTCTCTACTGCTAGGACTCCTCAGCAGAATGGAGTAGTAGAAAGGATGAACAGAACAATTCAACAAATGGCTCGAGCTATGCTTGATGAGTCTGGAACTCCTGCAACCTTCTGGGGTGAAGCTGCATTTGCTGCTGTCACTATTCTCAACAAGACAAACATCCGAGTAAACAACACTCAAACTCCTCATGAACTTTGGTATGGTAAGACTCCTACGGTAAGATACTTCAAAATTTTTGGAAGCAAATGTTACATCAAAAGGACTGATGAAAACCCTGGCAAGTTTGAACCAAGAGCAGATGAAGGCATTCTCCTTGGTTACTCTCCCCATAGCAAAGGATATAAGTGCTACAATAAAAGACTTGGAAAAATTGTTGAAAGTATGAAACACTCCAAGGCAGGTAAAATCTGAAGATTTCGAAGAAGATGAGGACTATCCTTCAACATCAAATCAGACTTATGATGAAGAAGAAGAAACCTATGAGGCACCAGAAGAATAGATAAGGGTGGAAGAAAATACCCCATCCAGGTACGTCCAGAAGAATCATCCAGAGACTCAAATTTTGGGGCAGAAAGAGGCAGGTGTACAAACAAGAAGAAGTATTTCTGAAGCTTCAAGCTATCTAGCATTGCTCTCCTCCACTGAACCACAAAATGTAAGAGAAGCATGCAAAGATGAATGCTGGGTCAAGGCCATGGATGAAGAACTTGAGCAGATTGAAAAGAATAACACTTGGGAGTTGGTTCCTAGACCAAAAGATAAGAATGTCATAGGGACAAAATGGATATTCAAAAACAAGCTGAATGAAAATGGAGAAGTTATTAGAAACAAGGCCAGACTTGTTTGTAAAGGGTATGCTCAACAAGAAGGTATAGACTTTGAAGAAACCTTTGCACCAGTTGCTAGACTTGAGGCCATAAGAATGTTCCTTGCTCTTTCTAGCTTTCAAAAGTTCAAAGTTTTTCAAATGGATGTGAAATCTGCCTTTTTAAATGGAGACTTAGAAGAAGAAGTGTATATTGAGCAACCAGATGGATTCATCCTTGGAAATGATCCAAAACTTGTATGCAGACTTAAGAAGGATCTCTATGGTCTTAAACAGGCTCCAAGGGCTTGGTATTATCGTATGGACAAATACCTCCATCAACGAGGTTTTTCAAAAGGATCAGTAGATAGCAATCTATATGTAAAAATTGATAATGATAAATTGCTAATACTTGTTGTGTATGTTGATGATATCATCTTTGGTAGCAATGAAGAAGCCATGAGTCAAAACTTTGCTTTGGTGATGCAGAAAGAATTTGAAATGTCCATGCTTGGTGAGCTAACATATTTTCTTGGTTTATGAGTCCAACAAAATAAAGACGGTATCTTTTTGTCACAAACCAAGTACCTCAAGGAGATCTTGAAGAAATATGGCATGGAAGATTCAAAACCAGTATGTACCCCTATGGTAACAGGATGCAGCCTCAGTGCCAATGATGATTCAGCAGCAGTACATCAACCAACCTATAGATCCATGATTGGTAGTCTGCTCTATTTGACAAGACCAGACATCATGCATGCAGTGGGAATAGTTGGAAGATTCTAGGAAAATCCGAAAGAAGCACACCTTCAGGAAGTTAAAAGAATCTTCAAATATCTTCAAGGGACACAAAACTATGGCTTATGGTATCCTAGAGATATAGATCTCACACTTCATGCATATACAGATGCAGATTGGGCAGGAAGCGTGGATGATAGAAAAAGCACTAGTGGTGGTGCATTCTTTATGGGTTCTAGATTAGTCTCTTGGTTCAGCAAGAAGCAAAGTTCAATTGCTTTATCTACAGCTGAAGCGGAATATGTGGTTGCTGCATCTTGCTGCACACAACTCCTTTGGATGATGCAAATTTTGCAAGATTTTCAAATCACTTGTACTCCACCTATCTCTATTTTATGTGATAATACAAGTGCAATCAACATTTCAAAAAATCTAGTCATGCATTCAAAGACCAAGCACATACCTATCAAATATCATTTTCTCCGAGAACAAGTGCTTGAACATAAGGTCAAATTGGAGTATGTTCCCTCCAAGGAACAGGTTGCTGATATACTCACCAAACCACTGCCCAGGGAGACATTTGAATACCTCAGACAGAAGCTGGGAGTAGTTGATGCATCATATTGCTGTTGAAACTTGTCTGTTTCAGAGAAAAATGGTTGTACGCGAGTTTAATAAGGATAATCCACATACATACACCGATTTATGTGGATGCAGTCGCATATATGTTAGTTTGAAGCCAAACAGTGGGCCAGGCTCCGGATGAAAGGAGTCTGATATGGGTCTGACAGAGACCATCTGGCACAGGTTCAGGGGGAGCATATATATTCTTCTAATAATGCATTGTTGGCATTATCCTAGAAGATCTTGGTTCAAGATCTCAGTGTTTTGGTTTCAGGGGGAACAGGTGCAGAAGGAGAACATGGTTGCTGATCTGAATGATGATTGACAAATGCTGCTGATGATAGTTGTTGATAACTATCATAGTCTGGTTGTAGATATTTTGTCTCTATGTCATGTATTTCTTTTCTTATCAAGGTCATGTAACGGCCTACTTTGGTCTCCCCACTATGTCTGGGATGGATAATGTAATGTTCTTGTTTTATCTTGTGTAAACTTTTGGTGTATCACCAATTGGTTGGGAGATGGATGTATGTATGATTCTTTGGTGGTAGGAAGGTCATTTAAGATGTATAAAGTTATATATCTTCTTGTAGAACATCGTCTTGCAGACCTTGCCTACAGTCAGGAGGAGCATGGACAGCTTAGCAGAGCAGAGATTCCAGCATGAACTCAGGGGGAGCATAACCCTTTGCCCTTGATGTCAAAGGGGGAGAATGACTTTGAGTGACTTGGGGTTGCCATCAAGTCCAAAGGGGGAGATTGTTGGCATTATGACATAGGTTTGGCACTATGACACAGGTGTTGTCCTTGATGGCAACTCACTCAGATGGCAGATCACTGTTCAGGCTCTCAGAATGAAAGAAAAAGAGGTATACGTAGGTTTCCTTTGATGAAGTCGCGTATACACGCGGGATTTCCGATCAAAAGTCACGTATGCGTATGCACGCACTTTCATGCACAGAAAAGTGCGTACATGTGGGAAAGCTTATTTTTAGGACCATGGTATTTGGACCTATGGTTTTGGACCTTGGTATTGCGTCCGAAGTATTGAACCCAGGTTTTGGGTCCCTAGTATTGGTTCTCTATGGTTTTGGACCATGGTTTGAGTAAGGCCTAAGACTATAAAAAGGAGGAGATCATTTGGCAAAGGTATTGACTCAAGTATTGAATATCTTATGAAGAGCAAGATCAAGAATACTGGTGATTGGTTTATGGTGCATAGCTGAATTTGAATCAAGGAGGAACCTGAGCGCAAGAAGATGGATAAGTTCTATTGATGGGTCAAAACTCAAGACTTGAATAGTAGTATCTTTGTGTGTTTTTGATCTGTTATATTTGGCGCATGACTTGATCTATAAATCTGATAATCTGGGTATAACTAATGTCTGAATATTTGAAAGAGTGAATTATCTTTTATAGATCTGTACGCAGGTTCGACACATCAGAGGCGCGTATACACGCTGGTTCAGTAAGTCAAAACAACGTATATGCTGGTTGGCCTTGATACAACAGTGTATGCACACAGGTTTATACATATTGAAGTAGCGTACGTCTCTTCAAATATGTTTTAGCTACTTTGGTTTATTGCTGAAATGTTGTTCCGGGTTCAGAATTGGAGTCTGGTTACTGTTACTATTTTCTGGGTACAAAATTTAGAGAAGTGACTATTTGATTTAGTTTGTTTGGTGCAAAGGAGATTGGTTGATGCAGATATACTTGATGTTTGATTGATGTTATTCATGGATCTAGTCTGAAAATTTATGAAACGTGGTCCCTGGAAGAAAAGAGAAGGTTGTAGCCTTCTGTAGGTCAGCACCTACGTACTAGTACCTCAGCTAGTACAAGAGCTAAGGGGGTTGTAGCTCCCTTCCAGGAGAAGCTGGAGAATGAGAGAAGGTTGTAGCCTTCTACAGGTAGCAGCCTGCGTACTGGTATAAGATTGCACCAGTACAAAATCATTGTAAAAAGAAGTTTCTAATTAAAAGAAGATAGAGACGAATTGCAGCAGGTGGTTTTCACCCACATTGGGTTTCCACCTTACATCCTGGTGTTCATGTGTGTTGTGATTTGTTTTTTTTTACTGCTCCTATTTATTGTTCATATGGTTAATAATGTTCTGATGCACTCATTAAGAAGCAACTAACTGAATTATAAGTTTACTAGATATACGCTTGTTGCATTACACACAGTTGCCTATACACGCGGTTTTCCTTAACTGAAGTAACGTATATGAATCTGAATTTGGAAATGAAAAAGTTATATTGATTAGATAATACTGATTCACCCCCCCCTCTCAGTGTTATTTCCAACAATGAAGATACTGCGGAAGGCATATCAGTACTTGGTCATCTTTGCATGTCGCTTGTATGGCCAAGAGAACATGGAGACCTTCCTGCAGAGTTGGGTGATCTCGTTGGACCAATTGGCCAGTGAAGGAAAAGCATGCAACAGGTCTGGCATGTTGGCACATAGGCTGAAGGAACAAGTAGCAGGAGCCCGACAGCCGCCCAAAGGTTAGGAAGATGAAATATACATGTCCGCATACATCTTGGATGCAATATGTGCTCGTTAGGAGTTCCCGGCTTGAAGTGGACATGGACACCAACGAAAACCTCTGTTAATACTTATTGTAAACTATTTTCCAAATGCAACTTTTGAGGAGTCATCACACAACTGTTAGATCATTTTGTCACCTTGGTGTACAAGATGATATTTGAGCAAGATCCACTTTGCATGTCGAAGGTAGCAATGGAGGCACTAATTGACATAGCATATTGGTATGCCTCACCTATGTAGGTTTTAATCCCGTACATAAATTACCTGCATACGAATTATAAAACACAGAAAATAAACAATGCGAGAGCATAACCCATAAAACACATATACACAGAGATTTCCCTGGATCCCAAAACTGGGACTACCAGATTGATTTTTCATTATGTTCCTTTCAATGTTATACATATATATACATGTCGAAGCATCCAATACCATCACTACAACAAAACCAGCGATTAGCGTCCCTTTTTACTTCTTTTTTTGCATCTAGAGCCCATTTTTGGTGCTATTTGCATCCATTTATCAAATATGGTGCAAAACTTGACGCAAAATTTGCATCAAGTTTTGCACCAAATCTTACACCAAGTTTAGCACCAGGTATTGCAATAGGTTTTGCACCACGTTTTGCACCAAATTTTATGCCAAGTTTTGTGTCATCCTTTGCACCAGGTTTTGTTCCAGGTTTTGCATCAAGTTTGGCACCTAATTTTGTTTGACATACTTTTGCATCCTCATTTTCATCCACTTTTTGCACCTACACTTGCATCAACTCTTGCATCGACTTTTGCATCCTTTTTTAAATCATTTTTTGCATCCATTTTTTCATCCATTTGTGCATCCCTTTCGCACCAAGTTTTACATCGAGTGTTGTGTCTAGTTTTGCATATAATTTTGCATCTACTTTTGTTGCATCCACTTTTCCATCTTGTTTGGCATCCATATTTACATCCTCTTTTGCATCTATTATTGTACCCACTATTGCATCTAATATTTTTGTGCCACAATTGGCGCCTAGTTTGGCACCTCCTTTTGCACCCACTTTTGATTATAATTTTGCATCCACGTTTGCATCCTCATTTGCGTCTAGGTTTTCATCAACTACTACATCTATTTTTGCATCCCTTTTTGTATCCAATTTTGGCCCAGGATTTGCATCGGGTTTTGTGTCTCGTTTTGCATCTACTTTTGCATCGACTTCTATTGCATCCACTTTTGCACACAATTTTGCATCCACTGTTACACCCATTTTAAATTTCACTTTTTGCATCCCTTTTTACATCTTCATTTGCATCATACTTTGATTCTTTTTTTGCATCTATCATTACATCCACTTTTGTTATGCCACAATTTGCACCATGTTTTGCACTCACTGTTGTATCCACGTTTGCTTCCAATTTTGCATCCATGTTCACATCCTCTTTTTCATCAAATATTGCATCTATTTTTGCATCCACTTTGTGTCAGGTTTATGCATTGGGTTTTGCATCTCGTTTTGTATCTACTTTTGCATCTACTTCCATTGTATCCATTTTTTGCATCCAATTTTTTGCCTGTTGCATCAATGTTTGCTTCCACTTTTACATCCATTTTTGCATCTTATTTTGCATATTTTTTGTCTATTGTTACATCCACTTTTGTTGCACCATATCTTGCACCTACCATTGCAACCACATTTGCTTCCACGTTTGCATCCACATTTGCATCCTCTTTTGTGTTCAAGTTTGCATCGGATATTGTGTATGTTTTTGCATCCCCTATTGCATCCACTTTTGTTTCATCCATTTTTGCATCTACTTTTGTGTCCGTTGTTGCATCCACATTTGTTTCACCACAATTTGTGCCAAGTTTTACACCTACCATTGGACCCATGTTTGCTTCCACTTTTGGCTTCATGTTTGCATCCAAGTTTGCATTGACAACTGCATCTAATTTTGCATCCACTTTTGTGTCAGGTTTTTCATGTTGTTGTGCATCTACTTATGTTGTATCCACTTTTCATCCAATTTTACTTCTATTGTTGCCCCCATTTCTATGTTCGCTTTTGCATCCCTTTTCCAACACTCATCATATTTTCTGCATTGATGATATTCCTTATGGCATTGACAATTATGAACAATTGATGACAATGTCAGTAATATTGATAATGGTGAAAATGAAGATGATGGTGATGACATGAATTGTGATTATGATGATAAAGACGATAGTGGTTACAATGACAATGATGATGATGGCAATGATTATGATGATGACGATGCTAATGACCTTGGCGAATCTTCCCAATTTTAGATGTCGTCATTGTCATAATCATAAGCATTATCTTTGGTGTCATCATCATCATTTTCATCTAGGTCATCATCAAAAACAATAATGGCATGAATGATGTTATGAAAACAGCTCAAGAAAAGATAGAAAAGATAGATCAACGCCTTAGAATTCAGCCTCTTCGAGGGGGCAACCTCCTTTACATTACATAAATGAACAATTCTTGGATGATTCAAATGACAAAACCTCCTTTCTATATATAGGAGTCTAAGGAGTCACAATATAATCTAGCCGACCTAACAATAATAATATAAAGCCACAAGAATAACAATAGAGGGATTCTATGGGCACATTAATAACAATATGGGGGCAATGGGGGCACAAAAATATAAATAAGGGGTATAACTACAATAGTAATGGGGTAATCACTAGTATTATAGGGACCCAACATGCCCCTCTCCTTCAAAAAAGTGTTGTCCTCAACGCTTGAGTAGTTCTGGATATTTCTGCATAAAATTCTCATCCTCCCATGTGGAATCTTCAGCGGATAAGTTCTTCCACTTGATAAGGTACTTTGAAATTGATCGATTTCGTAGCTGTCGAGTTCTTGTTTCTATAACTGCTTCCGGTTCCAATATAATTTTTCCTTCCTCGTCAAGTTCTGGCAATATTGTTTGAACTGGGAGCTTGTCACCTATAACCTTCTTTAAGCATGAAACATGGAAAACTGGGTGCAATCGAGAAGCTGCAGGAAGCTCCAATTTGTATGCCATAGTACCAATCTTTTGCAACACCTTGTATGGACCATAATACTTTGGTGATAATTTATTATCCTTCTTAGCTTGCTTGAGGGACATTTGCTTATATGGTTGTAGCCGTAGGAATACCCAATCACCTACATCAAAACTTCTTTCACTGCGATGTTGATCTGCCTGTTGTTTCATTCTATCCTGTGTCAACACGAGGTTATCCTTTAAGAGTTGGAGGACTTGTTGTTGATGTTCGATGTGATGTTCCACTGCCTGAACCTTAGAATTTTCTCTTAAATATGATGTGATGGATGGTGGTTGATACCCATAAAGTGCCATAAATGGGGTCATTTTTGTTGCTGTATGAAAGGAAGTGTTATACCACCATTCAGCCAGAGGCAACCATTTGACCCATTGTGTCTATTTATCAGATACAAAGCAACGAAGATATACTTCCAAACATTTGTTTACTATCTCAGTTTTCCCATCAGATTGAGGATGATAAGATGAACTATGAGCTAACTGAGTACCAAGACGAGAAAATAATTCTGTCCAAAAATTTCCAGTGAAAATGGGATCTCTGTCACTTACAATAATCTTTGGGTTTCCATGTAGCTTTTGAATTGTTTCCATAAATGCAGTAGAAACTGTACTGGCTCTAAATGGATGTGATAATGCACAAAAGTGTGCATACTTGGTAAGTCTGTCAACTACCACCATGATGACACTCTTTCCCTCAGACTTGGGTAAACCTGTGATAAAATCCATTGATACCTCCTCCCAACGTTGGCTTGGAATGGATAAAGGTTGTAATAGACTCGGTGTCTTAATTGTTTCAACTTTATTTTGTTGGCAAACCAAACATTCTGCCACAAACTTTTGAATATATGATTTAAGGCCATCCCAAAAAAATTCCTTCTTAACCCTGTGGTAAGTTTTTAAAAATCCTGAGTGCCCTCCTAAGGGAGAAGTGTGCAATTCCATAAGAATCTTTTGTTTTAGCTGGGAATTCTTACAGAGGTATAAGCGATCTTTGTACCATAATGAATCATTTTTCCAGCTAAATGTATCAGACGTACTGGAATCTTGTTGTTAAGAGGCATAAATTTGGACACCAGTGCCTCTCTAGGCACTTACCCCACCAGGATGTTCCCCAGGTATGCCCTCACATGATCATTTCCTAATCCACTATCATAATATTTGAGACTAGGAAATGTCAATCCTCATGACTATTCTTATCTTGGATTAATGTACTTGACTTATGGCGGTTAGTCCTAGTCAAAGTACAAATTATCAAGGAATATTGGTCCCAGATGTTTATCCAATCCACCATTCTCCCTACTGGTGTCTTTATTAGGCTTACGACTATTAGTCCTGACCATAGTACACAACATATGGATAATATGGTGTCTACCCTCACCCTCTCTCAACCAGAGAGGAGACATCCATAAGCATAAGATTTTCTCAAGAATACCCATCATTTTCATAGAGAATAACATCATTAATTTGTTTTCATATCATGACGCCTTTATGATTAAGCATTCATAGATTTGTGGCAAAATATTTCCCCTTTTGTCATTTGTGATGAAATAAAATAAAAAAGTGAAAGCCAAAATCATTAAAGATACACTATAATGATTTATCTAAGTCTAAACTCTAAGGTTGAAGTGAAAATTCATGTAAATGTTATATCTATGAGTTGTGCCAAACTTATGAAAACCTTATTCCCTAATTCCTATATATAAGAAAAAGAAAAAGAAAGAAACATAAGGCCCAATGAATGGTAGCTCATGTATTCACTCCCTCTTTGGAAAATATATGAATATATACACTCCTAGTCACACTTGATCACATGTTTGTGATGGTTAAATCATGAAATCCTCTTTTCCCCGTGCATTTTCACTTCATCATTTAAGCACCTAATTGAGGATCTAGGGAATGTTTGTTGCCTAAGGGTTTCATGTCTACTCTTGGTTTACTTAGGTCACACTATTGTCAATTTATGTGACGGAGTGAAATACATAAGTTTGTGGAGTTATTAGAACAATGTATAAAGTTAGTCACCACACACACATGTATTATGTCTCATTGATCCACATGTATGGGTTGGATACTTATTGCTTGACAACTTTAATGGAGACTGCTTTATGGCTTTAATGGTATAGCTTACAAAATATCTTGTTAAACATTGTGATTCATCCTTTCTTTTTCCTCGAGACACTTGATAATATTGAAGTCACTCCCAATAATCCATGGAGATGGGGAGTATAAATCACTTGTGCTAGAAATAGAATTGACAAATATAGGTTTTCTATTTGCGATATTAGAGTCATAGACATTGGATACATGGTAGTAGTCCTCGATGTCAATTAACTAAAATTGTATTGTCATAATGCGAAAAGAGGTAAACATATTGGTAACCTTGATGTCCTGATCATTTCAAATAATAACCATTCCACCCAAGTATCTCTAAGAATCAATCACTACTACTTGGAAATTCCTCCCCCATTTGCTAATTATATGAGGTAGAACCTCACTTGATATTTTTGTTTCTTATATCAAAATTATTGATGGGTGCTCTGTGGACCATTTTTCTTTTAGGAGTCTTTGTTTTCCTTTACTATTGAGTCCCCTCATGTTCCATGAGACTATTTTCATCGAGAATTTACACAGAAAGGAAGTATAATGTGACTAAAAAAACATGTCTCAATATTTATGTGCTTGGACAATTCCACTTCATGACTCCTATACTTCCTTAACCTGGGACCGAATGGTGAACTTGATGGCCTTAAGGGAAATTGACCAATGAAAATCTTAAAAAGAGGTGTCTTTTGACTTTATCACATACAATTTAATATACTAAAAAAAATATCCATAACAATTTCATCAACCAATGAATCATTAAAAAAAAAATCCAAAACAATCTCATCAAGCAATGAATCATTGCATTATAAAATACAATCTATAAACCTTTTGGGAATGTTTTGCTAAACCATGGTAAAAAACCAACATATTTAATATTAATATTTAACAATAATATGGGCAATAACACGTTTTGATAAATTAAATAACATATTATCAAGCCTAAAAAATGTCACTAACAGAAAACTATAAAGAATGCAAATAATGGAAGTGACCAATCAAGGCCACCATAAGACAATTAATCTATTAGGACCAAGATTGATGGGGACAAAGATCTACAAAGGACAAAGGCAAACCTTATTTAACTTTATTGTTTTATTAGGTTCAAGATGAACGTTTCAAGATATAATGAAGAACATAATTAGTTTTATTGCATTAAGAAACCCCGAGCACATTCTATAACTTAGCAAGGAAGAGATGTATAATACCCATCCCAACGACACAACACATGGCATTAAGTTACTTTTTTATATATAATTTAAACTCCTATCATAAAATCACAAATTTAGCATGAATGGAATGTTTAAAATCCATTTTTATAGAAAAAAAAATATAAATTTTCTTATAGAAAAAAATACCAAAAACTAAATATATTTTTTTAGAAAATAAAAAAATACTAAAACTAAATATATATTAAAAAAAAAAAAAAACTAAAACATAAGCAAACTAAAATTTGAATTTGACACTCTTGTTCACTTTCAGAAACTCATATGGTGGAATGTGATCTCTTTATCCTCATCTTTAGCTTTTTCCTAAAAAATAAAAGCATACAAAAGTGGGAAAGAGCCATAAAGCATGGGGAAGCTTTTTCCTAAGCACAAAAGCATCTAAAAAGTGGAAAATGCCATTTTTATATGAGGAAATATTATTCGCCCAAAAGATTTTGCCCAAATTGAACTAATGAGGAATTTGGGAAATCTTCATAGCCTTCACTTTCCTATATATTGGAGGCTTGGCCATTGAGAAAATTATGAGAATTCTTGTATTGTCATGCTGCTGAGATCTATCTTGAGATGGAGAGTTTTGGAGCTAGGAGTTGGGGAGGTGTTGCTGCAACTACATATGATTGTTGTATCTTTCCTCCAACTCCTTTATTAATATAGATCAGTTGTTCTTCCTTCCATATGTTTCTATTCATTCTTTACTTATTCTATCTAACTAATGAATGTATGAGATTTTGGTTTATACTTATTTATTCAATAATATTTATATGTTTCTAATAGTTTCGATTATCAAGATATTATTCTATGAAGGTTGCTTTATTCTCTCTCTTATGTGTAGGACCAAGCTTTGGAGCTATCTAGGAGCGCTTCCTATCTATACTGAAAACTCCAAGAAGACCTGCATGCAAGGACTCACAAGAATTCCTTCTCTTTTTCTTAATCTATACTCTACATCTTGATTTACTAAGAATCTCAAGCATTAGAACAACCTTTCTCTTAATTGGTCTATCCTAGGTTTTCGAGATAAAGTGAGATGGTTTTATGTTCATCTAACCATGCATTAAATCCTACAGCAAAATGATAATTAGAAACTTTAATATATTTCACTATGTAAATGAAATTAGTAAAATGAACCCATAGAGGGGGTCATAAATGGAAATAAAATTAAAACTCTAAACAAGAAGCCAAAAGTGGATGTAACAATGGATGCAAAATTGGGAGTAGAAGTGGATGTTAAACTAGCCATAAAAACAAGATGCAAACAATGACACAAAAAGGGTTTTAAAGTAAAATTAAAAAAGGGTGCAACACTAGACACAAAGAAGGGAACAAAATAGGGCATATGAAAGGATACCCAATTGGGCGCAAACAAGGATGCAAAATAGGACACCAAAATGAGGATGCAAAACTTGGTGTAAAAAGGATGTAAGAAAAGACACAAAACAAGATGCAAAATGGGACTAAAAAAAGGTGAAACCAAGGATGTAAAAAATGATGCATAACTAGATGAAAATTCAAACTAAAATCTAGGTGCAAAATGAGATGCAAACGTGGACATAAAATGTGGAAAAAAAAAGGATGCAAATTTGGATGCCAAAAAGGATGTAAAATTAGATACCAAAAATGATGCAAATTTGAACATAAAAAATGGTGCAAAAATAGGCATAAAAATGGCTCAAATTTGGATGCAACATTAGATGTAAAATAAGGTGCAAAAAATCATTCAAAACTTGGTGCAAAAAAAAAAAATGCAAAAGTAGACGAAAAAATGGCTCAAAATTGAATGTAACAATAGACACAAAATGGGATGCAAAGGTGGATGCAACACATTGTTCAACATAGGATGCAAATTTATATGCCCAAAAGGATGCAAGAAATGGTGTTAAAAATGATGCTAAATTGGATGCAACAAATGATGCAAAATTAGATGCAAAATATGGTGCAAAATAGGATGCAAACAAGGGAGATAAATAAAATGCAAAAATGGATGCAAAATTTGGCACTAAATTACATTCAACATATGGTGCAAAATTGGATGGAAAAAATGGTGTAAAAAAAGGCAGAAAAACTGGCGCAAAAATAGATGTAAAAATAAGTACAAAATTAGAAGAAAAAAATGGCATAAGACCAGATGCAAAAATTGGCACAAACTGGATGTAATAAAAGGCACTAAATCAGATGCCAAAGATGGTGTAAAACTCGATGCAAATTATGATACAAAACTAGAAGCAAAGAATGCCACAAAAGAGGAAGCAAAAAATGATGCAAAAAATGGCACAAAAATAGAAGGAAAACATGTTGTAAAACCAAATGAAAATCTTGGTGCAAAAAATGATGGAAATTTTGGTGTAAAAAAAGATGCAAAATTTGGTGTAAAAAAAGATGCAAAATTTGGTGCAAAAAAGGACGCTTTAAAAATTGTACAATAGAGCCAGATTTAGCGCCAGGCTGCTCATCCCAATTGAGAAAAAAATGCACTAAAATCTGGTGCTAAATCTGGCGCAAATTGCCTGTTTTGTTGTAGTGCATGGACCGAAAAATCAACACGCGCAAAACCATGTGCGAAAACCATGCACAAAACCATAGGTAGGTACGCCCAACCTAATATAGGGTCCAAGTTCTTTTCCCCGTGGCGTTGCCCCGGACCTCGTAGAAGGGGACTAACCGCCCCCCTCAAACCCCCTGTGAACCCCCCGCTGCATAATCGGCGCAACGAAGGGGGGGATCCGCCCCCCCTCTAACCCCCCGGTTAACTAGGGTATCTAGTCGTGGAAAGAATATAACACAACCCAACATTCTCCCACTTGTTGTTTTCTTTCCACAGGGGGCCACATGAGAGCTTAGTCATTTATCTAGCCCTGTAATGCTCATTGTTTCTCTACACTAAGACAACTTGTCAGAGCTCATAGATTTTTTCAATGCATCTGTAGTATTCTTCAAAGTGTCCACCTTTACCAGTAACACCTTTTTGTCTTCTATCATATCCCTCACAAAGTGATACTGAACATCAATGTGCTTTGTCTTTGAAAGGTAAGCATGGTTCTTTGCCAAGAAAATTGTACTTTGGCTGTCACAGTCTATCCTTATTGCTCCTTGTACTAACCCCATACTTGAACACAATCTATGCAACCAAACTGCTTCCTTGCTTGCATGAGTGGCTGCCATGTATTCTACCTCTCTAGTTGATAGTGCCACTACAGATCATTTCTTACTCATCCAACTGACTACACCTCCAAATAGGTTAAACACATACGCACTTGTAGATCTTCTCTGACCCAGATCTCCAGCCCACTCTGCATCAACAAAGCCAGGAATATCCAAAATTCTATCGAATCTTGGTATTCCTTGGTAGCACAAACCATAACCACTAGTGCCACGCAAATACCTGAAAACGAGCTTCACTGCTGTCCAATGCTCCTTCCCTGGTTTTAACATAAACCTGCTCAATACTCCCACTGCATGTGCAATGTCTGGTCTAGTACAGACCATCACATACATCAGGCTATTGATTGCACTTGCATATGGAACACGAGACATGTCCTATTCCTCTTCTTGTGTCTTGGGACGCTGTTCAACAGATAACTTTACACCTACCGGAATAGTAACCTTCACCGGTTTACTATCCTGCATATTAAACCTCTGCAATATTGTCTCAACATACTTCCTATGGTTTAACCGGAGCTTCCTGTTTGCCCGATCTCTTTTAATTTCCATGCCCAAAATATAGTTTGCATCACCAAGATATTTCATGTCAAATTTCGAGGACAATTGGGTCTTCAAATCCTGGTTAATTTCTTTGTCGTTTCCAACCAGCAACATATCATCCACATACAAGACCAGATAAATAACATGATCACCAATTAATTTAAAATACACACAGTGATTTACTTTTCTTCTCGTGAAGCCAAGTCCCTGTGTAAATGTATCAAATTTCTGATACCACATCCTTGGTGACTGTTTTAACCCATACAAAGACTTCTTTCACTTGCATACCAGTTCTTTCTTACCATTCACCGCAAAACCTTCAGGTTGCTTCATGTAGATATCCTCTTCTAGATCCTCGTGAAGAAATGTTTTCTTCACATCCATCTGTTCTACCTCAAAATCAAAAGCAGCAGCAACATATAAAAGTAATCTAATAGATGCTACCTTGGCAACTGGAGAAAAAATATCACAACAATCAATTCCCGGCACCTGGGAATAACCTTTTGCTACCAACCGAGCTTTGTCTTTCTCCACCTTTCCTTTTGCATTTGTCTTCTTATTGAACACCCATTTGTTTCCAATGGGTTTCCTTCCAGGAAGAACTCCACCAGATCCCAAGCCTCATTTTTGTGCAAAGATGCCATTTCATCAACCATGGCCTCTTTCTAGAGTTTTCCATCATCTCAATCTACTTCTTCCTTCATAGTTTTGGGATCATCATCAGTAATAGAAAAAGAAAAATTTGAACAGAAAGTAGATGGACTACACCTTTCTGGTTGCCTTCTTTCTCGAACCGATCTTCTCACAACCGGAGTTTGTGGCTCTTCATCTTCTGATTCCTCTTCTGCTGTAGAGTCTGATTCTTCCTCCTTTAGCTCAAACTCTATCTTCTCAGGTTCCTTTGATGGGACTTCATGTTTAATAACATTTTTCACCTCTTTGAACACCACATCTCAGCTATACACAACCTTCCTTGTTACTGGGTTCCAAATCTTATAACCCTTTAAACCATCCTTATACCCAATAAAGATGCACTTTTCAGATTTACTATCCAACTTTGTTCTTTTCTCCTTTGGAACATGTACATATGCATCACATCCAAATACCCTCAGATGTGAAAGAGAGGGTTTCTTACCAGTCCATACCTCTTGTGGAGTCTTATCCTCCAACGCTGATGAAGGTAATATGTTGACCAGGTAACATGTTGTCTCCACCGCCTTTGCCCAGAATTCTTGTCCTAACCCAGCACCACTAAGCATGCTTCTTGCCCTTTCCATCAACGTCTTGTTCATTCTTTCTACAACTCCATTTTTCTCAGGTGTGTATGGAGTAGTCTTCTATCATGCTATACCACACTTCTTACAGAATTCATCAAATTCCTTGCTACAAAACTCTCCACCGTTATATGTCGTTAGCACCTTTATCTTCTTCTCTGTATGGTTTTCCACCAAAGCCTTAAATTCTTTAGATCTCTCAAATACTTCAGATTTCTTCTTGAGGAAATATATCCATGTATTCCTTGAGAAGTCATTTATAAATGATACATAGTACACATACTTACCCAGTGATGGAACCTTCACAAGTCCAAACACATCATCGTGCACAAGCTCTAATATCTGTTTCGCCCTCTTACAACTAGAGGGGAAATTCACTTGATTCTGCTTCCCATATACAAAATTTTCACAGAAATCAAAATCCAGAGAGTTATTAGTCACACCCTCTACCATACCTTTACCATGAAGTATTCGAAGGCCCTTCTCTCCAGTATGTCCAAGCCTTTGAGGCCATAGCATGGTCTTTTCTCCAGAGACCGCTAGATTTTCTACTCCACTTTCAGGAACCACAGAACTGTTGCACCCATCAATAACAATGCTACCTTGTAGCTTGTACAGAGTTCCAATCCGAACTCCCTGCATCAATACCAGTGCTCCCTGAACCATCTTGCAGGTATCATTCTCGAACACAGTTTTTACACCTGCATCATCCAACTTGCTTACAGAAATCAGATTTCTGGCCAATACAGTAATATGCAGAACACTAGGAAGTGTTCTAACCCTTCCACCTTGCAACTTCAACTTTATTTTTCCGCGACCAACGATTCTAGCCTTCTTATCATCTCCTAAGAAGACATCACCACCATTATATTTCTCATACTCACAAAATCACTCTCTATGGGGAGTGAAGTGAAAGGGTGCACCTGAGTCAATCAACCATGCCTCATGATCTACATGTGTACTTGAAGAAGCCAAGTATATATCCCCACCTTCATATGAGGTGGTTTTCACCTCTGCAGAAGGAGCATCATTAGGTCCCTTTCCTTTGTCAGGAGCTTTAGATTTACAGTCCCTTTTGTAGTTCCCTTCCTTTCCGCATTTCTAGCACACCTTTATATCTTTTCCTCAAGATTTAGATCTCCCTCTATGGCCTCTTTCATCAACCATGGCCTCTTTCCGAAGTTTTCCATCCTTTGAATATACTGCTTCCTTCATAGTTCTAGGATCATCATCAACAATAGATAAAACAAAATTTGAACAGAAAGTAGATGGACTATACCTTTTTGGCTGCCTTCTTTCTCGAACTGATCTTCTCACACCCAGAGTTTGTGGCTCTTCATCTTCTGATTCCTCCTCTACTGTAGAGTCTTATTCTTCCTCCTTTAGCTCAAACTCTATCTTCTCAGGTTCTTTTGGTTGGACTTCATGTTTAATAAAATCTTTCACCTCTCTGAACACCACATCTTGGCTATACACAACCTTCCTTGTTACTGGGTTCCAAAGCTTATAACCCTTTAAACCATCCTTATACGCAATAAAGATGCACTTTTCAAATTTACTATCCAACTTGGTTCATTTCTCCTTTGGAACATGTACATATGCATCACATCTAAATACCCTCAGATGTGAAAGAGAGGGTTTCTTACCAGTCCATACCTCTTGTGGAGTCTTATCCTCCAATGCTGATGAAGGTGATCTATTGACCAGGTAACATGCTGTCTCCACCGCCTCTACCCAGAATTCCTGTCCTAACCCATCACCACTGCACATTCTTCTTGCCCTTTCTATCAACGTCTTGTTCATTCTTTCTGCAACTCCATTTTGCTGAGGTGTATATGGAGTAGTCTTCTGTCATGCTATACCACACTTCTTACAGAATTCTTCAAATTCCTTACTGTAAAACTCTCCACTGTTATCTGTCCTCAACACCTTTATCTTATTCTCTATCTGGTTTTCCACCAGAGCCTTAAATTCTTTAAACCCGTCAAAGACTTTAGATTTCTTCTTAAGGAAATATATCCATGTATTCCTTAAGAAGTCATCTATAAATGATACATAGTACACAGACTTACCCAGTGATGGAACCTTCACAGGTCCAAAAACATTACTGTGCACAAGCTCTAATATCTGTTTCACCCTCTTACCACCAGAGGGGAAACTCACCCAATTCTGCTTCCCATATACACAATTTTCATAGAAATCAAAATCCAGAGACCTATTACTCATACCTTTTACCATACCTTTACCATGAGGTATTCGAAGGCCCTTCTCTCCAATATGTCCAAGCCTTTGATGCCATAGCATGGTCTTCTCTCCAGAGACCACTAGATTTTCTGCTCCACTTTCAGGAACCACAGAACTATTGCACCCATCAACAACAATGCTACCTTTTAGCTTGTACAGAGTTCCAATCCGAACTCCCCACATCAATACTAGTGTTCCCCGAACCATCTTGCAGGTATCCTTCTCAAACACTGTTTTTACACCTGCATCATCCAACTTGCTTACAGAAATCATATTTTTGGCCAATGCAGGAATATGTAGAACACCTGAAAGTGTTATAACCCTTCCACCTTGCAATTTCAACTTTATTTTTCCGCGACCAATGATTCTAGCCTTCCTATCATCCCCTAAGAAGACATCACCACCATCATATTTCTCATACTCGCAAAACCACTCTCTATGGGGAGTGAAGTGAAAAGATGCACTTGAGTGAATCAACCATGCCTCATGATCTACATGTGTATTGAAGAAGCCAAGTACACATCCCCACCTTCATCTGAGGTGGTTTTCGCCTCTGCAGAAGGAGCATAATTAGATCCCTTTCCTTTGTCAAGAGCTTTAGATTTATAGTCCCTTTTGTAGTGCCCTTCCTTTTCACATTTCCAGCACAACACCTTTACAGGTTTTCCTGGAGATTTAGATCTCCCACTCGATGAATTATTTTTATTTCTGTTCTGGGACCGTCCTCATACAGACAAGGCATCACTATTCTGGCTCTCCATATTTTTCCGTCTCATCTCCTCTGTCAGCAAGGATGAGACTATTTAATCAAAGTGCAAGGCAGTTGCATTGCTACCTATTGCAATAACCAGACTATCCCACGAATCTGGTAGAGAACACAACAAACTAATGCACTTAGCTTCATCTGAAATTTTGATATCAACAGACGATAACTGACTTACCTCAGTATTAAACGCATTTAGATGCTCTATCACTGAGTCTCCATCTTTCATCCTCAGGTTATACAACTTTTTCCATAGGAACAGTTTATTCACCAGAGACTTAGATTGGTACAAAGTCCCTAACTTGTCCCACAAAGCCTTCCCCGTAGCTTCCCCTGATACATTCAACAATACTGAATCTGAGACACACAATCATGTTGGGCTCTTTGCCTTCCAATCATACTTCTTCCATTCTTCATCGGACACTCCCGTTGGTTTAGTACTTGGATCTACCACGATCCACTGATCTTTATCCACCAAAATATCCTCCATCTTGAGTTTCCATAACTCAAAAATCTAACCATGAAATTTCTCGATCTCTATCTTTCCACTGCTCGCCATCTTCTTTCACTTCTAGAATCAATCCCGCAGATCTCCCACTGAACAGGGTCTACCATAAGCCTGAGGGAAACCCCTCAGCAACAAAGGCATCCCCTTGAAGCTAAAACAACTCTGATACCAAATGTAGGTTTTAACCCCATACAGAAATTACCTGGATACAAATTCTAAAACACAGAAAATAAATAATGCGAGAGCATAACACATAAAACACATGTACATAGAGATTTTCCCTTGGATCCAAAAACTGGGACTACCAGCTTGATTTTTCATTATGTTCCTTTCAATGCTACAATACATATTTATACATGCCGAAGCATCCAATACCATGGACCGAAAACCATCGCGTCCAAAACCATGGACCGAAAACCATCGCATCCAAAACCATGTGTGAAAATCATGCACAAAGCCATAGGTAGGTCCACCCAACCTAATATAGGGTCCATTTTTTTTTTTATCGGGGTGCTACCCCGAACCCCGTAGAGTGGGGCTACCTGCCCCCCTCAAACCCCCAGACAGGGGGGGCTGCCACCCCCCACTATGCAATCGGCGCAACGACCCTGGTTCACTACGTCAGCTAGTCGCGGAAAGAATAACACAACCCAACAAGAGATGTGTCATCTTATTTGAGCTGACATGACTACATTTTATTTATTTTGCTGGACAATTTCTTCAAGAGGATTGTGCTTGTCTTTGGAGGGTTGTTAGACATTTTTATAGACTTGTATACATTACACATAGGCTCAAGAAGAGATTCTTCATACATGACATTGACTCTTTGAATTATTAATAAATCCTAAGGCTCTCAATGGGAGCCACTAACAAATAAAATTCTTGATCATGAAACCCATGCAGCAAGGCATACAAAAATAATTTTATTTCTTTCATTTCATTGTTTACAAAGATCATGTCATTATGAAGACTGAAGCTAGTTACACTTTCTTCAACACTCCCTCTTAACTAGGGAGGTATTCATAATGGTACTTGGTCATTCTCAATCTGAATAATTTCTCATAAGAAGAATTAGATTGGTAATCCCATCTATATAGCATCATATAAACCAACATCGTCATAGTGCAAGGCAATGACTGAAAACTCCATATCTCCACGAGATAATGAGCTACAATCCTTGCGAGACCAATGATTATAGACACATTCATCATTATCTCTCAAGGTACATACCCACCTAGGTGTTCACTGAGTATGACCTTCTACGCCTATTCTTATATTGGGTTCCCAACCCTCAAAGTATATCGGTCCTCTTGGCTACTCTTATCTTGGATTCCCTACACATCCTCAAAAAGCATCGGATGCCACATGATTACCCAATCCTCCATTCTTTCTTCCCAAATGAAGACAATAATGTTGTGTTACAGTTACAAATATGGCTAAATTACAATAAAAATTCTGAATTCAAATTAGTCTTAAGGTTTAGAATTCCATCAATTTAAGTTTTATTGATTGGTAAAGTCCTGATCTGTGCAATTAAAGAGCAAGGCCTTGATTTCAATGTCTATGAAAACATAGCTTTTAAAAACTATAGTTGCAAAGGAAACATCGTAAGGCATAAATTTGAGAAGAATCGTGACATATTTGATCACTGAATATAAAAATTAGTGAACAAAATTCCATTCAAAGCTAGAAGATAAAGATAAATCGCTTACATTATGCCAAATTTACAGATTCTATACCCTTTCCAACATAGATTGCCTTGCAATCTTCAAAGATGCTCTTTCAAGTTCTAATAGCAAATATTTGATAAAAAAGATGCAATTTTTTTCAATATTGAATTGTCTCACTTGATCAAAAGCTTATAGTCTTTTACCACTTGCTCTTAAGGTGATTGGATTTGGCTTTGCTTGTCCTTGCTTAAATTATTTTGGGCATTTGGACTCGTTTGTGACATAGGAGGTTTATTCAAAGATTTTTTCCAAAATGAAAAATTCAAAATTTACCATTAGATGAACTAGTTTAAAGCAGATCTACGAAATAGATATATCAATAAAGCCAATCACTCACATAGCAACTTTACATTGTTTGATAGAAGAGAAGTGGATATTTTGTTGAGCATTGATTAAATAATTCTTCTAGCTAACATAACAACTTTAATTCACTATTCAGAGTTACCATGGTGAACTCTTATGGTAGCAACCACGAGATTTCCTTTATTCAACATGATATTATGCGAGACTTGGCTATGTATTTGATGAGGAAAGGGCCTATAAATAAACGAAAAAGGCTTTTTATGCCTCAAAAAGTAGACTCTATTCCCAAAAAGTGGAAAAAGGCTACGAAGTGTACACTTGATGCTAAAATTGTTTCCTTCCACACAGTTTTGGTGCATATTTCTTTCTCCTCTCCTAGTCATTTTTGACCATTTTTCAATATTGAACAGTCTCACTTGATCAAAAGCTTGCAATCTTTTACATTCTACCTACACATAATTTGATTTTGAATGTGTTGATTTCTGCATTATTGTATGTCAAGGTCCAATGGAGGAGAAGGATTGGTGTCATACATAGATTTCATAATTATCGTTAAGTTACTCGAACATAATTTCTGATACATGAAAAAAAATAAAAAAAAAAACAAAACTCTACATGTGCATTTTTGTACATGCTCTGCTTCAAGCAAATAAATTTCAATTCCTGCTTCACATTGTTCAATCCACATTCTTTGGAAAATTTATGAGATTGCACCATGATGCATGGGTATCCATCTTAGCTAAGGCAAGGGAGTCAACCCCACGAAGTTGCTTTGCAATTTTATTATATGTAGTTTCTAATGCTTGGAAATGGCCACACCAAGGTGGGTATATCTACCAAGAACAAAAAATTGTCAAACAAAGATAAATAGATTGACTTGAGAAAAGCCATATGAAAGTCCCTTCTGATTTTTAAGGACGTCAAACCTGGATTACCAATATGAATAACACAACCAACTTCAATTGCAATACAATAAAAAGCTAGAAGTTTGAGTGACAAATAATCAAAAGTCTCATAACTTCAATAATCAATTACAATAAAATAAAGAGCTAAAACTTTTGAATGTTACTCATGAAAAATCAATGAATGGTTTCAGACTCTGCTAATGGTTTGATTGGTTGTTAATCAATTTTAGGATAGATTTACTATTGTGGAAAAAATCTCATAGGTATCCATCTGATGATTCAACAGGGATTAACTTGCCACACCATGTCTCTCTATTTTCCGCATGCACTTCACAATCAGTTGCAACTGAAGAGGTTTTACTTTACATGTTTCTCTATGAAACTCCTACACACGTTCAAAGAATAGGAAGGTATATATAATTACAACACGCCTACTAGTTAGCGAAGAGTCTTGACTCTGTAGTATATCATGATATTGAGTAGGTTGAATGCCTAGGTCCAATCCTTTCACAACAGAGCAGTAGCAGTACAATCTTAGGAATGGATGAATCATGAGAAAGGTTACTCTTACATAAAGGAAACTATGGCTCTACCATACCCCCTAAATGTTTTCACAATAAGTTGGGTTCAATTTTGTTGCTTAAAAAACTTGATGTAATTTGATAATACATGGTTGATTTGAGCCTAGTAGACTATTATCGTATAATATTGATAATGGGTGGAGTGTCCACTTAAAATATTTGTGAGAAAAATTTAATCAACGAAAGAGTATTTAATCTATAAAAAAAGGCTATTAACTACTCTCATTTATTTTAATCTACAAAACCTGGATTATGAATATGAATAACACATTCAAACCAATGAAAACTACATAAAATTTGGGAATAATTAACACATAATAGCATATAAACAATGGTATCATTGTTTCAGTGACATCTATCAAAACTGTACACATTCTAGCTTTCACATTCCAACTTCCAATTAAGAAACAATCAAGGTAAAACATAATTAGTTCCAAGCAATTTGATGGAAATGGCATTCTACTTGTGGGTGGTAGACATGTAGTTCACTTGCAACATTTTTGGTGGTACAACAGTGCTAAACTATACCTTTGGGATGGTCTCTAGATCACAATGGATGGAACTTCATTATATTTTTGTGCGATATGGGGAGGCATCTGGGTTGGTGCTCAATGGTAGTAAGTTGTTGCTTCTCTTTTCAAATGGTGATAGGAAGGAGATAGATTTCATTGTAGGTATTTTTGGTGTTGGTTCCAAACCACTATTCGATGGATTCACATACCTGGGCTTCATATTAAATCCAAACAATTATAGGCCGGTATATTGGATTTGGCTTCTAGAAAAATTTCAATATAGATTGAATGGTTGGACTCATAGGTGGCTTTCCTTAGGAGGGAGATATACTCTCATACAAGATGTTCTACAACAAATCTCTATATATTGGGCCCATATTTTTCCACTTTCATCATCAATTATTCTGAGAATCTAGTTTATACTCTCTCGCTTCCTATGGTCGGGTACTGGAGAGTCACAAAAATATCATTTGATAAATTGGGAAATGATCATTCATCCGAAGGAATGTGGAGGTTGGGGCATCTTGGATACGAGAGTCTTTGGGTGGGCTCTATATGCTGAAGGTATATGGAGGGATATCATTTTGGCGAAGTACCTAAAAGGGAAGAGCATATTTGATTAGTACAAAGGGGGTAATATAGGAATCAAATATGGATCTTACATTTGGTTGAGTTTTCACAAAGTGAAATGTTGGTTTTTACAAAGGCTCATATGGTCATTTTGCAAGGAAAATCACATTTTAATCGGGATTAACCAAGTTTTGGGTGTCAATTCAACTTCACAACTACAAGAGGATACCATAGATGTTCTTCATGTCAGGGGTTACATTTTCTTGGAACAGGTCATTCAGCATTGGAGCGACCAATATCCAATCTGGAAAGAGGCAGCAGAAATTGGCTTAAAAGGTCATCGAGCAGTCGATTGGAATTAATTTGTATAGGATCTTAGACAAGCGGGTCTTTGCAGAGCTGAGAGGGGGGACTTTCTCACATGGGCTAGGAAACTTTACCTAGGAGCTATGGTGGTTACGAACATATACAGGTATATTATGTGCACTAAATTTTCTTTAACTAACCCATGTTGGTTTAAGAAAGTGTGGAAGTGGAGGGTTCCCATGAAGATAATCCTCTTCACATGGTTGGCTTGGCATAATAAAATACCGACTTGGGAAAACCTTTGCAGGAGGGGATTCGAAGGTCCTGGATGGTGCCCACTATGTCGAGAGTCAATTGAAATAGAACTACATCTTTTCCTACAATGCACGACAACCTCACAGGTATGGCTATGGGTTCTACAACTTTATCACCTTCCTTATAGACAGTTTCTCTCGGTTGAAAAATTCCTTTGTTGGTGGGTCTCGATGGGGGGTCAACATAAGTTAATTCCTTTATTGTTATTCTCGGAGATCTCGCGAATAAGGAACTTTTACATTTTTGAGGGTATTCCTATTAATGTACACATAATCTGCTACAACATTGGGACATGGATGGACACACAAGTGGATTGCACTCCGACCATCAAAGATTTACATGTTCAGATTATTCCCCCACATATATGGTTTCCTGTAGGTTTTTTTGATGGAGCTGCACAGGGTGGCTTCTGTGGTTGTGGGGCATGGCTCATAATTTGCAATATGACACATTACAAATTAATTTGGCATGGTGGTCGCGGTACAAATACTAGAGCCGAGATATTGGCACTATGGGGATTGCTCTGGTTTGCCAAGAAGAGGCTTCTGGACTGCATTCATATATATGGAGATTCAAAGTCTCTCATTGATGGTGTTCTGGGGCACTCTAATTTCGCTCCACCAAACCTTTGTTGTTGGTTGGATTGTATTAGATCTCTTAAACTATCAATCTGGAATATAACTTTCCAACACATCTTTTGAGAATCAAACATGGTTATCGGTTCTCTATCAAAAGATGGTCTTAATGTTGTTGTTGGCGTTTTGAGTTTCAAGTATATTGAGGATAACATAACTAAGGATGAGGGTGAAATTCTCGAAAAAATTACCACAGAAAGCAATCTCTGCAAGAGAAACCCTATTCTAGAGAAAGGAGAGGGGAATACGCCTCTGCTTTAACCCTCCATTCTTGCTTGGCCGTAGGTTCCTTCAAGGTGTAATTTGTAAGTTATCGTATACAGTTTACCCAATTTGTCCTGTAATCTCAAAACCATGCTAGAAGCTATAGAACGTGTTTGTGCACAATCCATCATTGTTGTTCACTTTTGGCCAGTTCGAGAAATAATTTAACTGATTATGGGTTTTCTTTTAACTATTAATCATAGTTCACTTTTGGCCACTTCAGAAACAAAAGAAGAAATATTGGGCTACTATTTTCATATATGCATAAAACCTAATTCTTCTAACGTTTTCTTTTAATTACCAGAATATTAAAAATACAGAGTCTGAGGTCCATCCCACGATCGGGAACAAAGAAGGAGAGTCGAATTCCATATGCCTCAATAGCGTCATTGTCCTCTTTCTTATACACACTCATATAATGCGAACACTGCAAATTCTTCAAGCTTCGTTTCCCACCCTCTGGAAAATTGTGGTGCAACAACCCAACAAGGAAGAGGAGCTTCGAACCTACTCCCTTAGCCCATCAAATGCAGGGAAAATTCCGTACAAATCCTAGAAATGCACAAAAAAGGTATTGGTGAGTACACTACACTAGATATGTGGTTAAAAAACTTTCAACCTAAATACCTAGATAGCATGGATTATGAACGATTGAAGCAGAATGCAATATCACCACAAGAAATCATCATCATTTAGTTTGGGAGAGGCGATGAGAGCGGCATAGAGTCGAGGCGATCTTCTTCGCAAGAAGAAGAATAAATTTTGGTCAGTGGTCTCCGCATTTGAACAAGGAGAGGACAGCCATAGAGGAGCCAGCGGCAGCTAACCTCGCTTTGTAGCGCTGCCACGTAGTTGGATGGCAACAACCGTCCATGTCCTCCACCCGAGATAGAAATACCTTGCTGTTCCCTTCAGATTCTCGCTCAGAAACATGTACCGGAAGTGCTACGTCAGTGTTCATACACAACTCAGAATACTTCTGGGAGCAATTGAGAAGAAGAATGGTATTGTGGGGTGTGGGGTGAAGGAGAGAATCTGGTGAAAAAGATCGATAATATGAGATGGGATTGAGAGAAGAGAAAGTATACATGGAGGGATCTGAGATTGTCATATCGTCTGATAATTGCTCATTCATATCTTTCTATTTTCCTGTTAACCGTCCTGACTTTTCTCTAACGAACCTCCTCTTTTTACAATAGCAATTAACTACATAACACAAAATATTGTTCGGCGACACTTGAGATGATAATAATCCAAGGGATGGTATTAGTTTAATCGTCTAATACAATGATCCAATGGCTCACGACGACACGCCGTGGCAACGAAAGGGACTAATTCTCAGAGGAAACTCCTTATGACACGATTATTCAAAAAAATTAAGATTAATGAAGATTTACAAATATTTATTTATAAATTGAATAGTTCAAAAAACAAATTCAATATTTATCCTATTTCTTGTTTTTTGGTAGGTAAGCATCCACGGGGGATTTGAACCAGTGACCTATCACAAGGAGTGCCTTAACAGTGCACCCATTCACCGTCAATCCAAAGCCCCATGGGCAATATTTATCCTATTTCAATATAGAACCAAATAACAAATTAAAAAATTTATAACAAATTAAAATTAAAATATTTCAAAAAAAAAAAAATTATAAAATATAAAAAAATTATTTTGAAATATAGAACCAAATAACAAATTATAATATTTATAACAAATTAAAATTAAAATATTTCAAAAAAAAATTATAAAATAAAATAAATTTATTTTTTCAAAACTAACTAAAACAAGAATCAATTACTATATAATCATAAATTCATAAATTAATTAATTGATTTACGTGGGATATAAATATTCAAAAATAAAAATAAAATAATTTTATAATATATATATATATATATATATATATATATATATATATATTCTTTTTCAAAATTAATAAAGATAAAAAATCAATCCTTATAATTTTAAATTAATTATTATTCATTTTGTGAAATGTGAATTAATTGCTTTAATTTGGATATAACTTTCATCAAATTTCATGAGAAGAAATTAATGCGGGAGTCAATGACAAAGTTATAACATACACTCTAACTCCTACCTAGGCCAAGTGCAAGATGAAACTCGACCTACCATCCTTAACGGATAGTTATGAGAGAGATAGCATTGCAAAAATAAAATTCAATACGTGCACCACGAACCAGAAGTGAGAATTTGCTTTCCTCAACCACTGATAGATTCATGAAGCAATAGGAACTGCACAGGAAGGTCTCCACTCGATAAAAAAAAAGAACAACAAGTCTATCATCCTCAAAATTGATATATCATAAGCTTTTATCGTGCAAGTTGGACATACCTTTAGCTTATCGTTACTCATATCAGTTTCCCTCATATTTCCATTAATTGGATCATGTGTTGGTTCACTTCTGCATCCTATAGCATCCTTATCAATGGGGTTGCATCAAGTTTTTCCCATGCTGAGTGGGGTCTGAGATAGGGATGCCCTTTACCCCCCCCGCTATTTCTTTTGATCATGGAAGGATTAAGTAGACTGTTAATAAATGCTCGTGCAGAAGGGTCTCTGGGAGGGGTAATGATATTTGATGTGTCTTATCTCTCACATCTATTGTTTGTAGATGATGTGCTTATTTTTTTAAATGGTTCATTCCGTGATACCACTTGTTTCAAGAAAATTCTATCACTATTTTGTAAAGCTACAAGTATGGAGCCCAATTACAACAAATCCACCATCATTTTAGTGTCTTGCCTCCAAAATGAGGAAAGATATGCTTTACAACAATTTGATTTTGTCAGACAAGAGATGGAGACTGGTCTCAAATACCTTGGGTTCAGGCTCAAGCCAAATGGATATCGTATCGCTGATTGGTCTTGGCTCATTGCAAAAATTGAAGGTCACATAAATATTTGGCAGCAGAGATGGCTCTCTAGGGTTGGAAGAATCACCCTGATTAAATTTGTGCTGGAGGCCATTCTGGTTTATTGGATGACTCTCACTTGGATTCCAAAAGGTATCATCGATAGGTTCCTATGGCGGGGGAAAAATGTGGGGAAAAATTTTGCTTGGGCTCGCTGGGAGAGGATAGGGAAACCTAAGAAATGGGGTGGTTGGGGTATAAAGGACCTCCATGTTTTTTCAAAGGCACTGGCAGCTAAGATGGGATGGAAAATTATCAAGTCAGAGAGCTTATGGAAAGAGGTGGTCTATTATAAATATATTCATCCCCTATCTATAATTGACTGGATTCAAAGGCCCGCCCAATGCTTATATGGTGCATCAATCATATGGAAGGCCATCTCGCAGTCATTAAGAATTATAAAGGATGGCTTGGCCTGGCGTATTGGGAATGATGAGCAGGTTAGACTGGGTTTTTATGCCTAGTCTGGATGTGGGAACGCACACATACTCCCACCGGCTTTGCGATGATTCCTATTAGTGGCTGGCGTCACCCAGATTTACCACATCACTGATGACAGACATCCAAACTGGACATTGTAGAAATGGCTGGACTCTCGAGATCTTGGCATTTAAATCGATGCCATGTAAATTCTGATATTTGCTTCCTCCAGAGCTCCTCCGGGATATTTATAGGAGCTCCGGAGGAAGCAAATATCAGAATTACTACGCTTGATGATGAAATCATCTAGGCCTCAACTCCTCATGGTCGATATACACCAAAGGATGGGTATGCAACTCATATGTATGCTCACGACCCGTGGGATGCTTGTTGGTGGTGGCGCCCTCTATGGAAACTAAAAGCGCCCCACAAAACGTGGCTGCTCATGTGGTGTATTCTAGTGAATAAAGTACCCACAGAGGTAAAAAATATGCGACGTGCCTTTCATGGTTCATCCAGATGCTATCGCTGCCATGCAAACGCTGAGGATATTGATCACTTACTCCTTCACTGCCCGTTTTCTGGTCAAGTATGGACCCATATTACAACCACTCTCAACATTTCCCACAAATGGGAAGGTCCACATATCCCTGATGCCTAGTACTGTTGGTGGACATAGGCTACCACTCAAAAAGTCAGAAACCTCCATTTGATTGTAAGTTGGGGCATTTGGTTGAACATGAATGGTTGTATATTCTAGGATGGCATGACCCATTGGCCACCCACTTGCAACTATATTGGTACCATATAAATCCTGATTCCGGATGATCCTGAACAACACCATGCTCGGGTCATCACTCGAGAAGTTATAGATAAGAACATCCCTTCGGATTATTTCGATGGGTCTGCTCAGGCCGCGGGCTATGTGGGGGGGATGTTACTCCATATAAATGAACATCTATTTTTCAAAATCAAAGTGGGCTTAGGGAGAGTCACAAACAACTATGTTGAACTTAGCAGCCTATGACACCTTCTCATCTTTGCTCTGGAACAAAACTGCCACAGGATTCATATTTTTGGGGACTCTCAGCTTGTTATAAATTGGACCAACTTTGCATATCATTGCCACTTGCACATAGTTAGGGGTCTATTGGATGAAGTCATCACTCTAAAATCACAATTTGATTTTATTGTATGCTCTCATATATACAGGGAAATGAATGTGGTTGCTGATGTTATATCCAAAGAGGCTGCGCATCAAATAAGGGGGTAGTCGCTGATACAAGAATTAAGAGATAGAGCCTTTTTCCAGTTCTTTCATCGTCCATTCATATATTTGGATGGAATCATTTTGGAATGATCTTCATAAATATCATTCAACATATTTTTTCTTTTTTGTTTATTTACAACTTTGATTATTGAACAAACTATGCATTTATCGTTTTTTCTTTTATGTAAATATTATGCTGATATTGTAAATATTGAACTATGACTGTAACTGATTCTGAATGAGTTTCCCATTTTCCTAGTGACTGCATATCATACATGCTGATGGTGCAACATATAATTTTCTAAAATTACATTTTTTCTTGGGATATATATATATATATATATTTGGTTTTGGATTTTTAATTTAGTTAATATTTTATTTAAGTACAATTAATTTTTTAAAACAAATTACTATATTTCTTAATAAAAAGATATATATATATATATATTTTTTTAAAGTTTAAAAGAAAAATGAAATAATTTTCTTTATTTGATTTAATAGAGGTTCACCATGAGAAACCATATTCATCATGTCAATATAAAACTCCTAATTTATTTATTTATTGGTTATAATTTAGTTGTTTTCAGTTTTGGAATTTTCTGGGCATATTTCTAGTCAAATTTGCCCCAAATTTAAAATGCATTTTAAATAAAATCAATTTTTTTGAAAATTTATTTCACTAAATCCCTAAGAAAAACTTTGAAACCTAAAATAATTAAAAAACAAAGTTTTTACCATAGAAAATATTCATAATAAACATGTTACCCTTGTAGATAACTTTTTTTTTGCTAAAGCAAGAGACGGTCCTTCTATTCACTTAGGAAAAAATTACAAATTTTACACAGGATACAACGAACTCCCACAAAGGGAGAGTGAAAACACAGAGGTTCAGACTCCCACAAAGGGAGAGTGAAAAAACTCCAAGATCCGACAAAACCTCCAAAACACAAAAAGGAACAAAGTCGGGACTGCCCTGGAACCGAAAGCAGGCAAGTGAAAACAAAGTCTGCTCCCCAAAACCCACCGAAGATCTGACTCCTAGCAATTTAGCGGTCAAAAAAGAACTCGCGTGGAGGCCAATCCCGCGGTAAAACCCTAAGTAGCCTGATCAACGTTGACTGTTGATATGATACTTCACATCCAACGACTGGTGTCCAAATCACGCGGCTTAAAAGCCCGCAGAATAATGCGCGATGAAGGTGGTTTACTTTTCCCAACCTCCGCCACGTGTTGCCTCCTGAGTGGAATCACTAGCTTTTGGAAAAAATCGACTTTGGTTTAGATAGCGTCGGATGTGGATGGTAAACCACTAGTGGCTTTGTCCTGTCGGGTCCATTAACATGCACACCAAAAGGTGGCTGTAGATCTGCCTTCTCCAGATCCGACGGCCACAAAACAAATCGGACCTCACAACCGCTCATGTAATACCTAGCAAAGAAGGCGGTAAACCCTGTTCTCCCCCTCCATGCATCATAAGCTGAATGGCATAGCTTTTCATCCGAGAAAACCATAGAGGGCGCCCAGAGCAGGTGGTATATCTCAAGCAGTTTTTGACCTCGGTAATATCTTCCTTTGACCTTTGCTGTCTTGTACGAGGAAAACCAGGCAAGAAGGATGGCCTCCTACATGGAATGTCACATGGAATCCCTTCTCCTATGAGCAGATAACTACTGTCTCAATTTCTGCCTTTGTTTCTAGAAGCACCCTTGGAGAACCAACAGTGCAAATCCTTTGAAAGACTATCTGAAGTGAACTTATTCATCATTGACATGAGATAAGATTCCGTCTCTTGAATTTTCCTGAAACTGTTGTCTGTCACTGAGGGCCCGGGATGAGCATTCCTTCTTCATCCTGTCATCCGTTACCTCCTCCCACCAGCAGCACAAGTCGATATGTTTGTTTCGAACCCCCTCATTGGCAAGCCAGTCTGCAACTTTGTTGGCTTCCCTGTGGACATGCACCAGCCTAAGAGTTCGTAACACCCTTAGGTGTGATTGGATTCTTTGGTAGACTTGCAGAAGCCGCCAGTGGCCTGAGATTTTCTCAGGTGCAGCGCCAGCATTAACCCTCTTCACCGAATTTATGACTAATTCCGAGTCAGCCTCAATGATGACATTGTGAATGTTGTGCTTGAGCAGTATTTCCAAGCATAGTTCCATCACCATGAGCTCAGCCATATTGTTGGTTGCTTTTCCTAGATAACTATGGAAGATGACCAGAATGTTTCCTTCCTCGTCCCTCAAGACCCCTCCATAACCTGCTTCACCCGGATTTCCTTTAGAGGCCCCATCAATGTTAAATTTTAAAAAACCATGAGAAGGGGGATGCCAGGAAGCTTTTCCAGCAGAGGTATTCTTGTTGATCTGCATAGAACACTGAGGGAGATGGACCTTAAGCTCTAACTTTTCTAGGATTCTGGCCTCTCTTTTTCCTATGAGTTTTCCAGTATCAGCACCTCCCAAGATATGCACAGACTCTTTGAGTTGTTTAAGGATTAGCTTTAGAATGCTGCTCACCGGGCTCGCCTTATCCTTGAAAATCCTGTTATTGCGCTCCTTCCAAACATTCCAGATTAAGAACCCTGGGGTCAGTGCCCAGGCGGAGGTTATTATCTCATTCTCAATTTTTTTTTTCCTCCAATTTATCAATGTAGCAATGATGTCATTTACATTTCTATCTATTTTCTCAAAGACATCACCAACCCAGTGCCAAAGTATTGTGGTGAATGAGCATCTGTTCAGGAGATGATTGGTGGTTTCTTCCTGTTGTCCACATAGGTGACATCTTGAGGGGCCAACAAAGCCTCTTTTCCTAAGGTTATCCCATGTCAGAATCTTGCCCTGTAGAACCAGCCACTTGAACAGTTTGACTTTCATCCAATGAGGATTATCCCAGAGTTCTTTCCACTTTTTATCAGTGTTTGGATAGTTAAGTCCTGTGTCTATCCTTTTGGCCTCCTTAAGGGTGAAGAGACCTGTCTTATTCTTTCCCCATCTTAATTGATCTTCCAAGGTTGAGGTTAAGATTTGCCTCTTTTCCAAAAGACCATTAAGGGCTATAGCTTGAGTTTGCATCCTGCCCCTTTCTCTGTAATCTGGAAGTTTCCATATTCTCCATTTCTCATTGTTCCTTGAGTGATCCCAATAGTCCCTTACCTTCCTTAAACCTTTGTTGATGGTATCTGTGTGAATGTCTGCTAAATATTCACTGCAGAGATTTTCCTCCTGCTGCCAATTGTCCTCCCAGAACCAGGCAAAATTTCCATTTCTGATCTCCTAGAAACTATGATTTTGGACTAGGGCCCTGTTCTCCCAAGCTCTATTCCAAATTGAAGAACCTTTTACTTGTCTTGTCATTCTTATGAGGTTCTTCTCCTGCCAATCTCTTGCATACTTTTGCTTCCATAGTTTTTCCCAGGGGGCTTGAATTTCCTTTAGCCATCTCCACCAGATTTTGGCTCCTAGCACTCTGTTAAGAATTCCTGGGTCATGAAGACCCAAGCCACCATGGGATTTTGGTTTGCATACCCTATCCCATGCCACTAGGGCCCATTTCTTCTTTTCTTCACCTTTCCCCCAGAGAAAGTCTCTTTGAATGTTTCTTATATTAGTAATTACACCAGTTGGTGCTGGAATGGCTGATAGCATATAGATAGGGATACTTTGGAGGATAGCCTTAGTTAGAATCAGCCTCCCTGCTAGATTTAGGGCTCTATTTTTCCATTTGCTAATCTTATCTTTTAGCTTATTTAGAACAAGCTCCTAGATTTCCTTGTGTAACGGTTTGTCAGTGAGGGGAACTCCCAGGTACTTCGCAGGCAATGACTCTCTTTGAAAGCCCAAAATCCTGGAAAGATTTCTCTGAATCAAAATATCTGTGTTGAAAAAGAAAATCTTTGATTTAGTGAGACTTACCTCTGTGCCTGCTGCCATGGCAAACTCACTCAATATCTACTTAAATGCTCTGGCTTCCTTGACTGTGGGTGTGCCTTGAAGCATAGTGTCATCTACAAATTGTTGATGTGTCACCATGTCCCCACCTTGAGTGAGTCTCAGACCCTGAATTCTTCCTTCCCCCTTAGTATCTTTGATTGCTCTTACTAATCCTTTCGTCATTAGAATGAAAAGGAAAGGAGAGAGAGGATCCCCTTGCCTGAGTCCTCTCGTAGGCTTGAAGGTTTTGGAGGGAGAGCCATTGAGAAGAATTGAATAGCTGGCAGTGGTAACTAGCACCATGACCCACTTGATGCAATTGTGATTAAAGCCATAGGCTTTTAGAATTGCTCTTATGAACAACCAGCTAAGTTTATCATAGGCCTTTTCTATGTTCAGCTGAATTATCATCCTTGCCTGTTTATTAGTATCGAGTAAATGAACCACTTCATGTGCTTGAATTACGTTATTAAGAATTTGTCTTCCTTCCACATAGCCCGTTTTCTCCTCTGACACTAGGGTAGGGAGGAGTGGTTTGAGATGGTTGGCAATTACTTTGGATATTATTTTATACACCACATTGCATAAAGCTATAGGTCTAAATCTGTCTGGAGAGGTGGCCCTTTCCTGTTTGGGGATTAAGGCTATGAAAGATTCATTGAGCGCCTTCAAGACCGTCTTAAATCTTCGAGAGTCTTCCACAACCTCCAGAATATCTTGTTTTACTATCCTCCAACAAGCTTTGAAAAAGTCCACATTGAATCCATCCGGGCCTGGTGCTTTCCCATTGTGCATCTCTGTAATGACTTCCTCAATCTCTTCCTCTGTTACTGGTCTGTTGAGATTGTAATTGTCATCTCTAGAAACCAATTTAGGAATGTATTGAGTAAATCTTTTCGTAAACTGATATCTATCTTCCATGGTTTCCTCTGCAATTCTCTGAAAATGCTGGACTAGAACCTCTTCCATCTCTTCATGAGTGTTTCTTTCTATTCCATGCTGATCTGTGAGTTTCACAATTCTGTTGTTGTTTCTGTGAGCTATGGTGGATCTGTGGAAGAATTTGGTGTTTCTCTCCCCTTCCTTAATCCATTGTACTCTGGATTTCTATCTCTAGAATATTTCCTCTTGTAGACATCTGTTTTCCCAATCATGCTGGAGTGACTCTGCCATCTCTTTCCTTTCATCTGTATAGCCTTCTGTGATAAGAATTTGGTTTATTTCCTTTAGTTTCTTTTCCACATCTCCTTTAGCTTTGAAGATATTTCCAAATTCCTTTTTATTCCACTCTTTGAGCCTGCCTTTAATGTGCTTGAGCCTGCTGTGTAGAAGGAACATCTTTGTACCTTGAAGGGGTAGCTCTTCCTTCCACCATTTTTCAATGTTTGTGAGGAAATTTGAGTGTGTGAGCCAAGCATTCTCAAACCTGAATGGGGAGTTCCTCGGTTTACCAAATAGAGAAGCTTCCAATTGGATAGGCCAGTGGTCTGAACCTCCAAAAGGTAGGATGAGCGCATTCAAGCTACTTCCCATGAGAAGAAGTTCCTCTGAGATAATGAATCTGTCTAATTTTGAGGCTACTTGGGTAGGGCCGCCCCTTTTGTTATTCCAAGTGAATATTCCATTGCTGGTTTCCATGTCAACCAATTTCATATTGGTGATGAAGTTCTAGAAGGCAACTGAATCCCTACCAAGAGTTCTAGTACCTCCTTTCTTCTTTGTGAGTGATTTTGTCATGTTAAAATCACCTCCTAGAATCCAAGGTAGAGTTGGGTATCTTTTCTTCATATCCTCCAGAGTGGTGAGGAGTCGAAGTTTGTCCTCCATTGGCTAAGGACCGTAGACATTGGTGATCATGTAACATTTCCTATCACCCACTGGTTGGAAAATCAAAGAGAGGTGATGTCTGGAAGCCTCTGCATCAATCACACCAAATTTCTGTGGATCCCATAGAGTGAGAATGCCACTAGCAGATTTATTTGCTTTAACTTCAAGGTATTCATATCTATTTAACCATTTGTTATGTTTTTCTCTGATCTTCTCCACTGAGCATTTTGTTTCCTGTATGAATACTATGTCAGGTTTTTCCTCTTTGATTATGTTACCTAGATTCCTCTGTTTTCTCCTACTCCCTAGTCCTCTAATGTTCCAGGTTGTGATTTTCATTGAGGTGGGGATTTAAAGGAGTAACTGGAAAGGTCTTTCATCCTTCCTGAGTCAATCATGAGTTTGCCACACTCCAGTAGTAGTTCTTTCTGTCTTTTTCTTCCCCTCCTCTTTCCTGGGTTTTTTGTTAATTTTCCTGTTATTAATCCTATTGTGGAAGTCCCTTTATTTTCCTGGTTATCATGTCCTCTTTTGACTCCTGCAGCTGTTTGATGTGACTTGTTAAGGAATAGCTGTTGTACCTTGTCAACATCCTCCTAAGGTATGGAGTTTATTCCCAGGTTTCCTCCTTGTTCAAGAAACTTTTCCAGCTCTAGGTTCTCCCTTTCTAGGATCTCCTGTAAGTCTTGGTCCTCTGTGCCACTTTCACTTTGAGTCGTATCATGGTCTTTTTCTATTTCCATGTTACTCAAAGGGTCCGTTGTGTGTTCATTCTATTCCTGAGTGAACTCCATGTTGGTCTCTTTTCCTTTCCCCCTTGCTGTTTGATTCTCTGTCCTCTTTTGATCACCTCCATCTACATTTTCTTCTCCTAAGATCTCAAAACTGTTGTGCTCTCTTGTTTTGTTATCCTTCTCAGTAGGGTTCTTTTGTGTCTTCCTTCCCCCTCCTTTTCCTTTTCCTCCGACTTTGGTGAAACCTGTCTGATCTTTCCTTTTACTGGTGTTTAGATCTTCCTCCCTTCTATTAAGAGGACAGTCTCTAGATAGGTGCCCATGTTCATGACATTTGTGACATCTAAATGGGATATGTTCATAGTCAACTGTTTGAACCCATTCCTTGTCATAGACTTCTAGAATGACCTCATCTGGAAGGGCTCCTGATAGGTCCATCTCCACATAGATCCGAGCATAGGAGGTATATTTTCCTAGTAGAGTTGCCTTTGAAATATTTAAGAAATGACCTAATTTATTGCCTATAGTGTTTAAAGATTCTAGCATCCAGTAATCTAAAGGTAAGGAGTAGAGTCTAATCCATACCGGTGTCGAAGTGAAGGTTTCTCGTTTTGGCACAAAGTTCATCGCCCATGGCCACATATAGAGTCCAGCAGCTGCAAAGAAGTATGGTCCTCCTTCAAAAATCTTGTCTCTGTCCTCCATGTTCGTGAATACCACTGTAAAAAAACCCTTGGATCCAAGATGTATATTTAACTCCCCCTTTGGTTTCCAGTTGTATTTTATCCAAGTGTACAACGCTTTCTCTGATGGCCAAATACCCATAAATTTTCATATGATGGCATAGTTTGCCATGTGATCCCTGTGCTCTTGCAGAGCTGGATCATTTAAAATAACCCACGGTTTAGTTATGGTCTTGGGTTTACAGGGCCCCATCTTGGTTCTGTTCCCTGTATCCTGACCTCTGTCTTCCGCTTTCTCCTCCTGTCGGTTCTCTTCATGGGTCCCTTGTTCTACATGGGTTTTGCTGCCTTCCGCCTTCTTAGTTTCTGTGTTTTTTGTCTTGACCTCCAAAGGTTGTGGAGGCTTGTTCTTATTCCCTGCTCTTCCCTTGCTTGCAACCACGTTACTGTAGGAGGGAGTGGAGCTCCCTCCTCCTTGTGCTTCCATGGGTGCCTGTTGCCCTCTGCCACACTCTTTGTTGAACCCTAGAGCCTTGATCGCGCCTCCACCAACCACATTGGCGTTGGCATTCTTCTCACATAGAACCCTTGTAGATAACTTATACAATGAAATAAAAAAAATTAAAACCTAAATTATAGTTCTTTTTTAGTGGTTTTCAAGGGTAATAATCTTGGTGGTTTTCTAGAATGTTTTTTATGTTTTTAAAAGATTTTATTGGTGGTTTTTTGTGGTTTTCATGGCGGTTTTTGTATTATAGGTTTTTTTTTTTTTTTTTTTTTTGCAAGGAAAAATAAATAAAAGAGACAAAAAAGGCAGGAAACCTACCTTGGCTTGAGCCTCTAGATCGTTGGCGATGTTGATGGGCATTTGGATTGAGTTCCTCCATCTTGTTTGAGCTTGGAAATCTTTAGTTGAACTTCTTTTTCCTCACGATCTATGCAAAATGGCTTGCGCATACCACAACCTAGCTTTTTTAATAAGAAAAATGGCTCGATTGACCCATAGTGCTTGATCGAGCCATAGAGCTCAATTGAACCATATTGATCAATCAATCCCTAACTCTTGATTGAGCTTCTAAATCAGGTTAGAAAGAAGCTCGATCAATGGTTTGTTTAAACGCTTGATCGAGTTATGTTTAAGCGCCTAAGCAACTCGATCGAGTGCTTAAAATTGCTCGATTGAGCATCATTTTTCCACCAAAATGCGTGCTCTCTTTTCCAAAAAGTGTAACTCATCTCTATGTGATCACTCGTAATGGTCCCATAAAGTGTGTCAAATTTTGGATATCTGTCCCTTTTACTATTTGTTTGAACTACTAGTTGTACTTCACTAATTGTACATTGCTATTATTAAACTAAATTAATCCTTTATTCAATAAACTAAAGCTACCCTACTCTTGGCCTCCTAGGTATTTGGCTTTGTCATGGGATTACTATGTATTGGATCCTATGGGCCCATAGTACACTTTCAACTGATTATCATTGACCATGCCCTTTAAGGGTTGAACTTGGTGTTGAGAAATGGCAACAAGAAATTCCACTTTAATTTGTCCTTGAGATAAATGAGAATTAAACTAAAATTCTATTCTCATAACAACTTTTAAATAGTTAATTAAGTTTAATTAACTTAATTATCTTAGTAATTTCAAGTTGGAAGTCTTTCTGTAGTCATGTATATGTTCTCCCTAAGTTTTAGGGGTCCAGTATAAGTTTAAATTGAGCTGGAAAGAAAATCACTCAGTTTCTTGAGTTAAGTTAAATTAGTTCTAAATTGTTTTTGGAACTAATAGAGGACTAATAGTTAGTGGGTATACTAATGCATCCACTAATGCTACTCCAATTAACTGAAGATTCCCTCATGAGAAACTCATGCATGTCAGTTCAGAGAAAGACCCAGTGGAGACTAGAGTGCAGGGATAATGTACTATCATTGGTATTATTTACTAGAGTGTAAATATGATGCATGCATAAGAGATTGATCATATGTTTGGATTGTGCAGTTTTGGAAGCATGAATTCCCTTTAAATACTGGCTATTCATCCTAGGAATTATGAAAGATATTAGGAGCTTGGAGAGATGCTGAATAAGCTAAGGATTTGGCTTGAGCTAGCTTGTGAGTTGAGAGAGTTGAGCATACGTGTGCGGAATTGTTCTAGTGAGAACAAGATTTGTATCCTCACTCATATTTATGATATATGAAATACAGATAGTGGGGTTTTGAGCAGTGGCTTTCCCCAAATACATCTTGTGTTATGTGCCATTGATTTACCTTCTTCTTGTTCATATTGTTTTCATCGATTTATTCGATTCTACTGGTTGAAAGTAGAAGTAGATTCTTGTCTTGCGCTTTGGTAAATTACATGAGATTGTGAATCTACAGGATTTTCTACAAGGTATCGGTGCTGAGGACAATATACTAGAGGAGATTTCGAAGTTTTTAGTTTTGGGTTACAAGTGAAATTTACATTTTCAATACATACTTCAGGATCGACAAATGGAGTTCTACGGTTTGCTGCTCGAGTATGCCTGTTATGAAACCAACTCACAAAAAGCTAGAAAAGATAGATAAATGCCTTCAAATAAGCCTCTTCGAGGGGGAAACCTCCTTTACATTACACAAATGAATAATTCTTGGATGATACAAATGACAAGACCTCCTTTCTATATAGGAGTCTAAGGGTTCCCAATACAATTAGAGCCTACATAACAATAATATTGTAGGGGCACAACAATAACAATAGTGAGCTTCTATGGGGCACAATAAGAATAACATGGGGACTATATGGAAACAATAATACAATAAGGGGGTTGCACTAATAACAATAAGCGATTACACTAGTAGTATAGGGACCTAACATTACCCTCTCCTTCGAAAAAGTGTTGTCCTCAACGCTTGAGTAGTTTTGGATACTTCTGTATAAAATTCTCATCCTCCCATGTGGAATCTTCAGTGGGTAAGTTCTTCCACTTTATGAGACACTCTGAAATTGATCGATTTCGTAGCTGTCGATTTCTTGTTTTTGTTACTTCTTCAGGTTCCAATATGATTTTTTCTTCCTCGTCAAGCTCTGGCAATATTATTTGAACTGGGAAATTCTGCAACTTTTGAATGAGTGGCCACACTTCTTCTTCATTCTTCCATTCCTCCCTTCTTTCGTTTATCCAATCTGGTTGGATAATATAAATGACACAAAACAATGCTTCCACATCCTCATCCTTTCTTGAGAGTGCATCTGCAACAATATTTTGCTTCCCTTTTTTGTAGATGATTTCAAAATCATAATCCAACATCTTTGTGACCTACTTTTGCTACTCTTCTGAAGATAATATTTGTTCTAAAAAGTATTTAAGACTATCATGATCTGTTTTTACCTTGAAGTGTCTTCCAATTAGGCAAGGTCGCCATTTCTTAAGTGCATGTAGTCTTGCCAACATTTCCTTCTCGTAAATAGCTTTGTGTAAATAATTTCCTTTGATTGGACGACTTTCGAAAGCAATGGGTCTTTCTTCTTGCATTAAAACAACACAAATTCCATTTCTTGAGGCATCACATTCCACAATAAAGGTTTTTGTGAAGTCTGGCTTAGCTAAGATTGGTGCTTGGCACATTGCCTCTTTAAGATGTTCAAAGGCCTTCGTTACTTCTAAAGTCTAAGAAAATGCATCTTTCTTTAGTATGTTGTTAGAGGTGCTTTTATTCTCCCATAATTCTTAACACACTTGCGATAATACCCTGTCAACCCAAGAAATCCTCACAGATGCTTTATGGATGTGGTAGTTTTCCATTCCTTAATGACTTTAATTTTGCTAGGGTCTACCTTAACACCTTCATGAGATACAATATAACCCAAATATTTCGCCTCTTGTATTCCAAAGAAACATTTGGAGCTTTTTTCATATAATTGTTTCTCCTCCAATAGTTTGAGCACCCTGTCAACAAGTTGAACATTTCCAAGACTTGCCATAGATTAGTATATCATCAAAAAATACTAACACAAATTTTCTAAGGAAGGGTTTGAAAATGGAATTCATCAAACCTTGAAATGTAGAAGTGAATTGGTAAGGCCAAAAGGCATGACCAAAAATTCATAATGACCCTCATGAGTTCTAAATGTTGTTTTTGGAATGTCTTCAGTCTTTATTCTAATTTGATGGTATCTTGAATGAAGATCCAACTTGGTGAAGTAAATTTCTCCATGTAATTCATCCAATAATTCATCAATGACAGGAATGGGAAATTTATCTTTAATAGTAAGCTTTTTGAGCTCCCTATAATCTGGACACATGCGCCATGATCCATTCTTCTTGTGTACCAATACCACAGGAGCAGAGAAATAATGTTGACCAGGTTGAATTATGCCAACCTCCAGCGTTTCTGCAACCATATGTTCAATTTCACTCTTTTGGGCATATGGATATCTGTAAGGCTTGGTGTTTGGGGGAACACTTCCTGGAATAAAATGAATAGCATGATCATAATCAAGAATAGGTGGGAGACTTTTGGGGGTCTCAAATACATTGGAATGATTGTCCAAAAGTTTTTGGAGATCTGAAGAAATACATGATTTCGATGTGGGAATATCTAGTGAACATAATTACAAAATTACACCTCGTTGTTCTTTCTTTAGAAGCTTTGTCATGCTGTTAGAAGTGATTATCTTTCTCGGTTTCCCTGTGATACCCCTTAATTCAACTTCCTTTCCTTCCAAAAAAAATTTCAAGAAAAGTTCTTGAAAATTAAAATCTATTGTACCCAAAGATTATAGCCTTTAGACTCCTAGTACAACATCAACACCACCCATTGGAATGGAAAGCATTGGACTGTTCAAGACATATTCTCCCATGGATAGCTTGATATTATGTCACTTTCTAGAGAAATTTATTATTCTTCCATTTGCAACCATTACTTGACACTCTAGTGCTAGATATAGGAAGCAATTCAATTCCTTGACTATCTTACAACGAATAAAATTATGGGTAGTACCCGAATCAATCAACACTATACCTTTTTCTTCTTGATATGTGTTATGAAACCAGCTCAAGAAAAGATAGAAAAGAAAGATCAACGGCTTAGAATTCAGCCTCTTCGAGGGGGCAACCTCCTTTACATTACATAAATGAACAATTCTTGGATGATACAAATGAAAAGACCTCCTTTCTGTATATAGGAGTCTAAGGGGTTATAACATAATTAGAGCCGACATAACAATAATAATGTAAGGGCACAATAATAACAATAGTGGGCTTCTATGGGGCACAATAGTAACAATATGGGCACTACATGGGTACATCAATATAATAAGTGGGTTATACTAATAACAATAAGGGGTTACACTAGTAGTATAAGGGCCTAACATGCCCCTCTCCTTCAAAAAGCGTTGTCCTCAACGCTTGAGTAGTTCTTGATGCTTATGTATAAAATTCTTGTGCTCCCATGTGGAATATTCAGCGGGTAAGTTCTTCCACTTGATGAGATACTCTGAAATTGATCGATTTCGTAGCTGTCGGGTTCTTGTTTCTGTGACTGCTTCAGGTTCCAATATGGTTTTTCCTTCCTCTTCAATTTTTGGCAATATTGATTGAATTGGGATCTTTTGCAACTTTTGAATAAGTGGCCATACTTCTTCGTCCTTCTTCCATTCATTCCTTGCTTCGTTTATCCAATCTGGTTGGATAATATAAATAGCACAAAACAATGCTTCCACATCCTCATCCTTGAAGAGTCTTCCCATTCGGTAAGGTCGCCATTTTTTAAGTGCATGTAGTATTGCCAACATTTCCTTCTCATAAATAGCTTGCTTGAGATGTAGCAGTAAAAATACCCAATCACCTAAATCAAAACATTTTTCACTACGATGTTGATCTACCTGTTGTTTCATTTGATTTTGCACCGAAGTGGCGTTATCCTTTAAAAGTTGGAGAACTTGCTGTTGATGCTCGATGTGATCTTTCTCTGCTTGAACCTTTTTCTTCTTGATATGTCCTTCTATCTTTTGAGGAGTGGTAATTTCTTCCAGTCCTTTACAAGATATGGTCGGATTCATTTCTTGATGCTCGATGTGATCTTTCACTTCTTGAACATTTTTCTTCTTGATGTGTCCTTCTATCTTGATAGTTTGAGGAGTGGTAATTTCTTCCATTGAATTACAAGATATGGTTGGATTCATTTCTTCTTTCTTGATGTGATCTTTTACTTCTTGCACATTTTTCTTTTTGATATGTCCTTCTATCTTGAGAGTTTGAGGAGTGGTAATTCTTGCCAATGCTTTACAAGATATGGTCTGATTCATTTCTTCTTTCTCTAGGGTGTTGTCCTGGCGTATATCCTCTTCTTTTGATGTTTCTTGATCTTTTTCTTCCTCCTCTTCATATTCACTATCACAATTGTAACAAAGCCCTTTTTCTCTTTTTTCTTCCAATTGTTGTGGTGTAAACCTTGTAGGTTGTGGAAGGCTGGGAGAAACAACACTTCCATCTTTAAAGTTGTGAATGGTATGCTTCCTGGTTGCCATAATTTTGCTTTCCATTTTTCTTGCTAACCTGAATGCCTTCTCTAATGAATCAGGTTCCCAAAGGCGAACATCATGTTGGATATTATCCTTTAAAGACCCTATGAACACATCAATCCTATGCTCCTCTGGAATATCTTTTACCCTTATGTTCAATTTTTGTAACTCCTCAATGTGCTCCATTACTGAACCCTTTTGTTTCAGACTTATCAATTGGCTAAAAAAAGTGTTGCTTTTTGTATCTTCATAATGTGCTATCAATTCTTCCGTAAAAATTACCCAAGTAATAAATTGTTTACGAGAACAAAGCCATTGATACCATACAAACTGATTTGGTTCCAAATATACAGTTGCCATACGTACCTTTTGTGCATTTTGCACATGATTGAGATCAAAGAATTGCTCCATTTGTAATATCCATGTGGCGGGATCCTTGCCATCAAACTTCCTCATATCGATTTTTGGAATATGGTGATTCTTCGATCCAACATTAGCGTCTATGGAATCATTATTAACATTTCTTTTGTTCTCATCATGAGTTTCCTTTACTACCTTTTCACCATTAGTGACCCTTTCTTGTAGCAACTTCTTCAATTCTTCCATGTCCGTCTTCAAATCTATCTTCAAATCTGCCATGTCTCTCTTCAAATCTGTCTTCGAATCATCCATCTTAGCTTCCATGCCCTTTATCTTAGATTCCACGCCATTTACCTTAGATTCCACGCCACTTATCTTAGCTTCCACGCCATTTATCTTAGCATCTGTTAACTTTTGTGAGCGTGACATTTGTTGCACTTGCTCTTGTAATTTTGATATATCATGTAGCATTTCTTCCTCTTCTTCATGAGTCATGCTAGAGCTTTCAGGTTCCTTACTAGGTGTTTGCATTTTCTTTCCTCGGGGCATCAGTTACCGATAATAATGCTTTACTATGCCCTTTGAATTCCGTTAAACCAAGCTTACACAAAAATTTAAAAAAAAAACTACACACCTTTTTTCACTTTATAGAAGCCTGATATTGAATCTGATGTATCTCTGTAATTTCGGATCGTCTAGTTCTGAAATTGCTACCTGTAGTAGCCTTCTACGTCCTCTTTCCAATGCCACAAGTCTGAGCCAAATTGGATTCTCCAAGGAAGAGTTATGTGAAATCTCCCACAGTGACTTGCTTTTAGACTGGTTCAGTAGAGCACACTTGTACGACGTTCCACGAGTCACTGTTTCAACCTTTGAATCTGAAACACACACACAAGAAACTAAAGTCTATCCTCTTTCTGTACCTTCTTACGAAATTTCAATCTGATCCCGAGAGAGAAAGTTATGACGATTTTCCCCAAGTCACCTGTTTTGAATGTAATTCAGGAGTCTGCCAAAAGACCAACTTCCTTAGATCATATCTCCGCAAATATTGCGCGAAAAGCTCTGAAATTTGGACCCAAGGTTCAGCGTGATTTCTTCGCAAATGGGTTTTTTTTTCGACTTCTGAAACGTCACAGAAAAAAAGTTATAGCGAAAATGCCACGATGACCTGTTTGGAGCAGCGAAACCCTAGAATCCAAAGCTCTGATACCAAATGTTATGAAACCAGCTCAAGAAAAGATAGAAAAGAAAGATCAACGCCTTAGAATTCAGCCTCTTCGAGGGGGAAACCTCCTTTACATTACATAAATGAACAATTCTTGGATTATACAAATGAAAATACCTCCTTTCTGTATATAGGAGTCTAAGGGGTTATAACATAATCAGAGCCGACATAACAATAATAATGTAAGGGCACAATAATAACAATAGTGGGCTTCTATGGGGCACAATAGTAACAATATGGGCACTACATGGGTACATCAATATAATAAGTGGGTTATACTAATAACAATAAGGGGTTACACTAGTAGTATAGGGGCCTAACAATATGCCCCTCTATCTTGAGAGTTTGAGGAGTGGTAATTATTGTCAATGCATTACAAGATATGGTGTGATTCATTTCTTCTTTCTTTGGGATTGATTCCTGGTGTATATCCTCTTCTTTTGATGTTTCTTGTTCCTTTTCTTGCTCCTCTTCCCCATCTATGTAAATTAAATTCTTCTCAGCACACTTATGACCTTTAGTTTATTTTCTATCACAATTGTAACAAAGCCCTTTTGCTCTTTTTCCTTCCAATTATTGTGGTGTCAAGCTAGTAGATGGTGAAAAGCTAGGAAAAACAACACTTCCATCTTTATAATTGTGAGTGGTAGGATTTCTTGTTGCCATAATTTTGCTCTCAATTTTTCTTGCCAACGTGAATGCCTTCTCCAATGAATCAAGTTCCCAAAGACGAACCTCATGTTGAATGTTATATTTTAAAGTAATTATGAAGACATCAATCCTCTGCTTCTCTGGAATATCATTTATCCTTATATTCAATTTTTGGAAGTCCTCAATGTGCTCTTCCATTGAACCCTTTTGCTTGAGATTTATCAATTGGCTAAGGAAGTTGTTTCTCTTTGTATCCTCATAATGTGCTATCATTTCTTCCATGAAAATTGACCAGGTGACAAGTGGTTGACGAGAAAAAAGCCCTTTATACCGTAAAAGATGATTCGGTTCTAAATATAAAGCTGCAATACGTACCTTTTGTAACAGTTGCACATCATGTAGATCAAAATATTTCTCCATCTGTAGTATCCATGTTATGGGATCCTTGCCATCAAACTTCCTCATATCGATATTCGGAATATGGTGGGTCTTCAATCCAATGTTAGATTATATGAAATTAGAATTAACACTTATTTTTTTCTCATCATGAGTTTCCTCTACTACCTTTTTGTCATTAGGAGGCCTTTCTTTTCGCAGCTTTCTCGCACCTTCCTTCAAACCTTCCATGTCTTTCTTCAAATATTCCATGCCTTTCTTCAAATATGCTTCCCTACCATATATATTAGCTTCCATGGCACATCTAAAACTATTTATCTTAGCTTCAATCGCATTCTTCAAATCATCCATCCAATTATGCTTATTAGGTGTTTCTATTTTCTTGATTCGAGTCATTCTTTTTCTTGCTTTTAGCAGTTCGAAATTGAATTTGTTGTATCTCTGAAATTTCGGATCTCCAAGGTATGAAATTGCAACTTGCAGTAGTCCTTTGAGTCCTCTTTCCACCCTCGCAAGTCTGATCAATATTAGATTCTTCAACAAAGGGTTATGCTAAATCTCCCACAATGACCTAATTATAGACTGGTTTAGTAGAGCGAACTTGTACGAAGTGCCACATGTCACTGTTTCGACCTTAGGACCTGAAATTGATACAAAGAAAGCTACATGCCATCGTCTTTCTGTAACTTTTTACAAAATTAAAATTTGATTCTCAGAGAAAAATTTATGACAATTTTACCCACGTCAGCTATTTGGGATGTAATTTGGGAGCCTGCAAAAACCCTAAATGTCTTGGACTATATCTCTAAACATATAGCGAAACAAGATATGAAATTAGGGCTCGAGCTTCACCACGATTTTGTCTCAAATGGGTTTTAATTTTAGAGTCTGAACCTTCGTAGAAAACAAATTATAGCGAAAATTCCACGATGAACTGTTTGAGATGGAATTCTGTAGCTTGCAAAAACCCTAACTTCCTCAGATCATATCTCCGAAAATATAGCGAGACAAGATCTAAAATTCAGACCCTAGGTTCAAAAAGATTTCAGCTCAAATGGTTTTTTTTTTTTAACTTCTGAAACTTCGTAGAGAAAAAGTTATAGCGAAAATGCCACGATGACCTGTTTGGAGCAACAAAACCCTAGAATCCAAAGCTCTGATACCAAATATTATGAAACCAGCTCACAAAAAGATAGAAAAGATAGATCAACGCCTTTAAATAAGCCTATTCAAGGGGGAGACCTCCTTTACATTACAAAAATGAACAATTTTTGGATGATACAAATGACAAGATCTCATTTCTATATATAGGAGTTTAAGGGGTCCCAATACAATTAGAGCCTACATAACAATAATATTGCAGGGGTACAACAATAACAATAGTGGGCTTCTATGGGGCACAATAATAGTAACATGGGGACTATATGGACACAATAATATAATAAGGGGGTTGCACTAATAACAATAAGGGGTTACATTAGTAGTATGGGAACCTAACAATGCCTTAGAAGGCAAATCAGATTTCATAGCTGGGAGGGACAGAATGGAGGTTATGCTAGAGGATAATGGCTTGAAGGAATTTGTTGATCAAGAAATTCCTAAGGCAACAACATCAGATGCACAAAATTTGGCCGAATGAAAGAAGTGTGTGGTGAAGGCGAGGCAGATAATCCTTGAGGGAGTTCGAGACCACATTGTCTCGAGTCTCCATGGCAAGGAAAATCTGTATGCTATGTGGAAAACATTGACGGATTTGCATCATAACAATAGTGACCAAAGGAAATTGGCACCAAAGGACAAACTTCAAAAAATCAAAATGGAGAAATGCAAGACGATTCCAAAATACTTGACCAAGTTCACTTAGTGTCGTGATGAACTTGGAAGTGTTGGAATCACAGTTGCAGAGGATGATATGGTGAGTCTTGCTCATCTAGGACTCCCAAAGAGTTGTCATAGTTATCGTAAGTCTAGCAATGGTAGGGAGAAGTTGTCAGATTGGGAATGATTGTGGTTAGATTTGATGCAGGAGGAGATCAAGAGGAACACCAGGGATGGCTCATCATTAAAGACTGATGATGAAGATAATTGGTCCTTAGCAATTAAGGTGAAGAACGGGAAGGGAAAACTTCCCATTCCAAATCATATTCTTATCATGGAGGTAAGAAGAAAGACATGACGAAATTTAAGTGCTTTCATCGTCATGAGCTGGGCCATTTTGCTACAAATTGTCCACTCAAGAAGTCTAAGAAGAAGTCCTTAGGAGGAGCGGCAGGTGAGGCTTTGGCCTCTCAATTCGAATTGGAATTTTCCCTCATTGCATGCATGGCGTCATCAATGATGGGAAGTATATGGTACTTAGACAATGGAGCTTCATTCCAGATGATTAGTGACAAAGAGTTATTCAGTCAATTGGAGGAGAAATATCTCTGGTTGCTTATCGAGATGGGTGACGATGGGAAGTATAGTGTTATTAGTTTGGGCATGATTACTTTTTAGAGGGAACATGGGGCTCCACTCACCTTGAAGAATGTTATGTATGTGCCCGTGCTGAAGAAGAACTTGGTATCCATTTCCATTCTTGAGGATAGAGGCTATGATGTGATCTTCTCGAAAAGAAAGGTGTTCTTTCGACACATAGACATGGGTCAAGTAAAAAAGATAGGGATTCAGGTGAAGAATCTCTATAAGCTAGAGGTAGAGGAGTGTGTTGCTTTGAGCAAAAAAGCAGAAAGGGTGTAGAGCTGAGATGTTGGTGAGTTGTGGCACAGGTGATTGGGCCACTTTCATCATGGCGCTTTGAATATATTGCAATATATCTCTACCGGTCTTCCCAAAGGTACGCTTGAGCAAGTTGATACATGCAAGGGGTGTACTTTGGGAAAATACACCAAGTATTCCTTTAACGACAGAGACCATTGAGCAGAGGCTATTCTAGAACGAGTCCATTCATATGTGTGTGGACCATTCTTAACAGTATCCACCGCCAAACACAGGTATTATGTTATATTTGTTGATGACTTTTCTCGTAAATGTTGGATATTTTTCATACAGAAAAAATGATCAAACCTTCACAAAGTTTTGTGAGTTTAAAACATTGGTGGAGAAAGAGTTAGGAAAGAAGGTTAAAGCTCTACAGAGTGATAACAGTGGTGAGTATGTTTGAAATGAGTTTAAGAACTTTTGTACAGTAGAATGGATTAAACGGGAGTTGATGAAACCCCATAACCGTCAGCAGAATGGGGTGGACGAGAGGAAGAACATAAGTATATTAGGGGCAACGAGGGCGATGTTTCATGATCAAGGCCTACCACTACACTTGTGGGCTGAGGCATGCAACATAATGGTTTATGTTCAAAACCGTAGCCTACATCAGATACTTGAGATGAAGACACCAAAGGAGGCTTATTCCGGTAAGAGGCCAGATGTTGGTCGCTTCAGGATTTTTGGGTCAGCAGTATATTGCCATGTGACCAAAGATGCACAGAAGAAGCTTGAGTCGACAACATAGTTGGGGATATTTGTGGGGTACACTAATACACCTCACAACTATCAGGTGTAATTTCATACCAACAGGATGACAGTGGTTCGCAGGGATGTCAGATTCAATGAGGAGAAGGCCATGGGAGTTTCCCTTGAGAGGGAGCTTGAGCTACATGCATATGAGGAGATTTTAGCTCCTAAGGTTGAGGAGCCTAAGATTGATGTGGAGCAGCCAGATGCAAAGGATCCGGGAGTGTAGACATCCAATTAGAAAGAAAGCGTACTAGAGAGGCTGACAAATTGTTGGATGATGCACGGGAGAATGTGGGAGCACCCACTTCTCAGCGCAGGCAGAGTTCACCTGAGAGGTACACTAGATACATGGCTCTTATGGGAAAATGTGTTGTGATAGAGCCATCTTCCTTTAAGGAAGCAATGCAATAGCTGGTTTGGGTTGATGCCATGGTGAAGGAGTATGACTCTATAGTTTGTAACAGTGTTTGGGATGTGGTCCCAAGATCAGAGGACAAGTCAGTGGTGAGCTCCCGTTGGCTTTACAAGGTAAAAGAAGCTGCAGATAGTAGTGTGGAGAAGCATAAGGCTAGATTTACGGCCTACGTATTTTCATAGGTAGAGGGGACTATGATGGGACCTTTGCTCCTGTTGCAAGGTACTCATCAATTAGATCTATATTGGCCCTATCAACATAAATGGGTTGGAAGATACATTAGATGGATGTGAAGAAAACCTTCCTTAATGGCATGATTGAGGAAGAGGTGTACATAGAGTAGCATGAAGGTTTTGAAACCTTTGACCATGAGTCGTGTGTGTGCCAGCTCAAGAGAGCGTTGTATGGGCTGAAGCATTGAAGCAAGCACCCTGTGCTTGGTACACTAGGATATATAGCTACTTCACTGTGAACCTATACCACATAGTGGTGGAAGGTAAACTATTGATCATTTTACTTTATGTTGATGATATCATACTAATAGGTGATGATCAGTTGATCAAGTCTTGGAAGGAGGACATTGCAAGAGAGTTTGAGATGAAGGACATGGGGTTCATGCATTACTTTCTTTTCATGGAGGTATGGCAGGGAGATGGGGAGTTGCTTGTGTCTCAACGCAAGTATGCCAACGAGATACTTAAGAGATTCTGCATGGAGAGCAACAAACCCATGGAGAATCCTCTAGTAAGTAATTAGAGGAAGGAGGATGCTACTTTAGGGGAAGTAGTGGAAGCTATTGTTTACAGGCAACTTGTTGGTTCAGTCATGTACTTGGTGAACACATGACCGAATATGTGCTATATAGTTAACTAGCTTAGTCAAGCGATGGTTAGGCTTACCAAGCTGTATTGGAAGGCGGCAAAGCATGTGTTGAGATACCTCAGGGGAACTTCTCAGTATGGATTATGGTACAAAGAGACAGAGGGAGTGAAGCTTCAAGGCTTCATTGATGCAGATTGGGCAGGGAGTCCATCCAATAGGAAGAGAACATCAGGAGGTATCTTCAGTATTGGGTCAACGACAATGTTTTGGTACAGTAGGAAACAAAGATAAGTTGTACTCAGTTCCGTAGAGGCAAAGTACATGGCTGTGAGTTAGGAAGCATGTGAGGCCATCTAGATGAGGAAGATCTTGGTTGGTTTGTTTGATCAGCAGATCAATCCAACTGTGATTTACTGTGATAATCAGATTAAACGGGAGTTGACGAAACCCCATAACCATTAGCAGAATGGGGTGGACGAGAGGAAGAACATAAGTATATTAGGGGCAACGAGGGCGATGTTTCATGATCAGGGCCTACCACTACACTTATGGGTTGAGGCATGCAACACAATGGTTTATGTTCAAAACTGTAGCCCACATTAGATACTTGAGATGAAGACACCAGAGGAGGCTTATTCCAGTAAGAGGCCAGATGTTGGTCACTTCAGGATTTTTGGGTCATCGGTATATTTCCATGTGACCAAAGATGCATAGAAGAAGCTTGAGCTGACAACATAGTTGGGGATATTTGTGGGGTACACTAATACACCTCACAACTATCGGGTGTACTTTCCGACCAACAGGATGATAGTGGTTTGTAGGGATGTCAGATTCAATGAGGAGAAGGCCATGCGAGTTTCCCTTGAGAAGGAGCTTGAGCTACATGCGTATGAGGAGATTTTAGCTCCTAAGGTTGAGAAGCCTAAGATTGATGTGGAGCATCCAGATGCAATGGATCCGGGAATGGAGACATCCAATTAGAAAGAAAGCGTACTAGAGAGGTTGAAAAATTGTTGGATGATGCATAGGAGAATGTGAGAGCACCCACTTCTCAGCGCAGGCAGAATTACCTGAGAGGTACACTGGATACATGGCTCTTATGGGTGAATGTGTTGTGATAGAGCCATCTTCCTTTAAGGAAGCAATGCAGTAGCCAGTTTGGGTTGATGCCATGGTGGAGGAGTATGAATCCATAGTTCGTAACAATGTTTGGGATGTGGTCCCAAGATCGGAGGACAAGTCAGTGGTGAGCTCCTATTGGCTTTACAAGGTAAAACAAGCTGCAGATAGTAGTGTGGAGAAGCATAAGGCTAGATTTATGGCCTGCGTCTTTTCATAGGTAGAGGGGATTGACTATGATGGGACCTTTGCTCCTGTTACAAGGTACTCATCAATTATATCTATATTGGCCCTATCAGCACAAATGGGTTGGAAGATACATTCGATGGATGTGAAGAAAACCTTCCTTAATGGCATGATTGAGGAAGAGGTGTACATAGAGTAGCATGAAGGTTTTGAAACCTTTGACCGTGAGTCGCGTGTGTGCAAGCTCAAGAGAGTGTTGTATGGGCTGAAGCAAGCACCCTGTGCTTGGTACAATAGGATATATAACTACTTCATCGTGAACCTGTACCACATAGTGGTGGAAGGTAAACTGTTGATCATTTTACTTTATGTTGATGATCTCATACTGACAGGTGATGATCAATTGATCAAGTCTTGCAAGGAGGACATTGCAAGAGAGTTTGAGATGAAGGACATGGGGCTCATGCATTACTTTCTTTTCATGGAGGTATGGCAGGGAGATGGGGAGTTGTTTGTGTCTCAGCGCAAGTATGCCAACGAGATACTTAGGAGATTCTGCATGGAGAGCAACAAACCCATGGAGACTCCTCTAGTAGGTAACTAGAGGAAGGAGGATGCTACTTTAGGGGAAGTAGTGGAAGCTATTGTTTACAGGCAACTTGTGGCTTCAGTCATGTACTTGGTGAACAAATGACTGAATATGTGCTATACAGTTAACCAACTTAGTCAAGCGATGGTTAGGCCTACCAAGCCGTATTGGAAGGCAACAAAGCATGTGTTGAGATACCTTAGGGGAACTTCTCAATATGGATTATGGTACGAAGAGACAGAGGGAGTGAAGCTTCAAGGCTTCATTGATGCAGATTGGGCAGGGAGTCCATCCAACAGGAAGAGCACATTAGGAGGTATCTTCAGTATTGGGTCAGCGACAATGTTTTGGTACAATAGGAAACAAAGATTAGTTGTACTTAGTTTCGCAGAGGCAAAGTACATGGCTGTGAGTCAGGAAGCATGTGAGGCCATCTGGATGAGGAAGATCCTAGTTAATTTGTTTGGTCAGCAGATCAATCCAACTGTGATTTACTGTGATAATCAGAGTTGTATCAACCTCTCTGAAAATCCAGTTTTTCATGATCAAACCAAGCATATTGATTTATGATATTATCATCTCAGATCTTGTGTATTGAGGCAGATTATATTGTTAGAGTATATTCCCACAGAGAAGCAAGATGCTGACATTTTGACAAAGGAATTGTCAAGATGTAAGTTCAAGTTTCATAAAGATAGGATCGAGGTAGTTGATAATCCATTTCTTGTCGAGAGGAAGTGTTGAGAAACGGAAATAAGAAATTCCAGCTTAATTTGTCCTTGAATTAAACTAAGAATTAAAATCAAATTCTATTCCCATAACAACTTGTAAATAGTTAATTGCGGTATTAGTTCGTTGCGGTATTATTGCGTTGCAATTCTCTACGGGAAAATGGTATTAGTTCGTTGTAATTCTCTACGGGGTATAGCCATGAATGCCTCACTTGAATGTATCAGTCTCACTGGAATGTGTTAGTGTTTGGGTTGTAGTTCGGCAGGTGACCAGAAATGCACATACAATTGTTCGGCTTGCACTGAAACCAGGCCCTTCTAGGAGGCAAGGTGGATTCATCAACTGTCCGGGCCAAGAAGCGTTTCTCAATTCAAAGTCCCATAATTGTTTCTGAGATGGCCATGGGGATGGGGATCATGGTTGTGAGCATTCTGGTATGCGTCGCTGTCATCTAGGTTCGGTTCAAGCTCAAGGCCGACCATTATGAAACAATGAAAACCGCCTGCAAGGGCAAGAGCAAGAGCGGTGTCTTCAACGGGAGCTTTTGACATTGGAAATTTTATTCCTTATTTGGATTGGACTGGCTTGATTTGCAAGGTATCCTTGGACGGATGAGGGAGGCCAACAAAATATTCGGTTCACTCACTGAGAAATTCATGCATAACCATATGGAGCATCGCATGGACTCATCCTCGGATGGCTAGCCTGGGGTTGAAGCAGAACATTGTAAAAGCTTCATTGATGTGCTGCTTCAGATCCAGAGTGAGCAACAAGACGCCCAAATCATGCAAGAAACATCAAGGCAGTTATGTTTGTAAGCCTCTCGAGCATCATTCCCTCTTTCAGTTTTCTAATTCATAATACTCAGTCACTCCACGCCTTCTACTAACATGAGAAATGAATTGAATTTGTCAGGACATGTTCGCCGTCGGAATGGAGACGACGACCATTACCATAGAATGGGTTGAGTGAGCTGCTCAGAAATCCCCATGCAATGAAGAGATTACAGTAAGAAATTGAATGTAAAGTTGGCAGCCATGGCAAAGTTAACGAGTCAGATGTGGCAAGCATGAAATACCTCCCCAATGTGGTGAAAGAGACTCTGCGATTATACCCGGGAGCGCCGCTATCGGCTCTTCACGAATCTATACAAATTATAAACTTAATTTCTACTCCCTATACATTTCACTTTCCGTTTGAAAATTATATTTAAATTATACATGGTTAAATAATTCTTATAATAAATAAATTAGAATTATAAACTTACAATAAAATAATCTATATATCTTAACATGCCAGAATTCTCCCTCTTAATTCCAGATAGGTCAAAATCCATTAAATTAAAAAAATTACTTTCAAATGAAAGGTAATCACGCCTTCTACTATTAAAAGAGTTTTAATATGCAACGTCAACTTAATGCTAAATAATTTTCTAACGACCAAAATTGAAATATTGATACCAAGATCGAATACCCAAACTACTCCGGTTGCTAGGACTCTAAATGAATGGGAATTTTATTTTGTTTTATAAATAAATCAATCTTCGAAAGTATGATTTTTGTTTCAAAAGTATGTTTTCTATTTAATTTTAATTCAATTTATAATATAAAACATTTGTTGTCATAGATTATAAAACTACTCTGAAAGTAATCATAGGTAGTCATATCACCATTGAATATTGTATAGGGTACATGTGTATGACGAAATTAACATTTTATGATTCAATATCATAATTGAGATTTTCTGTTTTGAATAAAATAGGCAAAATCTCAGTAGATGACAACAATAGGAATTAGTTCCTAGATTAGCTCCAGTTTGTTGGGAGGGAGTTAATGCATCCTAAATTTGAGTTGAAAGGATTTATGAGGCAGTTAGATTCTCCTTGCTATATAACAGGTATCCATACGGATGGTTTGGTGAGAGTGAGAGTTTGTGAAGATTTAATTATGTAATCTCCTGTTTGATTAATAAAGAATTGCCGATGCCTATGTTGTGTGGATGTAGCCCAGATTGGTTGGGTGAACCACGTTAAATTCCTGTGTCTTATGTGCTTGATTTATTTGCTGAGTATTTTTTGTTTAATTTGCTGTGCATCTGATCTCCAACAAGTGGTATCAGAGCTTTGCTGGAGGTGGAGCACAGTTGATTGCTGGTGGTGCATTGGATCAGGCAGCGTGCTGGAGCGCAGGTGTTGCTGGAGCGTTGGTGCGCACTGCTGTTGATGCGTTGGGCGTGGACCAACTACTGATGCATGATTGAGCCTGCGTGATAAACCTGCGTGGAGTTCCGGAGTGCTGGTGCGTTGAGTCCCGGAGTGCTGAGCTGAGGTGGTATTCAATTGATTGCTGGAGGCTTGTTGGACTGCTGTCCAACTGCGTGAAGATTGCCGAGTCTGCTGCGTGGTGTGTTAATTGATTGCTGTGGTGGCCGAGTTAAATTCGTTGCTGTCTGGTGTGTTAATGCTGGTGGTGTGTTAATTGATTGCTGCGGTGGCCGAGTTAAATTCATTGCTGTCTGGTGCTGATGCGTATATGATTGCTGGAGCTTTCAATTGATGCTGGTGCGGTTGAATTGGTGCGTATATGATTGCTGGAGCTTTCAATTGCTGCTGGTATTATGTTTTGCTGGTGTAAATCCTGAGCGTAAAGTACAGTGCTGCTGGTATTTTGTTTTGCTGCTGGTATTATGTTTTGCTGGTGTAAATCCTGAGCGTAAAATACAGTGCGACCTCCCTTTATCCTCATACCAGTGAGTTGGGTTTGCGCAGCAATTTGATGTATGCGATGTATTACGCTATCACAATGGCTTCCATGTGATACTTGGTGATCTTTATTTCTGTAATTTCTTCCCCGCATTATTTTTTTTTTAATTTCCTGAGAAGAGTTATTTTTTGTTATTTAAGACAAAAAAAAGGGGATTTGGAATAGATATAATATTATATCTATATCATTTTTTTTTTTAAATGGTAATAAGCCATGATATTTAAAGGCAAAGGCATTGTATTGATGGAAGGCATTTACCATTCAAAAAGTTTTTAAATAAAAAAAAGTTTTTTTTTTTAAATAAAAAAAAAAAAAAACAAAGGGAGTAAGGCATAGGCAGTGTTTTCAGATTAACTATTTTTTGGATTTTGGAGATTATTGTGTTTTTTGGTTGATACAAAATGGCGAAAACTCAGAGTGCCCGGTTTGAAATTGAGAAGTTTAATGGCAAAAACAACTTCGAGATCTGGAAGGTCAAGATGTATGATTTGCTTGTCCAACATGGTGTGGCAAAGGCATTGTTGGGCAAATCTAAACAACCTTACAACATCACAGATAATGAGTGGGCCGAGATGGATGAAAGAGCGATAAGTGCTATTCGACTTTGTCTAGCTGATGATGTCTTGTTTAATATCGTGTCGGAGACAACGACTGCTGGTTTGTGGACAAAACTGGAGAAACTGTACATGACCAAATCCTTAACCAATAGGATTCTCCTGAAGCGACAGTTGTACAGTTTGCGAATGAAGGAAGGTACATCGATTGCTGATCATTTAAATGCTTTTAATACTCTTCTTGTGCAATTACAAAGTATAGAAGTAAATATTCAATCCGAGGATAAAGCTATTACTTTATTGTGCTCGTTGCCCGAATCATGGGATCATTTTGTTACTTCTATAAGTCTTAGTTCATCGGAAACTGTTGAGTTTGATGATGTAGTTGCATCCTTATTATTGGAAGAAACAAGGAGAAGGTCGCATTCCGAAACCTCTACATCAGAAGCTATGATGGTTAGAGGTCGTTCGAAAGAAAGACACTCCAGGAGGCCGAGCGACTCACGTTCAAAGTCAAAAGGGAAGAAGAGTAAGCTAAAGTGTTGGTTTTGTGGCAAATCATGGCGTTTAAAGAAGGACTGTTGGAAGCGACAGCAGCAAACTTCTAAAGCAGATTCTTCGACAGAAAAAAAGGAGGCAAATACGACAGATTCAGGTTTGACATCTGGTTCAGGTATGAGTGATGAAGTATTATCAGTTAATGTGTCAAATCATGGTCAACATTGGTTGTTAGATTCCGGTGCATCAAACCACATGTGTATCCATAAAGAATGGTTTAAGGAATATAAATCAATTAATGATGGAGTTGTGTACATGGGTAATGATGTAACATGTAATATTGTGGGGATTGGGAGCATACAACTAAAAATGTTTGATGGGACAGCTAGAATATTAACTGATGTAAGGCATGTACCAGATTTAAGGAAAAATTTGATTTCATTAGGAGCACTTGATTCAAATGGATATAAAACTATAATTCAAGGTGGAGTAATGAAAATTTACAAAGGTATTTTACTAGTTATGAAAGCTAAGAAGGTAGGAAATCTATTTCAGTTAGAAGGAAGTATAGGGTCAGATTATGTGTCTACGGTGTCTGAACATGACAGTAGTTCCATTCACTTATGGCATCAAATATTGGGGCATATGAGTGAAAGAGGGTTAAAAATTTTGGCTGATCGCAAGTTACTTCCAAATCTAAAATATGGAAAGTTAGATTTCTGTAAGCATTGTCTGTTTGGAAAACAAAGTAAACAAAAGTTTAAAACAGGCAAACATACTAGTAAAGGCATACTTGATTATATCCATTCCGATGTTTGGGGACCAACCCCTACAACTTCATATGGTGGTTCGTCTTATTTTGTATTATTCATTGATTACTTTTCTAGGAAAGTGTGGGTCTACATGTTGAAAAGGAGGTCTGATGTTTTTTCAGTTTTCAAGCAGTTTAGAGCATTGGTAGAAAACAACACTGGTAGAACAATAAAATGTTTAAGAACTGACAATGGTGGTGAGTTTACTTCCAAGGAGTTTGACAGCTATTGCAAGGATGCAGGGATCGAGAGACATAAGACCACGGTTTATACTCCTCAGCAGAATGGAGTTGTTGAACGCATGAACAGGACTCTTCTAGAGAGAGCAAGGAGTATGCTGAGTAACGCCGGGTTGCAAAAGGAGTTGTGGACGGAAGCAGTGGCAACAACTTGTTATGTGATAAACCGATCTCCATCAACGACGATAGGCTGCAAGATTCCGCAAGAGGTATGGAAAGGACACCCTTGTGACTATTCTAAACTCAGAGTGTTTGGTTGTGATGCATATGCTCTAGTGCCTAAACATCAGCGAACTAAATTAGATCCAAAGTCGAAAAGGTATATCTTTGTTGGGTATGGTGTTGGAACAAAGGGATATAGATTGTGGGATCCTACTACCCGCAAAATCATCATCAACAGAGATGTAAAGTTTAATGAATCCTCTCTTGTACAGTTAGATGTAGATAGTAGATTGAAACAGGATGATGTATCTGACTTTCAGCACATTCAGTTTGATAGCATTTCTAATGATAGTCATGATGACCATAGTTCAGATACTAGTCATGAACAGGTTTCAGAATCAGAACATGAACAGGGTTCAGGTATAGATCATGAACAGGTTTCAGATACTGGTCATCAAGAAGTTCCTACAGATGGTAGTCAGCCAATCGAGGAAGCGCCAGAAACATCATTAAGGAGGTCGACAAGAATCAAACGGCCACCGAGAAGGTATGATGATTATGTCACTTCTGTTGCATTTACTGCTAATGACGATGAACCTCTGTGCTATCAGGAAGCAATAGAAGGTTCGAAAAGTGATAAGTGGAAAGCAGCCATGAAGGACGAAATGATGGCCTTGGATAAGAATGGCACATGGGATCTGGTTGAGCTTCCGAAAGATAGGAAAACTGTGGGGTGTAAATGGGTTTTCAAGCTGAAATGGGGTGTGAATGATACGGAAGACAGATACAAAGCGCGATTGGTTGCAAAAGGGTTTTCTCAGAAAGCCGGTATTGACTTTCATGAGATTTTTTCACCAGTGGTTAAAATTGTTTCAATTAGAATTGTGTTAGCATTAATGGCTTTGCTTGATTTAGAGTTGCAGCAATTAGATGTTAAGACTACATTTCTACATGGTGACTTAGATGAGGAAATTTATATGGAACAACCGGAAGGGTTTGTTCAGCATCGCAATGAGAAATTTGTCTGCAGGCTCAAGAAGTCTTTATATGGCCTGAAGCAGTCACCTCGGCAGTGGTATAAGAAGTTTGATTCTTTCATGTTGAGTCATAAATATGTTAGAAGTGAATATGATCATTGTGTTTATTTTAAGCAATTGAAAAATGGCATATTCATTATCTTAGTATTGTATGTTGACGATATGCTTTTAGCAAGAAAAAGCATAGAAGAAATCAACAAGTTGAAGGCTCAGATGGCAAGGACGTTTGATATGAAAGATCTAGGAGCAGCAAGACAGATTTTGGGCATGGAGATTTTCAGAGACAGGAGCAATGGTAAGCTATGGCTATCACAACAAAAGTATATTGAGAAAATACTTTTGAGGTTTGGTATGAATAACGTGAAGCCTGTGTCAGTCCCTCTCGCTTCCCATTTCAAGCTTTCTTCGAGTTTATGTCCTAATTCAGATGAAGAAAAGGAATTTATGTCTCGAATTCCATATGCTAATGTAGTAGGGTGTTTAATGTATGCGATGGTGTGTACGCGACCAGATATTTCACATGCAGTTGGGGTTGTCAGCAGGTACATGGCAAATCCGGGTAAAGAACACTGGTCAGCAGTGAAATGGGTGCTTCGGTATCTGAGAGGCACAAGTAGTTATTGTATCACTTACAATAAGAGTAGTGAATTTGTTTGCGGATATGTTGATTCTGATTTTGTAGGTGATTTGGATAAGAGAAGGTCAACTTCAGGGTATGTCTTTACTCTTGCAGGTGGAACTATAAGCTGGATGTCAAAGCTACAGAACATTGTCGCTTTATCCACTACTGAAGCATAATACATTGCTGCTTCGCATACTTGCAAAGAGGCGGTTTGGTTGAAAGGTTTGCTTGGCGAGTTTGGTAGGTTACAGGACAACATCAGGTTACTTTGTGATAGTCAAAGTGCAATACATTTGGCTAAGAATCCGACCTATCATAGTAAATCAAAGCATATGCCGATCAAGTACCATTTTGTAAGACAGGTTATCACTGAAAGTGGAGTCTCTCTTGAAAAGGTGCATACAAAGGAGAATTGTGCAGACATGTTCACGAAACCAGTTTTGTTAGAGAAGCTACGTTGGTGTTTGGCTTCTCTTGGCTTGCAGAAAAGATAAAATAATAATAACAGGGCATCAGGCTAATTGTTGTCAAGGTGGAGATTGTTGAGATTTTCTGTTTTGAATAAAATAGGCAAAATCTCAGTAGATGACAACAATAGGAATTAGTTCTTAGATTAGCTCTAGTTTGTTGGGAGGGAGTTAATGCATCCTAAATTTGAGTTGAAAGGATTTATGAGGCAGTTAGATTCTCCTTGCTATATAACAGGTATCCATACGGATGGTTTGGTGAGAGTGAGAGTTTGTGAAGATTTAATTATGTAATCTCCTGTTTGATTAATAAAGAATTGCCGATGCCTATGTTGTGTGGACGTAGCCCAGATTGGTTGGGTGAACCACGTTAAATTCCTGTGTCTTATGTGCTTGATTTATTTGCTGAGTATTTTTTGTTTAATTTGCTGTGCATCTGATCTCCAACAATATCTTGTGTTTTTCTTTCAATTTATGAGATAAATGATATATGTTGTGTTGCCATTACGCAAACCAAACCAAATAGAAAAATATAATTTGAAGTTACGATGGAAGTAATTAAATATAATTTGAGGTTAGGATGGAAGTATTCACTGATTGATTTGATGCAAGTACTAATTGTCAGAAATTAATCCGGTTGCTGTCAATGTCAATTAATTGTGTAGACACCACATTTTTTTATTATTGATTATTATAATTAAAATTTTATAAAATTAGTTAGAATAATAAAAAAATAAATTTTAATTTTAAAAATTTAATAAATAATTTTTAATTTTCAAAATATTTGATTTAATATAATAATTTCTAAAAAATTTAACAAATTTTATAGATTATTGAAAAATTTGAAAGACCATTTTTTTTTACCATACACTGATTACAATATAATATGTTGGCAGGTATAATAAATAGTGTAAACCATTTTAAGATAATATATTTTCAAATACACATTAATATAATAAAAAAATAAATTCTAGTTTTCAAAATATTTGATTTAATATAATAATTTCTAAAAAATTTAACAAATTTTATAGATTATTGAAAAATTTGAAAGACTAATTTTTTTGGAGTTGTCTATAATGCGACTTTTTGGAGATTCCGGTGACGGAATCCGGCGGAAGAAATTGAGGTTAAATTTTGATTTGTTGCAGTTAAAATGGTTTTTTAACTGCATATTTGGATTCAGCACCCTCGAAAACCCCTGGGACACTTTCATTGTGCAGAAACTAGCTATCAAACTTGGGATTCCAATAAATTCCTGCCGGATTTCGACCAAAAAAACCCGCCGGAAAGGCTTTCAAAAAGTTGCGTTATAGACAACTACAATTTATTTTTTTTACCATACACTGATTACAATATAATATGTTGGCAGGTATAATAAATAGTGTAAACCATTTTAAGATAAATATATTTTCAAATACACATTAATATTACTCAAGGTATTACTTAAGATTTTATAATGGGATATTTTACTTCGTCAAAATTGAATATTTTTGTGAGATTAATATAAATGTTTAAAACTATTTTAATGGTATTTTTTTTAAGATATATATATATATATATATATATATATATATATATATATAATTGACATTAAAATATTTTATTTAATATGGATCTTAAAATATTTTATTTAATATGGGAATCAAAACATTTCACTTATAGACTATTTTGCTTATATTAAAATTTTATATTTTCATATACATCTTAATATTACCTAGGATTTTATAGGGAGATATTTTACTTTGATCAAAATTGAATATTTTTGTTATCAATAATATGTTTTAAATGTTCCATTCATTTCATATATATATATATATGAATTACATGTTTCTCTCTTTCTAGGAAATCACTAAATCATTTTACTTTTAGTTTCTTCTTTCGTTTGAGTATATATATATATAATCTTTTTAAAGTTGATATAAATTATGTTACTTAAGGTAGACATCAAAATATTTTATTTATGGCAATGAGAGTGAATACTTTGCACTTTTAACCATTATTCGAGCTGGAGTGTAACCAAATGTGTATATTCATTTAACCAAATATGTTTATCCATTTCTATTGGATTTTAACAAAAACTAATCAAGTATGTATACTCTAGTCAACATTGTTTTTTATTTATAGTCATTTTATTTTAATTTTAAAATGAACATGTGCCAATTTCACATTGAGCATGGATGAAATGACACATTGCTCTCATACTAGGTATTACAAAGCCTTCCCTTATTGTAACTTTCTTAACATTATCAAATAACCCTGACATATTGCTCTCATACTAGGTATTACAAAGCCTTTCCTTATTGTAACTTTCTTAACATTATCAAATAACCCTATCTATAAGAGTACAAGTCTTGCACACCTATTTTTTCAAAATTTATAATGTTTAATCTTTAAAAATGAATTTCATTTATCTTTTTATTTAATATGGATACTAATTTTTTTTACTTAATATGGGCATTAAAACATTTCACTTATAGACTATATGGCTTATATTAAAATTTTATATTTTATTTAAGTGATTAATATATTTTCACATACACATTAATATTACTTTAACCATTATTCGAGCTGTGTAATGTTTAATCTTTAAAAATGAATCTCATTTATCTTTTTATTTATTATGGATACTAATTTTTTTTACTTAATATGGGCATTAAAACATTTCACTTATAGGCTATATGGCTTATATTAAAATTTTATATTTTATTTAAGTGATTAATATATTTTCACATAAATATTAATATTACTTTAACCATTATTGGAGCTGGAGTGTAACCAAATGTGTATATTCATTTAACCAAATATGTTTATCCGTTTCTATTGGATTTTAACTAAAACTAATTAAGTATGTATACTTTAGCCAACATTATTTTTTATTTATAGTAAATTATCTTTATTTTAAAATGAACATGTGTCAATTTCACATTGAGCATGGATGAAATGACACATTGCTCTCATACTAGGTATTACAAAGCCTTCTCTTATTGTAACTTTCTTAACATTATCAAATAACCCTATCTGTAAGAGTACATGTCTTGCACACATTTTTTTTCAAAACTTATAATGCTTAATCTTTAAAAATGAATCTCATTTATCTTTTTATTTAATATGGATATTAATTTTTTTATTTAATATGCGCATTAAAACATTTCACTTATAGCCTATATGGGTTATATTAAAATTTTGTATTTTATTTAAGTGATTAATATATTTTCACATACACATTAATATTACTTAAGATTTTATAGGATATTTTATTTGATCAAAATTGAATATTTTTGTTATCAATAATATTTTTTAAATGTTGTATTCCATTTCAATTTTATATTTATACTTAAATGAATTACACATTTCTCTCTTTTTAGAAAATCACTGAATTATTTTACTTTTAATTCCAAAGGCAAATCCAATCACCTTCTAAGAGCAAGGGCTAAAAGACTATAAGCTTAAAGTTCAATATTGAAAAAGAGCATCTTTTTGATCAAATATTTGTTATTGGAACTTGAAAGAGCATCTTGGAAAGGTTATAGAATCCGTTAATTTGGCATAATTTAAATGATTTCTCTTAATCTTCTAGCTTTGAATGACATTTTGTTTACTAATTTTTATATTCAGTGATCTTCTATATCTCAAGATTTTTGTGATAAGATTATTTTTTCTGAAATTTATGTAGTAATTCTATATCTCAAGATTTTTCTGAAATTTATGCCTTACGGCGTTTCCTTTGCAACATCTGGTGTAATTGCTAGTATAAAATCTCATAAATACCAATACTAGTAATGGTGGTGTAAACCATGTCCTTTATCCTCGTTATATGTTTCCAAGTTTAACATAGCCATTAAGACTAAAAATAAATTAATATTAAAATAAAAAATAATATTACTCAAAATTTTCAACATTAATTAAAATTTACAGATATTTAATGATAATTTACAGATATTTAATTATAATTAAATAGTTAAAAAAGAAACTCAATATTTATCCTACTTCAATATAGATCCAAATAACAAATTAAACTATTTATAACAAGTTAAATTAAAACATTTTAAAATAAAAAAATGTATAAAATAAAATAAATTTAGTTTTTCAAAATCAATTAAAACAAGAATCAATTATCATAAATTAATTGATTTAAGCCAGATATAAAAAAAATAATAAAAAATAAAAAAAAAATAAATTTTTTTATTTTCAAAATGAATAAAGATAAAAAATCAATTTATTTATTTTGTGAAATGTGAATTAATTGCTTTAAGTTGGATTTAACTTATATCAAATTTCATGAGAAGACATTAATGCGCGAGTCAATGACAAAGTTATACCATCCCAAATAACATACAATCTAACTCCTACCTATCTAGGCCGAGTGCAAGATGAAACCCAACCTACCATCCCTAATGGATAGTTATGAGAGAGATCACATTGCAAAAATAAAATTCAATAGGTGCACCGCGAACCAGAAGTGAGAATTTCATGCTCAAGAGTCAAGACAAGTGAGCGGACGATGGACCAACGACTGTAAACTGTCGACTCCTCCATCCATGCGTTCAACTGGACCGTTGTGGCATTTTTCTTTTGAACCAATTGTTACCTGACATTCATATGTCCGTTGTTGCGGTGAAGTGGTGACCACAGATTCAAGATCTGTTTTCTGGACCTGAGAAAGCAAGATATGGGCAATAACTACACTGTACTAGATTTTGATGCTGTGTGGAATCCTATAGAGTGAGTGTATCCAGCCACATATTCTGAGTGTAATAGAGTGATAGATTTTGATGATGAGTGGAATCCTATAGACAATAAGGATGATCAATGCGAAGAGAATTGTCTGAAGCAGCAATTGTGCTGCCCGCATACCCTCCAGAGAATGGGGGAGTTGGAATCGCATCCCGTCGAGGCAATCATGTGGAAATTGAAATTATCTCTAGAATCATGGGTTCTATGTCTGCAACTCATAACATTTTCTCCTGATAAAGTGGTTGGCAATATATTCAAAGAGTATGCAAAGTTGTGGAGCTGTTGGGAGAAGAGTGCGGAAGCTGGAAAGATCGATATGGTAATGGAAGCCTACGATTTGGATGCAATTAATGATGATTTAGAATCTGAATCCACTACTGCTGCAAACCCGGCAAACGATGAATCTTGACAGATTTTTGTGCGAACATACAATAAACGGCTCCAATGTCAATTTGGTGAGCGCTTCTCATACCATGTTCAGGCCATGCCCAGTGTAATATTTTAAGATAACTTCGACCACCTGAATTTTCTTGAACGTTTCAGCATTCTGGGATTGAGAGCCTAATTGTGTCATGGTTTATAATCTTTTGATAAACCCACAATTTTGTGGGCTTTGCTATCATTTAATGAATATAATCAGCTTCTAGCATTGCATCGTATTTATGAAATTTGCTATACTCTTCATTTCTTTCCTTAATTTTCTTTTTCCATTGCTACTGATCTTGAACTTGTAATGGAAACGGTATCAAACCTTCAAAGAAATGGAATCCCCTCTAATGATCATACCTGGCTTATTGATATCGTCAATTTTTAATTCACTTATTAAATACAAAACCTAAGATACCACAGAAACATATAAATGCTTGGTGATGCAACATATATTCGTGTGTTTATTGCAAGATTAGCGTTGATCTCAGGCAGCGGCTAACCAGCCTGCCATAGGGTATTAAATGCCCGGGGAGATGCAGGCTAGATAGCTCGCTTACATGCTAATTCCCATTTCTTATTTAGTGACCAGTTTCCGAATTCGCGTGTAAGCACGCTATCCAGCCTGCATCTCCCCAGACATTTAATACCCTATGACAAACTGGTTAGCAGCTGCCTGAGATCAAAGAAACGGAATCCCCTCTAATGATCATTACTATTTTACAATGTTTTGCAGATCAATTGTTTCTCCATGGCTGAATACACAATTTAGATCATTAATATTGATATTCTAATTAGGTCATTTTATTTTAAAAAAAATGTATCTGGATGAATTTTCATTTTCTTATACTTTCCGATGGTAATAACTAGATTTGGCCATATAGACTTTTGTATCATCTGGATCTATATTGGTCAACTTATTTGTCAATGTATTTCATAATATACACTGTTACGATGGAGAAATAGCGACATGAAGGAAAAGAATGGCCATGGCAGGGGCATTCTCTCAATTGGTGACATTTGTGTTCACTCGGGAGAGGGCCTTGTAGATTTTCGGAGGAATAGGCTATCAGTTTGCACTATCACTTTTTTTCATCAGAGGGTTTACGTAGTTCTTCATTTCTAAGCTGTTTCCCGGGATCAAGGTGAGGACTACAATAGTGATTGTGGATGTCACTGATATCTCATTTTGCAACATCGTCCATTGAGGCAACATTCAAAGGGAGCTATAGGCTGAAAGTAGTGCAAACAAAGGTGCTCACGCTGTGGGCAGTTTGAGTATGGTCAGTGAAATGTTCAAGACATTGAGAAGAAAGCAAATCTTACCTATAGGCTGAATGTACAGGTATTCCTGCAGCATGTTGCAAAAGTGACTTGGTACCTTGACTTGGCTCTCAAAGTTCAAGAGTATGCTCGTTAAGTGTTTGACACTTTCTAGTTGTTTGAAGGAAAACTTAAACTTTTTATTGTATTTCAAAATATTTGATCCTCTTCACTTGTATTAGATCTATCATTAAAATAATTCTAGTTTTATTTTATAAAAAAAATGCATTTTTTTTTATAGTAAACATTTTTTTGATAAAATTTAATATAAATTTTATAAAAATATAAATTTGAGTAAAATGTTACCATGATCTAAATCAAGATATAGTAAAACATTATTATCATGAATTTTATAAAACTTTAAAATAATTTAAGTTATAAAATGATGGATCTTAGTTCTTATTGCATCAAAACTATAACATTTTGAACCATCAAATTCTAACAATCAAGAAAAAAATTATTTACCAAATTAAATAAATCTCATGATTATCATGATACAAAACTATCTCCTCACATCATAGTTCTTATTCGATCAAAACTATAACATTTTGAACCATTAAATTCTAACAATCAAGGAAAAAATTATTTACCAAATTAAATAAATCTCAGGATTATCATACAAAACTATCTCCTCACATCATAGTTCTTATTCGATCAAAACTATAACATTTTGAACCATCAAATTCTAACAATGAAGAAAAAAATTATTTACCAAATTAAATAAATCTCATGATTATCATCATACAAAACTATCTCCTCCACCATTAATGTAGTCACAATTTGATAATCAGTGCAACTTGAAAATCACCATTAAGATAATTAATTTCAAGTAATCTGGGAAACTTAAAGAATTATGAAAAGTTAACCTCATTTTTAATGTCATGGAATGTCAGTTAAGCCTATTTTTAATGGTGTAATCTTAAGATTGATTTGATTTATTTTTTTCCGAATTAAAACATAAACATAAAATATAGAATAAAACTGAAATTATGTTAAAATAAAAAAAAAATCGTTTTTAAAAACCTAATATGATGCATTACGAAATATTTAAAGTATATAATAAATTAACGTGGCGATAACTCACCTAATTTACATATGTTCCTCTCAAAGTGGTTAGTAATTACGTTGGGCTTTATAAATAAAGAATATATCATGATTCTTATATAATGTTTAGGGTTAACCAGTCTTTTTATAAGAGATATATTTCTCTCTTCGTACAATATGATTAAAATAACTTTAAATTAAAACCTTTGTAATAAAAATATTATAAAAAATGTTATGTATTTTTCATTTAAAATAAGGTGAAATATCATTGTTTCTATGGAATTGTTGATGTGTTTTTGGTGCAATCAATGGTCATTACAAAGTTTCATGGATAACAAATTGATTGTATGATGTAAAGGTAGCTCTCACAAGATTGACAAGGCTTGCTTATATCAATGATTTTTTTGGGAGACAACTCAAAGTTTTGTTTGTTTTGGTTATTATTATTTTTTTTAAATGATTTGTTTAAACTTGCAATTGTTAAGGGATTAGAATGGGATAGAATGTGAGTCATAATTCCTTCTAAAATCTTTTTTATCTTTGCTAAGTTACTATGAATTTTCTAATTGCTTGATTCTTTAGAAGGGTGTGAGCCATATTGGAATTTTCTAATCATCTGCATTATTGTTTATAGAAGTTTTCCAAGTTCTCTAGAGATTATATACTACTTAGAGGTTATATGCTACATAGAGGCATCTAAGTCGTCAAAATCACCTAGGAATCACACTTGGCCTAGGAAATACTAGTTTTTGACATGATTAGATTTTTATGAGTAATCTAAAAATACACCATACCATCTATTCTAGGCCTGTGGACATATTATTTTTATTTTTATTAACTATTTAATTTTCATTAAAAATATAAAAAAAAAAAATATCTTAAAAAATATCTATTAACATTATGATGTTGGTAAATAAAATAAAACAATAAAAATTAAAAACAATGTTTTACTTTTATTTAAATTGAATTTTAGATTAAATTTAAAGTAGATAAATGGTTAAAGCACTCTTTAGTCATTGATAATAATTAACCTAAAAAAATAACGTAATAATAATATTAATAATCTGAAATCACCCCTAGGTGACTTCAGGAAATTAATGAAGGTATTACAGACTCATGTGTTGGTGTGTGTGTCTATGTTATGTTAGGCAACAGATCGATAAGATTGCAAAATAACCAGACACTTGAAATAGTAAGAGATCACAGTAAGCAAAACAGAAACACAACAAAATTTAATAAGGAGTTCACCCAATATTCTTGGGCTATGTCTCCTGGTCCAACTTTCAGTGGTGGCCTTTTTATTATGTTTTTAAAGTAGTCTTACAATAAGGAGCTCAATCTGAGTCTCACTTGACAGAGGATGATCAGTAGGATGGCACTTGGAATTCCCAAGTCCTTAAAGTTCATAGACTCCCCTTACTGAATTTCGACCTCAATTGGTCTTTGTCTGCTCGATGCTGCCCTTACTTTGATGGTTAGCTTGGCTTCTCTATTCTCTGCAATTTTGCCTTTCTTTCTGTGTCTCTCGGCCTTTGGCTTCTTCACTGCTTCTATACCTCACTGTCTCCCCCCTGTCTTGTCTTTGTCAGCCCATGGCTTTAAATTCAGTTCGTTTCTTCAACTATTCGCTCCGTCTTCCCGACTCTCTGAATCGCCTACCTCTGTCCGTTGGGACTCCTCTGCCCTGCATCATCGTTGCTATGTAACACTTTGCAGAGAGGTGGCCACCTGTCTTCTTGCAAATTGAGTGTCAGTCCTTCTTGAATGGTCATTTTTTCCGTTATTTCCCAGATGCCTACGAAACGGATCCTTCTGTCTACTCATTGGTAAAATCGGACTTCAAATCTTTATGCGTCGTAGCTTATTTCTCCCTTGGGTTCGGTCATCCATTGGGTTGAACCCTCACTGTTTGATCTGGAGCCCCCAGATCCTACGGTCTTCACTTATATCGCGCGGTTGAGTTGCTCGATCGTTAGTCCGCGATGTAAGCGGTTTTTCTCTCTCCCCGCCGGACACACATCACTCGGTGTATGGAATCGCTGGGTCTTTGGCCAAACCCACTTACCACCCAAAATGCCTCCGATATTCTGCCGGTTTTGAGTGCGGGACCCGCCTGTCAGTTTTAGCACTTTTCCCATGGTTTTCTGGTTTCCCTTGTGACCGAGTGCTTGGGGCTTTTCCTTCTCGAGGGGTTTTGCCCAACGATACGCGATTAGCCTCATGATTGCGTATCAGAAACAACCTCCGTTTCTGGGTTTGAGCTTCCCAACTGCCATTTTTGCGCCATGCACAGTCCCCATGGGCCAACGGTCAGTGCGCTTTGATCGAGGGTCCTCTTTGCTCCATGCTGCTTGCAAATTATCATTATTCAGAGGTTATTTCTGATAGCTATAAGATTTCTTGAAGTCTGTCATCCATTCTTAACAATCATGGAATTGTTTGAGGATCCAATTCGAATCACGACCTTCCCACTGAAAAAGCTTTTAGACCACCAAAAGTTGGTTTTCAAGCATCGACTAAGTGAGGATACAACTTTCTCACCTGTCCAATCTCTATCCATTTTGCACTACTTGGCTTTGAACCCCTGAGCCCAATTATGAGGTACTCAACATCTCCCCTGCGCGTCGTTCTCACCTTCCTGTCTAGAACTGTGTCTTCCTGCAATTCATTAAGATATTCAGGTAGCAGGTCATCAATAGAAGGCAATTGACTCTGTTCTTCAGGATATTCAATTATCAAAGGTTCAAATAGTCTCAAGCTGTCTGCATTGACGAATGAGTAGATGTGCATATAAGCTAGCAAATCAAGGCGAAAAACATTCTCACCAATTTTCTCAAGGATCTTGAAAGGTCCATACCTTATTGGTTTTAGCTTTTTACCTTCACCTTGCATCCTGTCCTTGCTGATATACAGCCAGACTTGATCACCAACTTGGAAACTATGCTCCATTCGATGCTTGTCATGCCTTGCCTTGTATTTGGCCTGGCTCTTTTCTAGCTGTTCTTGTACTGCCTGATGGATCTCTTGGATTTGTTCAATGAAACTATTCGCCTTGTCCACATTGTTGTGTCCCTCAACTTTTGTGTCCTTACCAAAGACAAAATCCAAGGGAGACCTTGGTGTGAAACCAAAACAGGTCTCAAAAGGAGATCTTTGTGTGGAAGAATGTTTGGCTCGGTTATAAGCATGCTGCACATAGCACAAATGTTCATCCCAAAGCTTAGGATGCTTGCTGCAATATCCCCTGAGCAACTGGATCACTGTCCTATTGACTAATTCTGTCTGGCCATCGGTTTGTGGATGGAATGTTATGCTTTTCCTCAGTTTGGTGTACATCAGTTCCCACAGACTTGACCAAATCTTTCCCACAAATTTGGTGTCTCGATCAGATATAATGGAAGTGGGTAATCCAAAATGAACCCATACACGTTGAAAGAACAGTTTTGCAGTTTGTTCAGCTGTAATCTGTTTATTACAAGGTATCAAAATACACATTTTGTAGAACCTATCCACAACAACATACAGATAATCATGACCTTTCCTAGATTTAGGTAGTCCTCCAACAAAGTCCATGGAAACACTTTCCCAAGGATGAGAAGGAACTGGTAATGGAGTGTACAAGCCTAGTTTTCTATTGCTGGGCTTGCTTTTAGCACACATAATACACCCTCTTACATATCTAGAAACTGTCTCATTCATTTTTGCCCAATAACAAAATCTTCGCAGCTGTGCAACTGTTTTACATACCCCAAAGTGACCTGATATTAGAGAGGTGTGTGCTTCTCAAATTATCTTTACTCTTTCAGTTTGTGGAATGCATAGCTTCCCACAATGATGTAGGAGTCAGTCCTTAATATGATAATCCAATTCTTATACTCATTTTCCTTGACTTAAAGTTGCATATACATCTTTAAAGTCTATATCTTGAGCATATTGTTCAATGTAGCTCTCATGCAATACATAATTATGCTTAAGTATAGTAGATACATTTATAATGGGTCTAGATAACATATCTGCAACAGTATTATGTATGCCCTTTTTATATCTGATGACTAAATGAAACTGTTGTAGAAAACCCATCCATCTATAGTGTCTTGATTGCTGCAACTTAGTTGGGAGTGTAGATATTGAAGTGGTTGATGATCAATATGTATAACTGTTTCTTTGCCCATCAAGTAATGTTTCCACTTTTTCACACTCTGTACTAATGCATACAATTCTTTATCATATGTGGGATAGTTAACTACTGTAGAATTAAATGTCTCAGAATGATAACATATGGGTTTACCATGCTGTATCAACACTACTGCCATGGCATAGTCACAAGCATCCGTTTGGATCTCAAACGGTCTTTACAGATCTGGCAGTGCTAGTATTGGTGCTATACTAATCTTTTCTTTCAAGGTGTTGAAGGATTTCTGTTGTTTGCCTTCCAACTGAAACACCTTGTTCAATCCTGTTAAAGCATATAAGGGAGCTGCAATTAAAGAAAAGTTAGAAATGAAATTTCTCCAATATTGCGCTACTCCTAAGAAGCTCCTAACTTCTGTAGCGGATTTGGGCTTAGGCCAGTTTACAATGATTGCCACCTTAGAGGGATCTATCTTCAATTCACCACCCCCTACTCTATGTTCCAAATAATTCAAGATGTTTTGCCAAATTCACATTTTGAGAGTTTAACATAAAGTTTCTCTTTTCAAAACATCTAGTTTCTGCTTAACATGGTTTAAATGTTCTTCCCATGTTTTGCTAAATATTAGAATGTCATCTAGATATACAATAACAAAATCATCAAGAAAAGGTTTGAGTACATCATTCATTATTCTCATGAAAGTAGCAGGAGCATTAGTTAAGTCAAAAGGCATAACCAGCCACTCATACAATCCCTGCTTTGTTTTGAAAGTAGTCTTCCATGCATCTTGTTTTGCAACTCTGACCTGATGATATCCACTATGCAAGTCTAACTTGGAAAAATAAACAGCTTCTTTCAATTGATCTAATAGATCATCTATGTGAGGAAGGGGATAACGATTTTTGATTGTTATCTTATTCAGTGCTCAGTAATCAATGCACATTCTCCACGAGCCATCTTTCTTTCTCACCAAAACGATTGGAGATCCACATGGTGATGTGCTAGGTCTGATGAACCCCTTCTCGAGCAACTCCTGCACCTGCTTCTTGATTTCTGCATTCTCTAAAGCGGACAACCTGTACATTCCAATGTTAGGCAATGGAGCATCTTGCTGCAAATTAATATCATGCACTATTTCCTTTTTGGGTGGAAGACCTTTAGGTTCCTGAAACAAGATATCATACTCTGAAACAACTTTTTCTAAATTAGCTTGCTGCTTAGCATCGCAACCCTCAAATACATTGGTTTTATCAAGTTTCTTTTCCTTTACAACCATCAGTGAAAATCGTTTGCATGAATTTATAATTCGTTTCATCTGCCCCGAGTTTATGAGAGTGTAATTATTCTTGAGCTTATGAGCTCTTATAAGGTATTCGATTCCATCTTTAACGAGTAGATACTTGTTCTCAGCTTTATAGAAAATAGCTTTTTTGTCATACAAGTAAGGACTTCTTAAAACAATTCCACATATATCCAAAGGAATTATGTCTAACTCAACCTCATCTACAAATGTTGACCCAAAAGAAAACTTAAGTTTGCATTGTCTAGTCACTTGTAGTTGTGTTTTATCACTTAACCATCCTAATGGGCATGGTTTCTTGTGAGGTGTAGTAAGTAATTCCAACTTCTTTACAATTGCTTCAGAAATTAAATTTACTTGTGAGCCACTATCAAATAAAGTATCAATCTTTTGATGTTTGGAAATAACTCGAATATGGAAAAGCTCATGTCTTTTTCTCTCATTTTCTTCATCAATAGTAGATTGTGCAGAAAGATGCTTCAAAATTCTTACCTTTTATACCTATGGCTACAATGGTTGTTTCATCCCCTGAGTCCGACCCCAAATTTTTCTGAATAGCTGCAACAATATTCTTCTTCTTGCCCTCAAACTTCTTAGGTCTCAGTTCCGGATGTAGAATCCAATAGTGCTCATCTAAAATCCTTATATATTTCCTCTACCATGGACCTTATGGCCAGGAAACTATCTATAAATTGAGGGTCTGGCCCCACAGAACCTTCCTTCGACATTGTCTTATGAGGATAGACTCTTCCAATTTCATGATTAGTTTCGACCAACTCTCCTTCTCCTAATTTGAGCTTTGATCTAGTTAGCATTCAACAACTAAATCTAGCACAAGCTTGTCTGACCTTTAACACCGATAGCTTTGATACCAATTGATCTGAAATCACCCCTAGGTGACCTCAGGAAATTAATGAAGGTATTGCAGACTCATGTGCTAGTGTGTGTGTCTATGTTATCTTAGGCAATGGATCGATAAGATTACAAAATAACCAGACACTTGAAACAGTAAGAGATCACAGTAAGCAAAACAGAAACACAACAAAATTTAATAAGGAGTTCACCCAATCCTCGTGGGCTATGTCTCCTGGTCCAGCTTTCAGTGGTGGCCTTTTTATTATGTTTTTAAATTAGAGTCTTACAATAAGGAGCTCAATCTGAGTCTCACTTGACAGAGGATGATCAGTAGGATGGCACTTGGAATTCCCAAGTCCTTAGAGTTCACAAACTCCCCTTACTGAATTTTGACCTCAATTGGTCTTTGTCTGTTCGATGCTGCCCTTACTCTGATGGTTAACTCGACTTCTCTGTTCTCTGCAATTTTTCCTTTCTTTCTGTGTCTCTCGGCCTTCAACTTCTTCACTGCTTCTCTGCCTCATTGTCTCCCCCTGTCTTGTCTCTATCAGCTCGTGGCTTTAAAGCCAGTTCGTTTCTTCGACTATTCGCTCCGTCTTCCCGGCTCTCTGAATCGCTTGCCTTTGTCCGTTGGGACTCCTCTGCCCTGCATCATCGTTGCTGCGTAACGCTTTGCAAAGAGGTGGCCACCTGTCTTCTTGCGAACTGAGTGTTAGTTCTTCCTGAACGGTCATTTTTTCCATTATTTCCCAGATGCCTGCGAAACAGATCCTTCTGTCGACTCATTGGTCAAATCAGACTTCAAATCTTTATGCGCCGTAGCTTATTTCTCCCTCGGGTCTGGTCATCCATCGGGTTGAACCCCCGCCGTTTGATTTGGAGCCCCCAGATCCTCGGTCTTCGCTTATATCGCGCGGTTGAGTTGCTCGATCATTAGTCGACGATGCAAGCGGTTTTTTCTCTCTCCCCGCCGGACATGCGTCACTCGATGTATGGAATCGCTGGGTTTTTGGCCAAACCCACTTACCGCTCGAAATGCCTCCGATATTCCGCTGGTTTTGAGCGTGGGACCCGCCTATCGGTTTTAGCGCTTTTCCCACGGTTTTTTGGTTTCCCTTGTGACCGAGCGCTCGGGGCCTTTTCTTCTCGAGGGGTTTTGCCCAGCGATACGCGATTAACGCTAATTGCGTATCAGAAATAGTCTCTGTTTCTCAGTTTGAGCTTCCCAACTGCCATTTTTGCACCATGCACAGTCCCCATGGGCCAACGGTCAGCGCACTTTAATCGAGGGTCCTCGTTACTCCGTGCTGGTTGCAAATTACCATTATTCAGAGGTTATTTCTGATAGCTATAAGATTTCTTGAAGTCTATCATCCATTCTTAACAATCATGGAATTGTTTGAGGATCCAAGGATCAATTAAAATCAATGTTATTTTCAACTATTAATATACTTGAAATACCACCTCAGCTCAACAATATACTATAGAGGAAATAAAATTAAAACTAAACAAACAAGACACTTATTAATAATAATCTAATATTATCTTCAAACTTAAAATAGAATTATAAATTTCTAAAATATAGTAAAATAGCATAAAAAGTAATGTTAATATAATATAAATATTAATAATAATGGCTCTACAAAATACCAAATTATTCTTGATTACAAATAATCTTATGATTATATTCAACAAAATTGGGGCAAATAAGTTTAAGATGTCGGCGATTAAGGGAATGGGTTTTTACAGCGGGTCTCATATTAGTCACTAAACTTTCTTACAATTTTCATTTTAATTAATGTGTGCTTGCCTTTGATTTTGGACATTGATATACCTCCTCAAATTGTATCCACGGATTAACGATCGTTTATCTGGAACAGGCCAACCGGACATAACAAACCCAGATATGACGGACGTTGTAATAGAATTATCTGGTGATGCGAGCAAGATGCCTTCTGATCATGAGTGGGAAGTAGATTCTAAAGATGGTGAATCAGAAAAAGAAGATTCTAGAGATGATGAATTAGAGAAAGATTACGTTGAAGTGATGCTTAATTCGACCAACCAACAAGGAGATTCTGAACTTCCACCTGAAGTTCGCCGTGTGAAGAAGCGATTGTCCGCGCATATCCTCGACACCATAGAGAAGCTTCGCTTATCTCCCGAATCATATAGGCTCTGCCTACAGCTCATCCATTTTTCTTCGCTTCTAGAGGTTACTATACTCTCTCCAATTTCTTCAGCAAGCAGCAACACTGACAATATATTCGCAGATTATGCAAAGTTGTACAGACGTTGGGAGAAAAGCGAGGAAGCATGGAAGATCGATAATATAATGGAAGTCTACGACTTGGAGGTAGCTGTCAATGACGAGAATATGGCGATAGAGCACAGTATGCAATCAGAATCGACCGATATGACCAACCCTAATTCCACTGAAAACTTGGCAAATGATCCTTAGAATACTATTGGTTATGGTATTTATATGGGAAGTATCTCCACATGAGCTCATAAAATATCAATATCTAAGTGGATGAAATGTGTCCATAAATGGTTATAATTAAGTGGATGAGATTGCTTTACAGTTACTAGTTTCATAGGATAAGGTGTTTTCTGTATTATTAGAGCAAATTACATTTACAAATGTTTTCCAAGTAACTGAAAATGTGATGTGTTATCAAAGAAGGCTTGTGGTTAGGAGTTTATGGGACTTTGAATGAGTAAAAGCATTCCATGAGTCCTTCTCTCTATTTAGTTTTATTTCTATGTTTCATTTTGTACGAGAATGGTTTATATATTATAGTTTATTTATATATTTTGATTATTTATAGTTTAGATATATATAGTTTATTTAAATATTTTGATTATTTATAGTTTATATATATATAGTTTATTTAAATATTTTGATTATTTATATTTTATTTTTTTTCAGAGATTTAAGTCATTTGAGTTGAATTTAAATATATATATATTTATATATATATATATATATATATATAGAAAAGCATGTTTATTTTAGAAGAAAATTTTTATAATTTTAATTTAATTATCAATTATTATAAAAAAATTTAATGCTATATAAGATATTATCATGAAGTGTATCTTTTTTTTTAAAGGATTTGGAAATGACATTTTTTACTAGTTAGTATGTCTTTGTAATCTTATAGAACTTAATCTCTTTCATATACAAATGAGTTCAGTCATAGACTAGCCCATGAACCTCCTCTAAAATATGTGTTGCAAATAAGAATTCTTCTCTCTTTTCCACTATCTTCTTAATCTACTCCATTTCGTTATTGTGCCACGTCCTGTTTTCCATGTCTCATCTAAGGATTTGTATAGGTGAGTAGCGTGAGAAGAAACAAAATATTGATTAACATCCAAGCTTCTTTGTTGTGTCTTACCCTTGTTAGCTCAATTATTCCCACTAGCCATGCTATTTAATTATGAACCTTCCCATTGTATCCAAATAAGACACAACAATAAACATGGATAGTTTTAGGCAGGGTAGGTCTAGCTTGCACCACCCAAACCTTATTTTCATCTTTTCCTTAGCAGAAACCCTTAGTGGTGATAATGCATGGTGGATAATAGAGCCCAACCAACATATAATGAGAAATAATATTAAGAAAAAAAGTCTTACAAACTAACCAAAGAAAGTAGTGATATAGACTAATTGGATTTATTAGTGAGCTTTTAGTTTGCTCCTCTTTTCCCATAAACTCAAATGAGTATTAACCATATTCAAACATTTGGTTAGGAAAATAATTGAAATGAATTCCACAAAATGTACATTACTAATTCTTCCTCCATTATCTCTTACCTTGTCATAATGATAACCCTTGAAACTTAATTTTCCTCCCACCGCACCAAGGAGGAGTTTCCACTCATTCCCATTGTTTGGATTCCCTTTAAACTAGGCAATCAAGGACTATGACATCCTTAATGTTGATACTAATGGTAGGTAAAGAAGGGTGGAAGATGCATGAAAAAGTTGGTTTGTTTCATCCCCACTTATTAACATTCCATCCAAATTAACATAGATATACATTTGATTGAAGATAGATAGATGTAATTTTATTATATTTTTTTCTTAAATGCGTTATTTTTACTAACACTAAGGTCATAAGTTCAAATCTAGAGGGACTAGAGTATGTATACTTTTTTAAACTTTAGAAAAATAAAATAGCTTTGATGAAGAAACCTTTCCTCACAAAAAATATGTCCTATAGACTAATTAGATGCCTAATTTTTTTTTGTAAGTTACTGAATTATTGTATTACTAAAATATCATGAGTACATCAAAGATAATTTTGCCATAGTCTGGAATTAGGGAAACTAGACCAATGATGAAGTATAAAGCATTTGTACAAAAAAAGAGACAATGAGTCTAGAATCTAGTTGATGGATTCTCTTGACATAGATTGAAACTATTAGAAAAATAAATTAACGTGCTATTGACAACATAAAGGCTCCATAATTAATTAAAAAAATAAACAAACACCATCATTGTCATGTAGAGTGTGAGAGATCTATAGGTGCAGAAGGATCACTAGTTGTATTTGTACCCTTGTTTTTTGTTAGGAGTGCTTTAATTATGTTCAGTTGTAGCTATATCACCTTGTTTTCCTTTGCAAGTTGTTGGTGCTCCAAACACAAAAAGCTCATTTACATGGCCACCTTCTTTTGGTGTCTTCCTTATTAATCATAGCTTTACTAATGAGAATTTTTGTATGCCAATACAATTCAACAACACATAGGTAGATATTTTGTCTCCCCTTAGTGTGCATTGGATCTGGGTCTTCAGTTTGAGCCAGAATGTTTGCATCTATATAGTTATTTCCTTCCCTTCTCTAAGGAGGTGGAAAGTATATGATGGAAAGAGCCAAGTAAAGAACCCAAGGTAATGACTAGAGACATCACCAAGGACACAGGGAAGAGGGTTACACAATATGAAATTGACAAAAGAACCACTGACAAGAGAAAATGAAAACATGCAAGAAATTATGCAGCCAGAAGAAGAGCTTAGCATTCGAAAACACCACACAATGAGCTAAGCCTTTGTTAGGTGGTCAAAGGACACTAACTTTAGTTTGAGAAAAAAAAATATGGCTAAAAATTACATAGATATCCCTATGGAGAAAGAGGTCATGAAGTTGTTTGCAAGCCTGAAATCTCGAGTCCATTAACCACTACAAATTCACATATTTTACCTTGAAGAGACTCCAACCTAGTCCCAAAAATGAGAGTAAGTTTTTTGTTTATTCAAAAGAGACCCCAATGTGAAGGCCCATTCATATATCTGGGTTGCTTCCAATTGTTATTGCTCCATAAACCACTATAGATCCAATGCCCAGTGAGAGTTCTTAGCTTTCCAACCAAAACAAATTGCATGATCGTCCACCAAGCTCAAGTGAAGAGATTAAAGAACCATGGGGAGGCATGGTTTAAGAAACCAAGGCTATCCCCATGCTATAAAGAGGAAAACAAGGAAGTGATTGAGAGTAGCAAATTATTTAAAATTATCCTCTAGCTAGGATATGCACTTTGCATCCGAAGGGAAACTTGCAAGGCAAGACATTAAGGTGGTAGAATTAAGGTTGGAATGTGTGAGCTTACCCATATTAATTTTGATAGATGCCAGTTGGATTTTAGTGCGGTGGATCCTCCTCCCTTCATCCTGTGTTAGTCATTGTCGACAAAGGTATCTCCATGCGTGACTATTTTACTAGGGAATCAATTCGATTAAGGGAATTAGATGTCTAACTCAAACATCAACTTAAAATTAATTTTATATTATTACAAATTATTTTCTTATTTTAAAATAATAAATTACTAATAATTTCGTAAAAATTTAACTATTTCTTAATAAATAAATTTAAAATATGAATATGCAAGATTAAATGTGAAGCCAATTGCACAACCATTATCGTCGTTCTTGCACAACACCAAGTGAAAATTCTTAAATATAAATGGGATGGAAATATTAAAAATAAATTTCGGAATCTCCAAATATTCCATATATGTGCAAGTTTAATAAATATAGACAAATATGACCCATCAAAATACTAAATGTAAAATATATTCATGCTATCTTAAGTAAAACCTATAAAAGAAACTTAGTAAAAAAGTCTATGAATGTGTAGAAGTTGATTTATATTTGTTAAATAATAAAATTCATAAATTTTTGGTAATATAATTTTGAAATGTTGAGAAAATTAATCTTGGCAATTTCATTAAAAAATTAAAAGCAAAATGATTGTTGTTAATATAAAAAATACATTATCAATGGTTATTCATTGACATAAAAAATACCTTATTTTTGTTGTGAGGAATCATATTTCGGGTTTGAAATTTTTTGCCAAAAAAACCCTATAAGCATGGGCACTTTCAATCCCCAAATATTAAAGGTCACACTAAGGAAAACTATAGTAATTGTAGAACCTTTAGATCGAGATTATATGTAAAAGACGAGGTATTCTAAAATGATGTGTGAGATTCAGATTTTAACTAGACATACACTAATTTATTAAAGATCCATTAAAAGGTAGACTACTCACTTTAAGAACATAGACTCATAAAAGATAAAAATAAACATATTTTTCATTCATTAATCATAAAAACATGATATTTACATAAAAAAACGCATATACGTCCTCCAAATGGATCCTAGAACACTCTAAGTTTTCATGAACTCTTTAAAAATTATGCCAAAGATTAAAAGTCTTATGAAGATCAAGCTATTAGAGGGAATCCTCAGACAGTTGTAATGGCGATCCACTGGATCAACGAGGGCTGTCGATCTAGCGCGCAGAGCGACGGACCATGGTAATGCGCACTGACCCCAACCAGCAAATGCGGGGATAAGTTTAAGCAACAGAGGTAGTTTCCAGTATGCGATTAGCGATAAGTCGTTAATCGCATATCGCAGTGCAAACATCTTAGTGAAGAGAAGCCCCGAGCACCCGGACCCCAAATAATTATAAAATGCGGAAAATATTGTTTTGGTTCCGTCGAAGCGGGATTCCACAAAACCGACAAAATATCGGAGGGGCTTTGAGTGGTAAGCGATTTAGACTGAGTTCCGCTCGATGCCACACAACGATCGCCACGCGTTCCGGGGAAGAGAGAGAGAACCGCTCACATCAGATGGGTAAACATCATGTTACTTAGCTGCCCGATATGAATGATGATCGTCAGATCTGGGGGCCATAGATCAACGGCAGAGACGAGTTCCGATGGATGACCAGATTTGACAAGGTTATGAAGTGAGGTTACATAGGATTTGAAGTCCGATATGGATGATGTGTTGGCAGAAGGTCATGTTTCGCGAGCATTCGTAGAGTTAACGAAAAAAATGGTCGTTTCAAATATGTCCAAGAGACCTGACACTCATCCGTTATGAACTAGGTGGCCACCTCCCTGTGAGGCATTATACAGTGACTGATTATGCAGGACAGAGGGATTCAAATGAACAGAGGCAGGGGAACCATAAAGCTGGGAAGCGGAAACGAACAGTCGGGAAGCAGATTGGATTTAAAGCCACAAACTAACAGAGAGAGAAAGTAGCAGTAAGCGAAGAGTAGTAGGTAGTAATCCAAAATCAGAGAGAAGAAGCCGAGCTGACCTACAGAAGAAAAGGCAGCATCGAGCCAGAGTTAAGACAAAGACAGAGAGAGTCAGAGAGTCTGTGCACTCCATAGAAGGCTTGAGAGGTTCAAGCGCACTCCTCTGTAATGCCTGTCATGTATGAGTCTCAGATTGGACTCATACTACTGTGACCAATAGAGGTCAAGAGTTCAGTAAGGGGAGTCTATGCACTCCAGAGACTTGGGGAATCCAAGTACAATCTTACTGATTTGTATCTGTTGAGTGAGACTCAAATTGAGCTCACTGTTGTAAAAACTCTGCTTTGAAAATGTAATAGAGAGGCCACCACTGAAGGCTGGACCGAGAGACGTAGCCTAGGAGTATTGGGTGAACTCCTTATTAAACTTGTTGTGTTTATATGTTTGCCTGTTATGTTTTCTTTAACTGCTTCATTGCTTGTGTATTTCGCAATCTTATCAATCCGTTGCATAAAATAACATAGGCACATCCATGCACATGAGTCTGTAATACCTTATTAATTGTCTTAGATCAATTCCAGATCAAGTGGTATCAGATCTTTAGGTTGCTAAGGTTAGACAAACTTGTGCTGGACTATTTGTGAATGATAACTAGATGAAAGCTTAAATTAGGAGAAGGAGAGTTGGTTGAAGCTAACCTAGAAATTGGAAGAGTCTATCCAAAGAGGAAAATGTCAGAAGAAAGTCCCTTGGAATCAGACTCCAAGTTTATGGATAGTTTCTTGACAGTGAGAGCCATGGTAGAAGAAATGTACAAAGAATTTAAGAGAGGTAGAGGTGAAGAGTCATCAACCTCCAAACAAGATAAAGGAGTAGAAGAACTTCTTCTAGTTGCCCACCCAGAAGGCAAAGGAAAAGAAGAGAATCCCTCTCCACCATCTCCCCCACCATCACCTTCATCATCATCTTCTTCACACAAAGAAAACCCTGAAAAGAAAAAGAAGAAACCTTCTTTGTTAAATTAGATGTGAAGTTTGACTTGCCAGTCTATGATGGAGAATTGAATGCAGAAAAGCTAGATAACTGGATTAGACAAATTGATGTATATTGCAGAGTGCAAAACATCGATTCAAAAAGGAGAAAGATTCAGCTGGCTAGCCTACACCTTGGAGGAATTACTCTAGTATGGTGGGAAGGCAGGACACAAGCTGATTTGAAGAAGCATGGTAAAATTCTTTCTACCTGGAATGAATTTGTTTCTGCCATTAAAAAACAGTTCTATCCACTAGCTTATATGCAACAAACTATGATGAGTTGGCAAACTCTTTGCCAATTAAAAGGGAAAAGTGTACAAAGTTACACCCAAGAATTTAGAAAAAGAGCTTTGATTCTAGGCATTTCTTTAGACTCACCTGAAACTTTGCTGAAGTATATAGGTGGTCTACATAGTTATTTGAGACATACCATTCTCATGTTTAATCCCACTAGCATAGATAAGGTATCTGTTCAGGCTACACATCTAGAGGCTAGAGGCAAGAATGTGAACCCAGAAGTTGGGGGATCATTAAAACCCACTGCAAACAAGAACAAGGAAAAGAGAAAGCAGAAATGTAAAGAGAGGAAGGCAAATTCTGTACAAAGGACCAAACCTTCATGCACTCACTGCAAGAAGGATGGGCATGTTGATGAACACTGCTGGATTCTGCATCCGGAGCTAAAACCCAAGAAGTATGATGGCAAAAAGAAGAAGACTACTGCAACTATTCAAAAGGATTTGGGGTCAGACTCAAGGGATGAAACAAAAACCACAGCCACAAGTATAAAAGGTTGTCCGCTTTAGAGAATGCAGAAATCAAGAAGCAGGTATAGGAGCTGCTCGAGAAAGGGTTCATAAGACCTAGCACATCACCATGTGGGTCTCCAATTGTCTTGGTGAGAAAGAAAGATGGCTCATGGAGAATGTGCATAGATTACCGAGCATTGAATAAGATAACGATAAAAAATCGTTATCCCCTTCCTCGCATAGATGATCTATTAGATCAGTTGAAAGAAGCTGTTTACTTTTCAAAGTTGGACTTGCATAGTGGCTATCATCAGGTCAGAGTTGTAGAGCAAGATGCATGGAAGATTGCTTTCAAAACAAAGTAGGGATTGTATGAGTGGTTAGTTATGCCTTTTGTCTTAACTAATGCTCCTGCTACTTTCATGAGAGTAATGAATGATGTACTCAGGCCTTTTATTGATGATTTTGTCATTGTATATCTAGATGAAATTCTTGTATTTAGTAAAACATGGGAAGAACATTTGAAGCATGTAAAGCAGACTCTAGATGTTTTGAAAAGAGAAAATCTTTATGTTAAGCTATCAAAGCGTGAATTTGGAAAAACGTCTTTGAATTATTTGGGTCATATTGTAGGGGGTGGTGAATTGAAGATAGATCCCTCTAAGGTTGCAGTCATTGTAAACTGGCCTAAACCCAAATCTGCTATAGAAGTTAGAAGCTTCCTAGGAGCAGCACAATATTGGAGAAAGTTTATTGCTAACTTTTCCTTGATTGCAGCTCCCTTACATGCTTTAACAGGATTGAACAACATGTTTCAGTGGGAAGGAAAACAGCAAAAAGCCTTTGACAACTTAAAAGAAAAGATTAGTACAACACCAATACTAGCACTGCCAATCTTCAAAGACCCTTTGAGATTGAAATGGATGCCAGTGATTATGCCATGGGAGCAGTGTTGATGCAACACGATAAACCCATATGTTATCATTCTGAGACATTTAATTCTACAGTAGTTAATCATCCCACATATGATAAAGAATTGTATGCATTAGTATAGAGTGTGAAAAAGTGGAAACATTATTTAATGGGCAAAGAGACAGTTATACATACTGATCATCAACCACTTCAATATTTACACTCACAAACTAAGTTGCAGCAATCAAGACACTATAGGTGGATGGGTTTTCTACAACAGTTTCATCTTGTCATTAGATATAAAAAGGGCATACACAATAAAGTTGCAGATATGTTGTCCGGACCAATCATAAATGCATCCACTATACTTAAGCATAATTCAGTCTTGCATGAAAGCTACATTGAACAATATGCTCAAGATATAGATTTTAAAGATGTATATGCAACTTTAAGTCATGGCAAACAAGTAGAAGAATTGGATTATCATGTTAAGGACCAACTCTTGTATCATTTTGGAAAGTTATGCATTCCTCAAACCGAAAGAGTAAAGATAATTTGAGAAGCACACACTTCTCTAATATCAGGTCACTTTGGTGTAAGTAAAACAGTTGCACAACTACAAAGATTTTGTTATTGGCCCAAAATGAATGAGACATTTTCTAGATATATAAGAGGGTGTACCATGTGTGCTAAAAGAAAGCCCAGTAATAGAAAACTAGGCTTGTACACTCCACTACTAGTTCCTTCTCATCCTTGGGAAAGTATTTCCATGGACTTTGTTGGGGGACTGCCTAAATCTAGAAAAGGTCATGACTATTTATATGTTATTGTGTATAGGTTCAGCAAAATGTGTATTTTATTACCTTGTAACAAATATATTACAGTTGAACAAACAACAAAGTTGTTCTTTCAGCATGTATGGGTTCATTTTGGATTACCCACTTCCATTGTATCTGATCAAGATTCCCGCTTTGTTGGGAAGTTTTGGTCAAGTCTATGGGAATTGATGGACACCAGATTTAATAAGAGCACAAACTTTCATCCACAAACAGATGGCCAAACAAAGGTGGTCAACAGGACAGTGATCCAGTTGCTCAGAGGATATTGCAGCGAGCATCCCAAGCTTTGGGATGAACATTTGTGTTATGTGCAACATGCAACAGGGCTAAACATTCTTCTACACAGAGATCTCCTTTTGAGACTTGTTTTGGTTTCATACCAAGGTCTCCCTTGGATTTTGTCTTTGGTAAAGACATAGTGGTTGATGGACACAGTGATGTGGACAAGGCAACAAAGTTCATTGAACAAATCCAAGAGATTCATCAGGTAGTATAGGAACAACTGGAAAAGAGCCAAGCCAAGTACAAGGCAAGGCATGATAAGCATCAGATTGAGCATAGTTTCCAAGTTGGTGATCAAGTCTGGCTGTATATCAACAATGACATAATGAAGGTGAAGGTAAGAAGCTGAAGCCGATAAGGTATGGACCTTTCAAGATACTTGAGAAAATTGGTGAGAATGCTTTTCGCCTTGATTTTCCAGCTTACATGCACATCTATTCAGTAGTTAATGCAGAAAGCTTGAGACTGTTTGAACCTTCATTAATTGAAGATCCCGAAGAGCAGAGTCAATTGCCTTCTATTGATGATCTGTTGCTTGAATATCTCAATGAATTGCAGGAAGATATAGTTCTGGACAGGAAGGTGAGAACTACACGCAAAGGGGATGTTGAGTAGCTCAGGATTCAGCTTAAAGGTTCCAAGCCAAGCAGTGCAAGATGGATAGAATTTGGGCAAGCGAGGAATCTATATCCTCACTTGATTGATGCTTAAACCAACTTTTGGTGGTCCAAAAGATTTTACAATGGGAAGGCGTGATCCAAATGGATCCTAGAACACTCTCTAAGTTTTCATGAACTCTTTAAAAATTATGCCAAAGATTAAAAGTCTTATAAAGATCAAGCTATTGGAGGGAATCCTCAGATAATTGCAATGGCAACCAGCACAGATCAACGAGGGCCGTCGATCTAGTGCGCAGAGCGGCGGACCATGGTAACGCGTGCTGACCCCAACTAGCAAATGCGGGGATAATTTTAAGCAATGGAGGTAGTTTCCGATATGCGATTAGCGACAAGTCGCTAATTGCATATCGCAGGGAAAACCTCTCAGTGAAGAGAAGCCCTGAGCACCCAGACCCGAAATAATTATAAAATGCAGAAAATATTGTTTTAGTTCCATCGGAGCAGGATTCCACAAAACCGACAGAATATTGGAGGGGCTTTGAGCGGTAAGCGGTTTAGACAAAGTTCCGCCTGATGCTACACAGCGATCGCCACGTGTCTCGGGGAAGAGAGAGAGAACCGCTCACATCGGACGGGTAAACATCATGTTACTTAGCCGCCTGATATGAACGATGATCGTCGGATCTGGGGCCCCTAGATCAACGGCGGAGACGCATCCCTATGGATGACCGGATTTGACAAGGTTATGAAGCGAGGTCACATAGGATTTGAATTCTGATATGGATGATGCGTTGGCAGAAGGTCGTGTTTCGTGGGCATTCTTGGGTTTAATAGAAAAAACAGTTGTTTCAAATATGTCCAAGAGAACTGACACTCATCTGTTATGAACTAGGTGGCCACCTCCCTGTGAGGCATTATACAGTGACTAATTACATAGGAGAGAGGGATTCAAACAGATAGAGACAGGGGAACCAGAAAGCCGGGAAGCAGAAACAAACAGTCGGGAAGTAGATTGGCTTTAAAGCCACAAATTGATAGAGAGAAAGGAGCAGTAAGCGAAGAGCAGTAGGCAGTAAGCCGAAAGTAGAGAGAAGAAGCCGAGATGACCTACAAAAGAAAAGGCAACATCGAGCCAGAGTTAAGACAGAGACATAGAGAGTCAGAGAGTCTGTGCACTCCAGAGAAGGCTTGAGAGGTTTAAGTGCACTCCTCTGTAATGCCTATCATGTATGAGTCTCAGATTGGGCTCATACTACTGTGACCAATAGAGGTCAAGAGTTCAGTAAGGGGAGTCTGTGTACTCCAGAGACTTGGGGAATCCAAGTACAGTCTTACTGATTTGTATCTGTTGAGTGAGACTCAAATTGAGCTCACTGTTGTAAAAACTCTGCATTGAAAACATAATAGAGAGGCCACCACTGAAGGCTAGACTGGGAGACGTATCCCAAGAGTATTGGGTGAACTCATAATTAAACTTGTTGTGTTTATATGTTTGCCTGTTATGTTTTATTTAACTGCTTCATTGCCTATGTATTTCACAATCTTATCGATCCGTTGCATAAAATAACATAGGCACATCCATGCACATGAGTCTGTGATACCTTATTAATTGTCTTGGATCAGTTCCAGATCAATTTACAAGGACAACTTTAATATTTTAGACTCCCTTCTCCCTTATTGAATCTTTTACACACTCTCTCTTGCTAATGATATCACTTTATAACCCTTTAAATGTATCTCCCAACCTTTACTAACCCAACCATAGATCAATTACAAAATTTTATCAATGCATTACAATTGGTTGTTGAATGCTTTTGTGGTTTAATTAGTTTTTTGTGTAGTGTGCTCAACACAACATGTCTCCCTAGCTTGAAGCAATGTCCTTTGGTGTAGTTCTTCAAAACTTGTGATCATTTTGGCCTCTGATTATTTCCAATATGCCCCCAACTCTACTATCTTGCTTGTCCCTCATCCACGAGCTTAAGGTGTGACAAGTGCTACTAAGGATACCTTGGTGAGAAGGGAGCATACAATGGAGGTTGCTTGAGTCATTTGTACATGATTTAACTCCACTATGGTTGACAACAACTTGTTGAAATTATCCTAACATTGTTGTAATGGTGTTGGTAAATGGCATAAGGCCCTATGTTATGGAAATTACAAGGGTGGAAATGAATGTACCATTTGATTGGACAAAATAGATGAATTAAGGAGAAGTATATGGAGAATTCTCTAGTTGGAAAGAAAATATGAGCAATGATCAAACAATGATGAAGAAACATTTCATAAAATGGGATGTGAATATGGATACATAAGTGTTGGGATGAGAAAGTATTGAAGTAGAGGATTATTGGAGGGGTTGAAAATAAAGGGAGTGAGATGTATGAAATCACCCTGATCTATTGTTATGTATATGAGGAAATTATCCTGTCATAAAACACCACTATGATTCCCTTTAGAAAGACCACACCATTCTAATCGGTCTCACTAATATGCTTGGGTTTATTATCCTCAACTTCCACTTCTATCTTAACCTAGTCTACATCTTCTTAGATAAATTTGCCATTGGTACTTTAGTCATGTATCCTCGTTAAGATGTCTGCATTGGCCTTGCTTCTTGAACATAGGAGTGAAATTCTTTCCCTAGCAAGTGATGGTTGAACATAGTTGACATGTAGACCATTGCTATAAAATGATGGAGTGGTAGTTCATAAAATTGCATGTAGAGATGGATGCGTAAGTTTTGGGGTAAGAAATATTGAAGCAAATGATTATGGTTGGGATTGATGGTATATGTATCACATAGGAAATCACCTTAGTCTATGGGTATGTAGGTAAAAAACCATCCTAGAGTCAAACACCAACATAATCCCCTCTTGTGAGACCTTGTCATTATAATTGGTCTCCCCACCTTGATTAGGTTTATGATCCTTAACTTTGCTCCTGTTGTAATATTGGTGTCCATCTTCTTAGCTGATGTAATCATTGGTACTCTAGTCATGCATCCTCTACAACCAGTGTCATTTTTACTTTTCTCTTGAACATTGGAGTGAACTCCTTATCCATAGTAAGTCATGGCTAAATTTGGATCACTGGTAGATACCTATGGTAGATGGAATATGTGGAATAAATATTGATTTGAATAACACTTGAAAACACTTTCTAATTGAACAATTTTTGAGAAGCGTACCTCCAATTTATGTAGGGAAAATAATATGGATGAATATTCTCTTAATTTTATCTAAGAGATTCAAGAATAAACTTCTTTGGGTCTCCATCATAGGCCATTGTAATCTTTATCCTTCAAAGATAATCATCTAACTCTCTTATTTTGAAAAATCGTATGATTTGATCTTACCTTTATTTGCTCACAACATATATAATAATATTTTTTGTTAAAATTTTCCAATAGAGCACACCAGAGATGTTGATGATTTTACTCAAGGGGAAGAAATAAATACACAATATTCAAAATTGAGATCATACATTGATATCCTAATAGAAGAAAAAATTCCCTTTCAAAAGGATATTTGTTTAAGAGACACTTTTCATTTTCTTTCATATTCCATGTATTATTATTCATGCCCTAATATGTTTTATGGTTTTCTACATAGGTAATCATTCGAGATCCTTGTGATTTTCATTCTACCTGGTCAAACTCTAATGAGGTGCAAGATGGTAATAATTTATATATAGGAGATGAAAATACTAAGACCTCTTCCCATGAATCTTTTGGTTTTATGCCTTATAAGTTTTCTATATGGAAAGAAGGAGTTACTATAGAAAATATATTTTAGTTAAATTCTTCTATTAATCCAAATTCATGTTTGATTAGTGAAGAGTCTTGTTGTACTAGTAAACAACTAGTTAAGATTGAAAGTTTTGATAAACAAATGGTGTTGATGACTATTGTTCTATAACTAATAAAATAAATTATACAATGGTGGAAGATAGCCTAAAAAATTATCATATTAATCCATAACAAGTTGGTTATTTGGAATATGAGTCTAGGGTTACTTGTCAAGAAAATGAGACACTTTGGTTTCAACCAGGTTATGTTAGGTTCCCGTTATCTTGCTTTGATCTTTGAAATAAATCATGCCAACAATGTCAAATTTCTTCTACAAGATACTCTTCATATGATTTTTACATATGATTCTCATTAAGTATAAAATTCATTCATCGATTCCTTGTAATATTCTTGCATAAATCATTGTATATATCGTGATAAAATAGAAACACGTTTAGAATAATATTTTCAGGAAATATTCGTGTAAATAATAATGTTCGTATCTTGCACATGATGGATATAGGTTTATATAATATAATTTTGTGTACCTATAGTTTTCTATTAATCCAATTTCTATTGATTATTTGTGATTTACATATGATTACAAGTTTGAAGTTACATGAATGGTTACATTGGCATTATTATTTTACCTAGTCACTGTCAACTAATATAGTATAGTTTTAAGAGTACATTAGTTAGTATATTAGATTAGTATATGCATGGGAATGCAAGGGAAGAGATACCCTCATTGTACATGGAAGAAAAATGCATGTAACCTCCATAAAAAATTTGTAATGCAGGGGAACTTACTCAAGGGAGTGAGTTGTGGGAAAATGGTGGATGAAGTGTAGGAATAATATTTGCATTTTTGTGATGTTACAACTTTTTGTTGTTGTCTTTGACTGTGGACCTTGAGCATGGTCATGTCGCTTTTTTCTTTCCATGTACTATTTTTGTGGATTATTTGGTTTTGTTCTTTCCCTTTTCCTTTTTGGTTGATGGGAATGAGGAAATACAAAGGAAAAAGAGCTCTCGAAGGATAATTAAGAATAAAAGAAAATGGAAAAAAAGTTAAGATAGACATGGCTAAGTCCACCCAAACAAAATAGATAGAAACATAACTGAAAATGGTAGAAAGAGGAGGTTATCCTAAACACTGATCATGCATGATTGATTCATATGATATTTGAAATCAAAATAAAAGCATAGTAATGTCTCCTAGTGTAATAGGCTACTAGTTGTGAATTATCATAAGGGGCAAGGTAAGTAATTAGCCCTTAAAATATTATTGCTGCCATGTAAATGATATATAATGGAATTGGTATTTCCATGATTTGAATGTCGTAGTGAAATCATTTAATGGGGTCTAGGTCACTTGGCCTAGCCATTGGGTAGGTGTACAAAATAACCTATTATTGTTGTTGATGTGCTTACACTAATGTTGCTAACCCTTATTGTGTGCAGGTTGATGACACTTGTCGAGTGTGTGAATTAAAAATAATAGTGCTTTTTAAAGCATGGATGAGAACATGCTAGAAATTAAATGTGAATTTCACATAGGAGTGAACTTTACTTTGGAATTGATTCGTCGCTCAAAGTAAAGTGCAATGGAAGAACTTCATCCTTAAGGAGGATATCTTGGAAATGGAAAAGAAAATTCAAGAGGCATTTCCTTCACTTCTTCAGAAGTGATGAAATTGAGGAAACACCATATATGATGTTTACTTCATGGGGGGGAAGATGTTATACCCTTGTGCTATGATTTTTAGAGATATAACTATTTTTAGAATACTGTGATTATTATTTGAACCTAATGGCCTTGGAACCAAGGATTTCAATTGATTGATTATGTAATTAAATTTGATATTATGATTAAATATTTTACTTTTGGGAATGTATGGGAAAGAGCACATGAGTAATAGAGACTTATTTTTATGGTCAAGTCTAGAAGGTGGACCATCCCAATTCTCTCTCCAAAAAAAATCTTAGGAGAATATTGCCATTACAAGAATAACATAATCGAAGAGAAATATTATGCTAAGTTAAACTTAGCCAGAGAGAAATGCTAAGTTGGGTAAAAAGTGAGAAAAGAATAGTAGGAGATAAAGGTGAGCTTTAAAGGAAAAAGGAAATACTTTTTCTTAATTAAAATAAAAAACCTAGGTAAATAAAAAGGGTGCATACCCTAAAAGTAGGACGCTGCTAGGAAAAATCTATTGGGAAGAAACTATAAAATACCACTAAGGAATACAAAATAGGTTGACATTCCTGGAGGTAAGAAGTCTGAGCTCAGGGGGAGTTACAGGTGGTTGCTTGTTGGTTGGGGGGAACTTTCTATGTCCCATCATTTTTCCCAAACTATCTATTGCGGTCAAATGAATCTGTCTTCTATTCTTGTTGACTCATGTTATTTCTATTGATACATAATTAGTTTAATTAATTCTATGCTTGGAATTTTAAGAGATGTATGTGTATGTACAATGGTAGTATGTATAAGTAGTCAAGTTAATATATGAGAAATGATATGCATACTTTGAAAAATGGAGTAAATTCTCACTAGATTTATATGTGTGGAATCGTGAGCTACACTTAGTATAACTAATCAGGTAAGGAAACATGAAATAAGAAGACTTACTGAACTCTATAATTATATGTTTTTTTTTTTTAGTGTAGCTAAATTTCGTAAGCTAATTTTGAGAATTTGTCTCTAATACTTAAATTATAGAGTAGTGTTAGCTATCAAGTGTAATTGACTTATATTTCAATTGAAGAAGCCAAGAAATAAATACTTAGGAAGCCTGTGCAGTGTCTAAATTAATAATAATGCTAGATATGTCACGAAGGACTTATTCCTTGGTAATAGTTCCAAGAGGCACTAATTACAATGTGTATCATTGATCTATTCTCATACAAAGTCCGTGCCATTATAAAATAAAAGAATAGTGATGTAGCAAACTCATACTTGATTTTCTATTAAGAGGAACTCAATAATATTGGTCAGAATTAAGGTCGATAGGATTTATCTTTTTGAGTCCCTGCTAGGATAATAAGAACCTTAATATGGAATAATTATAGTAATAATGTAAGATAGATTGCAAGCTTACATTAATTCCAAAATAGAGTTGGCATGTCTGAACTCATAGTAATAAGGATTTAAGCATTTCCTATGAAACTCCACGAAAAAGTAAGTCTGGTTTATAAACAAATACCTGAGGGGCGATAGTTACTCTTGATAAACCATAAATGATAATTATAAAGGACAATCCAACCCTAGGAGGAAATTAAGAAAATATAAACCGATACATATCTAAGCAACAGAGGGAAGATAAACCTTCCAACAAGCATGGTTGAAATATTGCATTTATAGTTAATGTGAGTTACATAGATAATTAATGGGTTTTACCCCATGCCCATTAAGGACAATGACTAAAGAAAATACAAAAAAATAGAGATGGGATGCTCCATTATATTATTATGATGCTACTGTAATCACGTCATAAACAAACAATTTAACTGTATATTCCAATGAGTAACAAATTTAAAATTATCCATAGAGATTTTGCTGGTATTACAAACTAGAGTGGATACTTAGCATAAAGCACAATTCAAAATACTCTCGCTACATATTTCCATATAGGTCGTGTTGTAACATATTCTTTTTACAAAAACTTTTAAATTTTGCTAGTTTGTTTGATGGCTAGACTCTCAGGCAAATATGCAAGGTAGGGTTATTATTTCTTTCACAAAATATTTTGGGCTTGGAGCCCAATCTCCAAATCTACATGTGAAAGCAAACTCCAAATAATAACTACCAAGTCCCAAGCCCAACACATCAAGCGTTAAGACAAGGGATGAGGAGAATATAATCCTACAATACACATCAATGTTATTGGAATAGGGCCTACTTATATAAAGAGAAGTATTATGATTTCAAGTCGTCGATGTGGGATAAATCCCATGGGTGTAATTTAAAGCAATTTCCATGTGTTATAGCTACAACTAGCAGACAAATACCAACTTTTGAACGAGAATCTAGGTGCCTAAAACACTCAAAAGGAAGATTCCAACTATTGCATTATGTCCTATGATTTATTTCCAAGTCACCATGTGATTGGATATGATCATGATGACCTAGTGAGGAACTGAATTTTCATTGGGCACTAGATTTAACTTTGTTGGTTTGCCTCACATCAAGTGTCGTAATACTAAATTTGGTTGAATGTTAAATGTTAAATTAGTTGAGGAATGGTTTTTTAGATTCATTGAGAATAGAATTGGATTCTTCAATTGTATGCTTAAACAAAATCCTATGTATACTTATTGTGAAAGCATATTATTTGGCCACACCCATCTATTGGCTGCTAAGGTAACCAAGAATTTGAAAGAACTTAGCAGGGACTAGCTTGGCTATGCCTATAATTTGTTGTCGAAGAATTGTAATCATTTATGTGATTCATTCTATGAAATATTAGTACACAAACTTCTAGGCCAGATTAATCATTTTGCAAAGAATGGTGATGTTGTAGTTAATGTTGCTGAAAATACTACAATGAGGTTAAAGCGGGAAAAATTTGACATGGTAACTGCTGACAAGTTTGCTTGTCACTTTCTTGTTGGGGGTACTTCTACACTAGAGCATACTAATGGAACTCATGTAGAAGGGTTTTGATAAGAATTATGCAGAGATCATGGTGACAAATAAAAATAAATTTTCCAACTTAGTAATGCTCAACCAACTAAAGGGGATCATTTTATTCCTTTGTCACCATCGTGTAAAGTATGGAAAAGTTCATCATTTGGTTTCAAACACATACAATTTTCAATGGTGAGCGTGAGCGTGAGCGTTCACAAATTAAAGGTTATGGTTCAATTGTGAAACCCCCTACCCATTAGATGTTTAACGAAAGGGGGGGATCTCGCAGTTCCCGATTTCGTAAAACCATTTTTGCCTACATATCTTGTTGTGGTGAACTGCACACCCCCTCATTGAAAACCATATACTACTATAATGCTCTCGTAATCCAATTTTGGTTTTAGTCACAATTCAGAGTTTAATTGGGCAACTAAACCATAGCGTGAACATCTCAGAATGTGATAGTCAACCTTTGTAATTTAATGAGGTGTTGTAGCGGCTACAACTACCCTCCAAAATTTTGCCTTAGCTTCGTTTTGGAGCCTCCCTACCAACCATCCTTAGCAGCATGTCTTGCACTGTCAAGTACATAAGCTTCATTCGTTTTTTAGCAGCTTGCCAGCTTGTGCATGATGGTTTGCTTTACTCCCCTCATAGGCTGCCACTTCGGACTTGGGCCATCTATTGGCTGAGCATCTCCCTTAGAAAACTGCACAATGTTGGAGGGGTAATAACCTTCCCTCTAGAAATTTCACAAATCTGACTGGCAGCCTGCTGGGCCCAAAAATTGTGCAATGCAGTGAAACAACCTTCCTTAGGAAAATTGAGCAATCTGGCCCAACAATGCAACTCAGCCAAAAATTTGCATAATTCTGGGTAGAAGTCAGTTGCTCCTCCCATAAATTGTGCAATCCCTCTCGATAGTGTTGTGGGGGAAAGTATCCAACTCGGAATGACCCTAACCCACTCTAAGGGTGACAGTTCCTTAGCAACAGCTGAAAGCAAAGCTATCTAAAGTTTCTTCTTTATGACATGCAAGAGATAAAAGGAAGAGATCCACTTACCGATGTCTTGCGCAAATGGTCGATCCAATCTCCTTTGATTGCCGCTTGCTCTCAGCTCCAAGTCTTTTCACGGGCCCAGCTACACGAGATCCTGCAAACAAGACAAAGAAAGGAAACTACAAGAAGCATGCATTCATAATCGATTCAAGGATTAGCATAAATCAAAGACGCAAGTAATACAATACACCATTGAAACACATGCGAATAGAAGAACCTCAAAAGCTTTATTAATATATGGAAGTAAGGTTCAGGCGGTGATACAACCATGAGAGGTCCAATCCAGCATCACCTTCCCGACGGAGAGAAATCTCTTCTTCACCTCCCTCAAGCAATCACCCAATGCTCACAACTGTAAACCAACAGCAATTATTTGCACTAAATTCCCGCCCTCCTCTAGATCCCATGGGATGAGATCCTTATATAGAGTTTTGGAGTGAAGATAAGTCAGCTTGATGTGTGACTTGTTGTCCTCTTCAACCCCAGTTGTTCTTCAGTTCTTCACTTGGAGTTTCTGTCTTCCACTTGGAGTTTTAGAAGCTCTTAACTCATCATTAGGCGAATCTTATCATCAAGTGTCTTTTTAGAAGCTTCCTGGGCACTGGCACTTTGAGAAAAAGATTCCTCCACATGTCCAAGTACGCCCAACGCAGGTAGCCTTTGTTCTACTTGCTATGCAACGCAGGTAGCCTTTGTTGTACCTGCTATCCAGCGCAGATGCTTAGTGGAGCAGCTGCAATGATCCAAAACTGACCTGTTTTTGAGTGTTTTTCAGTGGAGAACTGATTTGCAGTGCTGTGGTTTGCTGACCTTGTTCCTCTAAGGGTAAGAACAACTTGTTTAGGGACTTTGGATCCCTTAGTTTATTGACATTTCATGCTCTATGCTGTAAGGCACAAAAATGTCTATAACAGTTGCCCCCTAAAGTATGAGGTCGTTTATCGGGTGAAATGCTTTATTAGGAGGATCCGAAGTTCATTCAATCGCCGGGAGGTGACCTGTAACAAAATACAATACAATACATTATCTTTTCATACTTTCTTTTCATGATCTAGCTGATGCAGGCATTTCCCATGATCAGCTTTATAAATACATTTGCTGTACATAAACAGACGATCGTCTGATAAGAGACGGATAATTCTCTGCTTTTAATTATCATCCTTTTAGTAGGATGCTCATCTGCTGCACATGTCTATGTTTTTATCTCCTGAATATATATCGCAGCCCGGATGGATGAAACTAGATCCGGGGTCTTCAAACTTGTCCGATCTTCACTCTAGTACAAGTCGATCCATGTGAGAATTTCTTGAAGTCGAACATGGAAAGACATCGCTTGATTACTAGTCAATAATGTAAAATGTTAACAAGCGCGAGAGGAATCACCGATAATGATGATGACCCTCAAGGTACTGCAGCACAATTCACGTGGTGTGAATATAGGATCTGACGTCGAACACCACGCAAAGTCTCCTGGTCGAAGGTCATTAATGTATACCTATCGCCGGGAGTGAGAAACTTGCCATTGAGGCATGCAAGCTTCAAAGTACTGAGGGGGTGTTCCTAGATCAACTTCTTGGATAATGAGCTGATGTCGACAAGAAGTGATCCGTCAAAGGAGGGCCTTAATGAATCCCACATCAGTGACACGGAACGGAGCTAGCGATGATGGTGAAAACGATCTGTGAAATATGATTCAGGGTGGCGGTCATGGAAGGATGAAAGATGATGTACGGTAGTGGATGGGACCCGGTTGACAATTTCTGAATGACATCTCTTGAACATATAACGACACTGATGTGATGGATCGGTAGCATTACCCCATGTATGGATGGTATGGCGAGACCATGGTGAAGGGACCGGTGAATGATAATAACCCAACCCGATATTTACGGAGGCAAAAGTGTCATGTTCAAGAGCGACTTGCTACCATTAAGCTTTGAGGTTCTTCCCAATTTTTCCCCAGTCATTTCTGACCAGTACCTCTTTATTTTTGTCAAGCTTGAGGAGGATAACATATGCTTGATCTATAACCTGCCCTTCGGGCAAGCCCATCGCTATGTTTTAACGAGCCTAGCGATAGGGAAACTCGTTCTCGTCTAAAGACAAGTTTGTCGCTATCTAATATTTTTAACGAGCCCAGCGACAAAGACAACTCGGTCCTTTTCATTTTTAGAGAGTCTGAAAAGGGTACATAAAGTGGACTCCAGGGGTCCTTTTTCGTCATCTAATCCCTTAAGTCCGAAAAAGTATAAAACAATACAGAAGGGATGAATGTTCGATAGCTTTATCGAGCCGAACTAGACAAGCGCTCGATCTTTTTGTGCACTAATCCCTCAGGTCCAAAAAGATTAAAATCTAGAGGAGGGATAGCTCTTCCAGTCCTTTTAACGAGCTGGAAGGCCAAAACTCGGCAAACTTTTCATTTTTTACGAGTCAGTGAAAAGAGCTCAAAGAAGACTCGTATTTTGAGGAACGAGTGATAAACAGGGATAGCAGCAGATTCCAGGTACAGGTTGGAATTTTCCAATCACGACAGTATTACAAGGATGGCTAGGTGGGATCACTCTTCGCAGTTGTTCCTCAAAATAGGTAAACAATCAAGTGGATGTGAATGATCGGCCAAATGAAAAGTGGAGGTGACGGTGCACAAACACGACCAAGGATTTTATGGCTGATGAATTTACGGTCTCAAATGGTTATTTACCGGTTCATTTTTTCTGGATGAGCTTGAACTCCGGGGAAAGCTTGCTCACATGCTTATGTTTATTTTTTAATGAGCATGAATTTCCGCATTAAAACTGCTCGGATCTTGCGTTTATTTTTTAACGAGCATGAACCTTGCCAAAACTGCTCGTTTATTTTGCATGCCCCCAGCATCATAATAACGCATGTCAAAGGAGGGTGCCCCCCAAGCTTCATTGCATTCAACTTGGTGGTTGGAATGAAGGTTTACCTTTGAATTTTGAAAAGGGGATTTGTTTCATTTTTTAATGAGGTTGACATAGTACAAGAACTATCCTCATGACTCCTTGTTTCATTTTTTAACGAGGTTGACACGAGATAAGAACCGTCCTCGGGGCCCACTGTATTTACAGTATTTCCATTAGGGCGATGATCCATGCTGACAAAATATTTAGGAATCTTCCGAATCCGTTGGATATAGAAGATTTCATATTGTAGGTTTCCACTGTGGCTACTTCTGCCAGATTACCCGCCGGCGGTAGGGAAAAAGTACCCATTAAGGCAGGGTCTTTTAGGAAACCTACTCCAATATTTTGGAGCGACTGATTACTTTCATGGATCATTGTGCTGCTTCCCGTAACTTGAGAACTGTTGGGGAGAAATGTTTGTTGGTCGACGATTGTAATTTTTCCTTGAAAAGGAAATACAATCCTCCTGAAGTAGGTCGACACAACTGCAGCCATGGCATATATCCAAGGCCTTCCCAGTAGGATGTTGTAATCGAGGTTTCCATCGATTACTTCAACATCTACTTCTACTACTTTGCCCCCCAGTTCAACTTGCAAGTTACTTAAAATCCCGTATGGAGTGTATGATCGTCCATCAAATGCTTTTAAGGTTGTTGACGATTTCGACAAGGGTGGTGAGCCTAAATTTTTCCAGCAACTCATCGACATAAGACATGTAGATGCCCCCTCATCAATAATTGTTTGATGAACAGTTTTGTTGAGGGCTTTCACTTGAATAAGGAAAGCTTGTTGAGCTGGTAACTGAGGGTCATATCCTTTATGATCAAAGGTCACAAGATTGGAATCCATTGGGCCAATCCCACCGATGGCTGATAATAAAGCTTGCTCTTGGGAGGTGCAATTTTGCGCTACCTCAAGTGTCGACATAGCGGACGACGATTGGGCCAGGTCCTCTATTATATTATAATCCTGTGTTAGTTTTTCACGAGGATTAAATGTAGATTTGTGTACTACTCCCTTTGGCGACTTTATCATTGGTTCAGGAATGATGGGTGGCACGACTTTGGTCAAAGTTGTTGTTGAACTACTAGGTTGTTTATTTGCCTTGTTGTTCAACTGCTTTGGATTCCTGTAATATTTATTCCTTGTCAAAGCATTATTCTGCTGCTTTGAGGTAGACAACATAAGCACTTGGGATCGGGAAGCATTTCGATTAGCAACCAGATTTTGACCTGGGTTAGGAAACGGATCAGTCAATACTGCTGGGGTTTTTGAACTCTTAAAGAGTTTCTTAACTTCAGCTATATGTGGACAATCTTTCGTCCAGTGATCCTCATCGCATATATGACACCCTGTCGGGGGTTTCCCTTTCCTTTTCTTTTTCTTCTTGCCCCCTGGTTGCTTCAGTTGTTTGCCCTTGTCGGTCGACATGGCATTTACTTCTGAGGCAAGAAGTTCCTCATTTGCATTTTGACTAGAAATTTTGCGTTTGCCAGTCACGCCATTATTGGCGTGAGAGTCAGTATTCGATTTAGGAGGGGGAGGAATTGAAAATTCAGGTCTAGGGGCGTCAGGTATTTTGTCGTAGAGCGTGCCCGACTGAGTATATACTAAGTCCAGATATTGAGCACGAGCAATGACCTGCTCCTCTGTTACGACTCCCCCCTTGGCCACATCTTCCGTTATAGCCGGAAGTAACGACTTTATAAACCATTCAGCTAACAGCTGATCGGGAACGTAAGTTTTCACCATCCTACGACGACGTCGCCACTCATGTATATGATCAGATATGTGAGTGGCCGTTGTCTGTTTGAAGTTGGTAAGGAGTTCTGTTCCCGTTTCATACCTTATCGGTAATTGAAAATGGGTTAAGAAAGTCGTGGCTAAGGAGCTAAAATTGTCGAAAGAGGCTCTTGGCAATTCAATGTACCATTTAGCCGCTGGACCTGTCAATGTCCTCTGGAAGAGGCGAAGTCTTATCGAATCATCGTTTAGAGTGTTCGATGAACACCACAGATGAAAAGTCATGACGTGATTCGACGGGTCTTCACCTGGATTTCCATTGAATTTAGGAATGTCCGATGGAAGTTTATGCGGAATCGCTGGCCACCAAGGGGCATAAGCAATTGGATCATTCGTCAGCCGGTTTAGATCTGGCAATTCTAGAGTTGCTACAAAGGGAAACTGTTGGTTCAAGTTAGGCGAAGCATATCCAGGATAAGATGGTATCGCCTGAGCAATGGGTCTTTGCAGACCAGCATAGTGCTGACAACTTTGACAAAGTTGATGGGCATAACCATTATAGCATGGTTGCCCATTACTTACAAAGACTTGTTGCTCAGGTCCTTGATATGATTGTTGGAATGGCGGTTGTTGAGATTGAACCAGCTCTGGTTGTTGGACCATTTGCTGTTGACCAATACTGGACGATTGACCAAGATGAGGAGTCACAGTACTTGTTCGAGCCTGAGTCGCTCCAGATAAGGAGGCACTACCCTGAGATTGTGATTGAGCCGCCGAGACAAGAGGTTGTTGTATTACAACAGGTAGCGCTTGTACTTGCGACGCATTCGCCGTAGCAGGTGTGGTGGGAATATTCGACACAGGGTGTACTGGTTGCATTGAATATGCAACTCCTGATTGTTGAGGCAGTATTGGTACCCAACTGCTAGATGTGATTCCAGTTTGACCTGAACTTTGTTGTAAACTCCCACATGGTTGTTCTCTGGGAGGGAACAATGAAAGAGCATACTGCCCTCCACATGGTGGAAATCCAGTACTTAAAGGGTAAATTGGCCTTTGAAGACACATTGGATCAATTTGTTGAGTTTCAACATAAGAAGTACCAGATGATAATCCGGATGAAGAAATAGGAACTAACCATATTGTTGTCCCTGATGGGACTCCGGCTTGTTGTTGGCAATTTGCCGGGACAGATGGTATACCAACAAACATCGTTGGAGTGGCAGTAGGAGGCTCTGCTGTTGCTGTGTCGGACGACACAGTCCTAGATGTTGACGGTTGTTCAGACATTTTGAGTCTATCCAAAAGATTTTAGCGATTCTACAAGAACTTACGATGCCAAAAGACTAACTTCGAAGATCAACGCAGGAATAGGAGGTGATTCTGTTCCGTTTAAAATGAATTTTATTATGACGACGCTTTAGACACAACTTGCTTTTTCACTTTTTAAGAGTCGAGAAAAAGCTAAAGATGACTCTAGTCTCCTTCGATGTATTAACGAGCCCGAAGTGACAAATGCTCGGATGGACTTTTTCAGTTATAGAGTTTGAAAAAGGCCAAAAGAAACTACTCTGGAGTTCTAGGCAAGGGTGTGCCAAACCTTTCGCGAAACCACAGAATACGTTTTACGGTACGAGTGGTCGATCTTCGTGAATGCTGTGTTCACTGCATCGCGATCAGTAGGGCGGCCGACACGGCTTCCTATGGATAAAGGCTTTGTTCCTATAGGGGTCCCCAAATATACGCGACGATACGCGGGGGCACAAGTCCGTATTAGTGCTATCGTCCCTCAGGAGGAATCACCCACCTTCGTAGAGATCGACAGTCACTATGTTTAACGACGCCGGTTCACGTCTCTACCTAGACCTCTACTGTGTTTCGTTATGTTTCAAAGCGTTGTTAGATAAATTCAGTTCTTTTTAGGTTGATCTTGCTTAGCAGTTTGCCTTTATGGATCACCACGTGATGTATGATACAACTCCTAAATGCAGTCTAAGAATGATAAGCAAGCTTTTTCGATTCTTTCAACTTATGAAAATCTTAACTACTGAAGGAAAAGAAAGACATCATCTTTTCAAACAGATCATAGAGCACACACTGATGCAATTTTCCTAAATCGACATGCAAACTGTCAAAATGCACATGCACAATGCAAGTATTTCTTTTCTTCTTCCTTAATGTTGATGTATTACAAAAAGAAAGTTGTTGTATGATTTCGAATTCAATTTCAAGCGAAAGCAAACAAGTTGTGTCCAATAATCAAAAGAACACCTTAAGATTCACTCGTTTCAACACAAGAAATACTGAAATTAGAACCATATAACGAAAGCAAATGCTCAAGCAGCTATGAACAACAATAAACTAACTCTTAGAATCACAACGACACTTTCTCACAGGTCTAGATTCAAGAGGTCATAGCAAGACTAGTTCACTTTCGCTATGGGAAACTGTGAATGACAGCAAGAAATACAATAAGAACAATCACGGTTTCTTCATACAACTGAGGCAGAATGAAGGCAAAGAGAAGTGGTTTCAGCTGGGTATACAGGTTGACAACAGGCTGCAAAAACAATACTGAAAACTGGGCAACAGACAGTGGGGAATCCCAGTTGCACAAGGCAAAACTGGATCAGCGCAGGTGCTGCACTGTCAATCTGAGATGCAGCGCAGGTAGCCCCTTTGGGACCTGCGTTGTAGTGCAGGTAGCCTTTGTGGCAGCTGCACTGATGAGACAAGTCACGTCTCTCTCAGATTCCGGGTCACAGTTTGCTAAAAAATGAGCGGTTTTTGGCCAAATCAGAGGCTGTCAGTCAAGTATACACTAGAGGATGATTAAAGGAGGATGAACACTATCACAAAGAGCTAAAAAGAGTCCTTGTGGATCTGCTCTTCAAATCATAAACAGGCCCAGCACTGGGCTAGAGTAGCTGCCCTCTACTTTGCATTCGAAGGACTCGCATGCAGTTCGATTCGGTACTCTTGTTTAAGAAATGAATAGCAAGAAACACAAGCTACCAACAAGACACGCTCCCCAGTGGAGTCGCCAGTCTGTTGTGGGGGAAAGTATCCAACTCAGAATGACCCTAACCCACTCTAAGGGTGACAGTTCCTTAGCAACAGCTGAAAGCAAAGCTATCTAAAGTTTCTTCTTTATGACATGCAAGAGATAAAAGGAAGAGATCCACTTACCGATGTCTTGCGCAAATGGTCGATCCAATCTCCTTTGATTGCCGCTTGCTCTCAGCTCCAAGTCTTTTCATGGGCCCAGCTACACGAGATCCTGCAAACAAGACAAAGAAAGGAAACTACAAGAAGCATGCATTCATAATCGATTCAAGGATTAGCATAAATCAAAGACGCAAGTAAGACAATACACCATTGAAACACATGCGAATAGAAGAACCTCAAAAGCTTTATTAATATATGGAAGTAAGGTTCAGGCGGTGATACAACCATGAGAGGTCCAATCCAGCATCACCTTCCCGACGGAGAGAAATCTCTTCTTCACCTCCCTCAAGCAATCACCCAATGCTCACAACTGTAAACCAACAGCAATTCTTTGCACTAAATTCCCGCCCTCCTCTAGATCCCATGGGATGAGATCCTTATATAGAGTTTTGGAGTGAAGATAAGTCAGCTTGATGTGTGACTTGTTGTCCTCTTCAACCCCAGTTGTTCTTCAGTTCTTCACTTGGAGTTTCTGTCTTCCACTTGGAGTTTTAGAAGCTCTTAACTCACCATTAGGCGAATCTTATCATCAAGTGTCTTTTTAGAAGCTTCCTGGGCACTGGCACTTTGAGAAAAAGATTCCTCCACATGTCCAAGTACGCCCAACGCAGGTAGCCTTTGTTCTACTTGCTATGCAACGCAGGTAGCCTTTGTTGTACCTACTATGCAGCGCAGATGCCTAGTGGAGCAGCTGCAATGATCCAAAAATGACCTGTTTTTGAGTGTTTTTCAGTGGAGAACTGACTTGCAGTGCTGTGGTTTGCTGACCTTGTTCCTCTAAGGGTAAGAACAACTTGTTTAGGGACTTTGGATCCCTTAGTTTATTGACATTTCATGCTCTATGCTGTAAGGCACAAAAATGTCTATAACAGATAGTCAGCCCAACTTCTCCCAGAAATTGTGCAAAAATCCCTCTCATTCAAGCAGGATGTTGCATGTGCCTTCAGGTTGACTGGTTCCTTCTGGGACCGACAAAATTTGACTTACATGCATGGGCTGATTTTTCCCGAAATGGAAAAAATCTACATGAAAAAATCACCCCTATATATTAGGGAGCTATTTTGAGCAGCTAGATGTTTCATGAAAAAATCGTTTTAGAAGCTTTCCTCCAAGTGTCGCTTTTTCCTAGATTTGTGGCATGTGCATCATGAGCCTAAAACTTATTTATTCAACGATTCAGAGCTCATTCTTCACATCGAACTTGGAGCTCTGACATCCCACAACACATCCAGGATTCTTTGGCACATCCAGCTCAATTATTTCTGGGTAAGTCTGCTTTACTTTTCTTTTGCACCATTTTTGTCGCTTTTTGTGTTTTAGCTTGTGTGAGTGTTGTCTACTTGATTTCTGTGAACTCTTGCTGTCGTTTACATTCATGTTAGCCTATACAAGAACCATTTCAATTTTCATTTTCATCTCACTATTGTCGCATGCGTGACACTATTTTGCATGAACGGTCGCTGATTTGGTGACTCGTTTCACACACGTGAATATTGCTCCATTTTATGAATCTTGCATTCGCTGTTTTCATGCATGATCATTCACCTCTTCTTACTCAATTTCACCATGTACTCACATCTTCATATGCTTTCAGTTTCCTGTTGACGGGTTTGGGAAACCTTGGCCCGGACTCTGCCTTACCCGGACAACATTGTGCAATTCTGAGAGGGAAGGCTCTACCTTCCTCTTAGAAAATGCGCAACTATGGCCAGAGAGTGTCCTCCAGTCTTGCTTTGTACAATTCTGAGAGGCAGTAACTGCTGGCCCACAAAATTTCGAAATCCTTGCTAACAGTTCCCCCAGTATGTTGTGTGCCATTCCTTAAGTTTGCTTTGGTTTTAACTGATAAATTTATTGCCATGCATGTCACCATGTCTCCAGATATAGTAGGTTTCCGTCTATCTCTCAATAGTTCAAGATCAATGGCCTCCAAGAGAGCAGGGTCAAAGGACACCGACGGTAGTGCAACTAGAGAAGCAGTTAAGCAAGTGTTTATGAGTTTGTCAATTTATGAAGACACCAAGCTGATCGTAGACAAAGAAATCAAGCTGAAAGGGTAGGAGATCAATGATACATTCTCAGGCACATTTGGGGAATATATTGAAGACCGCAAAGTCTATGTGAACATTCACAAGTTCGGCTTGTACCTGATTGCATGCAAGTATCCCACGTTCCCATCCACAAACATGATACATTGGATCGTCTCGCAAACTGTTCCCGAGACGATGATATCAATAGATGTACCACTTACCAAAGCCAGTGATCACCATGGAGGCACCCTTCAACATACCCAACAGTAATGCCAACTCTAGGGATATCTTGAAGAACTAGGTGAAGGAGCCAGCCAAATTCAGGATGACACCCAACCAGATTTATAAGATGAAGATACTGCGGAAGGTGTATCAGTACTTGGTCATCTTTGCATGTCGCTTGTATGTCCAAGAGAACACGAATACCTTCCCGCAGAGTTGGGTGATCGCGTTGGACTTGCTAGCCCTAAAGTGCATCACTGTTATTTTAACGAAAATGTCCCCTGTTTCATCTGCGATAGTCTACGTCTCGTTTGGCCATAAGCCGAACTTCAAAAATTATACACCCACGCTCATAAATATCGATGGGTCCACTCTCTGTTCATCTCTTTTCCGCTGCATTCTCCATTCTCCAATCTCCGATCAGATCGATCTATGCTGTCCATTTCATTCACCAATACAACGGCTATCGCACATCGCTTACTCGCCCATCGGTGTATCGCAGTTCCATCGCACTATCCGATAACCCTTCACCTTTGCGATTAATGATCAGATCTTAACCATTGATCTGAACTCAATCCGACGGTTGTCACTTAACTGATCAAATCCACTTGCACGATTATCCTCAACCGTCGATCTTCCTCCATCATATCCGACGGTTCACAACGATTTTAGGTAAGCAACAAGCGAGAGGGATACCTACCTGATAAGGCGGTTTCATCTCTCCTCCTTGCTGCTACGTGTCACTTGGTGAGTGGAATCGGGTGCCAATCAGAATTACCACTTCCCTCTTGTGATCTCGCCTGAAATACCACCTTTCGCTTTCAAATCTGTCGATGCGATATCAATTCCTCTATCTCTGTGATATGATCTTTTCCATTGATCATATCGATCCAACGACGATGTATCCCACTTCCCACCAGTCACCCAGGGAGGAAATTTGTTGGCTCTGTCAGCATTTTTTACAGTCAAACATTTGAACTGAAATAACGGAATATATGACCGAAAGGGGAAAACAACAACACAATGCAGCCGAACCAAAAGAAATGGTCATGGAACGTCACTGGCATGAGTGAGCCACCAGACAGCACAACAAAATTACTAGAATTTGGTTACTGTGTTGTTAGAAAAAGATACCTCTGAGCTCATGTTTGTTTATGGCATCAAGTAGTTAAGAAAACAGAGGGGATATATTAAGACATCTCGAGCCTTAGAGGGTTTGAGAGCATTGTAAAAAGCCTATAAATGGTTGACAACTCGAAGTATCAATGGTTCAACTTTTGGAGACTGCGGATACTCTATTCCTTCCAGTGTCTCATCTTCATTCCAGTAATACAAGATTCTTTTGCTATTACATGTTCAATTCCCATTTTCTCCTTTGTTTAAGCTTGCACTTGAATAGGTTATTCACGTTTTCTTCTATATCTAATGCTAGATAACTGTCATCTTATCTCTGCGTTGATAAATTAGATTTGCAAGCTTCATTTACTTTCTGTAGCTAGCCATTCATATGTGTTTATGTATGTATCTGCTGTACAGTCAGTATTCTCCATTTATTCATTGAATCTATAAACTATTGAGCATTAGTGGTCGAAAGCCTTGTTAAGATGAGGGTGTTCATGCATGTCTTGAGTGAAAACAGAGATGAACAGTCATCTGACTTGATCCAAACCCCAATCCATTCCAATAGTTCAGAGAATGATATTGAAGATTTATATGTTTCCAGGCATCTCTGAGCTACAACCGAGGAGAGTTTCCTGGACTGCTAACATAATTGGCACTATTTCTGGGGAGAGGAGACTGAAGCTCAGCTTCCCTGAGGGACGACACAGATCCAACTTTGATGATAGACAAAGTCTAGACACTATTAGGGTTGTAATCATCTATCTGGCGACTCTACTGGAGGATGAACCTCTTGGCGACTCCACTCCATAGTTTTGGCTCAGTTTGTGAGGCATACTCGGAGAAATCCTTAGGAGCCACGAGCTAACCCAGTACCCGACCTTGAAAAAATCATAAAAGAAAGAAAGGCATTGCAGAAAGGAGCATCAGGTTCAGGTAGCTCTAAACAATATTCTATATCTCTTCAAGAAAATCCTATAATAGAACAAATACATGTTGAGAGTATAACATCTAATACTAGCAGTGAAGAAAAAATCTCAGAGATTCATAGAGCTCCTTATTCTTTAGGTTCTCCTTTCATTGTAAGCCTAAAGGAAGCCTCTCCTCCTATCCATCATACTCCTTTAGTCCTATCAATCACTCCTCAACCCTCTGTCATTCAAACTTCCAGTATCCTTATATCCACCACAGGTATGGTAGCACCTACCAAAATGGAAAGAATCATAGCTGCTAGGTATGGACCTCTAGTACTGCCCACTCCTTTGAATGCCATGCCTATTGGAGAATATCAGAAGTATAGGCCTAAGTTCACTGGGACTGAAGGTGTTACAACTGAGGAACATCTTGAATCATTCTATAGCTATGTTGATAACCTGGACATTAGTGAAGATGATGTATGGATGAGAGTCTTTGTCCAAAGTCTAGATGGAGAGGCTAGAAAATGGTTCAGAGAACTGACCCCAAGGTCTATAGCAAATATTGAGGCTTTAGATGATGCATTCCTAAAGCATTGGGGGGATAAGAAGGATCTACTCTACTACCACACCGAGTTTGGGAACTTAAAGAGGGAAAATGGTGAGTTGTTGTCTGATTTTAATAAGAGGTTTAATCGCATGTACAACAAGATACCAGCTGAAGTAAAACCCACCACTACCTCTGCTAAACTCACCTATGCCAGTGCCTTTGATTCTAACTTCTGTCTACTGTTGAGGGAGAGACGATGTGCTACCTTGGCTGATATGCAAGCTCCACTGACTATGTAAATTTGCAAGATGACAAATTAGTTGTTGTTCTTAACCCAATGATTGAAAATTGTGATGACAACTCCCCATCATTCTATGTCTCTTTGACTATTCATGACAAAATCCTTCACAACTACCTTCTGAACACAGGAGCCAGCCATAATCTAATGCCCAAGGCTGTCATGGATGAATTGGGTCATGACATTACCAAGTCTTATCATGACCTGTTTTCTTTTGACTCTAGAAAAGTGAAATGTTTGGGATTAATCAAAGACCTAGCCATCACCTTGTCTCAGCTGCCCATGAAGAGCATGATGATGGATATTGTGGTAGTAGATGTACCCCCCAAGTTTGGCATGTTTCTTTCCAGAGGTTGGATCAAGAGATCAGGTGGAACATTGCAAAATGATTTGTCCTATGCTACTGTCCCAGTTTTTGGAGGTGAGAGTAGGAGATTATACAGAGAAGCTCAGTTGGCTTATAACATCAGTGATGAAAGGAATCCCACTAGTCATCCCATCTATGATGTCGACACTGATTTTGGAGCCTGTATTCTTCAGATTGAAGAATCCTAGTTGGCCTCCATGTAGCTTAGGAAACCAGTTTGCCAGATCACAGTGGAAGAAGGCCCATAAATTTGGGACATGTTCTTTGATGGAGCTTGCTCCAAGGGAACTGTAGGGGCAGGTGTAGTCCTTGTGTCCCCCACACAAGAACGCATTCATTTATCTTTCAAGTTAACTTTTTCAGGTCACAAATAACATAGCAAAGTACGAAGCCTTGATATTGGGTTTAAACGCTGCTAAAGAAATGGGCATCAAAGGTCTAAAGGTGTTTGGAGATGCAGACCTTATCATTCAGCAAGTGAACAAAACTTTCCAAGCAAAGCATCCAAGGCTGAAAGCATACAGAGATGAGGTATGGAAGCTCAAGGGTTCTTTTAATAGTTTCAACATTTCTTACATCCCTAGAATGAAGAACCAACTTGCTGATTCCCTTGTTGTGTCTGCTAGCACGTTTATTCCTCCTTTGCCTCCTAAATTGACTTATGAAGTTCAGGTGAAATATAGACCATCTCTGCCTGAGAATGTCAAATACTGGATAGCATTGTTTAGTTGCCTAGTAACCATATACCTAAAGGATTGGTGCCCCTAGAGAAGCTGTTTGATCATAATGATGTACCTTATAAGCCTGCCAAAAAAGAAAATGAGTCTGCAGTTCATAGACATAATGTAGGGAGTCCAGCGCATCTAAAGTACATAAATCTATCCACTCACTTGTCTTCTGCCCAAAGTTCCGAGTATTGCACCCTGATCAAACAATTTGCTGATATTTTTGCTTGGGAGTACAGTGATCTTAAGACCTATGACACCAACATCATCCAGCATAAGATTCCACTAGAGAAGAACACCATCCCTTTTAAGCTGAAATTAAGGCCTATCAACCTTCTCTTATTGCCTTTGATTGAAAAGGAAATAAAGACGCTGTTGGATGCCAAGATCATAGTTCCCCTAAGTTATTCAAAGTGGATAGCTAACCTTGTGGTAGTAACAAAGAAGAATGGAGAAATCAAGCTTTGTGTTGACTTAAGGAATCTGAACAAATGCTCTAAAACAGAAAACTACCCCCTTCCTAAGATGGAACACTCGCTAAAAAAAGTTTCAGGGGCTAGAGTTATGTCTTTCTTAGATGGATTTTCAGGTTACAATTAGATTGCTGTACATCCAGAAGATCAGGAAAAGACCACCTTCACTACTCCTTGGGGCACTTTCATGTACTCCAAGATGCCTTTTGGACTGATGAATGCTGGGGCTACTTTTTAGAGGGCCATGGACATAGTCTTTGTGGGAGAGAAGGAAAAGTTTGTCCTTATTTACCTTGATGACATAATGGTCTTTTCCAGCCATCACAAGAACCATTTGCAACATTTGAAGAAGGCGTTTCTAAAATGCATATGGTTTGGAATTTTTGTGAACCCAAAGAAGTCACAGTTTTCTCTAGAAGAAGGCAAGCTTTTGGGACATATTGTTTCTGCTGAAGGTGTGAAGATCGATCCGGCGAGAGTTCAAGAAATTCAGACATTGTCCATCCCAAGGTCAAAAAGGGACATTCAATCTTTACTAGGAAATATTAACTTTGTCAGGAGGTTTATTCCAAACTTTGCGGAGGTAGTGAAGCACATCACTTCCATGCTGAAGAAAGGATCAAAAATAAAATGGACAGATGGTGCAAGAAGCTCTTTTGAACCCATCAAGAAAGCTATCATGGAAGTTCCCACTCTAATCAACCCAGATTATACCAGGGAGTTTTATATCTTCTCTTTTGCCTCTTATGATACACTTGCAGTAGTTCTATTGCAGAAAAACGATGAAGGTGTAGAACACTTTGTGGCCTTTTTTAGCAAAACTCTGAGGGATGCTGAACTAAGGTATGACCTTATTGAAAAACAAGCTTATGCTCTCATAAAATCTTTAAAGGCATTCAAAATTTATATTCTGCATTCCAAAGTGATTGAATATGTACCTTCAGCCTCAGTAAAAGATGTCCTAACTTAGCTAGCTATTGATGGAAAGAGAGCTAAATGGATTGCAAAATTCATAGAGTTCAACATAGAGGTGAAGCCCACTAAGCTTGTCAAAGGTTAGGGCTTGGCTAAGCTTATGGCCGAGGAAAGTTACATTTTGTTAGACATCAATTGCATGGGTTCAAATTCAGGTGGTGAGCAGACAGAGGAAGCAGCAGAAGAGCAAGAGTAGAATCAGTCTTTGGCTGAAAATCTAGCCACTTGTGAATGGTATTCCAGTGCAGTTCATTTTTTGCAGAAGCTAGAAGTCCCTCCAGGGCTTAGCTCTAGTCAAGCTCGGGCCATTAAGCTTAGATCAACCAAATTTTGCATTAATAAAAATATGCTTTATTGGAAAGACCCATCAGGGATCCTCTTGAGATGTCTAGACAAAGGACAATCTGTGGAAGTCACGCACTAGTTCCATTCTAGCATCTGTGGAGGGAATCATTATTGGAAAACCACAGCCCACAAGATTCTGAGAGCTGGGTATTATTGGCCTACTTTGTTCTCTGATGTGTTTTCTTTTGTTAAGTCTTGTGACAAATGTCAGAGGTTTGCAGGAAGACAACAACCAAAATCTCTGCCCTTGAAGCCAGTACACGCCAATGGTCCCTTCCAACAGTGGGGCTTGGACTTCATAGGTGAGATCAATCCACATTCTAGTGGCCATCACAAATGGATCTTGGTAGCCACTAATTATTTCACCAAAGGGATTGAGGCTATACCCACTAAAAATGCTAATCATCAGGTTATCATAAAGTTCTTGAATGAGAATATTTTCACTAGATTTGGTTGCCCAACCAAACTAGTTCTGATAATGCAACGACTTTCAGGGCAGAAGAATTGGTGGACATGTGTTAATCCATGGGCATTCAATTGGTTCTTTCTACCTCATATTATCCTCATGGCAATGGCCTGGCAAAATCATCTAACAAGAGTCTTGTAAGGATAATAAAAAAACTGTTGGAGGACAACAAAAAGAACTGGGATTCCAAGTTGAAGTTTGCACTATGGGTTGATAGAGTTACCAACAAGAAGTCCATAGGAAATTCTCCATTTAAGCTGGTTTATGGCGCTGAAGCTGTTTTTCCTATCCAGCTGATTCTCCCTGTGGCCAAATTCTTGCAAGAAGAACAAGATGAAGAGAATGACATGGCGAGGAGAATGAGTAACTTGATTGAATTATAGTAGACCAGAGAACAACTGGTTGAGAAGTTAAGAATTCATCAACAGAAGATCAAAGAAACCTTTGATAGAAAGGCAAAAATGGACAGTTTTCAGGTTGGTGACTGGGTTCTCAAATGGGATGCATTGAAGGAAATGAAGGGAAACCATGGTAAATTTGATGCCTTATGGATGGGACCGTTTGTCATTGCTCAAGTTCAAATGAACAATATGTTCATTATGCATAATTGGGAGGGGGAAGGTGTTTTTGATGGCCCAGTCAATGGGCAACTTTTGAAACTTTACTTCACATGAGGCTTTAAGGCCTTAATATTGTAATAGGTTTTTTTAGTTTTTGTTTTTTATGCAAATAAACTCCATGCCCAATGGAACACTAGGAGATAAGTTTGTTTTGGTTGTTACTGGAAAGGCAGTAGTCGGTAGTTCTTGAAACCTAACAGGGAGGCTTTCATCCCCAGAAGGAGTCAGTGTTAGCCCTAAGGTGCAGTGCTGCTATTTTAACAGAAATGTCCCCTGTTTCAGCTCCAATAGTCCACGTCTCCCCTTGCTCCGCTTTTTCCATAAGCCTGACTTCAAAAATTATACACCCGCGCTCATAAATATAAGCGGGTCCACTCTCTGTTCATCTCTTTTCCGCTGCGCTCTCCATTCTTCGATCTCCAATCAGATTGATCTACGCTGTCCATTTAATTCACCGATCCAATGGCTATCACGCATCGCTTAATTGCCCATCGACGTATCGCAGTTCCATTACACTGTACGCCAACCCTTCACCTCTGCCATTAACAATAAGATCTTGACCGTTGATCTGAACTCGATCCGACGGGTGTCACGAACCTATCAAATCCACTTGCACGATGATCCTCAAACATTGATCTTCCTCAATCATATCCGACCGTTCTCAACGATTTCGGGTGAGCAACAAGCGAGAGGGATACCCGCCTGATAAGGCAGTTTCCTCTCTCCTCCTCGCTGCTACATGTCACTTGATGAGTAGAATCAGGTGCCAATCCAAATTACCACTTCCCTCTTGTGATCTCGCCCGAAATACCACCTTTCGCTTTCAAATCTGCCGATTCGATATCAATTCCTCTATCTCTATGATATGATCCTGTCCATTGATCATATTGATCCAACGACCTCGTATCCCACTTCCCACCAGTCACCCGGGGAGGAAATTTGTTGGCTCTGTCAACATTTTTTACAGTCAGACATTTGAACCGAAATAATGGAATATATGGCCGAAAGGGGAAAAACAACAGCACGATGCAGTCAAACCAACAAAAAAGGTCATGGAACGTTGCTGGCACGAGCGAGCCACCTGACAGTGTGGAAAAATTACCAGAATTTGGTTACTGAGTTGTTAGAAAAAGAGACCTCTGAGCTCATGTTTGTTTATGGCATCAAGTAGTTAAGAAAAAGAGGGGATAGATTAAGACATCTCGAGCCTCAGAGGGTTCGAGAGCATTGTAAAATGCCTATAAATGGTTGAAACTTTGAAGTATCAATGGTTCAACTTTTGGAGACTGTGGATACTCTGTTCCTTCCAATGTCTCATCTTCATTACAATAATACAAGCTTCTTTTGCTATTACTTGTTCAATTCCCATTTTCTCCTCTGTTCTAAGCTTGCACTTGAATAGGTTATTCATGTTTTCTTCTGTATCTAATGCTAGATAATTGTCATCTTATCTCTGTGTTGATAAATTAGATTTGCAAGCTTCATTTACTTTCTGTAGCCAGCCATTCATATGTGTTTATATATGTATCTGTTGGTACAGTTAGGATTCTCCATCTATTCATTGAATCTATAAACTATTAAGCATTAGTAGTCAAAAGCCTTGTCAAGCTGAGGGTGTTCATGCATGTCTTAAGTGAAAAAAGAGATGAACAGTCATATGACTTGATCCAAACCCTAATCCATTCCAATAGTTCAGAGAATGATATTGAAGATTTATATGTTGCCAGGCATCTCCGAGCTACAACCTAGGAGAGTTTCCTGGAGTGCTAACAGGACCAACTGGAGAGTGAAGGAAAAGCATGCAACAGGCCTGACATGTTGGCCCACAGGCTGAAGGAATAGGTAACAGGAGCTCGGAAGCCTCCCAAAGGTCAGCAAGATGAAATCTACATGTCCGTATACATCTTGGATGACATCTATGCCCGTTAGGAGTTCCTGAGCTTGAAGTGGGCATGGAAACCATTGAAAACCTCTGTCAATACTTATTGTAAACTATTTTTCAAATGCAGCTTTTGAGGAGTCATCACACAACTATTAGATCATTTTGTCACCCTGGTGTAAAAAATGATATTTGAGTAGGATTCACTTTGCATGTCGAAGGCAGAAATGGAGGCATTGATCGACATAGCGGATTGGTATGCCTCACCTCTATAGGTTTTACCCCGTACAGAAATTACCTGCATACGAATTCTAAAACACAGAAAATAAACAATGCGAGAGCATAACACATAAAACACATATACACAGAGATTTTCCACTAGATCCCAAAATCGGGACTACCAGGTTGATTTTTCATTATGATCCTTTCAATGTTACAATACATATATATACATGTTGAAGCATCCAATACCATGGACCGAAAAACCATCGCACCCAAAACCATGTGCGAAAACATGCACAAAACCATAGGTAGGTCCACCCAACCTAATATAGGGTCCAATTTTTTTTCCTTAAGGAGCTACCCCAGACCTTGTAGAGGGGGGCTAACCGCCCCCCTCAAACCCCCTGTGACCCCCCTGCTGCGAAATCGGCACAATGAAGGGGGGGATCCACCCCCCCCAACCCCCCTATTAACTAGGGTAGCTAGTCGTGGAAAGAATATAACACAACCCAACATTCTCCCACTTTTTGTTTTCTTTCCATAGGGGGCCACATGAGAGCTTAGTCATTTATACAGCCCTACAATGCCCATTGTTTCTCTACACCAAGAGAACTTCTCAGAGCTCACAAATTTTGTCAATGCATCTGCAGTATCTGCAGTATTCTTCAAAGTATCCACCTTTACTAGTAACACCTTTTGGTCTTCTATCATATCCCTCACAAAGTGATACTGAAGATCAATGTGCTTTTTCTTTGAATGGTAAGTAGGGTTCTTTGCCAATAAAATTTCACTTTGGTTTTCACAGTCTATCCTTATAGCTCCCTATACTAACCCCATACTTAAACACAATCTATGCAACCAAACTTCTTCCTTGCTTGCATGAGTGACTGCCATGTATTCTGCCTCTGTAGTTGATAGTGCCACTACAGATTGTTTCTTACTCATCCAACTAACTGCACCTCCAAATAGGTTAAACACATACCCACTTGTAGATCTTCTCTGATCCAGATCTCCAGCCCAGTCTACATCAACAAATCCACGAATATCCAAAACTCTATCCAATCCTGTTCTTCCTTGGTAGCAAAAACCACAATCACTAGTGCCATGCAAATACCTGAAAACCTGCTTCACTGCTGTCCAATTCTCCTTCCATGGTTTTGACATAAACCTGCTCAATAATCCCACTACATGTGCAATTTCTTGTCTAGTACAGACCATCGCATACATTAGGCTATCGACTGCACTTGCATATGGAACACAGGACATGTCCTCTTCCTCTTCTTGTGTCTTGGGACACTGTTTAGTATAAAAATTTACACCTACAGGAATAGGAATCTTCACCAGTTTGCTATCCTGCATATTAAACCTCTGCAATATTATCTCGACATACTTCCTCTGGTTTAACTAGAGCTTCCTCTTTGCCCGATCTCTTTTAGTTTCCATGCCCAAATATAGTTTGCAGCACCAAGATCTTTCATGTCGAATTTGGAGGACAATTGGGTCTTCAAACCCTGGATAATTTCTTTGTCATTTCCAACCAGCAACATATCATCCACAAACAAGACCAGATAAATAACACGGTCACCAATTAATTTAAAATACACATAGTGATCTGCTTTGCTTCTGGTGAAGCCAAGTCCCCATATAAATGTATCAAATTTATGATACCACATACTTGGTGACTGTTTTAACCCATACAAAGACTTCTTTAACTTGCATACTAGTTCTTTCGTACCCTTCACCGCAAAACCTTCAGGTTTCTTCATGTAGATCTCCTCTTCCAGATCCCTGTGAAGAAATGTTGTCTTCACATCCATCTTTTCTACCTCAAAATCAAAAGCAACAACAACAGATAAAAGTAATCTAATAGAAGCTACCTTAGCAACCAGAGAAAAAATATCGCAAAAATCAATTCCCGGCACTTGGGAATAACCTTTTGCTACCAACCGAGCTTTTTATTTCTCGACCTTTCCTTCTTCATTTGTCTTCTTCTTAAACACCCATTTGCTGCCAATGGGTTCCCTTCTAGCTAGAAACTCCACTAGATCCCAAGCCTCATTTTTGTGCAAAGATGCAATTTCATCAACCATGGCCTCTTTCTAGAGTTTTCCATCCTTTGAATCTACTGCTTCCTTCACAATTCTAGGATCATCATTAGTAATAGATAAAGAAAATTTTGAACTGAAAGCAGATGGACTATACCTTTTTGGATGCTTTCTTTCTCGAATTGATCTTTTCACAACCGGAGTTTGTGGCTGTTCATCTTCTGATCCCTGTTCTGTTGTAGAGTTTGGTTCTTCCTCCTTTAGCTCAAACTCTATCTTCTTAGGTTCCTCTGATGGGAATTCATGTTTAGTAACATTTTTCACCTCTCTGAACACCACATCTCGGCTGTACACAACCTTCCTTGTTACTGGGTTCCAAAGCTTATAACCCTTTAAACCATCCTTACACCCAATAAAGATGAACTTTTCACATTTACTATCCAACTTTCTTCTTTTCTCCTTTGGAACATGTACATATGCATCACATCCAAATACCCTTAGATGTGAAAGAGAGGGTTTCTTACCAGTCCATACCTCTTGTGGAGTCTTATCCTCCAACGCTGATGAAGGTGATCTGTTGACCAGGTAACATGTTGTCTCCACCTTTGACCAAGTAACATGCTGTCTCCACCTTTGACCAAGTAACATACTGTCTCCACCGCCTCTGCCCAGAATTCATGTCCTAACCCGACACCACTGAGCATGCTTCTTTCCTTTCCATTAACATCTTGTTCATTCTTTCTGCAACTCCATTTTTCTCAGGTGTGTATGGAGTAGTCTTCTGTCGTGCTATGCCACACTTATAGAATTCTTCAAATTCCTTTCTACAAAACTCTCCACCGTTATCTGTCCTCAGCACCTTTATCTTCTTCTCTGTCTGGTTTTACACCAGAGCCTTAAATTCTTTAAATCTGTCAAAGACTTCAGATTTCTTCTTGAGGAAATATATCCATGTATTCCTTGAGAAGTCATCTATAAATGATACATAGTACACAAACTTACCCAGTGATGGAACCTTTACAGGCCCAAACACATCACTGTGCACAAGCTCTAATATTTGTTTCACCCTCTTACCACCAGAGGGGAAACTCACCCGATTCTGCTTCCCATATACACAATTTTCACAGAAATCAAAATCCAGAGAGATATTAGTCAGACCTTCTACCATACCTTTACCATGAAGTATTCAAGACCCTTCTCTCCAATATGTCCAAGCCTTTGATGCCATAGCATGGTCTTCTATCTAGAGACCACTACATTTTCTACTCTACTTTCAGGAACCACAGAACTCTTGCACCCATCAATAACAGTGCTACCTTGCAACTTGTACATAGTTACAATCTGAACTCCCTGCATCAATACCAGTGCTCCCTGAACCATCTTGCAGGTATCTTTCTCGAACACTATTTTTACACGTGCATCATCCAACTTGCTTACAAAAATGAGATTTCTGGCCAATCCAGGAATATGTAGAACACCCGGAAGTGTTCTAACCCTTCCACCTTGCAACTTCAACTTTGTTTTTCCACGATCAACGATTCTAGCCTTCCTATCATCCCTTAAGAAGACATCACCACCATCATATTTCTCATACTTGCAGAACCACTCTCTATGGGGAGTGAAGTGAAAGGATGCACCTAAGTCAATCAACCATGCCTCATGATCTACATGTGTACTTGAAGAAGCCAAGTATACATCCCCACCTTCATCTAGGTGGTTTTCGCCTCTACAGAAGGAGCATCATCAGATCCTTTTCCTTTGTCAAGAGCTTTAGATTTACAATCCCTTTTGTATTGCCCTTCCTTTCCGCATTTCTAGCACACCTTTACAGGTTTTCTTAGAGATTTAGATCTCCCTCTAGATTTAAATCTCCCACTCGATGACTTATTTTTGTTTCTGTTCTGGGACCGTCCTTATACAGTCAAGGCATCACCATTCTAGCTCTCCATATTTTTCCGTCTCATCTCCTCCATCAGCAAGGATGTGACTATTTCATCAAACTGCAAGGCAGTTTCATTGCTACCTATTGCAATAACCAGACTATCCCACAAATCTGGTAGAGAACAAAACAAATTGATGCACTTATCTTCATCTGAAGTTTTAATATCAACAGATAATAACTGACTTACCACAATATTAAATGCATTCAGATGCTCTGTCACTGAGTCTCCATCTTTCAAACTCAGGTTATACAGCTTTTTCCATAGGAACAATTTATTCACGAGAGACTTAGATTGGTACAAAGTCCCTAACTTGACCCACAAAGCCTTAGCCGTAGCTTCCCCTGATACATTCAACAATACTGAATCTGAGATACACAATCATATTGTGCTCTTTGCCTTCCGATCCAACTTCTTCCATTCTTCATTGGACACTCCCGTTGGTTTAGTACCCGAATCTACTGCGATCCACTAACCTTTATCTACCAACAGATCCTCCATCTCGAGTTTCCATAACTCAAAACTCTGACAATTAAATTTCTCGATCTCTATCTTTCCACTGCTCACCATATTTTTTCACCACCAGAATCAATCCCGTAGTTCTTCCATTGAACAGGGTCTACAATAGTCTCGAGCGAAACCCCTCAGCAACAAAGGCGTCCCCTTGAAGCCAAAACAACTTTGATACCAAATGTAGGTTTTAACCTCATATAGAAATTACCTGCATATGAATTCTAAAACATAGAAAATAAACAATGCGAGAGAAAAACACATAAAACACATATACACAGATATTTTCCCCTGGATCCCAAAATTGGGACTACCAAATTGATTTTTCATTATGTTCCTTTCAATTTTACAATACATATATATACATGTCTAAGCATCCAATACCATGGACTGAAAAACCAACGCGCCAAAAACCATGTGCAAAAACCATGCACAAAACCATAGGTAGGTCTACCCAACCTAATATAGGGTCCAATTTTTTTTCCCCGGGGCACTACCCTAAACCCTGTAGAGGGGGGCTAACTGCCCCCCTCAAACCCCCTATGACCCCCCCACTATGCAATCAGCGCAACGAAGGGGGGGCTCCGCCCCACCTCTAACCTTCGGGTTAACTAGGGTAGCTATTCGTGGAAAGAATATAACACAACCCAACAAACCTCTTGGCACCTTCATACGGATGTACAACGCGGAGAAACCTTCGCATGTTTTTCCAAAGTTTTCCATGGACAAGCTCGTCATGCAAGAAGTATCATACCACATCTTGGCAGGACTGTTAACTAGGCTGCACTGGAAGAAGAAGTCAACTTGGCCCACTCTTCCGTTGCGGATCGGGTTGTACGAGATACATAATCTCAAGCATACGGATGCTAAAATAGAAGAGTTCAAGAAATATCCTTTTGGCACTAGGAGCTTTAATTCGTATGACCTGAATCGCTTTGTGAAGGATCACTGCGCGAGAGTACAATTTCTGCGGATCGATGGGACATGTCATTGGGCTGAGGAAGACCCATGGAGATATTGTCACAACTTCTCTAGGCCCAATGAACCGGTCGGCATCACTATGGAATGGTTAGCAAAGCAACGTGAAGAAACATCCAGAAGAGCACCACTAGTAGCAGCGACAGAGGTAAACATACCAGTGCATGACAAAGGCAAGAGAAAGATTGTCGCTAGCGCAGAGGCATAACAAAGCTGTAAGTTCAGAGCAGACCCATTTGTGGAGAAAGCAACTTTGGCAATAGAGGCGAAGAGGCAATAATGCGACAAGAGGACTACGCAAAGGAAAAGAGAAAAATAGAGGATGGAGGAAACAATAAAGGAGATGCATGAGTTGAAGGAGAAACTCCAGAAGGAATAGGAGCTTCACAGATAGGAGAAGGAAGTGCAACAGGGATAGGTACAATAGGGAGCACAAGATGCACAAATCTATGAAACTGTGCCCATATTGGTGGTAGACTCATCCGAGCAGTCGGTGCAAAGCAAAAAGGGTGAGGAGTCATAGGAGCAAGACTTCACTCAATAGATTGAACGAGTACTTGAGCATATGGATATGGAGATGGAGAAGCCAGAGTTAGAGCAAGACATTAACCTCATGCCTTACCACCAAGAGGTCGATCCACCGACTTCACCAGATCAGAAGCGGAGCAGGTCCCAAGTGACCAAGGAAATACTAAGATCCTTGGAGACAATGCGGAAGAAGATATGCACAAAATATAATTTGATGAGTCACAACATAGAGTTGTGCAATCTCGCAGATTGTCTACTCTGGATGACCACACATCCCCTGCGCAGTTTGAGGAATGAGTGATCGTATCAGATGTGCACAAGAATCAAACAACATTGTCCAATGCTACCAGAGCATATTCCGAAGCCACTAGATCGAGTGTTTGCTTCTTGATAGCTGAGAACGGGTGAATGGATAAGGAGTTACAGACGGCCAAGCAGGGAGGAGAACTGGTTACAACATTCACCCGAGCAGGGTTGAAGAAGGCAATACTGGATGAATTATCGTCCCTTGATATAGTCATGTAGGCATTGTATTCCAAGTTTGGTACCATGCATAAGGCAGTTGTCCATCTCAATGGTTGGCAACAACGATGTGCTAGAAGAGCACGTACCTTCTAAGACTTGCATACTATTGTCGACCACATGAAAACATGGACAATGAGATACAAGGGAGCCCCGTTACACTTGCCCAAGATGATGAAACCCAGAGCGGTCGAGCTAAAGGCATACATTCGGAGTTAGAACCATAACTATGAAGAACTCCCACGACTCATCACTAGTTTGCAGGCTTCCCATGCACGGGTATTCAAAAGCATGGATGTTTTTATGTGCGCACATGCGATCCCATCTATCGGGACACTCACCGAGGCTAAGACAAAGGCACAAGTTCGACTGGAGCTTGACTCGTACTTTGACAAGTTGATACGCATAGCCACCAGTGCAGACTTGGTGATCAGTGATGACACCATGCATCAGTATGTCGCTGGTCCCACCACACTCAAGATAATGATGCACATGTTATCAGACGAGTTGGACAGAGGAGCCAAATCAAGTACCCAGATGCTACGGAGGTAAGAGTTCATTTTTAGAAATATGTCACCATAGAGTACACAGATACCATCATAGACTACCAAGCTTGGCATTAGTTTGCTACTGTCGACCATCATGAGGATGTCGAAGGGTTGGTCTTCCCACAGTTGTCCGAGTAATAGTGATGTCTTGCGGCTTTCTCAAGCCTATTTTGTCTCACATGGGTACATGTGCAGATTGTGTGTAAGATATCGTCAAGTGGAAGTTCAAGTGTCGATAGTTGAATGTAATAGTATTAGAGTAGTTGAAGATTCATGAGGGTAGGTGAATAGTCACAAAGGGGAATGTCAAGGGTCACCCCACCCTTTGCTACATATAGTACCTCATAACCCATTGTATGGGATTTTGGTCAGCCAAGCTTCCGATTAGAGTATCTTAGAGAAAACTTGGAGAGTATTGTAACAGGCCTTGGCTTCTCCATAGTGCAGAGCTAGTACATCACTTTGGAGGAGCAGGCGGCAGTGATTGTAACGTTCCGTTATTGGGACTAGTGGTTGGTCATGGTTGTACAGTATGATTGGAACTTTCACTTCTTAATATAACAGAGCCAACACATTTCATGCATATGTTGTTATTGTATTTCAGCTAAGTTGTTTACTCTAATGATATATGTATATGTTTACTTATGCATGTGTGTATAGACTCTTTATGTATATGTATGTATGAATCTTACTGAAATGTGCTGTTGGTTTAACCATCACTTTGGATTGTTATCTTACTTTCTTTCTAGTTTGTGATGCATCTTTGCTTGTGTGTTCCCTTCTTAGCCGCGTGCTTTCACAAGTTTCCAAGGGGCACACTCACCTCACTTTCAGTGTTTTTAGAACCGTTCATGCACCTTCCTTGGCTTGCTGCACATGTCACACCCTTTCTACCAACATGGACATCTTACTTGCCTTTGCATGTAACTGTGGTCAAGGCGATACTGTACGACCCACTATTGGGACTCCTACACCAAATGGTATGAGATCTAGTTGGGACTTCTTATTGAGGATATCCCCTGACATGTTGGAGGGTCCAACACTGTCAACATTCTGGCGCTAGAAGGAGGGCTAGATGAAAAGATGTCTCCTCTCATCTTGTTTTCAAATTTTGCACATTTATCATGGATTCTGTCACACTCATCCCTCCACGATGTTTTTCGCATGCCGAACCTCTCAACATCACGAGGGAGTTTTTTGATCTCTTGTCTGAATTCACGTATGATGCTGAAGGCAAAGTAGCCTGGCCTGAGTACTTAGAAGACTTCTATGCATTCCTTTAGGATGCAGATGAGTTCTATGTAGAAGAGGTCAGTCTGTTGCTTTCATACACACTTCACGAATCCCCACAACATTGGTGCTGGAGTTTGCCTCCCAGCAGTGTGCACTCACTTGAGAAGTTTCGTGATCTCATTGAATCTACTTTCCATCATTCTGATCGAGAACCTCTTGACAATAAACCGTTACAACAACGAAAGGCCGAACATGAATCGCCTATGGAATTTTGGGACCGCTTCCTTGTGTTGCAGTTTCAAGCTCCGAAAAGTTAGATGAAATTCTAGTATCTCATGGACATATTTGAGTATTACCTTACCAAATCTATCAATCCTAAAAAGAAGTTAAAGCCCAAGCCCCACTCAGCATACTTTGGTGATGGAGCTGCGCAATCACAGACGAACACAGTCGTTGTCACAAGTGACTGTCCACCATCCCCTCATCAAATAGCTCCACCACTGACCGAGTATCAACAAAGGAGAGCCTCCTCTCTAGAGAACCTTCCCCCCTTCTATTTTTGTGCCTACATTATGGATGCCATTTGTTTTTGCACTGCATTTCCAACCATGGGTTGGAAATGGACCTTACAGGACCCCTACCCTATCCACCTCAATCATAAGCAAATCTGGGAATCCCATTATATACCTCATTTCTATAAGATATGTCATTTTGTTCTTTTGCCCCTACATCAAATGATTTTCAATAAGAAAGCCCTCGAGTTTTCCCAAGAAGCCACAACAGACCTTCTAGCTGTCAGAAAATATTTTATTAAAGAATGGTTCACCTATATTAGGGTTTTCAGTAGCACAACCGACCCACATCTCCTTCCTTTATATGTTTCTGATAAATTGTTAGCAAGGGAAATCGCCCACCAGACTGTAGGAAAAGGCATAACTAAAGTCCTCAAAGAAAACAAGAAGTTATTATGGCCCTCTTTTCCTGTCAAGTGTGGTTCTTTTGCTTTAGCAAATTTTAATCATCCCATTAAGGAGTCAGCAAACATGGAAGCCCTCAGGCTTCATACTTTTCCAAAAAGGAAATTCAATCTAAACAAGGTAGCACATAACATCACTACTGCAGTAAATCTCAAGCCATACAACTATGAGGATAATGATTTTGAAGACCTGTTACAGTTAGCCAAGTCCTTCGAACAAGCATTCAAATGGGCTAAAGCAAACCTGAGTCCTAAATTTTTTGAAAGATTTCAGGAATTCAAAAATGAAAGTCTTGTAGTAATCCCACTGCACTTATTAAAGATCGAAGATAAGCCCACACCAAGTGTGACTATTAACAGTGAAGGACCTAATTCTCACACAACTTCTCAGGTGAATACTGAGAAAACACCAGATACAAGGAAATCCCAAGAGACAGATAATACAGCAAAGTCCAGAGGGAAGTCAGCTGAGAAACTGGTCATGAGCACCCCACCTAGAGAAATCAGTTCAGAGGTCAAAGGCAGCAGTTTGGAACAGGAGTGGGACCAGTTTAATCAAAAATTGTAAGACACTCCCAAAATGATAGTTACCCAAGACACAATGGAGTGTCAAACTCCTCTACATATTCAGGAGAATATAGAGTCCAAGTCTATGGACGAGCAACCCAAACCCATGGATGAGCAGTCTAAGCCTATGGATGAGTAGGTGACAACATCCCAGCAGACTAAGATTATCCCTACTCTACCCACATCAAAGATCATCTTGAAAGTGACCGAAATCCCTCCACTTGATGTGTTCTATAGCCCACTCCACAAGGTAGTAGTAAGAAGATAGAGAAAAAGGAAAAGGGTAGAAACACCCGAGCTCCCACTTGGAAACGAGCCCATGGACATAGTTTGGAGGGACATTCCTTTCAACCCAGCTGAGAACTTGACTAGATTGTCACAGTTCACGGGAGCATATGCAATGGCCACTATGGACAAAGCCATTGAAGTCTCTACTTTGTTGAGAGAAAAGGAGGAGAGAATTGCACAACTCGAGCAGCAACTCGAAACAGAGAAAGAAAATGTGGACAAGCAAGCAGTTGAGCAGCTTGCCCAATTGCAACAGAGCATGGAGGTCCTGAAAATAAGCCACGAAGCCAATATATCGACTAAAAACATGCAACTCCAGGAATTGCAGCAAGCCATGGAAAGATATAAAGACGTTCCCACTACTGAGGAGTTCGTTAAAGAGGCTCTGGAACTGAATTCCCTCCTAATGAAATAGCAGGAGCATTTTTGCCAAAAGATGTCACACATTACTCCTTATTTGATCACTAGTGAACAACTAACAGATGAGGCGATCGACCAGAGAATCGAGTTTACTAATCTCAACACCAGAATCTCAAAGTTCATCAAATGGCAGGAAATAGAAAATGGAAGGAAGGCCAATCTTCATGAAATCGAGGATACTCACAAAGACATTCTTTTCATAGATTGGGACGCGAGAATCAAGAAAGTTGAGCTAGTAGTGGCAAGGGCAGCTAGGGTATCAAAGAATATAATCAAGGTGGTGAACCACACTCTGTTTGTCACCAACCTGCTAAAGGAAGGCAGCCTAAAAGAAATGCCCGATTTGGGTGCTTTGCATAAAAGTTGGCAGGAAAAGGCAGAGACTCAAAGGGAGGCAATCACAAAATTGACCAAGACCAACTGGGAGTCGTATTGGCAATACCTCATAAAACCGCACAACCAGATCATGACCCTTAATTGTTCACTTCATTCGACTCAGCGGATGTTGCCACCTCTCACCGATGCGATTTTCGCAGGACAGCTCAGGACACATTTTGGGGCACCTCCTCAACTCAAACCAATGACCGATATTTGCGATTTGAAGGACAAGCTGGCAGACAACAAGTCATCATCTTAGTTCTTCTCATCAGGCCACTATTTATTTTTAGAGTTAGTTAACTAGTTAGGAGGAAGGTTGTTTGAAACCTCCTCAATTTTTGTATAATCTATTTTTTCACATTAGTTAGAATAATATTTATACCCTTCTCATGCATTTAGAGAAGGGTCTATAATTTTACCAAAAACATTTGCAAAGAATGCACTTTTGTAAGTTTGTGAATGCTTTGGTGGAATTATGGAACATGATCATTTCTTTTAGATATCAAACTACTTTCCTTTGTTGATGCACTATTGTGTTCTTGGGAGATAATTTGATTTGAAGAAAGGAGTTGATCCATGTCATTCGTTAAATGAGCATAACTTCGCACATATGGTACTATTATCTTGTATGATTGTTTATGTTTTCTTTTAATCAGTGACAACACTTTACTTTCATGAATTGTGTGTGAGATTTATTCTTTCTGTTAAGCGTTAATTGCACTATTGTATGATGCCTAGCTGAAATTGTTAATTTTCATATATATAATTCATCATACATGCGATATATTTTATAAATTTATTTGACTAACTATTTAGTCAAATAAATTATCTTATACGTTATCATCTCTGTTTATGCATGATTAATCTTTATTATCACATGTTAAGCAGATATCTATGTAGATCGCATACCACACAGAAATACCCGGGTTTATATTAGAATAAGTTAGTTAGAAGATTTGCATGATAGAATAGGTCATTTAGATTATCATTATTCTATTTGAAAGCGCTCATGAACCACCCACTCTCATATTAAAACCCACATTAGGAAACTAGTCCCATTATCCCCAGTCGGAGCCACCACTTTAAACGGAAAAGGAGTTGCCTTAAGGTCCGGACCGGGTGGTTATCCCCCATGTTGTTGCTGTGATTTTTGAGGCCTTCAACAAGGTCTAGGGTTTGGTAGTTGTTCAAATAAGAAGCTTCAATAAGGAAAAACTTACAAATGGTTTCCCTCTCAAGAGTGGAGAGGGTTTGTCCCTAGCAGAGAGCCAAATTTTGTGTTCTTGTTATTTTGTTTTGGTAGCAGTTTGATGAAGCACGCACATATGCAATAATATAAGAAGAAGAACTATAATCTAACTAAGAAAAAGTAAAAAGACTTCACAAATTGTTATCAAGTCTCAGCGAATCATCATAACACTACTTTGCCCTAGATTCTCTAACATGGTATCAGAGCATAGGTGACACATCAAGGAAAGGGAAACTCAAGAACACTCAAGCATCTACAAAGTTGAAGCATCAACCCTAGAAGTCTCAACCACTTCAAGGACAAGAAGGGTCTAAAATACATCATTCATCAAGGAGGGCTACAAAGCTAGAAGGAGAGCCTTATATAAAGGCACCTACAAAGAAGAGAAGATCTACATCAAGCTACAAGTCTTCAAGCACACCTCATCACCAAGAAAATCCACTTGGAGAAGACAACTTGAAGGACATCAAGATCCAGGGAAGACAAGCCATCAAGCTTTCAAGGAGGAAGAAAATCCATCAAATCTCAAAATCTATAAAGTAAGTGCATGTCCCCTTCTGAATATACATTAATGTCTTTTTGCAAGGAAAGCAATAAATTGGTAGGCACTAATAACTTTCTTGCATGGAAGAAGAGGACTGATCTACTTCTCAAGGAGAATGAGCTCCTAGAATATGTCAAGGGGAACATCATTGTCCTTGCTAAGGAACATACTCAAGCCTTAGCCAAGTACAATAAGGATGAGACAAGAGATTAATTGATTCTGATAGAATCAATCATGGACTCTTTCATTCCCTTTGTCTCCAAGTTTGAGACATCAAAGGAAATTTATGATAAGCTAGTAGAGCTATTCACGCTATCCACTGACAAATAAGTATTATCTCTAAGGAATGAATTATACAAGATGAAGATAACAAAGGAAGGAATACCTCCCTACTTCATGAAAATATATGAGATGAGAGATCAACTTCAATATCTTGGGGAAGTCATGTCTGACAGAGAGATGACAACTGTTATACTAAATTATCTACCTGAGGAGTGGGGAAACTTCACATCAAGAATTTCTGCCAAGAAGGAAGCTACCACTCTCAGTGATATGTGGTCTCTATGCAAAACAAAGGAGACTAGGCTTAAGGCGAAATAAGATGTGGGATCAAATGAGCAATCATTTTCTACCATGGCCAAAAGAAAGGGTAAGTTTGGCAACTTTGGTCCACGAAGAACAAACAACAAAGACATGTCCAAGATCTAATTTGTTGGATGCCAAGAATATGGTCACTACAAAAGGAATTGTCCCAAGGTTAAGAAGGACAACTACAACAAAAGAAAGAGATAAGAAGCTCATATAACTCAAGAGGTGGAAGAGGAAGGAAAGAATCAAAAGAAGGAAGATCCTACAGATCTCTACTATGACTAGGTAAAACTCTTTCCTTATAGACTCCTTTCAAATTTTTTAGTAGAATAAGAGCATGCAGGAATAAACTAAATTGCATGGCTAGAATCATCCTCTAGGATCTAGCAACATGATGTACATGGAGTTATATACACTCATGTAGATGTAGCATTTATGAGAAGAACAAAAATGCATAAGTAGGAATATCTTCTAGAATATGGGAGCATGGAAAATATAGCTCAAAGATATTCATGTAGAAGGAGTATACCTACAATAGGACCTCATATATGATGGAAGAAAACTTGATCATGATAAGAAAATTAGAAGACCTAAATCATCAAAGGTAGGAAACATTTGCAAGGCGAGGATCCTTAAGATCCTATGATGGAATATTCAAGAGAAGGTTCATGAACCAAGGCAGATGTCTCATTGGGAATCCCACTCATCGGATTCAAGAAAAGGGATGATATGCAGGCAGGCTAATATGAAGCAAGAAGGGCTACAACAAAGAATGATCAATGAGGATCAAGATGAGGTATGTATGCATCAAAGTTTAAGTCATGTCATCATTTGTATATTAATGATTCATGGGTATAGTTCTATAACATGATTAAGCATGAAAGGATCTCTTTCACCAAGAACATGCTCAAAGGCATGTACCACGATGCAATGAAGGTCAACAAAATAACATGTTCACATAAGGAGCATAAGATTGTTAACTAAGAAGGAAGAAGAAATGCTGATAATTCTGGAAAGCAAGGGATGAAGGAATGCTTCCACAAGAATCATTAGGTGGTTGACTAATCTATTTTAGAAGAAGCAAATGAAGAAAGAGATCAAGCATGTGAAGAACACCATGATTACCAAGAATCACTATCTGACAAAATGCCTTGAAAGATATCTCTTGAAAGAAGGCAGGATAACTCTGATGAAGTTAAAATGGGCCCTTGACACCTATGAAGGCCTTGGAGATATAAAAGGTGTAGATAACTGATTCTACTCTATGAAGATGTCGTGATGAAGAATCCATTCAAAAAAAGGAAAAACAATGTTGAAGCAATATAAATATGAAGTCATGATGGGCTACCAGGTCAAAGCATATAACCTAGAAAGTATGATGGAGCATCCATGAGGAGAGCCTTCCGAGCATGGACAAGATGACAAAGGAGTAGCCAAGATGAATAGAAGAACCTGCTAGTCACTTTCCGCGAAGCAATGACATGACTAACCAATAAGGAAAGTGATGGATGGACAATGCCATACTGAGAAGAAGTTTGATCAAAGACTTCATGACATCAAGAAAGGAAGGAGATCATGCAGCTGAAGGATCCATGAAGGAGAAGATGCTAATGAAGGAAAGAGTCCCAAGTTAAGAGGGAGCTCTGACAAGTCCCTGATCAAGAGGGAGGTTTTGAATCACCCCTAATTACAAAGGAGTGATTATTGTGTTTTCCATGTCATGGGTCATGTAGGACTAACAACCATAAGTCTAGATGAAGGCCATGAATGGAAATGTAGACAAAAGATAGACACAACATTCTTGTCTTCACTTGGGAGGAAATAATGGGAGGATTAGGTAATCATTTGGCATCTGATGCTCTTTGAGGATATGTAGGGCATCCAAGACAAGAGTAGGAAAGAGGACTGATATTCTTTGAGGGCTAGGAACCCAAGATAAGAATAGTCCTAGAAGATCATACTCGAGAACACCCGAGTGGGTATGTACCTTGAGCGACAGTGATGAAGGTGTCTATAAATCATTGGTCTCGCCAGCATTATAGCTCATGGTCTCGTAAAGAGATGGAGTTTTTAGTAAAGGCCTTGCACTATGACAATGTTGATGAATATGCTGCTATAACAGATGGATTGTTAATCTGGTTTCTCTTATGTGAATTCTTCAAGATTGAAAATTGGCAAACACCTTGTAATTTTGTATGAATACCTCCCTAGTTAAGAGGGAGTGTTGGAGAAAATGTAACTAGGTTCGGTCTTCATAAATATAATTTTGATTACTTATTCAAGAAAAGAGAAATTATTTTTGTATTATTTGTCAATGAGTTTCTTGCTCATTGAAAATAGGTTAAGCACATTTTGAAGTGCTTCTAGAGAGTCAAAGTCAAAATGTAATTATGAAAAGACCCTTTGAGGGCATGTTACATCATGTAAGTCATCATACAAGGTCAAGGAAATAACTCCAAGCATGGTCAAATCCTCTCCTAGAACCAACAAAGTCTACAAGAAACAAAAACAATGAATAAATGTTGAAATATAATGCAACTGCAAGTCGGCTTTAGGGATAGTCATGTCAGCTTCAAGGAGGAAGGAAAGACCTCTATAAATAGAGGTTGTCCACTCCTCGTTTCGATACACAATCATATCTCTGAAATTCGCAAGCAAGGAGGATGAAGTAAGATGAAGAAAAAGGTGATAGAGAGGGCTACAAGGGCAGCATAGGAAGGAAACAAAACAACGAATGGAAAAAGGTGAAATCTGAAGCTGCTACACAAAACAACGAAGGGAAAAAGGTGAAATATGAAGCTGCTACAGCTTCATGTGCAAAGAATTCAAGGACAGATCTACAGACATAACAACAACAAGGTTGTAGTGGTATTTTATTTATGGTTTGGGCTAACAAATAGGTCAACAAAAGTCTCCTACTCCAGCGTTGAAGGTGGGCTCACAAGCGAAGGAAGGAGGGACAAATTTGAAGAAGAAAAGGATTGTTTCTAGGGCTAGAAACAGTCACACGTGCGAGGTGTTAGAAGGGTTTGACTGCTATTTAGGGCAAAAGTATAAGTAGCCTCCTTCAATTGTGTATTAAGGTCCACAAGGTATCCAAAGAAAGGTGAAGAAAGATCTATTTATAGTGAAGAAGAGAAGCCCTAATATTCTAGGATTTCCTAACCTAGAAGATAAAGTGTTGGAAGAAAAAGTGTCGAAAGAAGTGCCGAAAGATGTGCCAGAAGTGACAGTGCAAAAAGAGGAATGATTTGACTCATGCTTGGAGGACATCCTAGTCAAGGGTCTAAGGTTTAGAAGTTGTTCAAATAAGAAGCTTCAATAAGAGAAAACTTACAAATGGTTTCCATCTCAAGAGTGGAGAGGGTTTGTCCCTCGTAGAGAGCCAAATTTTGTGTTCTTGTTATTTTGTTTTGGTAGCATTTTGATGAACCACACACATATGGACTAATAAGAAGAAGAAGAAGTATAAGCTAACTAAGAAAAAAGTAAAAATTCTTCACAAATTGTTATCAAGTCTTAGAGAATCATCATAACACTACTTTTCCCTAGATTCTCTAACAATCAAGTGCTTAAAATAGAAAACCAAGATATTAAGGCTTCTTAAGATTATGATCTCAAACTTAGAGCAGTTATCCAATTATTTCTTATCAATGCCTCAATTAGATGTCAAATACAATGATGTCAATTAGATCTCAAGTGTTAAAACAACTTATACCAATCACAAGATCAAAGATTTACAGTTTAAGTGTAGGAGTGCTTTTAGTGCAAAATTCAAAAAAAATTGTAAACTTAGAATGAGACAAGCAAGTTTTAGATCTCAAAAATCAAATCAGCAGTAATATTTCAGAAAATTTTAGCACTTTATTAGACTTATGACAACAGCAAGAAAGTCATTAAATCATAGCATTTACCCAACATATGAAGCATAAAATTTTCTAATGGCCAACAAATGTAAATTTATGTATTTAGTCCACTTTATGATGATGTATTCAGTAATATATCAAATCTGATACAACTTATTACAGCAGTAAACAAACCAACATATCAACAACCTAATTAATGCTAAAACCAATGCCCAATAGTAAAAATCTACCGAGACTAAAAAATCAATTTTTGAGCCCTCTATAGATGTGTGATTCATAAAATTTGAAGACTTGATTCAGTAATTTATACAGTAAATTCCAGCAATCAAATTTTTTGATCTAGGCTAGATCTAAGATGCCGAGATGGCCAAACTTTAGGAAAATTAAAATTTTGTAATTTTAAGTGATTTTGACCAATTCAAAAATGATTTTAGGGCTATTATATCATTGTTATCACTATTGTAATAAAACATAAGCAAAATTAGGGTTTAGAGATCAAACCCTAGGCCCAAGTGTTACACGTCATTTTGTCACCATTAGGAAAATGATTGTCAATGGATCTTTTGCTATCCATCAAAGTCCTCCAAAGCATTCCCCTGCAAGGATAGAAGCTAAACAACCCCAAAGAGAATGAAATTTCTGGATTACAAGGCCAAAAAACCTATTTTTGGGTCCCTATGCAGTTCCCTAGCTAGTTTATGTGCATACGCATACTTGACCATTAAAGTCAGTGCAAAAGTGTGCTCTGTCTTATACTATGGACTTCGCACATGACTCAACGTGAGTAAAAAAAAAAAAACTCTAGAAAGTTTGTTGGGCGAACCTTTCCCAACTAAAAAATTTGAGTTGATGCTTACTCAAGTCTGCTCCCTCTCTTCATGGAGCTAATTCCCTCTCTTTGTGGATCCCCTATCCCACCTTTTCAGGATCTCATCCCTTAGGAAGAGGATCTCAAACCTCCTCCTCTTGGCCTATAAATAAAATACAGGCGAGAGGGTTGGAGAGGACCACTGAAGGTAGGCTTATGCTGCTGAAATAGGGCTATAAGGATTTCATCCAAGGAGAAGGTTGGAGATCATGGGGGGAAGAGCCTTGTGACATCAAGGCAACCAGGTTCTAAACATGTTCTCCTTTGAATTCAATACAAATCAATTGTTATTTCCTAATAGTTTCTATTTTGATGTTATATGTGAGATTCCTTGATCACTCACATGGTTTATAACTAATTATTGATTCAACTATATGATGTGCGCTAAGTTAAGAACTTCATTTACCTTTGATTTAATATTTTAGATGCTTTGATATTTTTTAATGTTTTTGTCTATGCAGATCTCTTTTGGAGCATCATGGAGAAGCTTTGAAAAGCATTGGGAAAGCCTCTAAAGAATTGAGGAAAAGCTAGATGTGGAAAGGATTGAAAGGAATTCAACAGGAACTTTGTTAAATAGGTAAGTGATTCTTCGCATACTACATGTTTCACGTTTCAGTCGTAAGCTAAGGAAACGTAGAAACTATGTTGATGTTTTTTACTACGTTTTGTTGGAAATCTACGGAGATTTTTCTTGTCCACAAGAAGGATTAGTCAGCCTAACAAATTGGTGACTCCATTGGGGAACGTCTCATTCTCTGTCATCTCCTTGTTTTGACTTTTGAACCTTTTTTCATAGCCTTGTCTAAGTGTTTGAAAGATATCAAAAGTTTGGATTTTGTGATTTGTTGGTTTTATTTTTATTTTTTCGAAAATTTTCCCAAAGTGTGCATTTTATCTTTAGCCACAAAGCATATATCTATGCACTGAGCCTTTAGAAACAGTGCGTATGTGCACTGGATCAAACTGTTGCCTGCTCACATACTTGAAATTTTTGAAAATTTGACTTTTCCCTTCACTAATTCCAAGAACTTTTGTTTTTTTATGCTTGATTACACTTGTTTATACCTTCAGACATTCTTTGTCAGTTCAATCGAATGTTGTGAAAGAGTCTTCTTGAAAAAATCTTGTTTTCATGAATTAAGGTAAAAGCTTCATCTAGTGTGTTGTAGATCTATCAAAAGAAGGATTGATTGATCTTGATTTTCTATCTTCTTGTCTTTCTTCTTTAAAATAAATCAGATCTTGTGTTTATTTTACTCATTTGTGAAAGATTATTTCATTAATGAAAAGTAATATTTTTCGAGAATGGGTATTTTTTATGAAAGTGTTTCTTTTGCTGAACTTGAAACAAAAAGCTATTCTTCTTTCAGTGCTGAAGTTTTTCGAAAATTGTACTCTAGATAGAATTAAATTCATAACATTCATTGAAAGAAACTCATTTTAAGGATTTGATTGGTTTCCTTACGCATTTTGAAAATTTTGAGTAATTGTATGTTAAAGGAAAGTTTCATGGTTTTTGAATTATTGGGCGAATTGAAACTTTAAAGGTTAATTTCTGCATGTGGGTTATTTGGAACTGAAAATTTGTATTCATGAAAAGGGATATGGGGAGATTAGGAGTTTTTTCATTTTTCTTGAAAAATTGAAAAGCCTCTCTCCTTACTTTAGTTAGAAATTCATCAAAATGAAAAGATCACAATATCATGTTCGATTGCATTAAGGTTTTTGTCAGGTCATAACACCATCAGTTTCACATCCATTTACCCATTGAGTAAATAACAACTTTAAAAAACAATGCTAATAAAATAAATTTAGATTTTTTATTATTTTAGGGCTCTTTCCACCTATGTTAGATTAGGTTATAGGTCTTTGGAATAGGGAAGTGAGTTAGCTTTCCAAAGTTGCAAACAAACACTAAAATATTACAATAGGGAGTAAATCCATTTATTATTGTTTGGGTCTGGGAAGATCCCCTTACAAAGAAGTTAAGTATGAGATCATGTCGGACCCAATGGAGTGATCGATCCCACTTCATTGGTTACGATAGAGTGATTTAAATGTATTAAAAACGATGTCAAAAAGTACTTGGGATTCACTTGGAAGTAAACCTCAGATTAACCATGTTGAGGAACTTTCAAGGGGATTGAGCTTTGTTACTCTGCCCTTGCATGTATGTATGATCTGCGACTATCCCCCTAGGTTAAATTGTCTTAAGTGGTCACCTTAGAGACCATAATCTTAGGGCTACTACCCAAGGTGACGGCGGAGGGGAAGTCTCTGTGTACCTGGAATAGACGTTGGCTAGACTCACTTGGACCTTTTTGGAGGATATGCTTCACTCAAGATGGCATAAGTGAAGTTAATTACACCAAGTCGTGTACATTAAGTAGGTTGTCGACATAACTAGTTCCACCCGATCTATCTTTAGCCACTTTTCACATTGATCTTTGCAACATTGGATTTCTTCACCAACTAGTGTTTTCGCTGTGAAAAGTTTGTTTGCATGGTTTGACTCTTTAGATTTAATAGCTTGTGGTATTTCCTTGTTTTTACTTTTTACCGTAGGTGTGGATTGTGAATATTATTTGAATTCTTAATTAAAAAATCATCGAGGCATTCACGTAGAATGTAGGGTTTACCTCCTGAATATACACCTAGTCAAATGGAAAAGATTAAAACTGAGAAGTCATAATAAACAAGATTTGGAACCTCAGATCAACCCGATACATCTACAATTGTAGAATCTGAGACAATAGAAACTCGAGTGATTCAAATCCAAGAAGTAGAATCAGGCTTAGCTCAATCTGGTCTAGAAGTTACCGAAATTATTCAAAGAGAATATGATGCCGGAGAAATTTCATACACAAAACTAACTAAGCCAGAAGTTAAAGAACCTGAATCTGGTATTTTTGAACCTGATTCACCTTCAGCTCCTATAGCCCCTACTCTTGAACCACCTTCACTTCGAATGATGCTTATAATACATCTAGTCTACCTCCTAGTCTAATTAGTATTGAAGATATTATGGTAACGAGGAGGAAGAATCACCACATAAACTTGTTACTACTAGTGAACCAATAATTTTTCAAAGACTTCCTTTGGTCCTTTTCGACCAGATCCTATTTATTCCACCTCCTTGGACTTTTGGGTCAAGGTATTCCACATTTTCGCACTCCTTTCTACTTTTCACCAAGACGAAACATGTCAGAAATTCCTCCTGGGAGTAAACCCACTAATACCTCTATGTATACAAGCTCTATGGAGTCATTATTTTATGGTGGTCCTTCATTTCCTACTGGGTATTGGTCACTTACTAGAACTTTTTCAGGAGCCACTCCTTCCCCTTAAGTTTCTACTTTTGTTGGGTGTGTGTTACTTTCTTTCCACAACTAGTCGCACGTGTGAGGGGGTCACAGGGGGAGCGTACGACTCCCTTATTAGTTGCGTCAGGTGCAATAGGGGGGTCATAGCCCGCCCTGTCGGGGGATTTCAAGAGGATAGTAACCCACTATATGGGGTCCAAGGCAACGCCTTGGGAAAAAAAAATTGGACCTTATATTAGGTGGGAGGACCTACCTATGGTTTTGTGCATGGGTTTTGCACATGGTTTTAGGCATGTTGGTTTTCTACCCATGGTATTTTGTAGATCCGGTCAGGAGAACTATGGTTATGTTCTAATCTAAGGTTAATGGATTTGGGTTTATGAATGCTTCAACATGTATATATATGCATTGTAACATTGAAAGGAACATAATAATGAAAAATCAATCTGATAATCCCGGTTTTGGGATCCAGGGGAAAATATCTGTGTATGTTTGTTTTAGGTTTTATGTTCTTGCCATTATTTATTTTTATTTTATTTTTTTATAATTAATATGTAGGTAATTTTTGTACGGGGTTAAAACCTACATTTGGTATCGGAGTTGTTTTGGCTTCAAGGGGACGCCTTTGTTGCTGAGGGGTTTTTCTCACGCTTGTGGTAGACCCTGTTTAGTGGGAGATATGTGAGATTGATTCTTGCGGTGAAAGAACATGGTGAGTAGTGGAAATATAGAGATCGATAATTTTAATGGTCAAAGTTTTGAGTTGTGGAAATTCAAGATGGAATTTATGTTGGTGGATAAATATCAATGGATCATGATTGATCGGGTACTAAACCAACGACAATTTCAGCTGAAGAATGGGTGAAGTTGGATTAGAAAGAAAATAACACAATAGGTTCTCTATCTCAGATTCAATGTTGTTGAATGTATCAGGGAAATCTATGATGAAGTATGTGTGGGTCAAGTTAGGGACTTTGTACCAATCTAAGTATCTGGTGAACAAATTGTTCTTGTGGAAAAATTTGTATAACCTTAGGATGAAGAATGGAGACTCAACGACAGAGCATTTGAACGCCTTTAATACTGTGGTAAGCCAATTTTTATCTGTTGATATTAAAATTTCAGATGTAGATAAGTGCATCAGTTTGTTGTGTTCTCAACCAAATTCATGGGATAGTTTGGTTGTTGCAATATGTAACAATACAACTATCTTTAAGTTTGATAAAATAGTCTCATCCTTGTTGTCAGAGAAGATGAGACGGAAAAATATGGAGAGCCAAAATGGAGATTTCTTGTCTGTATGAGGACAATCCTAGAATAGAAACAAAAATAAGTCCTCGAGTGGGAGATCTAAATCTAGAAGGAGATATAAATCTCCAAAAAAACCTGTCAAGGTGTACTAGAAATGTGGAAAGGAATGGCACTTAAAAAAGAACTATAGATCTAAAGCTCTTGAGAAAGGAAAGGGTTCTGATGATTATCCTTCTGCAGAGGTGAAAACTGCCTCAGATGAAGGTGGGGATTTGTACTTAGCTTCTTCTTCAAGTACACATGTAGATCATGAGGCGTGGTTGATTGACTTAGATGCATCATTTCACTTCACTCGCCATAGGGAGTGGTTCTGCGAGTATGAGAAATATGATGGTGGTGATGTCTTCTTAGGGGATGGCAGGAAGGCTAGCATTGTCGGACATGAAAATTTCAAGATAAAGTTGCAAGATGGAAGGATTAGAACACTTCCGGGTGTTCTGCATATGCCTGCATTGGACAAAAATCTGATTTTTGTAAGCAAGATGGATGATGTAGGTTAAAAAATAGTGTTTGAGAAAGATACCTGCAATATGGTTTGGGGAGAACTGGTATTGATTCGAGAAGTTTGGATTGGAACTCTATACAAGCTTCTGGATAACACTGTTATTGATGGGTGCAATAGTTTTGTGGTTCCTGAAAGTGGAGCAGAAAATCTAGTGGTATCTGGAGAAAAGACCTTGTTATGGCATCAAAGGCTTGAAAATATTGGAGAGAAGGGCCTTTGAATACTTCAGGGTAATGGTATGGTAGAAGGTATGTTTAATTTCTCTCTAGATTTCGATTTCTATGAACATTGTGTATATGGGAAGCAGAATTGGGTGAGTTTTCCTCTGGTGCTAAGAGGGCGAAAGGGATATTAGAGCTTGTGCACAGTGATGTGTTTAGACCCGTGTCGATTCCATCACTAGGTAAGTTTGTGTACTATTTATCATTTATAGATGACTTCTCAAAGAATAAATGGATATATTTCTTCAGAAATAAATCTGAAGTCTTTGACAGGTTTAAATAATTTAAGGCTCTGGTGGAAAACGAGACAGAGAAAAAAATAAAAGTGTTGAGGACAAATAACAGTGGCGAGTTCTGCAAGAAGGAATTTGAAGATTTTTGTAAGAAGTGTGGTATAGCACGTCACAAGACTACTCCATACACACCTCAGCATAACAGAATTGTAGAAATAATGAACAGGACGTTGATGGAAAAGTCAAGAAGCATGCTCAGTGTTTCTGGGTTATGATAGGAATTCTGGGCAGAGGTGGTGGAGACTGCATGTTACCTGGTTAATAAATCACCTTCATTAACATTGGAGGATTAGACTCCACATCAGGTATGGGCTAGTAAGAAACCCTCTCTTTCACATTTGAGGGTATTTGGCTATGATGCATATGTACATGTTCTAGAGGAGAAAAGAACCACGTTGGATAGTAAATCTGAAAGGTGCATCTTTATTGGGTATAAGGATGGTTTAAAAGGTTATAAGCTTTGGAATCCAAAAACAAGGAAGGTTGTGTACAACTGAGATGTGGTGTTTAGAGAGGTGAAATATGTTATTAAACATGAATTCCTACCAAAGGAACCTGAGAAGATAGAATTTGAGCTAAAGGAGGAAGAATTAGACTCTACAACAGAACAAGAATCAAAAGATGAAGAGCCACAACACTAGTTGTGAGAAGATCGGTTTGAGAAAGAAGGAAGCCAGAAAGGTATAGTCCATATGCTTTCTGTTCAAATTTTTCTTTATCTATTACTGATGATGATCCTAGAACAGTCAAGGAATCAGTAGATTCAGAGGATGGAAAACTTTGGAAAGAGGCCATGGTTGATGAAATGACATCTTTGGACAAAAATGAGGCTTGGGATCAGGTGGAGTTGTTGGTTGGAAGGAAACCCATTGGAATAAAATGGGTGTTTAAGAAGAATATGAATGCAGAAGGCAAGGTGGAGAAATACAAAGCTCAGTTGGTATCAAAAGGTTATTCCTAGGTGTTAGGAATTGATTTTGGTGATATTTTTTCTCCTGTTTCATAGGTAGCTTCTATTAGATTACTTTTATATGTTGTTGTTGCTTTTGATTTTGAGGTAGAACAGATGGATGAGAAGACATAATTTCTTCACGGGGATCTGGAAGAAGAGATCTACATGAAGAAACATGAAGGCTTTGCAGTCGAGGGAAAGGCTTTGCAGCCAAGGGAAAGAAAGAATTGGTATGCAGGTTAAAAAAGACTCTGTATGGGTTAAAAAAGTCACCAAGGATGTGGTATCAGAAATTTTATACATATATACGGGGACTTGGCTTCACTAGAAGAAAATTGGATCACTATGTGTATTTTAAATTAATTGGCGACCATGTTATTTATCTGGTCTTGTATGTTGATCATATGTTGTTGATTGGAAATGACAAAGAAATAATTCGGGATTTGAAGATCCAATTGTCCTCAAAATTCAACATGAAGGATCTTGGTGCTACAAACTATATTTTGGGCATGGAAATTGAACGAGATTGGGAAAAGAGGAAGCTCTGGTTAAACCAAAGGAAGTATGTCGAGACAATATTGCAGAGGTTTAATAATATGCAAGATATTAAACCAGTGAAGGTACCTATTCCTGTAGGTGTAAAGTTATTTGCTAAATAGTGTCCCAAGACATAGGAAGAGGAAGAGGGCATGTCCCGTGTTCCATACACAAGGGCAGTCGATAGCCTGATGTATGCAATGGTTTGTACTAGACCATACATTGCACATGCACTGGGAGTATTGAGCAGGTTTATGTCAAAACAAAGGAAGGAGCATTGGACAACAGTGAAGTGGGTTTTCAGGTATTTACGTAGCACTAGTGATTATGGTATGTGCTACCAAGGAAGACCAGGATTGGATAGAGTTTTGTATATCTATGGCTTTGTTGATGCAGACTGGGCTGGAGATTTGGATCAGAGAAGATCTACAAGTGGGTATGTGTTTAACCTATTTGGAGGTGCAGTCAGTTGGATGAACAAGAGACAGTCTGTAGTGGAACTTTCAAATACGGAGGCAGAATACATGGCAGCCACTCATGCAAACAAGGAAGCAATTTGGTTGCAGATATTGTGTTCAAGTATGGGGTTAGTACAATGAGATATAAGGATAGACTATGACATTAAAAGTGAAATTTTATTGGAAAAGAACCCTGCTTATCATTCCAAGACAAAGCACATTGATGTTTAGTATCACTTTGTGAGGGATATGGTTGAGGAAAAAAAGGTGTTGTTGGTAAAGGTGGACACTTTGAAGAATGTTGCTGATGCATTGACGAAGTCTGTGAGCACTGAGAAGTTTTATTGGTGTAGAGAAAAAATGGGTGTTGTAGGGTTGGACCAATGACTAAGCTCTCCTGTGACCCCCCATGTGGAAAAGAAAACAACAGGTGGGAGAATGTTGGGTGTGTGTTATATTATTTCCACGACTAGCCGCACACGCGAGGGGGTCACAGGGGGGGTGACATGTGCCCTTTTTCGTTGCGTCGGGAACAACCTTCCTTGTTGGGGGGTTTCTGGGGAGCGGATGCCCCCCTATACGGGGTCTAGGGCAGCACCCCGTGAAAAAAATAAAATTGGACCCTATATTAGGTGGGTGGACCTACCTATGGTTTTGTGCATGAATTTTGCACATGGTTTTGGGCATGATGGTTTTCTACCCATAGTATTTTGTAGATCCGTTCAAGGTAACTGTTGTAGCATCTATTGTTATTTAAAATTCATCCTTTAATTTTATAGAAATGAACAAAAATAAAAATCAAATATTATATTCTAAAAATTAAATAAAAGTGAAAAAGTCCAAAGCAGTTATTTATTGGTGACGACATTCAAAGCTAAGATAAGGTGGGCCCTGACCCATATTAAAGAACGAGTGGTATCATAAAATCTAAGTGAGCATGGGATCGGGAGGTTGATAAAGTGCTCTACAGCGAAGCAACAAGCATGAGTTTTAACTCAGGCTCAACCCCCGCAATTGACCATGGCATCAAGTTGGTTGACCAAGATCTACAGCCCAAGATTACTGTGGGGGTTCAAACCCGATGAATATCCCATACAATCTTTACCCCCGTAGCGGGCCACCCTCATCACTTCACTCCATCTCATCCCCTCCATGTCATCCACCACCCTCATTTATTATCAACCGCTTCATCCACTGTTCCCCGTCACTTCACCTGTCATTCCTTAATTAAGTTCATTAATTACAGTTTTTCTTTCCCCCCATTTGATTATTTTATATATAAGAGATCAACAAAACCCCGTTGTTTTAGCCTTGTTTTAATATTAAGCAGTCTTGCAGCCAGTTCAGCGAATCCAAGTAAGCAACCGTGCCGCTAACTGTCATCTGTATCTATCACCTACTGTCACCATGGCCCAACAAGTAAGTTCTTCATCAGTTATTAATCCCCCCTTAATGGATGTTGAAAGAGATATTTCCGATACCCTCTGTACAATTAAAAATCTCTCATTATATCAAGAGGTCATTCTAAATCATAAGAAGTCTCCTATATTCATGGCAATGGTTAGGTCAGGTGTTCTAGCCACTTTTGTTCCCATAACTCATTTATTTCCTGAGTTTATTCAATGGATAGCCTCAACAATGTACCCCAAGAAATGTTTTGTAATGAATCATTTTGGGGAAAATGATTTTCGAGTGACTTGACAGTTAATACACCAAGCTTTCAATTACCCTGTGTCAGTAACTTACACCACCTTTAATGTGGAATCCTTGATTTCTTATTATGATAGCATTTCTCCTCAGGAGCTCTCTCATGTCACTTTTTTCTTAGCTCCTAAATCTAGCAAATTCTCCTTAGATGGAAATCTTTTCTCTTTAGAAATGTTTGCAGTGGATATAAGACCTGTGTTGCAAGTAATTGCTAAGATTCTAGGGAAAGAAGACTCCAAGCAGGTAGATAAAGTTGTTCTAGGATTTTTCTCCTTAATGATGAAGCCTAAAGTTGTACTAGACATCCTAGCATTCTGGGTAGATGCCATCAATACTCAATTTATGACTTTTCCTCTCACTGGTTCTTTCAAGTTTCCTTCAGTCATTACTTATTTATTTTTGTACCAGAATGCTGAACATTTCTCAGGTTTGGGGTTAAACGTTGTTGATATCAATAAAAAGAAGCAATCAGTGGTTTTTTGGACATACCTAATAAGGAATGATCCAGAAGATAGTGGTTTATTTGAGTTTACTTCCTTGTTTCTTTCAGTGGCTTATAAGATTCTGAATTGAAGCCTACCCCCAAATTTCTTTCCTAAATCTCGAGAGTGTCTTCAATTGAGTAAGGATTTGAGAGGTGGGGATTGGTTCATCTTTGAAGAGCATGCAAAGATTAGGCTTTATGGAGCCTTTGTCAAACCTTATAGATTACCCAAGTTTGTGCCAATGAGGCTTTTTTCCCTGGAATTCATAAGGCAAAGCTTAAATGTTGATCAAGTTCATTTTGTCCCTATGAAGAAAGGCTTCTTCTTCAAGCTGCCTAAAACAGTGGGACCATTTATTGTAAATACTAGACAGGTTGCCCATGAAGTTGAAATATTATTGAATGATATGTGTCTTTCACAGGAGGTTCAGTGGGCTTATGACCCTCACCAAATTATTTCAAAGAGAAGAGTGGAGAATGGATATTCAGCCTTTGTGCATGAAAGTAGACCTGAAGCAGAAAAATTGGCAAATGGAGGCTTGCAAAGCACTCAAGAAACAGATATTGAAACCCCTAGCATTACTGAAAAAGGGTTCAAGAGGGTTAGAGAGGAAATTATTGATCTAGATGAGGAAGAATCTGAAGCAACAAAAAGAATCAAGCTTCAGGATGCAATGTCTTTGGCCCAACTAGGTTTGATTATTCAGTTAGGAGAGACAGAGGGTGCCCCTGCTTCACCATCCTCTAGAGAACCTGTTCATGATCAAGTTCCTTTAATTCAAAGTATGTTTGCTCAAATAGTTGAGAAAAATCAGAAGATGAAGTTAAATATGGAAGCTCAGGCTGAGTCTCAGGTAACCCCTAAACAAACAAGATTACTATCTGCCATGGATTTGGAGAAGAGTCAACTCAAAATTGCTTTTTCTCATCCTATAGAAATATCAGTGGGATCTTCTAGCAATTTCAAGACTGTAAATTTGACGGTTGACAGTCACAAGATTCCAATGCTTGACAAGGTCAATCTACACATGCAAGCTGGGCAGTTGATTGTAAATGATCTATATAAGACAAATGCAGCAACTACTAAAGTTGAGAAAATGCCAAGCAAAGTGATTCAGCAGTTGAAGTTGGAGAAAGCTAACTCCAGAGATTTGAATGCTCAATTTGATGAGCTAAAGAAGATTATCATTAAAATAGGGGCCAATCTCTATGACCAACCTGCTATTCAAAAATTGTTGCAATCTGCTAAATCGGAGATTAGAGCTTTGAAAAAGAAGTTGAATCTACCAACAGGTGAGCATCCCTTAGCTGCAGGGATAGCAAAGTAGACACTGAAAAAGAAAATCTCCTACAAGATGTGTTGCGGAAGACTCAATAAGTTTCTTTACTTAAAGAAACTCTGGACAAGCTACAAAGATAGGTAGGCACTCATGTTTGTACAGTGGTAATGCTAGCCAACACAGATGATCCAACAACACAGGTTCTACTATTGGGAACAGAGCTTAAAATGGCTGAGCATGATGTGAAGAAAGCTCAAAGAGAGTTAGAAATAGCTTGCAAATTATTGAATTTAAGTGAAGAAGAAACAATAAGAGAAAGAGATAATGCCAAGAAATACAGAGAAGATCTCCTGAGGGCTGAAGATGAAACCAAAAGGCTAAAGGAGAAAATGAAGGGAAACATGTCCTTAATTCAAGCCAGGGAATATTATGGGATGAAATTATTGAGGTTGTCAGAGGTATTTGGGAGTTTTTGGTGATTATATCTGAAGAAAAAACACTAATTAGGGATATGGAGGAGGTAGTTATTAAAAATAAGCAAAAATAGCTAGACAGATAAAAGTTTGCAAATAGGACAATAGACTTCATTAAATCTAAGTCTACTATAGAGTTGAAGGAGCATGACATGCGAGACAGGATAACATGTGCAATTGATTTCAATAAAATGATTGTCAGAAACATCTACAAGATTATTGCTAAAAAGAAGATAAAGGAGATAAAGGAAGCAATTTCAAAGTTTAACATCTTATTTGGCAAAAGGGTTAGGGCTGGACTTCCTTATTGCTGGGATCTTCAAGGAAACTTGCTGCCATGGAAAACATATGGGACTTTGTTGGTTGAGGAAAAAATAAAAGTTGATAATACTCATGAAAGGACAACAATATTAAAAGGAGCCACCATTGTGAATTTCCTGAACAAAGATTTTAAACTTCTCTGGATGGTGAAGACTCTATTTTCTAACAAACCTACTTATGGTAGGATAACGGCTTGCAAAATAGCACTTGACAAGCTAGACAAAGCACCAAAGTCAAATGTGCCACTATGGAGAAAGTGTAAGGAATGGATGATAGAGCAGAACAAAGGTACATCAGCAAAACCACATACTCAAGCTACAGATCCGAACAGTGAGCAGCAATCACCAATCATACTCTAATTTTTGTCACTTCTTATTTTCTTGTTTTCTTAAGAAGAATGAGGTGTCTTTTACCCTCCATGTAATATTTTGTAATGACCCTTTACCTTAGATAGTTACGAAGATAGTTAAATAGTTTGGAAGTTTTGGTGATTACCAACTGTTCCATGATGTATAAGAAAAGGAAAAATTATAGAAAGAGGGTTCGAATTTTGAAGGACCTCGCATACACTATTGTATTTTTATATGAATTGAGGATTAATGAAAGAATCAGGAGTTTTCCACACATTGTTGGGTATGATTTTGTAATTTCTATGTTATGTGTCATTATGTGTCTTCCTTTCTTTAAATATGGTTGTTGGGCCTAAGAATTATCCTTAAACTACATCCACTTTCACTCCATTCAACATCCACTTTCACTCCATTCACACATTTTCTCACCTCTATTCCACCACCATGTCACCACATCAGCTTCACTTTCATCATTAAATGGGTTACCATTGTGTTTTCCAAAACATTATTAATTCTTAGTATTTTTAAGTGAATTTGTGGTTAAACTTTAGAAAATAATATCCATATACTTATACCTAACAATTAGAATGAGTTTTTTGACATGTGTAGGTACAAAGGAAGCTTCCAAGACACCCTTATGTGGCACTCTATGTTCAAATTCGAATTTGAGGAGATCATGGACCTCATGGAGAAGATCATGGAGGATAGGGTTATGTGTCACCATTGGTTGAGAGATATGTGGATTTGAAGAGGGAATAGTGGATCATCATTATGAGTTTGTTATCTCATCTTTAAACAAGAGTGTTATATCCTTCATTTGTAATCTTAATTTTTAGAATTTTAGAACCTAATCCTTCATTTGTAATTTAGAATCTTAGTATCTTATAGGTTGGTAATGAGAAGTTAGATTTGGAGAATCATTGTAATGGTTGTAATTGAAATTTGTAATTGATGATGAATAAAAAGGAGCTTCTTTGATCCTCTACATTTGACTTCTCTTTTGGTGTGCTTGTGAATCCTTGGAAGGATCCCCATTGCCTAGCAAGTACACTTTTATTTTGGTAGGCTTTTATTTTATGTTTGTTTGTGAATTTCATTAGATTAAATTATTAGGTTCATATGTTTGAAATATTAACGAATGACCTTTCGTAAGAAAGTATTAATGTTTCTTTCAATGAATCTGATTTGTTATTTAATGTTTGATTTCATTAGTTTAAGTTTCTGATTTATATGTTTGAGATATACATGAATAGCCTCTTGTAAGAGAACTTTAATATTTCATGCAATGAATCAGAATTAGGTTTTGTTGATTAAGATGATCAGAAATATTAATGAGTAGTCTCCTGTAAGGGAGCTTTAATATTTCTTACACTTGTCACAATGTTTTTAGATTTAATTTTGATTAAATGACTAAATAGGTGTTGGAGATCCCAATGAAAGACCTCCTGTAAGGGAGCTTTGGAATTTCTTCACCTAGCTTAGTTAAGTTTGTCTCCAAGTCCATATATATTGGATGATCCTCGAAGTTTACTTGCCCAGATTGATAGTAAATGAAACTCTAATTTGCATCCGCATTTTAGACCAAACATTTTGGCGTTGTTGCCGGGGATGATCATTTAGAGATAGACTTAGGAAGTTATTTTTACTACAATTTATTTTTATGGTCTAACTTGTGAAACCTGGTGACAGCAGGATCTTCATAAAGGAGTTCAAGTTTGAGTTTTTTATTTATTTTTGTACTTACTTAGTTTCAAATTCAGTCCTTTTAAACCCCCCATTTCTTACTAATCCATCTACGGATGAGAAAATTGAAGATGTTGAACAGGTACTTCTTGGAGAGCAAGGGAAATATTGAGGAATGGTTTCAAAAGAACCTTGTGCCAACTCCAAGAATAAGACAAGTTACTCACACGTTTGCAAATCATAAGGTAAAAATTTTAATTCTTGATGTGAGAATTTTCGAATTTTTAGTCTGTAGGTGGCTTCACTGGAAGCATTCTTTTACCTAGGAAAAAAAAGATAAAAAATCTTTCAAGTTAAAGGTAGAATATATTAGAAAAAATAAAATGAGATCTCATAGAGTTTTCCTTTAGTCTTGTTTTCAAAAGAAAAAATAATAAAAAAATAATTAGGTAAGAACCACTTCATCCACGCTAACCTGCAAAAATAAAAATAAAAACAAATCAATAGCTTAGTATGCTCTCTTCCTGCGCTTCAAGCGATTAGGAATATCAGAAAATCTCTTGATTTATTTTCAAAATTAAATAAAAAAATGCTTGCTTGAAATTTGCACAAATCATTAAAATGACACAAGAATGCTTTCAACACTGATAAATCATATCAAAGCTATTTCCAATTTGTCTGATTAAACAATGTATTACATCAATGGAAAACGTGGGTTTTGCAAACAACAAACGAAAATGAATATGACCAATAAGGAATTGGAAATATATGGAAAATGCCAATGGCTATACTTTTGTGCTGCCAAAGTGTAATGTAGATTCTGTCAGCCACTAGAAAGGGTCTCACTTATTTGTATGTATGACTTTTACCATCATTGAATCGTATCTCCCTACTATAAGATTGGTGCTTTCCATAGACTTTGACTGATTCCAGGTCTCAATCTGACAAGGGAACCTCTACACTATGCTGAACAAGCATATTGCATGGTAAATCAAATCGATGCAAAACAGATTTGCATAGAAAATGATAAATCTGCCTACATGGAAATCGAGAAAACAACCTACAGACAAATTGAAAAATAATAGCAAACCACTGTATGAATTTTCATATTCTTGTGCTTATATGGCTCTGCTTTATGCTTTTGGCTGTACAGATCCATACAAAACTGTACAGAATTGCTGCATACAATTCTACTACACTGTATTCTTGCTCTCTTTCTCTTCTGCTCTCCTAAAGGGGAAGGCGCATCCATATGAATATGCGTTGAACAACAGCTCCCAACTCCCAACGTTGAACTTCTCTATGGGTTTAACATCCATATGAATAACTTCTCTATCCAATCATTGGGCAACAACTCGATCACGAGCATCCAAATCTGAATACCGATCTCTCAAACCACACCGACACCAGCAAAAGACACTAGCCTAGACTCCAACAAAAACGCAGTAGAGAAATGCAACCTCTGCAAAAACGTTAGTTTTAAAAAGCGGTTTATGATAGACTGGGGCCAAATTGAAAAAATGAAGACATGGTTTTTTTCTGAAAGGGAATAAATTACATAACCCATAAATCATTTCCAATGAATCCTAACAGTTTGAGAGGAAATCATGGTTCTTCGAGACCCTTTCATTCATGCTTGAGTAAACATTTGGTGTGAATGTGCTTGAGTAAACTATGAAACTTGTTCCAGCTAGTGAACTGTCGAACTTGAGTTGTAAAGGATTATTGGATTCCTACACTCAATAATAATTCCAATATCATTTTGGATTCACCAAAAACGCTAGCGTGCAACCCAGAGATTCATCTGAGTATGAAGCCAGCTTCTGCAAGTTAGAAACAGCCAGCTTGTGAGACTAGCTTTGGAGCTTCAGAACTGGAGCTATATTGGGAAGTGCATAAGAGAATTTGGTGCCTTGGCTTATGCTTTCTTGCAATAGAGTGATCACCAACCAGCTACAGGAGAAGAGGCATTGTCACTTTGACGGTGATTGCATAAGAGTGCTCAGAAATTTTTAGCGATTCCATGATTGCATGCAGATTTTGTGGCACGATTTGAGTGATTTTGCATGCAGATTTTGTGACCTCGGTTTGCTTAAAATATAAAAGATATTTCGAGGCAACAACACAGTGAAGACCCACAATTCAATTGAATACAAAACCAACACAAACAAAGTAAGTTGTAACTGTTAACAAAACACTAATATGACCTAGAGAATGTTAGCCCTCAACTTGTCCTCATTAAAATACCTGAAATGATTTACAAGAGTTGAGTTTAGTTCTTCAAGAAGTGTGACCCACTTTATTTAGGTTGACATTGTTTTTTTTTGTAATAAAACTTCTTTGATGGAACGCTATTTGTATATTGTGAAACACAGCATTGTTTGCAAGAATAGTGGCATTGTTGTTGAATATGCACGGCGTAAATTCTTATCGCAGGTCAGTGGAGTGTTTAATCATTCATATCTTGTCAGCCACACCTTGATTCTTAAATTAAGAAGTTATTAATTTGTAGATAACTTCTGACGAAGGTGATGATAGCATACTAAGTAATGAAATCAAGGAGAATGTCTACGCAGTTGACACTGCCACTAGTCTTAACCTGAAGTAATAAGCAAGCATGTCAGATAATTACGAAAGGGTATGAGCTCGTGAGGTCATTTACCAGTGGAAGGGAGCTGGGCAATGAGGTTTGTTTTAATGGAATGCAGAGGAGCGTGGGATTCGAGCAGTCGTAGTAGATATGTTGCCTAGAACTTGAGTGACAATCCTACCATTCAGCTAGTTGTTGGGCTGAGGACAATTTGATTTTATTATGTTTTTATTTATATCTAGGTTTTTTTTAATAAACATACAAAATAAATTTTAGATTCAAATTTTAGTATAAAAATAAACCATTACAATATAAAAACAAAAAACAAAAAAACAAAAACAAAAACAAAAATAAAAAACAATTTTTTGTGACTTTTATAACAATACAATACAAATTTTAGATATAAAATTTAGTTAAAAAATAAAAATAAAAAAAAATCAAAATAACTAAAAAAAATTAAAACAATTAAAAAAAAATTAAAACAATTAAAAAACATTTGGAGGATTATGCTTAGAGTTGGCATTAAAATCTATGCTTTTATTCTTGTTGTATGCTTTTATGTAACGTACTAATCTGTAGGACACAACAAATCTCTAATACCAAGCTTTTTGCCATGCACATTCCATGAACCATCTGAAGTAAGGAACAAAGAGGAAGTAATTTATTTTTCATGCCTATTTATTAAAAATGGATTGTTATCAACGTCAAGAATTGGACTAAAATTACGCTTTTGATTGTCCTTAATCTGTTTCATTTGGCATTAATTTTTGCATAAGAATCATCAAGGAATTAGCCATTCCTTTTTTAACACACTAATGTTCTTTATGCCAAGTTATTTTTTGCAGATTTCGGATGATCAACTAATCATTAAGGAAACTAATTGTGCAGACAATTGGTCTTCAAAAGACTAATTTCATGAGGACTTCTAAAGAACAAGTCCATGATCATAAATGACATTTCTAGAAAATTACAAGTTCTTGCAACTTCCTGTAATAGCTTAATGGTTTGACATGTTACATGACAGATTAGCAAATTCGAAGATCTGGGGTTTGTTCCTAAATGTCCAAGGATGGTGAAATACCTATCTACTTTTGAATTCAAAGTCTACAGGTGGCTGGTCAATGTTGGTCAAACTCAGCTATTTTAGCATAAATTCCAAAATTAATGAGCAGATTTGCTATTTTTGAGATTTTGCATTCCATAATTCACTTTTTCCTAGCAAGAGTCATTAGCCATTTCTCATTACCCACATACACTTCATTACATTTTCATCAATCCTAACCCACCAATAAAAGCAACGAAGCTCATTTACAAGCTTTTTGTTCCACGTTACATAATCATTGTCAGTTTCTGTTTCACTACCCTTGCAAATAAAACCTTGCTTCCATACACCATTGAGTCCATAGTCCTTGAGTCTAAATATTATTCTAAAAACACCTTGAAGCTTGCATGCCTTAAGGGCAAGCTATCATGCCGATAAATAAGGGAATACATCAATGTCCCTCGTTTGTCGGATCTTCTAAGTATTCGACAACAACAAATTCATTCATACTTAGAAAGATGTGTTAGGGGCACCTTGACTCTCGTCCATATCAAAGATGGAAGCTCTCATGTTGACTAGTGGCATCCAATAATGGACACAAAGTTAACAATTTCTTGTTATGTTCGACACTGAAACATTTATTCACATGAAAAGAATTGTGCCAAAGAGCATTGAAGACTTGAAGACCAATCATTTTGTAGCAAAGGAAGCAGATTTACTTTCATTACTTTTCAGTTTTTGATGTAAATGACTTGAGGACAAGTCAATAAATAAGGCTGGGGGGGGGGGGGGGGGAGTGTAAATTATAGTATACCTTCCAAGCCTTAGACATTTCCATGCGCATTCAACAACAGATTCCGAACATTCAACAAAAGATCCAGTAGCAGATGCAGCAACAATAAAAGATTCACTTTTTCGACTTCATCCACCATTTTCACAACCAAGTAAAGAAGACTATGATCAGAATTTTGCAGCGACACATGCAAAACTCTCATCCATTTTTGAAAGGGTAAGTTGAGGTATGATATTTTCTAACTTTTAACCATTTAATTCCTTGAAAAACTAGAATGATAATTTTTGGAAAAAAAACTTCCTTTCCTCATTTCACAAAATTGCCAAAGCCATCAATTTGGGGGGGGGAATACATTTACATTCATACTTTGTCACCTTCATATTCTTCCATATTCATATATCACATTCTAAAACCCACATACTTTCAAAATATATTCACTATTACATCATTATGAGCATAAAAATGGCTTTGTAAAAGGTATTTAAAAGTTAATTGGATGACAACATAATCATGGTTGTTACACAAGAACCAACCATGATGCATTCCAACAAAAATACTTTGCAATAAAAATCACATTATCAATATGAAAAGAGTATACATTAAAATTGAATGCAACAAACAAAATATGGTTGAAACACAAGAACCAACCAAGTTGCAATTAATCAAAAACACTTTGCAAAAGTTAAGTAAATGATATCATGCAAAGTTTAAGCCAAAACTCAAGTATCAAAAGTAATGTAATAGATGGCATGAAGACATGCAATACCTTCAATTTGGGGGTATGTTGGGCCTAAGAATTATCTTTAAACTACATCCACTTTCACTCCATTCACACATTTTCTCACCTCTATTCCACCACCATGTCACCACATCAGCTTCACTTTCATCATTAAATGGGTTACCATTGTGTTTTCCAAAACATTATTAATTATTAGTATTTTTAAGTGAATTTGTGGTTAAACTTTAGAAAATAATATCCATATACTTATACCTAACAATTAGAATGAGTTTGTTGACATGTGTAGGTACAAAGGAAGCTTCCAAGGCACCCTTATGTGGCACTTTATGTTCAAATTCGAATTTGAGGAGATCATGGGCCTCATGGAGAAGATCATGGAGGATAGGGTTATGTGTCACCATTGGTTGAGTGATATGTGGATTTGAAGAGGGAATAGTGGATCATCATTATGAGTTTCTTATCTCATCTTTAAATATGAGTGTTATATCGTTCATTTGTAATCTTAATTTTTAGAATTTTAGAACCTAGTCCTTCGTTTGTAATTTAGAATCTTAATATCTTATAGGTTGGTAATGAGAAGTTAGATTTGGAGAATAATTGTAATGGTTGTAATTGCAATTTGCAATTGATGATGAATAAAACAGAGCTTCTTTGATCCTCTACATTTGACTTCTCTTTTGGTGTGCTTGTGAATCTTTGGAAGGATCCCCATTGCCTAGCAAGTACACTTTTATTTTGGTAGTCTTTTATTTTATGTTTGTTTGTGAATTTCATTAAATTAAATTATTAGGTTCATATGTTTGAAATATTAACGAATGACCTTCCGTAAGAAAGTATTAATGTTTCCTTCAATGGATCTGATTTGTTATTTAATGTTTGATTTCATTAGTTTAAGTTTCTGATTTATATGCTTGAGATATACATGAATAGTCTCTTGTAAGAGAGATTTAATATTTCATGCAATGAATCAGAATTAGGTTTTGTTGTTTAAGATGATTAGAGATATTAATGAGCAGTCTCCTGTAAGGGAGCTTTAATATTTCTTACACTTGTCACAATGTCTTTCATTTTGATTAAATGACTAAATAGGTGTTGGAGATCCCAATGAAAGACCTCCCGTAAGTGAGATTTGGAATTTCTTCACCTAGCTTAGTTTAGTTTGTCTCTAAGTCCATATATATTGGATGATCCTCGAAGTTTACTTACTTGGATTGATAGTAAATGAAACTCTAATTTGCATCCACATTTTAGACCAAACAATGGTAATGAAGTTGCAGGTCTTTGTTTACTTATGTGAATGAAGTTAAATCCATTAAAAGAGCGCTCCTATATTTAAAGTTTCTACTTCTACATTTCCTCTAAGTTACAAATAATAGTTTCTGTGAAAAGCAACATATTATCTCTAACTTCTCAAAGCATTCTTCTCTCATCATTTGTATTCAGCAATCAAATGGAACTCTGAGACTTTCATGTCACTTAAGTATTGAAGATTAAAAATCAGGTGTTTCAGGTTCTTCATTTGAAAGTATAACATATAATTTAGTGACCACTAAGTGACATAAACAATAAGCATTAATGTCTTAAGCACAATTTCTACACATCCAACAAATTGGTTTCTTAAGGGACAACATTAATTGGCATCGTTGTCGGGGAGAGAAGACAAGAACACTTTTCCCTGGGTTTTCAATATTTTCCTCTAGTTGTTCAATGAGGAGGAAATATTTGGCTGCAATAAAAACAAAATTAATAATTATGGCTCCAAAAAGGCCTCATACAAGGTCAGACACCTCACAGCAGAAACTCCAAGCCCTTTTAGACCCTGAGAGGCTAGTTTCCAAGAGGGTTGGAAGGCCAAAAGCTCTACTTACACCAAGTCCTACATTGTCTGCACCTGGCAACAGTTCGACTCATTTTTCATTCAAACATTCATCTTCTACTGACCAAGAGTCATCTTTTATAGTCAACTCATTTCAAGAACCCAACTGTCAAGAACAGTCTCTAGAGTAAGTTTCTTTTTTAGTACCTGCTATAATTATTCAACCTGAACCTATAACTACATTGCCACCTTCTCATACTACATTTATTCCTCAGTTAGTTTCAACATCTGTTGGAAATCAGGGTTCAGTAAGTTCAGGGGCAAATATGGTAGCACCTGCATTCTTGATGAATAGGTATGCACCTATTCAATTTCCACCACAGTTGAATCAAATGCCATAAGAATATTTGAAGATTCTTCCTCGTTTCACAGGAGAGGATGAACAAACAGCAGAGAATCATATAACAGTCTTTTGTAATTTTGCAGAAAACCTAAATGTTGAACATTTGGATGTTGTCCTAATGATTTTTGTGCAATCCTTGGATGGCGAAACAAGAAAATGGTTTAAAGGAATTCCTAATAACTCCATTCCTACATGGGAAGAGATGGAACGTTTGTTCATTCGGAGATGGGGGGAGAAAAGAGAACATGGGTATCTACTCACAGAGTTCAATGCAATTAAGAAGAAGCCTGATGAAAGCATTGTAGAATTCATTAGAAGGTTTAATAAATTGTACAATAGTCTTGTAGTGGAGATTAAGCCCCCTCATGCTGGTGCAAAAATAACTTTTGCAGGGGATTTTGAGTCAAATTTTGGATTTACATTGAGGGAGAGAGGATCCCCAACCCTTGATCAGATCCAAACTGATGCCTTAGAGATAGAAACAAATCTGGTGGCTACAGGTAAAACACCTGAGACACAGCCTATCCAAGATAAGGGAAAGTCTAAAGTAGAATCCTCTCAAAGTCAAACATTAGAGGGTATGAGTAATGTGATTAAAACTTTGTCAAATAAATTGATTAAATTAGAATTGGAAAGTAAGAATTCTCAGAGGCAAGCACAACAGAATAGGAATTTTAATCCTCAGTATAGAAGACAACCTCTACAAATTCTACAGAAGGAGAGAAAATATCAAGATCAGATTCAAGCACCACTGTATATAGAGGCAAATCCTGATGAAGTACCAGAGCATTCCAGGGACCATGATGATCATATTTCCACGTTGTATGCAGTAGATGAAGATGAACTAGGTGTTAAGGGAGAAGAATATGAATATGTTGAAATGTAATTTATGATGAAAATGAAATTGATGAGTATTGGAAACAGTTTATTGATTTTATGCAGGGAGAATTACATAAGAAATATGACTTGAGATCAAGGAAAAGATCTAGAAGTCAATAAGAGGAAGGTGAACAGCAAGTTCCAGTTCCCTTACCAAAGGCGACTCCACAAGAACCCTAGCCTACAAAACAAGTAAATAAAGGAAAGCAACAACAAAATACAAAAAGCAAGACTCAAATACTTCAAGATGAGTCTTCTCAGGACAAAAGTGAAAAAATCCCTTTAGAAAAACTTTTTTCCATTCCACAAGAGATTTCAGTCGTAAAGAGAGGTGAAGATGAAAATGAAAAGAATACTAAACAAGGTCATGTGTTTAGTCTTACCAAAGAATTGGAAAAAATCAGAATTCAAGTTGGTCAAAACACTAGTCTATCAAAGAGAGATTTTTGAGTTTGTTAATCTAAAAGAGAATGTGAATGTAAATGACACTATGAATCTGCAGGATGATAAACCAGTAGTGGTTTTTGGTCCACACGTGGGGGAGGTAGATCCTTCAACACCTCCTTTCTATATTTCCTTGTTGATCCATGATTTCTGCTTGCATAATTGTATGTTTGATTCAGGAGCTTCACATAACCTCATGCCATTGTCAGTAATGAAACATCTAAACCTACAAGTTACTAAACCCTATGGAGACATGTACTCTTTTGATTCAAATAAAGTTAAGTGTCTAGGGGTCCTTAAAGATATGATGGTGTCACTAGCCCAAATCCTAGCTAGGAGCTTGGTAATGGATGTAATGGTAGCAAATATCACTGTTAGGTTTGGAATGTTACTATCTAGGTCATGGGGGGGGTAAATTGGGTGGTGTTTTGAAGCTAGATTTTACATATGCTATCATACCAACTTTTGGTGGGGAAGAAAGGAGGTTGTACAGAGAAACTAGATTTCTAAAAACAATTACAAAAAACGGAGCAAGCAATTCACTTGTATATAGCCAGGAGAAACATGACTTTGCTTGCTTCATGCTGCATGATAATGCAAATTTAGCTGAAGATAACCAGAAGCAGCTTACTTTAGCCAGTGTAAATATAGTGCTGCAAACAGAAGGGATGTGGAAATGCTTCTTTGATGGAGCCTATTCCAAGGAAAGAACAGGTGTTGGCTTCCTTCTAATTGCACCTGGAGGTAATATGTTCCCTTTTTCTTTTAAATTGGAGTTCGAAGCAACAAACAATGTGGCAGAATATGAATCCTTGATCATTACTCTACAAACAACTAAACAAATGGGAGTCAAGTCAATTTCTGTTTTTGGAGATTCAGAGCTGATTATAAAACAAATTAAAAACCATTGCCAAACAAAACACCCTAGGCTTAGGGCATACAGAAATGAAGTGTGGGATTTGGTTGAGAACTTCTTTGAAGCTTTCAACATTCAATTCCTTCCAAGGGATGGAAACAGATTAGCAGACTCATGAGCTGTGGTTGCTAGTACTTTTAGGCCTCCTATGTTGGGTCCCCATAATACTAGGATTACCCCATTACTATTGTAGTTATACCCCTTATTAATATTGTTTTGCCCCTATTGCCCCCATATTGTTATTACTATGCCCCATAGAATCCCTCTATTATTATTTTTGTGGCTTTATATTATTATTGTTAGGTCGGCTGGATTATATTGTGACTCCTTAGACTCCTATATATAGAAAGGAGGTTTTGTCATTTGAATCATCCAAGAATTGTTCATTTATGTAATGTAAAGGAGGTTGCCCCCTCGAAGAGGCTGAATTCTAAGGCGTTGATCTATCTTTTCTATCTTTTCTTGAGCTGATTTCATAACATTTGGTATCGGAGCTTTGGATTCTATGGTTTCGCTGCTCCAAACAGGTCATCGTGGCATTTTCGCTATAACTTTTTTTCTGCGACGTTTCAGAAGTTGCAAAAAAAAAACCCATTTGAGAAGAAATCGCGTTGAACTTCGGGTCCGAATTTCAGAGCTTTTCGCGCTATATTTGCGGAGATATGATCTGAGGAAGTTGGTCTTTTTGCAGACTCCTGAATTACATTCCAAATAGGTGACCTGGGGAAAATCGTCATAACTTTCTTTCTGAGCATCGAATTGAAATTTCGTAAGAAGGTACAGAAAGAGGACGGACTGTAGTTTTCTTGTATATATTTTTCAGAGTCAAAGGTCGAAACAGTGACACGTGGTACTTCATACAAGTTCGCTCTACTAAACTAGTCTACAATCAAGTCACTGCGGGAGATTGTGCATAACTCTTTCTTGGAGAATCCAATTTGGATCAGACTAGTGGCATTGGAAAGAGGACACAGAAGGCTACTACAAGATACAATTTCAGAACTGGATGATTCGAAATTACAGAGATACATCAGATTCAATATCAGGCTTCTACAAAGTGAAAAAAGGTGTGTAGTTTTTTTTTACATTTTTGCGTAAGCTTGGTTTGAAGGAATTCAAAGGGCATAGTAAAGCATTATTATCGGTATTTGATGCCCCGAGGAAATGAAAACACCTAGTAAGCAACCTGAAAGCTCTAGCATGACTTATGAAGAAGAGGAAGAAATGCAACATGATATAGCAAAATTACGAGACCAAGTGCAACAAGTGTCACTTGCACAAAAAGGAACAGAATCTAAGATGGATGGTTTAAAGAAAGATGTAGAAGATAAGATCGATGGTTTAAATAAAGGCGTAGAAGCTAAGATGGATGATTTGAATATAGATTTGAAGATAGACATGGAAGAATTGAAGAAGTTGCTACAAGAAAGGGTCACTAATGGTGAAAGGGTAGTAAAGGAAACTCATGATGAGAACAAAAGAAATGTTAATCATGATTCCATAGACTCTAATGTTGGATCGAAGACCCACCATATTCCAAAAATCGATATGAGGAAGTTTGATGGCAAGGATCCTGCAACATGGATATTATAGATGGAGCAATTCTTCGATCTCAATAATGTGCAAAACACACAAAAGGTACGTATGGCAACTTTATATTTGGAACCAAATCAGTTTGTATGGTATCAATGGCTTTGCTCTCATAAACAATTTATCACTTGGGCAATTTTTACGAAAGAATTGATAGCACATTATGAGGATACAAAAAGAAACAATTTTTTTAGCCAATTGATAAGTCTCAAACAAAAGGGTTCAATAATGGAGCACATTGAGGAGTTCCAAAAATTAAACATAAGGGTAAAAGATATTCCAGAGGAGCATAGGATTGATGTGTTCATAGGGTCTTTAAAGGATAATATCCAACATGATGTTCGCCTTTGGGAACCTGATTCATTAGAGAAGGCATTCAGGTTAGCAAGAAAAATGGAAAGAAAAATTATGGCAACCAGGAAGCATACCACTCACAACTATAAAGACAGAAGTGTTGTTGCCCCTAGTCTTCCACAACCTATAAGGTTGACACCACAACAATTGGAAGAAAAAAGAGCAAAAGGGATTTGTTACAGTTGTGATAGCAAATACACTAAAGGTCATAAGTGTGCTGAGAAGAAATTATTCTACATAGATTGTGAAGAGGAAGAAGAAAAGGAGCAAGAAAGGTCAAAAGAAGAGGATATACTCCAGGAACAAAGCCTAGATGAAGAACAAATAAATTCGACCATATCTTGTAATGCATTGGCGGGAATTACCACTCCTCAAACCATCAAGATAGAAGGACAAATCAAGAAGAAAAAGGTAATAGTGTTGATTGATTCAGGAAGCACCCACAATTTTATTCATTGTAAGGTAGCAAAAGAATTGAATTGCTTCCTATATCCAACACCAGAGTGTCAAGTGATGATTGCAAATGGAGGAACAATAAATTGCTCTGGAAAGTGCCATAATATCAAGCTATCCATGGGAGAATATGTATTGACTAGCCCAATGCTTTCCATTCCAATGGGAGGTGCTGATGTTGTACTAGGAGTCCAATGGCTACAATCCTTGGGTACAATAGCTTTTAATTTTCAAGAACTTTTCATCAAATTTTCTACAGAAGGAAAGGAAGTTGAATTAAGGGGTATTGCAGGGAAACCAGGAAAGATAATCATCTCTAATGGTATGACAAAGCTTCTAAAAAAGGAGCAAAGAGGTGTAATTGCACAATTATGTTCGCTAGATGTTTCCACATCGGAATCATCTATTTCTCGAGATCTCCAAAAAGTCCTAGACAATCATTCCAAGGTATTTGAGACTCCCAAAGGTCTCCCACCTATGCGTGATCATGATCATGCTATTCATCTGATTCCAGGAAGTGTTCCTCCAAACATCAGGCCGTACAAATATCCCTATGTCCAAAAGAGTGAAATTGAACGTATGGTTGCAGAAATGCTAGAGACTTGTATAATTCAACCAAGTCAAAGTTCTTTCTCTGGTCCAGTATTATTGGTGCACAAGAAGGATGGATCATGGCGCATGTGTCCGGATTATAGGGAGCTCAACAAGCTCACTATTAAAGATAAGTTCCCCATTCCTGTCATTGATGAATTACTGGATGAATTGCATGGATCAATTTACTTCACCAAGTTGGATCTTCGTTCAGGATATCATCAAATCAGAATGAAGACTGAAGACATTCTGAAAACAACATTTAGAACTCATGAGGGTCATTATGAATTTTTGGTCATGCCTTTTGGCCTTACCAATGCACCTTCAACATTTCAAGGTTTGATGAATTCAATTTTCAAACCATTCCTTAGAAAATTTGTGTTAGTATTTTTTGATGATATACTAATCTACAGCAAGTCTTGGAAGGATCATGTTGAACATGTTGACAGGGTGCTACAACTATTGGAGGAGAAACAATTATATGCAAAAAGATCCAAATGTTTCTTTGGAGTCCAGGAGGTGGAATATCTGGGTCATATTGTATCTCATGAAGGAGTTAAGGTAGACCCTAGCAAAATTAAAGCCATTAAGGAATGGAAAATCCCCACATCCATAAAGCATCTGCGAGGATTTCTCGGGTTGACAGGGTATTATCGCAAGTTTGTTAAGAATTATGGGAGAATAGCAGCACCTCTAACAACATTTTTGAAGAAAGATGCATTTTCATGGACTCCAGAAGCAACAAAGGCCTTTGAACATCTTAAAGAGGCAATGTGCCAAGCACCGATCTTAGCTACACCGGACTTCACAAAAACCTTTATTGTGGAATGTGATGCTTCAGGAAATGGAATTGGTGTTGTTCTAATGCAAGATGAAAGACCCATTTCTTTTGAAAGTCGTCCAATCAAGGGAAAGTTTTTAAGAAAAGCTATTTATGAGAAGGAAATGTTGGCAATACTCCATGCACTTAAGAAATGGCGACCCTACCTAATGGGAAGACACTTCAAGGTAAAAACGGATCATGATAGCCTTAAATACTTTTTAGAACAAAGATTATCCTCTGAAGAGCAACAAAAGTGGGTCACAAAGATGTTGGGTTATGACTTTGAAATCATCTACAAAAAAGGGAAGCAAAATGTGGTGGCAGATGCACTCTCAAGAAAGGATGAGGATGTGGAAGCATTGTTGTGCGCCATTTCTATTATCCAACCAGATTGGATAAATGAAGCAAGGGAGGAATGGAAGAATGACGAAGAAGTGTGGGCACTTATTCGAAAGTTACAACAAGATTCCAGTACGTCTGATACATTGAGCTGGAAAAATGATTCGTTATGGTACAAAGATCGCTTATACCTCTGTAAGAATTCCCAGCTAAAACAAAAGATTCTTATGGAATTGCACACTTCTCCCTTAGGAGGGCACTCAGGATTTTTAAAAACTTACCACATGGTTAAGAAGGAATTTTTTTGGGATGGCCTTAAATCAGATATTCAAAAGTTTGTGGCGGAATGTTTGGTTTTCCAACAAAATAAAGTTGAAACAATTAAGACACCGGGTCTATTACAACCTTTATCCATTCCAAGCCAACGTTGGGAGGAGGTTTCAATGGATTTTATCACAGGTTTACCCAAGTCTGAGGGAAAGAGTGTCATCATGGTGGTAGTTGACAGACTTACCAAGTATGCACACTTTTGTGCATTATCACATCCATTTAAAGCCAGTACAGTTTCTACTGCATTTATGGAAACAATTCAAAAGCTACATGGAAACCCAAAGATTATTGTAAGTGACAGAGATCCCATTTTCACTGGAAATTTTGGACAAAATTATTTTCTTGTCTTGGTACTCAGTTAGCTCATAGCTCATCTTATCATCCTCAATCTGATGGGCAAACTGAGATAGTAAACAAATGTTTGGAAGGATATCTTCGTTGCTTTGTTTCTGATAAACAGACACAATGGGTCAAATGGTTGCCTCTGGCTGAATGGTGGTATAACACTTCCTTCCATACAGCAACAAAAATGACCCCTTTTATGGCACTTTATGGGTATCAACCACCATCCATCACATCATATTTAAGAGAAAATTCTAAGGTTCAGGCAGTGGAAGATCACATTGAACATCAACAACAAGTCCTCCAACTCTTAAAGGTTAACCTCGTGTTGGCACAGAATAGAATGAAACAACAAGCAGATCAACATCGCAGTGAAAGAAGTTTTGATGTAGGTGATTGGGTATTCCTACGTCTACAACCATATAAGCAAATGTCCCTCAAGCAAGCTAAGAAGGATAATAAATTATCACCAAAGTATTATGGTCCGTACAAGGTGTTGCAAAAGATTGGTACTATGGCATACAAATTGGAGCTTCCTGCAGCTTCTCGATTGCACCCAGTTTTCCATGTTTCATGTTTAAAGAAGGTTATAGGCGACAAGCTCCCAGTTCAAACAATATTGCCAGAACTTAACGAGGAAGGAAAAATTATATTGGAACCTGAAGCAGTCACAGAAACAAGAACTCGACAGCTACGAAATCGATCAATTTCAGAGTATCTTGTCAAGTGGAAGAACTTATCCGCTGAAGATTCCACATGGGAGGATGAGAATTTTATGCAGAAGTATCCAGAACTACTCAAGCATTGAGGACAACACTTTTTTGAAGGAGAGGGGCATGTTGGGTCCCCATAATACTAGGATTACCCCATTACTATTGTAGTTATACCCCTTATTAATATTGTTGTGCCCCTATTGCCCCCATATTGTTATTACTGTGCCCCATAGAATCCCTCTATTATTATTTTTGTGGCTTTATATTATTATTGTTAGGTCGGCTGGATTATATTGTGACTCCTTAGACTCCTATATATAGAAAGGAGGTTTTGTCATTTGAATCATCCAAGAATTGTTCATTTATGTAATGTAAAGGAGGTTGCCCCCTCGAAGAGGCTGAATTCTAAGGCATTGATCTATCTTTTCTTGAGCTGGTTTCATAACATCCTATTAATCCAAAGCTAAGATATGAGGTTGAAATGGGGCATAGGCCTTCTGTCCCTGATAATATAAAGCATTGGCAAATATTTGAAGATGATCAGAAAATTAAAGAATTTTTGGCTATGATTGAAGATTTTCAGGATATCTAGATTGATCAAGATGAAGATGAAGCAACAGAAGATTCAGAAGTAAGTGGTTTGAAAAATTCTATTGTTAATCAAAAAGTTTTTCAATTGAAAAATAATATTCTGCCAAGGGGACTTGTCCCTCTTGAAAGACTTTTTAACTCTAATGATGTAGCTGTTAGTTCAGAAAAAATTCCACAGGATGAGCACATTCAAGATTATAATATTGGAACTCAGGAAGAGCCCCAGTTAATCAAATTATTTGACGGAGTTCCACTTAATTATAAGGAAAGATATCTTAATCCTTTTAAGGACTATATTGATGTTTTTTCTTGGTCCTATGAGGATCTCAAAACATATGATACAATTATTATTCAACATAAGATTTCCTTGAAAGAGGGGATAAAACCATTTAAGCAGAAACTTAGACAGATAAATCCACTACTTTTACCATCAATTGAGAAAGAGGTGAAAAGGTTGCTTGATGCCAAAATAATAGTTCCACTCAGGTACTCTGACTGGGTGGCCAATTTAGTGCCTGTAAGGAAGAAAAATGGAGAGATAAGGCTATGTGTGGACTTTAGAAATCTCAATAGGGCTTCCTTAAAAGATAACTACCCGTTACCTAAAATGGATCATGTATTGCAAAAGGTAACAGGATCATTCAGGATGTCAATGCTGGATGGGTTCTCTGGGTATAATCAAGTGGCTGTGGATAAGCAAGATAAAAAAAAAAAAAAAAAAAAAAAAAAAAAAAAAAAACCCTGCATTCACAACTCTTTGGGGAACTTTTATGTATGCTCAAATGCCTTTTGGGCTGATGAATTCAAGTGTTACATTTCTGAGGGCTATGGACATTGCTTTTGTGGGTGACAAGTTTGTAGTGATATATTTGGATGACATTACTATTTTCTCCAAGTCTGATGAGGAGCACCTAAACCATCTTAAGAAGGCTTTTGAGAAATGTAGAAAGTTTGGGCTTTCCTTGAATTCTAAGAAGCCTATTTTCTCTCTTGAAGAGGGCAAGTTGCTGGGGCACATTGTTTCTAGGGATGGAGTGAAGATAGATACATCAAGAGTACAAGTTGTGCAGAAAATACCCTTCCCAAGAGTAAGAAAGACATTCAAAGATTTTTGGGAAAAGTAAACTTTTTAAGGAGGTTCGTGTCTAACTATGCAGAAATTGTAAAGGAAATTATAAATATGTTGAAAAAGGAGAATAAAGTACATTGGACCAAGGGAGCTAGAGAGTCATTCTCCATAATTAAAGAAGCATTACAAGCAACTCTAGTCCTAATCAACCCTGATTATCAAAAGCCCTTCCAATTTTTTTCATTCACATCACCTAATTCAATAGTTGTTGTCTTGTTGCAAAAAAATGATGAGAGAAGGAGCAGCCAGTTACTTTCTTTAGCAAGATTCTCAGGGATGCTAAACTAAAGTATAATATTCCTGAAAAATAGGTATATGCTTTGGTAAAAGCCCTAAAGGCCTTCAGAACTTATGTGTTGTAGTCACAGATCATTGCTTATGTGCCAAATGCTGCAGTAAAGGATGCATTAGTACAGAGTGATGTAGAAGGCAAAAGAGGAAACTGGATAGCCAAGATCCAAGAGTATGACTTGGACATAAAGCCAATAAAGCTAGTAAAAGGGAAAGGATTGGCAAAGATTTAACAGAGTCGAACTTTCAAGCATTGGGAATCAACTTGTTGACACCTGTGAATGAAGGAACAATTGAAGAAGGTGAAGAAAAACTAGATCCAGGTATGAAGATTAGGTTTAAATTTTTATGTTCAGAATGGTACAAGCATATAGTTCATTATTTGTGTTTTCTTTCTTGTCCTCAATCCTTGGATAGAACAAAGTATAGAGCATTAAATATCAAATCACAGCCATATGTGATTGTTGAGGGCAAATTGTATTGGAAGGATCCTGTAGGAATTTTGTTGTTATGTTTAACAGAGGATGAATTCACAGAAACCATCAAAGATTATCATGAGAATTTATGTGGAGGACATTATAGTTGGAAGCTACTGCACATAAAATCCTCCAGGCAGGGTTTTATTGGCCCACTCTATTTGGTGATACATATAAGTTTGTCAAGAGATGTCAGAAGTGTCAGCTTTTTGCTGAGAAGAAGAGGCTAGCTCCCTTGCCTTTGATCCCAGTCTTCATAGAAGAACCATTGAGACAATGGGGATTAAATTTTGTTGGAGAGATTAACCCACCTTCAAGTGGGTTCTTACAACTACTAATTATTTCACCAAGTGGGTAGAAGCTATACCTACTAAAAGGGAAAATGACCAGGTGGTGATGAAGTTCTTAGAGGAGAATATTTTCAGCAGATTTGGATGCCCTGTCAAAATTATAACAGACAATGCTCAAGTCTTCAGTTCAAGTAAGTTTAGTGCTTTTTGTCAAAAGTATAATGTTATTATATCCCATTCAATAGCCTATCATCCACAGGGAAATGGATTGGTTGAATCCACGAACAAAACATTGATGAAGATCCTTAAGAAAACTATTGCAGAGAACCAGAAGGACTAGGATTCCAAGTTAAAGTTTTCTCTATGGGCTGCTAGAGTAACTACAAGAAGGTCTATAGGAAAATCACCTTTTGAGTTAGTGTATGGAACCCAGGCTCTATTCCCAAGTCAGCTTGTGAAGCCTGTGATTGCAATGATTCAGGAGGCAAAAGAAGAGCCCAATGCCCTGATAAGAAGAATGAATAAGGTAGTAGAGTTAAGTGAAAATAGGGATAAGGTAAGAGACAACTTGATTATGTATCAATCAAAGATGAAGAGTATTTTTGACAGAAAAGCAAGAGAGATTGATTTTAAAGTTGGAGACCTGGTATTGAGGTGGGATACTAGAAGAGAAGATAAGGGTAAACATGGTAAGTTTGATCCTCTCTGGTATGGCCCATTCAGAATTATAGAAGCCAGGGCAAATAATACATTCTTCTTGGAGAATCTTGATGGTGAATCTTTACAGCTGCCTGTTAATGGGCAGTACCTCAAACATTATTTTCAGTTTTGAAGCACAAGCATCCTATCATTGTAGATACCAGAGTGAATTCATTGTACAAATTCCATAGAATTTTAATTGGACAAGAAATATGTAACTCCATGCTCGAGGTGAAGGCACTAATCTGCGGTTCTTAGTGCTTCTATGGAAAAATAACTATCGCCAAGTGGAGCCAAATGTTGTAGCATCTATTGTTATTTAAAACTCATCCTTTAACTTTACAAAAAATGAACAAAAATAAAAATCAAATATTATATTCTAAAAAATAAATAAAAGTGAAAAAGTCTAAAGCAGTTATTTATTGATGACGACATTCAAAGCTGAGATAAGGTGGGCCCCGACCCATATTAAAGAATGAGTGGTATCATAAAATCTAAGTGAGCATGGGATCGGGAGGTTGATAAAGTGCTCTACGGGGGAGCAACAAGCATGAGTTTTAACTCAGGCTCAACCCCCACAGTTGACCATGGCATCAAGTTGGTTGACCAAGATCTACAGCCCAAGATTACTGCAGGGGTTCAAACCCGATGAATATCTCGTACACTCCCTACCCCCGTAGCGGGCCACCCTCATCACTTCACTCCATCTCATCCCCTCCACGTCATCCGCCACCCTCATTTATTATCAACCGCTTCATCCACTGTTCCCTGTCATTCCATTAATTAAGTTCATTAATTACAGTTTTTTTTCCCCCCCCCCCCCCCGTTCAATTATTTTATATATAAGAGATCAGCAAAACCCCGTTGTTTTAGCCTTGTTTTAATATTAAGCAGTCTTGCATCTAGTTTAGCGAATCCAAGTCAACAATCGTGCCAGTAACTGCCATTTGTATTTGTCACCTACAGTCACCATGGCCCAACAAGTTCTTCATTAGTTATTCATCCCCCCTTAATGGACGTTGAAAGAGATATTTCTGACACCCTCTGTATAATTAAACATCTCTCATTATATCAAGAGGTCATTCTAAATTATAAGAAGTCTCCTATATTCGTGGAAATGGTCAGGTCAGGTGTTCTAGCCGCTTTTGTTCCTAGAACTCATTTATTTCCTGAGTTTATCAATGGCTAGCCTCAGCAATGTACCCCAAGAAATATTTTGTAATGAATCAATCTAGGGAAAAAAAAAATCAAGTGACTTCACAGTTAATACACTAAGCTTTGAACTACCCTATGTCAGGAACTTACACCATCTTTACTGAGGAATCCCTGATTTATTATTATGATAACATGTCTCCTCAGGAGCTCTCTCATGACACTTCTTTCTTAGCTCCTAAATCTAGCAAATTCTCCTTAGATGGCAATCTTTTCTCTTTTGAAATGTTTGCAGTGGATATAAGACCTGTGTTGCAAGTAATTGCTAAGATTCTAGGGAAAGAAGACTCCAAGCAAGTAGATAAAGTTGTTCTGGGATTTTTCTCCTTAATGATGAAGCCTGAAGTTGTACTAGACATCCCAACATTCTAGGTAGATGCCATCAATACTCAATTTATGACTTTGTCTCTCCCCTGTTCTTTCAAGTTTCCTTCAGTCATTACTTACTTATTTTTGCACCAAAATGTTGAACATTTCTCAGGTTTGAGGTTAAATGTTGTTGATATCAATAAAAAGAAGCAATCAGTGGTTTTATGGACAATCCTAATAAGGAATGATCCAAGAGATAGTGGTTTATTTGAGTTTAATTCCTTGTTTCTTCCAGTGGCTTATAAGATTCTAAATGGAAGCCTACCCCCAACTTTCTTTCCTAAATCTCAAGAGTGTCTTCAATTGAGTAAGGATGTGAGATGTGGGGATTGGCTCATCTTTGAAAAGCATGAGGAGATTAGGCTTTATGGAGCCTCTGTCAAACCTTACAGATTACCCAAGTTTGTGCCAATGAGGCTTTTTGCCCTGGAATTCATAAGGCAAAGCTTAAATGTTGATCAAGTTCATTTTGTCCCTATGAATAAAGGCTTCTTCTTCAAGCTGTCTAAAATATCGGGACCATTTATTGTAAATACCAGACAGGCTACCCAGGAAGTTGAAAGATTATTGAATGATATGTGTCTTTTACAGGAGGTTGAGTGGGCTTATGACCCTCACCAAATTATTTCGAAGAGAAGAGTGGAGAATGGCTATTCAGCCTTTGTGCATGAAAGTAGACATGAAGCAAAAAAATTGGCAAATGGAGGCTTGCAAAGCACTCAAGAAACAGAGATTGAAACCCCTAGCATTACTAAAAAAGGGGTCAAGAGGGTTAGAGAGGAAATTATTGATCTAGATGAGGAAGAATCTGAAGCAGCAAAAAGAATCAAGCTTCAGGATGGAATGTCTTTGGCCCAACCAGGTTTGATTATTTAGTTAGGAGAGACAGAGGGTGCCCCTGCTTCACCATCCTCTAGAGAACCTGTTCATGATCAGATTCAAAGTATGTTTGCTCAAATAGTTGAGAAAAATCAGAAGATGAAGTTAAATATGGAATCTCAAGCTGACTCTCAGGTAACCCCTAAATAAACAAGATTACTATTTGCCATGGATTTGGAGAAGCGTCAACTCAAAATTTCTTTTTCTCATCCTATAGAAATATTAGTGGGATCTTCTAGCAATTTCAAGGTTGTAAATTTGATTGTTGACACTCACAAGCTTCCAATGCTTGACAAGGTCAGTCTACACATGCAAAATGGGCAGTTGATTATAAATGATCTATATAAGACAAATGCAGCAGCTGCCAAAGTTGAGAAAATGCTAAACAAAGTGATTTAGTAGCTGAAGTTGGAGAAAGCTAACTCCAGAGATTTGAATGCTCAAGTTGATGAGCTAAAGAAGATTATCATCAAAATAGGGGTCAATCCTGATGACCAACCTGCTATTCAAAAATTGTTGCAATCTGCTAAATCAGAGATTGGAGCTTTGAAAAAGAAGTTGAATCTACCTACAAGTGAGAATCCCTTAGCTGCAGGATAGCTGAAGTAGAAAATGAAAAAGAAAAGTTCCTATAAGATGTGTTGCAGAAGATTGAAGAAGTTTATTTGCTTAAAGAAACTCTAGACAAGCTACAAAGACAGGTCGACACTCATGTTTGTACAGTGGTAATGCCAGCCAACACAGATGATCCAGCAGCACAGGTTCTACAATTAGGAAGAGAGCTTAAAATGGCTGAGCATGATGTGAAGAAATTTCAAAGAGAGTTAGAAATAGCTTGCAAATTATTGAATTTAATTGAAGAAGAGACAATAAGAGAAAGAGATAATGCCAAGAAATACAGGGAAGATCTCCTGAGGGTTGAAGATGAAATCAAAAGGCTAAAGGAGAAAATGAAGGGCAACATGTCCTTAATTCAAGCTAGAGAAATCTTATGGGATGAAATTATTGAGGTTGTCAGAGGTATTTGGGAGTTTTTGGTGATTATATCTGAAGAAAAAACACTAATTAGGGATATGGAGGAGGTGGTTATTAAAAATAAGTAAAAATATCTAGACAGATCAAAGTTTTCAAAGAGGATGATAGACTTCATTAACTCTAAGTCTACTGCAGAGTTGAAGGAGCATGACATGCCAGACAGGATAACATGTGCAATTGATTTCAATAAAATGAATTTCAAAAACATCTACAGGATTACTGCTAAAAAGAAGATAAAGGAAGCAATTTCAAAGTCTAACATCTTGTCTGACAAAAGGGTTAGGGTTGGATTTCATTCTTGCTGGGATCTTCAGGGAAACTTGCTACCATGGAAAACATATGAGACTTTGTTGGTTGAGGCAAAAAGCAAAGTTGATAATACTCATGAAAGGACAACAATATTAAAAGGAGCCACCATTGTGAATTTCCTAAACAAATATTTTAAACTTCTCTGGATGGTGAAGACTCTATTTTCTGACAAACCTACTTATGGTAGGATAACAGCTTACAGAATAGCACTTGACAAGCTAGAGGAAGCACCAAAGTCAAATGTGCCACTATGGAGAAAGTGTAAGGAATGGATGATAGAGCAGAACAAAGGTACATCAGCAGAACCGCATACTCAGGCTACAGATCCGAACAACGAGCAACAATCACCAATCATACTCTGATTTATGTCACTTCTTATTTTCTTGTTTTCTTAAGAAGAATGAGGTGTCTTTTACCGTCCATGTAATATTTTGTAATGACACTTTACCTTAGACAGTTAGGAAGATAGTTACACAGCTTGGCAGTTTTGGTGGTTACTAACTGTTCCATGATGTATAAGAAAAGGCAAAATTATAGAAAGAGGGTTCGAATTTTGAAGGACCGGGGATACGCTATTGTATTTTTTGTATGAATTGATAATTAATGAAAGAATCAGGATTTTTCCACACATTGTTGGGTATGATTTTGTAATTTCTCTATTATGTGTCATTATGTGTCTTCCTTTCTTTAAATATGGAAATGAAGCTGCAGGTCTTTGTTTACTTATCTGAATGAAGTTAAAATCCCTTAAAAGAGCACTCCTATATTTAAAGTTCCTACTTCTACATTTCCTCTAAGTTACAGATAATAGTTTATGTGAAAAGCAACATATTGTCTCTAACTTCTCAAAGCATTCTTCTCTCATCATTTATATTCAACAATCAAATAGAATTCTGAGACTTTCATGTCACTTAAGTATTGAAGATTAAAAATCAGGTGTTTCAAGTTCTTCATTTGAAATTATAACATATAATTTAGTGACCACTAAGTGACATAAATAATAAGCATTAATGTATTAAGCACAATTTCTACACAGCCAAGAAATTGGTTTCTTAAGGGACAATAGTAACTACAGTTATGTTCTAATCCAGGGTTAATGGATTGGGGTTTATGAATGCTTCGACATGTATATATATGTATTGTAACATTGAAAGGAACATAATATTGAAAAATCAATCTGGTAGTCTCGGTTTTGGGATCTATAGGAAAATATTTGTGTATATATGTTTTATGTTTTATGTTTTATGTTCTTGTCATTGTTTATTTTCTAATTTTTTTTTAGAATTCGTATGCATGTAATTTTTGTACGGGGTACAGCAATCTCAGAACCCTTTCAGATTCTGATTGTACTTATCTCCGGTAAATCAATGCTGCAATGGGTGAGATCCACAGATCATGTGCAGAACCTCAAGCTACGCCTGGAAGATAAGGCGGGGATTCCAACAATCCATCAGCGTCTCCTCTATGAAGGTAAACAACTGGAGGATTCTTGTCCCCTGTCCTTTTATAATATTCAAAGAAATGCGTCCATCACCTTATCCCTGCGTCTGAGAGGGGGAGCTGTTGGACAGTGCTCTTCAGCTGCAACCTTTTCCTATAAAGATGCGGTCCATTCTCAGAAACCCAAGGAAAAAGCTCCACCAGATGCACATAAGCAGGAGAAATCATTGCCACTAACACAGGCTCCCAAACCTTTTCTGGTGGACAAACTGGAGGAAACCCCCTCCATTGAAATATCACACCCAACGCTGGATGAGCAAACCCAACAGTTTGTAGAGCATGGCATCATTTGCAGGTTCAATGGGCTATGGCCACGCACAACAGATCTCTACCAGTGGATTCACTCTAACTGGACCAATAATTGTAAGGTTCTGTTATGCTCAAAGGGTTTTTTCATCACAGTGTTTGCTTTTGAGGAGGACTACCAAAAGGCCTTAAAAGCAGGACCATGGTTTTGGGGCTCAGCAGGTTTATTCCTCACCCCTTGGTTCCCAGACTTCAATCCATCTACAGCTATCATCACCAAGCTCCCCATCTGGGTCAGACTTCCTAATCTTCTGGCGAATCTATGGCACTTCGCTGTATTCCAAGGGATTGGCAACTCTCTAGGCCGCCTCCTAGACACAGACACTTCTAGAGGGGAAAAGGGTTTATATACCTATGCCAAAATCTGTGCAGAAATAGACATAAGCAAAGGTCTCCCTGACAAGATCAATATCAAAATTGGAGACTTCCATTGGACTCAGAACCTGGATTACGAGAACACAGCTTTCCGCTGCCGCAACTGCCACCACACAGGGTATCTACAGAGCTCCTGTCCTTCAATACCCACCCAAAAGAAGAAATCCAAAAAGAAATCCAAAAGCTGGAAGCCGCATGACCCTCCGCCCATGGACGACTTTGATTTCAGCTCAGATGAAGAGGAGGAGAATGAGGAAGGAGAGGCAACAATGAGGGCACAAAATCCGCCCTCGGCTGAGCATGAAAATTTGTCAGTCCAGCCAATTTCCCAGAAAAGAAATCATGAATCCTCTACCTCGGATTCAGACAAGGAAATCTCTCAGTCTGCCCAGCTCAGTTTGCAAATCATGCCAGCTCAGCAGTCCCCTCCGGAATGGGTCAAAGTTGGCAAAAAGAAAGGGAAAAAATGCCGCATAGTTGACTCTTCCCATGTTGGGTAGAATCCTATGCTTGGCTTCTGCTACTCTGTTCTTCCAGTTTCCTCTTGCTATGTTCTTCTCTCTTCTCTCTTCTTCTAGGAGCCGAGGTGGATAGCACATCCTTTCCGGCTGCCTAGGTTCTTGCTTCTCTTGGATGTAACTTCTGGTTGTACTATATTTTTTCTTAATAGACTTACTTTTTACCGAGAAAAAAAAAAAAAAAAAAAATTTGTACGGAGTTAAAACCTACATACTTGGTCATCTGGTTTATCTACCACTATTGTTCAGAGCATGACTTACATGCCTGAAGTACCTTTGACATCATACCAATATGTTAACATGGTATCTGGTAATTTAGGTAATCCTCAAGTAACCCCAACTAGTGTTTATTATCTCCCTAGGGGGAAACCACCTTATCCTCCACCTGGAGGACAACCTATTGTTGGTTCATATCCTATGGTGGGAGGAAACCTTTTGCTAGAAGTTATGGTTAGGTACCTCATGTCGATCCAAGTCAACATGTTGTGTCTCAACCCTTTATTGATGCTCCTTACCCATACTATTTGGAACCCAACTTTTTTTCAATAGCCTATTCAAGTTGCTCTATAATTTCCAGTTTATCAACCTGTTCAGCCTACTAGACAATCTATTCCACAAATACCTATTCAAAGTATTTCAGTACCTGTCCAAAAACCTGTCTAGGGGATTCCGCAAACCCCTGTTCAAGGAATTCCACAAACACTTGTTCAGCAATCGGTTCAGAAACTTGTTTAGGGTATACCTCGAACACATGTTCAGTCTATTTTTCAAACATTTGTTTGGCAATCGGTTCCAAGTTCACCTCAAACACCTATCCCGAGAGTATCACAAACGATTGTCCAAGTTAGGCCTCAAATTTCAATTCAACAACCTACACAAGCTATCCCTTAAGCATTTGTTTATCAAACTGGTCCTACTTTCCAGTCTACAACATAGATTCCTATCGAAAAACCTAGTATAGGGATAATGCAAACACTATATCAAGGTCAAGTTTTTCAAAGCCAATATTTTCAAGCTCAAGCTTTTCAAAGCCAACCTTTTCAAGGTCAAGCTATCTGAGGCCAACATGTTCAAGGTCAACCTTTACAAAGACAACCTTCACAAGGCCAATACTACTTGGGTCAAATGGTTCGAAGTCTACCTTTTCAAAGTCAACCATACCCTGGTCATACTTTTCAAATTCCATTTCAACCATAACCTGGTATGTCTCACCCTGGTTACCCTGGAGGAACGCAAATACCAACCACACAAGCTATTCTAGGATATCCTATATATCCTCCTCCAAGGGTTGGATTTAACTCTCGGGGTTATCAAAATCTGCAACAAGATTTCAATCGGAAGTTTCCATTCATCACAACCTTAGATTTACCAAATTTATCCCGATTGAAAAATGATCCTATCTATTATTATCTATTTTGGCTAGCAATTCCTACAAAGTTACCAAGTGATATACCGAAGATTGAAGGTAAATCAGGAGAGGACCCATCAAATTATGTTATGATATATGATCTTTGGTGTGCGTCGAATTCATTGATCGATGATTCTATTAGATTATGCCTTTTTCAAAGAACTTTAATCGATTTGGTAGAAAATTGGTACATTGAGTTAACACGTGCCTCTTTCCATAATTTCAACTCTTTAGGAACAACATTTTTAGCTACCAATTTGATATAACACTGGTACTGAACTTTTTTACTTCCCTAAAACGATCAATGTCTACTTTCAGATCATACACATGAATGGAGGCGTAGGCATCGTTTATTCCAAGTTTATATTCCAGATCAAATGTTCCCTGAATGGTTCACAAAATCATTACTTCCTGATATTATTGAGGATGTTGCTAAAGGAGGTGTTGTAATGGAAGAGCATGTAATTTCTCATGCCCAGTACCTAGACCTTGTCTATACACAATCTGGCACCTTGTACAAGAAAATCTCAAATCTACCTCGCCCAACAATTTCAGATCAACCAGACTCAACTCCTATAGGATTTCACACCGCTAATGGTGTAATTAGTTCTGTCAGCCATCTCTCTAAGGGTAAAAAGAAGAATTCTAAAAACACTCAGACTTTGGCTATACAAGATTCACCCAGTGAAAACCTTTCTTCATAAACTACTTCTGAAATAATGTCGTAGAATCATCTACTAGCAAGAATCAACCATCTAGAGGTAAAAATAAGGGGAAAGGTAAAACAAAGCAAAATGCTTCTCAGAAAGAGAAACCAACCAAAAATGAACCTTTTGACGAGAAAAAGAAACCTTGTTATCCTTGTATGATCTATAATGAAGATCATTATACAAAGGAATGCCCACATCGAGCATAAGTTATTAAATTCATAAAAGGTTCTCCAACTCCTATTATTTTGAAGGATCCTTTTCCTTCTCAAGGCAGTAAAATGGATCTCACACCGCTAATGGTGTAATTGGTTTTGTCAGCCATCAGTCTAAGGGTAAAAAGAAGAATTCTAAAAACACTCAGACTTTGGCTATACAAGATTCACCCAGTGAAAACCTTTCTCCATAAACTACTTCTGAAATTAATGTCGTAGAATCATCTACTAGCAAGAATCAACCATCTAGAGGTAAAAAGAAGGGGAAAGTTAAAACAAAGCAAAATGCTTCTCAAAAAGAGAAACCAACCAAAAATGAACCTTTTGATGAGAAAAAGAAACCTTGTTATCCTTGTCTGATCTATAATGAAGATCATTATACAAAGGAATGCCCACATCGAGCATAGGTTAGTAAATTCATAAAAGGTTCTCCAACTCCTATTGTTTTGAAGGATCCTTTTCCTTCTCAAGATAGTAAAATGGTTTCACATAATCCATCTTCTTCTTCCACATCGACAGATATCATGATGATGTCTTTGCAAGTTATGGTAGCAACAAGATCTAAAGATTATGGATCTAAGGGTCTTATAGTAAATGGAAACAATGCTAGTCCATCTAGTCAACCTTCCACTTCAATTCCTCCTCCTTCTGAACCATTACAAATTGAGAAACCAAAATCTGACATGGTTATTTGACCGCCTCCCAAAGGTGTTGTTCGAAAATCAGCTTTCAACCCACATGCTAGAGTTGCTCAAAACTACAACATTGTTGAAGATCTGGTGATGTCTCCTTTAGCAATGTCATCTCTTGAAGTGCTACAAACATGTCCAACACAAAGAAAGTTACTTTTGTCAGATATTGGATCAATTGATCCTCAAGATTTTAATCTTATTATCTTTTATCTTGAAAGTCATATACCTAGACTCCCACATCAACTGGCATTCCAAATACCAGTTTTTGTCAAAACCAAATGAGTGTTTCACACAGTAATTGATGAAGGAGCCTCTACATGTATCATGTATATTGCTTGTTGGAAATATTTGGGTTCTCCAACTATCAATCAATCTCCTACCACTCTAAAAGCTTTTGATGGAAGATATTTTCATCCTTACGGGATTTTAAACAATCTACCAATAGAGTTAGAAGGTAAGACGGTTACAATCGAAGTTGAAGTCGTTGATGCCCAACTTGATTACAACCTTTTACTAGGTCGAAGTTGGACCTATGCTATGTCTGTAGTGGTCTCATCACTTTTCCACATGATATTATTTCCTCATCAAGGGAAAATAGTAAAAGTAGACCAGTTATCTTATTATACTTCCGACCCTAACTCTACAAGTAGTGTACCTTTTTTTGGGAAAATGATTACTCCCTATGAGGATATTGGTGTTGGTTTGCTTAAGGATTCATCACTGATGGGAACTTTTGCACTCCCTCCACTGAACTTTCCTTCTAATTTTTCCCAGGTTAACATGATCTTGTCAAACATTATGGAATCTTTTGATCCTTGGATTGTGCCTTTAGAATCTAAATTAACCTCGTATGGAAACGAAATGCCTTTAATCCCATTTGAATTAGCTTATTAGTAAGTTAAAACATTTTCCAATCCACCACCCTCTAAAATTGATCGCGTGAATGCGATCACTGATAATTATTCTTAATTATCTCGATTAAAACCAATATCATTCCCTGATCCTTTCTATAATATGTTTCCAACTGATGAAAGTATTATGGATATTATGACTTTGGATGAGATTCCATGGGATGACTATCATCATCGTTCATCTTTTCTTCCTAGCCTTGATAAAATCGAGAATGATTTTTCTGCCATATTTTTGCATGAGATCGTAGATAATCCTGAGTGCCCTATGTCGATTCTTCAATCTGAATCTGAAAAGAACTTAGGAAATATATCTACAACCATTCCAATTAATATCTCAATCAAATATGGAATTATCGAGAACATTCACATAGGTTCTTCATACTCACTTGAAGAAATTCAAATGTACAAAGCCCTATTTCAAGAATTTCGTGACATTTTTGCCTAGTCTTATGAGGAAATTCTAGGAATTCACCCGAGTATTGTTGTTCACGAAATTAAGACTTACCCAGATGCTAAACCTATTAGGAAAGATTATGTCCAGTGCATCCAAGAAATGCTACTGCTATCAAAGCTGAGGTTGAAAAACTACTTAAAGCAGGTTTTATCTCTCTTATTCCCTTGATTGATTGGGTTTTCAATATTGTTCATGTTAACAAAAATCAAGGGACCATCAGAGTATGCGTAGATTATATGGATACTGATAAGGCTTGTCTCAAAGACAACTATCCTACCCCCTATATCAACCAAATCATTAACGATTGTGTCGGCAACAAATTTTTTTCTTTTATGGATGGATTTTCCAGATACAATCAAATCAACATACTCCATGTTGATCAACATAAAACCACATACATTTGTCCATAGGGAACTTTTGCATATCGGAAACTCCCATTTGGATTAAAGAATGTTGGCGCAACCTTTCAGTGAGCCATGTCTTACGCATTTCACAATATCAAGCATATTGTACAACCTTATTTGTATGATTTACCAGCTCATTCACTTAAATGGGGTGTTATGAAACCAGCTCACAAAAAGATAGAAAAGATAGTTGAATGCCTTAGAATTCAGCCTCTTCGAGGGGCCAACCTCCTTTACATTACACAAAAGAACAATTCTTGGATGATTCAAATGACAAAACCTCCTTTCTATATATAGGAGTCTAAGGGGTCACAATATAACCAAGTTGGCCTAACAATAATAATATAAAGGCGCAAAAATAACAATAGAGGGATTCTATGGGGCACAGTAATAACAATATAGGGACAATAGGGGCACAACAATATTAATAAGGGATACAACTACAATATTAATGGGGGCATCACTAGTATTATAGGGACCTAACATACCCCTCTCCTTCAAAAAAGTGTTGTTCTCAATGCTTGAGTAGTTCTGGATGCTTCTGTATAAAATTCTCATCCTCCCATGTGGAATCTTCAGCAGATAAGTTCTTCCACTTGATGAGATACTCTGAAATGGATCGATTTTGTAGTTGTCGAGTTCTTGTTTCTATGACTGCTTCTGGTTCCAATATAATTTTTCCTACCTAGTCAAGTTCTGGCAATATTGTTTGAACTGGGAGCTTGTCGCCTATAACCTTCTTTAAACATGAAACATGGAAAACTGGGTGCACTTGAGAAGCTGCAGGAAGCTCCAATTTGTATGCCATAGTACCAATCTTTTGTAACACCTTGTACGGACCATAATACTTTGGTGAAAATTTGTTATCCTTCTTAGCTTGCTTGAGGGACATTTGTTTATATGGTTGTAGCCATAGGAATACCCAATCACCTACATCAAAACTTCTTTCACTGCGATGTTGATCTGCCTGTTGTTTCATTCTATTCTGCGCCAACACGAGGTTATCCTTTAAGAGTTGGAGAACTTGTTGTTAATGCTCGATGTGATGTTCAACTGCTTGAACCTTAGAATTTTCTCTTAAATATGATGTGATGGATGGTGGCTAATATCCATAAAGTGCCATAAATGGGGTCATTTTTGTTGCAATATGGAAGGAAGTGTTATACCACCATTCAGCCAGAGGCAACCATTTGACCCATTGTGTTTGTTTATCAGATACAAAGCAACGAAGATATCCTTCCAAACATTTGTTTACTATCTATGTTTGCCCATCAGATTGAGGATGATAAGATGAGCTATGAGCTAACTGAGTACCAAGGAATCACTAGTATTATAGGGACCTAACATGGGGAGATCATCCAATGCATTTGAGATATATTTTTATCAAGTCTCGACACTACAATATAAGCTTGAATCTTCACAAATATGTTTTTTGTGTACAATCTGGTCGATTACTGGGATTTTTCGTATCAAAAGAAGGCATTCATGTCGATCCACTTAAGGTAGAGGCTATTCTAATTTTGCCTCCTGCTCCTAACTTAAGTCAACTCCAAATTTTCAAGGGAAAGAAATTTTTTTACGTTGATTCATCCTGAACTATGCTGAGCTAACTAAAGGTTTTACTCGACTATTGAAAAAGGGCACCTCATTTATATGGTATGAAGTTTCTCAAAAAGCTTTTGATGCACTCAAACATTCGTTGACTCATACATCATTGTTGCATCCGCTTGATTATCATCGAGATTATTTTTTGTATTTAGTTTCATTCGATGTCACCATTGGCATGGTTTTAGTTCAGGAATATGGGTTGAACAATGAACATGTGATATATTATTTGAGTATAAATTTTACGAAAAATGAGATAAAATACGTACATGTGGAAAAATTGGCCTTGGAATTCGTTCAATTTGTCCAAATATTTCGTCACTTCATTATCTTACATAAAACAACAATGATTTCACACTACAACCCTATGCTTTACATTCTTACGAGACAATTGGTAAGGGGGAGATATTCTAAATGGATAGTTATCCTGCAAGAATTTGATTTAGAATTCATAAAATCTAAGTCCAAGAAATCATTGGTATTTGTCAAATTATTATATGACTTTCCCTATACTGAGACAGAAACTGTGGTAGAGGATTCTCTTCGAGATGAATCACTCTTTCTTATTAGTAATTTAAACCCTTGGTATGGAGATATTATCATCTATCTTAAAACTCAGACTTTTCAGCTAGAATTAACTTGAACCAACCATCGTCGTATTCGGTACCAATCCCAACAATACACTATTGTTGGCGATACACTTTATCGTCGTGGTATTGATTCCATCTTTAGATAATGTTTGACTCATGAAGAAGCCGAAAAAGCATTGAATGACTGCCATTTTAGAGCTTGTGGTGGTCATATGTCAGGGTTTTCCATTGCCCAAAAAATCTTGCGCGTTGGGTATTTCTAGCCTTCGATGTTCAAAGATTGTATAACTGCGATCCAGAAATGCCACAATTTCCAAATTTATAATGGCAAAATGCGTGCACCTCCAATTCCTCTTCACCCAATCATTGTTGTCAATATTTTTGAAAAATGGGGCATCAATTTCCTTACATGTAACCTGTTAGTGTCAGTCTTGAGCCCTCCATCGGTGATCAAAAGCTCTTTGCATATGCATAGGTAGGTGTCTCATCAGTGTCAGTTTTGCATCCCGTTAGGCATGCCATAAAACTGATGGAGGAGCTGGTCCTTGTCCCCTTCTTGGCTTTGCTGGATCAGGTCATGTCAGGTATTAAGCTTGTGTCATATTTGTTTTGTTTTGTCTTGAAGTCCCAAGTCTTAGGTCTAGGGTTTTGGTCAAAAATCACTGCAAGGTCATGAGTCAAAGGTCCATGAGTGCCCAGCAAGCCAGAAGGAGGTATGTACATATGTTCCATTGATATTTTTCATCAGGTACAGCTCATTTATACCTTGGATTTAAAAACCCTGTTTTTAAACCCAAGGTCATGTAATATTTGTAAAAAATAAGGAAAATTTCAAAAGTCTTCAAAATGCCGGCAATAACCCTGGTCTCCTCGCCAGAGTCCATCAGATGGTCAACCTGCAAAAAGAATGAAGTTAAAGCGCCTCAAAAGCTAAATTCAGGACAAAGCAACTCAAAAAGCAGTGTTAAAAGTGAATGTCAAAATAGAACATTAGAGAGTGGGTTTTGTAAATTAATTTTTTCAAATTGAACCTACAAGAGGTAAATTTCCCTCTAAACATCTTCATTATGCCTCTATGAGCTAGCAAAGAAGAGCAAGAGGGCGGAAAGAGAGAAAGAGGGCGAATTGCAGAAAAATTAAGGAGATTTCTGGTGCGCGACCACTCGGGCAGTGTGCGCGACCACCTGGGCGGTGCGCGACCACTCGGCGCCTCCTCCACAGTTCAAATTTCTAACGCGCGCGACCACTCGGGGTGTGCGCGACCACTCGGAGCCTGCGCGCGACCACTCGGGCTCCCACTCACAGAACCTTCCTAAATCCACTCAAATCGCGTTTTGGTTTGCTAATTGCTCGAGGTAGGCCTCTCTAATGTATTGAATGTTTGAAACATGGATGATGAGCTTGTGTTCATGCATTTTTACCATCAAAAATATGAAGAGAAATAGGTTTAGTGATTGTTTGTTCATGTAGGCAATTTTGCTAAGGTTGGTGTTTGCTTTCAAGGTTTTTAATTCCTCTTTATTCCCTCCATTACTCCTATTAGATTTACAATTGTCATAATGTGTCTCTATCTCATCACATTTGCAATGAATATCAATTCCCCATTCCCTATACCTAAAACCCTAATCCCTCTCATATGCATCCCTTAAACCCTAATTCCTTCCCCACAGCAATATTATAAAAAAATATATATATATAAAACACAGCAAGAATCAAAATAGTGATGTGTAAAAGGAAAGAGCAATTGCAATGGTGAAAATAATAAAACAAAAAAGACAAAAAACAGAGGAAAAGATTACTATGTGTAGCCAAGCCATTGCAAGAACAAAAGAAACTTATTGTTGTGCATAGTCCTCACAAATACAGTGAAAAGAAGGCTGTGTTATTCAAAGCAAAAATAAAGCAAATACAGCTGTACATATTTATTAAAGGACATGCTGCTCTGAAATACTGTTTGCAAAAGAATGTTGCTGTGTCTCCAAAACCAAACCCTACGCATCCTTTTCCCTTCTATCCCCCTAATACCCTTGATGCAATGCATCTCCTTTCTCTTTTGAATTTGTTAAGTAAAGCCCTCCTCCCCTTATGACAAATGTAAATTAATTCCTTATTTCCCCTTAGCATCAAAAGTACATCGATCCCTTGGAAAAACAGAGTATGCCTAATAATGTACAGTCAAAGGACAAAATCTAAGAGCTATCTGTTGATGCTAGTAATCAGTGCTGCCCCATCTCCTGTATTACATGCTACCCCTTACCCCCTGTTGAAAAATGTATTGTCCTTTCCCTTGGTGACCTTATTACATGTCTTCCCTAATAAAGATATTTCTTTGCAAATGATTTCCCGATGATGAGAGATGAGATAACATGTTTGACATTTTGTGAATTATTCCTTAAAAGTTCCCTGTTTTTATATATTTTCCCATTCCTTATGAAAAATTCCCTCCCCTAACATTTCCCTCATGATTTTTTCCCCTTGAAAACAGCATACTTCTCAGCATTTTGCAGGCAGGGCAGCAGTCAACTTTGTCTATTTTCTCCACCTTGCTCAATAACACCATGTCAACCACTGAAACTAATGAGCAAGGTGATGACCGGTCTTCTTCTACGGAGGTTGAGGCACAGCAGAGGCCTCGTAGGGGTGGCAAAGGTGGTCATCATAGGAGAGAAGAGCCCACATCTTTAGCAGAATTACAGGCTTGCCCATTGGCAGTGACTTGTTTCCAGTACATGTCATGTTTCCAGTTTTGCGAGAGGCTTGCCCAGATTCAGCACCACAGGGAGTTGGCCCGGCTATTTGTTTTGCGCCTTCATGATGGGCAGGTTACTCTTGCAGGGGTGAATTTTGTGTTTTCTCCTGAGATGATTTCAGAGGCTACCGGAATACCCAATGTGGGTGAGGTGTGGCCAAAGCGCAAATGGCTGGATTTTGTTTATTTTGAGCCATATGTCAGGCCAGCATTCGTACATCACTTGTCAGGGAACTTTCCTTTCAGATTCCTCCGAGAGGAGTATGCTCCGATCATGCGGCTTATCATGCATTACTTCACATGTGAGGGAAGGTTTTCACGAGTCTTTGCTTGTCACATTCGCCTGTTGATGCACTTTACCCGAGTGAGGATGATGAACATCCCGGTTTACTTCTTCCAGGACATTCAGAGGATGGTGTCCGTGTTTCAGAGGCAGTCCCCAGCTCAGCAGCATAGGAGTTTGTGCCATCATGGTCTCATCCAGCTCATTGTTTCCCATCAGTTGAGTCAGCAGGGCATTCCATGGGCAGACTTCATTTCTCATGAGTTCTTTACAGTGCCACCACAGCCACAACCAGAGCCAGAGGCCATTCATGAGGCGGGAGGTCCATCACACCAGCCCGAGATTATTGTTCCGAGACATGTTGCTTCCCCACCGCAGCTTACATATCAGAGGGGTCATAGGACCTTATTTGCAGCAGCTCGACGAGTATTTTCTCCACAGCAGGTGGAAGGGGTCTCGTCATCTTCTTCAGATCAGCGAGTGTTATCTCCACACCAGGTGGAAGGGGCCTCGCATTCTTCATCAGCAGAGGCAGTACGGGAAGGCAAGCAGCCCATGGTTGAGGATGAGAGAGCTGGCGATACACATCATGATTTCATTGACCTTGACGCTCACTCTCCTTCTTCAGATTTTTATGAGCTTATCAGACAGAGAGAGGAGGAGAACCTCGTGTTGCAGCAGAAGCTCGAAATGGCTCAATGGACCATCACTTATCTGGAGCAGCGCAACAGACAATTAGAGGCGGAGAAAGAACTTGATGAGCTATGGAGGATCCGCGGTAATCGAGGTTTGAACCGTAGGAGGCCCGGGGACCCATTGCCTGCTGACCGGGAGTCTTTGCTCATTCAGGCAAATGCTCGCTTGGAGAAACTGTTGGAGAAAGCCAACCAAGACAAAAGGCTGCTACGGAACATGAAAACTCATTATTGGGCGAGAATGCATGTTTGCAAGGCAAAAATGAAGATACTCCAAAGGAAGTTGTCCGAGGCCCGCAAGAGGAGGAAGAAGACCAACCCGCTCCGTATCTTGGCTGAGGCCTCTCTTACTCACCATGATACTCATTAGCCTCCTCCTGGCAGCAAACTCAAGAAATTTTGAGAGTTTTGAGGCATTTTTGGCATTTTTGAGAATTTTACAGGTTTTGGCCATTGGAGTGGTCTCACCCCGCGCGCGACCACTCGTGGGGACAGCTCAGAACGGGGAAAACTCTACATTTTTGGAATTTTCATGCAAAAATACACTTGCCTATGGATGGACTTCAAATTTTATGGAGATTTGGACTTCCAAAAGCTCAAAATACATGCAAATTTTGACTTTCTGCCCCTTTTTTGAGTTGCAGAAAGCTGCCTTGGGAGAAATGACTTTTGAGGGGTCAAATCAACTCCAAATTCAGAAATTCCAGTGGGGTTGGAAAGTAGACTCATAGACCTTTCCAACAAGCTATCTTGTACCTGATTTGGACACCAGGAAGGCCCTCAAACACATCTGCCAATGTGCGCGACCACTCCAAGGGAGGGGCGCGACCACTCAGGGAAATTTCACCATTTTGACTATTTCGGCCTGCAAAACACTGTTTTTACTTTGGTTGACTTTTGATGTATGTAAATGATGGATTTTTGGGTAATTTTCATGGCACATGGATACATTTACTCTCCTTTAACACTTCTAGAAGTTTCCTTGATGTAAATAGTGAATATTAAATGCATGGATGGGTTACCTAAGTTTTAGAGGCAAGTTGTTTTGACTGCCTATTATCTAGTGCTCAGTTTAGAATTAGTTCAAACTGCTCCTAGGAAGCTGAGCTCGACCCCTAGAGGTGGGGAAAGGAGTTAGATGATCTATATTATGCCTTCTCTTGCTCATTTTCATGGTTGGACTCTTGAGGGAGAAGCTCTATTGTATATTTTACTTGTATCTCTGCAATTTGAGGAAAAGGAAGGCCAGGGTTTTGCAGACATCATTGTGGATTCTTGTGGATTATTGTGTTGATGGTGTGTTTCCTACTTGTCATTGTAAGTGTGTTTATGTGTTCCATCTCTTATTCTATTGCTGCTAATTAAACAAAAGAAGTGATAAAGTTTGAATTCATGCATGCCATGCTCAGCTTTCAATTTTGTTTAATATTTATGTTTTCCACTGTCTAAAGAGGATTCAAAGTCATTGTTTGCCCTCTTTAGCTCCCTCTCTTTCTTCCTTGATCATCCATCTCAGCTTAAGGCATCAGCACAAACTCCTTCCTTGCCCCAAAGACCCACCTGCAAAAACTGAGCTCAATCCCCACACCCTGAATTGCACTCCCTCCAATTGCCACCAAAAACCCCAAAAAACTTTAAATCAACCCTCCTCATCAGTTTACTAGCCTAATATCTTTGATCCTAATTGGTCTGCTCACCCCATTGAGAAAATACCTTGAGTCTGACCGGAGAGAGCCTTCTCCTTCCTCGTAGGGCTAGCTACGAGGTGTAATGGTTTGATGTAGCCTTGAGATTTGTCTATCTCAGCCTAGGTGAAATTTCAAGCGCTAACATAGTGGCGACCATACTGGGGAGAACAAACTTGTTTGTGTGTTGATGTGTGTGTTTCGCAAGTCTTAGACGGAGCCTGAAGTTACGCCAGGTAGCCTTTGAACACGCTCTTGTTTTACATCAGCGTTAGTAGATAAACGCTGCTTCAGTCAATCTCCGTGAGCTTCTGAAACCCTCACTTCAGTGACATCTTTATCCCAGTATCATTATGGACTCTAAGCTTCGGATGATAGGCTAAGAGTTTCCATACGGCTGAGCGGTTTTTCCTTTCCTAGTCTATTCGCGAAAACAAGCTGGCTACTGATCCAAGACCAATTGTCAGATCTAATTCATGCCCAGCTATTTTTGAGTATCTTGAAGATCTTGATTTCGATGAAAGTTTTGAGTTGTCGTTGTTCAAAGCTAAATCTGAAAGTGCACTTGTTACTCTAGTTCCTAATCCTGATTTTGCAGCTGCTATTGAATTTGAGAGGCATAATAAATTAGTTGAAAATTTCATTTTGAGGAATCTCCAGACACGTGTACAAGCTACAACTCTTGCTGATTTCCTTGAAAATATCTCTGGTCATATTGGATCTTCTATCACGGCGCATGAACAGGCAAATCCCCCTTATATTGCCATCACTCCCATAGTTACTCATCCCCCATCTACAGTTGTTTCGCCTTCGGTTTCACATACTACTTCTCCTCCTCTTACTCCTCATACTGCCACACCTACCCCGCCTGCTACTCCAAGATCTACCTTACCTAGAAAAATGGCAGCCCGGTTTGCCCCACTTGTATTGCCTGCTAATCTTCATGATATGCCTGCTGATTATCAAAGCAAAATTCCCATGTTTGATGGCACTCCACAAAGTATTACAGCACAGCAACATATCGATAAAATGTCCACTTTCTTTGATCTATATGAGTTAGATGAAGAAGATGTTACCATGCGGTTGTTCGTGCAAACATTTGCCGGAGAAGTAAGAAAATGGTTCAGAGGGTTGGCAGCTAACAGCATCACCACCTTAGAAGCACTCGAGAATCAATTCTTGGACCGATGGGAAATAAGGAAAGACCCGCTGCAAATCAATGCCGAGTACAACAACCTCAAGCGAAATCCGGGTGAGTCGGTTCAAGATTATATCATCAGATTTAATTCAGTGTATAACGCTATACCCGATGATTTGAAACCATCAAGAAAGTCCGCATTGCTTAAGTTCCCGGATGGTTTCGATCCGGAGATGGCCTACTCACTGCGGGACCGAGATCCTCCTACCTTGGAGGAAATGCAGAAAATTGCAGTCAGTGTGGAGGCTAATTTGAATGACAAAAGGGCAAGAATGAAAGCGGAGAAGAAGGTCACAATCAAAGAAGAGGCAGCATCCACTTCTCAGGTTCTTCGTACAGTTGAGGAGATGAAAAAGGCACTCCAAAATCTTAGTCTTGGCAAACCGGAACCACAAGTTCGAAACCCAAATTTCAGAGGTCAACAACAGCAGCCCCAATATAGAATCAAACAGCGGGAAACACGAGCACAAGAGGCTGCCGTGCAGCAGCCAATCCAACCCCCATTTCAGCAAAACTATGTCACTCAAGAATCAGAAGATGAAGGTGAAGGTCTTGGTGAAGAGAATCATTTTTTCACTCCCGATGATCTGCCCACATACATCACGGAAGAAGAAGAGCTGGTAAGTAATGCTTATACACCTCAAGATGAGCATTACATTCTATCTAATGATGTTGTACTTCAAGAAGAGTCAGAAGAGTATCAACGAGGTTACTTACACGCTTTATCAGCTCAGCAAGGCCAGCAGAGACAATTGAGAAACCAAACAATTCCCATACATCCGATTCAAAAGAGGGCAGAAAACTTGGCAAAAAATGGTGCTGCTGTTCCACAGAGAAAAGGTAAAGAAGTCATGGATCCTTCATCAACTCAAACAGTTCCAGCAAACAAGATGGATCAGCCATCAAATGTACCCAAAGATAGAGCAGAAAAACGAGACAATCCGGCAAAGGAAGGTGAAAAGAGTCAAGCATTCAGCATTGAGAATGAAGTTGCAAAATTGAAATTGACCATTCCATTGACAGAAGTCATGAAGAACAGTACATATCGTGCACAAATTTCTAAAGTGTTCAACATTGACCCAATGTTAGATGCGGTGAACGTAGAGGATGACCAGCCGGAATTGATCTTTGGACCAGCTCTAAATGGTGAGTCCCCCGAGAGTGAGGTTCCTCCATTCTATATCAGCTTGAGAATTCATGATTATGTGCTTCATAATGCTATGTTCGATTCGGGAGCGTCACATAATTTAATGCCCAAGGCAATTATGGAGAAGTTGGGGCTTGATATTACTCGAAAGTACCATGACCTATATTCATTTGATTCCAGCCGGGTTAGATGTATTGGCTTAATTAAAGATTTGGTTGTTAGTCTGGATCAAATTCCCGCAAAGAATCTATTGATGGATGTGGTAGTGGCGGACATTCCTCCACGATTTGGCATGCTCCTCTCAAGGTCATGGGGATCCAAGCTTAAAGGTACTCTTCAGCTGGATTTTTCATATGCTACTATTCCGGTGTTTGGACAAATGAGGAAAGTGTATCGAGAGCAAAAGATGAAGTATATGATTACTAGCAAGGAAAAGCCAGTAAATCATCCTGTAAATTATGTACAAACAGATTTAGAATCTTTTGTTTTGTTTGCGGAAAATTTAAATGATATAGATAGTCAGCTAGTTCAGGTAGAAGATATCCCAGGCATTGCAGAAAATTTCAGAGAAGTATTGAGAACGGAAAGTGAAGAAAGGACTGTTGTCATAAGGTCAATCGCTGAAACAAATGGGCAGCAAATCGCCACTGCAACAACATCAGATTTTCAGCACCTAGAAGATGATGAAGAGGGTCTTTGGACTATGGATTTTGATGGTGCAGTGGGCAGCGATGGTGCTGGTATCGGTGTGTGGATTCGAAGTCCATTCTCAGCCCAAGATCGAGTTCCAAGCAAGGTACGAGTATGTTCTTATAAATTAGCATTTGATTGCTCGAATAATGAGGAAGAATATGAAGCTCTTATTGCTGGTTTGAAAATCCTCCTGAAGTTAAAGGCAAAGAAAATAGCAGTATATGGCGACTCCGAACTAGTTATCAAACAAGTCAAAGGTGAATTTCAGGCCAAACACCCACGTATGAGAGCTTATAGAAATGTTGTTTTAGATATCCTGAAAAGATTTTCTGAACATACTTTGACATGTGTGCCCCGGATTCAAAATGGTGTTGCGGATGCATTGGCAAAAGCAGCAAGTAATTTGAAAATACCAATGAATTCAAGCAACAAGTTCGAAATCTATGTGAAGCATCGCCCTACAATCCCGGATAATCAAAGGTGTTGGCAAGTCTTCCAAGATGACGAAGAAATCAACGACTTCTTGCATGGAGAAGGTAAATTCGAAGAAATCTCAATAGACATGGAGCCTGAAGGAGTAAATCAAATGGATGTTTTGCAGCTGAAAGACAATTATATTCCTAAAGGGTTAATTCCTTTAGAGGAACTTTTTGATCAAGATGATGTGGCCCGCAAGCCAACTTTGATGCCAACAGAAGAAGGTGTGGAAGATGTGAATCTTGGGACAGCCGAGAATCCAAAGATGGTGAAATTATCAAAAGCATTGCCGCTCAAGGTAAAGAATCAATACATTAGATTATTGTCATCATTTTCTGATGTGTTTGCTTGGGATTATTCAGATTTAAGGACCTATGATACAAGCATTATTCAACATACTATCCCCATAAAGCCAAATCAAAAGCCTTTTCGACAAAAGTTGCGGAGGATCAATCCCAAGTTGTTGCCTTTGATTGAGAAGGAAGTCAATAGGCTCTACAAGTCCAGAATTATAGTTCCTATTCGCTTTTCTGATTGGATCTCCAATCTAGTGCCTGTGAGAAAGAAGACCGATGAAATACGCTTATGCATAGACTTCAGAAATTTGAACAAAGTATCTCTCAAGGACAACTATCCGCTGCCCAAAATGGACCACATATTGCAGCGGGTAGTGGGTGCCTCAAGGATGTCATTGCTAGATGGATACTCCGGCTACAATCAGATTTTAGTGCACGAAGATGATCGTGACAAGACAGCCTTCACCACACCATGGGGAACGTTTCACTATGCCAAAATGCCATTTGGGTTGAAGAATGCCGGTGCTACATTTCAGCGAGCTATGGATATGGCCTTTGCCAATGAAAAGGATATATTCTTAGTTGTTTATCTTGATGACTTAACCGTATTTTCCAAATCAGATGAGGAGCATTTATTTCATTTGACGAAAGTTTTCCAAAAATGCAGAAAATATGGCATTTCTTTAAATCCAAAAAAGAGTCTTTTTGCCATGGGTGAAGGCAAGTTGCTGGGACATATCATTTCCAAAGACGGCATACGAATCGACCCCGCACGGGTGGAGGCAATTCAGCAGCTAGAGCAGCCCCGGAACAAGAAGGAAATACAATCTTTTAATGGCAAATTAAATTTTCTGCGCCGCTTCATTCCTAACCTTGCAGAGCACCTTAGAGAGATAACCAATATGCTTCGGAAGGACAGCGAGATCAAATGGACCGAGGAGGCGGTCAAATCTTTCAATTTAATCAAGGTAATCTTGTCTTCAGCCCCAACCTTGATCAGCCCCGATTATACTCAGGATTTCATTTTGTTTTCTTTTGCTTCTGAGCATACATTGGCAGCCGTATTAATGCAAAAGAGAGAAGGAGTTGAGAGGCCAATTGCATTTTTCAGCCGAATCATAAGAGATGGGGCGCTAAATTATAACATCATTGAGAAACAAGCGTTGGCACTGATTAAGGCTTTGAAAGATTTCCGGGTATATATTCTTAACTCTCATGTATTAGCATATGTCCCTAGTGCAGCCGTAAAAGATGTCTTGGTACAAACGGAGCCGGAAGGTAGAAGGGGTAAGTGGATTGCTGCTCTTTTGGAATATGATGTTGAAATCAAGCCTACCAAGCTGATTAAAGGCCAAGGTCTCGCAAAATTGATGGCTGAAACAAACCTCCATGCCCTTGATATCAACTTGATTGCTGCCTTATCCGATGATGGGGAAGAAAATTCAGTGGTTCAAGTATCGGATATTTTTATTACTTCTCCTTGGTATGCTGATATAGTTTATGTGCTTCAGCATGTATCCGCACCTCCTGGAATGTCAAGAAACAAAGCAAGGACATTGAAGCTAAAGGCTGCTAAGTTTTGCATTATGAAATTAGCACTGTATTGGAAAGATCCCGGGGGCATCTTGCTGAATTGTTTGGTTGAAGAGGAAGCAAAGGCAACAGTAGAGGATTTCCATAAAGGCGACTGTGGAGGCTTATTTGTTTTGGAAAACTACAACCAATAAAATCTTGCGAGCTGGTTTCTATTGGCCTTCCCTATTTTCTGATGTATACAAAGCAGTGAAAAGCTGCCATGAATGCCAAATATTCCAAGGGAAGCAAAGGTTGCAACCATTGCCTCTCAAACCGGTGGAAATCAGTGCACCATTTCAGCAGTGGGGCCTAGACTTCATTGGCGAAATCCACCCAGCATCATCCGGGCAGCATCGATGGATCTTAACTGCCACTGATTACTTCACAAAGTGGATAGAGGCAATTCCCACTCGGCAGGCCACAGATTCGGTAATCATCTCTTTTCTTGAAAATAATATCTTGTCACGTTTTGGCTGTCCATTCAAATTAATCACAGATAATGTAGCAGCTTTTAAGTCCAATAAGATGGTTGATTTTTGCTATAAGTATAACATCAGCTTGGGGCACTCCACCGCTTATCATCCGCAAGGCAATGGGCTGGCCGAATCATCAAACAAGTCACTAGTCAACATTATCAAGAAGATGCTGGAAATTAACAAGAAAAGTTGGCACAAGAAGTTGGTAAATGCATTATGGGCTGATCGGGTAAGTCAAAAGAAGTCTATTGGCATGTCGCCATTTGAGATTGTTTATGGAGTTGATGCAGTTTTTCCAACATCACTTAGTGTACCGGTCGCGAGATTGCTTCAAGAAGCGGGAGAGGATCCGGATCCAATGCAAAGGCGAATCAATCAAATGGTTCACTTACAGCAAACGAGGGAAGAGGTTCTCCAAAATTCTTTAAGGTTGCAAGAGCGTATCAAGAAAATCTATGACAAGAAGGCAAAGTCAGAAAACTTTCAGCTGGAGGATGTTGTTTTAAGGTGGGATGCCCGAAATGAGGACAAAGGTAAGCACGGTAAATTTGATAATTTGTGGAAAGGTCCTTATAAGATTGCTGCATATCGTGGTCCCAATGCTTTCATTCTCAAAGAGTTGAATGGGGATGAATGTCCCGGTGGGTCGGTGAATGGCCGGCTTCTGAAAAGATATCATGCTTGAGCAATGCTGCTCTAATCATCCTCATTGTAATTACCGTTTTCCTTTCATTACAACAAGTGTGAACTGATCTCTCATCCTTAGTTTGGGGCCCGCGGTGAAGGCTATAATTCTGAGGATGGGGATTGGTTGGTGTGAAGTTTTCAGGTTGTTTATTTTCTGCAAAAATTAGTTTGTTTGAGTCAAAATCCTTTGAAAATTTCAGTTTATAGTCCAAAAGTCATTTCGAGTATGGTCACGTTTGTACAAGTTGACTCCATTGCCCAATGAATAAAGCACTGGTCTGCTCTCCCAGAGGTCTAAGGTTCTTGGCACCTCCAAGGAGCTACCATCCCCATTGGAGCCAATGTTAGTGTCGGTCTTGAGCCCTCCATCGGTGATCAAAAGCTCTTTGCATATGCATAGGTAGGTGTCTCATCAGTGTCAGTTTTGCATCCCGTTAGGCATGCCATAAAACTGATGGAGGAGCTGGTCCTTGTCCCCTTCTTGGCTTTGCTGGATCAGGTCATGTCAGGTATTAAGCTTGTGTCATATTTGTTTTGTTTTGTCTTGAAGTCCCAAGTCTTAGGTCTAGGGTTTTGGTCAAAAATCACTGCAAGGTCATGAGTCAAAGGTCCATGAGTGCCCAGCAAGCCAGAAGGAGGTATGTACATATGTTCCATTGATATTTTTCATCAGGTACAGCTCATTTATACCTTGGATTTAAAAACCCTGTTTTTAAACCCAAGGTCATGTAATATTTGTAAAAAATAAGGAAAATTTCAAAAGTCTTCAAAATGCCGGCAATAACCCTGGTCTCCTCGCCAGAGTCCATCAGATGGTCAACCTGCAAAAAGAATGAAGTTAAAGCGCCTCAAAAGCTAAATTCAGGACAAAGCAACTCAAAAAGCAGTGTTAAAAGTGAATGTCAAAATAGAACATTAGAGAGTGGGTTTTGTAAATTAATTTTTTCAAATTGAACCTACAAGAGGTAAATTTCCCTCTAAACATCTTCATTATGCCTCTATGAGCTAGCAAAGAAGAGCAAGAGGGCGGAAAGAGAGAAAGAGGGCGAATTGCAGAAAAATTAAGGAGATTTCTGGTGCGCGACCACTCGGGCAGTGTGCGCGACCACCTGGGCGGTGCGCGACCACTCGGCGCCTCCTCCACAGTTCAAATTTCTAACGCGCGCGACCACTCGGGGTGTGCGCGACCACTCGGAGCCTGCGCGCGACCACTCGGGCTCCCACTCACAGAACCTTCCTAAATCCACTCAAATCGCGTTTTGGTTTGCTAATTGCTCGAGGTAGGCCTCTCTAATGTATTGAATGTTTGAAACATGGATGATGAGCTTGTGTTCATGCATTTTTACCATCAAAAATATGAAGAGAAATAGGTTTAGTGATTGTTTGTTCATGTAGGCAATTTTGCTAAGGTTGGTGTTTGCTTTCAAGGTTTTTAATTCCTCTTTATTCCCTCCATTACTCCTATTAGATTTACAATTGTCATAATGTGTCTCTATCTCATCACATTTGCAATGAATATCAATTCCCCATTCCCTATACCTAAAACCCTAATCCCTCTCATATGCATCCCTTAAACCCTAATTCCTTCCCCACAGCAATATTATAAAAAAATATATATATATAAAAACACAGCAAGAATCAAAATAGTGATGTGTAAAAGGAAAGAGCAATTGCAATGGTGAAAATAATAAAACAAAAAAGACAAAAAACAGAGGAAAAGATTACTATGTGTAGCCAAGCCATTGCAAGAACAAAAGAAACTTATTGCTGTGCATAGTCCTCACAAATACAGTGAAAAGAAGGCTGTGTTATTCAAAGCAAAAATAAAGCAAATACAGCTGTACATATTTATTAAAGGACATGCTGCTCTGAAATACTGTTTGCAAAAGAATGTTGCTGTGTCTCCAAAACCAAACCCTACGCATCCTTTTCCCTTCTATCCCCCTAATACCCTTGATGCAATGCATCTCCTTTCTCTTTTGAATTTGTTAAGTAAAGCCCTCCTCCCCTTATGACAAATGTAAATTAATTCCTTATTTCCCCTTAGTATCAAAAGTACATCGATCCCTTGGAAAAACAGAGTATGCCTAATAATGTACAGTCAAAGGACAAAATCTAAGAGCTATCTGTTGATGCTAGTAATCAGTGCTGCCCCATCTCCTGTATTACATGCTACCCCTTACCCCCTGTTGAAAAATGTATTGTCCTTTCCCTTGGTGACCTTATTACATGTCTTCCCTAATAAAGATATTTCTTTGCAAATGATTTCCCGATGATGAGAGATGAGATAACATGTTTGACATTTTGTGAATTATTCCTTAAAAGTTCCCTGTTTTTATATATTTTCCCATTCCTTATGAAAAAGTCCCTCCCCTAACATTTCCCTCATGATTTTTTCCCCTTGAAAACAGCATACTTCTCAGCATTTTGCAGGTAGGGCAGCAGTCAACTTTGTCTATTTTCTCCACCTTGCTCAATAACACCATGTCAACCACTGAAACTAATGAGCAAGGTGATGACCGGTCTTCTTCTACGGAGGTTGAGGCACAGCAGAGGCCTCGTAGGGGTGGCAAAGGTGGTCATCATAGGAGAGAAGAGCCCACATCTTTAGCAGAATTACAGGCTTGCCCATTGGCAGTGACTTGTTTCCAGTACATGTCATGTTTCCAGTTTTGCGAGAGGCTTGCCCAGATTCAGCACCACAGGGATTTGGCCCGGCTATTTGTTTTGCGCCTTCATGATGGGCAGGTTACTCTTGCATGGGTGAATTTTGTGTTTTCTCCTGAGATGATTTCAGAGGCTACCGGGATACCCAATGTGGGTGAGGTGTGGCCAAAGCGCAAATGGCTGGATTTTGTTTATTTTGAGCCATATGTCAGGCCAGCATTCGTACATCACTTGTCAGGGAACTTTCCTTTCAGATTCCTCCGAGAGGAGTATGCTCCGATCATGCGGCTTATCATGCATTACTTCACATGTGAGGGAAGGTTTTCACGAGTCTTTGCTTGTCACATTCGCCTGTTGATGCACTTTACCCGAGTGAGGATGATGAACATCCCGGTTTACTTCTTCCAGGACATTCAGAGGATGGTGTCCGTGTTTCAGAGGCAGTCCCCAGCTCAGCAGCATAGGAGTTTGTGCCATCATGGTCTCATCCAGCTCATTGTTTCCCATCAGTTGAGTCAGCAGGGCATTCCATGGGCAGACTTCATTTCTCATGAGTTCTTTACAGTGCCACCACAGCCACAACCAGAGCCAGAGGCCATTCATGAGGCGGGAGGTCCATCACACCAGCCCGAGATTATTGTTCCGAGACATGTTGCTTCCCCACCGCAGCTTACATATCAGAGGGGTCATAGGACCTTATTTGCAGCAGCTCGACGAGTATTTTCTCCACAGCAGGTGGAAGGGGTCTCGTCATCTTCTTCAGATCAGCGAGTGTTATCTCCACACCAGGTGGAAGGGGCCTCGCATTCTTCATCAGCAGAGGCAGTACGGGAAGGCAAGCAGCCCATGGTTGAGGATGAGAGAGCTGGCGATACACATCATGATTTCATTGACCTTGACGCTCACTCTCCTTCTTCAGATTTTTATGAGCTTATCAGACAGAGAGAGGAGGAGAACCTCGTGTTGCAGCAGAAGCTCGAAATGGCTCAATGGACCATCACTTATCTGGAGCAGCGCAACAGACAATTAGAGGCGGAGAAAGAACTTGATGAGCTATGGAGGATCCGCGGTAATCGAGGTTTGAACCGTAGGAGGCCCGGGGACCCATTGCCTGCTGACCGGGAGTCTTTGCTCATTCAGGCAAATGCTCGCTTGGAGAAACTGTTGGAGAAAGCCAACCAAGACAAAAGGCTGCTACGGAACATGAAAACTCATTATTGGGCGAGAATGCATGTTTGCAAGGCAAAAATGAAGATACTCCAAAGGAAGTTGTCCGAGGCCCGCAAGAGGAGGAAGAAGACCAACCCGCTCCGTATCTTGGCTGAGGCCTCTCTTACTCACCATGATACTCATTAGCCTCCTCCTGGCAGCAAACTCAAGAAATTTTGAGAGTTTTGAGGCATTTTTGGCATTTTTGAGAATTTTACAGGTTTTGGCCATTGGAGTGGTCTCACCCCGCGCGCGACCACTCGTGGGGACAGCTCAGAACGGGGAAAACTCTACATTTTTGGAATTTTCATGCAAAAATACACTTGCCTATGGATGGACTTCAAATTTTATGGAGATTTGGACTTCCAAAAGCTCAAAATACATGCAAATTTTGACTTTCTGCCCCTTTTTTGAGTTGCAGAAAGCTGCCTTGGGAGAAATGACTTTTGAGGGGTCAAATCAACTCCAAATTCAGAAATTCCAGTGGGGTTGGAAAGTAGACTCATAGACCTTTCCAACAAGCTATCTTGCACCTGATTTGGACACCAGGAAGGCCCTCAAACACAGCTGCCAATGTGCGCGACCACTCCAAGGGAGGGGCGCGACCACTCAGGGAAATTTCACCATTTTGACTATTTCGGCCTGCAAAACACTGTTTTTACTTTGGTTGACTTTTGATGTATGTAAATGATGGATTGTTGGGTAATTTTCATGGCACATGGATACATTTACTCTCCTTTAACACTTCTAGAAGTTTCCTTGATGTAAATAGTGAATATTAAATGCATGGATGGGTTACCTAAGTTTTAGAGGCAAGTTGTTTTGACTGCCTATTATCTAGTGCTCAGTTTAGAATTAGTTCAAACTGCTCCTAGGAAGCTGAGCTCGACCCCTAGAGGTGGGGAAAGGAGTTAGATGATCTATATTATGCCTTCTCTTGCTCATTTTCATGGTTGGACTCTTGAGGGAGAAGCTCTATTGTATATTTTACTTGTATCTCTGCAATTTGAGGAAAAGGAAGGCCAGGGTTTTGCAGACATCATTGTGGATTCTTGTGGATTATTGTGTTGATGGTGTGTTTCCTACTTGTCATTGTAAGTGTGTTTATGTGTTCCATCTCTTATTCTATTGCTGCTAATTAAACAAAAGAAGTGATAAAGTTTGAATTCATGCATGCCATGCTCAGCTTTCAATTTTGTTTAATATTTATGTTTTCCACTGTCTAAAGAGGATTCAAAGTCATTGTTTGCCCTCTTTAGCTCCCTCTCTTTCTTCCTTGATCATCCATCTCAGCTTAAGGCATCAGCACAAACTCCTTCCTTGCCCCAAAGACCCACCTGCAAAAACTGAGCTCAATCCCCACACCCTGAATTGCACTCCCTCCAATTGCCACCAAAAACCCCAAAAAACTTTAAATCAACCCTCCTCATCAGTTTACTAGCCTAATATCTTTGATCCTAATTGGTCTGCTCACCCCATTGAGAAAATACCTTGAGTCTGACCGGAGAGAGCCTTCTCCTTCCTCGTAGGGCTAGCTACGAGGTGTAATGGTTTGATGTAGCCTTGAGATTTGTCTATCTCAGCCTAGGTGAAATTTCAAGCGCTAACATAACCCTCACTCAGTTGCTGGGCATGGGTATATTATCCTAGTAGTAGATTATTTTACAAAATGGGTCGAGGCAATGCCTACATATAGAATGACGGTGAAACTACAATTATTTTCATATCCAATCATGTGATTTCTAGGTTCGGTGTTCCACAAGCCATTGTCACGGACCATGGTAACCATTTTTGAAATTTTATGATGACCGAACTTACTACGAAGCTAGGTTTTTTTCATGACAGTTCTACTCCATATTACTCGCAAGAAAATGGCCAAGTAGAAGTTGTAAATAAGGTTTTGACTACCATGATTAAATGGATTGTCGGAATTCATAAATGAAATTGGCATCTGATGTTTTTTCCAGCCTTGTGGGCATATTGTACCTCAACAAAAACTTCATTGGTTTTACTCGTATGTTGTACGAAACTTCTAGGAACCTACCGTTTTGGGTCGTACCCATACTGGAAACTCTGAAACTTGACCATCATGTAATCATATATGAGAGTTAATATAGACTTTGTTTTTCTTCTAAATTGTCATATATGGGTTTTGTTCCCTTTTTTCTTGCTAAATTATCATATGACGTTTCCATTTTTGGGAGGTGATGTTTCTAAAGGTACCTGTTTTGGAAACTTCGAAACGTTTTGGCATTTCGTGCAACTTAGTTTTACTCCCTTCCAACCGGTTTACTGTCTGGACCTAGTCTTACCTATTGAATGTGAAATTTCGTCATTAAAATTGGCAATCGAATTATGACCAACCACTTCTGCAGAGGAGGAACACTTTTTATACTTAGCATGATTAGATGAGACTCGTTGTGATGTTGGATTAGCTAATGAGACTCATAAGAAACAAGTCAAGGCACATTTTGATCAAAAATGTAAATCCTCACTCATATTCAAAAGGTGGCCTAGTCTTGGTTTATGATCAAGAGAATGATAAATTAGTTGTCGGTAAATTCGAACCCATGTGGTATGGTCCTTATATTATAAAACATATAATGGAAAAAGGGGCTTATGAGCTAGTTGATTTATGACGACATTTCTTTAGGAAAGGTTAGAAATGGTCTTTACCTAAAGAAATATTATGTTTAATTCACTCCGTGAATATTTTGTACATTTTTGTATCATATTTTGTATGTGTGTGTGACGATTTTAGCATATTTTTACAATTTTATGCTACTTCTCCTACTTATCTTGTGTTACACATGATTTTCAGATGTCAACGCTCCCTCACACTTACATTGGATTTTCTGATGGCGCTAGTCGTAGTACTCAAAACTTCTCTTCCACAGCTTGGGCTATTTATTCACCCACTAATGAGTTAGTTAATATTCATGGAATATGCCTTGGTTGAACAACAAATAACATCGCAAAATATAGTGTAGTTATTGAGCTATTATCTAACGCAACTTCATTTGGTATTCGTCGATTCATCATTAGGTCAGATTCTCAACTCATAGTATTACATTTAAACAGTGTTTATTTACTAAAAAGTTCTACAATGTTACTAACGTTTTTGCGAGTTTGTCTCTTGGAGAGAGAATTTAATTACATTGAATATCAACACATTCCAAGATATTTAAACACATTAATTGATGCATTGGCTAATTATGTGTTAAATCGGCATTAGTAACATTTGTAAGAAAGAAAAAGCAATATCCATCCACATATTGTACAAGATAAACTGAGATAATAGTAGTAGTTTCCATTAATCAAAATTTTTGTAAAAAGTGTGACTTTGCAAAATGTCATCCAAGACATATGAGGCCCCATGGCCTTTATTATCCAAACATGTCGATATATCAAAACACAAAATCTAGCCCTATGACTAGAAACTAAGCATGGTGATGATGGTAGCAGACGATGGCTTGAGCTACTTGTCGTAGCAAGCGACTGATCGCCCCTGGAATTCCCATGGTATGCCTATGGTAATGGAGAGGCAAATCATCGATCCCAACATCTGGGATATCCAGAGTCAACCTCTCCATGTTGTGCTTGAGCTTAGTTAAAGCCTCTACTGCATCAAGATTATGTACCATTGGAGTTGTTGGCTTCTCACCACGTCTGTCAAATCGACATAGTCTTACTGGTCTGACTGGACCCACATCTGCATGATTATTTTATATAGTTAGTTTTGGATGTCAAAAAACAAAATAAAATCAAAAAACACAAAACAACCAAAATGTGAAATTTTTACCTATGTCACCCCATTGCATTCCGACAGAAAGTGTGATATCTAGATCACCATTGTAATCCATGCTCGCATATGGAAATTCCTTGATCATGATGATCTGACGTTCCAGCCACCAAAAAAAATCAAGAGTATATCTCACAGTTGGGCCATCACCACCTTCTTGGTGTGCCATAACCGAAACCCATTGTAGCATACGAGGATCTCGAGGTCCTCCTGCATCTATGGATACCTATGGGGAAAGAAGAGGGATCCTCTCTAGAGAAAATGAGACAAAAATGGCACCATACCCAAAGTTTTTTATTTTTCCGGTCTTTACTCTAGTTAGTTTCCCTTTGAGGTTGGCAACAACCCCCTCACACTAGTGGAATATGGTAGGTTGCGAACACTCCACAAAAATATTCATTTGAGCCTTAGTGAACAAATGAAGCATTGCCCTTCCACACAATCATGCAACAATGAAAGAAATGGTCCTCAACGAAAGCCTCTCAATGTTTTTGATGCCAATCAATCCATCTTTGAGTTGGGGCCCTCTAAAACAATGTTGCTCTAGGAAAATTGTTTTTGTTTCTCCACCTCGTATGTGCCCATATAAAGAAATATCAACCCTACAACGTGAAATACTAGTTAGTAAATAGGTTTCATCTACATCTATGGTAAGTCTGTGGTCTCCAATTTGGAAATACTCTTCCTGAACATTCCATGTTCTCACCATCCATGTCAGCAAATCTAGTTGAGCCTTCATGCCCGAGATCATAAAAAATTTGTATAGACCACAATTTATCAAATCCTGTAGTGTTTCTGGGTTATTCAAAGTTGTTGCATCTTGATCTTCGTGTTCTCTCTCCCTCCATTCCATTCTTGCAGATCAAAAACCTGAAAATAACCATGGAGGATGATTAGAAAACATTGTGATAAATTTTGCAAGAAATTTTGGGCGTTTTACAATTTTTTTCAAAAACCTCAGCACTATGTGCGGGCCTCTTTTACAAACAAAGTGAATTTGCACAGTTCTTATGTGAAAAACCACGCAAATCGCATTTTTCAATATAAAAAATCGGGTTGGTGTGCGTGGACCTGATGAAGAGGAACTGCGCACACCAAGGTTGATTTTTAAATTAATAAACCCCCTAAAAAAGCTAAATTCACCGTGAAATGAAAAATGAAAGAATTCAAAATGAAGATAATGGAAAGGTCTCTTACATGGAGAAAACAACTTGTGATTTGGTCCATCGGTTTAGTCAAAATCCACCGCTAAAGGTTTTGGTAAAAATGCATTCTGAATAGCTCTCAAATGGTGAAAACACAAATGGTGAAATCTTTTTTACTTTTCGGACTTTTATAAACTTTTTAGGCCAATTAAAATATTATTTTTTTCCTTTTGCTTCTGAAAATTCAAAATTTTAATACTTTTACTATGTTTTTGAGCAGTTACGATGATTTTTGAGTTTAAATGTGCAGAACACAGGTTTAATTACGAAAATGAATCATTTTTGCAATGAGTACATTTTTATCACTTTTTCGAACTCAATAACACTTACGAAAAAACGAAACCCTGGAGTTCTCTTTAAGCCCTTTTTAGACTCCCTAAACATGAAAAGATCGTTGAGTATTTGACTATTGAAACTCATAAAAGTAAATGTATAGTCGTTTATTCAGTATAAGTTTAATCCTTTTACGTATTGAACTAGATTATTTACAAAAAAGGTATACGTTGACTAATCATGGTCAATAGAGTTCTCTCTTGCATTATTTTACCCTTTTATGGGCTTGAGAGAATAAATTTACGAAAAAGGACACTGTGGAGTTTACTTATGCTTTTCTCCTGAATCCAAAAAACTGAAAAACATCAAGCTTTACTTTCTCCAGGCTAGTTAAAAACACTGAAAGAGTTTTCTTTTCGTGTCTTTTCAAACTCTTTAAACATGAAAACGACATCGATTTACCCCTTTGCTGGATTGGTTAAACATAAATAGTGTAGAACTTGTTAATCATGATGAGACCAAACCACTCCTTCCTAGGGTTCGTTAAAAATATTCTAAAGGACTCATCTGAAGAACGAGCTTAAACGAAAAGAAAATGTTATCTTCCTCAATATTGCACAAAAATAATAAGGTACTTGTCAGTAATGGTGGGGGGGAATTGGGAAAGAATGTTTGTTTTTGTATTACAAAAGGTAGTATGCCGCTCTTGAACATGAAACTCCGTTACCTTCGTTTCCGGGCTGGGAAATCCATTTGTCTCTCAGTTGAACATACCTCATTGAAAGTCTTCAAATTGGTTTTTGGTCCTATTTTTGAGTCAAATGTTGCTAATTCAAAATTTTGTGTCATTGATATGTTCAAGAGAAGTCCAACCTCTGTCAAAATTACCTTGCAATTTGTAGCCCTCAATTGCATCGACCATCTCTGAGTCAGTCTTGGATTATTTCAAACTTGTTCTTCAAAACTTGACATGAGTTTCGTGTCGTAGGCCCTCCTACGATGGGTCACTTCCTATCGACTTTAGCTCACTATCTAGGAAGTTGATCTAGAAACCTTCTTCAGTACCTTAGAGCCTGCATGCCTTAATGGCAGGTTTCTCGCCTTCGATGACAAGTTCTCATCATTGACCTTCGATCAAATGATTCTATGAGTGTTCAACTTCAAGACATATTTTCACACTTCATAGATTGTACTGGAAGTACCTTGAGAACCATTGTCATTATTGGTGGTTTCTCTCGCACTTGTTAACGGTTCACATCATTGACCAGTAATCAAGTGGTTTCTACCATGTTCGACTATGATACATTCACTCACATGGTTAGATTTGTACTACGGATCGAGAGATGGAGATCAAAACCCTGGATCTAGTTTCATCCATCCAAGTTGCGTGGAGTTATTAAATAGTCATGATTGTAAACATAGATCCATTGATGGTTGCATCCATACTGTGTCTTTTGTTGACATGGATCTTCAAATGTATTTCCATACTAATTCTTTGAGATATTTATGCTCTAAGTATGGAAATGCCTACCTCAGTGATGATTATATATTGTATTGTAACCTTTGATTGATTGTTTCAGGTCTCCAACTATGGTCTCTAATCTGAACCTTGGCATTATAAAGCGCTTCAATCCTCAAACATTTTTTTGACTTTGCACTTTAGGGGGTAATCTATTACACATCATTTTGTCACCATTAGGAAAATGACCGTCAATCTAGATCTTTCGCTGTCCATCAAAGTGTTCCAAAGCATACCCATGCAGGACTAGAAGCTAAATAATCCCAAAAAGAATGAAATTTCTGGATTACAAAGCCCAAAAACCTATTTTTAAGTACCTGCATGGTTCCCTAGCCAGTTTCTACGCATACGTAGACTTTACCATTAAAGTCAGTGCAAAATTGCGCTTTGTCTTACACTATGCACTGTGCACATGACTCAACCCAAGTAAAAATAAAAATAAAAAAAATTATAGAAGCTTTGTTGGGTGAATCTTTCCCAACTAAAGGCTTCGAGTTGATGCTTACTCAAACCTGATCCCTCTCTTCATGGAGCTAAATCCCTCTCTTTGTGGATCTCCTATTCCACCTTTTGAGGATCTCATCCCTTAGGAAGAGGATCTCAAACCTCCTCCTCTTGGCCTATAAATCAAAAATAGGCCAAAGGGTTGGAGAGGACCATTGAAGGTAAGCTTATGCTATTGAAATAGGGCTATAAGGATTTTCATCCAAGGAGAAGGTTGGAGATCATGGGAAGAGGCTCATGACATCAAGGCAACCAGGTTGTAATCTTGTTCTCCTTTAAATTCAATACAAAGCAATTGTTCTTTTTTAAGCATGTCTATTTTGATATTATTTATGAGATTCCTTAATCATTCACATGGTTTATAATTGATTATTGATTCAACTATATGATGTATGTTAAGTTAAGAACTTCATTTACCTTTGATTTTATATTCAATATGATTTGATTGTTTTGAATGTTTTTGTCAATGTAGATCTCTTTTGGAGCATCATCGAGAAGATGTGGAAAGCATTGGGAAATCCTCTAAGGCATTGAGGAAAATTTGGTTGTGGCAAGCACTGAAAGGACTTCAATAGGAACTTTGCTAAATAGGTAAGTGATTTTTCGTGTACTACATGTTTTATGTTTCAGTCGTAAGCTAAGGTTGCAATCCTTTTGATGTTTGTCACTGGGTTTTGTTGGAAATCTAGGGAGATTCTTCTTGTTCGAAAGAAGGATTAGTCCGACTAGCACCAAGGCCTTGAAGATCAACTTGCCCAAGTGTAGGGCAATTTAATTGTATGATAAATTCCTATCATTTAATTTGTCAACCCGAGGGTTTCATAAGCTTAGAAGCAAACCAAAATATATGGGACCTCAGATGAAACTGTTGTAGAAAGTTTGTTTAGAATGGAAATGCATATTACAAATAAGTTCTAAGTTTTAAAGAAACTAAAAAGTCTTTTATTCAATATGCAGTAGGCAAAGGAAGAGGCTCCTAACTTAGGAGGTTTTGATTGTCCTTCCCCTCAGTGTTGTCCTCAAGAAGAGAAACTAAAGAGCAGCGGTTTGTGATATGTAGAAAGCAAGAGAAGAGGCTCCTGACTTAGGAGGTCCTGGTTGTCCTTCCTCATAGTTCTACTCCAACAACATTACCATTGCATCAAATCATAAATTGGAATTCAAGAAACAATTTAATAAATTCAAAAGGATGGTTTTTAGTTGTGATTCATAATTTGATAGAAAGAGAATTTAAATTAAATCCTTGGTTATCATTTCATACGCAAATATATTTTAAACCAAAACCATCCAAAAATCATACAGAAATCATAACACATCTAAGTAATTTAATTGTAAAATTGAAACAAGAAATATTGAATTAAAACTATACTAATTTATACAAAATTTAACCAAAGTGTACTTAGCTTGGTATGGGATCCTTCCATTCCTCAATGAGCACGCATAAACAACTATCACTCCTTAAGAATCAAGCAACATTAATAAGTCATAATTGCAATAAAATGATATTATTCGTGTTGAATAAATAATCATAAATTTGATGCTAATGAATAACTGGCAATTGTTGGCTTCCTTTGAAGGATGCTCCTCTTATACATGAATTAGGGATATCTTCTCAATAAATGTAAATCCCTTAAATATCTACTAGATACATACTTGTCTCAACTTATCCCTAAATACTAGATACAAATCCCATGACACATTAAGGTCTCCATGATCTTTCTCCTTGGAATATGGCCCACTTCTTGAGTTGAAATTCGAATTTGTGCTTGGGAGGCCAAGTAAGATCCTTCTAGAACCTCCAAATAATCATACACGTCACAAAACTCATAATATATATATATATATATATATATGAAACCATATTAATTTTCCAATTTTTAATCATAAATTCACTTAAAAATACATAAAATAAATAACTTTGGAAAATGATTATTTTAACCCATATGATCATGAAGATGATTACTTGATGTAGGGTTTTAGGCTATATAATTATGAAATAAGGGCTAAATGTTATGAAATGATGGAAAACTGGATGAATATGGAAGACAATTTTGAGACTCAACACCAAGTAGCCCAAAATTTCTCCAATGATCTTGCACCTGAAAACACAAGTTTTTGAACAAACTTTCTTGCAAAACCACCAAGGAATCAGTCTTGAAAATTTTTAGATATGGAACTAGGGAAAAAAGGGCCAACGATAAGCCAAACAAGGCTATCATTGAGGGAAGAGGAGGCTAGGAGGACGGATCAAGGATCAAAGAGGCAAGAGGAGAATGAAAAAGGCTAACGCTGGAGGAGGAGAGCCTCAAAAGGTTGGACGCTAGCCAAAAAGGGGCAAACGGCTAGGGTTTAGAGGCTAAAAATCCCAAGGCTAGCCCTAAGGCATCCATCTAGGGTATCAGAGGGGGGCTGAGGCTCAAAAATCCAAAAATCCCACGGCTAGTGTTGACACCTAACCTTTGGGATTAGTTAAATCCATGTAAATATTGTAAATAGGAAAATAAAGAGAATCGGAAGACGAAGAGACGTTGGTAGATGAAACCCAACAGAGACAATTCATTTGGTGGAGTTACTTCTGGTTTGACATGGTATCAGAGCCAACTACTCATTTTTGGCTTCCCTTTCTGCCCTTGTAACTCCCATTCTACCATTTTTTTTTGCAGTCTGTCTTATTTTTCAAATCCTGCCATCCTCTACCATATCTTTTCTTTACGCTTTGAGTTGAAGCTAGCTTGGTATCAATCCTATGGAAACACCATAGCTAATTGGTGCAGTCGTATTTTGTGTTAAAGAATGTGTGATGAGATCCTTTTGAAGATTGATTGATATATTGGATGTAAGGACATTATATGCTCCACACTGAGCATGTTGGTCAGAGTCTTCTAAACTACACAAAGTTTTAACTATGTGTTGAACTATATACGCTTCCTATAAAGGTCATGACGATTTGTGCATTGTGGTTAATTTAACCGTGAGTTTCTTTGTGCATTAATATTTGGTTTTTGGAGGTGCATTGAACTTCATTGATTGGCATGCAATGCGTATGGTATGTGGTCTGTTGACTTTTCTATGCTACATTTTTTGTATGTCATATGTGCATTGACTGCATATGGATGGTTCTAAATATTGGGGATAGCATGGCCTGTCTACCTATGGTGCATTCTCCCAATACACATATAAAGTCATCACAACATCCATATACTCATATTTATCAACGTAATAGTTTCTTGAATATTGAATCCTTGGAATAATTTTTTTCCATTCATCTTCATTTTCATTCATTGTCGCTCTCATTGTCTCGGCAAAGCCGTCAAAACAGCATGAAAACTCCATCATGATTAGCATAGTGCACCCATGTAAGCGATTATTCAACTCCCATTACTCTCCACTCATGTTCTTCCAGCACTCTAACTCACAGGAAATTTTCAAGAATAACATTTAGAAGCATAACCTGTTTGTATTCATAGGGAGGAGTATCATTGTAGAATGTTTCTGAATATTTAATATCTTTTATAGCTTGTTTCCATTCACCATTCTCCATTTTTATTCACATAAATGGATGGATGGAAAGGACAAAAAAAAATGATGCATTGGCTTATGGGGGAAGCAAGTGCATAGGTTGATTTATGGAAAGGGCATAAGTTGAAGGAATGGTGATATATGATGTATGAGAAATTAAAATATTGACTTGGTATAATGAAAAGTGGATTTTTTCTATTCAATATTTTACTCAAGAAGATATCAAATAAAGGTGCATTATTGTGAAGCACGTAGTCCTTTCTAAGAATGCATTCACTCATATCTATTGTGGGAGTAGTTCTCACTGGCAAGGAGAACTATCTTGAGTGGTCCTGGAAGATAAAACAAACCCTCATTTTCAATGAGTTGTGGAAAGGAGTTTGTGAAGGTGTAGAAGACAATACACTTGAAAAGCCCACTTTAGACAAGGATCTTGTCATTTGGGAAAACAAGAACAACAAGGCCTATACCTCGATTACAGCATCAAAAAATGAAGAGGTGAGTCACCATATTTCTCCATTTTCAAATTATTTTGAAGCCTTAAAGAAGTTGAAGGAATTGTATGACTCACACTCTGAACTTGAAGTTGTTCAATTGATGATTAAGTTGTTTAGTCTTGAATTGAAAAATGATGACCCTCTTACCTTAGCATCAGAAGTCAGATCCATTATGCATGACATAAAATTCACTGGTGTTGAAATAGAAATTCCTATCATAGCTAATGTCAAGGCACTATATCCCACCTATTCACATTATCTTGAGTCATCACAAGCATGTGGCAATCTTAAGGAGATTACCTTTGACTCCCTTGAAAAAAAGTTTGTTGAAAGAGAGAAGGATTTTGGCAAGAAGATAACTCCTCAGTCTACTGAAGAAGTTGCGTGTCTTGCATAGAAGGAGAAGAATCATGCACAATATTCTTCTAGAGGAAGAGGTGGCCTAAGAGGAAGAGGAAGGAGGAATTTTAGAGGAAGGGGGCGCAAACAGATCCAAGGAGAAAAGTTTGATCTTCATTGCATAGAATGTAATAGAGATGGACATGATGCTTCCACTTGTAAGTTGCCTTGGGACCGAATTGAGCAGGAAAGAAATGAAGGGTAAGGTAAAATAATGGACAAAGGGAAAGGTAAAGCACCCAAGTCCGCTCACTATGTTGTGGCACATTGCAACATTGGAGTAACTGAAGACTTATTCAATGTTTCACTTGCTTCATGGAAATATGATTTGTTGCTTGATTTAGGAGCAACTTTCCACATGAATTTTAGGAGAGATTTCTTTGAAGAATTCACTGACAATGTTGATGGAGCAGTATACTTTGCAGACAAGTCAAAACTCAAGCCATCAGGGCTTGGCACCATCAGGATCAAACTGCCTGGTCTTCCAGAATTTCTTTTGCATGATGTTATATATCTCCCAAAGCTGAGGAGAAACATGTTGCCTTTGGTTCACATCCATTAGCAAGGACACTCCATTCATATATTTGATGGCAAGGTTGAGGTCAGAAAAGCATCAGATCACTCACTTGTCATGACGGGGATAGAAGAAGAAATACTTCTGAAGCTGCAAGGAACCTATGCTCGTGCATAGAACTTCTCATACAATTAATTCTCACTATGATGAAGGTACATTTACATCAAGTCTTTTATGGCATGCTATATTTGGACACTTGAACTACGACACTTTTGTTTGTTAAAGAAAAATGGTGTTATTGGTTTGCCTACAATTCCTTGGAAACTTAAGCAATGTGATGCTTATATCTTAGGAAAGCATAGCAAATAGTCTTTTCATGATTCTCATTCTAGATCACATAGAAAACTTGAACTCATTCATTTTGATTTATGTGGTCCAATGTATGTTCCTTCTGCAAATGGTAATAAATATATGATGCCATTTATTGATGACTACACCATAATGTGTTCGGTTTATTTATTGAAGAAAAAATCTAAAGATTTTGAAACATTCAATAACTTTCATACATGGATTGAAAATGAAGTACAATCCCATATTGGCTCTATTCACATTGATAATGAAAAAAAATACACTTCAAATGAATTTGAAAACTATCTTTGCCAGCATGGGATCAAATGTCAAACAATTTTTCCCTATAATCTCCAATAGAATGGAGTACCTGAAAGAATGAACAGGACAATCTTAAATATGGTACGTTCCATGATGTTTTTCAAGAATGTTAAACTGATGTTTTTGGTTTATGCAGTTCTATATGTTGTGTATATAAAGAATATGTGTCCATATAATGCTATCAAAAACAATACTCCCTATGAAATGTGGTATGGCCACATTCCTTCAGTGAGTCATCTCAGGGTTTTTGGTTCCACCTATTATGCCTTGATACCTAAGGAAAAAAGAGACAAACTTGGTGCAAGGAGTCACAAGTGTATCCTTGGGGTATTCAAACACCTCCAAATCATACCGTCTCTATGATGAAGTCAATAAGAATTTTATAGTATCTAGAGATGTGATCTTTCTTGAATCTTCTAAGGCTGACAATGTTGTTGAGCGACAGCTTGATCGCTTAGATAGATTCAGATATGCAAAATCTTTTCAAGAATTTGATAGTGAGATTCCACATCTTGAAGGGGAGATTCCTATACTGGATCAATCGGTGGAATCTTCTTTTGAAGCACTCTCTCCCCCACATGAAGCTCCAGCCACTGATCTAAAAAACACTTTGAGTGATGTGATTGAAAAAATTGGGAGACTAAATCTTGATTCAATCCCAACTCAGTCAACTGAGCAACATGGGCCATCTCAAAAAGCTCCTCCAAAATGGCTAACAAAGACACTTGAAAGTGTTCGTCCTAATGAGCTTGGAAAAACATAAACAAGAATCTCAACCAGACAGAATGGAAGTGATGTAGATGATTCTGATTCACCTGTTGATATGGATGTTTCTTATGATTGTGAACTGAAATTGTCTACATATTTTGAACCAACTTCCTTCAAAAAAGTCACTTCTCATGATGAAAGGAAAGAAGCGATGGAGAAAGAATATGATGCCTTGATAAAGAATGGCACCTGGAAGCTGGTCAATCTTCCACTAGGAACCAAACCAATAGGCTGCAAGTGGGTCTTCAAGAACAAGAATAAAGCGGATGACTTACTTGACAAGCATAAAGGCAAGCTTGTGGCGAAAGGTTTTGCATAGAAGGAAAGGGTCGACTATGGGGAGACTTTTACCCCAAAACAAAATGGGATACCATACGGGAACTCTTTGCCTTGGTAGCTTAGAATGATTGGAAATTCCATCAAATGGATGTAAAAAATACTTTTTTGAAAGTAGATCTGAAAGAGAACATTTATGTCCCAGCTAGAACGATTTTTTGTCAAGGGTCAAGAACACAAAGTACTCAAGCTTGTAAAATCCTTGTATGGCCTCAAGCAAGCACCGCGAGCCTGGTACGAGAAGTTAACTGAGCATCTTCTGAAACTCAACTTCAAACATTATGATCTTGATGATGCAACTTTGTTTGTCAAGAAAGTTGGAAAAACAGTTGTATATCTTGTGGTGTATGTAAATGATCTTCTGATGACAGGGAACAATGAGAACTACATTGCATCCATAAAGAAGGAATTGAGGAAAGGTTTTGAAATGACAGATTTGGGCTATGTTCACTACTATCTTGGTATTGAAGTAACTCAACATCCAAAGTTTATATTCCTCTCTCAGAAGAAGTACATTAGAGATATGTTGAACATGTTTGGCATGGCTGAGTGAAATCCCTTGACTACTCCAATAGAACGGAACTTAAAGCTCACATCCACTGAAGGAAAAGAATTTGAGGATGCAACAAAGTATGGACAGCTCGTAGGAAGTCTCGACTCCCTGACTACTACCAGACCAGATATTTCATTTGTTGTTGGAATTCTCTCCAAGTTTATGCAAAAGCTTTGTGAGAGTCATTGGTCTGCTGCAAAAAGAGTTCTAAAGCACTTGAAGGGAACTCAAGACTTTAGATTTAAGTATACACAGGTGAGCGACTTCAGCTTGATTGGATACCCTGATTCAAACTTCGATGGAGATAAAGAAATTGATGTATCTGCTTCAGGTTATGTTATGAGTATTGGATTAGGAGTTGTCTCCTAGAGGTCATGCAAACAATCAGTTTCAGCAGATTCCATAACTGAGACAGAATAAGTGGCAGCAGCTGAAGTAACAAAGGAAATTGTGTGGCTCAGGAAAATTCTAGAAGATTTGCAAGATAAAAAAGTGCATTCAACTCATCTCTTGATTGACAACACTTCTACAACAAAGTTGGCCAAGAACCCAAATTTCCATGATCGAATGAAGCACATCAATACAAAATACCATCTGATTCGACATCATGTTGAGGCCAAGACAATCCACCGACGCCATTGTTCTACAAATGAACAGATCACAGACATCTTCACCAAAGTGCTTGGAAGAAAAAAGTTTGAAATATTCAGAATGATGCTTGGACTTACCAACATCCCTTCAGATTAAGGGGGGAAATGTTGACACCTAATCTTTAGGATTAGGTAAATCCATGTAAATATTGTAAATAGGAAAATAAAGAGAATTGGAAGACGAAGAGACATTGGGAGATGAAACCCAATAGTCTCCCTCTCCATGTATATATTCATGTTTCATCTTAATTCAAAACACAATTTATTTTGTGGAGTTATTCCTGGCCTAACAGTTAAGCCACTTAAGGCCTCAAAACCCCAACACAGGGGCTTGAAGGGAGGGTGAGGCCCTTGGAGGCTACGACCTGCCTCCAAGAGGCCAAAAAGGCTAACGCAGGCGATTATTCGGCTAACGTTGGCCAAGAGAAGGAAGATGTTAGCCCTCAAGGGTTTGAATCTAGGTCTGGGATGCCTAAAAAGTGAAACCCGCACTTTAAAAAAACAAAAACAACTCTATATCTGAATTTTGCTGCAAAATATTTAGTGGATAGTCCGACAAAATTTTCTAGTGACTAGATCTTACTCTCAAGGGCCTAAATCTAGCTCTGCTTCAGCTTGATCTCTTGATTCAACCTACAAAAATGAAAATAAAACACCCAAATATATACAAAATCTTTTAAAACCCCAAAATCCAAGTTAGCAAAAATAATTTACAAAAATATTTACAAAATTTACAAATATACAAGGGTTATGAAAATTTAAATTTTTGAGAAAAATATTTTTATGGTTATTTTCTTTAATAAATGGTCAAAAACGCTTTAGAAACCCCATGCATAGTATAACGTCAACGAAGATTTAATCCACCACATAAATATTTAAGATCCAACCAAAATTGATCTGTGTCCATAGTTTGTGAACTTGGAGACCAAGGACTGAAGTACCTGCAAACACTATGCATTTATTTCAAAATAAGCATGTATTAGCACAACATAGAAAAGCTCGTAGTCAATACATACCACAAATCAATGAACATGGACACCGCGAGTTACACCCCAAAGTCTTTATTATGATCAAAAAAATAGTTCTCGGCGGGACAATAGTTTACACAAATGCTTCAACAGTAATTTTTTAGCCAAAAATTAGATGGATAGAGACTCAAATGACTCTCTAATTTATAGATAAATCCTCCTAGTGAAAAATAACAGCTAGTTCCCTTGATCCTTGTCAAAATAATCTTGGTCATCGAAAAATACTTGATCATCTCTTAATCTTAACCTTTGAATTTTTATTTTTGAGGAATTTTCGAATTTATCATTTAATTCAATTTTAATTAGTTCAAAATTAATTATTTTGAGCTAATCTCCTAAAAAAATTGACTTTGACTTAACCACTAAGGCCTAAGAGTCAATTTTTTTTTAAATATTCAATATTCCTTTGGTGGAAGACATCTAAAAATTAATTTTTTTAAGACCCACGAATTTTTCACTTGGAAAATTTAATTTTCCTAAGACATTTTAATTTGACTCTAATTAGTTAAATTTATGGCTTAATATTTTAATTTATTTTGCCAGAAAATTTAATTAATTAACACATGAAAGGATTAATTATTTTTTCCACCCTCTAATATTTTAACCATGGTGTCTAAGTATGAAATACCATGTATTAAAACATTTTTTATATAAAATTTACAATTTCAACCCTGAAAGGGGGAATATCCGTTCGGCTTAGACCCTCAAAAAACATACCCAATCTGTGACATGATATGATCTAGTAGACCAAGTGATTTGTAATAAAATAATTTATTCAATTAGCTGAAATTATTCCCAAATCACTTTTACATAAGACTCACTTAAGACTTTGACGAAGAATTCCACCCTAGTTTTGGTGCGAGGTTGGACGAAAAAAAAAATTGACCATCTGCGTTTAGAAGCACAAATGAATCAGTGAGATGAAAAACCTCATAATATGAAACTCTTACCAAAATAAGAGGCTTACATAGGTTGTTACATACATTCACGGTCTTACTAGCATCATTTACATTACATAATTTGTAGAATGAGTTTAAAATGACATATGAACTGTTGATAGATTATCTGATTCTATAGAAGAAGAAAAAAATGGCGCATTTGCTTTCTTTAACTTTGACAAAAAGTATGCAACGGGACCTGAACGAATAAATAAACAAAAAATGCAATTCAAGCACTAGGATCCTAGTTCATAAAAACAATAGTGCAATAAAGCAAAGCATGGATAGGAAAGGAGGGTCAAAGCAAAGACTTATATTTTACAACATTTTGGAGGTAGACAATACTAGGAGAACCCTTGCACCATCATTGTGATCTCCTCTATGATTGAAGAGACATGATTTGAGGAATCTTCAGGGTTCCCTAACCACTTTGATTCGAGTACAAGAAATAATAAGTCATCATGTGACCATGGGTTCACAGTCCAATCTATCTCTTTGTATTTATGAGGATAAGACTTAGAGTTATGGCCCAACCAGATAAACCAAAAGATCGTTCCTGTGAAACATTTCCAGCGACCTCCCATTAAACCAATTTGGACACTCGTAGCCTGGGTTACGGTTTCTTAGACTTCAAGTTCTAGTAGTAGTCAGATTTGTGCACTTTTGAATCTAGATTATTAAATCTATGCATGAATAATAATTCCACAATCTAATGTGGGGAGGGACTCTTATAATATGTATACTTGAGCACATTTTAGTTTATATTGGGTGTTGGGTAGAATATCATTGGACCTCCTCCCTCATATCTACTGCATGTAAGTTTTGGCCACTAAATCATCCTGCCCATATGCCAAGTCTATGTGCTCACCAAATCATAATTCATGATGCCATGGTGCCACCTTAAGAAATGTTGTTAGTTGTCAATCAGCCAACCCCCTTCAACCTTGCCATGTCCCACCTTCTAAATGGTTCAAAGGGTAAAGGAAGAACCCAACTATTGAGCGATATGGTTCCTAATTTTCTTTCAACTCCAAAGGATTGAATGTAGTGGGGCCTTAGCTGGAGGCCTCCCACATGGCTGTTGGGACACCCCATGGAAAACCTAGCACCAAAGGCTCCACCTTGCAGACCAATCGGACCTTTGTTAAAAGTCTCCCATATGGTTGTGAGGAGAACTCCATGGAAACCCCAATGCCAAGGACTTAACTTCTTTGTTGTAGTGCCAATACATTTCTCAAGTAGGCTTCCCAGGAGTGATGGGGGACAATCCCAAAAACATCTCGCTCCTTTCTATAGAAAATAAAAAACTCAAGATCTTTCCAAGGCAAAAAAGTAGAACAGTTGAACAAATTTCCTCATAGATATCATGTATCTTCAGGCTAAATCCTTTCACTGTCCTTGATATGTATCATTGACTTAGCAATATTAGCAATATCACTCAATTCTTTAAAGCCTATAAAAGGATTTTCTCTACCACATGGATTCTCAACAAATTCGAATGAAAATTCATCAATACCAGTGTCTACTCAATATTGTCTCTAAATCACATGCATATCTAATTGGATAGGGATGAATTTTAATTAGTTAACTAACTTACCTAATCTGTGCTATCATATGAATAAAAATATGCTTATAATTGTCACACCACCATGCTAAAATGGAAAGCACATTGTTGGTTGCCACAAGAACTTTGGTGTAAAAAGACATGGAAGCATCATGGCAACACATGAACAAGCAAGTAATTGAAGACCAAGGACATGAAGGACATATTACTTCTCAACATCTCCTTATTTTAGAATATCTTATTGTTACATGACAGTGTGCTCCCTTTAAATAGGAAGCCTCTTCAATAAACTGGGGAGACTAGGATCCTTCCTTGAAAGTATGAGCCCTTGTCCATCTTTCAAGTGCCACTCTAATCATGGGATGGTTTTGCATCCTCCTCAATCTCGATCTTGAGGACTAGGTCATTACATTCATCAAATGTACTTTTTGACCCCAGAACAAGAGCAATAATAGCAAAGTAAATAAACATAATGAAGATATACATGATGATGAGGAAGGACTGTCTTTCTTCTTTAGATATGAGAGTGGCTTCTTCATTTTCCTGCTTCGGCTTCTTCTTGTAGCTAACTCTTCCTGCATTACTTTGCATCTTGATGATCCTCAAGATGGATCAGATCTTCATCCAAGAAGTTAGTGAAAATAGTATTCAAATACTCATGCAGGAAGAATAAACAAGAACAATGTCATAACCTAAGTCTTGAAAGTACTTATACTTAAGGAGGATTGTAGGAAGCTATCAACTCCCTCTTGATCTTGCATCCTTCTAGCCATGAGGCATCGTTTTTAGTCGTCTGCACAATAAATGCTTCTTCTTGAGTACCACTTGCATTTACATTTCTATATTCTTCCAATCTCAACTATCACTATACAAGATTATCACTGGATCTACATCATACCATCTCCTATTGAGAGACTAGCCCATCTAGGGTTACACTTAATCTATCACAAGTACTTGAATAACTCAATAGATTCTCAATTATCATAATCACAATAGGGTTCCAATACTATAGAACCTAGGAATTTACCATATCTAAGGCCATTCCTAGGGTTTCTCCCAAACCCTAACCTCTATTGCAAGAAAAAAAGGATTCCCTGGGTCTTCCTTCAAACCCTAGCATTCTTTTAGGTCTCCAACATCTTCAATCATTTCACCCTACTTGATCATGAATTTCAACATAGGTGCCTTCACATGGGTGATCTCAATGACTTTTCTTCATCCCGGCTCTGATACCATGTTAGTTTTTAGGGCTAGATTATTCTCTGTTGTAGATAACTTAATTTTTAAACTTTTTCAACATTTTTCATATCACATTCACCCCATAACATCATATCATCATTAGCAACTATGTAAAGAGAACAATAACATCAATAATGCAAGAGAACAATAAGGAACAACAAAGGAAAAGCATACACAATAGAGACACAATGATTTTGGTCAAAGACCAGGGAAAAACCCCAAAGGGGTAAAACCTATAAAGAAATTCTTCTTCTTCTATTAGATATTCATCAATTTTCAGTTGAGATTCAACGTACAATAATCATGAGACATAAGACTTTCATCAGTAATCACATTAGCCCACCTAGGGCCAATCCTGGATCACCCCATATCCTCATAAGATAGCAGCAAGAATCACTGTCATATATATCATAATCATAGGCATTACCTCACTGTCATATACATTGTCATGCCTGTCATAGAAGCATTGTCACAATTGTCATTGTCATAAGCATGGGCCACACATATTTATCATAGAAGCATTGTAATACAACTTTTGTATATATATATATATAAGTTTTCATATATATTCGAAGAATTTTTTTTATGTATGTGTGTGTCTATATATATATATATATCATATTTTTAAAAACTGGAACTAGTGACCGAACTGATCCACCTATCAAACCAAGTTTCAAACCGGAACCAGTCAAACCAAGACTAGTCAGATCTCAATGAACTGGTCTTTAAAAAAATACATGAAATAATTAGTTTTTAATGAAAAAAACAATTTTTAAGATTAAAACCATAATTCCAAACCAATAGAGATAAAATATGCAATGTTTGTTCATTTATATACCAGGTAAAGGTGAATATATCAAACTGGCACCAAGCGCAAAACATATCAGTGACAAAATACATAATCAATGAGGCTCTAAATTGCCTCTAGGGTCCAAAAAAAATGTTATAAGGTATGGGGTCACTGGCCTACTACAAGTCTACATATAAGTGATCAGCATGATCACTCCTTATCATGATCAAACTCATTTCCACTACTAGATAAGGGGTCATCAACATGAGCTACATAAATAATCTAGCTAAGTGATTGAAGACTCCTAAAACTCCTCTGCAACCTTAATGGCAGTGGTAGCAGTAGCAGCAAAAATAGATATCAAAACTACAAATCATTGATCAACATGATCACTCATGAAACTCATCATTGATTCAACACTACTAAAAATGAGATCATTAGCAAGAGATACATAAACATCATCTCGCTCAAAGTCTTCAAGCTTGGACTGCTCATCTTTATAACATGATAGAAATCGAAAAATTTTAACATGCCTAATTAGTGATTTTGGTTTGAGTGAAGGGTTAATCTCCTTAGCCTTATAATGTGGTAGAAAGAGCTTAGCATCCCTAACCAATTATTTTCCTTTGAGTGAAGGGTACATTCTTGTTAAGGCCATGGTAGAGGAGTTCAACAATAATACCACCAACATCAACAAAGTTCAAAAATCAATGCCACCAACATCAAGGTTCTTAAAGGGCTTCATACTCTTAATAAACGCCAATCTCATACCCTCGTGCATTGATAGAATCAAATGGAAACATTGCAAACCCCCAAACCATGAAATCCTGAAAACCATTAAGTCCGTTGAATTTCGAGTGAACTCTAAAATTCTAGTTTCTCCATATGAAATCCAATGAGGTTGAAACCACTCTCAATCATCCAGAGCCATTTCATGGTAATGTTAAAAATTTAATTAAAATGATAAAAATGAAAAATAAAAGAAATGTCACTTTTGCTTTAAGAATTTAGCATTACCATTGATTGCTAGGGTTGATATGTGTGAGGCAAATAAGAGGAGCATGCATTTTTTAGAGGGGTTCATTTTGAGGGAAACAACCCCAAATTCCCTCAAAACAACATCAAAACACACAAACTACATTATGTGAGGTCCGTAGTTGCCCTGGCAATAAACCGACCGGTTTGTGAAGGAATCGATCGATTTATGGGAAAATCGGTCGGTTTATGGCCGGTCATACCAAAAAACTAACGTGTCGCTCAAAAAATAGGGTTTTTCAACTAGTTTGATAACCAAGGCTAATGAACTAACCGATTTGACTGGTTTCCAATTCAGACTCACTAGTTTTGAAAACTACGATATATATATATATATATATATATATTCTATTATGTTTGGCTAAGAGCTCATCTTCCGCAGACATAAGAAAACAGATTAATGACCCAAGACCCAGAGGCATCTAACAGAAATGAAAGCTTGCCCCCCTTAAGGAGCACCAGTGGTAATTATAGGTGGTGTGGTATTTCTTCAATAATAGTGATGAATCAACCTGCATTAGCAGATAGCAGCCAGTGATGGTTGTCCCCACTGTTGGTTTGACAAATGAATAATGATAGGTTTTCTCACTGTTTAATACTATGTCGTAGGAAATGCTAGCCCTGAGCCCGTTTTTGGGCAGAAACGATACGGAAACGCGGAAACACATTTCGTATGGCCTGGAAATGCATTCAGGTCGTACTGTCATGTTTCACGTGTGGGAAACGTGGCCCAGTACAGCGTAAAACACGTTTCCAAGTCGTACAACCACGTTTTAGCGATAAAGTGACTTTTTCAGTTTTTATTTTTATTTTTCGTTTCTATTTTTTTTATTTTTGCTCTGTACCAATTCAGGAGTGATAGAGGGAGCTATTGAAGATTGGAGACAAAAATTTTTGGGTGGTGCAGCCTAATGTTCAAGCCTATGGCCTTAGTGTTGATATGCAGTTCATGGTAATGTTAAATTCTTAAAGTAAAAGTGACATTCTTCTTTATCTTTCATTTTCATCCTTTTACTTCATTTTTTTAACATTACCATGAAATGGCTCAGGATGTTTGAGAGTGGTTTCGCCCTTATTGAATTTTATATGAAAAAAATAGAATTTCAAATCTCACTCAAAATCCAGCAAACTTATCATTTTTTCAGGATTTTCGGATTGGGGGAATTGCAATATTTACATTGGAATTTGTCATGTACTAGGGTATAGAACTTCTATTTAACCAAGAGAACCAAGCCCTCTATGCAAGGGAGACTCCCAATAATCAAGAGCACGTAAGATACTACAGTATGGAACTTGTATTTAATCAAGAGCACTAAGGTCGTTCGACCATGCAGGAGGAGACTCCCAATCAAGCACGAGACAAGAAATTAAAAATTTCTCATGACTGATTTTGGATATTGCTATTTTCATTATGTGATCATTCATGAGTAAATGTGATGTAAATTTAGATACTTATAGTTTATGCATTGACATTGGACAGTTTAATCACAATGTAGTAAATTATAACATATCATGTATGCTTTATGATTGCACATATTTCTTAAATGTCCTAAGATATATATATATATATATATATATATATATATATATCGTTTCCTCGTTTCCAAAATTTGGGGGGAGGGGCAGGAGGGGTCACATTTCGTACCCGTACCCGTTTCCCCGTATCGTGCAATTTAGGTTTAATATATATATAATGTGAATCTCAACCGAACCTTGTCGAAAAATTCGAATTCAAATTTGTTAGTTTGTGTAGCTCAAACAGAGATTCTAGTCTTGAGTGGTGTCAATGAGGCTAGGAACACAAATGGATTAATTATCTCCAAACCTAGTTTATTTTATTAACAGAAATTTTCTTAATTAGATTTATTAGTCGGTTTTAATTATTTTCCTAAGTCTAATTTTAGATAACTCTGCAACCCTAACGGCACAGTGACAGCGATGAACTAAACAACAGTGACCTAAACCTCTTACGAATTCTGCAAAGCTACTTACCAGGAGGTTGTTTCCAAGGGCGGAATGGTGGAGGAAGAAGGGGGGGGAGAGATCCTCTCCTACTGAGACACGGCAACAGGAGACTCCCTCTAGAATACCAGCAATCAGAAGCAAACACAAAATACAAACAGAATGACAAGACTTGTCCTCGGGGCGCGATGACAGGCAGGCAGCAGAGGAAAATGTCTGCCATGTACTACGAAGAAACTGAGATTCATCATTCTGATGAAAAAATTGGAGCGATACAAAAGATACATAAAGTACCATGTGTTGATCTGCAAGTTCATAGGAGTATGGCCGACGGAGAAAGATCTTACCAAGTGGATACAGCAAAAATGGCAACCCAAAGGCCATATCGAGCTCAAGCTGGGAGCTAGAGGCTTCTTTACGGTAATATTCTCGAACCTACAAGATAAAGAAAAAGTATTTGAAAATGGCCCTTACTTCCATTATAATGTTGCTTTGTTTATGAGATATTGGAAAAAATGTTATGATCCAGACAAGGAAAAAATTTTGGCAGCCCCAGTATGGGTAAGATTATTCGGTCTCCCTATGGACTTCTGGGACCCAGAAATATTAGAGGGTATTTAAAATACAATAGGCAAATTTGTCATAATAGCAGAAACGACAAAAAGAGGCAAATACACATCCTATGCGAGAATATGCGTGTACATGAACATAGCTGAACCCATACCTGACTCAATGGAATTAGAATACCATGAAGAGGTTTGGCAACAAACCCTAGACTATGAACATATCCCATTTAGATGTCGAAAGTGTCATGAATATGGCCACCTATTTAAGGACTGTTCACTGAACCTAGAGAAAAGGGAGAATGTGCACAAGCAATAGAGGAAACCTCAAGAAGATAAGGAAGGGTTCCAAGAAGTGAGAAGCAAGAGGAGAAAAGCAAAGGAAACCCACAACATAGAGAAAAAAGAATACCAAACTCAACCGAGCGGAATGAATAGATTTGAAGCGTTGCAGGTAGAAGAAGAAGAAGAATATGAGACACAACTTATGGACTATCAAAAGAAAGGAAAGGAGAGCAGCTTGAGTCAAGGCAAACTAAACCCTAAGCGGAAAGCTCAAAGAGAGCTGGCAGATAAAGAAGATAAAGAGGAAAGGGAGGAGATGGAAACTACCACAATGGAAATCGACCCAAGCAAAGGAGAGGAACTTAGCATGGAAGAAGAAGTTTTGAAGAAACTGTTGAATGAATGGAGACATTTAGATGAAAGATTAATCTCGGAAGACCAAAAAAGATTATACAGAGAAACATTCCAACAGTATCAAGCTAAGCAAGGCTAGGGACAGGTAGAGATCGCAGAACAACTGGGGATGCATCAGGAGAACCCGCAAAAGTATTCAAACAAAATAAGAGGAGGAAAGAAAAGAGGTCGGAAAAACCTACAAGAATCGATACAGATTATGGGAGAAATGCTTGTGAACACAGACAGGGTGGTACCGCTCTCAGCGGTATACCAACAAATAAATAAAGTGTCCAAATGATAGTTACATCCTGGAACATAAGAGGCCTAAACAGCCAAGGTAAACAGAGATACTTAGCTAAGAGACTAAGAAAAGAGAAACCCCAATTAATGCCGCTACAAGAAACAAAGATCACAAGAGGGAAAATGGAAGAAATCTAAGTAAGATGAAACTGAGGTATGAAAGTATGTCTATAGATGCAAGAGGTAGCGCAAGCAGCATTGCAATCCTGTGGAACCCAAAAAAGGTGATAGTTGATTACTGGATAGGCAGGAAGCGAATCCTCACAGGTCGGTTCCGCCTGATAGGAAATAAAGAGTGGTTTTTAATCTCTGCAGTCTACGGACCACATATCCCAGTGGAAAAGGAAAACTTCCTCCAGAGGATAGAGAAGCTAAGACAACTACATGAGGAAAAGCTTTGGTTACTAGCAATCGATTTCAATTTGATAACGACGCTGGAGGAGAAAAAAGGGGGACTTCGAAGGGAAGAACCAGAAATGGATAAATTCAGGGATATACAAGAAGAACTACACTTGGTGGATATCCCAACAATAAATGGAAAATATACATGGAACAATAGAAGGGGAGGGAACATACAAATAGCTTCTTGTCTAGACAGATTCTTGGCTACATAAAATTTCATTAGTAAAAATGTCTACTAGGAGGCTACAATTCTACTGTGCTTACGGTCGGATCATTGGCCCATCAAATTAGAAGTGGAAATGAAACAAGGAAATAGAAACAAACCTTTTAGGTTTGAAGCCTTTTGGCTAAAGGAACCGTCCTTCTTAGAAAAATTGAAGGAGTGGTGGAACGAGAGTGAGAAAGAAGGGAGAAATTGGATGCACACCTTTCAACTCAGACTCAAAGAACTAAAAGGAAAAATAAAAAAATGGAACAAGGATGAGTTCGGCAACATACATCAGGAATAGGAATTGATCCAAGTCAAGATGAGGAAAGTACAACTGCAAATCATCAATGAGGGTAGAAGTGAGTTGCTAGTGGAGGAGGAAGGGCAATTGATAAACAAATTGGAGGAAAGGAGACAACAAGAAGAAATTTTGTGGAAACAGAAATCAAGAATCCAATGGTTAAAGGAAGGGGAAAGAAACACAAAGTTTTTTCATAAAGCTATGATACAACATAGGTAGCAGAATAAGATATTCTCCCTAGTTGATCAACAAGGCAACCGACTTACCCAAAACAAAGACATGGAGAAATTGTTAGTTCAACACTTTCAGAGGCTACTGATGGAACCTAATATAAGCAAGGAGGAGAATATAAACAAAATCACACAGCACATTCCCAATCTGGTGAGCAAGGATCAGAACATGGCCCTGCTAAGGGAAATATCTAAAGTAGAGGTAGAAGAAGTCATAAAAAGTATGGCGAAGAATAAAGCACCAGGCCTAGACGGTTATAAAGCAGAATTCTTTCAAGCGACGTGGCCATTCATGGGAGAAGACATAGTGGAAATCGTTGAGGAGTCCCGACGCACTAAAAGAATGCATCTGTCCCTAAACGCCACATTTCTGGCCCTTATCCTGAAAACGGATCATTCGGAAGAACCGCAAGGGTTCATGCCAATAGCGCTCTGTAATGTAATCTACAAAATCTTGGCTACGATTATGGTAAACCGCCTAAAACCCAGGAACAGATAGGGTTTCTTAAAGGAAGACAAATAGTAGATGGCATAGTGATGGCACAAGAGGCAATACATTCACTAAAGACAAAAAAAACCAAAGGTATGCTAGTTAAACTAGACTTATCAAAAGCCTATGATCGTCTGAACTAGAAATACCTACAAGAAATATTGAAGGCATTTGGATTTCATGCAAGATGGATAAGTTGGATAATGTTGATGATATCAACTCCACTCCTGTCAATTTTACTTAATGGATCACCTACAGAGGCGTTCAACGCAACCCCGGGGCTAAGGCAAGGTGATACGTTATCCATGTTCCTGTTCATATTGACCGCAGAAGGACTCTGAAGGTATATAAAAGAGAAAGCTCAAAGGGAACAGTACACTGGTCTTAGACTGTGGGGGAATGATCTATCATTAACACACCAACAATTCGTAGATGACATAATGATGTATGGGCAGGCATCTCTTAAGGAAGCCAGAGGGTTAATGGAGATTCTCAATGATTTCACAAGTGCTTCAGGGACGGAGATAAATAAAGAAATGTCTGATATATTTTTCTTCAACACAACAACACCATCACAAGCTTTCTTAGCAAGAATAATGGGATTTTGAATTGGTAATCTCCCATCGAAATACCTACAAATTCAGCTAAATGATCAACAAAACAGAGTGGCAAATTGGAAACCCCTGTTGGCAAAAGTCCAAGGGAGAATGCAGAATTGGACGTTCAGGACACTGAATATGTCGAGTCGGGTAATACTACTGAGATCAGTGCTACAATCTATCCCAATTTACCAATTAACCAATCAAGCGATGCCAAAAACAGTTTGCCAAAAAATGATAGACATCTTCAAAAAGTTCTTGTGGCAAGGGCCAAGAACGGAACAAAAAAAAAAGGGCTCTACTATCATGGAACTGGCTCAGCGAACCCCTAAAAGATGGGGTTTGGGACTCAGAGACCCATACATTATCAATCAAGTCATGGAGGCAAAGCTCTGGTGGAGATAGATCCAGGGAGGAGAAAATCTATGGAAGCAATTATGGGAGAGGAAGTATGGCATGTCGAGCTCAACCAAAGGAAAGCTGAGACTCCAGGACAACAAGAAAGTATCAGCCATCTGGAACCTAGCTTCAGACAATAGGAATTTGATCAGAACCCATAGCTTCTGGGAAATAAGGGGAGGACACAAAGCCAAATTTTGGGAAGAAGTGTGGCAACATAGAGAAAAACTAAACAACAAACCTGAGCTAGAAACAGTATGCCAATATACAAATATCCATGAAGAACAAACCATAAAAAACTTCTGGAGCATGGAACCCGGAGAGTACTGGAGAAAGTGGAAACAAAAACAGGATTGGCCAGATGCCCCTGAAACACCCCAATGGAAGGAATATGAGAAAGAGATGGCAACCCGGAAAATTGCAAAAGCGGAGGGGTCGGACATTCTCAGATGGGGATATAGGATTAAAGGGATGTTTACAATTAAAGAGGGATATCATCTACAAGCAGCGCACCACATACAACAGGGGACACAGCGATGGGATAGAATATGGCAAGAAAAGACATGGCCGAAAATCGTCTTCTTCATGTGGATCCTCTGACATGGGCGAGCACTTACTTGGGACCAACTGCAGAATAAAGACTTGCTGGGACCTTCGATATGTAGCCTATGTAAGGAACAAGCCGAAACAATGGAACATATGACTAATGCCTGCAGATACAGTGAAAAATTGTGGAAAAACCATAATCAAATCTTCGGAGTAAGTGACAGGAACCCAAATAGCATGAAAGTAACAATGGATAATTGGCGGAAAAAGCCTTACCAAAACCCAATCTTGAATAGAGCCTAGAGACTTTCTTTGGGTTTCTTCCTATGGGCAATATGGAAGGAAAGAAATAATCTGATCTTCAAAGAATAAAAAAGAACAGAAGAAGAAAGATGGAAAAGGATACTGCAGAACATTAGAGAAATGATACTGGCAGAGAAATGGTATGAAGAGGAGTGGAAAACAACTCCCTAGGAAGAAAGAATAATAATAGGTCTAAATTTGAAGCCCTGTATGCTAAACGCCTCCTTGTGGAAGCACCATACCACCAAAAGAGCGTCTGAGAACTACTTCACACGGCCTCAGAAAGAATTTATCAAACTTAACTTTGATGGAGCTGCAAAAGGGAACCCTGGGGCGGTGGGGACAAGAGGAGTATTCAGAGACGATGAAGGCAAAACGATCTGAATATTCGCTATGGACTACGGCACTGCAAGCAACAATGAAGCAGAGCTTCATGCTTTGAAAAGAGGACTGGAAATAGCGGTAAGGGAGAGGTTCCAGAGACTGCAGGTGGAGGGAGATTCGAAAATGGCAATAGAGATGGTGAAAAAGCTACAACAAGGGACTCAATGGGAAAAAATCAGCCAAAGTTGGAGGATGGCAAGGCTAGTCCAAGAGATTAGCAAGCTAACTCGACAGATTGGGTACATCATACCAACACATGTCCGCAAGATGGGCAATGTGGCAGCTGACAATCTCGCTAACTGGGGATGCGGCCAGGTAGGTAGAAACCTAGACATAAGAGGAGATGAGTTATTACAAATGCTGGGGATGCAAAAACTAGGGGAAATCCTAGAAAAAGATAAGGAGAAAGAGGAAAACCCCCCGATCAGGGTGTATCAGTGAAGGCGAGGTGGGCCAGAAGGGATGGGAGGTGGAGGTGACAGGGACCACCCACTTGGGCCTAAGGATAGAGAGGACATCGAGAAGTGGGAGACAACGACAGCAAGGAGGACAGCAAGAAGGACAGGGCAAGGAGGAGGAAGGTTCAAAATGAGGACATATGTAGGTGAGAAGGGTAGGGAGAGAGGAAGGCTTAGGGGCAAGCGAGAGGGCGGGCAGAACTGAGATAGCAAGTGGCAGGAGTATAGAGAGGTACCCACAGCAGGAGCAGCCGGAGGCATGAGGGAGTTAATGAAGGACAGAGATGGAAGCGTCAGAGGTTCATCATTCCGAGGAGAAGGAATGAAAGAATGGGCGACGGGAGAATTAGGAAGACATGTGGGAGGTGGGACGGAAGATAGCAGTGACAGTAGGAAAAAACAAAAAGAGACGAAGGCAATAGAGAAAGAGGAAAATTGCATGCAGAGAACGAAGGCGAGGGAACGAGAAGAGAAAGGTGGTGGACGCATGAAGCGGACGCAGGCCGGTGGATGCAGATGGCTCAACACAAACCGATGGTATGTAATCCTCAATGCCCCAAACATTAGAATTATAATAATGTTTAATTCAGAAGCATTGGGGAAGGGGGTTCGGGAAAACCAGGACTCGGAACGAGTTGAGACCAGAGGTTCTTGGAACTCTAACCTGGTCTGGAATGATACTGAAGTGGAGAGAAACAGTAAAGTTAAAAGGTCGACTTGGGAAGAGGAACAGAGAGGGAATGAGGGCGGTCGGGGAGGTAATGAGACTCCCATTAAGGGAGAGCCCAAAAAGATAATAGCCCCAGCCAGGTGGTACCTGAGGCACAGAAGAGATAAAACAAGTAGACGAGACAGAGGTGAGGGTTTCCCGAAGGCCTATGAAGCAAGGCTATGGATAGCCTGGCTTGCTGTGAAACCAAACCGGATTGTCCAAAATAAGACCCAGGGGCTTTCCAGGGTCGCAATTCGAGTGGAGATACCCGAGGGGAGAAAGGCTGGGAAGGAAAACCCTTTTGAAACTCAGAACAGGGATAAGGTTACCCATTGTAGAGACTCCTGTAGGACTCTAAAGGTTGACCAACAAGTTGCGGGTAGCCAGGGAGAGATGAATCAGAGAGGAGAAAATTTGAGAGGCCGAGGAATGTTAACCCAAGAGCAGTCAGGGGGAATCGGAGGGAAAAGGGGGGTAAACCCAAGCTGCTAGGACTTGGGTGAGAAGACAAACCCAAAGAAAATAAAAATATGACAATTTGGGGAGTATTCACACAGATTACTGATAATTGTTATGTTACTGTTATAGGTTTAATAATAATCTAAGTGCAGCACAGTTTGGAGACCCGGATCACGCAGCGCACTGTAGCGAGCATTCCTACAGAGGAGAAAGAAACGGGCGAAGAAAATTGCAGTCGGGACAAAGAAAATATGGCTAGAGATGGAAAAGAGGTGGCTAAATGAGGCAGCAGAGGAACAGGTAAGGTAGGGAAACAGACCACTAGGGGGGATGCAACCTCTAGCAGAGGCCAAGGAAAGCGAGGCAGGAAGACTAGAAAGGAGCACATGCAAACTCTTATCAGTGCGTACATGGCTGGCAATACACCAGAGGTAAGAGCACAAATAGCTGGATGGGAGAGGGAACTCAATGACAGCATCACCAACTAGGATATTGAGACAGAAGAGTGGGAAGCCATGATGCGAGATCTGGGGAACACCCGCGACCACCATACTCTATTCCGACAAACAATCCAGCAACACTAGGTTATGAAGAACATATTGGCCTAAGCCATGACTCTCAACAAGGAACAGGAACTAAACAAGGGACATGAGGGACAAGAGGAAACCAAAACGAAGGAGCCCAGTAGGGCAGATCTCCATAGGGAGATAGCAGCTGTTCAGATTCAAGTCTACTGAAACAACCTAGCTCTGAGCAGGATAGAGCAAAGTCTGCAAGATATGAGGAGAAGCGAGATGCCGGGGTCCAGCACTAAAGCCCTAGCCCCGGTGGAGTCGGATGAAGAGTAAAACAGGGTGCAAGACAAAATTTTGTTTTTTATGACGAATAGCCTTTACTTTCCTAAGTTGATGTTTATTGTAGTAGAATAGCAAATGTTGCATGGAAGGTAGAAAAAGACACATTTAAATTTTGGACATTTTTTAATGCTGACAGGTGGCCAACCTGGTTTCCTACGGGCAGGTTGAGGCCACCTGATAGTATTGGAAAAACTTGATTATGGTTGGATAATATGAATAGAGAAAGTACTACTAAGCTTAAAAAAAAAAAAAAAATCCTGAGTCTAACTTATGGAAATGGGTTAATTAATCATTGTTAATTGAGACAAATCAATTTCTCTCTAATGACTTCTAGAAAAGTGACTTGATGGGATCAAGATGGTCATAGCCATCAACTGTAATTAGAGCGTGGTCATTGATTGCTCAACGAGAGATTATAAGAAGAAATCGATGAGGCTCTTGGAGACACAATTCGTGCGAGCAAGGGATGCGCAGTGATAGTGTGGGAGACACCAAGAGTAGGGTTTCAACAAGAGAAACTAGGAAAAGATTTGCCAGAGGAAATTCTTCACAGTGATTCCAATTTTCTGAGAGACAAAAGGAGGTCGAAATTACCGGTGCGTGTTGCCAATCTACCAGTGCAAATTGCCAGAGGATCAATTTGTGTTGTCAGTTGCCAGAGCAATTTATTGGAAGTATGGCGAATAGGCTGAGGGAATTGTTGGAGGCAGATAAACTTGCATGATCGAATTTTTGGAGGTAGAGCGAATTACCAGAAAGGTTAGTGCACACTTCTAGTGGGCAATGTGAATTCACATAGGCAATGCAAGTTGCTCAATAGAGGCCGATTTGATTTGCAAAGGTTCGATTTGGTCAACTATATTGAAAAGGAAAATTACCAGAGCTTTGCCAATGTTAGGCAAGCAATTTATGTACATTTTCAATTCTTTGAAGAATTAATAATATAAACCCTCGTCTGTAAAATTGGTTTCCCCCCTCTGGGGTTTCTCCAGAGACAATTTGTGCAACAATATTGGTGTCCATTTTATGTGTGATGTTTTCTCAGTTCCTGTGATTTAATATTTGGTGAAATTTGCAATTGTGTTTTTATTTGGTATTTGAAATAAATTAATTTGCTGGGACAAATAATCTGAAAAAGATAGGCAAATAATTACCAGATTAACTGCAATAAAATTCTCATTGAATCAAAACATAATCATTGTCGAACTCAAACTCGAACCCGAACCATGTGACATACGCTAAAGTATCATAACATTTGCTTTCGAAGGCTGGGATGACGCACGCACAAACCAACATATATGGAAAGGACCCGGAAGAAAAAACAAACAAAGAATTCAATTCAAGTACTAGGATCCTAGTTCATAAAAACAATAGTGCAATAAAGCAAGGCATGGATGGGAAAGGAGGGTCAAAGCAAAGACTTATATTTTACAATTTTTTGGAGGTAGACAATACTAGGAGAACCCTTGCACCATCATTGTGATCTCCTATATGCTTGAAGAGACATGATTTGAGGAATCTTCAGGTTTCCCTAACCACTCCGATTCCAGTACAAGAAATAATGAGTCATCATGAGACTTTCAGCCATGGGTTCACAGTCTAATCTATTTCTTTGGATTTATGGGGATAAGTCGTACAGTTATGGCCTAATCAGAGAAACCAAAAAATCCTTCCGGTGAAACATTTCCAACGAGCTCTCATTCAACCAATTTGGACAACCGTACCCTGAGTTATGGTTTGTTAAACTTCAAGTTCTAGTAGTCGTTGGATCTGCGCACTCTTGAATCTAGATTATTAGCTCTATGCATGAATAATAATTCCACAATCTAATGTGGGAAGGGACTCGTATAATATATTTACTTGAGCACATTTTAGTTTATATTGGATGTTGGGTAGAATATCATTGGACTTCCTCCCTCGTATATACCACATGTAAGTTTTGGCCACCAAATCATCTTGCCCATATGCCAAGTCAACGTGCTCACCAAATCATAATCCAGGATGCCATGGTGCCACCTTAAGAAATGTTGTTAGTTGTCAATCAGCCAGCCCCCTTCAACCTTGGCATGTCCACCTTCTAAATGGTTCACAAGGTAAAGTAAGAACCCAGCAATTGAGCGAGACGGTTCCCAATTTTCTCTCAGCTCCAAAGGATTGAATGTAGTGGGGCCTTAGCTGGAGGCCTCCCACATGGCTGCTGGGACAACTCCATGGAAACCCTGGCACCAAAGGCTCCACACTGCAGACCAACAGAGCCTTGGTCAAAACTCTCCCATATGGTTGTGAGGACAACTCCATGGAAACCCCAATGCCAAGGACTTAACTTCTTTGTTGCAGCGGCAGTACATTTCTCAAGTAGGCTGCCCAAGAGTGAAGGGTGACAATCCCAAAAATATCCAGCTGCTTTCTACAGAAAATAACAAGCTCAAGATCTTTCCAAGGCAGAACAGTTGAACAAATTTCCTCATAGACATCATGTATCTTCAGGCTAAATCCTTTCACTGGCCTTGTTACGTATTACTGACTTAGCAATATTAGCAATATCGCTCAATTCTTTAAAGCCTATAAAAGGATTTTCTCTGCCACATGGATTCTCAACAAATTCGAATGAAAATTCATCAATACCAGTGTCTAATCAATATTGTCTCTAAAGCCTATGCATATCTAATTGGATAGGGATGAACTTCAATTGGTTAACTAACTTACCTAATCTGTGCTATCATATGAATAAAAATATGCTTACAATTGTCACACCACCATGCTAAAATGGAAAGCACGTCATTGATTGTCACAAGAACTTTGGTGTAAAATGGCATGGAAGCATCATGGCAACACATGAACAAGCAAATAATTGAACACTAAGCCCTATTAACCAAAGGCACTGCTCTTTGATGCTGTATTGATATACAAATAACCAGGGAGCTCCATAAGGTATCCACAGAAAGACCACTCTCCGCCTTCTACGAACCTTCTTTCAACTTGGAAGACACAGTCAACCCTACTATGACCGACGTCATCATAAAGTAGGAAAGGCATCTCAATATACATGAACGTAGAAACTTTTGCTTTGAACTTTATAATAAATAATGAGATATATATACTAATCATCTTATTCGATGTCTTAAACCTCACTGATATATCTAAGCATCATTGTATCTCGTCAATTTTGCCACATTAATTCTTCAGATCAAGCCTAGAAAAGCACACTAGATTTCCAAATGCACCATGTCCTCAAAATTGAAAATGGAACTTAGTTGGTCCTTCCTACTGGTGCAAAGTTGACAACATCCTAAAGCCTATTTAAAGTTATAACTAGCCTGTGGTTACAGCTTGCTAGCTTGGCATCGCAACTTATCCCAACAACAATACCCATCATTTTTGAGACAATGGTAATAATGGGCATCCTTCATAATTACCTTTTGTGCTTCAATCTCAGAAATCGACTTAGTTGCATTTGATCACTTACTGGGGACATGCTTAACAACCATATATTTTTTCTCGAATGTTCTGCCTCGTCATTATACGGCTTCAATCTCAGAAATGGACTTGATTGCATTTGAATATCTCTTACTGGGGACATTCTTAACAACCATTTATTTTTCCTCGAATGTTATGCCCCGTCATTATACGTGAAAAATAATTGTGGCCCCCCTCGCACCCACAAAGTATAAGCACAAGCCGCCTTGAGTTATGATAATGTTATGCATGTAACTTGAGGGGAATGGAACCTTGGTTAGCAGCTTGAAACGTCACCACCCTCACCATTGAAATACAAACCCATTGGCAAACAACCAAATTACCATCTCTGGTTTCTCGCTGTAGTGAGAATTTGGGAAACGACTCTGCCTTTAACCTCCTACGAATCTTTAAGTGGATATGTTGTATTGGGAACCTATCCTAAGAGTCAATACCTTTGTTTCCCGAAGACTAAGTTTACAACATTGTAGATATTTTCTTCACTTGTGGGGGTTGACAATCACCTACAAAGAAAGTGTGCACCTCTTTATGGACCTCAATCCAACTGCATCCAGGTGTCTTTCGTAATCCTCTGTCTTTCATCATTTTCCGTATTTTCTCAATGTCAACCCACCTACCAGCTGCAGCATACATATTTGAGAGAACCACGTAAGGTGCATCATTTTCAGAATCTAGCTCAAAAATGCGTTCTGCAACAGACTCTCCTAGCCCTATATTAGCGTGTATTCTACAGGCAACAAGAAAACGACTCCACACAGAAGCATCAGGTTTTACTGGCATTTTGTCGATGAAACCTTGCACTTCATCTAGATGCCCAGCACGGCCAAGAAGGTCCACCATGCAGCTATAGTGTTCCATTGCAGGTGTGATTTTATAATATTTACCCATGCAATTGAAGAACCAGTAGCCCTCGTCCACTACACCTGCATGGCAGCATGCAGTCAGAACACCGAGTAAGGTGATATGGTCTGGCTTCACATCACAGTGTTTCATTTGTTCAAATAGTTCAAGGGTTTCCAATCCATGCCCATGCATGGCATATCCTGCAATCATTGTATTCCAGGAGACAATGTCTCGATATTGCATTTTGTCAAATAATTCCCGTGCCTTTTGGATGTTCCCACATTTTGCATACATGTCTATTAGGGCATTCACCAAAATGACATCAGGATGAGATCCACTCTCGATTATATTTTCATGTATCTCCATACCCTTTTCAAGAGATGCCAAGTTGGCACACGTCGCAATAACACTGGTAAAGGTTTTCAAATTTGGCTTCATGCCTTCCAGTTGCATTTGTTGGAAAAGTTTTAGGGCTTTCTCTCCCATCCCATTCTGTGCATACCCAGAAATCATAGCAGTCCAGGAAACAGCATCCCGTGGATGCATTTCATCAAACAACACCCATGCCTTGTCTATGCTCCCACATTTTGCATACATGTCTATCAGAGCATTCGTTGAAGTGGTATCAGACTTAAATCCACTTCTGATTATTCTTCCATGGATCTCCATCCCCTGTTCCAGGGCTGCCAATTTCGAACATACTGGGAGAAAACTAGCCAAGGACTTTGAGTTTGGTATCATACCTGCCAATAGCATTTGTTGGAAAAGCTTCAGGGCATCTTCTCCCAGCCCATTTTGTGCATACCCTGCAATCATCGCAGTCCAGCAGACAATATCACGTTCGTGCATGTTGTCAAACAATTCGCGTGCCTCCTCTATCCTCCCACATTTTGCGTACATGTCTATAAGCACACTGACCACAGTTACATCAGCCTGAATACCATTACTTATTAGTTTTCCATGAATCTGCATACCCTGTCTCAGATATGAAAACTCCGCGCATGCTGAAAGTATACTGCTGAAGGCATTATGGTTTGACTCCACACCTGCAACTTGCATTTGCCTGAAAAGTTTGAGAGCTTCCTCTCCAAAACCATTATGTTTATATCCTGTGATCATCGCTGTCCAGGAGACAATATCTTGTCGCTGCATTTTGCTAAACAATTCACATGCCTGCTCCATGTTCCCGCATTTCGCATACATGTCTATCAAGGCATTCACCACAACAACATCAGACTCAAATCCCCTTCTGATTATCTTTCCGTGGATTTTTATACCCTTTTCCAGAGCTTCCAAATCAGCACATGCTGCAAGAACGCTGGCAAAAGCCTTGGCATCTGGCCGGAGGCCTGCTAATTCCATTTGCCAGAAAAACTCCACGGCTTTATAACCCAAACCTCCCTGTGCAAATGCAGCAATCATTACTGTCCAACAAAATAGATCTCTCTCTCTCATTCTGTCAAATAGCTCCAGGGCTTCATCAAGATACCCTACTTGCGCATATCCTGCAATCATAGTTGTCCATGATACCATATCCCGTTCAGACATTTTTTCAAACACTTGGCGTGCAATCTCTATACACCCACATTTCCCATACATGTCCACAAGAGCATTCTCCACAACAACATCAGAAACAAAACCCCTCCTTATTACATCTCCATGGATCTCCACACCATATTCTAAAGCCTCCAAATTGGCACACGCTCGCAGAACACTGGCGAACGTGAACTGGTTTGGCTGCACGCCTCTTTGCCACATTCGGCCAAAAATTTCCAAAGCTCCCACGGGGAAACCATGCCTTGAATAAGCTGCAATCATCATAGTCCATGAACAGATGTTTCGTTCAGACATTTCGTCAAACACTTTGCGAGCATCTAACAAACATCCACACTTGGCATACATATTGATAATCGTGTTACCCAATAGTCTATCCGCCATTAATCCCCTCTCGTTTATCTGGGCATGGACAAGTTTTCCCTCTGTTAAGGTTTTCTTCTCAATACAGGCTTGCAGTATCTTATAAACATACGTATGAGAGTCTAAACACTTGCCTGTAAAATCCGAGATACCATGGCAGGTAGTCTTGGCACTGTCTTGTGTTTTAAGAAAATTTGTTGAAGCCATTGCACTGTCTTGTGTTTTAAGAGAATTTGTTGAAGCCATTGTTCTGCGAGAAAGCTGAAGCACTGGCCACATAAATGTTCGCATCGTTTTGTTTCTGGGGTTGTTAAGGTCGCACCATTTTGACTGCTGCGGATGTTTTGCCCGCTGGTTTTCATGGAATTTGGTGAAGCCGATGCAAAAAATGGAATTAACGCTGAATAGGCATCAACGGCAATGACACAACCATTAAGATCTATGCAGCACACTGGTAATTGCAGGGACTGTCTTTTAGAGCCTACACACAGTTTTGCTTAGAGGATACTTCAATCAAATGGTTGACTTTGATTATGATTATTCTATTTTCACAATATTTGGAATCTCTAATCATATCTCTGGCATATAAAACTAATGATGTGGTTGACGAACTTTTACATATTTTTTTAATAGGGATTTTGAGTTGATTCATTGAAATTGAAATTCGTTTTTGTAGAGTAAAAAGAGATTTGATCGGAAGATAAATTTAAACTAGTTTAATTATTAATTATTATTATTATTATTTTAAATGTAATTTTAGAGATTATAAATGTTTTTTTTACTTGATATATGAAGTCTATTTTGTTAGTTGGGATTTAGTTTTTGTTAATTTTTAAATATTCTACTTAATAATGAGTTTTTCTTACCATTTAATCTATTGATTTCTTTGTGTTTTGTTTTTTTTGTAAATCAGTACAAAAATATTTCTACTAATATAAAAAAGTTTTACATTGATAGCATATGATAGAACCAGCTTGAAAATGGCCGTAGACAAAACAAGCCTAAGGATGACCATGAAACAAAATAGAGAACACATATAGAATACGAAAAAACAGAACCATTGGAATCGTGCAACTTGGGGTTGATCACCAGTGTGTCCTTTATTTCATTTCTTCTTTATTACTTTGGTCCAACCTTCTCGAGGTGTGGCTACCAAAGCTATCTTAAGATTGTTCTGACAATCTAAGGAAGCATCATTGTTAGAGTCTGAGGAGGTTGATTCATGGGCGCACTTCATGGCACTCGTTAGAGCATTATTATTGAGTTCTTCTCTTTTGGCTGACAAAACTTAGATCTTCTGACCTCCTTCACAAGGCTTTTGAATATTTGAATTCTGGGTCTCGTCTCATGGGAGCATGTTGTTATCAAAGTCGTCATCTTCTTGATCCGAGAAAGAGGAATCCTCCTCTTCTCAAGGAGGCGAGTTGCATGGCTTCCATGCTTTAGATCTGGGCTTCCATTTCACTGGTTTTTTTAGAACAAGAGTTCTAAAGATGACCTATTTGATGGCAAAGTCGACACTGAAAAGCAATGTTCTCGTAGTCCAGTTGTTGGGTCTAGTGAAAATCACCTATTTTTAAGTTAATTTTGTCAGGCAAGCCTTTGTTGATGTCAAGTTCTACGCAAATCCTGCCATAGGTGAAGACTCCACACTAGCCTCACAAAATTGATTTATTTGTGTTATTTTCAAATACAAAATTTAATTAACACTTATTTGATAAATAAATTTAAATTTAAAGTGAAATCAATCATATTATTTTGTGAGAAAATGGAAGGCCTACTAGTTTGATTCATCGTTGAATCTTCTATTATGTTTGAGTAACCCTCCTTTTAAACATGTTGCAGCCGGAAGCAATAACTATAAAAAAGATTGAAAACAACCCATATTTAGCTAAAATACATTGAAAACCCTTGCAATTTCCTACAACATCACTATGAAACAACTTATAAATAGAAAAATGGTTAAAGTAAGACGACAAAGAAAATCTTCCACTTCAGTGGTTACCTTCGTAAGAATCCAAAATCATTGATTAGAAACCAATGAAAATTTGTCGGGCAAATAGACAGAGTAAACATGAAGAAACTAATATTATTGGGTAAAATTGGAAAATTGTAAATTTTAAAAACCAGTATGCACTGGTTTATATATGCTACATTAGAGAATAATATTGTGGGAAAAACCAATAATACCATGGGAAAAACCATGGGTTAAGAATACAATGGAAAGCCATGGACATTTCTACCATATTCGGCTATAGAGCACCACCCAGGGCAAGAAACTTTTAAACTTTAGAGTATTTTAAATGTTTATCTAACTTTATAATATTTTTAAAATAATCATGTTTCAATTCTTAGTAAAGTCTAATTTAGATAATACTATGGGAAAAACCATAGGTTAAGAATACCATGGGAAAACCATGGATTGGCAAAATTATAAATTTAAGGTTGGCAAAATTATTAATTTATTTTTTATTTTATTTTATTTTTAGTTTTATTTTAATTTTTATGTAATTTGACCAAATCAAAATGTTAAACAATAGAGGACCTAACTTTATAATATGTTTAAGATAATCATGTTTCAAATTCTTAATAAAAACTTGGTTTAGAGAATGCTATGGGAAAAACCATGGGTTGAGAATACCAAGGAAAACCATAGTATTATTAATTTCATTTTTATATTTTATTTATTTATTTAATTGTATTTTACATTTATTTTTATTGTTATCTAATTTGACTGAGAGAAAATGTTTACATCACATAACATAACATAACAACATTTCTTCCATATTGGGTTGGAGAGCGCCTTTTGGCGCAATTATGAAATAAGTTTGGTTGATAATGTTGATAAGGTTTTGGTTCATTGATAAAATTATCCAACCACAAGTCATCCACTATATTTAGTTATATTTCCATTATAATATATTTTATCTAAAAATATATATATTCTATCTAAAAAAATTAAAATTTGAGGCTTATTGATATTTTTTGTGTAAGCTTGGTAGATCCCTTTTCTATTAATATTTCATGAAAATAAGTATGATTTCTACAAAATTGCAGGTGGCCTCAACCTGCCCGCAAGAAACCAGGTCTGTTGGCCACCTGTCTGCATTGAATGCTGTCCAAAATTTAAAAAGAGTTTTTCTTACCATCCATGCTACATTGGCAACTTTATCAACTATATAATTCTTGCTAAAAAAGTAAATGCTAGCCGTCATATAGACAAAATTATATTGACTGGTCTGCTTCATTCATCTGAAGAATCCACCGGGGCTGGGGCTTTCACGCTTGAACCCGGAACTTCACTTCTCATCATATTCTGAAGACTCTGTTCAATCCTGTTCATAGTGAGGTTGTTGTTATACAACTTCATTTGGACAGATTGTATCTCCCTTTGCAGGCCCTTCTATCCTCCTTCGAGTCTTCTCTGTCCTTATAGGTTGTCATAGAGCAGGCTAGGATGTTTTTCATGACCCAATACTGTTGGATAGTTTGGCGAAATAGTGTTTGGCGTCCTCTGGTATTCCCTGGGTCTTTGATGATTGTTTCCCATTCCTCTACATCAATCTCTTGATTTTCAATGTTTGTGTTTAATTCTCTTTCTCATTCGAAGATTACGACTTTCACCTCAGTTGGGGTTCCTACGTGATCTGTAAATGGTGCACTTAGGCTTCTTGTCTAATTTTCAAGAACCTCTCCCACTTCCAAAGCTTCAAATATTGTCAAGTCGTTATGATTAACCAATGTGGAATTAAATATGTGCTTGAAATAAGGTATATGCTTATGTTTATTGTTGATTGTTTATGTGTTTTTAAGTCTATTTGCTTGAACTGATATAACATCAACTACAACAGTAGATATAATGCAGCAATAAAACAACAAACATAAGACAACAATTTAATTAAGAGTTCACCCAAAGCTTTTGGGCTACGCCTCCATGAGCTCTAGTCAACTCAACTAGGCTCTCTGGGATTATGGTAAAGTCCTTTTACAAGCTCTTGGCTCAACTCCACTGTTTTACACAGAAATAATGGGTTTAGACACCATTTTATCCTTGGCTCTTGAAGCTCTCAGTTCTTCTAGCTCTCGGCTCTCGCTCTAGCTCTCGGCTCCGGCTCTTGGCTCTTGGTTCTTCTGCTCTCTTTGCCTCTGCTTCCTACTTTGGCTTAGCTTTCTGCAACTTACGGCTCTCTGGCTTTTCACTTGACCTCCAAGTGACTCCCTCGGCTGCTCTGCGCAGTAGCTTTTTGCTCCCTCTGCTCTCTTTGCCTCTGCTTCCTGCTTTGGCTTAGCTTTTTGCGCTCCTGTCTCAGCACTACTTCTTTTTCTTTTTTTGGTCTTTGTCATTCTGTGGCTTCGTTGTCGGTTCGTTTTCCTCTTCTGGGTTCTCTAGCTCCTAGCCTTTGTCTGCTCAAATCCCCCTTTGAGCATTAGCAATCATTGCTAAACGCCTTCAGGGATGGTGGCCACCTGTTCTGTAATGGAAGGAACATCGGCGCCTTTGAAATCCTCATAATATTCATTCTCTGTTTACACAGAAAAATACACTAAAACACGAGAAAATCTGCCAATCTGTCGTTTATCAGACCTGAAATATCATTAAATCTGCCCTATATTCCATCAGGTCCACCTTTAAATCGCTATCGCAAGTCGCATAGGCGCGGGTTCCTTTGTATTTGGGTTTATTACGAAAAATCCCAAATACAAAGAAAATCCTGACAATTTTCCCCATATCAGACTTCAAATGTTATAGTATCCACCCTAATATCGTATCGAGTCTGCCTTTGGCCTCTATCGCGCTCTCCACCGTCGATCTACAAGACCTCTTATCCAACGATCATCATGCATTTTCGAGCGGCTTAGGAGTACGGAGGTTACCCGCCCGAAAAGGCGGTTTTCCTCTCTCCTCCACTAGCCATGTGTCGACTAGTGTGTGGGATTGGGCGGAGCCAGCCCAATACCATTTACCACTTGAGGGCCGCCCGAAACCCGCCTTTACGGAACTCAATTTCTATGCAATTGGGCTTAGAATTCCCCTTCGGGTCCGTTTTATCGCCTTCGGGCGTTTTCCTTTGTATTTCGAGTTTTACACTGAAAAGCATTAATACATAGAAAATCTGAATTTCCAGATTTCAAAATTTATGAATTTTGCTTATGAAATCTGTCGGGTTTGACAATCACCGATCGCCGATTAAATCCTGGCCGTCCATTTCTTTCGCGATCCGATGGCTGAGATTGCTCATCGCGATCACTATCGCATATGGCGTCGCATATGGCCTAGGGGCATATGGCCTAGGGGTTTTGTGCATTGCCGATGCCAATTCGCCGATCCGATCATCGGCGATCGGTGTATCGCATGATCGCAATCACCAGATCTAGGGTCCCAATATCACATATGTGTCTGCCTCCGATCTGATACATCGGATTGGTGGATCGAGGTTTCTTCCGCCTTCGCTTAAGTCCGATCTTTTGCCTTTTTCCGATGCGATTTCCCTTTGTAAGGGTTTTTTTTCCATTTTTAGGGTTTTTGCCTCTTTTTCCAAAGAAACAAGGCATCTTCTTTCTGTGATAACTTCTGCATCCTAAGTCCATTTTAGCCCATTCAAGTTGCAGTAGATTCAGAAGGAAAAGATCTCTACAATGGGGCTATTTCCAGGAACTTCCTTGGACTTTCATTTTCCTCTATGAGGAACACTTAGACTTAGGAGTCTATCCAAAATCCATTTTGGATTACGCCTTCCCACTAAAGAACTTTTGGTCTCCAAAAGACTGATATACTAATCTCAACAGTAAATGAGAGTAACAAAACCCTCTTCTTTCAGCCTCCACACACTTGCCTTGCATAGTGCCTCTGAACCAAAGTCTTTGACCACTTTCCTTTCTGGATGTGCTGGTTCTCTTGGGAAGAACTGTCTTCCTTCTTGCCTTCATGCAGAACTTCTGTTGAAATGGTCATAGAAGGTAGTTTGAACTTGTCTGCCTTGATCATTGATCCAAAGTGGCTCAAACAAATGTGAAGTACATCTGCTCCACAAAAATTTCATTTGTACCTGTTTGGCAAGTTGTCAACAACAATTGTTAACATTAACATAAATACAGACAACAACTAGATGGCTTAAACTCTTGCTTCAACAAAAGAAACAAATTTCACATCTTGTGAACACCTCCACGTCTCATCTGCATACAAATGATGGACTAGATAACAAGCCCACAAAACATGCCTTTAACAAATGACCTTTCAAGTCAAGCATGTAGAAAAAGACCATTAGGACTCTTTTCCAAAAGATGAAACACTTCATCATTATCTCCATTTGGGGACCAAGTTAACTTCTCCCAAGTCAACATGGCATCACATGCATGTCAAAGCAATCAACCCTACAAGTTAATTACACATACACGTTCAAAAACAAGGACATCATCAACATCCCTTTGTTTATGTACCTCAAGCTTATGCATGCATTTCATCCTTCAACTTTCACTTAAGCACACTGTACTTTTGAAGCTGAAATGAAATATAATGTAGATGCATCAATAGACATGCAATCTTAATTGGATAAGAACTCTAACCATTTCTTACCAATCCCTTTCAAAGGTACTACCTTTGTCTGCACATCAGCATCATCATGTGAATCATCCTGAGACACATCATCCATGGAATCTTCCTTTCCATTTCTGCCATCTTCTCTTTCCACTTTCTTCAACTTTTGTGGAAGCATTGCTGGATTCAAAGTCCAACATTTTGCAGCAAGATGTCCTTGCTTATGGCAGTAAGTGCACTGCATGTGCATCCTCTTGACAGCATGATTTGCCTTGTCCAATGGACCTTTGGCTTCTTGCTTTCTTTCCTTCAAAATTTTTCTGTATGTGGCCATTCTCTTCCAACATCTAGAAATATTATGGTTATCCAAACCACAAAAGGAACAAGCAATACTTTTCCCATATCTATGTGGAAATTTATCATGCTTTGCACAATCAAAAGGAAAATGATTAGAACCAGATTTATACCTACCTCTTTCACCTTTATTGCCTTCATGAGGAGGTGAATTGAATGAAGAAGTGGCTCCCTTTGGAACACCATCAATCTCTTCAAGGTTGTCCGAGTCTCCCCAATTCTCTGGTTCAAATGTGTGCCTTTGAACACCTGCATCCTGCAAATGATGTTTCAAGCTATTACATTCCTCCTAAATACAATCTTCACACTCTGCAATGCAATTCCTTCTTGGAGCTGTTTCAATGGCCTTCATGGTAGCTTTGGAACTCTTTCCATAAGACTGCCCATAGCCAAGACCCAAATACTTAGGCCTTTCCTCAACCATAATTGGCTCAACAATACCTTTTGCATGCTTGCCCAAGCCTTTTCCTTCATATCCCATCTTGGACATTAGCTTGGAACCTATGCCTTTGGTATGTTTTTCAAAAGAACCAATATAAGAATTCTTAGAAGAATTTGAAGAGAAAATGGAATGGTTTACCTCTTCTTCAAGTTGATACTTAACTAAGGCTTCTTGGGAAACAAAGAGTTGTGTCTCCAACTCATGCATCCTTTTCAGGTTCATACTTGCAATATGAAGTTGCCTCTCCATTTCCTTCAATTTTTCATAAAGCAATTGCTTCTCTTCCTTCATGGAATTCAACTGCACTCTAAGTATGTTTCTCTTCCTTCCATCCTCATACATTTCTCTCACCTTTTCCATCATGATGAACAAGTCTTGCTTCATGTCTCCATTAAAGAGTCTTGTGATGGAGGAGGAATTTGAGGATATAGTTGTAGAAGTTGTCATTATGCCAATGAACAAAAGAACTTCAAACAATATTAATAACGAGCTTATTTAGCAACCTTTTGCAGCAAACCTCTTATGCTTCAAGTATTGCCTTGAGGTCCTTTGGGATAGAAGAATGCCTTCAGCCCTTCTTCCTTCTTGTCCTTCCTAGATTGAGCTATCAATAGCTTTCCCTTCACCTCTACAAACTTAGAAAATAGTCAGTCTGTAACAAGCATACAGTGAATCAGACAATCAGTCCTTGACTGCCCAAACACCTTTCAGACAAGCAATATAAGCATTCTTAGAAGAATTTGAAGACAAACTGGACTGGTTTACCTCTTCTTCAAGTTGATACTTAACTAAGGCTTCTTGGGAAACAAAGATTTGTGTCTCCAACTCATGCATCCTTTTCAGGTTCATACTTGCAATATGAAGTTGCCTCTCCATTTCCTTCAATTTTTCAGAAAGCAATTGCTTCTCTTCCTTCATGGAATTCAACTGCGCTCTAAGTATGTTTCTCTTCCTTCCATCCTCATACATTTCTCTCACCTTTTCCATCATGATGAACAAGTCTTGCTTCATGTCTCCATTAAAGAGTCTTGTGATGGAGGAGGAATTTGAGGATATAGTTGTAGAAGTTGTCATTATGCCAATGAACAAAAGAACTTCAAACAATATTAATAACGAGCTTATTTAGCAACCTTTTGCAGCGAACCTCTTATGCTTCAAGTATTGCCTTGAGGTCCTTTGGGATAGAAGAATGCCTTCAACCCTTCTTCCTTCTTGTCCTTCCTAGACTGAGCTATCAATAGCTTTCCCTTCACCTCTACAAACTCAGAAAATAGTCAGTCTGTAACAAGCATACAGTGAATCAGACAATCAGTCCTTGACTGCCCAAACACCTTTCAGACAAGCAATCTTTGCCCTGTCAATCAAGCATTCTGATATAACCTTCTTTGAAGGTGGGTTTAACCAAACCTTAAGCTCTGATACCACCTGATCTGTAAATGGGGCACTTAGGCTTCTTGTCTAATTTTCAAGAACCTCTCCCACTTCCAAAGCTTCAAATATTCCCAAGTATTTATGATTAACCAATGCGGAATTAAATATGTGCTTGAAATAAGGTATATTCTTATGTTTATTGTTGACTATTTATGTGTTTTTAAGTCTATTTGCTTGAACTGATATAACAACAACTAAAATAGCAGATATAATATAGCAATAAAACAACACACATAAGACAACAATTTAATTAGGATTTCACCCAAAGCTCTTGGGCTATGTCTCCATGAGCTCTAGTCAACTCAACTAGGCTCTCTACGATTATGGTAAAGTCCTTTTACAAGCTCTTGGCTCAACTCCACTTTTTTACACATAAATAATGGGTTTAGACACCATTTTATCCCTGGCTCTTGAAGCTCTCGGTTCTTCTGGCTCTCAGCTCTGGATCTAGCTCTCGACTCTGGCTCTTGGCTCTTGGTTATTCTGCTCTCTTTGCCTCTGCTTCCTGCTTTGGCTTAACTTTCTACAACTTAAAGCTCTCTGGCTTTTCACTTGACCTCCAAGTGACTCCCTTGGCTGCTCTGCGCAGTAGCTTTTTGCTCCCTCTGCTCTCTTTGCCTCTGCTTCCTGCTTTGGCTTAGCTTTCTGCGCTCCTGTCTTAGCACTGCATTTTCTTTTTTCTTTTTTTGTCTTTGTCATTCTATGGCTTTTAAGCCAATCGACGTTCTCTGTTCGTTTTCCTCTTCTGGGCTCTCTGGCTCCTGGCCTTTGTCCGCTCAAATCCCCATCTGAGCGTTAGCAATCATTGTTAAATGCCTTCATGGATGGTGGCCACTTGTTCTGTAATGGAAGGACCATCGACCCCTTTGAAATCCTCAGAATAGTCATTCTCCGTTTACACAGAGAAATACACTAAACACGAGAAAATCCGCCAATTTGTCGTTTATCAGACCTAAAATATCATTAAATCTACCCTATATTCCATCGGGTCCACCTTTAAATCGTTATCGCAAGTCGCATAGGCGTGAGTTCCTTTTTATTTGGGTTTATTACAAAAAATCCCAAATACAAAGAAAATCCTGACAATTTTCCTCATCTCGGACTTCAAATGTTATAGTATCCACCCTAATATCGCATCGGGTCCACCTTTGGCTGCTATCGCGCTCTCCACTGTCGATCTATGGGACCTCTGATCCAACAGTCATCATGCATTTTCGGGCGGCTTAGGAGTATAAAGGTTACCTGCCTGAAAAGGCAGTTTTCCTCTCTTCTTCGCCAGCCACGTATCGACTAGTGTGTGGGATCGAGCGGAGCCGGCCCAATACCATTTACCGCTTGAGGCCCACCTGAAACCTGCATATACAGAACTCAATTTCTATGCAATCGGGCTTAGAATTCCCCTGTGGGTCTGTTTTATCGCCTTCGGGCGTTTCCTTTGTATTTCGGGTTTTACACCGAAAAACATTAATACACAGAAAATCCGAATTTCCGGATTTCAAAATTTATGAATTTCGCTTATGAAATCCGTTAGGTCCCGCAATCACCGATCGTCGATTGAATCTTTTCTGTCCATTTCTTTCGCGATCTGATGGCTGAGATTGCTCGTCACGATCGCTATCGCATATCGTGTCGCATACGACCCATGGGTTCTGTGCATTGTCGATGTCGATTCGCCGATCCGATCATCGGCGATCGGCGTATCGCATGATCGCAATCGCCAGATCCAGGGTCCCGATATCACATATGTGTCTTCCTCCGATCCGACACATCGGATCGAAAAATTGGGGTTTCTTCCGCCTCCACTTAAGTTCGGTCTTTTGCCTTTTTCCGATGCGATTTCCCTTTATAAGGGTTTTTTTGCCATTTTTAGGGGTTTTTGCCTCTTTTTCCAAAGAAACAGGGCATCTTCTTTCTGTGATAACTTCTGCATCCTAAGTCCATTTTAGCCCATTCAAGTTGCAGTAGATTCAGAAGGAAAAGATCTCTGCAATGGGGCTATTTCCAGGAACTTCCTTGGACTTTCATTTTCCTCTGTGAGGAACACTTAGACTTAGGAGTCTATCCAAAATCCATTTTGGATCACTACGTAGTATGCGTTGATCAAGTTCTGGATACTCTCGTTCGCTATTTTCCTGCCTCTTTTGCTTGGGCCTTTGCTTGAGGTCGGTTCCAGGCCTTTCATCTTCTTTCATGCCTTTCTTGTTCCTTTGTATCCTTTCCTTCCCCGTTGGTGACCTTCCTTCGTTGTCCAATTCTTCTTTCTGCTTTTTTCTTCCCTTTCCAAGCAGCGCACCTATACCGGGGCTGGAGCATGGTTTAATTGTTGCGTCTTCAGAGTTCTCTAAACTTTGGTTTTTAAGCTACCTATAAAAGAAACCTGAACTTTAGTTTTTAAGCTACCTATAACATAAACCAATAATACAACATTGTAAGTCATCATCAAATTAAACATAGTGTACTCATAGAGTTTTGTGCTCTGTGAGTTGGTAATGAAATCGACCTCTTTCCTTTTGTTCTTGTTTGGCGACTCGGCTTGAGATTTAGCCTTGCTCATTTTAGGATTCCCCACAAACTTCCCCCAATCCAGGTGAGTCTTCTCGGGCGCGAGCATTTCCATCCACTCTATGCCCTGAGAACTATGATAAGCCCCCTCTACACCCTTATTCCCTGCTCCCCCCACATAGTTTTGAAGGATAATAACAGCGCCCTCGTCCTGGTTGCTTCCCATGAAAATTTGAATAACCCCTCTAACCGACTCCCGCAAGACTTCCCTGCACCTCCACCCTACTATAATTGCATCCCTGCCCCCCAGTTTCCCAATATACTTTCTACCCTAGTTGTTGCCACCCTAGCAGTCAAGACATTGCTTCTCAATCGCCCACCAGACTACAATTCTTATTTCGGTCCACGAGGGAGCTATCCTTTTCCATTGGGTCCTTGCAAGGGAGCTAAGCAAAAGCTTACTCAGAGCAAATTCCCACTCCCAATTGCATCCCCAGTTACTGCACCTTTTCCCGCGAACTTTTTCCAAGTCCAAGCTCGGCTTTGGAATGAGGAAGATCCACCCTATCAATAGGTCAAGGGAGGTATCAAGGCCGGGAGAAATTTCCAGCCTTCCGCACTTATTTGAGACACCTTCCTTCTCTATCCACATTCTCAACCATATCAACTTATAGAAATTGGTCCTACAGGCATAGGGGGAAACCCTTTGGATGACCCCGATGGTTGTAAAATGACTCAACTTTCTACTCATACCCCAAAACCTATCTACCCAGAGGCCAAGATAAGGTTTCCCAAACTGCCTTCTTGCAAATGATAAGTCAAACGTTTCTCGAGTCCTCCAACCCTCGGATCTCACCACCTTCAGTCGCATGGCCTACCTTCTCTTGTTGCATGCGAATGCTTCTCAACCTACCCTGCTTTCCATTTTGATTTTCTTTCCACCTGCCCTGTGTTATCACTGAAAAGATTTCAAAGGAAAAGGGTAAGGTAAGGGAAAATTGGTCTTGGTTATTCTCATGCTCCTTTCATGCATATGAAGCACTTGGCAAACTCAGGGTCAGCATACATCAGAGTTCTTTGAAGGCTCAAGCAATGCATGTAAGGTAATCCTGAATTTTGATATAGATTACATTTTGAAAGTTTTCCTTGAAGAATGGTGTTTATTATATTCAGTTTTGAACAAGCTTCATGACATGTGGAGAAAGCCATTTCAAGAAAAAGGAAAGACTCTTATGAACTCCAAAGTTTCATGTTATGAAAACAGCAGCCAACTTCCAAGGGGATTACCAAGCAATGGAAAACTCATCTCTGAAAAGTAAAAGAGGTTTTCATTCTTAAGATACTAAAGTACAAAAACCTCTTCCACTTTCTTCAAATCCATTATTATTTGAGAGAAATGAATGATCAAACTTGCACTACGAAACTGCTGTAGGTGCAAGTTTTCCACAGGCATATTTCTCTGTTTGAAAAGGTAGTCAACTTCCAAGAGGTCTCTAAAGCAACTGAAAGCCTATTTTGGGAAATGGAAAAAGGTTTTTATTCCTAACAGACTGAACTAGAAAAACCTCCTTCAGTTTCCTCAAATCCGTTACGAGCTGAGAGAAATTAATGACCAAAGTTGCGCTACGAAACTGCTGTAGGTGCAGTTTTTCATCTTCTGTTTTACACCTCTTTTTCAAAGACAGATTATGGGCAGCTGGAGTAGTGTTTCAAAAAACCAAAAGAGGTTTTTGTTCAGCATGGATTGTTTCAAAAAAGCCTCCTTCAGTTTTTCGAAATACATTTTTTATGAGAAGTTATGAGCTCTGTCCCAAGACCTATTTTTCAGCCAGAACAGAGCAAGGGACAGCCTCCTAGTTTCTAGGAACAGCAAAGGGATGAGTCATCAAGGGCCAGATGGAAGGATATGAGCACCATCAAATTCGACTTCATGGAGTGTTAGGTGTCAAAGAATTCTTTAAATGTTTAGATAAGGTTGTTTTAGTCATAATAAGGAGTTACACTCCTAGTTGTATTAGGTCTCTAGGACTACTAGTTAGTTGTCAAATGCATTTAAAGTTTTGTTTTATGGTTAGAATAGGTGTCAAGGATGGCAAATTCGAATTCCCCTCATGATGGAGGAAGGAATCCAAGCATGTAAAGAGCTCTATATATAGGAGAAGAGCTGATGTACAAAGGGTTGGAAATTTCAAGAGAAAACAGTGCATATTATGTTATTGCAGAACACTGTATGTTTTATGTTAATGCAGAACTTTGGCTTTACTACTCAGGATTCAGAGAGGGTTTTATGTGTTTTATTTCCTCATGGATTTCTTCATTTGCTCACTTGCAGTGGTATGAACACATGTTACTTAGAATTCATTGATAATGCTCTAACTTCCTTCATGTGTTCATAAACTGTGTTTCCTATATGATGTCTCTGTTTTGCTAGTAGATTAAAACTCTTTATGCCCTGACTTCCATGTATGCTGATCAGTTGTTGTACTAAAACATGCTCTGACTCCATAGCCCAATAGATGCTTGTTGATTGGAATTTCAACCAGTTATACATTTTCATTTGATTTCAATCCATAGAGTTAGCCATCTTATTCATTATCCAAATCTCTAATCTTGTGAGAGAGCCCTCTCAGGTTGGGGAGGCTAAGCCTCAGCCTAAAGTAGGTTTGAAACAGTTACTTGAAGTCTTCCTGGTCTGCAGCCTTCCAGGGCCTGATTTTGAGTTAACATTTTGGTGCGTCTGCCGGGAGCCTGAAGTCTATTCATTCCCGAAATTAAGAGGTTGAACTTCTGAAGGTAGCAGGAGCTCAGACATCTTTTTGAGGCTGCAAAACTACCTTGGCGACTCCACACATCGAATAAGAAATTGGAAGGTGACTCCACTGCTAGAAGATCAGTAGCTTGATGAAGTTACAAGATGAATTCCACTGCAAGAATGAATGCCAGGTATGCTCCTATGAATCGGTCTCATATCCCTGGTTTTCCAAATCCTATGCCAAAGGTTGATTGGTTAGAGGATCTTCCAATATTCAAAGATGAAAATAAAGATGATGCTGCTCTTCATTTGGTTAGGTTTCATATGCATGTACGCAGTCTTAAGGTTCATTTCCCTGAAGATTGTCTCATGAAGATGTTTATGACCACTTTAGAAGGAAAAGCATGGTCTTGGTATAAAAATTTGGAAAATGGTTCAATATATTCGCTTGCTAGTTTTCATGATGAATTCTATGAGATGTATAAAGAATGTTATCCTTCCTTATTGCTGCTCAAAGATTGCTGTAGACATTCTTTAAGTCTTATTCAATACTTGGAGGATTGTTATGATGATGATGAATTTATGGATGAAGAAATTTTAGAGGCTCTTCATAACAATGCATTTCAGCACCAAAAAGAAAGTATAACATCTCATGAAACGCAGCATTAAGAGCAGCAGGGGTTTACTTGTGAAAACCATGTTTCATCCTTTGATATGAATGAAGAGATGCAGCAGTATTCTCAGTCTTCGAATCATAATGAAGATAAAAATGATTACACACAACAAGAAGAGATACTGGAAGAAATTTTTTATAATCCTCAGGCAGAGGAAAGGGCTGTTCAATTTTGTAATTCCTTGCAGCAGCTTACTTCAAAGAATGATCATAAGAAAGAGGAAAATTACATTGTTTGTAGGCAGCATTCAGAAAAGCAGTTCGATAGCATATCAAAAGAATCTTGTGTGGTTAAGAATCAGCTGTGTAAAGATGTAGAATGTTATGATGATCATCAACATAACCATGTATTCTATGACCCTATAAGTGAATATATGGACAAGCTTTGCACTCCGGTCTTTCATTTTCATTTGCATTATGAAGATCAAGTATATTATGAGTTGATGTGGTCATCTCACTACCATGGTTATTTTGAGGTCAGATGCAGTCAAGAGCCTCCAATATCAGATAAGACAATTGATTGGCTTTATTGGAAATATTATGTTGCTTGAGCTACAAGTGGAGCTTGCAGCTGATAGGGTAGGTAGGTAGGAAAATGAAAATAAGCTCAAGGTTGACTGAGCATTTTTCTCAGTAGATATAGATTTCTTTCTCGTACAGTCATCATCAAGCTTAAGCCCGAGGTGAAGGCCCAAGAAGCTTGAAGAAGATGTTTGTCAAATAAATTTTTGTTTATCATAAGAGGATAAGGCACTGGAACTGCAGGTTCTTAGTGTACCACAAGGGCATACTATCCCAAGTGGAGCCACTGTTATCACTGAAAAGATTTCAAAGGAAAAGGGTAAGGTAAGGGAAAATTGGTCTTGGTTATTCTCATGCTCCTTTCATGCATATGAAGCACTTGGCAAACTCAGGGTCAGCATACATCAGAGTTCTTTGAAGGCTCAAGCAAGGCATGTAAGGTAATCCTAAATTTTGATATAGATTACATTTTGAAAGTTTTCCTTGAAGAATGGTGTTTATTATATTCAGTTTTGAACAAGCTTCATGACATGTGGAGAAAGCCATTTCAAGAAAAAGGAAAGACTCTTATGAACTCCAAAGTTTCATGTTATGAAAACAGCAGCCAACTTCCAAGGGGATTACCAAACAATGGAAAACTCATCTCTGAAAAGTAAAAGAGGTTTTCATTCTTAAGATACTAAAGTACAAAAACCTATTACACTTTCTTCAAATCCATTATTATTTGAGATAAATGAATGATCAAACTTGCGCTACGAAACTGCTATAGGTGCAAGTTTTCCACAGGCATATTTCTCTGTTTGAAAAGGTAGTCAACTTCCAGGAGGTCTCTAAAGCAACTGAAAGCCTATTTTGGGAAATGGAAATAGATTTTTATTCCTAACAGACTGAACTAGAAAAACCTCCTTCATTTTCCTCAAATCCGTTACGAGCTGAGAGAAATTAATGACCAAAGTTGCGCTACGAAACTGCTGTAGGTGCAGTTTTTCATCTTCTGTTTTACACCTCTTTTTCAAAGACAGATTCTGGGCAGCTGAAGTAGTGTTTCAAAAAACCAAAAGAGGTTTTTGTTCAGCATGGATTGGTTCAAAAAAGCCTCCTTCAGTTTTTCGAAATACATTTTTTATGAGAAGTTATGAGCTCTGTCCCAAGACCTATTTTTCAGCCAGAACAGAGCAAGGGACAGCCTCCTAGTTTCTAGGAACAACAAAGGGATGAGTCATCAAGGGCCAGATGGAAGGATATGAGCACCATCAAATTCGACTTCATGGAGTGTTAGGTGTCAAAGAATGCTTTAAATGTTTAGATAAGGTTGTTTTAGTCATAATAAGGAGTTACACTCCTAGTTGTATTAGGTCTCTAAGACTACTAGTTAGTTGTCAAATGCATTTAAAGTTTTGTTTTATGGTTAGAATAGGTGTCAAGGATGGCAAATTCGAATTCCCCTCATGATGGAGGAAGGAATCCAAGCATGTAAAGAGCTCTATATATAGGAGAAGAGTTGATGTACAAAGGGTTGGAAATTTCAAGAGAAAACAGTGCATATTATGTTATTGCAGAACACTGTATGTTTTATGTTAATGCAGAACTTTGGCTTTACTACTCAGGATTCAGAGAGGGTTTTATGTGTTTTATTTCCTCATGGATTTCTTCATTTGCTCACTTGCAGTGGTATGAACACATGTTACTTAGAATTCATTGATAATGCTCTAACTTCCTTCATGTGTTCATAAACTGTGTTTCCTATATGATGTCTCTGTTTTGCTAGTAGATTAAAACTCTTTATGCCCTGACTTCCATGTATGCTGATCAGTTGTTGTACTAAAACATGCTCTGACTCCATAGCCCAATAGATGCTTGTTGATTGGAATTTCAACCAGTTATACATTTTCATTTGATTTCAATCCATAGAGTTAGCCATCTTATTCATTATCCAAATCTCTAATCTTGTGAGAGAGCCCTCTCAGGTTGGGGAGGCTAAGCCTCAACCTAAAGTAGGTTTGAAACAGTTACTTGAAGTCTTCCTGGTCTGCAGCCTTCCAGGGCCTGATTTTGAGTTAACATTTTGGTGCGTCTGCCGGTAGCCAGAAGTCTATTCATTCCCGAAATTAAGAGGTTGAACTTCTGAAGGTAGCAGGAGCTCAGACATCTTTTTGAGGCTGCAAAACTACCTTGGCGACTCCACACATCGAATAAGAAATTGGAAGGTGACTCCACTGCTAGAAGATCAGTAGCTTGATGAAGTTACAAGATGAATTCCACTGCAAGAATGAATGCCAGGTATGCTCCTATGAATCGGTCTCATATCCCTGGTTTTCCTAATCCTATGCCAAAGGTTGATTGGTTAGAGGATCTTCCAATATTCAAAGATGAAAAGAAAGATGATGCTGCTCTTCATTTGGTTAGGTTTCATATGCATGTACGCAGTCTTAAGGTTCATTTCCCTGAAGATTGTCTCATGAAGATGTTTATGACCACTTTAGAAGGAAAAGCATGGTCTTGGTATAAAAATTTGGAAAATGGTTCAATATATTCGCTTGCTAGTTTTCATGATGAATTCTATGAGATGTATAAAGAATGTTATCCTTCCTTATTGCTGCTCAAAGATTGCTGTAGACATTCTTTAAGTCTTATTCAATACTTGGAGGATTGTTATGATGATGATGAATTTATGGATGAAGAAATTTTAGAGGCTCTTCATAACAATGCATTTCAGCACCAAAAAGAAAGTATAACATCTCATGAAACGCAGCATGAAGAGCAGCAGGGGTTTACTTGTGAAAACCATGTTTCATCCTTTGATATGAATGAAGAGATGCAACAGTATTCTCAGTCTTCGAATCATAATGAAGATAAAAATGATTACACACAACAAGAAGAGATACTGGAAGAAATTTTTTATAATCCTCAGGCAGAGGAAAGGGCTGTTCAATTTTGTAATTCCTTGCAGCAGCTTACTTCAAAGAATGATCATAAGAAAGAGGAAAATTACATTGTTTGTAGGCAGCATTCAGAAAAGCAGTTCGATAGCATATCAAAAGAATCTTGTGTGGTTAAGAATCAGCTGTCTAAAGATGTAGAATGTTATGATGATCATCAACATAACCATGTATTCTATGACCCTATAAGTGAATATATGGACAAGCTTTGCACTCTGGTCTTTCATTTTCATTTGCATTATGAAGATCAAGTATATTATGAGTTGATGTGGTAATCTCACTACCATGGTTATTTTGAGGTCAGATGCAGTCAAGAGCCTCCAATATCAGATAAGACAATTGATTGGCTTTATTGGAAATATCATGTTGCTTGAGCTACAAGTGGAGCTTGCAGCTGATAGGGTAGGTAGGTAGGAAAATGCAAATAAGCTCAAGGTTGACTGAGCATTTTTCTCAGTAGATATAAATTTCTTTCTCCTACAGTCATCATCAAGCTTAAGCCCGAGGTGAAGGCCCAAGAAGCTTGAAGAAGATGTTTGTCAAATAAATTTTTGTTTATCATAAGAGGATAAGGCACTGGAACTGCAGGTTCTTAGTGTACCACAAGGGCATACTATCCCAAGTGGAGCCACTGTTATCACTGAAAAGATTTCAAAGGAAAAGGGTAAGGTAAGGGAAAATTGGTCTTGGTTATTCTCATGCTCCTTTCATGCATATGAAGCACTTGGCAAACTCAGGGTCAGCATACATCAGAGTTCTTTGAAGGCTCAAGCAAGGCATGTAAGGTAATCCTAAATTTTGATATAGATTACATTTTGAAAGTTTTCCTTGAAGAATGGTGTTTATTATATTCAGTTTTGAACAAGCTTCATGACATGTGGAGAAAGCCATTTCAAGAAAAAGGAAAGACTCTTATGAACTCCAAAGTTTCATGTTATGAAAACAACAGCCAACTTCCAAGGGGATTACCAAACAATGGAAAACTCATCTCTGAAAAGTAAAAGAGGTTTTCATTCTTAAGATACTAAAGTACAAAAACCTCTTACACTTTCTTCAAATCCATTATTATTTGAGAGAAATGAATGATCAAACTTGCGCTACGAAACTGCTATAGGTGCAAGTTTTCCACAGGCATATTTCTCTGTTTGAAAAGGTAGTCAACTTCCAGGAGGTCTCTAAAGCAACTGAAAGCCTATTTTTGGACATGGAAATAGGTTTTTATTCCTAACAGACTGAACTAGAAAAACCTCCTTCAGTTTCCTCAAATCCGTTACGAGCTGAGAGAAATTAATGACCAAAGTTGCGCTACGAAACTGCTGTAGGTGCAGTTTTTCATCTTCTGTTTTACACCTCTTTTTCAAAGACAGATTATGGGCAGATGGAGTAGTGTTTCAAAAAACAAAAAGAGGTTTTTGTTCAGCATGGATTGGTTCAAAAAAGCCTCCTTCAGTTTTTAGAAATACATTTTTTATGAGAAGTTATGAGCTCTGTCCCAAGACTTATTTTTCAGCCAGAACAGAGCAAGGGACAGCCTCCTAGTTTCTAGGAACAACAAAGGGATGAGTCATCAAGGGCCAGATGGAAGGATATGAGCACCATAAAATTCGACTTCATGGAGTGTTAGGTGTCAAATAATTCTTTAAATGTTTAGATAAGGTTGTTTTAGTCATAATAAGGAGTTACACTCCTAGTTGTATTAGGTCTCTAGGACTACTAGTTAGTTGTCAAATGCATTTAAAGTTTTGTTTTATGGTTAGAATAGGTGTCAAGGATGGAAAATTCGAATTCCCCTCATGATGGAGGAAGGAATCCAAGCATGTAAAGAGCTCTATATATAGGAGAAGAGCTGATGTACAAAGGGTTGGAAATTTCAAGAGAAAACAGTGCATATTATGTTATTGCAGAACACTGTATGTTTTATGTTAATGCAGAACTTTGGCTTTACTACTCAGGATTCAGAGAGGGTTTTATGTGTTTTATTTCCTCATGGATTTCTTCATTTGCTCACTTGCAGTGGTATGAACACATGTTACTTAGAATTCATTGATAATGCTCTAACTTCCTTCATGTGTTCATAAACTGTGTTTCCTATATGATGTCTCTGTTTTGCTAGTAGATTAAAACTCTTTATGCCCTGACTTCCATGTATGCTGATCAGTTGTTGTACTAAAACATGCTCTGACTCCATAGCCCAATAGATGCTTGATGATTGGAATTTCAACCAGTTATACATTTTCATTTGATTTCAATCCATAGAGTTAGCCATCTTATTCATTATCCAAATCTCTAATCTTGTGAGAGAGCCCTCTCAGGTTGGGGAGGCTAAGCCTCAGCCTAAAGTAGGTTTGAAACAGTTACTTGAAGTCTTCCTGGTCTGCAGCCTTCCAGGGCCTGATTTTGAGTTAACACCCTGTATGCCACCCGAAGGACCTGCCATGTGATCTCTTCCTCTGTCCACCACCCTTTCTCTCGCATGAGAGTCTCGGGATGGGTTCCACTAACAGACATAATTGCAAATCATTAAATCTCTCCTACTATCGGCACTCTTGCCACGAGTTTTCTACAATAGCCTTGCCACTTGCCGGCTACTGGTGCATCTATCCTTGACTTCTTCCCTCCGTTGTTCGTGACAACTGGCCATCCATTCTTACCTTTACCCGCTTTAACAACTGTCCCTGCCCTGTATTTCCCGTTACTCCACTACCATTTGCCAGCTCTCGTGTCCCCTTACCAGCGTCTTCTCCCTCTACTTGCTGTGCCAACTGGCCGGCTGATCCACCCTCGGCCCCCCATGCCCGCTGACTGTCCTCTCTCTCCTCTAATCCGCAAGGTCTGTCACACCCCGATCGGGGTTAAATTTGAGGCTAATTGATGTTCCAAGAGAATTCAAGAGATTAATTATGAAAATTCAAATTTCCAAATAGTTTTTATTTATAATTTAAGATTTTTTTTGTTTTTGTAAAATTATGTATGGAATATTGCATTATAGAATAAAGATTTTTTTCAATTCAATTGTCAATATCAAAATTCATTTATTTTTCTAAAAAAATTTATCACTTAGAATTTATTTTTTGATATTTTGGGGTATCTTTAAGGATGTACACATGGAGAGATTTTCTTTCTTGGAGAATGTTCTACTTAGTAGGAGTATTGTGCATATCTGAGGCCATCAAGGCCTACACAACATAGGGTTACTTGGATTCATGTGTGGAGGGTCTGATGTTAGTTAAAGTAATCATGGGTTACGATAGTGTCCATGTAGGGGGAGTGGAGCTAATGATGCACATGACCTAGGAGGTGTGATAGAACCCCTATGGCCTTGTAATGGAGGGTGTAGGAAAACCTTGTATAGCTACATCATCTCAAGGCCTTCATTGTGTATGACATAACCTTTCACCTTAACATGTGTACACTTGGAATGGAGCACTTAGCTTTTTGTGAGCCTACATGTGCTTAATGTCGATTGCTTGCAAGGTCACTTAACCATATTTTATTGTTGATCTCCCTTGTAACCTCACACACACATATATATATATATATATATATATAAGGAAGGAGAGAGTGCTTTACTCATTATTCATATAGATCATTATGCCTATCACTCTTGTGTTGGACATCTAATCATGAGAAGTGCATCAATTCTTCTCTCTCTCTCATATCTTTATTTGTATTTGGTCCAATTGTACTTGGTCTCTTTCTCTCTTAGAGCCTTCAGGGTTTCTTGATCTACCTAAAGCATCTTGAAGTCTATTATTAGTGTTTCAACCCTAAATACTTGTAGATTAAGAGTTTGAGATGAAACCCTGAGTTGTATTTGGTGAAGAAAAAGAATAGTAAGTGATGTATTGCCTTAGAGGATTAGCCTATCTAGTTAATGTTTGTTGGAGCTCATCGGTTGAGCTAGGGTTTTTATTATTTCTCCTAGCTAGGGTTTGGAGGGCTAGTGGATTGTACTAGCCTTTGGATAAGGCTATGGTATGTACAACAACTTCATCTTATGCATATTAATGAAGTTTCCAACATTCCAATACTTGCACAAATTGTAGGTTTGAATTTCAACCATATATATTCTTCGTTATTTCCAATTTCCAACTAAATGTGTCTTGTCAATTTGACATACGTTAAGGAAAACTATGATAAATTATTTAACATTATAATTGAAGAATATGAGGGTAGATTTTTTGTTGTAATTAAGAGTTTCCCAATCTCATTATGCATGATAAGATCGTCCTAGAGGGTTGAAACTTATTAGATGCCAAGAAGTTTGACGTTGTTAAGTATTGAAATATTGTCCTCTTCCACTATTGTTTCATATTATATTTCATAACAACCCTAAGATTGAAACTTCATAAAGTTATAATCTAGGACACATCTTATTAAGAGGTAAATTTTCTATTTTTTATTAAAACCTTGTGGTTCATAATTTTCTACAGTTTTAAAGGTGTATTAATAGTGATAATTGTAGCATCAATAACCTAGTTAGGTAAAAGTAAATTGAATAATATGAAACAACCATTTTATAAATAATGGAGAATCAATATTACACAATTGGTAACAAGATGAGTGGCTTCACTTTAAATATCCAATGATTGAAGGAAATTAAGATTTGCAAGCTTCAAGTTAAGCTTTTATGGAGTATACCATGGCAAATTTGATCTAGTTGGATACCTAACAATAAATGGGGTTGATTAGAGAATATTAAGATTGGCTTACATATGATATATCAACACCAAATCAAATAACATAATGGAATACGTTGACGTGTTAATTTAAGCGATTTATATTAGCCTAAGAGCTAAACATTTAAAGCCTAGATAGAGAGGGAAACTTTGGGGTTTGTCACATATAAACAATGATTTTAGGAAAAGAAGATCTCCTTGGGAATTAAATTCCATATTACACCAGGAAAAGGAGATTCCATTAGAAATTGAAAACAATGTTATAAAATGTTGAACACCTTACTCAAATATTCTATAGCATCTCCTTTACACTCACTTTTAAGAACTCTTAATAAACACATTGATTATCTCACAAATCTAACCATGGTTGGGAAGTAATATTGATTTGGTCAAATATCTATGTATTTGTATTGACACCTTAGTTGTTAAAATGTGGTCTCAAAGTTAACTCTTTTTATATTGTATGTGTAAGCCAAATATTAAAGAGTCACATTAATAGGACAAGATTAATCGCCTTAGCACTAACTCTCCCTTAAGTTTTACTTGAGGACAAGATGATATAAAAGGAAAATCTTAAGATCACATGTTAATCATAATGTGCCTCTATATATTTTACCAGGTAAATGTGTTTCGACATCACTTTAAAAAAATACCACAAGTAAACATGTGTTCAAATAAGTGGTCAAATAAGCATTGCAATATGTAGAAATTCTCACTGTAGATTAACTTGATTATGCAATGTAACTAAATCAAAATACTTAATCTACTTCTACAATCAAACTTGCAGAAACTTAATCGATTTGAGCAAGATCAAACAAAACACATATAGCAGAGAAGAAGAACCAATACACATGAAACACAGAAGAATACTCTGGGGAAAGCCTCAGCTAAAAACCCCGCTATTTGTATTATCATACAAGTGGAAATATCTTAGGATTACATAAAGCTTTACCTCTCACAGCTATCCATCTCTCAGTACAATCCCTCTCACTGCTCATAGACAGACTAGACAACTCATATGCCTTCTCCTCTTCCCTCCAAGCCTCCTATTTCCTTGTGTTGTTTTCCCTGGGTGCTCCATCTATAACCTTGTGTGACACTGATCTCACACACTGCTCCAACACACTATAAAACTGCGCAAATCTCAAGGAATGAATTCCTTCTGCATGCAAGAGATTTTCTTATAGGAAAATTCTTGCAACTGATAGTACACTATCCCTGCCTTTAATCTCAACTGGGTTTTTTTCCGAATTGACATGCATGAGTTATTTATGAGAGAATATTCAATTATCTGGAGTACACTAGTTTCATGCATGCATGCATTAACTGACTAAACTCACAATTAGTTCCACAAACTGTTTGGAACTAATTTAAGTGGACTTAACTCAGTTAACTGAGCTAACGAATTACAACTCAAATAAAACTCATCCTTATCTCCTTAACTAAGGGATAAATTCCTCAATCAAAGGAATAACTATTGCATGACTTCACAAAAACTTCTAGCTTGAATTTCTCCAACTAATTAACTCAAGATGAATTAATTAATTATTTTTTTCAAGCAACTAGTGAGACTAACTTTGAATTTTAATTCTCAATTTTAATTCAAGGACAAATTAAAATTGGAATATTCTTGTTGCCACATTTCAACACTCCCTCTCAACAAGAAAGGGATTATCTGCCACCCCAATCCTATGTCTATGGAACTCGAATTTACACTTTGACAATGCCTTAGTCAAAATTTCAGCATCTTGCTCCTCGGTTGAAATATACTGCAACAACATGATCCTCCTCACCACATACTCTCTTAGATGATGATACCGAATGTCGATGTGCTTGGACCTGTCATGAAATACTGGATTCTCAGAGAGTTTGATACAACTCTGATTATCACAATAGATCACAGTTGGATCCATCCTCTGATCAAACAAACCAACTAGAATTTTCCGCATCCAAATGGCCTCACATGCTGCCTGACTTGCAGCCATGTATTCAGCCTCTGCTGAGCTGAGTGAAACTGACCTCTGTTTCCTGTTGTACCAAGAAACTACAGCTGACCCAAGGTTGAAAATTCCTCCTGATGTGCTCTTCTGATCTGATGGACTCCCTGCCCAATCTGCATCTGTGAAGCCTTGTAGCTTCACTCCCTCTGTCCATCTGTACCATAATCCATACTGAGATGTGCCTCTAAGGTATCTCAAAACATGCTTAGCTGCCTTCCAAAACATCTTGGTAGGCTGAACCATAGCTTGACTCAGCTAGTTCACCGCATAGCACAAATTTGGTCATGTGTTCACTAAGTACATCAGTGAACCCACAAGCTTCTGATACACAATAGCCTCTACTACTTCTCCTGAAGTAGCATCCTCTTTCCTCCAGTTACCTACTAGAGGAGTTTGCATAGGCTTGCACTTCTCCATGTGGAATCTCCTGAGTATCTCATTGGCATACTTGCCTTGAGACACAAACAACTCCCCATCCTTCTGCCACACTTCCATGCCAAGGAAGTAGTGCATGAGACCCATGTATTTCATCTCGAATTCTCTTGCAAGGTCCTCCTTGCAAGACATGATCAACTGATCATCACCTATGAATATGAGATCATCGACATAAAGAAAAATGATCAACTGCTTACCTCTTACCATGATGTGGTACAGGTTTGCATCTGCTTCACTCTTTGTGAAACCCAACCCAGTGAAGTAGTTGTCAATCCTAGTGTACCAAGCACGAGGTGCTTGCTTCAGCCTGTACAAGGCTCTCTTGAGTCGGCATACATGTGACTCACAATCGAAGGTCTCAAAACTTTCCGCATTCTCTATGTACACCTCTTCCTCAATCTTGTCATTGAGGAATGCAGTCTTCACATCCATCTGATGGATCTTCCAACCCATCTGTGTTGATAGTGCCAACATCGATCTGATAGATGAGTACCTTGCTACAGGAGCAAAAGTCTCATCATAGTCGATCCCCTTGACCTGTGAGAAACCACGAGCAACAAATCTTGCCTTATGTTTCTCCACACTACCATCAGCAACTTGCTTTACCTTGTAAAGCCAACGGGAACTCACAACTGACTTGTTCTCCGGTCTTGGAACCACATCCCAAACATTGTTCTGAACTATGGAGTCATACTCCTCCACCATAGCATCAACCCAAATCAGTTGTTGTACTGCTTCCTCAAAGGAATATGGCTCGGTCTCAACACATTCCCCAACAAGGGCCATGTATCCAGTGTACCTATCAGGTGACCTCCTCTGTCTACACTGAGAAGATGGTTCTCCCACATTCTCTCTCACATCTGACAACAATGTGTCAGCTTCTCTTGAGCGCTTCTGTCCCTCTCTGGAAGACTCTACTTGAGTGGATGTCTCCACTCCTAGAACCTCTGCATGCAGCTGCTCCGCATCAGTCTGAGGCTCCTCCTCCTTAGGAACCAAAAGTTCATCCACAACCTGTAGTTGGAGCTCCCTCTCAAGGGAAACTAACATGGCCTTTTTCTCATCAAACTTGAGATCTATGCGAACCACTGTCCTTCGACTGGTAAGAAAGTACACTCGATAGTTGTGGGGTGTATCAATGTACCCCACAAGTATCCCCAACTCGGTTGTCGGCTCAAGTTTCTTCCGGGCATCCTTGGTCACATGGCAATATACCGATGAGCCAAAGATCCTAAAGTGACCCACATCTGATCTCTTCCCGGAGAAAGCTTCCTCTGGTGTCTTCATCCCAAGAATGTGATGTAGGCTTCTATTCTGCAAATAGACTATTGTGTTACATGCCTCAGCCCACAAATGAAGTGGTAGGCCTTGGTCATGCAACATCACCCGAGATGCCTCCACAATCATTCTGTTCTTCCTCTCGGCCACCCCATTCTGTTGTGGGTTATGAGGTGCCATCAATTCCCGTTTAATTCCTTCCGTTGCACAGAAGTCCTTAAACTCTTGAGAGACATACTCTCCACCATTGTCGCTTCTCAAGGCCTTGATCTTCTTCCCTTATTCTTTCTCAACCAAGCTTTGAACTCACAAAACTTTGAGAAGGTTTGATCCTTCTTCTGCATGAAATAGATCCAGCATTTACGAGAAAAATCATCAATGAAAATCACATAATACCTTTGTTTCGCGGTGGATGTTGTCAAGAATGGTCCACACACATCAGTATGAACTTGCTCCATGATTGCTTCAGCTCGACTGTCTCGATCATGAAAGGAAGACTTGGCGTAATTTCCCAAGGTGCAACCTTTGCATGTGTCCACTTTCTCAAGTTTACCTTTGGGAAGTCCGGTAGAAATATGCTGCATTATCTTCAAGGCCCCATGATGCAAGTGGCCCAACCGCCTATGCCATAACTCGCCAATGTCTTGGCTTTGCACCAATTCTGCTTTCGAACTCAATGCAGCACAGTCATCTACCTCTAGCTTATAGAGATTCTTCACTCGAATCCCAATCCTCTTGGTCTGACCCATGGCTATGTGTCTCAGGAACGCCTTTCCTTTATTGAAGACAACATCGTAGCCTTTGTCTTCCAACATCGCGACCGATACCAAGTTCTTCTTCAGTCCAGGCACATACTTTACATCAGTCAGGGTGAGAGGAGCTCCATGCTCCCTCTAAAAAGCAATTGTGCCTTCTCCTAAAACACAATACTTTCCATCATCACCCATCTCTATGCGCATCTTGAGGTCTTTCTCCTCCAAGGTTCTAAATAAAATTTTATCGCCGGTCATGTGGAATGAGGCTCCATTGTTCAGATACCAAACACAACCCACCATCGATGAAACCATGCATGTGATGAGGGTAAAATCCAATTCGAACTGAGAGGCCAGTGCCTCACCTTCTGATCCTTTCGAGGATCCCTTCTTGGATTTCTTCAATGGAAAATTAGTTGCATAATGGCCCACCTCATGACAATTAAAGCATCTCACTTTAGATTTGTCAATCTTCTTCCCACCATGAGAAGAATTCGATTTGGAATGGGAAGCCTTCCCTTTCCCTTTCCTTGCCTTACTTGCTAAGGCTAGATTTTCTTCATCATCATTCTTAGATGAAGAACCATCTCTAGTGCTCCTCCTAATCTCCTCCTGCATCAGATCTGACCAAAGTCATTCCCAATTCAGCAGTTTCTCTCTTCCATTCACAGAATCCTGGCAGCTATGCCAACTCTTAGGAAGACCAAGAAGAGCAAGACTCACCATATCATCATCGGCTATTGTTATTCCCACACTACCAAGCTCATCTCTGCAGGTGGTGAGCTTGTTCAGATATGTAGAAATAGTGTCGCCCTTTTCACACTTGATTTTCCGAAGCTTATCCTTGAGCGCCAGTTTCCTTTGATCGCTACTGTTATGATATAGGTCCTTCAACGTCTTCCACATTGAAAATGGAGTCTAATTCCCATGGAGACTCGAGACAATATGGTCTCGAACTCCCTCCAGAATAATCCTTCTCGCCTTCGCCACACACTTCTTCCATTCAGCCAATTCTTATGCATTAGCTACAACTGGCTTGGGGATTTCTTAATCAATGAAATCCTTCAAGCCATTGTCTTCTAATACTGCTTCCATGCGATCCTTCCATGCTATGTAATTCGAGCTGCCATCCAGTGCATACTTGAGTCTCAAGCCATTGAACGCCATTGGTGAACTTTGAGGTGTGATAAGAATTTGATTTTTTACCTGCAATCAAGAACTTCAAACTTCGAATTTCCCTTCTCAGTATATTGTTCACAACTCTGATCACCTTTGCTCTGATATCATGTAGAAATTCTCACTGTAGATTAACCTGGTTATGCAATGTAACTAAAGCAAAATACTTAATCTACTTCTATAATCAAACTTGTGGAAGCTTAATCGATTTGAGCAAGATCAAATAGAACACATATAACAAAGAAGAAGAATCAATACACATGAAACACAGAATAATACTCTGGGGAAAGCCTCGACTAAAAACCCCGCTATCTGTATTATCATACAAGTGGAAATATCTCAGGATTACACAAAGCTTTAGCTCTCATAGTTACCCAACTCTTAGTACAATCCCTCTCACTGCTCATAGACAGACTAGACAACTCATATGCCTTCTCCTCTGCCCTCCAAGCCTCCTATTTCCTTGCGCTGTTTTCCCTAGGTGCTCCAGTTGTAACCTTGTGTGACACTGATCTCACACACTGCTCCAACACACTGTAAAATTGCGCAAATCTCAAGGAATGAATTCCTTCTGCATGCAAGAGATTTTCTTATAGGAAAATTCTTGCAACTGATAGTACACTGTCCATGCCTTTAATCTCAACTGGGTCTTTGTCTAAACTGACATGCATGAGTTATTTATGAGAGAATATTCAGTTATCTGGAGTACACTAGTTTCATGCATGCATGCATTAACTGACTGAAATCACAATTAGTTCCACAAAATATTTGGAACTAATTTAACTAGACTTAACTCAGTTAACTGAGCTAACTAATTACAATTCAAATACAACTCATCCTTATCTCCTTAACTAAGGGATAAATTCCTCAATCAAAGGGATAATTATTCCATGACTTCACAAAAACTTTTAGCTTGAATTTCTCCAACTAATTAACTCAAGATGAATTCATTAATTATTTTTTTCAAGCAGCTGGTGAAACTAAATTCGAATTTTAATTCTCAATTTTAATTCAAGGACAAATTAAAATTGGAATATTCTTGTTGCCACATTTCAACACAATAAAACTTCGTAAATTTATAAATAAATATATTATAGCATGGTTTAGTGTGGCAATATTGGCCATCATTTAATGCGCAACTTGGCATGTTTATGAACCATGTTCTCTCATCTCTTCATAAGGCCAGATTAGTTTTTGACATGTGGTTACTAATATAAGCTTTATAATGTTAATTTTTCTTCTCTACATTGAATGTTGAAAAGTGCAACAAGAAAATCCTAATTTAATTTGTCCTTGAATTAAATTAGAATTTAAATTGTAATTCCAATCCTCATGACAATTTGTAATAGTTAATTAAGTTAATTTGATTTAGTTAGCTCAATTAATTAGAGTTAAGGGTCTAACTAGAGTCATGTAAAGTGTCTCCTACAATTAGGAGCACTAGTTGAGTTTATTTTGATTTGTAATTATTTAATTCAGTCCAACTCAGTTAAAGTCAGTTAAACTAGTTCCAACTAATGGAGGAATTAATGGGAAATCAGAAGTAGTGGGGTGTAGCTAGCAATAGTGGGGTGTAACCTACAATAGTGGGGTGTAACCTATAGTAGTGGGGTGTAACCTACAATAGTGGGGTGTAACCTGCAGTGATCAATAAACTGAAGATTCACTCATAATTAACTCATGCATGTCAGATCAGAGAAAGACCCAGTTGAGATTGGAGTTCAGGGACATTGTACTATCATTTGTATATCATCTGAATTGTATCGGTGGTGCATGCAATTAGAGAAATTCCTATGAGGATTGTGCAATTCATAATTGTGGGATTTCCCAATTAAATATGGGCTAGTTCCCTAGGGAACAACACAAAGAAATAGGAGTTTGGCAGGTAGCAGAATTGGCTAAGTATTGGCTTGAGCTTGTCTAAGAAGTAGTGACATGGATAGAGATAGTGCAGAGGTTGCTCGGGCTTGAGAAAAGCATTGTAATCTTCTCATATTTTCTGATTAATGCAATATACAAATAGCAAGGGTTTTTAGTTGTGGCTTTCCCTAGAAAATCATTGTGTTATATGTGATTGAATTCTTTCTCTTATATGCTTTGTGATGTCATCAATCATTTATTGTTTCCATTGATAAATAGAGTAGATTCAAGTCAATTGTTTTAGCATATTACAACTGCAGTTTGAATCTACAAGGAATTTCTACATTGAATATTTTCTAAGGTTCTCAAAGCTCATAACTATATGCCTTTGGAGGGATAAAAACACCATTTATGGATGTTTTGTGAAAGAAATTTTTTGCTAGAGTTCACTGACATAACTATGAGCTTGTTCTTGAAATTATATGCATGTGACTTTCCAATAGTTTTCCTTTTCAACTTAGTTTTGGGTGTTTATGAGCTTAGTCCCTCAATTTATTAAAGCACATTTCTATATAATGTATGCATCGATGCTTTGAATAAGCTTTCATGGATTTTACACTGCACGATAAGCATGTGTCCCACGACCAACAAAACTTCGCTCCTAAAGTGAATTGTTATTCAATTTCTCTATTAATAGATATTTATTTTATTTTATTTTTTAAACACTAAACAAAAAATTGAAAAAAATATTTCCTCTTTGGTTACTTGTGATCTCCTTTGGGGGTTTTGCAAAAGTGTTTGAATGGTGGGGGAGGAGAAACAAGGATCAAATTCCATTTGAATAAGAAAATGAAAGGTTACTTAAGTTGTCCTTTAGGGGGGTTTTGCAAAAGTGTTTGAATGGTAAGGAGGAGATATAAGGATCAAATTCTATTTGAATAAAAAAGTGAAATAGTAAAACTTAGAAGGTGAAAATATAGATTTGAAAGTGTTTTTTAACCCTTTGTTATCATTTAGAAATAACTTTAAAAAGTGAAAGCTAACATTTGAAGGTGTTTTTTAATCCTTTGGTTACTTTTAAAGAGAGAATATGCAATTTTTATTTTTATTTTAAACAGGGATTTGGTGCTTCACATAAACATTCTACATCTTGAATCCATTATGTATTGATAATTGAATAATGTCTACCATTATGACTAATGATGACGAGGAAGAAAATATTCCTTAGGACTCTAGGTCATTCAACAACAAGGTTCAAAACCAATACCATTATGATTAATTATAATGAGGAAGAAGAATTACAAGGGTAAGATATTCTTTATGACTTAGGGTTGTTCAACAACAAGTTTCAAAGCCATTAAAACAATATATTACATATGAGTTGATCACGTCACTTGCAGGAATTGAACTTGGGAGGGGGTGATAACAATAATTCCTCTCAACCACCCAAGATAAACACAATTGACATAATTATTATGTTTTATAGAAATTCACCATAATATAATAAATATGATATTACTATAAAGTATCAGGTGCAGAACCGGAACTTTCAACAGTGTAAACTTTCAAACGGGAACTGCACTGATCGCCTGTTTTTTTGATGTAGCAAAAAATCATCCGATTTTGAAAAGTGTTGATTCAGAATACATCTTTTTTTGGGGGGGCATATTTTTTGCTCTTTAAGTATCAAGTATGAACATTTTAAATGTTAGTGATTTTCATGTTGATTTTGAAAAGTGTTGATGCAACATCAACCTCTTTTTTTAGAGGGCTTATTTTTTACACTTTAAATATTCTAATATATTAAGTGTAGATATTTTTTTTAAATGTTCGTGATTTTCATGCGGATTTTGAAAAACATTCAACATTTTTTTAATACATTTTGGACATTTTAAATTTTCTTATGTCCCAAGTATGTATAATTTTTTTAAAATGTTGATTATTTAACAAATTTTCAACTTGTCTTATTTCTTTTCTTGTTCTTCGTCCTAGGACGTTAATTTTTTAAGGGTTTTCCAAATCTATGTTTTTTTTTTGTTTTTCTTTGCAATGCTTTTTTATAATGAAATTTTTTAATTTTTTGCAAAAAAAATAAATAATAATATTAAAAATATATAAAAAGCACACACACATATGAGACAACAAAAAAACATCAAAAATAAAAATATAAAAATTAATAAAATTAACTTGCAAAAGATAAAATAAATAAATAAATAAAAATACTAAAAAGATATTTCGAAACAAACGTAATTTAAAAAATAAAAATAAAAGATTAACCCCAGAAACAAAAACAATTTTAAACAATTAAAAAAAATTAAAAGCTTATAAAAAAATTAAAAAATATAATAATAATAATAATAATTTGTCCGCCTGGGGTAGATCAAGTGGCGACGGTCGTGGAACGAAGTCTCACCAAACCAGAGATCTTGGGTTCGAATCTTGTACTACCCTCCACTGTTGCGGGGTGAATAATGGACTTGTAAAATCGAAAATAAGAGAGTCCTGCCAAGCTTAACAAAAAAAATAATAATAATAAAATAATTTAAAAATATATAATAAAAAAAGGTATAATTAAAAAAAAAATTAATTGGGCTTGGTAAGCAGATTCTCAGAATTGGCCTCAAGGGCCAGTGCACTGGGCGACCTTGGTAGCTGCCAAGTCTGCCCAGCCTAGTAGCCGAACGACCTTGGGTTGGTTGCCCAATTCCGAGAATCGATCTACCAAGCCCAGAACCTCAATTTTTTTATTTTATAATATATATATGTATATATATTAATGTTTTCAAATGATTTTGTTTATGTTTTTTTTATTTTTTTTTGTTTTTTTTTTTTTTTTTTTTTTTTTTAATGTTTATTTTTTTAATTACTTAAATTTGAATTTGTTACTATTTTTATTTTTTTTGTTACTATTTTTATTTTTTTTTTGGTTAATTTTCTATTTTTTTTTTTAATTATGTTTATTTCGAAATAATTCTTTTTATATAGTTTTTCTTTTTAAATTAATTTTGTTTTTTGGGTAAATTTTTATGTTTGATTTATTTTTTGTCTTTTTTATATATGTTTTTATATTTGTGTGTGTTTTTTGCCATGTTTTTATATTTGTTTTTTTGTTTTGACACGTTTTAAATTTTTTATTTTATTTTATTTTTTATTTTTTTATTTTTAATTTTTTTTTTTTTTTTTTGTTCTATGGAGGCGTTACCCATAAACCAGTAGTCCTACTCGTGTTCTAATATATATTATTATTTACTTATTATTTTATTTTTTTGTGTTTTTCTTTTTGTTTTTATTTTTCTTAATGTTTTCTTTTTTTGTCATGTTTTTTTCTAATGTTTTAATATATATTTTTATTTACTTATTATTATTTTTTAAACTTCTTGTGTTTTTTTCTATGTTTTTTTTTTTCTTTTATATTTTTCATTTTTATTTATTTATATGTTTATTTTTATTTTGATTTATTTTTATTTTCCCTACCGTGTCTGTGTCGAACCTCGACTAGTAACTGGATCCCATTATATGTCAATTCGATTGTTGATTTCAAAGTTTTTGTTATAAAAGATCAAGTATGTCATCACAATGTGTCAATTTCATAGTTGGTATTTAAGTTTTTCATTACAATGAGTTGAGTTTTCCTACACTGTGTGTAAATTTGATGGTTGACTTTTAAATTTTGATTGCAATGTGTCAAGTTGTCCTAGGCTAAGATTTTAAAGTCGTCATATTTTTAGCATTTAAAGAAGAAATTACTCTTGGTATAATTTTTGTTGCAATGTGTCAAGTTGTCTTAGGCTAAGATTTTAAAGTTGTCATATTTTTAGCATTTAAAAAAGAAATTATTCTTGGTATAATGACTCTTTCATTCAAGTGTTCATTTTTAAAGTTTTTTTAGTCATAAAAATTTCCGATAATGTCATGGTTGAAAAATTGTCAAAATTTTAAGGTTTTTCGACATTCCAGTATTCGAGCATCAACATTTTTCTTTTTAGGTTGTTTTTCATGTTTTTTTGGGGTTTTTTTTTGCTAGAGTTCTTGTTTTGAGTTTATAGTTCTCGTTTCAAAGTTTACATTTTTTTTTTCAGTGACTATGATTTTGAATGCATAAATGGATTTAGTGCTCTAAAAGTCCCCTAGGGTACTTATATTGTGCAAATTACAAAGCTAAAACTTACTATTTCAATAAATCCCTACTGGATTCAAGCAAAATAACCCAAAAATATGCTTGGAAAAAGGTCAAAACGTTAAATAATTACACTGCACTTAATGTATTATGTAAATGTGGACAAATATTTTTTCTTTGGATTTTGAGTGATGTGAGGTATTATGAGAGCAACGTGTGCATGCCATTCTAATGACAAATGTGTACAAATAGGCCTTTTGTGGCATCTTGGTGTCATGACGTGTCACATGTGTGAAGTAAACCATTTCCATAAATACAACATACAAAGAGACAATACTAAAAAATATAGATACACAATATTTAGCCTCAACAATAAGACTACTAATAAATATGATTTATTAGAAACAACAATTTCTCACAATACCCACCAAAAATCACAATTCCCAATGTTGATGTTTAACATAAAAAACTATTTATGTTGTTGTGCTAGATGTTAACATTATGAATAATAATGTTAAAAGATCTTACTTCAAATGGTTTGGTGAACAATTCATCTTCCTAGCTACTTGAGTTCAAGTCTCTAGAGATATGTTGTAACGGGTCTGTTTGTGGCATTTATAAAATAGTTATATCTGGTGTAATAGTGACATTCGATCTTTCAAAGTTACCAATTCTCTAGAAATTCTCGTTCTAGTTTAGAAAAGAAAAAAAAAACATTTGAACCTTATCAAAAGTGTAACTCAATTTAAATACAGTAATATGTTTCCTTTGGTGCTTCTCTCCCTCTAACAATGAAAAGAATAATACCTCACAACTCAGAGGGACAAAAGTGGCGAGGTTAATAAAAAGATGATTATCGATTCAAGGATGCATGGTGACCCCAAATTATACCTAACCTTTCATTTTCACCTAACAAGTGATCATTGGCCTTATCTTCTAACTAACTAACTTGGGTAAGATCTATCGGGACCTTTCTTATAACTCATGTTTTTCACTTAAGCATATCAAATGTAGGTAGGTTGTCATTTTGAGCATGGTGAAGGAGAGTGAGAGAAGCCCCATTTATTGAATAGTTGGAAGGACTAGGTTTATGTTAGTTCACTTTATCGACTTGTTATATGGAGTAAGAATCAATTCAAGGTTTATGTAAAAAGTAATTGGAGAATTATCATATTTTTTCAATGAAATTGTTTGTTCTATAATATTTGTCACCTTTAAGTATCCTATGTCATCTAAATATCTTATATTTCTCCTCTATGAGATTTTCACCATGAAGTTATTTTAAGTGCAAGTAAACACATTGCCCTAATAATATAAATCACAATCATATATCATATATGTATAAACTAACAAGAAAAATTATAGGTATATCATATCTGTATAAACTAACAAGAAAAATTATAGTTTTAATAATTACTTTCATTACATCAATGTGTGTTGCACAGAATTACAAGGTCCCTTGGTTATTTGTAATTTTAATTATGGACCACTAAGTCACATTATAACACCATATACAATTTTTTTGCTAAGATAACACCCTATCCACCAATAGGCACTACATTCACACACTAAGGGTAATTCATAAATGATTTAAATAACTATACACTAACATGATACGTAAGTTCGAAATATTTTACTTTGTTACATTGCTTTTTGCTCGAGGTTTGTATTTCTTCTCTCACTATCATCTTACATTATGATAATATAAAGGAAAATATTATAGGACATATAGAGAGGAGAATATGAGTAGTGTGCTCATTGTGAACACCCACTAGCACTCTAATACCAAACTTATGATAGCATGCTCCAAACTAATAACATTATAAAATAACAACATCATCAAAAATCATAGTGCACATTTTACTATGTACAATCTTAATATTATGGTGCAACTCATAAACTTAACAAATCGAATAGTCTTACATAAACATTTATTTGTTTGGGTGAGAAAAAATCAACTCTAAAATCCATAAAGGTAAAAAATTAACAAATGAATAACAATGAAATCACTAAAAAAATGTCATGTCATGGAGGGTCAAGGGAGAATGGTTATCAGATTTCCCCGATGGTGTGTGGCTTCAGGAATTCAGTAGTTCGGGTAGCTAAGCCCACCACCCCGCAAAATGAATGGCAAGTGCATGCAAAATCAACTTCATAAGGCCCTCTGAATGTTCTGTAGTGTTATCCAAAGGAGGATGTGATAGTACTGACTGTGTCGATGCCTGATTGCAAATTGGTATGCCATCGTTTTCAAAGGTCTTGGCTAGTATGTTAGAATGTTAGCAAATTGATACAAGGGGATTGTTTCAACTAGTTTAGGAATTATAGCAGTTTGCTAAACCTAAGCAAAATCTTGGGGGTTTATAGCCTCAAAGCACATTTCCTTACCAATAGTACATCAATCCACTGCATAAATCCTTGAGGCTCCAAAACAAGGGAGAAGGATGGTAGCTTGGAACGTGTGTTGGTAGGCTGTCAGGGACAATCTGTTAGCCTGGAATGCACATTGGTATAGCGTCGGGGACAGTTTGTTGTCATCATTACTGGCCTCCTGATAACAGTAATATCATCTTGCATGCAGCACATGGAGCATTGCCTTACACTGGTAACTATGAAACCATTTTGTTATCTCTATCTAGCAGTTTTTCTATTTTAGAACATCGAGTTTGTTAGCTTGACTATAATTCCAAGCTGTGGCATTGTAAGTGAACTTGTTGCATGGATTATTTCATTTATTTGGGCTAGTTATGAGTTTCTTGAGATTTATTTCAGGTAGTGGAGAGGATTATTAGCTAAGGTGATCTAGTCCTATGTGAATTCTTCCTTACTTGTCTCAAACTTCTATCTCGCCCTCTCGCCCCCAAAAAATGTTATGTCTACCTACTTAGGACTCTGGTCCTCAAAGTATGGTCCATGTTTGAACATTTGTATCTTCCTTGTTGTGTTTGGATTTTGGGTCACACTTAGGTTGACCCTTTCCAACCAACACCTATGCTACTTTAGCATATCAGTAGGAGAGGAATGGGGGAAATCGAGGCCCCTAGGACTGTAACTGAATCCAACAGCAAGCCCAAGAGGCTTTTGAATCTTTTCAATCGATCGTTTGATCCAACTGGATGTAGGTGGCCACCTACCTATTCCACTTGGAACCCCACTATTGTCTCTTTCAGTATTTTAGTTTCTTTAATTGTACCACGGTTTACTATTTTTGGCAGTTTTTCAGGTCCTGAACTTCCGAAGCCGTTTTGAGGTCCTAAACGACGTTTTTAGGAATACCGAGACCGACTTGGATTATTGCCCAGGTTGACCACTCGACATTTTTAGTCCTAAAATAGATCTTTCTAACGAGGTATTGTGCGTGTCAAATGAAGACGACCTTGGGAAGTTGATGTACCAATTTACCCAAACGGGACCCATAGTTTTGGCACTTCATCTCCTAGGGTTAGGTTTGTGGATGTTTATGGTTTTCTATTATTTCTTAATAATAAATAGGCATTCGAGCCTCATTGTAACACATTTCATAGGCATGTAGCAGCCACATCTCTTCTCAGAGATAAGCTACCATCCCCTGAACTAGTATTATTTCCATTATATTTGTAAGCGTATTTCAGTACTTGAGATTAATGAAATGAAGTGTTATTTTTGCTGCATCTTTGTATTTATGGTTATATCTGTAATTTTTTGCGTTCTTATTTAAGTTTGGATCAATGGTATCAGAGCAGTCTGCTCTTTCTCTATTTTTCTTTGCATGTCCCCAACGAGGTCGGGATATAAGGAGTTAGGGTTCGAACTGGTCGAACCTTTACAAGACCAGCCTCGCAAATCCCGACGGCCTCCCATGGCGGAAGAGAAGAAATACGAGGGGGTAGGATACCCTTTCAAAATCTTGCTCAAAGAAGCCCTTGAGTGACAGAGGAACGCGATGATGGACAACTTTACCCAGATCCTTCCACAACTACCCAAGAGCGATGCATCTCCTTCCAACAGCTACTCTGGAAGCACCACATCCTTTAAGGTACAAGTTAACTTTGACATCCCCATATTTGAGGGTTAGATAGATGCGGACATCGTAGATAAATGGTTAAATATTCTACAAGGATATTTTTCTATTCATTATTTTTCCAGCCGGGAAAATATTACTTTTTCACCTCTCAAAGCCACCCCCAATGTCAAGGACTGGTGGGAAACCTACTGTGAGAAGAAGGACGAAAGTACACCCTCACTATTTCCGGTCGCACCCACTTGGAATTTATTTTGTGACACCATCAAGGAGCAGTACTACCCTGTCGGGAGCTATGAGGATAAATACACAAAGTGGACCACACTATAGCAGGGAAGGGACCAAGACGTGTGGGAGTTTACCAATGTTTTTCATACCCTTCACACGAAGTTGGGTATCAAGGATTCTGAGAAACATTTGGTAGTCAAGTACCGCGACTGCCTACACAAGTACATCCAATATGGGATGGAGTTCCTAGACATCTCCTTGCTTGGCACGACATACCAATATGCTGTCAATATTGAGCAGAAGTTTAAATAGAAAATGTGAGACTTTGGATCTTCAAATCCGAAGCAAGGGAAAGGAGCCCCCAAACTGAAAAGCAAAGGTAAAATCCGAGGTGAGGCAACCCAGGATAACCTGCCGAAGCTGCAAGCAAAGAACAACACCATGAAGATAAATAAGGACACAGAAAGCGGTGTGAGTTCCATAAGAGCTCCACTCACAACACAAGTGAGTGTCGGTCCAAGCAGTCACTAGTGGTCAAGCTGAAGGCTTCCAAGTCAGACACACATTCTGACTCTGAGTCATAACCTGACAAGGGGAATGACAAAGGGAAGAATATCATTGAAGAGGAGCCCAGTGCCATTGTGGCCACCACTAAGATCCATAATATTAAGCCTAAAGATCCAGAGGGGGGGAACGCCTATTCCACTCACAAACGTGTGTGAAGGGTTCTCCGCTACAGTTCATTGTCGACAATGGGAGCCAAAATAACCTCATTTCAGCAGAGGTCGTAAAGCGGTTGGGCTGACCAACTACCACACATCTGCAGTCATACACCATCAGGTAGCTTCACCAAGGATGAGATCTCCGCATTAGCCAGTAGTGTCGACTTCCCTACAACATCAAGCGCTTCATATATGAGGTATTGTGTGATGTTGCTCCACTTGAAGCTTGTGATGATTATTAGGACAACCATACTTGTAGAAGCGACATGTTGTATATGGGTCTAGACCCCGCTCTGTTATTATTTCTTTAGGTAGTAAGTTATACAGGATACCGAAGGTAGCCCCACCTACCGCCATCTCTTTGATCTCTGTTAAGAAATGCAATAAGATCATCTCCCATATTGGTAAAAAAAATTTCTTTCTGATTCGCTCTCAAAGTAAGGGAGAGATCGTAGCCACATCCATTGCCCCCAAGAAAGGTTCCTCCACATAGCAAAAGTAGATGGATACAATCGTGTAAGAATACAAGGACATCTTCTCCTCACCCACTGTGGTACCCTTGCACTGTTAGGTCAAGCATTCAATCAATCTGACTCTAGGAGCACCTTTATCCAACGGGTCGATATATCGTAGCTCCATTCTGGAAAATGAAGAGATCAAATGGAAAATCAAGGATTTGTTGCAAAAAGGGCATATCCGACCAAGTTCTTCATCTTGTGAGAGCCTAATTGTACTTGTACAGAAGAAAGATGGGGCCCAGAGGCTCTGCAATGGTTATCAGCACTAAACAAAATCACTGTCAGGAACAGGTATCCAATCCCACGGATTGATGACCTTCTGGACCAACTCAAGGGGGCCAAGTATTTTAGCAAGATCGATTTGAAGTCTGGCTATCACCAGGTTCCAATAGAGCCCACATATGTATGGAAGACCGCCTTCAAATCCAAGGAAGACCTTTTTGAATGGTTGGTTATACCCTTTGGGTTGACAAATTCCCCTAATACTTTTATGAGGCTAATGGATGACATATTATGGCCCTTCACCAACTCATTCGTGGTTGTTTATCTGGATGACATCCTCATCTTCAGTAAGAGTTGGGAAGAACACTTCCAACACATTTGGTAGGTCCTTCAAATCCTTCAGCAGCAAAAATTGTGTGCCAACTTGTAGAAAGGCACCTTTGGCATGAGCTAGGTACAATATTTGGGTTACATCATAGATGAGTGTGGCATGCATATGGATCCAACTAAGATCCAAGTCATTCGCGATTGGCCAGCCCCAACCACACTAATAGAGCTTCGTATCTTTTTGAGCCTTGTAAATGTTTATCAGAGGTTTGTGTTGGGATTCTCCAATATCACTTGGCCTTGGAGTCAGATTACTAAGGGCGGGGTGAAAGCAAAGTTTTCTTGGTCCGAGTCTCAAAAAAAGGCGTTCGTTAAGTTGAAGCACCGACTCTGCTCTGCACCAGTACTCACACTACCAGACTTGCAGCAGCCATTTGAAATCGAGATAGACACCTCAAACCATGCTATTGGTGCAGTCCTCACCCAGCGCGAACATCCAGTGGCCTATCATAGTGAGACACTTTCTGATACAATTCAGAAGTACCCCAACTATGATAAAGAGATGTATTACATCGTGCAGGCTCGCTGACAATAGAAGAATTACATTCTGGGGAGGACACGGTCATCCACACCTATCACTAACCTCTTCAATTTATATAGACATAAGGGAAGTTGCAGAATGATAACCATCAGAAGTGGTCTACATATCGACAACAATTCCACTTGAACATTAAATACAAAAAGGGTACCACAATAATGTTGCAGACTACCTCAACCGACCCCCAGTTGTAACACTGACTATTGTTCTCAACTCTTGTGGCCACGAGACCTCTGGATGGCCACAACTAGACAAAAATGATCAAGAGTTTTCCTCCACATATCAAATGCTAGTATATGGAAAGCAAGTTCCTGATTTCCACCTCCCGAACGCATGATTATGCTATCTGGGCCACCTTTTTGTTCCTTCAAGCGAGCGTTCCAAGCTGATTTGGGAGGCGCACTACAGTCGGGTCGCATGTCACTTTGGTGTGGAGAAAACTGTGGTTGTACTACAAAAGTACTTTTAATGGCCCAAACTCTGACTGGATGTTGGGAAATATATCAAATCATGCACTGCATGTGCCATTGCCAAGTCAACCATCAAGAAGAAAATTCTGTACACTCCTCGTCCTACTCCCAACCACCCGTGGGAATCCATCTCCATGGACTATATGTCTGGCCTCTCTTTTACCAAGCATGGTAATGATTGTATTTGTGGTTGTGGACATATTTTCTAAGATGGCTATATTGGTGGCCTGAAAGAAGAGTATGATAACAGAGGAAACTGCCAAACTCTTATTTGAACAAGTATGGGTACATTTTGAGATCCCGTAGACCATTATATTAGATCAAGATAGCAGGTTCTTGAGCAGATTCTAGTCAAGCCTTTGGACACTATTGGACACCAAGCTCACCAAGTCGACTACCTTCCATCCCGAGACGGAGGTCATCAATAGGATGATAGTTCACATACTCTGCATGTACAACTCCAAGCATCCACGAACCTGGGATATGAGTCTTCCCTACGTGCATCACAGTTATAATAGACCTATTCATAGCTTTAGTCCCTTTCAAGTGGGTCTAGGATTTCAACCATTGTGTCTAATTGATGTTTCCATGCCCCATGCGACTACACAGATCGAATACACACATGTATTTTCTGACGCTGATAAAGAGACCAAATTTATTTAATGCATCCAAAACATCTGCTAGCAGGTTTACAACATCTTGGAGAAGTTAAATGCCTAGTATAAGTAGCGACATGATCAACATCGGGTGCCACACAAGTTTAAAGTGGACGGCAAAGTTTGGTTGCATTTAAGAAAGAACGCCTTATCCTAGCCCATTGGAAACTTTGACCACTTCAATATGGTCCTTACACCATTAACAAGGTTGTGGGAGACAATTCTTTTGAGCTCAACTTCCCCCCATTCCTTGGCCTGCACCCAATGTTCAATGTGGATCGCCTTCGACCATACTTTCCACCATTACTGGACACATCAGACATTGCAGAACATCTCACACCAACAGAGTTAAACCCAGACTACATAGAACAGGCCACAACTGATCGGATTATGGACACACAGGTCAAGAACACTCGCCAACAGAAGATCCAACTATATAAGGTTTATCAAAGTTGGTCAACTCCTGCACCAAGGCAAGTGGCTCACCAGGGACCAAGTTCAATAGAAGTTTCCCCATCTCATGGAGGCATTCAACACAATGGAGACCATTTCTTCCTAAGGGGTGAGGACTGCTCCAGGTGGATGTTGGTGGCCACCCACCTATTCCACTTGGACCCACACCATTCTCTCTTTCAGTTTTTCAGTTTCCTTAATTGTAGCACAATTTACTATTTTTGGCTTTTTTTGGGTCCTGAACTTCCAGAGTCGTTTTGAGGCCCTAAATGACATTTTTTGGGGAAATTGTTATCCAGATGATTTTGTACGTTCTACTCCTCAGATAGATCTTTCTAACGAGGTATTTTGGACGTCAAATGGAGATCATATGCCAAATTTACGACCCCAGGATGTTGATCTACCAATTTACCCAAATTGGGCCCATAGTTTCAGTGCTTCATCTCCTAGGGTTAAGTTTTTGGATGTTTAGGGTTTTCAATTGTTTCTCAATAATAAATAATCCTTTGAGCCTCATTGTAACATAGTTCAAACGCATGTCGCCACCACATCTCTTCTCAGAGATAAGTTACCATCGCCCGAGCTAGTCTTATTTCCATTATGTTTGTAAGCATATTTCAGTATTTGGGATTAATGAAATGAAGTGTTATTTCTGTTGCATCTATGTATTTATGGTTATATATGTAATTTTTTGCATTCTTGTTTATGTTTGGATAAGTGGTATAAGAGCAGTCTGCTCTTTCTCTATTTTTATTTGCATGTCCCCAACAAGGTTGGGATATAAGGAGTTAGGGCTCGAACTAGTCGAACCTTTGCAAGATGAGCCTCGCAAATCCCGACGGCTTCCCATGGTGGAAGAGAAGAAAGATGATGGGGTGGGAGATCCTTTCAAAATCTTGCTGAAAGAAGCCCTCCAGTGACATAGGAATGCAATGATGGAAAACTTTGCCCAGATCCTTCAACGATTACCCAAGGGTGATGCATCTCCTTCCAGTAGCTACTCTAGAAGTGCCATACCCATTAAGGTACAAGTTAACTTTGACATCCCCATATTTGAGGGTCAGATAGATGCAGATGCCGTAAATAAATGGTTAAATTTGCTAGAAGGATATTTTAGTGTTCATGATTTTTCCAATTGGGAAAATATTACTTTTGCACTTCTCAAAGCAGCCCCCCATGTCAAGAACTAGTGGGAAACCTACTATGAGAAGAATGACGAAAGTACACCCTCACTATTTTCGGCAGCACCCACTTGGAATTCATTTTGGGTTGCCATCAAGGAGCAATACTACCTCGTTGGGAGCCATGAGGATAAATACATAGTGGACCATGCTGCAACAGGGAAGGGACCAAGATGTGTCGGCATTTACCAATGTTTTTCATACCCTTCGCACGAAGTTGGGTATCAAGGATTCTCAGAAAAAATTGGTAATCAAGTGCCGCCATTGCCTACACAGGTACATCGAGGATGAGATGGAGTTCCTGGAAATCTCCTCGCTCGGAATGACATACTGATACGCTGTCAAGTTTGAGCAGAAGTTTAAACAGAAAAAACGAGACTTTGGATCTGCGAATCTAAAGCTAGGGAAAGGCACCCCCAAACTATAGAGCAAAGGGAAAATCCAAGGTGGGGCGACCCAAGATAACCCGTTGAAGCCATAAGCAAAGAACAACACCACAAAGACAAAGAAGACACGGGAAAGTGTGTGAGTTCCATAAGAGCTCCACTCACAACACAAGTGAGTGTCAAGCCAAGCAGTCACTAGTGACTGAGTTGAAGGCTTCTGAGTCAGACGCATGTTCCGACTCTAAGTCAGAACCTGATAAGGGGAATTACAAAGGGAAGTAGATCATTGGCGCGGAGCCGAGTGACATTGTAGCCACCACCAAGGTCCAGAAGATTGAGCCTGAAGATCCGGAGGAGGGGGAACGCCTATTCCACTCACATATGTGGGTGAAGGGTTCTCTGTTGTAATTCATTGTCGATAGCAAGATCCAAAAGAACCTCATTTCAGCAGAGGTCATGAACTAGCTAGGCCTACCAACTATCGCATATCCGTAGCCTTACACTATCCGGTGTTTTCACCAAGGATGAAATCTTCGCATTAGCCAACAGTGTCGGCTTCCCTACAACATCAAGCCCTTCACGGATGAGGTACTGTGTGATGTTGCTCCACTTGAAGTTTGTGATGTATGATTAGGAAAACCATACTTATGGAAGCGGCATGTTGTATATGAGTCTAGACCCCGCTCTCTTATTATTTCTTTGGGTAGTAAGTTATACATGATATCGAAGGTATCCCCACCTATCGCCATAGGCTTTGATATTTGCTAAGAAATGTAGTAAGATCATATCCCAGACTGAGAAATTTGTTTTCTTTCTGATTCACTCTCAAAGTAAGGGGAAGATCATAGCCACATCCATGGCCCCTGGGAAGGGTTCCTCCACACAACAGAAGTAGGTGGATATGGTCGTGGAAGAATACAAGGACATCTTCTCCTCACCCATAGGGGTAATCTTGCAATGTCAGGTCAAGCATTCGATCGATCTGACTCCTGAAGCACCTCTACCCAATGATTCAATATATCACCACTCCGTTCTAGAAAATGAAGAGATAAAGTGGAAAATCCAAGAGTTTCTGCAAAAAATGGCACATCCGACCAAGTTCCTCACCTTGTGAGAGCCTAATTGTAGTTATACAAAAGGATGGGACCTAGAGACTTTGCATTGATTATCGGGCACTAAACAAAATCACCGTCAGGAATAGGTATCCAATCCCACAGATTGATGACCTTCTAGACCAAATCAAGGGGGCCAAGTATTTCAGCAAGATTGATATGAACTATGACTATCAATAGCTTCCAATAGAGCCCACAAATGTATGGAAGACCGCCTTCAAATCCAAGGAAGGCCTTTTCGAATGGTTGGTTATGCCCTTCGGGTTGACAAATGCCCCTGCTACTTTTATGAGGCTAATGGATGACATCTTGCAGCAAATCACCAATTCATTCATGGTTGTTTATCTGGACAACACCCCCATCTTCAACAAGATCTGGGAAGAACACTTACAACACATTCGGTAGGTCTTTCAAACCCTTCGGCATCACAAACTATGTGCCAACTTGGAGAAATGCACCTTGTCATGAGCTAGGTCCAATATTTATGTTACATCATAGATAAACGTGGCAGACATGTGGATCTGCCTAAGGTCCAAGAAATTCAAGCTTGGCCAACCTCGACCACGCTAATGGAGCTTCGTAGCTTTTTGAGCCTTGCAAATTTTTATTGGAGGTTTGTATTAGGATTCTCCCATATCACTTGGTCTTTGAGTCATATTACTAAGGGCGAGAAGAAAGAAAAGTTTTCTTGGTCCGAGTCCCAATAGAAGGCATTCGTTGAGTTGAAGCACCGACTCTGCTCTGCACTGGTACTCACACTGCCAGACCTGCAGCAGCCATTTGAAATCGAGACAAACGCCTCAAACTATGTTATTGGTGCAGTCCTCACCCAACATGGGCATCCAGTGGCCTATCATAGTGAGACACTTTCTGATACAATTCGAAAGTACCCCACCTATGATAAAGAGATGTATTCCATCGTGTAGGCTTGCCGGCAATGGAAGCATTACATTCTGGGGAAGGAGATGGTCATCCACACCGATCACCGACCTCTTCAGTTTATACAGACACAAGGGAAGTTGCAGAATGATTGCCATCAGAAGTGGTCTACATATCTGCAACAATTCCACTTAAACATTAAATACAAAAAGGGTAGCACCAATAATGTTGCATATTGCCTCAGTCAACCCCCAGTTGCAGCACTGACTATTGTTCTCAATTCTTGTGGCAACGAGACCTATGGATGGTTGTAACTATACAAAAATGATCTAGAGTTTGCCTCCACATACCAGATGCTAGTAGATGGAAAACAAGTTCTTGGTTTCCACCTCCAGGATGCATTATTATGATACTTTGGCCACCTTTGTTTTCCTTCAAGAGAGCGCGCCAAGCTGATTTGGGAGGCGCACTACAGTTGGCTCACAGGACACTTTTGTGTGGAGAAAACTGTGGTTGTACTACAAAAGTACTTTTATTGGCCCAAACTCGGACTAAATGTTAGGAAATATATCATATCCTGCACTCTCTGCGTCATCGCCAAGTCAACCATCAAGAAGCAAGGTTTGTACACTCCCCTGCCTACTCCCAACCAGCGATGGGAATCCATCTCCATGGACTATATGTCTGGCCTCCCTTCTATTAAGCATGGTAATGACTATGTATTTTTGGTCGTGGATAGATTTTTGAAGATGGCTATATTGGCGGCGTGCAAGAAGAGTATCATAGTAGAGGAAACTATGCTAAACTCTTCTTTGAACGAGTATGGGTACATTTTGGGATCCCGTAGACCATTATATTAGATCAGGATAGTAGGTTCCTAAGCACATTCTGGTCAAGCCTCTGGACACTATTGGACAACAAGATCACCGAGTCGACTTCCTTCCATTCCCAGACTGATGGTCGGATGGAGGTTGTCAATAGGATGATAATGCACATACTCCACATATACAACTCCAAGCATCCACGAACTTAGGATGAGAGTATTAACTATGTGCAACACAGTTATAATAGAGCTCTCCATAGCTCAATTGGTCGCAGTCCCTTTCAAGTGGGTCTAGGATTTCAACCATTGTGTCTGATTGATGATCCCATGCCTCATGCGACTACACAGACTGATCCACACATGTATTGTCTGAGGCTAATAAAGCGACCAGATTTATTGAACGTATCTAACACATCCGCCAGAAATTTCATGACATCTTGGAGAAGTCAAATTCCAAGTACAAGCAACGACATGATCAACATCAGGTGCCACACAAGTTTCAAGTGGGCAACAAAGTTTGGTTGCATTTGTAGAAAGAACACCTTACTGAAGCCCATCAGAAGCTCAGACCACTCTGATATGGTCCTTACACCATTACCAAGGCTATGGGAGACAATTATTTTGAGCTCAACATTCCCCCATTCCTTGGCCTGCACCCAATGTTCAATGTGGACCACCTTCGACCATACTTCCCACCATTACTGGACACATCAGACATTGTAGAACAACTCACACCAAAAGAGTTAAACCCAGATTGCATTGTACATGCCACAACTGACCAGATTATGGACACATAGGTCAAGAACACTTGCCAATAGAAGATCCAACTATATCGGGTTGTCAAAGTTGGCCAACTACTGTACCAAGGAAAGTCGCTCGCGAGGGACCAAGTTCAGTAAAATTTTCCCCATCTCATGGAGGCACTCAACGCAATGGGGATTGCTTCCTAAGGGGGGAGGACTGATCCAGGTGTATGTTGGTGGTTACCCTCCTATTCCACTTGGACCCCCACCACTATCTCTTTCAATTTTTCATTTTCTTTAATTGTAGCACAGTTTACTATTTTTGGAAGTTTTTTCAGGTCCTAAACTTCCAGAGCCGTTTTGAAGCCCTAATGAGGCCCATAGTTTTGGTGCTTCATCTCCTAGTGTTAGGTTTTTGGATGTTTAGGGTTTTCCATTGTTTCTCAATAATAAATAGGCATTCAAGCCTCATTGTAACACAGTTCATAGGCATGTAGCCACCACATCTCTTCTCAAAGATAAGCTATCATTGCTCAAGCTAGTCTTATTTTCATTCTGTTTGTAAGCATATTTCATTATTTGAGATTAATGAAATGAAGTGTTATTTATGTTGCATCTCTGTATTTATGGTTATATCTGTAATTTGTTGCGTTCTTGTTTAAGTTCGGATCATCATCCCCATTAACATTCAAAATGAAATTGAGACCCTTGAAAACATGGTAGTCTGAGACAAACATGCCTTTTCTTACTCATAGTTAATGGAGGAGTTTGGACAATTTATTTCAAACCTAGGCCATACGAGGGGCCAAAAAAGAATTATCTTCAAGCATTTATTTCTTTACTGGAAAAGAAAACCCTAATTGGTCGGATTCTTATTGAAAAATAGGTTGATCAATATAATATTTTTTCCAGTCGTGCAGACGTGAAAAGAGAACAAGGAGTATGAGGTTCCATATGGAAAGAATGGATACAAATATGGCTCAAATTGAGTGTCATGTTCCAAGCATAGCCACTTCATTGTGAAAATTCGCTTGAAATGCAACAACTGGAATTGATTCTTCTAACTTGTTAATTATTTAACAATTTATTTGCTATGACAAACCACGAATTAATCACTCTGAAATTTATTAACTAATAAAAAATAGCGTGGAAGAAAAAAGTAGGAATTGAGAATTACTAGCACACACATAAAAATGACATATTATTTTTGGACAATTGTTCCTGGAAAAACCCAATGCGAGAAAACTGGTGCAATAGTTGAGGGTTTATTTTATTACGCAACAATGAAAATCTGAGTACAACTCGATGCCCAAAATTAGAAATCCACTACTAGTTAAATACTAGAAAAATCTCGATTACAGGCTCCCTCTGAAAAATTAGTCGTCCAACCTCAGCGCAAGCCTTTTGTGCCCTCCTGGCTGATCTTTCCAAACTTGCACAATTTGCGCCACTGTACTGAGAAAACCATGTGATCCTCATGGTTTTACTTGGAAAACTCGCACGACCTTAATCTGTGACTTCTTGGAAGAATTTGTGCATGCCTTGTGGTTGTATTAGGTGATCTTGTTTCGCATTCTCTTCTGACTCTTATGGAACTGGAAAAACTTCCTTTGGATTCACTGCCTTTGCCCCTTTAACACTTTCTACCTGATCTCTGACTTGATATCCCCTGCTGAATCACCTACACTAGAGAATCGAACTACCTGGATCACTGAGTATCTACATTGTGTGTCTCTATGTTCTCATTCTACCCATTGACCTCTTCTTATAATCTCTAGTTGAGTCTTCAACGACCAAGAATAAAAATTAATCAATGGATGAGATCATCTCCAAGTCGATCCATGTGATTTTCTAGAGGATTCTCACCTTTTTAAATTAATTACTATTAATTAACCACTTTTCCTAAGTTGTGCTTGGGGAAAATTTAAATGATGGTCAATTAATTTAATTGAGTTATTTCTAGGTGGAATTTCCAGAAACGACTTCTGGGTTTTGGATAACTCCTGTGTTTTAGCCTCTCCACAAATTTTCTAAACTAGAACCCCATCTGATGCTACAAAAACTAACATTCATCTTCTCCCCCATTATCTAGTGTGAGAGATCTGGCACCAATCACTTCTTTTGATTCCCAACTGCTATACGTTTGTTGATAGACTTTTGTGGTGTGATGATTTTGTAGGCACTCTAGTTATGTTGCAAGTGCTTCAATTTCTACAGTTTTTGACAAATTACTCTATAGGAAGATGACCAAAAACATTTGGTTTCCCATTGGGTAGTTTGAGACCATCCGCCATAAACATGGTTGACAATGGATGGTTTAACTATGTACTAAAAAAATTGATTTTGTGAGGAAATACAATCTTTGTTTACAAAACAATATTGCTAAGGAAACACCCACTTGCATATACCATCAATATGAGGCTAGCTAAGAGAAGATAGCATATTGAATCTCTTGACCATTCATATTCCATATTGTATTGGGGGGAGAATAAGACAAGTTTGTTGGAAAATGTGTTAGAAAATCATAAAGGAAGAAAGGTTTCTTTATCTTGATAATTACTTGTGATTTCTTAGCGATCTTATTAGCCTTTTTTGTGTCTTAGTTTATCTTCTTATCATCAAATAACTATCAAAACCAAATGCATGAAGATCAAGGCAATAAATGACACAATATGTAGGCTCTAAGTCAAGGAAAAACCCCTCTTCTAGGGGAAAACCCAAAAATTCTCTTCTCTTCCTTTAGAATCAAATAAAATGAGACAACAAAGACCTTTTGACCAAGACAAATACCTCTTCCAATCCACCAAGCCAACCTCCCAAAATATTCCTTCCAAGATGACAAAGATCAACTTCTAGTCAACAAGAGGCAACCTTCTTCAACATTTCATCAATCTCAAATTTCATCCTCCTGCAATGAGATTTCGGCCTCCTACTGCACGCCTGCAATTTCGGCCCCTTACTACGACTCAGAGACTCACATGTGTGGGAGAATGAGAGGGAAATTCTACTTGTTTAGCTTGACAAAAGTTTCTTCCTACTTTACTTTGGTTTCTTACTCCTTTCTAGGCTTCTTCACACCTTTTTATTCCTCTCTTAACTGCAGATCGAAGCTTGCTTACATGGACGCTCAAATAGGTCAAATTGCACTTCTACATAGCGCCTTTTTGTGTGGTTGAATTCCATTTATGAGGCCGACTTGACTGCACTTGAGGGCCAACTTGGTGGAGACACAAAATGCATTTTTGACTCAAAAATAAATTTATTATTTGATACAATAAGCCCAAGAAGGTTCTAATACAAGATGACAAGGGCAATGACTCATGACATAAACCCTAGAAGCACACAATGGGTGCTTAGACCTAGAAAAAAAATAAAAAAATCATGAAACCCATACGTATAAATAATTTTATTTTACAATATTTTTTTCTTTTGACAAATACATACTAATTACATCATGTCATGAGCTAGACAATAATTATGTAGACCGATACTAGTTACATTTCTCAACAAAATGATCCTTGATGACTATTGAAATTTTGTGTGAGCTTTTGAATTGTGCTAATATACTATATATTTCTTTGTTGTGTCAAATGTGAGGATGCTAAGGTGAAACATTGTGTGATGAAGTGTTAGTGCAACCATCTTTGTCATACATGATTGATTTAGATCACTACACTACATTATTTTGATTTTTGCAACTAACAATCATGAAGTGACTATGAGCCCATATTAGACTTATGTCAACTTGATTTCTAATATGAACCCAAATTGTCCCATATGAAATCCTTCAAAATCAAGCCTCCTTGTTTAGGGGTTGTTGGCCCCTAATAATTGTCCTTGTAGTTCAAAAAACTTATTGATTTCCTCCATGGGTTACCACTTGATGGCCTTGCTTATTTGTTTTTATCCCAATCTAATAAAGTTCAATGATTCCATGTCCACTTTCATTCAAAATTGTCATCATCTAGTTCCATGTCAACATCGATGTATGTTCTTTAAGATGTGGCACAACAAATTTCTTAGCATCTAGGTCTAGCATTAATGGCTCATAGTGCTTCAAAAGGTTTGTGTTAGACATCAAATGAATATGCCAGTGAATTCAACTTAAAAAAGTTCCCTCTATTCTCCTTGATAATTGTGATTGGGACATATTTGAGTTAATTGAGCTTTCTTTCTCCTTGAAGCAATAATTTTGAACATATGATTTCAGACATAAAATTAGTAATGTGTACAATGTTGATCATGCTCATTATTTTGCTTCAGTTGACTCTTTTACAGAGTTTCGTGAGCCCAACCATGAATTTTTTTGGATGATGTTAATGAACCTTAACACCGGTCCTTGGAAAAATGATCCTATGTTTCCCTTGTCACAAGAATATGGCCCAGTGTAGCTAGTGGATCATTGGCTAGATCCTCGGGTAGGAATCTAAGGCACACCTCAAATGGTAAAGTTCTTGTTGCAATGTGTCATTGCACAAGTATACTTGCAATGTACATATGAGGGGTTGAAAAAAATCCATGGAATGTAAAAGGTTAATATACACTATATTTGAGCAATGGCATAATTTACCACCTCAATTTCTCCATTTATTTGTGGATAGAACACAATAATCATCTTTAATTTGGCCCATCAATCCCCACAATGCTTTCCAATAGTAAAAATTGTTATCATAGTCGAAGATTATTAATAACAATAAATCAAAATGCATACAATATTTGTTGAAGAACAACTTGTTGGAATACTGAGGGGGGGTGAATCAGTATTTCTTTTAAAATTGTTACTTTACCAGTTTAGATCACTTATAGACAGAACACAAAATGAACAATATAGAGTAAATTATTTTATTAATCAGAAGCAATGAGGAATGAAACCCTCTTCTTTACAATAAATCTAGTAAAATAATAGTTTAGGGCTCCAACCCTAGATGAAGACACTAATCTCTAACCCACCAAGATCCAAACTATGTTGATTTGTGGTAGCATCAGATGTTCTCTAGCCATGAAAATTGGTGGAGAGGTTAAAGCGCATGAGATATCCAAGACCCAGAAATAGTTTGGGGAAATTCCACCCGGTTAGAGAGATATTAAAATAATTAATATTTTTAATGGGGTTCCTAAGTCTAAACTTAGGAAAATTAAAATATTAATGGGTATTAATATAAGATTAGGTGAGAAGGTTCTAAATGACATAGATCAAGACAAATCTAATCTTAGCCATTGATTAGAGACTTAATATCAGTTGTTGAAGAGTCAACAGGAAAAGTATAAGAGGAGGCTTGAGGGTTAGTTGGAGACACACCCAGATTGATTGGTCAATTTGTTTTTCTAGAGCGGGGTGTACTGAGAAAATTCGAACAAGTGATCTGCTACAGCGAGGGGCAGTGAGTACATAGCAAAGAGGCAGAGATAGTGCCTGAGGGTCAGCGCAGTGACTGAAGAGGCTGACACAAAGGCAGCCAGAGCTACACAGAGGTTGAGGGGCCTGCATGGGTGACGTAGAAGGCCAGAGAGATGACGCAGAGAGGCAGAAGTCTGACGCAGAGTGTTCAGGAGCTACGCTGAGACTAGCAGGGCTAACGCAGAGCATAGGAGAAGCGCCAGAAGGATTTTCGTGGGGCATACTAGTGCTAAGAGGTTGAATATCTGTCTCCGAGAAGAGGTATTACTGTCATGTAACAATCTTTGTTGGGTGACCCATTTTGACACCATAGTTGTACTCAATAAATATGCATAATAATAAAACCCTCAGAACTGTTGCACTAGTTTTTTCGGGGACGATTGTCAAAAAATAACGGTGTCCCTTGTGTGTTTGTCTAGTATTTCAGTTGTTGATCTGTATATGAGTTAAGGTTGCATTTGTGTTTATTTTCAGTATTTGTATGTATAAATAACGTGTTAATGGAATAAACAAGTAGGTGAAATAAACTTGATAATGTTATGAAACCGGCTCACAAAAAGATAGAAAAGAGAGATCAACGCCTTGGAATTCAACCTCTTTGAGGGGGCAACCTCCTTTACATTACACAAATGAAAAATTCTTGGATGATTCAAATGACAAAACCTCCTTTCTATATATAGGAGTTTGAGTCATAATATAATCCAGCCGACCTAACAATAATAATATAAAGCCACAAAAATAACAATAGAGAGATTCTATGGGGCACAGTAATAAAAATATGGGGACAATAGGGGCACACCAATATTAATAAGGGATACAACTACAATAGTAATGGGGTAATCACTAGTATTATAGGGACCTAACATGCCCCTCTCCTTCAAAAAAAGTGTTGTCCTAAACGCTTGAGTAGTTCTGGATGATTCTGTATAAAATTCTCATCCTCCCATGTGGAATCTTCAGCGGATAAGTTCTTCCACTTGATGAGATACTCCGAAATTGATCGATTTTGTAGCTGTCGAGTTCTTGTTTCTGTGACTGCTTCGGGTTCCAATATAATTTTTCCTTCCTCATCAAGTTCTAGCAATATTGTTTGAACTGGGAGCTTGTCGCCTATAACCTTCTTTAAACATGAAACATGAAAACTGGGTGCACTCGAGACACTGTAGGAAGCTCCAATTTGTATGCCATAGTACCAATCTTTTGCAACACCTTGTACGGACCATAATACTTTGGTGATAATTTATTATCCTTCTTAGCTTGCTTCAGGGACATTTGTTTATATGGTTGTAGCCGTAGGAATACCCAATCACCTACATCATAACTTCTTTCGCTGCGATGTTGATCTGCCTGTTGTTTCATTCTATTCTGTGCCAACATGAGGTTATCCTTTAATAGTTGGAGGACTTGTTGTTGACGTTCGATGTGATGTTCCACTGCTTGAACCTTAGAATTTTCTCTTAAATATGATGTGATGGATGGTGGCTGATATCCATAAAGTGCCATAAATGGGGTCATTTTTGTTGTTGTATGGAAGGAAGTGTTATACCACCATTCAGCCAGAGGCAACCATTTGACCCATTGTATCTATTTATCAGATACAAAGCAACGAAGATATCCTTCCAAACATTTGTTTACTATCTCAGTTTTCCCATTAGATTGAGGATGATAAGATGAGCTATGAGCTAACTGAGTACCAAGACAAGAAAACAATTCTGTCCAAAACTTTCCAGTGAAAATGGGATCTCTGTCACTTACAATAATCTTTGGGTTTCCATGTAGCTTTTGAATTGTTTCCATAAATGCAGTCGAAACTGTACTGGCTTTAAATGGATGTGATAATGCACAAAAGTGTGCATACTTGGTAAGTCTGTCAACTACCACCATGATGACACTCTTTCCCTCAGACTTGGGTAAACCTGTGATAAAATCCATTGAAACCTCCTCCCAACGTTGGCTTGGAATGGACAAAGGTTGTAATAGACCCGGGGTCTTAATTGTTTCAACTTTATTTTGTTGGAAAACCAAACATTTCGCCACCAACTTTTGAATATCCGATTTAAGGCCATCCCACAAAAATTCCTTCTTAACCCTGTGGTAAGTTTTTAAAATCCTGAGTGCCCTCCTAAGGGAGAAGTGTGCAATTCCATAAGAATCTTTTGTTTGAGTTGTGAATTCTTACAGAGCTATAAGCGATCTTTGTACCATAACAAATCATTTTGCCAGCTAAATGTATCAGATGTACTGGAATCTTGTTGTAACTTTCGAATAAGTGCCCATACGTCTTCATCATTCTTCCATTCCTCCCTTGCTTCGTTTATCCAATCTGGTTGGATAATAGAAATGGCACACAACAATGCTTCCACATCCTCATCCTTTCTTGAGAGTGCATCTACCACCACATTTTGCTTTTCTTTTTTTGTATATGATTTCAAAGTCATAACCCAACATCTCTGTGACCCACTTTTGTTGCTCTTCAGAGGATAATATTTGTTCTAAAAAGTATTTAAGGCTATCATGATCCGTTTTTACCTTGAAGTGTCTTCCCATTAGGTAGGGTCGCCATTTCTTAAGTGCACGTAGTATTGCCAACATTTCCTTCTCATAAATAGATTTGTGTAAAAACTTTCCCTTGATTGGACGACTTTCAAAAGCAATGGGTCTTTCATCTTGCATTAAAACAACACCAATTCCATTTCTTGAAGCATCACATTCCACAATAAAGGTTTTTGTAAAGTCCGGTGTAGCTAAGACCGGTGCTTGGCACGTTGCCTCTTTAAGATGTTTGAAGGCCTTTGTTGCTTCTGGAGTCCATGAAAATGCATCTTTTTTCAATAATGTTGTTAGAGGTGCTGCTATTCTCCCATAATTCTTAACAAACTTGCGATAATACCCTGTCAACCCAAGAAATCCTCGTAGATGCTTTATGGATGTGGGGATTTTCCATTCCTTAATGGCTTTAATTTTGGTAGGGTCTACCTTAACTCATTCATGAGATACAATATGACCCAGATATTCCACCTCTTGTACTCCAAAGAAACATTTGGATCTTTTTGCATATAATTGTTTCTCCTCCAATAGTTGTAGCACCCTGTCAACATGTTCAACATGATCCTTCCAAGACTTGCTGTAGATTAGTATATCATCAAAAAATACTAACACAAATTTTCTAAGGAAGGGATTGAAAATGGAATTCATCAAACCTTGAAATGTAGAAGGTGCATTGGTAAGGCCAAAGGGCATGACCAAAAATTCGTAATGACCCTCATGAGTTCTAAATGCTGTTTTCAGAATGTCTTCAGTCTTCATTCTGATTTGATGATATCCTGAACGAAGATCCAACTTGGTGAAGTAAATTGATCCATGCAATTCATCCAGTAATTCATCAATGACAGGAATGGAAAACTTATCTTTAATAGTGAGCTTGTTGAGCTCCCTATAATCCGGAAACATGCGCCATGATCCATCCTTCTTGTGCACCAATACTACTGGAGTAAAGAAAGAACTTTGACTAGGTTGAATTATACCAGCCTCTAGCATTTCTGCAACCATACATTCAATTTCACTCTTTTGAGCATAGGGATATCTGTATGGCCTGATGTTTGGAGGAACACTTCCTGGAATCAGATGAATAGCATGATCATGATCACGAATAGGTGGGAGACCTTTGGGAGTCTCAAATACCTTGGAATGATTGTCCAAGACTTTTTGGAGATCTAGAGAAATAGATGATTCCGATGTGGAAACATTTAGTGAACATAATTGAGCAATTTCACCTATTTGTTCCTTTTTAGAAGCTTTTTCATACCGTTAGAGTTGATTATCTTTCCCGGTTTCCCTGCAATACCCCTTAATTCAATTTCCTTTCCTTCCACAGAAAATTTCATGAAAAGTTCTTGAAAATTAAAAGCTATTGTACCCAAGGATTGTAGCCATTGGACTCCTAGTACAACATCAACACCTCCCATTGGAATGGAAAGCATTGGGCTAGACAATACATATTCTCCCATGGATAGCTTGATATTATGGCACTTTCCAGAGAAATTTATCATTCCTCCATTTGCAACCATCACTTGACACTCTAGTGCTGGATATAGGAAGCAATTCAATTCTTTTTCTACCTTACAATGAATAAAATTGTGGGTATTTCCTGAATCAGTCAACACTATTACCTTTTTCTTCTTGATTTGTCCTTCTATCTTGATGGTTTCAGGTGTGGTAATTCCAGCCAATGCATTACAAGATATGGTCGGATTCATTTCTTCTTTATCTAGGCTTTGTTCCTGGAGTATATCCTCTTCCTTTGACCTTTTTTGCTCCTTTTCTTCTTCCTCTTCACAATCTATGTAGAATAATTTCTTCTCAACACACTTATGACCTTTAGTGTATTTGCTATCACAACTGTAACAAAGCCCTTTTGCTCTTTTTCCTTCCAATTGTTGTGGTGTCAACCTTATAGGTTGTGGAAGGCTAGGGGTAACAACACTTCCATCTTTATAGTTGTGACTGGTATGCTTCCTGGTTGCCATAATTTTGCTTTCCATTTTTCTTGCTAACCTGAATGCCTTTTCTAATGAATCAGGTTCCCAAAGGCGAACATCATGTTGGATATTATCCTTTAAAGTCCCTATGAACACATCAATCCTATGCTCCTCTGGAATATTTTTTACCCTTATGTTCAATTTTTGGAACTCCTCAATGTGCTCCATTATTGAACCCTTTTGTTTGAGACTTACCAATTGGCTAAAAAAAGTGTTGCTTTTTGTATCCTCATAATGTGCTGTCAATTCTTCTGTAAAAATTGCCCAATTGATAATTTGTTTACGAGAGCAAAGCCATTGATACCATACAAACTAATTTGGTTCCAAATATAAAGTTGCAATACATACCTTTTGTGTGTTTTGCACATTATTGAGATCGAAAAATTGCTCCATCTGTAATATCCATGTTGCGGGATCCTTGCCATCAAACTTCCTCATATCGATTTTTGGAATATGGTGGGTCTTCGATCCAACATTAGAGTTTATGGAATCATGATTAACATTTCTTTTGTTCTCATCATGAGTTTCCTTTACTACCCTTTCACCATTAGTGACCATTTCTTGTAGCATCTTATTCATATTTATCTTCAATTCTTCCATCTTATCATCCATACCATCCATTTTAGCGTCCATGCCATTCATATTAGCTTCCATGCCATCCATCTTAGCTTCTATGCCTTTCTCTAAACAATTCATCTTAGCTTCTACACCTTTCTTTAAACCATCCATCTTAGCTTCTACATCTTTCATCTTAGATTCTGTTAGTTTTTGTGCATGTGACACTTGTTGCACTTGGTTTTGTAATTTTGATATATCATGTTGCATTTCTTCCTCTTCTTCATGAGTCATGCTAGAGCTTTCAGGTTGCTTACTAGGTGTTTGCATTTTCTTTCCTCGGGGCATAAATTACCGATAATAATGCTTTACTATGCCCTTTGAATTCCTTCAAACTAATTTTTCAAACCAAGCTTATGCAAAAATGAAAAAAAAAACTACACACCTTTTTTTCACTTTGTAGGAGCTTGATATTGAATCTGATGTATCTCTGTAATTTCGAATCATCCAGTTCTGAAATTGTGACCTGTAGTAGCCCTCTACATCCTCTTTCCAATGCCACCAGTCTGATCCAAATTGGATTCTCCAAGAAAGAGTTATGGACAATCTCCCAAGATGACCTGATTATAGACCTTTCCCAAAGACAGAAATTGTATGCAGTGCCACGTGTCATTATTTCAACCTTTGGCACTGAAAAATATATACAAGAAACTAAAGTTCGTCCTCTTTCTGTACCTTCTTACAAAATTTCAATCCGATGCTAAGAGAGAAAGTTATGACGATTTTCCCCAGGTCACCTGTTTGGAATGTAATTCAGGATTCTGCAAAAAGACCAACTTCCTCAGATCATATCTCTGCAAATATAGCGCGAAAAGTTATTAAATTCAGACCCGAGGTTCAGTGCGATTTTGACTCAAATGGGATTTTTTTTCACTTCTGAAATGTCGCAGAAAAAAAGTTATAGCGAAAATGCCACGATGACCTATTTGGAGCAGCGAAACCCTAGAATCCAAAGCTCTGATACCAAATGTTATGAAACCAGCTCACAAAAAGATAGAAAAGAGAGATCAAAGCGTTAGAATTCAACCTCTTTGAGGGGGAAACCTCCTTTACATTACACAAATGAACAATTCTTGGATGATTCAAATGACAAAACCTCCTTTCTATATATAGGAGTCTATGGAGTCACAATATAACCCAGCCGACCTAACAATAATAATATAAAGCCACAAAAATAACAATAGAGGGATTCTATGGGGCACAGTAATGAAAATATGGGGACAATAGGGGCACAACAATATTAATAAGGGACACAACTACAATAGTAATGGGGTAATCACTAGTATTATAGGGACCTAATAGATAATGCAGTAGGGATTTCTAATGTGTCAAACATAGAAATTTCAACATGGTACCATAGGATTGTAGATCACAGAGGAATGCAGGCACCAATAGATATCGGAAATTTTCAGCAGTAGCAGCTGTCCCGAGAGACAGAGCTTCTCCTAAGTAGAAGGCAGCAGAGAAGGAGTGGCGCAGAGGGCCTACATCATCATTTCGAGCCAAAGAGAGGGCCAGGGCAAAGGCAGAGGAAGGCAGAAGAGGCTCGCGAGAAGCCACGCCATCCTACTCAACTAGGTAGGCTTGACACAGTTGGCTAGAGGAGTGATTCATCCTTTGTCGGGATTACATAGAGCTGGAAGGCTCAGTTTCTTCAGTTTTTGGGGCCTAGGGAGCTGTGGGCAGATTGTGGATTAGGAAGCTAGTGGGGTTTTGTTTCTGTCGAAGCAGAATAGTACCTAACAGGACAAAACCAAAGTAGAGGGAGTAGCTGCCTTGACGGGTTTCTAGCCAAGAAATCCAGATCGAAGTTGCAGTTGCAAAGAGGATTGGAGAGGAGCGGCTCGACATTTGGTGAGAATATTTCCAACAGGGAAATCAAGACTTAGAGGGAGATTTCAAGGAGGGAAGTCAAAACTCAGAGGGAGTCCAGAAGAGGAGTGGAGATGGCAGTGAATGGACTGAGGGATTAGGACGGGTTGGACAGGGCTTCCAACTTCATCACATGGAAGGCCAGGACCCTGTCAGTCCTGGATAGACATCGCATCAACCACTTCGCCTTGAGAACCGTGGCTATTCTAGTCGACCCAACTGATATTGAGAATTATGAGAATGCAATGGCGAGGGAAAAGTGCATAATCCTTGATGGGGTCAAGGATCATGTCCTACCACATATTTCCGAAAAGAACACGACAAAGAAGATGTGGGATACTTTGACGACATTGTATCAGGGCACTTCTGTGTAGTGGAAGATGCTATTAGAGAATCAGTTGTGGTTGTATCAGATGTAGAAGGCGGAGAAAATAGATCTATACCTCCTTAGATTGCAGGAGATTCGGGACCAACTTACTTCCATAGGGGCCACATTGGATTAGGAGTTTATGGTGAGCACCTCCCTGAATGCAGTCTCTAAGGAGTGGGAGACATTTTTCCAAGGAATTTTGGGCAGAGCTACTCTTCTAGGAAAGGAAGAGATGTGGGCATCTCCTCGCCAAGAAGAGATCAGACGGTCAACCAAGGCGGGGAGTAGCAGCAAAGGAGATCGAATCAAGAAAGAGGAGGAGGAGGATGTGGCTCTAGCATTTGCAGGACAACAAGGGAAGAGGAAGAAGAAGGATATCTCCAAGGTGAAGTGCTTACATTGTGGGGAGTTGGGTCATTATGCATCCCAGTGTCTCAGGAAGAAGAACAAGGGAGAGGCTTCTAACTCCAAGGCAGCTCCGGCTAAGGTAGAGAAAGAAGTCGAGACTGATGATGACTTTGCCATGAGTGCTCATGCACCTCTAGAGAAGAGGTGGGGTGACATCAAGCTATAGATAGGAGGGCTACAGAAGATGAGGGGCAGGATCCTTGAGGTGCCCAAACTCTTGGATCATATCTGGCTACGGGAGCCTTGAATGATAGTATCAGGATGACGGATGTTGGGTAGGACCAAGATGTGATGGAGCGACAAGGCAGTGCTAGAGTGCAAAGGTTCGTAGCAGCTTAGTGGGGGTTGCAGCAGTACGAGTGGCACAGAGGTGGTTGCAGCAGTGTGAGAGGCACATAGGTGTTTGTAGCAGTGCGAGAGGCACAAAGGTGTTTGCAGCAACATAGAGGTAGCAGAGGGAGCACAAGATAGCAGCAGAGGTAGCTTCATCATCAGGAGGCTTCCAGACTGACAAGGATGCCAATATTTGGGTAGATCAGTTACTTACTTCTCAGTAACTGAGTTGTAGTGTAGTAGTTAGCAGTTAGTAGTACAGATGTAGCAATGGAAGTGGCAGAGCCATGGGAAGTAGTACAGGAAGTGGCAGTGCAGTGTATGTTGGGCAGTAGGCCAAGCATCGACAAAGGTACCGGTGAGGGAGGATTAGTGTGATGTTCAGTGGTGGAGCATTACTAGAGCACATTCCTCGCTAAGAGGGAGTGTTGATTTGTGGTAGCATCGGATGTGCTCTAGCCATGAAAATTGTTGGAGAAGCTGAAGCACATGAGATCTCCACAACCCAGAAATGGTTTGGGAAAATTCCACCCGATTAGAGAGATATTAAAATAATTACTATTTTTAATGGGGTTCCTAAGTCTAAACTTAGGAAAATTAAATTATTAATGGGAATTAATATAAAACTAGGTGAGAAGGTTCTAAATGACATGGATCAAGCCAAATATAATCTTAGTCATTGATTATAGACTTAATCTCGGTCGTTGAAGAGCCAACAGGAAAAGTATAAGAGGAGGCTTGAGGGTCAGTTGGAGACACACCAAGATTGATCAGCCAATTCGATTTTCTGGTGCGGGGTGTGCTGAGAAAATTTGAACAAGTGATATGTTGCAGCGAGGGGCAGTGAGTACATAGTAAAGAGGCATAGATACTACCTGAGGGTCAGCGCAGTGACTGAAGAGTCTGACACAAAGGCAACAAGAGCTATGAAGAGGCAGCAGGAGCCACGCAGAGGTAGCGAGAGACTAGGCAGAGGCTGAGGGGCCTACCTGGGTGACGCAGAAGGTCGGAGAGTTGACGCCGAGAGGCAGAAGGCTGGCGCAAAGGTTTAGGAGCTATGCTGAGACTAGCAGGGTTGACGCAGAGCCTAGGAGAAGCGCCAGAAGGATTTTCGTGGGGCAAGCTAGAGTTGAAAGGTTGAATATCTATCTTTGAGAAGAGGTATTACTGCCATGTAAGAATCTCTGTTGGGTGAGCCATTTCGGCACCCTAGTTGTACTCAATAAATTTTCATAATAATAAAACCCTTAGAACTGCTGCACTGGTTTTCCTGCATTGGGTTTTTCCGGGGATGATTTTCCAAAAATAATGGTGTCCCTTTTGTGTTTGTCTAATATTTCAATTGTTGATCTGTATATGAGTTAAGGCTGCATTTGTGTTTATTTTCAATATTTATATGTATAAATAACTTGTTAATGAAATAAACAAGTATGTGAAATAAACTTGATAATGAAATAGGGTTTTCTAACGTGTCAGACTTAGAAATTTCAACAGCCTATACTTTTCCAAGCACTAACTTGGACTTCATGAGGCTCGAACCTCTAGGGCTCCAACCCTATATTTCACAAGGCTCCAACCTTGTCTCTATGAGGCAACAACCTCTAGGGCTCCAACCCTCTCCATTGGCACAAGCTCCAACCTAATCTTCTTGAGGACTCCTATCCTTTAGGGTTCCAACCCTCGAATTCAATTATTCAAGATAAGGTTAATGGTTCTCCAAGGCTTCTAATGTCTTCTACAACAAGCCCTAACAGTATATTCAACGTTGCTCTCAATCAATATTCAGTAACCCTTCATTCATTAATGACAACTTTGTGATTCTCAGTACGTGTCTCCACAACTCTTCATGATACCCAAACAAACTTCTCCAAGGTTACTTTATGATGGCTTTAATAATGCATCATGGTCTCCAATAATGTCTCCAACATCAGCTTCAAGATGTATTCACAATATCTTCAGTGATTCTCCCAAGTATCTTCAATAAGTTGCTCAAGTTATGCACCAAACAAATCTTCTAGTGCTTCAAAATGTTTTCAACCAAGGAGGTCTGCAATGGTTCTCCAAAGAATGTCTCCAATAGGCTACCCCTAGAAGTCTCCAATGTCTGTTTTGAAAACAAGTCTACTCCAAAGGCTGCTCTAACAAATATCTCCAAGAGGGCTTCTTCAAAATATTCATCAATTGATTTAATGGGACTTCTTCAATTTACTTCTGCATTCTTCAAATGTTCCAAGTCTAAGGAGGTAGTCTCAAGGAGCTTCCAAAAACAAGTATCAAACCATAGATTATTCCCAAGATTTGTAGTCTTTAGGTCTCTACTTCACAAGTTTGTCACTGTAGCCTTCAACAAATGCCAATATCTCACTTGAAATCTGGTCCAACTGTGCCAACCAAACCTACCCTCAAATTTTCCAACAAAGGTCCAAGGTATAAATGCAAAGTCCTCTAGATGTTAAGTCTGGGCTCGAGTAGGACTATTTGAGCCTTCTTCCTTAATTCAAAGTATCATAGATTCACTAGCTTGAGGTTATTATTATAGAACCGAGTCCTAGAACCAAACCTCCAAGGTGGCTGACCGAGCCCTAACACTATCATAGGTTCCACAGATTGTTGTCCTCAAGTTTATGAACCCAAGCTCTTCTACAATTCTGAGTTTCTAACAGGTCACTAGTCTTAGGCTCTATGGGAGATGGTTCTTACAGATCCGAGCTCCTTGTCCACAAGTCTGAGTCTTGTTCAACTACAGTTCTGAGCCTCTCCAATCCTCGAGCCTTCACCAATTTGTATTTTCAAGCCTCTTTATAGGTTTGTCTAAGTTGCTTAAAACGAACCTCCTCGGGATTGTTCTTCAGATCCGAGGCCAATAATACTTCCACAATTCTAAGGTGAGGTCTGTCCTCTCACAGGAAATTCCCTGAGCCTTCCAGATCAATGAAACAAGTCCGAGTTATGTCAATTCCTCCACAGGATTTTTCTTAAGGTATACCACTTGGTCCAAGCCTCTGCAAATAAGCTTCCACAGGTCTGAGGTTTGTATTTTTATCTTGAATGATAACCCAACACAGAAAATAGCGCAAACATCAATCTTCTACATCCTTCTCGACCTCCTTTCTCCTTTTGTCCTCTTATCCGAGTTCTTCACTAAGTTGAATACTTAGAATGAGGTTTTTGAACTTATATTTATACAAGTTTTGACCTTTAATGAAAATACATGTCCCTTGGATTAGGAGTCAACTTGCACATGTTGGCTCATGTCGACTAGCATAAAAAATATATTATTCCAACTCGTAAAATTATTTTCTCTCAGCCTATGAGGAGTTAGAAGGCAAGTAATAGCTCGTTGGAAAGAGATCAATGTATTCTACGAGACTATGCCAATTCCATCCTTAAAATAGGTCATTTTTCCATCAATAAAATTATATTGGTGAACTGCCATCATTATTTTATCCATGGCAATCTTGGTTTCATCATATGTTTTTTGATAATGTTGTGGAATTCAAGGTAAAGGCTCTTTTACATGGGTTCTTCATTTGCAAGGGTTATGGCATTTTTAACAAGGCTACGACATCATATATCAAGCATCAACTAGGGCTTGCATCAAGAATTTAGGGCTAGGGCTTTAGGGTTTTTATAATGTAGTTAGGGAATTTGGCAAATACATCATAAGGCAAGGGCATCTTTAACACCTAGGGTTTCTTGCACATTAGGATTTCAATTCTAGGGTTTTTCATTATATTTCAATCTTCATGCTTAGGGTTCTCTCTTAGGGTTTGCATAAAGAGAGTCTTCAATGAGGTTAGGGCAACTTCACAAGAGAGTTATTCATCCATCACAAAGGTTAGAACATTTGCCATCTCCAACGATGCCATATTGACATCAATGATAACTTTGACCAACACAACTAAGCTTCATGTTCTGTTTTAACAATCTTCTCATACGGTATTATGATGAGATTTGCTAAAAAACTACATTATAAAGAACAACCTCACCTAAAACATTTCCCCTAACTTTATCTCTTCGAAATGCATACAATATGTGTCGTATAGATCATAATGAATATAAGATCTTAATGGAAAACATAACACTGCAACCTAACGACGAATAAATCAACACATACTTAACATAAATCCCATATTTAAAAATTTAATTCCAGTATAATATCATAAAAGAATAATTGATTTTATGGGAAGGATCGAATAAAAGAAAAATGTTATCATAATATATTATGTAATTTCGAAGAGGCACTTCTTTAAAAAGAAAAATAAGAAAATATACTTAAAAATAAAATCATTTTTATTTAAAAATATTAAATAAATAAAAACCTACTCAAAACATGAAATTTATTTTTTTTATTTAATAATTCAATGTGCATGTATAAATATTGAGCATTTAGAACTTGGATATGATACATTAAATGAACATTCAATATGTTGTAGTTCTTAGAGACAATCCCCGGGTTGAGAAAAGGGTCAATGCCTAGGACATCTTAGAGGAATGCTTTGAGGACTTGTGTTGTACTTCGTATATAATATAATTGGAAGTAAATTGATTCAGAACTTGGTTCAATCACCCTTCACCAAGGTAGACTTAAACATACACATATCTATATGTAGGCAGATATCGCTCATCCCAAGGATAAATGTCTTGATCTAGTGGCCAACACAATGAAATGCAACTAAATATTTGTCGTAGTAAAAATGGAGAGTGAGAAAACAAGGAAGGAATTCAATGCAGAGGTCTAGATAACACAAAATATTAAGAAACGAATCCGAGCAGAACTATGGAAGAATAAGGAGATGAAAATCCAGAAATTGTGGAGTGCATTTAAGGTTTCCAGATATATATATTCATGGGTACATTTTGTCACAAAATAAAATTGTTAAATTTGTGAACTCACAAGTACTATTGGCTACAATATAACACTACAAAATATATAATTGCATAGGTGACATTTCTACCCTATAACATAAGTAAATCCATAATTTGAGAGTGAAACTAGCAACTTATTTACACAATTTCAGAGGAAGATTAAGATACATGAAATGACAAATAAATGGGAACACATACTACACATTACTCCAATTGGAATCACCTATCTTCTTCATTAATCTTTGAAAATGGAGTCCATATCATAGGTCCAACACAGTTGACATTTGTATAAGCCTTATCACCTCATGAACAAGCCATTGAACCGAGTGTCGTGACCTCAGGCTCAATGCTTGGGTGCTAAAGCCTTTGGAATCCTGTCGGGGGCCTATCTCCCTTTGCAATTCATGCTTCACCCTTGGTTCTTTGGATGATCATGACTAAGCACCACCACATATCAGAGCCCCTTCACCATCGGAACTTTTCCAAATTAGAATTTACACAAGAGTTACGATATTCGCATCCTAATATGGTCCATAGCACTTAGGTGCTAAATATTCCATGTGCCCTTGGTTCTCTAGAGTTCCCATGACCAGGCGCCATATAATATCGAAGCCTTCTTCATTGAAAGTTTTCAAATTAAGAATTAGACTTGGAGTTACAAAAAATCCCACTTCTGATGAGCTCATAGCTCTTTATGCTCGGCCCTAGCGCTGCGCCCTTGGTTCTTTTAGGTCTTTGTGACCAAGTGCAAACATATATCAAAGCCCTTCTCATTGGAGGATTTTCACATTAAGAATTAACCTTGAGTTACGAAAACGCCCACTTCTTATGAGCTCATAACTCTTGATGCTCAAACACAGCTCTATGCCCTTGGTTCTTTTAGGTCTTTGTGACCAAGTTCCAACATATATCGAAGCCCCTCTCATCGAAGGCTTTTCAATTTAGAATTAAAATTAAATTCTAATGGTGACCATCCTCCAAAATTCTATCTTAGCACCTAGGTGCTCTGTCCAGTTCTATGCCTTGGTCCTTTTGGTTTTCCATGACCGAGTTCCATATAATATTGGAGCTCCTCTCATAAGAAGATTTCTCAAATGCTAGTTAAAACATAATTCTGATGGCCTCTTCCTTCGAAATGCAGACCTCTGAAATGGCGTCATTCTGTTGTCCTCATATCCATGTAGCGCCTCCTAGAAAGTGACACGTGTCACCCAGATTTATGCCTTTAGGCCCTTAAAAATGCCAAACCGACTGCCACATGTCCCCCCGTGCAACCACATCATGCTGACATCATCAGCTATGTCCGCTTTTTGGGACCAATCACCAGTTTTCAGGTGTCTTCGGAGGAGTAGAGAGAAAAGGTCCCTAGAGTCTATGGATTTTCAAAGGTCTCCTTTGTATTTCCCTTTCCTCCATGATTTTGGTGCTTTCCAAAGAGATGTATTTGTTAAGGACTTCTGAAACTCTGATCTTACGATGACATATGCTGTAAGGTCCCGCCATGTTTTGTGCCCCTTTGTCCTTTGGAACGCTTTGCAACCGAGTTCCAACCTAAATCGGATCCCCTCTTCATCATATTTTTTTCAAAAAGGAATTAAAAAGAGTTTCTATGCTTTCAATCCTATGAAAAAATGACCACTGATATGCCTTCCTACCAGCCTTCCCGATATCGGCCTCCGATGTAATCGGGTCCTGAATTTTAGCACTCCTCTTTGGATTTCGGCTTCCCTTTTGGCTTTGAGACTTAGGCTTTTGATTTTGGCCTCCTCCATACAATTTCGACCTCTGATATTGTTAATTTTAGATAACAATGGTATGTTCTATGCTTAAGAGCAATTTTACTTCAATTTTCTTACTAGCCCAATATAAATAGTCAATTTAGCAATCACATCAACATGATAGTAAAATGCAGATAGACAATAATAGTAAAAGACAAGACAAGACAAGAGGACACAAGATATGGCACTAGCCAGGGACAAACCCCAATGTGGAGAAACCCTTGATCAATTCTTCTTATAATTCTTCAAAAGTTTAGCAGAGAGAGAGATACAATATACAATTTTCACTTTCCCAATCAAAGTGAAATATGACTAGTCAAAAAACATTAACAGAAATCCCTAACCAGAAATTCAACGCTGGCCAACAGGCCATATTTTGACCTCTAAAACAGATCGGTCAAACTCGGTCAACTCGGCCTCCAACAGCTAGTCAAATCAGCCCAAAAACAATCCTAAAAAGTCCATTCAAATCTGGTCAATGAAAGTCAATGCTGCAACAAACCCTTCTACAATCAATGTTGGTCAAACAGTGGTAAAAAATCCTCGATTTTTGTGCCCAAAAATGTGGCCTACCCAAACAGAGATCCTGCACACAAAACCACAATCAAAACAGGTCAACATTGGTCAATGCAAGTCAAAACAGCCCTCCTGCAACTTCGGTGAACGCAGGGACAAAAACCCTTCTCTTATTTGCACGTGTGTAGAGCTGCCTCTGAAATTTGTACCCAACCAATGAAGGAGAGAGAAGAATGAGTGTGAGTGAGATGCCAAAATGAAGAGGAGGCTCCTTGCATTTATATGCGGGGTTGAGGTGCAATTTTGATGGCTGGCCGACCTTGACAATTTGTCCATATTCAAAATAAATTCATAATTCCATTTGTACATGTCATAATGGGATGATCTTTAGATCAATCCTACACCTCTCGGAGAGATGAATTCAATAAACATATCAGCTGCCTCATATGAGCTGTCCAAGATGAAGTTTGGACTTAGTTTCCAAATTTAATACTCCCTCTCAATTAGGGAGAACTTCACATGCCAAACTGTCTGACAATTTGTACCATCCCTGTCTATGCTCTGCTCTTGTGAACCATGAAGAAAGAAGAAATGATCAAGAATGTACCATACCATTATCCACTCACCTGAAGTCAGTCTCCAATAGTAGAGAGTGCATCATACTACTCTTAACTGAATCGAAGTCAGTTTCCATTGATCCCATATCAATATCACACATTCTAACATAGGGAGTATGGTAGTACACGATGCGTCCATCGGTAGTAGTATGGTCCCTATCCTCATTTCCCTACTCATTGGCCAGATGAGAGGTACTTCCTATGAGTCCCGAACTGCATGGGTAGGATGTGCCAACAGGAGAAGGTGAGCCACTCATCTTGCTCATATGCCATAGGAGAAGGTGAACCACTCATCCTATGCATATCTCAACATGGGGTAACACAGGGGAAGGTGAATCACTCACCCTGTACATCGCGCACCATTAGGGGAAGGTGAACCACTCACACTATGGTTGCTCATTCCTCCAAGAAGTACCCCAAGCCCCTCGAAGCTCCCAAAGCTCAACATCCATCTCATACGGGACCCTCATAAGAGGGTCTCTCCACGAATCCATGTCGTTCATGGAAGGTTAAGAATTTGACCTTCCCCAAGGGCTTCGTAATAATATCGATGACTTGATCATCAGTCCCAATGTGTTGGAACCTTATTGCTCCTTGTTGTACCATATCCCGAATAAAGTGGTAACTGATATCAATATGCATGGAGTGGTCATGAAACATGGGATTCTCAGAAAGACGAATCCCACTCTAGTTGTCGCAATAGATCATGGTGGTATCAAGCACATGTCCAAACAACTCACTCAAGAGTTTCCTCAACCAAACAGCTTCATAGGAGGCCATACTAGCAGCAATGTATTCAGCCTCAGTGGTGCTCAAGGCAACTGACTTCTTCTTCCTGCTCATCCATGATATTGAAGCAAAACCTAGAGAGAAGCAACATCCAGAAGTACTTTTATGATCCACCACACTGTCAGCCCAGTCTGCATCAGAGTAACCATGGAGCATCACATTCTCGCCATTATATCTCAGTCCATAAGTGATTGTGCCCACGAGATATCTCAAGAGATTCTTGGCAGCAATCCAATGTATGTGATGAGGCTTGACCATAAACTGACTCAATGTATTCACTGCAAAAAATATGTCCAGAAGGGAGTTCACCAAGAACATCAGGGTCCCCATGAGTTGACGGTACTCAAAATGATTTCCCAAATCGGGGCTAGTAGCACTTCCACATAACTTCTTGAGGTTAAATTCCATCGGAGTAGTCACGGACTTGCAGTCCACCATCCCAAATGTTTCAAGTATCTTCACAATATATTTTCCTTGAGAAAGGAAAATCTCACCTAGCTCTTGCTAGACCTCCAACCTTAGGAAGTAATGCATCAGTCCTAGGTCCTTCATCTCAAATTCGGAAGCCAAACCCCTTTTACATTGATGAAGGAGAGGGTTTTCACCTGTCAGAAAGAGATCGTCCACATAGAGTACCAATATGAGAGGTCTATCATTCTCAACCTTAAAGTAAAGGTTCAGATTAGCTTCACTTCTTGTAAATCCCAACTTCATCAGATAGTTGTCAATCCTCTCATACCAAGCCCGGGGTGCTCGCTTCAACCCATAGAGGTCTTTCTTCAACTTGCATACATGTGTCTGACGATCTTGAACTTCGAACCCCTCAGGTTGTTCTATATAGACTTCCTCCTTAAGTGAACCATACATAAAGGCAGTCTTGACATCCATCTCGTGTAGATTCCATCCTTGCGAGGTGACAAGAGCTATAATCGAATGGATGGTTGTGTAGCGGGAAACTAGTGAAAATATTTCATCATAATTTATACCTTCCTTTTGAGAGAAGCCTCGAGAAACAAATATGGCCTTGAACTTTTCAACACTTCCATCGGCTCCATGCTTGATCTTGTAGAGCCATTTCGAGGTGACAATGGATTTCTCCTTGGGTCTAGGGACCACATCCCAGACATCATTCTTCATAATCAACTCATAATCTGTGTTCATTTCATCCTTCCAAACTTGGTGCTTTGCAGCTTCTTTGAATGTGCGCAAGGCTTAGATTGAATAATGGTTCTCATTGCAGTTAAGTACCCTTGGTACCTATTCAGCTTCTTGCTTTCACGAAATGTCCCCCTGGGTGCAACATCTCTCTCAGAATCTTCGAGAGTCTCCCTAAGCCATGAGGGTCTCCTTTTTGAGGAGGAGGTCTCATGAGGGGGTGGATCAATGGGATCCATTGGTCCTTCAGCATCAGGCATCAGCTCATCCTGCAGTTTTCCATACTTTCCTAAATCTGCTTCTTTGTCCTTTCTTGGAAGAGGAAGGTTACTAATATTCCCAAGGGTAGCATCCTCATCGAAGGTGAAATCATGACTTATCTCCACTTCTCTTTGACCAGGCACATAGATTCTATATGCTTTAGAAGTTTCACTATAGCCCACAAATGTTCCTTTCTTCCCAGAAGCATCCAATTTGCTTCTCTTTTCTTTCGTCACATGAAAGTATATGGGACTACCAAAAATTCTAAAGTGAGAACCATTAGGTTTCTTATAGGTGAAAACTTCTTCAGGAGTTTTGGAGTCCAACACTTGATGAGGGCATCTATTTTGAACATACATGGCAGTGTTTGCAGCTTCAGTCCATAAGAAATTTGGAAGGCTTTGATCATGAAGCATGGCATGAGTGGCTTCTATGATAGAATGATTCTTGCCTCTTAATGCCAACTCCTCTACAATAGTTATTGAACTCATTTCATTCATATTCAATTCCATTATCAGTCCTTAATATTTTGATCTTCTTCCCATTTGATTTTCGACTAAATCTTTGAAAGAACAGAACCAAGAGAATACTTCGTCCTTCTTATTCAAGAACTATATTCAAGTCTTGTGAGAGAAATCATCCATAAAGATATGATAATATAAATATCCTCCCAATGAGTTCATGGGCATCATACTAGATAGATTAGAATGAAATAATTGCAATACGTCAATAGTCTTTCTATCACTTGAGGGGAATGGTCCACTTGTATGCTTTCCTTTGGCACACCCCTGACAAACACCTTCATGTTCTACTTTGAATTTGGGCATACCTGTCACCATCTTCCTCACATTGGGTTGAGCCTTATAATGTAGATGAGCAAACCTTCGGTGCCATAATTTGGATTGAAGTGATGTGTCGCAAGACATAGCTCCCAATGGACTTACTCCAACTTGATATAGGTTATGAACCCCAAAGGCAACTATAAATGCATCTTTGAAATTTTTGTTCAACACACATACCTTTCCATTGATGAATGCCACCTTGAATCCTTTATCCTCCATCGCCAAGATAGATACCAGGTTCTTCTTTAGATCGGGTACATATAGTACTTTTTGTAGATGAATGGTGTTACCTTGATTCAATTGAAGAGTAACATTCCCAACTCCCTTCACGGGATAGTTGGCATTGTCCCAAGGATAATTTCCAAATTTGTATCATTTTCAATCAGATTTGAAAGAGCTTCCTTATACCCAGTGAAGTGCCTTGGAGCACCACTATCAATCAACCGATTTCCCAAAGTGTGCAGAGGAGATGCAGTGGCAAGGGAAGATATAAGATAAAATTATTTTTGCTTGTTATCAGCAACATTAGATTCATCATACCTGGTGTTTCTTGATTTCTTGGGATGGCAACCATTTCCTTGATGAGGAGCGGGAGCATTCCTTTTTCCTTGGTTATTGAATTTGCCATTCCTTTGATTATTGTTGCCCCTGAAATTGTTGTTGTTGTGGTTGTCATCATCATGAGGTGTGTCCTTATATTAGGACACCCCCAAGCATAGTGACCAATCTTGTTGCAAATGAAGCATCTTCCCTTCCTTTCATTTTCTAAACTTGATCTTCCTTGACATTACTTCTTTGAACCTGCATTGTTTTTCTTTTTAGCATGAGCGAAGAATGAAGTAGGATCATTCCTATTTGAAGGTATATCTAGTTCCATCATCCTTGTTTCTTCTTGAGAACATCCAGTCAGTAATTCTTCAAAACTTGGAATCCTGTCATTATTAAGAATAGTGGTGTTGAACACATGCCATTCACGAGGGAGTCCTCCAATGGAAATGAGAGTAAGATCCTTATCAGCGATAACTTCTCCAATTGAAAGAAGATAATTTTTTATCTCAGTAATCCTCATGAAGTAGGATTGAATGTCTTCATTTCTTCCTGTTAGCTCTACTACATAACTATGGTTTTTGGAAGGTAGAGATAAGCTCGGTTAGATGGATCCTGCTCAAAAGAAATCCCATAGCAGTCATCCTCCTTCTTCTCCTTTACTATTATTACTCTCTTTCAACCCTGCTACCTCTATTTTTCTTCTAAAACTCGGCATAAACCCTTATTTCCTCAAGCCCCCAGCACAAAGGCTAAAACCCCATAAAACCACGCCCATCGGACTCCGCGCCTCCATAAACTCACCGCCGTAACCTCAGCCGTTGATCTCCACCTTCCTATCCAATGGTTCCCCGTCACGTCCGATGGAAAATCTGCACGATTGATTCCCTACCGTCCGATCATCCCTGCCACGATCGGACGGCGTTCGCTCTCCTTGCATCCACGAAGTGTTGTAACGTTAACGTGCGATCGAGAGTGGTTTTCCTCTCTCCCCCATCGCCACATGTCACGCGCTGAATGGCATCACGCGCCATCGCCCTTTACCGCCGAACTCCCCAAAGTCGATGCGATCAATACCGCTTACTGCCCGGTCCTCTTTTCCTGCTCGATAACCATCGTGTGCTTCCGTCGCCCTACGACTGTTGGATCTACCCGCCTGAGATCCAACAGCCCACGATCATCCCACTCCCGCCTCCTCCGATATCCCTATTGACTCATCCCTGATGTCTATCCTCTTGATCCAACAGCCGGTCTAGCTCCTTCGTCCAGCTCATGCATTCGCCACACAATCCACGTCCCTTGATCTTCCACGTGCCCGAAGGACGAAGGCGACCGGCTCACCAATACCAGTTGCAGCTGCTCCTCAACAACCATATTTAACAAATAGTATGGCTGAGAAGGAAAAGGACAGAGCTCGAGCAGATAACTACATTTAACAGTTATGGAACTTCATCGTATACGACACTCCACCTGCCCGAGAGGACAGCAGAGCACCTGAGAAGATCAGATTCGCCCACTGAAGCAAGAAAACACACTCAAAGACTCCATCAGGCAGTTAAACGCAGTTGGTGTTCAATTATGACCCCTCCATACCTAATTTGGCCAAGTGCCTTTGTAATGAAACTCTATATATACCCAAAAGCAAGATGTAATCACAATTGATGGTTGATGTTTTGATGTAAGGTTCAACTTCTGGAGACTATAACTATTTTGGCACTTGCAGCGTCTCGTCTTCATTTTTAGCTAATACAAGCTTCTTTTGTTGTTAATTGCTCACTTTCATTCTTCTTTCGTTCCAATCTATGCCTGATATGATGTATCTCTGACCTCTTGATGTTTAGCATTAGAGAAGCTATCATCCTATCTCTGTGTTAAAGTCTTGTATGTATCAGTGAATGAGTTATTCAGGTTTCTTTTCACCTAATGCCAGAGAGCTGTCATTCTGTTTGTGCATTAGGGAATTAGATTTGCAGACTTCCTTATTGGTTGCAGCCAGCCATCACATGGTCTTGTGCATCTGCTGGTGTGGTCAATATTCTCCATATTCACCCAATCCTTAAACTGTTAGTAATTGGTGGTCTAAAACCTTATAGTTTGGGGATGTTTGTGCATGTCTGGAGTTAAACAAAGTAGAAGTGGTTATTTGGCTTGAACAAGCATCATTCCTTCCATTCATCCATTCGCAACAATAAGTTGAATTTATATGTTCCCATGCATCTCCGAGCTACAACCTAGGAGAGTTTCTTTGGGTGATAACATAATTGGTGCCGTTGCCGAGGAGAGGAGATTGAAGCTCAGCTTCCCTGGGAGAACGACACAGTTCCAGTTTTGATGATAGACAAGGTCTAGACACATTTCTGGTTGTAATCATCTATCTGGCGACTCTATTGGAGGACCAACCTATTGGCGACTCCACATTACACTTCTGGCTCAGTTTGTGAGGCATACCCGGAGAAATCTTCAGAAATCAACAGCTGACCCAGTGCCTGACCCTGAGAAGATTGCTAAGCAAAGGAAAACATCACAGAAAAGAGCATCAGGATCAGGTAAGCCTAAGTAATCTTATGTATCTCTACAAGAGAAGACTATAGCTAAGAATATACAGTTTGAAGATATAGAGTCTAGCATTGTTAGTGAAGAAATACCCTCAAAGATTCATAAAGCTCCTTGTTCATTTAGTTCCCCTTTGGATCTCAGTCCAAAGAAAGCCTCCCATACAGTCCATCATACTCCTTCGTTCCTGTCATCTATTTCACCGCTTCCTACCATTAAATTTGCCAATATCCTTCCACCTACCCAGTCATGGCAGGCCAACAAGCTCCCACAAAGATGGAAAGAATCATAGCTGCAAGGTATGGACCCCTGGTCCTGCCTGTTCCTTTGAATGCCATGCCTGCAGGAGAATATCATAAATACATGTCTAAGTTCACTAGTACAGATGGAGTAACAGCTGAAGAACATCTTGAGTCTTTTTATAGTTATGTTGATAACCTAGATATCAATGAGGATGATGCGTGGATGAGAGAATTTGTCCAGAGCCTTGATGGAGAGGCTAGAAAATGGTTCAGGGAACTAGCCCCTAGGTCTATAGCAGACATTGAAGCATTAGATGATGCATTTTTGAAGCATTGGGGGGATAAGAAAGACCTGCTCTATTATCATACTGAGTTTGGTAACCTGAAGAGAGAAAATGGGGAATTATTGAATGATTACAATAAAAGATTCAATTGTATGTATAGTAAGATACCAGCTGAAGTAAAGCCTACCCCCACCTCTGCCAAACTCACTTATGCCAATGCTTTTGACTTTGATTTTTTCTTGTTATTGAGAGAAAGAAGATGTGCCACTCTAGCTGAAATGTAGGATGCAACTCTAGAGGTAGAATCTAATATCATGGCTGCAGAAAAACTTAAGGGACATGCTGATAGAAGGAGGCAAAGAGGTGAAGCTTCCACCTCTTCTTCATCTTCAGAGCCCAAATTAGATAAAATAACTAAAATGATAGAGTCATTGGCTGTTGAGATATCTAAGCTGAAGGTTGAGTAGAGTTTAGGGAAGGCAAGGCTTCCAAACACATTTGCTCCAAGAAATCCAAATCCATTCAGAAGAGCAAATGAACAATTGCAAATCATTCAGAGGGGTAAAGAAGTTGGTGAAGAACAAAAGGTTAAGGCTCCTTTCCAAAACGTAGTCATGGAAGAGGAGCAGTTTGAAGAAGAGGATGAAATTCATTGCATGGAAGATAAGGGTAGTGCTGCCTTCTTGACATTGGCTGCCTATGAAGAATCATTACTCCAGGACCAAACCAGTCAAGAGTGGGACAGAGAGGCTATTCTGTAGACTGGTGAACAACAAAGATATAATCTGAGATCAAGAACAAGCAATGTCAAGGAGAATCCTGTCCAAAGAGCTGTTGTCCCCACAGAGCATCAGAACATCAAACATAAAAGGCCAGCAGCTGACCCAGTCATCCTCAAAGCACCAGCTCAAGAGGTAAGAGGTCCTGACAAGTCTCCTTCCCCTTTCAGCTTTGAATCAGAAGTCCAGAAGTTAAAAATATATGTGCCTCTGATAGAACTTGCAAAGAGTGAAGTTTTTAGAAAGCCTATCCTTGATGCTCTTGAGCTGAAAGCCTCACAAGCCTCCACTGACTACGTCAATTTGCAAGATGATAAGCCTGCAGTTGTCCTTAGCCCAATGACTGAACCTGTTGATGATAATTCTCCATCATTTTATGTCTCCTTGACCATTCATGACAAAATCCTCCACAATTGCCTGCTGGACACAGGGGCCAGCCACAATTTGATGCCCAAAGCTGTCATGGAAGAGTTAGGCCTTGATATTACCAGACCGTATCATGATCTATTTTCATTTGATTCAAGAAAGGTCAAATGTCTGGGATTAATCAAAGATTTAGCTATTACCCTAACTCAGCTGCCCATGAAGAGCATGATGATGGACATTGTGGTAGCAGATGTCCCTCCCAAGTTTGGCATGCTGCTATCCAGAGGATGGATTAAGAGACTAGGTGGGACGTTACAAAATGACTTATCTTATGCCACTGTCCCAGTCTTTGGGGGAGAAAGCAGGAGATTGTATAGAGAAGCACAACTGGCCTACATCATTAGTGATGAGAAGAATCCTTCCAATCATCCTATCTACGTTGTGGACACTAACTTTGGAGCATGTATTCTCCAAATAGAAGAATCTCAAAAGGCCTCCATGCAGCTCAAGAAACCAATAGTCCAGGCCCTAGGAGAGCAAGGAAGTCAGGTTTGGGAGATGTTCTTTGATGGAGAATGTTCAAGGGAAACTACAGGAGCAGGGGTAGTGCTGATATCTCCAAAACAAGAAAGCACACATCTGTCTTTTAAGTTGGCTTTCCAAGTCACCAACAATATAGTAGAGTATAAGGCTCTGATATTGGGTCTTAACGCGGCTAAAGATAGAGGAATCAAAAACATAGAGGTGTTTGGAGATGTTGATCTTATCATTCAGCAAGTAAACAAAACATTTCAAGTAAAGCACCCAAGGCTGAAAGCATATAGAGATGAGGTATGGAGACTCAAAGATTCTTTTGATAATTTTCGTATCTCATATATCTCTAGAGTAAAAAATCAGCTTGTTGATTCCCTTGCTATGTCTACTAGTATGTTTATCCCTCCCATGCCTCCCAGACTAATTTATGAAGTTCAGATGAAATATAGACCATCCTTGCCTGATAACGTCTAGCATTGGAAAGTTTTTGAGGATGATGATGAGGTAAACAGGTTTCTTCAGGTCATTGATGAGTTTTCTGAATGCAAATTGACCAAGAGAACAAAGCCTTGGAGGAAAATTCCCAGTCTTGGCTTAGAAACAAAATTGGCAAAGATAACATCGTCCAACTGCCTAGCAATTAGATACCTAAAGGTCTAGTTCCCTTAGAAAAGTTGTTTGACGAGAATGATGTGCCTTATAAGGCTGCCCAAAAAGAAGATCAATCTGCAGTCTATAAGCATAACATAGGGAGTCCAAAGCATCCAAGATACATAAATCTGTCCACCCATCTGTCTGCTGCCCAAAGTTTTGAGTACTGCAATTTAATGAAGCAATTTGCTGATGTTTTTGCCTGGGAATATAGTGACCTAAAAACATATGACAAAAAGATCATCCAGCATAAAATCCCTTTAGAGAAAGACACCATCCCTTTTAAGCAGAAGCTGAGGCCCATAAATCCCTTGCTCCTTCCTCTAATTGAAAAGGAAATCAAGAAGTTACTAGCTGCCAAAATCATAGTTCCCCTCAAATATTCAAAATGGGTGGCCAACTTGGTGGTGGTAAGGAAGAAAAGTGGAGAAATCAGGCTTTGTGTTGATTTCAAAAACTTAAACAAATGCTCTAAGAAAGACAATTATCCTCTGCCCAAGATGGAGCATTTGCTGCAGAAAGTCTCAGGAGCCAAAGTGATGTCTTTCCTGGATGGATTTTCAGGGTATAACGAGATTGTTGTACATCCAGATGACCAAGAGAAGACTACATTCACCACTCCTTGGGGCACTTTTATGTATTCCAAGATGCCTTTTGCGCTGATGAATGCTGGAGCCACCTTTCAGAGAGCTATGGATATAACATTTGTAGGAGAGAAGGATAAGTTTGTCCTTATCTATCTAGATGATATAACAATGTACTCTAGCAGCCATCATGACCATTTGCAGCATTTGAAGAAAGTGTTTTTGAAGTGCAGACGGTTTGGGATTTCAGTCAGTCCTAAAAAGTCACTGTTTGCTTTAGAAGAAGGCAAGTTGTTAAGACATGTTGTTTCTGCTGCAAGTGTTAGAATTGGCCCAGAAAGAGTAAAAGCAATACAGACTTTGTCTATTCCGAGGTCAAAGAAGGATAGTCCTTTCTAGGCAAGATAAATTTTGTAAGGAGGTTTATCCCAAACTTTGCAGAACTAGTAAAACACATCACATCCATGTTGAAGAGGGGGTCAAAAATCAAATGGACTGATGTAGCAAGAAGATCTTTTGAATTTATCAAGAGAGCTATCATGGAAGCTCCTACCTTGATCAACCCAAAGTATAGCAAGTAGTTCCATATATTTTCATTTGCCTCAGATGACACCCTTGTAGCTGTTTTATTGCAAGCAGAGGAGGAAGGTTCAGAGCATCCAGTGGCATTTTTCAGCAAAACATTAAGGGATGTTGAGATGAAGTATGATATCATTGAAAAACAGGCATATGCTCTTATCAAATCTTTGAAAGCCTTTAGAATTTACATTCTGCACTCCAAGTTAATTGCATATGTACCCTCTGCTTCAGTAAAAGATGTCCTAACGCAACCAGATGTTGATGGAAGAAGGGCCAAATGGATTGCAAAGCTAATTGAATTCGACATATAATTGAAGCCCACCAAGCTAGTCAGAGGTCAGGGCCTTGCTAGACTAATGGCTAAAGATAATTGCAGGATGCTAGACATAAATCTCATAAGCACAATTTTAGAGAATGGTCAAACAGAAGAAGAAACAGTTGAACCGAGGCAAAACCAGTCATTGGCAGAAAATCTAGCTTCTTGTGAATAGTATTCTACATTAGCTCAATTCTTGCTGAAGCTAGAAATTCCTCCAGGCCTTAGTTCAATCCAAGCCAGAACTATCAAGCTCAGGGCAGCCAAATACTACATTCATGAAAATCTGCTCTATTGGAGGGACCCCTCTGGAATTCTTTTGAGGTGTCTGGACAAAGAACAATCCGTTGAAGTCACGCAGCAGTTTCATTCCAGCATGTGTGGAGGACACCACTATTGGAAAACTATAGCCCACAAGATCCTCAGAGCTGGGTACTGTTGGCCCACCTTATTCTCTGATGTCTTTTCTTTTGTTAAATCTTGTGACAGGTGCCAAAGATTTGAGGGCAAACAACAATTGAAGTCCCTGCCCTTAAAACCCATACATGCTAGTGGCCCTTTTCAGCAGTGGGGCTTGGATTTCATTGGGGAATTCACTCCACATTCCAGTGGCCAGCACAGATGGATCTTAGTAGCCATAGATTACTTCACTAAATGGATTGAGGCCATCCCTACCAGAAAGGTCGACCATCATGTGATCATGAGGTTCTTGACAGAAAATATCTTCACCGGATTTGGTTGTCCACATAAATTAGTCACAGACAATGCAGCAGCTTTCAGGGCAAAATAATTGGTGGACATGTGTGACTCAATGGGCATTAAGCTAGTTCATTCCACCTCCTACTACCCTTAAGGAAATGGTCTAGCAGAATCTTCCAACAAGAGTCTGATAAGGATAATTAAAAAGATGTTGGAGGACAACAAAAAGAAATGGGATTCTAAGCTCAAGTATGCACTGTGGGCTGACAGAGTAACCACCAAGAAATCCACAGGGAATTCTCCCTTCAAGCTAGTATATGGCACTGAGGCCGTATTCCCAATTCAGTTAACCATCCCTGTGGCAAAGTTCCTACAAGGAGAACAAAATGAAGAAAATGACATGGCTAGGAGGATCAGTGATTTGGCAGAGGTACGTCAAATCAGAGAACAATTGGTTGAAAGGTCTGTAGCACATCAGAAGCGAATCGAGGAAGCTTTTGACAGGAGGACAAAAATAAATAATTTTCAGGTTGGAAACTTGGTTCTTAAGTGGGATGCACTGAAAGAGAAGAAAGGTAACCATGGGAAGTTTGATGCTTTATGGACAGGGCCTTTTATCATTTCTCAGATCCAAGGGAACAATACTTTCATATTGCAAAGTATGGAAGGGGAGACAGTTTTTGATGGCCCAGTTAATGGCCGATTTTTGAAAATTTATGTTGTTTAAGGTCTTCAGGCCTTAAAGTTGTAAATATGTCATTTTATCAGTTTTAGTGTAAGCTTAATTAGACTCCATGCCCAATGGAACACTAGGAAATTTTGCTCATCTGGTTTTGACAGGCAAGGCATTGGTCTACAGTTCTTGAGACCTCACAGGGAGGATCTCATTCCCAGAAGGAGCCAGTGTTAGCTCTGCTACATAACTATGGTTTTTGGAAGGTAGGGATAAGCTCAGTTAGATGGATCCTGCTCAAAAGGAAGCCCACAACAGTCATCCTCCTCCTTCTCCTTTACTCCGCTTACTCTCTTTCAACCCCGCTACCTCTGTTTTTCTTCTAAAACCCGCTATAAACCCCTGTTTCCTCAAGCCCCCAGTGCAAAGGCTAAAACCCCGTAAAACCACGCCCATCGGACTCCGTGCCTCCATAAACTCACTGCTGTAACCTCAGCCATTGATCTCCACCTCCCTATCCAACAGTTCCCCGTCACATCCGATGGAAAATCCGCACGATTGATTCCCTGCCGTCCGATCATCCCTGCCACGATCGGACGGCGTTCATTCTCCCCGCGTCGATGAAGTGTCGGGACGTTAACGCGTGATGGAGAGTGGTTTTCCTTTCTCCTCCGCCGCCACATGTCGCGCGTTGAATGGCATCGCGCGCCATCACCCTTTACTGCCCAACTCCCCAAAGCTGATGTGATCAATACCGCTTACCGCCCGGTCCTCTTTCCCCACCTGATAACCACCGTGCGCTTCCGTTGCTCGACGACCGTTGGATCTACCCACCTGAGATCCAACAACCCACGATCATCCCGCTCCTGCCTCCTCCGATATCCCCATTGACTCATCCCCACCGTCTATCCTCCCGATCCAACGGCCGGTCTAGCTCCTCCGTCTAGCTCATACATTCGCCACGCAATCCACATCCCCTGATCGTTCCACGTGCCCGAAGGACGAAGGCAACCAGCTCACTAGTACCAGTTGCAGCTGCTCCTCAACAACCATATTTAACAAACAGTATGGCCGAGAAGGAAAAGGACAGAGCTCGAGCAGATAACTGCATTTAACAGTTATGGAACTTCATCCTATACGACACTCCACCTGCCCGAGAGGACAGCAGAGCACCTGAGAAGATCAGATTCGCCCACTGAAGCAAGAAAACGTACTCAAAGACTCCATCGGGCAGTTAAACGCGGTTGGTGGTCAATTAGGACCCCTCCATACCTAAATTGGCCAAGTGCCTTTGTAATGAAACTCTATATATACCCAAAAGCAAGATGTAATCATGGTTGATGGTTGATGTTTTGATGTAAGGTTCAACTTCTAGAGACTGTAACTATTTTGGCACTTGCAGCATCTCGTCTTCATTTTCAGCTAATACAAGCTTCTTTTGCTGTTAATTGCTCACTTTCATTCTTCTTTTGTTCCAAGCTGTGCCTGATATGTTGTATTTTTGAGCTCTTGATGTTTAGCATTAGAGAAGCTGTCATCCTATCTCTGTGTTAAAGTCTTGTATGTATCAGTGAATGAGTTATTCAGGTTTCTTTTCACCTAATTCCAGAGAGCTGTCATCCTGTCTGTGCATTAGGGAATTAGATTTGCAGACTTCTTTACTGGTTGCAGCCAGCCATCACATGGTCTTGTGCATCTGCTGGTGTGGTCAGTATTCTCCATATTCACCCAATCCTTAAACTATGAGTAATTGGTGGTCTAAAGCCTTGTAGTCTAGGGGTGTTCACGCATGTCTGGAGTTAAACAAAGTAGAAGTGGTTATCTAGCTTGAACAAGCATCATCCTTCCATTCATCCGTTTGCAACAATAAGTTGAATTTATATGTTCCTAGGCATCTCCGAGCTACAACCTAGGAGAGTTTCTTGGGGTGATAACACTTCCCTTCTTTATATCCTTCATCTTGTTCTTGAGGAAAAGAACTTTGTTTGCATTGCTAGCTTTGAACATTCCAACCAACCTATCATATATCTCCTTTGATGTGTTCAAATCATAGATGTAAGAAACTAAGTCCTTATGAATAGAATCCATGATGATCATCTTTGCTTTGACTTCACCTTTCTTGTACTTTATCTTAGCAGCAGCTGGTGCATTAGAAGGAGGTTCTGAAATCTTTCCCTGCACATAGTCCATAACATCTTGGTCTTCTAAAGTCAAGTCAAGAGACATCTTCCATGCATGATAATCAAACTTATCATGAATCTTGTCATTAGACTTGAAGTAGGATGTGGAGGCCATTGAGTCTTGTCCCTGATCAGTGACTTCTCTCTTAGTGATTTCTCTGCTCACTCTTGTTTGGGCTTTGTCTTCACCTCAGCTTTGATACCATGTTAATTTTAGATAACAATGGTATGCTCTATGCTTAAGAGCAATTTTAATTCAACTTTCTTATTAGCCCAAATAAATATCCAGTTTAGTAATCACATCAACATGATAGTAAAATGCAGATAGAACATAAACAATAACAATAGAAGACAAACCAAGACAAGAGGACACAAGATATGGCGCCAGACAGGGACAAACCCCAATGTGGGGAAACCCTTGATCAATTCTTATAATTCTTCAACAGTTCAATGAAGAGAGAGAGAGAGAGAGTACAATATACAATTTTCACTTGCCCAATCAAAGTGAAATCTGACTAGTCAAATAGTACTGAAAGAAATTCAACGCTGGTCAACGGGGCATATTTTGACATCCAAAACTCTTGGTAAAATTCGGTCAACTCAGCCTCCAATAGCTAGTCAAATCATCCCAAAAACAGTCTAAAAAAAGTCTAGTAAAATCTGGTCAACAAAAGTCAATGCTGCAAACAAACCCTTTTATAGTCAACGCTGGTCAAACAGTCATCTAATAACCTCGATTTCTATGCCCAAAAATGCGACCTACCCAAACAGAGATCCCCCACACAAAATCGCATTCAAAATAGGTCAACGCAAGTCAAAACAACCCTCCTGCAACTTCGGTCAAACTTTAGTCGTGAGTCCCACTTTTTCTGATTTTCTGATATTGTCTTCTTAAGAATCATTACCAAGGTTTTATTTGATGATTCATCCAATCCATTTCCCCATGGATAGTAGCTAGTGGAGTGACCTAGAATGATGTTATACTTCTAGGAAAAGCTCAAAAACTTAGCAAATTTAAAAACTTGAGAATCATCAGTGGTAATCTTCCTTGGGAAACCGAACTTGACAAGGATATTCTCCTCCATGAATTTGATAACCACGACATTGATTACATTTCTAGTTGGGACTTCTTCCACCCACTTAGTGAAGTAATTGGTGGCCGTAAGAATCCATTTGTGTTGACCGCTCAAGGGTGGATGTATTTCCCCAATGAAGTCTAACCCCCATTGTTTGAAAGATTCTTCAACAAAAATAGGGATTAAAGGAAAAGGAGCTAATTTTCTCTTTTCGGAAAACATTTGCTACTTCTCACAGGCCAAAACATATGCATGTACCTCAAGAAACAGCTTGGTCCAATAGAAACCTGCTTTGAAAATTTTATGGGTTGTAGCTCTCCAACTATAATGCACCCTAGACATACAATTATGGAACTCATCCATCACTTTATGGATCTATTCTTCAACTAGGTATAAAATAAAAATCCCCACTGGGTCTTTCCAATACGGTTGGCCATTTGAAATGACAAACTTTTGGGCTTGTAGCCTCAAATCCATGTATTTAACTTTATCAAAATTGACTAGACAACTCAGAAAAAGTAAATAATGGATTATATGTTTATACCAGTGAGACACAAGGTACTTCATTTGGATTTTTGTGCGGTCTTGACCTTATTATGTTCCTCTTCTCTTCAGCTTTCTCCTTCCTTTGGCAGCAAGTTTATACCCAAAGCTTGGCAGTTTGATTCAGACAAGATTTTAGCTAATCCTTACCCCTTGATCAACTTCGTGGGTTTGATCTCCAGGTCGTATTCTTGGATTTTAGCAATCCATTTACCTCTTTTTCCCTCACTGTCCCCTTGTACCAGAATGTCTTTCACAGTAGTTGTAGGAACATAAGTTATTATGCTTGATTGCAGGACATATATTCTGAAGGTCTTCAGGGCCTTGACCAAGGCATAGGCATGCTTCTCTAGAAGTTTATACTTTAGCTCAGCATCTAGAAGCACCTGGTTGAAAAATGCTATTGGTTTCTCATGTCATTCATTGTTTTTCTGTAATAAGACAACAACCATTGTATGAGGAGAAACAAAAGAGAAAATGAAAAATGGTTTTAGATAGTCAAGGTTGACTAATACATGAGCTTCTGCAAAGGTCCTTTTGATCCTGGAGAATTATTGTCGATCTTCTTCAGTCCATTTTACCTCCCTATCCTTCTTCAAGATCTCTGTAATTTCTTTAATTATCTCAGCATAATTGGGTATGAACCTCTTCAAAAAGTTGATTTTGCCCAAGAAATTCTAGATTTATTTCTTATTTCTCGGTAATGGGATGTTGTTGATGGCTTCCACCCTCTTGGGATCTATCTTCACCCCCTCTTTTGCCACAATGTGTCCTAGCAACTTTCCCTCACTTAGAGCAAACTGAGACTTCTTAGGATTTAAAGACATGCCATATTTTTTGCATTTCTCAAAAGTGAGTTGTAGATGTTCAATATGCTCCTCATCTATTTTTGAAAAACTAGTGATGTCATCTAGGTAAATTACCACAAACTTATCTTGTTCTCCCACAAACACTATATCCATTGCTCTCTGAAAAGTGGCTCCTGCATTAATGAGGCTGAAGGGAATTCTGGCATACATAAATGTTCCCCAAGGCATGGTGAAAGCAATTTTCTTTTGATCCTCAGGATGCACAACTACTTGATTGTATCCAGAAAAACCATCCATCATAGACATATAAGCAGAGCCCACCACCTTTTGTAGAATGTAGTCCATTTTAGGTAGAGGGTAATTATCCTTTAGTGATTCCTTGTTCAGATTCCAAAATACAATACACAACCTTATTTCCTCGTTCTTCTTCCTGATGAAAACTAGATTTGCCACCCAATCTAAATACCTCAAAGGTATGATAATTTTAGCTTGGAGAAACTTCATCACCTCTTTCTCAATTGAAGTAAGTAACAAAGGGTTAATCTTCCTAAGATTTTGTTTGTATGGTTTCGCCCCATCCTTTAAATGAATTTTATGCTGGAAGATTATTAGTATCAAATATTTTAAAATCATCATAAGACCAAGCAAACACATCCATATACTGCTTAAAAATGTCTAGGTACCTTTGTTTGTATTCCGTAGGAACTCCTTTGCCAAACTTAATTATTCGGGGACCTGTTGTAGCGGCTGCAACACCCTCCAAAATTTTCATCTAGATCCAATTTCAAAGCCTTCCTTGGTTTTTCCTTGATGATTGAAAACACTCGAGCTCATCCCGTGAGCTCTTGTCGAGTCTTTACACCCTCTTTTCTTGACCAAGCACCGATCATCTTTTAGCATGTTGGTTGCAATGTCTTGCGACCTTGTTCTGGCTATACTAAAGGTTTATCTTTGTGTGTAAAAGTTGTATTTGCTATGTAAACATCTATCACACTCACACATGAAGTTGTAAACAATGTCGCGCAAGTGTCTTCACGGTCTTTCAATGATCTGTCTCAAGTGTCGCACTTGTCGCTGTCACCCTTTAGTCAGTCACACTAAGCATATCTTGTCTTGTGGTTTGAGGTGTCTTGTTATCGAGTCATGATTGAGTGTGTGTTCGCAAGGTCATGTATACATGAGTTCACTCGCTCACACACTTAACCATTTTTCTGAAGATCTATTGACCAGATCACCCTCCATCATCTGAACCTCCACTGAGTTGCACTATGCAATATCAACCCTTAGTGACCAAGCATTGTTGCCCAGAAATATGTAGAGCTTGAGGCTGCCCTCCAAGCAGTGTGCACTATGCAATTATGGAATCAACCTGGCTAACTTGTTGGGATATTCCGACATATAGGAAATAGTTAAGTATAACTTGGTCTAGTGTAGAGTTAAGTAAAGTGTGTTTCTTTACTATGTACTTTTGTAACTTACAATCCGACGATCACGATATGTTCTAGACATGAAGTGATCCGACGATTCATTCTCTCCTCGGTATTACCGACACTTGATGCGTGGCTTAACACTCAATTGGTCCATGATATCTATTTAAAGAGCATGGAGGGTCATTTGTAGGGTAACCATTCATGAGAGAAGCTTATGTAAATTTTCTTTCTTTTATTAATAAATTGCCTGAAGTGGCCGCATTGGCTCAGGCCGTGGAATGTTTCCCTCTTTGAGGGTTTTAACCACGTCAAGAATACTGGTGTATTGATCTGTGATCTATTTGTGAGTGGCTTCCTTTGGTGTTCTATCTGAGGAACTTACCTTGTAAAACCCTACATGGTATCAGAGCTATTTAAGGGCCACATTCGTTGGTGATCCAAATCGGAAGACAGTACAACTGCATCCAACTGTCGTTTTCTAGATCTATTGTTTTTTACTGCTTTCGGGCCAAATGGACTGCTCTATTGTGTTAGGAGCATCTGTTCCAGTGAGAAACACATTTCATTTCACGCGAAAATTTTTCCAGTAGCCCTCGCTACGTCATTTTTAAGATCTGGAGGTATACCGTTTTTTTTTGCAGTTTTAGCTATTCATCTCTCTGTTTATTTCGGTTTATTTAGCTCTCTATTTTTTATTATCATATCTATACCTTTCATTTCTGCGTATGCTCTTTGCCCCATGACTCTGTGCGATATGGGCAAATCAGAAACAGAAAGGAAGGATTTTTCTCATGCGTATGCTCTTTTCCGCCCCGCCTTAGTGTGATCTCGAAAAATCAGAAACATTGAAGAAAATGTTTAGTTTCTAGCGAAAGCTAACTCCAAGCCATATGGTTTGGTTTTTTTGTTGCAAGTCCCTGTTGGGTTGTGTGGTTTTTTATTTTTTAGGCAAAAAGAGATTTTTCAAATAAGCACGCACCCTAAAGCTTCAGTGAATAAAAAAAAAACAATCCCCTTCCTATTTTCCAAAAATTACTAACCTTTTAAACTAGCTCACTTGGTCCAAAATTACTTTATGAGAATAGGGGTCTTGAGTTCAAGTCTTTCTTTTTGTTGAGTTACTTTTTCAAAAAGCACATGTAACTTATGTTTTAAAGTTACTTTATGTAAAAGTGTTCTCACCCATTATAAAAAGTGAGTCGCTTATAATTCTAAAGTCTCTTTATCTTTTATTTAAGTTACAATTTAGTGGGTACCTCATAAAGTACCATTGTAAAAGTGACTTTCACTTATTTATAAAAGTGAGTCACATATTTTTTGTTTTTTAAAGTGAGCTAATTAGATTAAGTTTGGAAAGAGGGGGGGAGCGGGGGATTTTTCTTTAATATAACATTTTCATTCATTTCAGCATATTCACGCACTTCGTCGGCATCTTCAACATCTTTTCTTCAAAAAGCCATAATTTCTTCATCCGAAAGTTGTTTTCAGAGCCATTTTTTTTAATCAGCCTAATTTTTCGAGATATTTCCATTGGAACACTTAGTTTTAGTATCTACGGCTTCAGTTTCTGTTAAAATGTGTTCCAACCCTATCCTACAACCTTCTATCTGTATATCAGATAACTCATTGAAGTGAAGGTAAAACCATTGAATTTTCACCTCACGATGTTGTAATTAAGGACCTAAGAGATCCTAAACAGGTTTTAGCTACTGGTGTTGCTGATTATTCTACAAGGTTGTATAAGTTTAACAACTTTGGGTCATCAACTCTTCCCTCGGTATTTGTTTCTCATAATGATGAAGTGAGCAAACTTTGGCATGAGCGATTTGGTCACTTAAACTATCGCTCCCTTCAAAATCTATGTAAAGAAAATATGGTGACAGGTCTTCCTATGGTATCTTGCAGAGATGGTGTTTGTTCCGTATGTGTACTCGAAAAATATCATTGGGATAGTTTTGAAAAACATGCCTCTTGGCATGCCTCAGCCCTTTTACAGCTTGTGCATGGTGATTTATGTGGTCCAATTCCAATTGTTTCATTATCTGGCTACAAGTATTTCTTAACTTTCATTGATGATTTCTCCAAATGCACTTGGGTATACTTCTTAAAACTCAAGAGTGAAGTATTTAACATGTTCTTGTCCTTTAAGACCTTTGTTGAGAAACAATCTGGACATCAAATTCTTAAGCTAAGATCTGATAATGGTAGAGAATATGTTAACAACAAATTCATCAACTTTTGCATTGAGCATGGAATTCAAATGCAACATATTGTTCCATATACTCCACAACAAAATGGTGTAGCTGAAAGGAAGAATCACACCTTAAATAATATCACTCCAAAAGAAGCATGGAGCTCAATTAAACTAGATGTAAATCACTTTCGTGTTTTTGGAAGTGAAGCATGTACCCATATTCCAGATGAGAAACATAAAGCTTTAGAACCTAAGAGTGAAAAATGTATTTTTTTTGGATATTCTGAAGATGTCAAAGGGTATAGACTTATTCCACTTAAGTCCAAAAAAGTTATCATTAGAAGAGATGTAAAGTTTGCTGAAAATATATCAGCCTACGAGCCTAGTTCGACGGATGTGTCACCTCTCTTTATCCCTTCTACTTCTGAAAATATTTCTTCTTCAGATGATGACAGTGAGGATGACAATCCTCCCCCACCTTCTCAGGATCTTCCTTCAGCTCCTCAGCTTCCAAAATGGGTATGTGCTACTCGAGATGCAGTAGGTTCTCTTGCAGGTGATCCTACAAATCAATGACGTACACATTCTCAGTTCGATAGAGCATCTTCTTTACTAGCTCAAGCTTCAACGAATTATGATCCTGACACATTTGTAGAAGCTTCAGGCTATCCAGATTGGGACGCAATTATGAATGAAGAATATCGTTCATTATTGGCAAATGATACGTGGGATTTTGTTCCTCTTCCAAAGGGAAAAAAACTTGTTAGATGTAAATGGGTTTACAGAACCAAGTTTGGACCAGATGGAAAAGTTGATAAACATAAAGCCCGTTTTGTTACTAAGGGATTTTCACAAGTTGAAGGCATTGACTATACTGAAACCTTCTCCCCTGTTGCCAAAATGATCTATCCGCCTTGTTCTTTCCCTTGCTACCTCTTTCAAATGGGAAGTCCATCATATGGATGTTAAATATGTTGACATTATGATATAGGTGTTGTCCTTGATGGCAACTCGCTCAGATGAAAAATCACAGTGCGGCATGTCAACAACAAATAATTACAGATCAAACTACAAAGAATGAAGAAAGAGAGGTATACGTAGGTTCACCTTGACCAAGTTGTGTATACACGTAGGTTTACTGAACAAAAGGAGCGTATATGTACACACACACTTTCACAGAAGGAAAAGCGTGTATATCTTGGGAAAACAAAGTTTTTGGTCCAAGGTATTTGACCCAAGGTAATTGGTCCGAGGTATTTGATCCAAGGTATTGGTCCTAAGTAGTTTTGGTCCATGGTATTGAGAAAGGCCTAAAACTATATAAGGAGGAGAAGATCATTAGGCCAAGGTGTGCAAGGATTTGAATATCTTATGAAGTGTTGAATCATATATGCAGGTTAATGAGCTTCTGATGGTTTGCTTGATCTGATCTAAGGATGCACCTATAAGGCTGATGAAGGTTGATGGACCGGGATCATAAAGGCTTAAGAGTATTATCATTATGTGGTTTGATCTTGAACAATCTAGATCTAAATACTAATGCATGTTTTATTCTATAAATGTGATGATCTGGGTATGAATAAAGTCTGGAATAGTTGTGATGTTTAAGTTATCATTTACAGATCTGTACGCAGGTTCGCTTTAGTAAAAGAGCGTATACATGTTGGTTCTGCATATCAAAGTAGTGTATACATCATAAATTTGAATTTGCAAATCTGTACGCTGGTTCCCTTTGGTAAAAGTGCGTATACACGCTGGTTCGACACATGGAAGTAGCGTATACCTTATGAAGTATGATGTTTAAAGTTTTAGTTGTTTCTGTTTGCTGTTGCAAAGCTTTGGGTTCTGCTTTTTGTTTTGGTGACTGTATTCTGGTGACAGTGTTCTGAATGATTAGATTGATTGATTGTGATTTGCTTCAGTGATGATGGGTTGTCAAGTGATTGATTGATTCAGAAAGTGATGATTGGGTTTCAGTGATTGGTTGATGCAGATGTATTTGATGGTTGTATTGTAATTATGATTTTCTGAGTTTCAATGTTGTTGATGGGTCCAGTATGAAAATTGAATGAAACGTGGCCTTCAGATTGTGGTGTTGTGTTCCAAGAGTATCCAGTTTGAAAATTCATGAAACGTGGTCCCTGGAGGAAGAAAGATGGTCGTAGCCTTCTGTAGGTTGGTGCCTATGTACTAGTAAACATATCAGCTAGTACAAGAGCTAGGGGGTTGTAGCTCCCTTCCAGTACAAGTTGGAGAATGAGAGAAGGTTGTAACCTTCTGCAGGTAGAAGCCTGCGTACTGGTATGAGTCTACACCAGTACAAGAATGTAAACAGATTTTCTTATTATTAAAAAGAAGACAGAGACGACAACAACAAGTGGTTTTTACCCACATTGGTTTTCCACCTTATATCTTGGTTTTCATGTGTGTTGCTTATGTGTGATGCTTTATTATGCTTTTAATGCACTGTCTAATAAATATCTGATATACTGCTTTAAGCTCAATACATGATAAATTGTCTAAATCAAAAGTTCTCTGCATATACACTGGTTGCTTTAAGTACAATCGTGTGTACATACTAGTTCACTTCACTGAAGTAGCGTATATAACTCTGTTTGGAAATAAAATTATAGATTTGATAATAATGATTCACCCCCCTCTCAGTATTATTTCCAACAATTGGTATAAGAGCAGGTCCTTCAGAAGAAGATTAATCACTTGAAGGGAGATCCATCATCATGAGTAATCAAGAAAGCGTGGGATCCATCAGACCGCCAATATTTGATGGGAGCAATTTTTTTATTGGAAAATAAGAACCAGAACCTATCTACAATCACTTGGAACGGATGTCTGGGAAATTGTGGAAGGAGGATATACATTTCCAACAGTAATTCCTACAGATACGATAGGTAAAAAGCAATATGAAACCAATGCCAGAGCAGTCAATACTTTATTGGGAAGTCTGTCACAATCAGAATTTTTCAAAGTCATGCAGCTCAAATCAGCCAAAGAAATATGGGACAAAATCGTTCTGAGCTATGAAGGAGACTCTCAGGTAAAACGTGCTAAGATTCAAACTCTCAGAATTCAGTATGAAACTCTTAAGATGCACAGTGATGAAAGTATAGCTAGTTACTTCTTATGTATAGATGAGGTTGTTAATTGTATGAAGAATCTGGGTGAAGAAATAAAGGAAGTTACCTTAGTTGAGAAAGTTTTGAGATCCTTGTCTACTAAATTTGAATCAAAAGTGTCTTCCATAGAAGAAAAACAAGATTTGCAAACTATCACTATGACACAGCTTCATGGAATCTTAACTGCCTTTGAGATGAGAAAAGGAGGACCATCAGATATGAGAGAAGCCGCATTTAAAGCTTCAGCAAAAGGAAAGGAAGAACATAATGAATCAGGACATATTTTAGAAGAGGATGAGGTAAACTTTTTCAAGAAGCTTCAATGGGGTTCCGAAAGATTTAGAGGTAAGCTACCCTTCAAATGATTTGCCAGTGGCAAAGTCGATCATTATGCTGCCAAATGTCCTCATAAAGATAAATATGAAAAAGGGAAGGAATATGCAAAATGGAATAGAAAACAAGTTGTAAATAAAAGGAGTTACTATACTTATGAAGATAACGATGGTTTATCAAATAGTGATGAAGATGAAAACAATAATGATTATAGACTTCTAGTGGCTTATGACGATGATAATTTTTGGGATGCTTTAGAAGAGGATGACCTTCATGAAGAAATCTCTAAACTTAAAATCTGTTTAGAAGAAAAGAATATGATTATAGATACCTTGACATACCAACTTGTTGAAAAAGAAAAACACAATGAAAAACTAGAATGTGAAATTGTGGGTCTAAGAAAGGATCTTGAGAAAACGAAATCTCTCAATCTTAGATTTGCTAAAGGATCTGAAACTTTAAATGAAATTTTCAAAGTGCAGCGTTCTCCTATGATAAAGACAGGGCTTGGATATACTGAAGAAGCATCTCAATCACAGAAGCCATCAACCTCCACTAAAAGCTATCTTGATGCAACAAAGAATAGTCAACAGTATGACAATCGTCAGCAAAGGCATAAAGTAGATCACTAGGTAAATCAGACTCAATTTACTCCAAGGATGAATAGAAGCCACAACCAACCTCAGGTAAATCATACTCAATTTGCTCCAAAGATGAATATCAATAGAAACTACAATCACTAGGTCAATAGATTCAATAGTCGCAGGAACTTCTTTAATGGGCAATGTTTTTCATATCATAATTTTGGACACAAAGCTGCTCAATGTGTTGCTTACAAAACCATCATGACTAGAGAAGCACGAAATCAAAGGAATGTGACAGGGATCAAAAAAAGTTCCTATGATAGCTTTTCTCTTCTTGAAAATGAATAGAATGCTCAATCTGTAACAACTTTGGTCATGAGTAATCTGAATGCAGGAGAAAATTTCGGCAAACATCTCAAAAGGAGCAAACTCCATTAAATCCCAAGATATGGAGAAGGAAAGAATCTCAAACAGAAAGATGTGGTATAGCCTTGTATGTATAAGGACAAGAAAATCAGTGGTACATCGACAGTGGATGCTCAAAACACATGACAGGTGACAAAGAAAAACTTCACTCGTATAATGCCTTAGAAAAGGAAAAGAATGTCTCATTTGGAAACGACACTCCTGCTGTCATAAAAGGTAAAGGCTTTTTTTTCTTGAAAGAAAAGGTTAAAGCTGGAAATGTTATGTATGTAGACGGTTTAAATCATAACCTATTGAGTGTCAGTCAAATGTGTGATCAAAGAAATGAAGTGGTGTTTCGATCAAACGGATGTGTTGTTCGTGAGCTTGATACAAGAGAGATCATGATCAAAGGTACAAGAACTCCAAACAATTTATACATACTCAAGGGAGGACAGCAACAGTGCTATCTAAGAAAAAATGATGAAAACTAGCTGTGGCATAGAAGATTGGGACATCTAAGCTTTTCTCAAATAAGAAAAGCATGAAGATTCAAGGTTGTTCGTGATCTTCCAAATATCAACATCCCTAAAAATACAATATGCAAACCATGTCAAATCGGTAAGAAAACTAGAGCTCACTTCATTGAAAAAGAAGGGTCAGCTAGTAAGCCTCTTGAACTTGTCCATACTGATTTATGTGGACCATCAAGGAAAAAGTCACCTCGTGGAGAAGAATACTTTATTTTTTTCATTGATGATTTTTCCAGAATGTGTTGGATAGGTCTTCTAAAGCATAAAGATAAAGCATTTGAAAAGTTCCAAGCCTTCAAAGCTTTGGTTGAAAATGAATTACATCAAAAAATCAAATGCCTCAGATCTGGTCAAGGAGGGGAATTTACCTCGGATGAATTCTTTGACTTTTGTGAACAACATGGAATAAAAAGATAATTCTCCATCGCAAGGACTCCTCGGCAAAATGGAGTGGTAGAAAGAATGAACAGAATTGTTCAACAAATGGCTCGAGCTATGCTAGATGAATCTGTAACTCCTGCAACCTTCTGGAGTGAAGCTGCATTCGTCGCCGTAACTATTCTCAACCAAGCAAATGTTCGAGTAAATAACACTCAAACTCCACATGAACTTTGGTATGGTAAGACTCCTACTATAAAATACTTTAAAGTTTTCGGAAGCAAATGTTATATCAAAAGGACTGATGAAAAACTTGGTAAGTTTGAGCCCAGAGTAGATGAAGGTATTCTTCTTGGTTACTCTTCCTAAAGTAAAGGATATAAATTTTATAATAAAAGACTTGGGAAAATTGTTGAAAGTATTGATGTTGTAGTTGATGAAGCATGCAAAAATCCAAAATAGATAAAAATAGAAGATTATGACAATGAAGAAGATGGGGATTATTTTCCCACATCAAATCACAATGATATTGAAGAAGAAACCAATGAAGCCCCAGAAGAAGAGATAACGGTAGAAGAAAAGACTTCGTCCAAGTATGTTCAGGAAAATAATCCAGAATTCAAATTTTAGGGGAAAAAGAAGCAGGTGTATAGATAAGAAGAACTATTAAAGAAACCTCAAGCTATTTAGCATTACTATCCTCCACCAAACCTCAAAATGTAAATGAAGCATGCAAAGATGAATGTTGGGTCAAGGCCATGAATGAAGAATTTGAGAAAATTGAAAAGAATAATATTTGAGAATTAGTTCCTAGACCTCATGATAAAAATATTATAGGAACTAAATGGATATTCAAAAACAAGCTGAATGAAAATGGAGAAGTCATTAGAAATAAGACCAGACTTGTTTGTAAAGGGTATGCTCAACAAGAAGGTATAGATTTTGAAGAAACCTTTGCACTTGTTGCTACACTTGAAGCCATAAGGATGTTTCTTGCTCTTTCTAGCTTTCAGAAATTCAAAGTATACCAAATGGATGTCAAATCTTCTTTCCTTAATGGAGATTTAGAAGAAGAAATTTATATTGAACAACCAGAAGGATTCATTCTTGGAAATGATGCAAAACTTGTATGCCGACTCAAAAAGGCTCTCTATGGTCTGAAACAGGCTCCAAGGGCCTGGTATTACCGCCTTGACAAATATCTACACCAACAAGGTTTTACAAAAGGTTCAGCAGATAGCAACCTATATACAAATATTGAAACTGATAAATTGCTAATTATTGTTGTTTATGTTGATGATATCATTTTTGGTAGCAATGAAGATTCCATGAGTCAGAATTTTGCCTCAGTAATGCAACAAGAATTTGAAATGTCCTTGCTTGGTGAACTTACCTATTTTCTTGGTCTACAAGTTCAACAAAATAAAGATGGTATTTTTCTTTCACAAACCAAATATCTCAAACAGATCTTGAAAAGATACGACATGGAAGATTCTAAACCTATATGTACCCCAATGGTAATAGGGTGCAGTCTCAGCTCAAATGATGAATCAACAGCAGTACATCAACCAACTTACAGATCCATGATTGGCAGTCTACTTTATCTAGCAGGTACGTGACCTAACATCATGCATGCAGTAGGAATAGTTGGAAGATTCCAAGCAAATGCAAAGGAATCACACCTTTAGGCAATCAAAAGAATTTTCAAATATCTTCAAGGAACTCAAAACTTTGGTTTATGGTATCCTAGAGATACAGATCTTACTCTTCATGCATATACAGATGCAGATTGGGCAGGAAGTGTTGATGACAGAAAAAGCACTAGTGGTGGTGCATTCTATATGGGTTCCAGGTTAATGTCTTGGTTCAACAAGAAACAAAGTTCAATTGCTTTATCTACAGCTGAAGCAAAATATGTGGCAGTTGCATCTTACTGCACACAACTACTTTGGATGATGCAAATCTTGTAAGACATTCATATCACATGTACCCTCCCATCTCCATTCTATGTGATAATACAAGTGCCATCAGTATTTCAAAAAATCCAGTCATGCACTCCAAGACCAAGCACATACCCATCAAATACCATTTTCTACGTGAACAAGTGCTTGAACAAAAAGTCAAATTGGAGTATGTTCCCTCCAAAGAACAAATTGCTGATATATTCACTAAACCACTGCCTAGAGAGACATTTGAATATCTCAGAAAAAAGTTGGGAGTAGTTGTTGCATCATCCTGTTGTTAAATCCAATTTTTCAGAGAAAGGTTATTATACGCGTGTTTCATGGAGAATAGTCGCGTACACACGTGAGTTTCTGTGGGTCAAGGAGCGTATATGTTTTTTCAGACAAGAAAAACATTGGGACAGGCTCTGATATGGGTGCTCTGACTAATATTGATGATTAATGTCTATCGATATGCTTCGTTCATTAATTTTTATCTAACTGACTAAGATGTCTTGATCATTGACCTGTTAACAAAGCACATGTAGCACAGGTTCAGGGGGAGCATTAGCCTTCACGTACATTCAGCATTGTTGGCATTATGGTTGTTGGGTCCAACTATGGCTTTAGATATCTATACCATTTGTTTCTTAAGTCATGTAAAAGTCTAGGGTGTGATATGTCTTCTCATACATTTGAATGAGTCCTCTTGGACAAATGATGTAATTTGTATCTCCACTTTACATGGGATGGATGATGTAATGTTTATTGTTTCTGTCATGTATAAACAATTGGTATATCCCCACTTGGTTGGGCGATGTATGTATGTATGAGTCATTGATGATAGGAAGGTCATCCTCACATAGTTGAGTTATAAAGTCATTCTTTTAGAAAATATTTTTTTGCGGACTCTGCTTGTGCTTAGGGGGAGCATGGACGGTTTCAGTGCATCTCAGCATGTATAAAAGGGGAGCTCAATCAGAGAATTCAGCATGTATTCAGGGGGAGCATGAACAACATAATGTACGTCAAAGGGAGAAAAATATCTTGATCCACCCTTTGCCCTTGATGTCAAAGGGGGAGAGTGACTTGGTGTTGTTGTTGCCATCAAGTCCAAAGAGGGAGATTGTTGGCATTATGATACAGGTGTTTTCCTTGATGGCAATTCACTCAGATGAAATATCACAGTGCGACATGTCAACAACAAAGAATTACAGATCAGACTACAAAGAATGAAGAAAGAAAGGTATACAAAGGTTCACCTTAACCAAGTTGCATATACACGCAGGTTTACTGAACAAAAGGAGCGTATATGTACACACGCACTTTCACAGAAGGAAAAGCATGTATATCTTGGGAAAACAAAGTTTTTGGTCAAAGGTATTTAACCCAAGGTAATTGGTCCGAGGTATTTGATCCAAAGTATTGGCCCTAAGTAGTTTTGGTCCATGGTATTGAGAAAGGCCTAAAACTATATAAGGAGGAGAAGATCATTAGGCCAAGGTGTGCAAGGATGTGAATATCTTATGAAGTGTTGAATCATTTATGCAGATTAATGATCTTTTGATGCTTTGCTTGATCTGATCTAAGGATGCTCCTATAAGGCTGATGAAGGTTGATGGACCGGGATCATAAAGGCTTAAGAGTATTATCATTATATGGTTTGATCTTGAAAAGTCTAGATCTGAATACTGACGCATGTTTTATTCTGTAAATGTGATGATCTGGGTATGACTAAATTCTGGAATAGTTGTGATGTTTAAGTTATCATTTACAAATCTGTACGCAGGTTTGCTTTAGTAAAAGAGCGTATACACGCTGGTTCTGCATATCAAAGTAGTGTATACATCATAACTCTGAATTTGCAGATCTGTACGCTAGTTCCCTTTGGTAAAAGTGCATATACACGTTGGTTCGACACATGGAAGTAGCATATACCTTATGAAGTATGATGTTTAAAGTTTCAGTTGTTTCTATTTGCTGTTGCAGAGCTTTGGATTCTGCTTTGTGTTCTGGTGACAGTGTTCTGAATGATCAGATTGATTGATTATGATTTGCTTCAGTGATAATGGGTTTTCAAGTGATTGATTGATTCAGTTGTGGTTGATTCAGAAAGTGATGATTGGGTTTCAGTGATTGGTTGATGAAGATGTATTTGATGGTTGTATTGCAGTTATGATTTTTTGAGTTTCAATGTTGTTGATGGGTCCAATATGAAAATTGAATGAAACGTGGCCTTCAGATTATGGTGTTGTTTTCCAAGAGTATTTAGTTTGAAAATTCATGAAACGTGATCCCTGGAGGAAGAAAGATGGTCGTAGCCTTCTGTAGGTCGGCGCCTATGTACTACTAAAATATCGACTAGTACAAGAGCTAGGGGGTTGTAGCTCCCTTCTAGTAGAAGCTGGAGAACGAGAGAAGGTTATAACCTTCTGCAGGTAGAAGCCTACGTACTGGTATGAGTCTGCACTAGTACAAGAATGTAAACATATTTTCTTATTATTAAAAAGAAGACAGAGACGACAACAACAAGTGGTTTTTACCCACATTGGGTTTCCACCTTATATCTTGGTGTTCACGTGTGTTGCTTATGTTTGATGCTTTATTATGCTTTTACTGCACTGTCTAATAAATATCTAATATACTGGTTTAAGGTCAATACATGATAAATTGTCTAAATCAAAAGTTCTCTGCATATACGCTGGTTGCTTTAAGTACAGTCATGTGTACATGCTAGTTCACTTCACTGAAGTTGCGTATATAACTCTGTTTGGAAATAAAATTATAGATCTGATAATACTGATTCACCCCCCTCTCAGTATTATTTCCAACAAAATCTGCCTTCTTGCATGGGGACTTGCATGAAGAAATCTATATGGAACAACCTCTTGTCTATATAAAAACAGACTCCAGCCTTGTATGTTGGCTTAAGAAATCCTTTTATGGTCTCAAGCAAGCCCCTCGGGCTTGGTATGCCAAAATGGATAGCTTTCTTTTAGATATTGGCTTTTATAGGTGTCATTCTGACAATACACAGACTCCAGCCTTGTATGTTGGCTTAAGAAATCCTTTTATGGTCTCAAGCAAGCCCCTCGGGCTTGGTATGCCAAAATGGATAGCTTTCTTTTAGATACTGGCTTTTCTAGGTGTCATTCTGACAATACTGTCTACACCAAGAAAGTGGGTAAGTCTCTTATCATTCTTGTTCTTTATGTTGATGATCTTATCCTTACTGGTAGTGATCCAAACCTTATAAACCATGTGAAGTCCAGCCTTAAAAAGAAGTTTGAAATGACAGACTTAGGACACTTGCATTATTTTCTTAGTCGTCAAGTCTTGCAAACCAGGGAAGGTATTTCCCTTTCCTAGTCCAAGTATGCATGTGATCTTCTACGCCATTATCACATGGAAGACTGTAAGCCAGCCCCTTCTCCCTTTTATTCTGGAGCCAAACTTTTAGTCACTTGTAATTCCCTTGAAGTTGATGCTACCTTATACCATCAGCTTGTAGGAAAACTTTTGTATCTAACCCATACCCATCCTGACCTTTCCTTTGTTGTTGGCATTATTGCTCGGTTTATGCAAAACCCACATGAAATTCATTGGAAATCAACTAAAAGAATATTGTGTTATGTTCGAGGTATAGTTTAGTTTGGGTTTCATTACAGTGCATAAGCATCTCCTCTATTGGTTGGTTTCACTGATTCTGATTGCGTTGGTGACCCTAATGATCGGAATTCTACTACAGGTTATGTGTTCACTTGTTATGAAACCAACTCAAGAAAAGATAGATCAACGCCTTAGAATTCAGCCTCTTCAGGGGGCAACCTCCTTTACATTACATAAATGAACAATTATTGGATGATACAAATGACAAAACCTCCTTTCTATATATAGGAATCTAAGGAGTCACAATATAATCCAGCCGACCTAACAATAATAATATAAAGCCAAAAAAATAACAATAGAGAGATTCTATGGGGCACAGAAATAACAATATGGGGGTAATAAGGAAACAACAATATAAATAAGAGGTATAACTACAATAGTAATGGGATAATCACTAGTATTATAGGGACCCAACATGCCCCTCTCCTTCAAAAAAGTGTTGTCCTCAACGCTTGAGTAGTTCTGGATACTTCTGCATAAAATTCTCATCCTCCCATGTGGACTCTTCAGTGGATAAGTTCTTCCACTTGATAAGATACTTTGAAATTGATCGATTTCGTAGCTGTCGAGTTCTTGTTTTTGTGACTTCTTCCGGTTCCAATATAATTTTTACTTCCTCATCAAGTTCTGGAAATATTGTTTGAATTGGGAGCTTGTCGCCTATAACCTTCTTTAAACATGAAACATGGAAAACTGGGTGCAATCGAGAAGCTGCAGGAAGCTCCAATTTGTATGCCATAGTACCAATCTTTTGCAACACCTTGTACGGACCATAATACTTTGGTGATAATTTATTATCCTTCTTAGCTTGCTTTAGGGACATTTTCTTATATGGTTGTAGCCGTAGGAATACCCAATCACCTACATCAAAACTTCTTTCACTGCGATGTTGATCTGCCTGTTGTTTCATTCTATTTTGTGCCAACACGAGGTTATCCTTTAAGAGTTGGAGGACTTGTTGTTGATGTTCGATGTGATGTTCCACTGCCTGAACCTTAGAATTTTCTCTTAAATATGATGTGATGGACGGTGGTTGATACCCATAAAGTGCCATAAATGGGGTCATTTTTGTTGTTGTATGGAAGGAAGTGTTATACCACCATTCAGCCAGAGGCAACCATTTGACCCATTGTGTCTGTTTATCAGATACAAAGCAACGAAGATATCCTTCCAAACATTTGTTTACTATCTCATTTTTCCCATCAGATTGAGGATGATAAGATGAGCTATGAGCTAACTGAGTACCAAGACAAGAAAATAATTTTGTCCAAAAATTTCCAGTGAAAATGGGATCTCTGTCACTTACAATAATCTTTGGGTTTCCATGTAGCTTTTGAACTGTTTCCATAAATGCAGTAGAAACTGTACTGGCTTTAAATGGATGTGATAATGCACAAAAGTGTGCATACTTGGTAAGTTTGTCAACTACCACCATGATGACACTCTTTCCCTCAGACTTGGGTAAACCTGTGATAAAATCCATTGAAACCTCCTCCCAACTTTGGCTTCGAATGGATAAAGGTTGTAATAGACCCGGTGTCTTAATTGTTTCAACTTTATTTTGTTGGCAAACCAAACATTCCGCCACAACCTTTTGAATATCTGATTTAAGGCCATCCCAAAAAAATTCCTTCTTAACCCTGTGGTAAGTTTTTAAAAATCTTGAGTGCCCTCCTAAGGAAGAAGTGTGCAATTCCATAAGAATCTTTTGTTTTAGCTGGGAATTCTTACAGAGGTATAAGCGATCTTTGTACCATAACGAATCATTTTGCCAGCTAAATGTATCAGAAGTACTGGAATCTTGTTGTAGCTTTCGAATAAGTGCCCACACTTCTTCGTCATTCTTACATTCCTCCCTTGCTTTGTTTATCCAATCTGGTTGGATAATAGAAATGGCACACAACAATGCTTCCACATCCTCATCCTTTCTTGAGAGTGCATCTGCCACCACATTTTGCTTCCCTTTTTTGTAGATGATTTCAAAGTCATAACCCAACATCTTTGTGACCCACTTTTGTTGCTCTTCAGAGGATAATCTTTGTTCTAAAAAGTATTTAAGGCTATCATGATCCGTTTTTACCTTGAAGTGTCTTCCCATTAGGTAGGGTCACCATTTCTTAAGTGCATGGAGTATTGCCAACATTTCCTTCTCATAAATAGCTTTGCTTAAAAACTTTCCCTTGATTGGACGACTTTCAAAAGCAATGGGTCTTTCATCTTGCGTTAGAACAGAACCAATTCCATTTCCTGAAGCATCACATTCCACAATAAAGGTTTTTGTGAAGTCCGGTGTAGCTAAGACCGGTACTTGGCACATTGCCTCTTTAAGATGTTCAAAGGCCTTTGTTGCTTCCGGAGTCCATGAAAATGAATCTTTCTTCAATAATGTTTTTAGAGGTGCTGCTATTCTCCCATAATTCTTAACAAACTTGCAATAATACCCTGTCAACCCAAGAAATCCTCGCAGATGCTTTATGGATGTGGGGATTTTCCATTCCTTAATGGCTTTAATTTTGCTAGGGTCTACCTTAACTCCTTCATTAGATACAATATGACCCAAATATTCCACCTCCTGGACTCCAAAGAAACATTTGGATCTTTTTGCATATAATTGTTTCTGCTCCAATAGTTGTAGCACCCTGTCAACATGTTCAACATGATCCTTCCAAGACTTGCTGTAGATTAGTATATCATCAAAAAATACTAACACAAATTTTCTAAGGAATGGTTTGAAAATTGAATTCATCAAACCTTGAAATGTTGAAGGTGCATTGGTAAGGCCAAAAGGCATGACCAAAAATTCATAATGACCCTCATGAGTTCTAAATGCCGTTTTTGGAATGTCTTCAATCTTCATTCTGATTTGATGATATCCCGAACGAAGATCCAACTTGGTGAAGTAAATTGATCCATGCAATTCATCCAGTAATTCATCAATGACAGGAATGGGGAACTTATCTTTAATAGTGAGCTTGTTGAGCTCCCTATAATCAGGACACATGCGCCATGATCCATCCTTCTTGTGCACCAATACTACTGGAGCTGAGAAAGAACTTTGACTCGGTTGAATTATACCAGCCTCTAGCATTTCTGCAACCATACGTTCAATTTCACTTTTTTGGACATAGGGATATCTGTACGGCCTGATGTTTGGAGGAACACTTCCTGGAATCAGATGAATAGCATGATCATGATCACGCATAGGTGGGAGACCTTTGGGAGTCTCAAATACCTTGGAATGATTGTCCAGGACTTTTTGGAGATCTGGAGAAATAGATGATTCCAATGTGGAAACATCTAGCGAACATAATTGTGCAATTACACCTCTTTGCTCCTTTTTTAGAAGCTTTGTCATGCCATTAGAGCTGATTATCTATCCTGGTTTCCCCGCAATACCCCTTAATTCAACTTCCTTTCCTTCCGTAGAAAATTTGATGAAAAGTTCTTGAAAATTAAAAGCTATTGTACCCAAGGATTGTAGCCATTGGACTCCTAGTACAACATCAGCACCTCCCATTGGAATGGAAAGCATTGGGCTAGTCAATACATATTCTCCCATGGATAGCTTGATATTATGGCACTTTCCAGAGCAATTTATTGTTCCTCCATTTGCAATCATCACTTGACACTCTGGTGCTGGATATAGGAAGCAATTCAATTCTTTTGCTACCCTACAATGAATAAAATTGTGGGTGCTTCCTGAATCAATCAACACTATTACCTTTTTCTTCTTGATTTGTCCTTCTATCTTGATGGTTTGAGGAGTGGTAATTCCCGCCAATGCATTACAAGATATGGTCGGATTTATTTGTTCTTCATCTAAGCTTTGTTCCTGGAGTATATCCTCTTCTTTTGACCTTTCTTGCTCCTTTTCTTCTTCCTCTTCACAATCTATGTAGAATAATTTCTTCTCAGCACATTTATGACCTTTTGTGTATTTGTTATCACAATTGTAACAAAGCCCTTTTGCTCTTTTTTCTTCCAATTGTTGTGGTGTCAACCTTGTAGGTTGTGGAAGACTAGGGGCAACAACACTTCCGTCTTTATAGTTGTGAATGGTATGCTTCCTAGTTGCCATAATTTTGCTTTCCATTTTTCTTGCTAACCTGAATGCCTTCTTTAATGAATCAGGTTCCCAAAGGCGAACATCATGTTGGATATTATCCTTTAAAGACCCTATGAACACATCAATCCTATGCTCCTCTGGAATATCTTTTACCCTTATGTTCAATTTTTGGAACTCCTCAATGTGCTCCATTATTGAACCCTTTTGTTTGAGACTTATTAATTGGCTAAAAAAAGTGTTGCTTTTTGTATCCTCATAATGTGCTATCAATTCTTCCGTAAAAATTTCCCAAGTGATAAATTGTTTACGAGAACAAAGCCATTGATACCATACAAACTGATTTGGTTCCAAATATACAGTTTCCATACGTACCTTTTGTGCGTTTTGCACATTATTGAGATCGAAGAATTGCTCCATCTGTAATATCCATGTGGCGGGATCCTTGCCATCAAACTTCCTCATATCGATTTTTGGAATATGGTGATTCTTCGATCCAACATTAGCGTCTATGGAATCATGATTAACATTTCTTTTGTTCTCATCATGAGTTTCCTTTACTACCTTTTCACCATTAGTAAGTATTTCTTGTAGAAAATTTGTCAAATCTGTCTTCAAATCTGCCATGCCTGTCTTCAAATTTGTGTTCAAATCTATCTTCAAATTCCATGCCATCCATCTTAGCTTCCACGCCATTTATCTTAGCTTTTGTTAACTTTTGTGAGCGTGACATTTGTTGCACTTGTTCTTGTAATTTTGATATATCAGTAGCATTTCTTCCTCTTCTTCATGAGTCATGCTAGAGCTTTCAGGTTCCTTACTAGGTGTTTGCATTTTCTTTCCTCGGGGCATCAGTTACCGATAATAATGCTCTACTATGCCCTTTGAATTCCTTCAAAATAAATTTTCAAACCAAGCTTAAGCAAAAATTTAAAAAAATCTACACACCTTTTTTCACTTTGTAGGAGCTTGATATTGCCTCTGATGTATCTCTGTACTTTTCAATCATCTAGTTCTGAATTTGTGACCTATAGTAGCTCTCTGTGTCCTCTTTCCAATGCCACCAGTCTGATCCAAATTGGATTCTCCAAGAAAGCGTTATGCACAATCTCCCAAGATGACCTAATTATAGACCTTTCCAGAAGAGCAAACTTGTATGAAGTGCCACGCATACAATTTTCGATCTTTGGTTCTGAAAAAGATATACAAGAAACTACAGTCCGTCCAATTTCTGTACCTTCTTACGAAATTTCAATCTGATTCCCAGAGAGAAAGTTATGACAATTTTCCCCAGGTCACCTGTTTTGAATGTAATTCAAGAGTTTGCAAAAAGACCAACTTCCTCAGATTATATCTCCGCAAATATCGCGCGAAAAGCTCTGAAATTTGGACCCAAGGTTCAACGCGATTTCTTATCAAATGGGTTTTTTTTACGACTTTTGAAACGTCACAGAAAAAAAGTTATAGCGAAAATGCCACGATGACCTGTTTGGAGCAGCGAAACCCTAGAATCCAAAGCTCTGATACCAAATGTTATGAAACCAGCTCAAGAAAAGATAGAAAAGATAGATCAACGCCTTAGAATTCAGCCTCTTCGAGGGGGAAACCTCTTTTACATTACATAAATGAACAATTATTGGATGATACAAATGACAAAACATCCTTTCTATATATAGGAGTCTAAGGAGTCACAATATAATCCAGCCGACTTAACAATAATAATATAAAGCCACAAAAATAACAATAGAGAGATTCTATGGGGCACAGAAATAACAATATGGGGGTAATAGGGGCACAACAATATAAATAAGGGGTCTAACTACAATAGTAATGGGTTAATCACTAGTATTATAGGGACCCAACATCACTCTTGGTTCTGGACCTATTACATGGGATTGCAAGAAACAAAGTGCCATTTTTCTTTCTTCAGCAGAAGCAGAGTATTGTGGCGTCATAGAAGCTAGTAAGGAAGCCTTGTGACTTCTTCAGATCCTGTCAGAGTTTGGCTTTCAGCAGCAGCATCCAACTACACTTTGGTGTGATAATCGAAGTGCCATTCAACTATGCAATGATCCAGTCCAACATCAGTGCAACAAACACATTAAACTACACATGCACTTCATCAAAAAGCTCATTCATGACCATGTTCTTGAAGTGCAATATTGTTCAACCGATGATCAAGTTGCAGACATCTTTACAAAATCTCTCACAGAAGTGAAGTTTTCTAAACTTCGATTTATGGTTGGAGTTCAAGAAGTTGTCACTAAGGGGGGATAGGCTCTAATGCCTCTTCCTTCTCCTATTGTGTCATATTTGTACATCCTTCAATCCTATCCCAAGTTGTTCTTAAGGGGGGATGTTAGGATATTCCGACACATAGGAAATAGTTAAGTATAACTTGGTCTAGTGTAGAGTTAGATAAAGTGTGTTTCTTTACTATGTACTTTTGTAACTTACAATACGACGATCACGATATGTTTTAGACATGAAGTGATCTGATGGTTCATTCTCTCCTTGGTATTATCGACACTTGATCCATGGCTTAACACTCGATTGGTCCATGATATCTATTTAAAGAGCATGGAGGGGCATTTGTAGGGTAACCGTTCATGAGAGAAGCATATGTAAATTTTCTTTCTTTTATTAATAAATTTCCTGAAGTGGCTACGTTGTCTAAGGCTAGGTTTTAACCACGTCAAGAATACTGGTGTATTGATCTGTGATCTGTTTGTGAGCGGTGTCCTTTGGTGTTCTATTTGAGGAACTTACCTTGTAAAACCCTACATGGCTGTCACCCAGAACAGTGCAAAAGTTGCCCAAGAAGTCATCTCAGTCTGCACTTCTTGCAAGCCTATCTATCAAACCTCCCACTAGTCAACCAGAGAATTTGACTAGATCAATGACCTAGGGTTGCACTCATCTCCAAAACTGTGCAAAAGTTGTCCAGCCTGCCTGCCTACACTACCTGAAGAAACTGCGCAGACATGAGGGACAAGAACCCGCTACCTGTCACTACACTATCCCTAGAAATTGCGTTGTTTTGTTAGGCAGCTCCCTATTGGCCTGCTCTCCACTCCTCCTGAAAACTGCACAATTTTCATTGACAACCCACCTACTACCCAACACCCCGCTTAGCTCAGAAACTGCGTAGTCATGTCCTACTTGACTGCCTCCCAGATCTGTGCAGTTCTAACCAACAGGCTCCCGCAGCCCAATGCCGACTTCCTCTGGAAATCTGCGTAGTTTTCACTGCCAGTGCCTCATGCTACCTACACTACCTTCCGTAGAAAAATTGTGCAAGTATGCCTCCCAACCAATGTTTTTAAAACCGGAACCGGCCACCGGACCGGTCCACCTAATGAACCGGTTTACCGACCAGAACCGGTCTAACCGGGACTGGTTTGGTCTAAACGAACCGGTTTTAAAAAAATACATTAAAAAAATAATTTTTAATGAAACAAACTATTTTTAAGATGTAAAACCATGATTCCAAGCCAATAGAGACAAAATATGCAAAGTTTGCTCATTTATATACCATGTAAAGGTGAATATATCAAAACACCTTTACTTCCCCCCCAAAACCCCTAAACCACAGTCAAAATCCGCCTTTTTGCACCATCATTACTTGTATTGCTATGGTTTAAGAGCTGACAATTATTTTAAATTATTTTAGGTGACTAAGGTTGCTGTAAGCACTGATGTGGGGTCCCATAACCACCTCATGGATGGAGACTGGAATAAATAGTCCTTGTTTATTACTAAGATTGATAGAGTATATTTGCAATTGTAAATTAAAATATTGGATAATGATTGATTGATAAGAATTTATTAAGAATGATATCAACATTGGGCCTCTTGACTTTGTATAGATATACAGTGATTGGTCACGAGGTGTGTGGCCTTTGACCTTTCATTGGCATAATTAGTACTGTTCCTACTACATTGCCACCCTCTTAAGAATGTTTTGTCCTCAAAGCATAGTAAATGAGATTTTCTCTTGCTGAGCATGCTTTCTTGGTAGCATCATCTTTATTTGGTTGTGGGAGTTTGACTCAGTTCTTGATTTGAGTGATGGTGAGGTTCCTTTGCAGTGTGCACATCATATTCTAAAGTCTTTTGGCCTAGTTATTCAATGTGAAACCTTGATAATCCATGGTAACATACTTTCTTTGCGGTTATATGTTTGTCTGTGTTTCTTGCCCCCTTTCTATTAGTTGTAGATCATTTGTGATGGGAACTTTCAACCCATATAGTTCATAATGTTGTCTTTTCTAGTTAAATTACTTGAACTATTCTTCAAGGTTAATGTTATAAGCACCCCACTGCATCAACTATTCAACACCTAGTACCCTACCCATCTCATTGAGCTGAAGAGCATAGAGTTGTGTTAAATGTTCCAATTCTTGTATTTGAACCATGACTTTATGGAATCTTTTTACTGTCTTGACCTTTTATCGATCAATGATTTTAACTATGGAGTGGGGTACACAATTAGGTTCAGTTGCTTAGCTTAGTTGATGTCTATACAGTTATGGGTACTGTTGGAATCTACAAGTATTCTTTTGCTACTCTTCTAAGGTGCACCATATCTTTCTTTCTGTTTAAGCCAACAGTCACAGCTAAAATTTCTTCTTTAGAGCCACTAGGTGGGTCCACCTCTGATATTTGATCTGATGGATTGTTTGGCAACATAATTTTTTGTGTTATACAATTGACCCAAGACACTATTGACTAATGGCATTTTCCCTAATGGTTGTGCAACTAGGCTTTCTAGATTGTCTTTATTGTAGGGTTTCAAACCCTCTTTCTGGCCCTTTTACCAGGCTCTCTTGAAGTCTTCACAAAGACTGACCTTTTGTTGAACTGGATCCACCTCTGATATTTGATCTGATGGATTGTTTGGCAGCATAATTTTTTGTGTTATACAAGTGACTCAAGAGACTGTTGACTAGTGGCATTTTCCCTAATGTTTGTGCAACTAGGTTTTCTAGATTGTATTTATTGTAGGGTTTGAAACCCTCCTTCTGGCCACATTTTAGCAGGCTGTCTTGAAGTCTTCAAAGAGACCGACCTCTTGTTGGACTGGATGGACTATTTCTATGACAGTTAATTTTCAGATTGGGCTGTAACAACTTTAGAAGATGATATTCCTGGTACTGACTCCACCTCTCTCACACATATGGTTGGTTGTTTGAAAAGGGGGACTCCTCTTAATGCTTTTGATGAAGTTTCTACTAAGCTTTGTAGGACTTATCATCTTCTGAGATTTTTAAAAATGGATTAGCTTTTTGTGTGGATCGTTCTCTTCCACACTGATGTTTTTCCTTCTTGGACATACCATTTACAAGATCATTCTCTTGGTTTCTCTCGGATGTACTTTCAGTGGCAATGTTATTCTCATCAACAGATCTTGCTACTTGGTGCTCCTATAGTTGACCATACTAATTCAACAGTCTCTCTTTTAGATTTCCTCAAGAAGCCCCCCTTTCTTTGTTGTGTAATTGTGTTGGTATTGGTTCTATGGTGTTTTGGGCTGGTTCTATTTTCAAACAGCCTACATTCATTTATATACCCTTACATTCATTTATATATCCTTTTGGAGGGAAAACACCTTTACTTCCCCCCCCAAAACCCCTAAACCACAGTCAAAATCCACCTTTTTGCATGTTTCACTGGGCGTGCCTAAAACCGGCCGGTTTAGGACAGAACCAGCCGGTTTGATACAAACCGGCCGGTTTTCACCGATTAGGGCTAAAAAATGGCGAAATGCCCTATCAAACCGGGTTTTTTGGCCGGTTCCGACCGGCAGCCTTGCTAACCGGCCAGTTTGACCAGTAACCGGTTTTTAAAAACGGTTTTAAAAACATTGCTCCCAGCTGAGCCATATCCCACAGATGTTACTATTGTCCTGGAATTCTCAATATAGCCTCTCAATGACCTCTACACAGTTTTTCTTGATAGTGCTCTGGAGCCTCGCATCCCAGCTTGAAATGTCCTTTACTCAGTTTCAAAGCCATGCCCTCTCTCCCAGTCACCTGCATCCGAAAACTAAAGATGATACATCATGGTAGACTAGGGGATTTCTGGATTTGATGTCGTCTTGTCATGAGTGATTGCAGAAACAGGTACATGAATGAGACATGGCATGACGACGAATGAGATGAACAAGGAGCACATGCTAGGAGACTTGTTCGCAAACGGATGAACACATGAAGCATGCCAAATACTAGCGAAGGGGACACATGCAAATGAAACATCAAGTGAACACCAATACCATCGAAGTCTTCGCACACCTTGTCATGCAGAGGTGAAGCTATGATACACCAAGAGCACACTCATCACTCAACAACACAACAGCTCGACATGGACACTGCCATCAGCATGAACATACCAACAATGTCATGTCAAGTCATGTCATGAGTTGTCTCGACCACATCACTACTGTGGGCCATACTGCTGTAATCGATTTAATGTAACGTGGAAGTTCAAGAGACCCACATATGAAGTTGAAGAGTCATGTAATTCAAACAATCTTGAGGGAATTTGAAGAGTCACAAAGGTCAAGTTCACCTTTGGCTATATATACCCCTCATTTTTACATGCAAAAGACTTTTCACCTTGGCTCCTCCCACATATCCTTGAGAGTTTGTATTCTTTTCTTTGAGGAGTGAGCAATGGCTCCAACACCCCACTACTGGGGTTAGTGATGTATGGTGTATGGATGTATCTTGGAACTTTTTCTTAATTCAAAAGTCTGTTAACAGGCCAACACATTTTCACATGTATTGTATTCATTTGTAAGACTATTCTTTGGACGCTTGTAATGCATGTTGCTTTAACTTGTACTAAGATAGTTGAACTATTTCGGTTGTTTTAGTGCATATGATGTTGGAAATGTGTTGTATCAGTTGTTATCGTTGTCTCACCCATGTGGACTACTCTGTCGAACACTAGACAGGCTCATTCTTGTAAACTTCTTATAACGACCGTCACACTCGTGTGGACTACTCCGCTGGATGTTGTATGTGCTATCTATTCACTTTGTGTTTGTGATTGCCACATCTGTGTGGACTACTCCGCCGAAAGCTGCGCAGATCCTGTTGTGTTGTGCGTCTCTACCTGAGTTGGGACTATTCCCTCTCAACTTGAGACTCACTCTCACCCTCTCCCTTTACAATGAAATAACTTAGACACAAGTTACACTAAGAGCTCACCAGGCACATGAACCTTGTTGTTTGAAGACTAAGTGAACCACTCTCATGTGATGACAAGCAAGAGCTAAGGCATATCTTTAAGATAATGGAAATCGAGCCATCATACCAGATGGGACTCCTACACCAAATGGTGTGAGGTCTAGTTGGGACTTCATATTGGGGATATCCGCATAATGTTGGTGGGTCCAACACCGTAAACAGGACCTTGATCTGAACCAATATTGTAGTCTTCCACATGTTCTACAAATTCTTTCTCAGTTGGCCTGACATCCATATCATTTGAGCTGAACAATATTTCCAAGGGAACCAAACCTCTGGGGATAGTATTACCTTTCAATTGCAAAATCTTGTTCCCTACAATAGTTTCTTCCCACTTGGTCTGTTGTTCATCTATCACTTTCTCTTCCTCCTGATCAATCTCTGAGCTTGAGAATTCTCCAATGACCTCCATGAAGCGTTTGATTTGTTCCTCATCTTCAAACACCTGCCAATACTTAACATTGTATGGTATTGAAGGCCTGTATCTAACTTCAATTTTGTATCTGAGAAAGTGGTTTTGAGGAGGATTGAAGTTACTGGCAGCTACAACTAAGGAATCAGCCATCCGATTTCCATCTTTGGGCAAAAACTGGATGTTAAAAGCTAAGAAAAAGTTCTCAATCAGATCCCATACCTCATTTTGGTAGGCCTTCAATCTTGGATGTTTGGTTTGGAATTGAATTTGTATTTTTTTCACCACCAACTCTAAATCCCCAAACACTGTCAAGCACCCAATGTTGATATTTCTGGCAGCTTGCAAACCTAGTAGCAAAGCTTCATATTCAACAACATTATTTGTGGCTTCAAACTCTAGCTTGAAAGAGAGAGGGATCAAGCTGCCTTCTAGGGATACCAACAACACACCTGCCCCATTTCCTTCCCTGGAATAAGCACCATCAAAGTATAGCTTCCATACTTTGTCACACTCCAGTGATTGTTGGTCTAGTAGGACAAAACATTCCACCTGTGTCTCATCCATGATTTGATCATCTTCCTCTAACAGCAAACAAGATAAATATTTCTCTTTACCATACACGAGGGCATTATTCGAATAGTCGGTCCTTGTAATTGTTTTCACAAATCTCGCTTCTCTATATAATTGACGCTCTTCTCCACCAAAACAAAGAATGGTAGCATATGTTAAATCCATTTTAATAGATCCTCCAATTTTCAATCCCCATGATCTGGACAAGAGCATACCAAACCTCGTAGGGATATCAGCCACTAAAATATCCATTACAACACTCTTCACAGGGATCTTAGCCAAATTGACCACTAGGTATTTAATCAACCGTAGACATTTTACTCCCTTGGAGTCAAAAGAATGCAAATCTTTATATGGTCTTGTTATTTGCAACCCTAATTGCTCCATAACAGACAATGGCATCAGATTGTGAGAAACTCCTGATTCAAGCATGCAGTTATGTAAGAGAAGTTCATGAATCACCAAAGTAACATAAAAAGGGGGAGTAGAAGGGTCTTGTTCCTCAACATGAGGTCCAAATACAACCATGGGTCTTTCTTCTTGGAGGTTCAAGTTGTCTTGCAGAGGGGCCATGGTGGGAGGACACATGAACTGAGATACTTGAACTTTGTAATTTGGTTGTTTCAACAATTCGGTTAAGGGAACATATATTTTGACCTTCTCCAACTCTTTTTGAAGACTAAATGCAGGGGGATTCCTATCAGCTGTGACCACGTCAGCAAGCTCTTTTTCTTTATCACAGACTGGTTTGGATTGTAAGGGAAACTGTTCTATTTTAGAAACTTTGGGCTTGTGGAGAATGGAATCTAAAGAGTCTTTCCTTTTTAGTGAGGCTTGGTCTAGTGGCTTCTTTCCTTTCTATGTTGATTTGGGAGGATTGGTTGGAGAGGACTCCTCATTTTGATCCTGCATTCTAGATATTTTCCTAGAAGATCTAAGATCATATTTCATGTGTAGCTGAGCCTACATGAAGTTAGAAAACTGTCTACAATAGTTGTCAAACTCACCAACATCCAATGGGGCCTCCTAATCATCCCCTTCTACTTCACTAGCCTCTATTTCATATTCTCCCTCTTAGAGAGAAGAAAATTAATTTTCTTGGACTTCTATTGTTTCTTTGGCATTTTCCTCTGGATCATATTCTAAATACAATGGAGGTTGAATGTGATCTTATTTCTCCCTTCTCTCCCTTTGCAAGAGTTGAAAAGGAGGTCTCCTATACTAAGGATTGAAACTTTGGTTAGGAGCTAGTTGGTTTTGTCGAGGAGGGTTTTTGTTTTCTAACTCTAGTTTTACAAGCTTGTTAGACAGGTTTCTTATCAACTTGTTCATTTCCTCGAGTTTCTGCTCTTGAGTTTCCTTTCCCTAGTTTGAGGAACTAGCTTCCTTTTTTCCCCTTCTCCTATCTCCATGATCAGTTCTCCCTCTCCACTTCCTAATAGAGGTGAAATTTTCTTCAAATTCTAAAGCATCTATTTGAATTTGGTTTAAAGAGCAAGACTTCCTTTCTCTGAGAGTGAAACCAAATTATGGTTCAAAGGCCCCAACAAAAACCACTTTAGCAGTAGTCTGTGGAGGTTTGATTTCAACAGGGAGACTATTGTACAATTTGTTAAACCTTTTTATGAATTATGACACATATTCATTATGTTTTTTCTTCATAGCATTCGATTTAGTGAGGATATACCCATGGTCACTTTTCTCTCCCCATTTTTGCATGAAAGAATTCTCCATCTCCTCCCAGGTAGTGATTGAAGCGTTTGGTAGGGCTTTGAAACATTTCCTAGCTTCCCATCAAGAGACTAGAAAAAAAAGTCTTAACACCACATCCAGGTGTTCTAAATTGAGATTTTCTGAAAATGCACCAAAAGTTTCTACATGCCTCTATGTTGAAATGTCATCTTCCCCTGTGAATCTTGGCAAGAGCTTGAGATAGTCTTGTGGCATTGATCCAAGTGTGGGTGTGACAAAGGACCCTTCCAAGACCTTTTACTTTCATGGTGTGTTAAATTGCATTTTTAAAAGAACATAAATGAATACATCTGCATGCTGTAAAGAAGAGGGACATGACAATCATCAACACATGAAAACATAAGCTGTTGATAACGGAGTTCGTCCATGAGGGACTACGTCTCCGGAACCCGGTGTCAAGATGGTTTAGGCCGCTGCATTAAGTGTTGTCAATAGTGATGATGTACGTAAGAGGTGATGTCGCTATCATACAAGGAAAATTCCCCACGTAGGAGTGGCGCCAAGAGATGTTCTGCTACAGGAACTCTCAGTCAAAAGGACTCCTATCATTATGAAATAAAACACATGCATGATGAACATCCCGCCAACATGGCATAAAGGGATTTCAATGCAATCATACATGGCGAAAACATGAGTATCCCATAAACATACAACAAAGGGATCTCAAACACAACATTACGGATCATGACAACAAGTACATCCCACAAATTATTTCGCATCACATCAAGCAGGAATCATGAAAACAAGTAAGAAACAAGATCCCACATCAAACATCAAACAAGGCTCTGTGCAACACAATGCATATCAAAAGAAGTAAATGAACATACTGCATATACTTCACATCCAAGGGCCATCTGAAGAAAAGGATGTCAAACTGCTGAAGCTGGTCATCCCATCAATCTTGCGGCATCGAATCACATGGAAATGACTGCTCGCACATGAATGTTGACACTTGCACTCCACTTTGAAAAGTGGCTGAAAAATGAAATGAGAAAATGGAAAATTTGAACACACCATCAGATTTTTGGCGTCGAATAGTGCATAATCGACTGTCAAATTTCTGAATTCTGAGAAAATGAAAATCTGGGGCTCAAGGAACCTTTTAGATTCCCCCTAGATTCCTTAAAGATTCCCTCCTCCGGGTCCTCTGCAATTCTGTTGCTCAGATCAGGAAACTGATTGCGCCATCGAGTTAGTGTCACTGAGAGGTGTAGGATCGACATAAAGTTTTTCCAATTTGGACACTACAAAAATTTCACCCTCGATTTCCATGCTCGCTCCTAGTTCCACCATGCTTGAGTGCACTGGGAAAATAAAGGTTTATATAAGTTTTTGTGAGTGGATTTTCCTAAGAATCATATGTTGGCCTAATGGCTAAGTTTAACAACCACATGCATGGGGTCAGGGGCTCAAAACCCGCCCATGTTAAAATGGGCACGCCGTTAACCCTATTTTTTGTTTGTAACCATTGGAACATTTTAACATTGGTTATGGTATTAAATATGGAATGGTGCGGTTATTAATGCAGAACTGTATATAGAGTGAGTTGTATTGTGTTGGGTGACATTGTATGTGGGGCCGCCACGTGGGTGGGGCTGGCTGACCAGCCGGCCGTGGGTTCAACTCCCACCAGCCTCTTGTTTAATATGGTGCATGTTTGTTAAGAGGTTTTGGAGTGTGGGTCGGGTCCACCGGAGGTGGCTCGCGCTCACCCCATTTAAATTTGTAATGTGTTGTTTGGTCGGACTTGCGGGGTCATGGTCGTCACTCCTTTAATATATATATCGTTAAGTCGTTGCGTGGGTTGGGGGGCTGACGGGGGTCATGGCCCGTCGGCCAATCAAAATTTTATTTGTTGGTTGGGGGGGTCTCAGGGTTGGTGGCCAGCCACCCCAAATTTTTTTTTTTTTTTGAAAAGAGGGGTGATTTTCACATCTTTACAAAATAAGGGATATTGGGCAAATGAACGAGGCCACAATTTCGACCGCTTTCAGGAGCTAGGTTTCATGCCCCGGGGCGGTCAAATTGTAGGACACTTAAACTTAGCCCACAGTCCAACTTTGACCAAAATTTTGATTGGCTCGATCTCCCTCATACGAGCTCGAATTGACGAATTGTTCACACTGCCGCGATCAGAATGACGAGATCTACGCTCTAGTCCTAGTTTGAAAGCATTCTGATCATTTTGATTTTCTAGCTTCCATAAGCCCTCTTTGTCTTGTGTGTGTCCCTGGAGCCACCTAGAACAATCCTCCCCACTAAGGAGCTTTTGGTCCTCCAAAAGCATGAAAAATAATCTGCAACTTCTATGTACCTTGTCTGCACACAAGTGTCCTGAAAGGTCTCGCTTCCATCTCCTTCACCTTTGTTCTTCGGAGCCTTAAGCGATGAGACGACACCTGCAACTTCTGCAACCTGTAGTGCATTGTTTTGCAAATTACATGGTTGACTTTTATGACCAACTAATGACCCAAGCATCCCACATTTTCCACGAGTTTATAACACATACTCGGTGGTCAAGTTTACATCAAAATGGAAACAATACCCCAGTTACGAAAACAAGGTCAATATATCATTGTTGCTTCAACAAGTGATGGAAAACACTTCATCACTGCAACACATGATTTACAAAGATTAGGCCAAACTCTATTGTTTTGTGTTGACAAGTGATGGAAACACAACATCACTTTCAGAGTTTAAAATGCAACTCAAAATAAGACAGACATCATTGTTGCTGAATAAGTGATGGAAAACACATCATCACTTTTACATTTTAAAATGCAACAAATGATTTACAAAAGCACGACCATGACAAGATAACATATCTAGAAACCATTTTTCACTTATCAATGTGAATGGGTCACCCTCCTGTGGTGGTTTTTCTTGTCGAACAATTGTTTCACAGGGTTCATGCACCGACGCTTAGTCTTTAAGGTGCTGCTCAGGATGGATCCTCCAACAAGTGGCTCTTTGATGGCTACCTTTGTCGCAATGGCTACAATAGGTCTTCTTCCTCCAGATCTTCTTAACATGTTTCTTTACAAGCTGTTGAGAGGGTCCTTCATGCCTCCTCCTTTTTTGTGATGCTATTCTTTTCCATCACTTAGAAAATATATGATTATGTAATCCACAAAAGGTACATGTTTTTCGATGTCCTGATTTACGTTCATCTTTAAAAACATGATTATAATCAAAATGAACATTTGAATGTCAAGAGTGGTTATACCTTTCCTCGTTGTCTCTGGTGTAAGTATGGCGATGAGAGCTTGCCTCGGCTCTCTCCCTGCAATAGGCACTGCCATGGGATGATGGGGATGTGTTCCCATCATTCTCTTTCCTCAATGATTTCAACAACATCTCAGAAGAACCTGACACCTTCGAGCTTTCCCTTGGTGTATCTCAAGCTTGCAAATTGAGGTCTCTACATAACCTCCATTGGTTGAGTTATGCCTTGGTTATTAACACCAAGTTCTTTTTCCTCCTCGTGCCTTGTCCCGGTAAGGAGCCTCATGTTTGTCCCCATAATTGGGATCTCCAAATCTCCAACAGAAATCATACTATGTGAAGACGAAACCGAAAGGAATTCAACATCTTTTACCTCCTCTGTCGATTTAGAAAGAACTGATGAGGGCTTCTCATCATCTGTTGTTGGTGGTTCGCTAGCTATCTCAACGCATTCCCCAACTTCCTTTTTGACATACCCAAGTCCTGCTTGATGGAGTAATTCTTTTACTTTGATGGGGTTGACAATGCCTTCGCCATTAACGCCCAAGCCTTTTCCTTCATACCCCATTCTCTTCAACAGTTTGGAGCCAATTCTTGTGGTATGATTTTCAAAAACAACGAAATCATCATCAAGACACATACATGAATTCAGAGAACTATTTTTTACCTCACATGGGTCACGTTGCAACTTTTCCAAGGCCTCGTCCTTTGCTTGCAGATGTCATAGCAAACTTTGTTTTTCCTCTTTCTCTTCATGTAGAAGAATCTTCAATTCAACATTCTCTGTTTGAAGATTTTGGTTGTTGCGCTTCAGTTCTTCCAGGGCCTCTTCCATGGCTTGCAACTAAAGTTGCAATCGCTCCTTTTCCTCTGTCTCTTTCTGTAGAGTTTCATATTTCTACCCTTTTGGAAATTTTGAGCATGGTCTCGTACATCACTTTTTCATCCTCTGTCGCTGCACGTTCCATTGTTCACGCTTGCAATTCACATCCACGCAAAGACTGCTCTGATACCACTTGATCCAAGTCCGAGTGTGACAAAGGACCCTTCCAAGACCTTTTACTTTTGTGGTGTGTTAAATTGCATTTTTAAAATAACATAAATAAATAAATCTGCATGTTGTAAAGAAGAGGGACATGACAATAATCAGCACATGAAAACATAAGCCATTGATAACGGAGTTTGTCCAGGAGGGACTACGTCTCCGGGCCCTGGTGTCAAGATGGTTTAAGCCGTTGCATTAAGTGTTGTCAATAGTGATGATGTACATAAGAGGTGATGTCACTATCATACAAGGAAAATGCCCTCACACAGGAGTGGCGCAAAGAGATGTTTCGCTACAGGAACTCTGTCAAAAGGACTCCTATCAGTATGACATAAAACACATGTATGATGAACATCCCGCCAACATGGAATAAAGGGATTTCAATGCAATCATACATGGCGACAACATGAGTATCCCATCAACATACAACAAAGGGATCTCAAATACAACATGACGGATCATGACAACAAGTACATCCCACAAATGATTATGCGTCACATCAAGCAGGAATCATGAAAACAAGTAAGAAACAAGATCCCACATCAAACATCAAACAAAGATCTATGCAGCACAATGCATAGCAAAAGAATTACATGAACATACTGCATATACCTCACATCCAGGTGCCATCTGAAGAAAAGGATGTCAAGCTGCTAAAGCTGGTTGTCCCATCAATCTTGCGGCGTCGAATCGCATGGAAATGATTGCTCGCACATGAATGCTGACACTTGCACTCCACTTTGAAAAGTGGTCGAAAAATGAAATGAAAAAATGGAACATCTGAACACACCATCAGATTTGTGGCGTCGAATAGTGCAAAATCAACTGTCAAATTCTTGAATTCTAAGAAAATGAAAATTTGGGGCTCAAGGAATCTTTTAGATTCCCCCTAGATTCCTTAAAGATTCTGTCCTCCGGGTCCTCTGCAATTTTGCTGCTCATATCAGGAAACTGACTGCGCCATCAGGTTTTTGTCGCTGAGAGGTGTAGGATTGACATAAAGTTTGTCCAATTTGGACACTGCAAAAATTTCACCCTCTTGAGAATTTTGCCCAATCATGGTTCCACATGCAAATAAATTAATTAAAAAAAGTGTTGTCTCGATTTCCGTACTCGCTCCTAGTTCCTTGATGCTTGAGCGCACTGGGCAAATGAAGGTTTATATAAGTTTTTGTGAGCGGATTTTCCAAAGAAGCGTATGTTAGCCTAATGGCTAAGTTTAGCAACCACATGCATGGGGTCGGGGGGTCAAATCCCGCCCTAAAATGGACGCGTCGTCAATCCTTTTTTTGTTTGTAACCATTGGAACATTTTAAAATTGGTTATGGTATTAAATATGGAATGGTGCGGTTATTAATGCAAAACCGTATATAGAGTGAGTTGTATTGTGTTGGGCAACATTGTATGTGGGGCTGCAATGTGGGTGGGGTTGGCTGACCTGCTGGCCGTGGGTTCAACTCCCACCGTCCTCTTGTTTAATACGGCACATGTTTGTTAAGAGGTTTTGGGGTGTGGGCCGGGTCCACCAAAGGTGGCCCGTGCCCACCCCATTTAAATTTGTAATGTGTTGTTTGGTTGGATCGGTGGGGTCATGGTCGTCGGTCCTTTAATATACATATTGTTAAGTCGTTGCGTGGGTTGGGGGGCGACGGGGGTCATGGCATGTCGGACAATCAAAATTTTATATGTTGGTTGGGGGGGTTGTGGCATTGGTGCCCTGCTACCCCAAAAATATATATTTTTTTGAGTTTTTTTAAAAAGAGGTGTGATTTTCAAATCTTTAGAAAATAAGGGATATTAGGAAAATTAACGAGGCCACAATTTCGACTGCTTTTGGGAGCTAGGTTTCATGCCCTGGGGCGGTCAAATTGTAGGACACTTAAACCTGGCCCACAGTCCAACTTTGACCAAAACTTTGATTGGCTTGTTCTCCCTCATACGAGCTCGGATTGACGAACCGTTCGCACCACCGTGATCAGGACGACGAGATCTACGCTCTGGTCCTAGTTCGAAAGCATTCTGATCGTTTTGATTTTCGAGATTTCATAAGCCCTCTTTGTCGTGTGTGTGTCCCTGGAGCCACCAGGATCAGGAATACCATTCAAAGGTTGTGGCAAGTCCAGTGGGCCATATTTGTTTGGGAGAAAGGTGGTGGAATATTTATTACATGTCCTTGTTGAGGGGGTAACTGAGTCACAACTGACTGGATCTGGGTTGGAAACCTATTCATACTCTGCATGGGATTGAAGGATGTCTTTAACTTCTTCAATTTCAAGGGAGTAATGAAATGAGAAAGAAGGCGAACTGGTATAAGATTCTTCATTATTTACTCAGCCAAACAATGCAGAATGAGCCAAACAATGCACAATGTTCTTCAGGATATTCCAAGACTTTGAAGGAAGACTCAGGTTAGTTTATCACAACTTTTTGAGAGTTAGTTGATGATATTTCTAGAAACGATCTTGTGGAATCCGGAGTAACAAGGGTCCACTCTTTCCAAATCCTCTTGGATATGATTTTCTTAGGGTTCAATACATGAGGTGTTTTCTATTGGCTTGTATTAGAGCGAGTATGAGGACTCCAGAAAGCCAGGGTGCTCAAAATAAGATTCAAACAGTGAAGTCACCAAGGTGAGATATCTTCAACCCACACTTCCCTTTCTCGCCTAATAGAGGGAATGTAAAAAATTGGCGTACCCAAGGAAAAATGTTCTGATTCATTCCCCGACAATAATGTCAGAAGATGTTGTAGCTCCTAGAGACAACCCTCGGGTTGAGGAAAGGGTCAGTGCTTAGGACATCTTAGAGGAATGCTTTAAGGATTTTCTGAGATGTGTGTTGCACTTCGTATTTAATATAATTAGAATTAGATTGATTCAGAAGTTGGTTCAATCAACTTTCACCAAGGTAGACTTAAACATACACATATGTATATGTAGGCAAATATCATGCATACTAAGGATAAATGTCCTGATATGTTGGTCGACACATAGTAAAATGTAGCTTAATATTTGTTGTTGTAGTAAAAATGTTGAGAGAGAAAGTAAGGAAGGAATTCAATGCAAAGGGATGAATAACAAATAATCCTAAGAAACGAATCCCAACAGAACCATGGAAGAATAAGGAGATGAAATGCAGAAATTGTGAAGCGCATTTGAGGTTCCTAGCTCTATATTTCCATGGGTACATTCTGTCACAAAATAACATTGGTAAATCTATGATCTCACAGGTACTGTTGGCTACAATATAACACTAGTAAATTTGTAATTTCACATGTACTGTTGCTACCCTATAACATAAGTAAATCCATAATTTGAGAGTGAAACTAGCAGCTTATTTACACAATTTCAGAGGAAGATAAAAATACATGAAATGACAAATAGAGGGGAACACATACTACACATTACTCCACTTGGAATCACCATATATGCTTCATTAATCTTTGAAAATGGAGTCCATATCATAGGTCCAACACAATTGACATTTGTATAAGCATTAGCACCTCATGAACAAGCCATTGAACCAAGAGTTGGAACCTCTTTTTGTATACAGAACTCAGAATACCTACAAAGACAGGTTTCAAACCTCTGGGAATAGGATTTTGGAACCATTCAAATGAGTTTCTTCCCCCTATTTATGGGCAGAGGGGGAGCTTTGAATCAACAGTTACAAAATATCTTCTAATGTTACAGTTGTCTGATCGACTAGTTGTCTCGGCGTGTGCATATTCAAATCATTACATAACCGATTGGTTCCTTCTTTAAGACGCGGAATAAAAAATAAAAAAACATGGGAAAACTGAATGATGGCCATAGCAAAATATCTCCATGCCAATTCCTGTGATCGCCTATGATCAGGCCATGTCTCTGCCACGATGTTCCTCCGCAGTTACCGGTCGATATGCATATCGCTTTCTCTCCTTAATTGCTTGAATTTCCCCTTTCTAGAGCTAGAAGTGACCAACTATTGTGTCATTAGCGGTGCTCTGTAACGTAGCTGCCGACCCATCCATATTTGGTTATCTCCACGTTGTAGAATCGGGCCTTATCATATTGTAATTCATATGAAAGAACTTTACTAAAACACAAAGTTTTAATCACCCTTAGCTCCTCTTGCTTAAGCTCATTTATCACTTATCAACCATGGGACCAATACATGTGGCCAAAGGCTTGATGCATAGGCATTGCAATATCAAAGCCTTCTATCCTCGTATATTCATTTGAAGTAACATTATAAAAACATAAATTTCTAATGCCTTCAATCTCCTCTTCCATTGGCCCTCTTCTTGTTTATCCCATGGGACCAGGTGTCGTGACCTCAGGTTCAGTGCTTGGGTGCTAAAACCTTTGGGCTCCTGTCGGGGGCCTATCTCCCTTTGTAATTCACGCTTCACCCTTGGTTCATTGGATGGTCATGACCAAATGCCATCATGCGCCCTTGGTTCTCTAGAGTTCCCATGATTGGGTGCCATATAATATCGAAGCCCTCTTTATTGGAAGTTTTCAAATTAAGAATTAGCCTTGCAGTTATGAAAACTCCCACTTATGATGACCTCATAGCTCTTGGTGCTCTGCCGCAGCTCTGTGCCCTTGGTTCTTTTAGGTCTTTGTGCAAGTTCCAACATATATCGAAGCCCTTCTAATCGGAAGCTTTTCGAATTAAGAAATAACCTTGGAGTTACGAAAACTCCCGCTTCTGATGAGCTCATAGCTCTTGGTACTCAGCTCCAGCTTTGCATCCTTGGTTCTTTTAGGTCTTTGTGACCAAGTGCCAGCATATATTGAAGCCCCTCTCATCGGAAGCTTTTCAATATAGAATTAAAATTAAGTTCCGATGGCGACCATCCTCTGAATTTTTATCTTAGCACCTAGGTGGTATGTCCAGTTATGTGCCCTTGGTCCCTTTGGTTTACCATGACCAGGTGCCATATAATATCGGAGCTCCTCTCATCAGAAGATTTTTCAAATGCTAATTAAAATAGAGTCCAATGGCCTCTTCCTCTGAAATGCAGACCTCTCAAGTGACATCATGCTAACGTCCTCATCTCCGCATGGCACCTCCTGGGTAGTGACATGTGTCACCTAGATTTGCCCCTTTAGGCCCTTAAAAATGCCAAAACTAACTACCACATGTCCCCCATGCGACCATGTCATGCTCACATCATCATCCATGTCTGATTTTCAGGACCAATCACCAACTGCAAGGTGTATTCTTTTGAGGAGAGATAAAAGGTCCCTAGGATCTTTGGATTTTCAAAGGTCTCCTTTGTATTTCCCTTTCCTCCATGATTTTGGCGCTTTCCAAAGAGATGTATTTGCTAAGAAGTTCTTAAACTCCAATGTTCCAATGGCATATGTGTTGAAAAATCTAGGGTAGTTAGCATTAGTAAGATTCTTCTAGACTTGATAACAATTTGTGAAGTGCTTTTTACAATTTATATTAGCTTGATATGTTAGTTTTTGATAGCATCAGAAGTGCTCCAGCCTTAAAAATTGGTGGAGAGGCTAAGGAACATGAATTCTAAAGAACCCAGAAACCGTTTGGTTAAATTTCACTCGGATTGTATTTTATTAAAATAATTAATATTTTTAAGGAGTTCCTAAGTCTAAACTTAGGGAAATTAAAATATTGATGGGCATTAATCAAAATATGGGTGAGAATGATCTAGAAGGCGGATCAAGTCAAATTTTAATCTTAGCCATTGATTAGAGACTTAATCTCAGATGTTGAAAACTCAATAGAAAAAGTATAAAATGGAGGCATGGGGTTCATTTGGATACACACAGAGAGATTGAGGAAATTGATTTTTTGAGGTGAGAAGTTCTCGGGAGGAAGATCAATTGGGGAGATCTTGCAGCAGAGCTGCAATGAGAATTTGGGAGGACTTTCCAGAGAATCCTGACAGAGAGGCGGAGAGATATTGCAGAGAGGCAGCGCAGAAGCCGGGAGAGCTAACGCAAAAAAGTTGCATGTCACGGAGAGAATTGTCGGAACAATTGAAACTGACGGAACTGTTGGGAACTGTCGGGAACTGTCGAAACAGTCGGGAAAGCTGACGCAGAGGCAGCGCAGTAGCCGAGAGAGATGACGTAGAAAAGCTACCTGTCACGCAAAATCTAGAACAGCCGAAACAAACGAAACTGCCGGAACAAACAAAACTATCGGAACAACCGAAATTGTCGGGAACTACTGAAACTGCCAGGAATTGCCGGAACAGCGGGGAGAGCTGACGCAGACGGTAGAGAAGGTGACGCAAGGCTGACGCAAAGACAACGCAAAAATAACTGGGGTTAGCCAGTCTTGTGCCAAATCATCTGGAATTTTGCCAGGTGAAGTGAGGGAAAACTCACTCAGCTTTTCCACTAGTATTTTCATTGTAAAAGATTGCTAGATGAGCATCCTAGATTTGTATTTAGATATTTCTCCTGCATAATAATAAATCCCCAGAACTACTGCACTGGTTTTCCTGCATTGGGTTTTTCTGGGGGCTATTGTGTCAAAAAATAAGTGTGTCCCATCTATCTTCTTCTTTGCTCTATTTTCTGTTTCATGAGATCAAATATTTAATTAGTGTAGGTTGCATAAGTAATTTTCTTCAGCATTCAGAAGAATAACTTGATGAATGTAATTTAAAAATCAAGTAGGTGAAGTAGATTCAGATTTGTTGCAGTAGGGGTTCCTTTGAGTGTAGGAATTTTCACATGGTATCAGAGCATTGATTTTGAAATAGGAAGAGCAGATCAAGTGTTGAGCAGTGAGGCTGAAAGCTGCACTTGGTAGCAATTCGAATCCCCTTCAAGGGATTGCACAGTCCTTGCTGGGAAGCAGAGATTTCGAGGAAATCTCTCTCTGAGAGAGTCGACAGAGGTACGATTTTTGAATTGTGAGAGTGCAGAGGTACAGGGAGTGATGCAAAGCCTTAGCGTAGTGCTTGAAGGGCACAGTTTCTGTCGTGGATAGAAATCCGTCGGAAAAGAGCGAAAACACATAGTAGGGGCATTTTCTCCTCAGAGGACTTCCAACCAAGGATTTTGAATCTCCACTTGCTGAACAATAGCGAAGAGGGGAAGATCTACAAGCTCCAGCAGGGAGTATGTAGGCTAGTCTAGTGTTGTGCAGAGGAGAGAGGAGGGAATTCGACATTTCTATTTGGCAGAGATGGCAACCGCATCTCCAGAACGAAGGTGGGGATATTTAGAGTTGTAGTTCGAAAGAGCTATAGGTGGGCAGGATCCTTGAGGAGTCCACCTCTTGGATCAATTCCTTGCTACGGGAGCCCAAGATTCAGTAGTAGTGAGATGTACTTAGTGTCAGATGATGGAGTGGATTGTTTGGAGGATAGATGTAGTAGCTTGGGACCAGAAACTGATCAGCGCAGACCAAGGTTGGCAGCAGTGTAGTTGGCACAGTGCAGAAGTCAGCAACAATGCAAAAGATTCAGAGGGTCAAAGACTAGTAGAAGTCAAATTCCAAAATTTATTGTATTATGTTGAACACAGTTAAGTTCATCTAATTTTGGATGTTTCTCAGTTGCTTCTCTCAACCACTGAGTTGAAGTACGAACACAGTGTTAGCAGTCGCAGTGTTATCAACATAGCAGATGTAGCGTTTGAGAGGAGATGTAGTACAGAGGCAGTAGTGGCAGTGGCAGTGTCATGGGAAGCAATACAGTAGCAACAACAACACAATGTTGGTGGCAACAGCGACACAGTGTTGGTGACAATAGCAGTGCAAAAAGGAGGTGCTTCAGAAACAGAGCAATGTGCAGGTGGACATTGTTGTTAGAGCACTTTCTTCGCTAAGAGGGAGTGTAATTTTGTTGTAGCATCGGAAGTGTTACAACGTTTAAAATTGGTGGAGAGGCTAAGGCACATGAGCTCTAAAGAACCTAGAAACCGTTTGGTAAGATTCCACCCGGACTGTATTTTATTAAAATAATTAATATTTTTAATGGAGTTCCTAAGTCTAAAATTAAGGAAATTAAAATATTAATGGGTATTAATCAAAATATGGGTGAGAATGATCTAGAAGGTGGATCAAGTCAAGTTTTAATATTAGTCGTTGATTAGAGACTTAATATTGGTCGTTGATGACTCAACAGGAAAAGTATTAAATGGAGGTTTGGGGTTCATTTGGATACACACACAGAGATTGAGGAAATCGATTTTCTGAGGTGAGAAGTTCTCAAGAGAAAAATTGATTAGGGAGATCTTGCAGCAGAGGGTCAATGAGAATCTGGGAGAAGGACTTTCCGGAGAATATTGATAGAGAGGCGAAGAGGGCTTGCAGAGAGGCAGCGCAGAAGCCAGGAGAATTGACGTAAAAAAGTTTCCTGTCATACAAAGAACTACCGGAACAACCGAAACTTCCGAGAACTACGAGAACTGTCGGGAACTGCCGGAACTGCCAGGAAATATGACGTACAGGCAGCATAGTAGCCGGGAGAGCTGACACATAAAATTTGCATGTCACTCAAATCTAGAACTGTCGGAACAACCGAAACTGTCGAAACTTCCAGGAACTACTAGAACAGCTGGGAGAGCTGACGTAGAGGGCAAAGAAGGTGACACAAGGATGACGCAGAGCCAGCGTAGAAATAGTCGGGGTTAGCCAGTCTTGTGTCAGATCAGCAGGAATCCTGTCGAGTGAAGTGAGGTAAAAATCACTCATATTTTCCGCCAGTATTTTCTCTGTAAAGGATTGCTAGATGAGCATCCTAGATTTGTATTCAAATATTTCTCCTGCATAATAATAAACCCTCAGAATTGTTGCACCAGTTTTCCTGCATTGGGTTTTTCCGGGGACTATTCTGTCCAAAAATAAGTGTGTCCTATGTATCTTGTTCTTTGCTCTGTTTTCTATTTCATGAGATCAATTTTTAATTAGTGTAGGCTCTAGAAGTAATTTGTTTCAATATTTAGAAGAATAACTTGATGAATGTTTTTTAAAAATCAAGTAGGTGAAGTAGATTCAGATTTGCTGCAGTAGGGGTTCCTTCGAGTGTAGGAATTTTCACATGATCTTCTTATTATTATTAGTGTGTGTGTTTACTTCATCAAACTGCTATAAAAAACGATGAGACAAGAACTCAAGAAGTTGGCATTCTACCAGTGCCAAAACCTCTCCCTCTTGGAGAGGAAAACTCACACGTAATTCTTCTTATAGAGATTCCAATTGATGAACACCAGAACCTTGACATTTGACCTTCTATGCCACTCCAATACCAAGACACAATTATTCTTCCTTTTCACTGTTGAGATCATCATTATTGTTGCACTATCGAGACCTTCATTGTTGCAACATAATTGCTACACTTTCACCAAAGTCTTCACCATACCACTGAGATCTCCATGAGGTCTGCTCCTAGACTCACTGAGATCATGATTGTCTTACCTGAGATCTGCCTTCACCGAAATCATAGCTACACTCTTACTGAGGTTATCATCATGTCAACGATATCTCTACCTTGTCTTCGTCATGACTTTGATAACATGTCTTCACCAATGCACTGAGATCTGCATCATGACCTTATCTTCACTAGGATTATAACCGAGATCTCCGTCTTCATTAGGATCATGATTGATATCATGATTATAGTGATGACTGTGTCTATGATATATATACTTCACCAAGATCCTTATGAATACTAAAACTATTATTGTGACCATGTGACTAGGCCGAGACAACAGAGAGATATGTGAGAACCTCACTGTAACTATCACTGAGACTACACCTTACTGTCCTACACCCATCCGAAAATCTCTCCTGTACCCATTCGAGATTCTATCCTGCACCCATCCGAGAATATCTCCTGTACCCATTCGAGATTCTATCCTGCACCCATCTGAGATTTCAGAGCCTTATCCGAGATTTTGTTATGCTCTTTTGCGCAGACCCTAATGGGGTATATATAGTGGTTATGTTTCCATAAATAAGTCGACATAAGTGTGAATCGTTGTGTCTTTAATTAAGCCGACATGAATGTCCTTTTAATTCATTTGTAGGCCGACATGATTGAGATTTACATCGTTTTGCTGGCAGTCTTCTTCTTTGAAGGATGGTGCTTGTCTTGGAGGGCTACTTGACACTAGGTTGACCCATGTACATTACATAAATGCTCAAGAGGAGCTCTTTAACATAATTTTGACTCTTTGACTTTCCTAGACCTATAGAATGAGAAAGAAACTCATTCATATAATTTATAAAAATAAAATTTCTTTTTCTTGACAAGTACAAAGATCAAAATTATATTGACAAATACTGAACCTAGTTACACTTTTCTTCAACACTCCCTCTTAACTAGGGAGGTGTTTACAATGGTACTTGGTTATTCTCAATCTGAAGAATTTCTCAAAAGAAGAATCGAATTGGTAATCCCATCTTATAGCATCATATCAACCAGCGTTATGACAATGCAAGGCCTTGACTAACACCTCCATCTCTCTATGAGACCATGAGCTCAATGCTGGCAAGACCAATGATTTATAGACACCTTCATCATTGTCTCTCAAGGTACATACACACCCAGGTGTTCACTGAGTATGACCCTCTAGGACTATTCTCATCTAGGGTTCCCAACCCTCAAAGAATATTGATCCTCTTGCCTACTCTTATCTTGGATGCCCTACACATCCTCAAAGAGTATCGGATGCCAGATGATTACCCAACCCTCCATTCTTTCTTCCTAGGTGAAGACAATAATGTTGTGTCTATCATGTGTCTACATTTCCATTCATGGCCTTCACCTAGACTTACGGCTGTTAGTCTTGGTCTAGTGCATGACACATGAAATAGAAAACCACAATTGTCACTCCTTTGTAATCAGGGGTAATTTAATTCAAGCTCCCTCTTGATCAGGGACCTGTCAAAGCTCCTTCTTAACAAGGGACTCTTCTTTTCATCAGCAACTTCTTCTTTGTGGGTCCTTCAACTACTTGACCAACTTCTTTCCTTGATGTCATAGAGTTCAATTGAGCTTCTTCCTTGTAGGGCATCAACCATCGGTCACTTTCCTTCTCAGTTCGTCATGACATTCTTTTCTTCATGGAAAGTGGCCTTCTTGATACATATCTGAAACCTTTATTAAATAGCTACTTCTTTCCCATCATGCTTCTTTCAATAATTCCCATCGACCACATGAATGCCAGTTATACTTGTACTTACAACTCTTGTTCCAATAGCCCTGAATGCACTCATCCAGATATTATTCGAGAAATCAAAACATAAAATCAAATCAAATCATACCTCACTAGATGGCTCTTCATCATGACATCCCCCTGTAGGTAACAACATCCTGCATTCATGTTGACACATCTTCCAAATATATCCATTCTCCAGAGTCTTCATCTTTTTTCAGACTTTAATCAGAGTCTTCATATCTTTCTGGGAGATTTCCTGTTCAAATTTTCTTGGTCTTTGGATGTTGATTGCCTTCATTAGGGTTGCATATCTCACGATCTCTTCTTTCCTCACACATTTCCTTCATAGGTGATTTCAATCAAAGTTTATTAATTGTAGTTAACCACCTCATACTTGATATGAGGATATATTATGTTGATTTCATCTAGTGTGACTTATGCCTTCCTGCATCCTTTTAGAGGAGGAGATCCTTTTTCTCTTGATCATGCTTCTCAAGATAGAAGTAATGATCCATGTTACCAGCAACCACATGACATGTCATTATAATATTAAACACAAGCATACATACCTTATTTTACCTCCAGGTCATTGAAGTTTCTTCTAGGGGCTTCCTTGATTGAAGAGATCTCCAATCCCTTGATTTGTTTCATGTCATCACATCATTATCTCATGGATTCCATAGGTTGGAATCTTGTTGAAACACTTACTTCCTCTTTAGATTAGAGAACCCTTTGATGAGGATCCCATCAGAGAATTTTGAGGATCTTGTATATCCCCAACTGGAAGATGTTTCCTTTTTGACTTCATGTATGATGAGTTGTAGATGACTCCTTTCTTTTCTTCAATGTCCACTGAGGTTCCCAAGAGCTATATACCCTACATGTTTGTCTGCAATGGATTTTGCCCTTCATGATTCCCATGGTGATGTCATGAGCTCTTGTTTCTAATGCTTCCATGATGCCATGATGCATCTTATTATCATTGTCATATCTTATAACCCAAGATTTAGGAGCTTATGATAGGACCCTTTTTTGAGGGATACTATCTTACTCATAAGAGATATTTGTTACTCCCTCTTTCCTTGGCCCTTTTCTTCAACTTCCTCCATATTTCAGTGATATGAGCTTCCAAATTCTTTCTATAGCATTGAATCTTAGCTATATGTATTCTGTCTTGTTTGAGGACCAACCTTGCCTTTCCTTTCTACACATGGTTGAGTTCTTTTGACCTTCAATATTTTTGTCATCACCTTGCCTTTCTCCATCTAGTATAGACACCACAAGTTGTTGAATGAGGTAACCTTATTGTTCATGTACATTTGTTACCTTTCCTATCAGTTATAACGATGATGATTATCTTCCTTCCAAGATCTTGTAGATGAGATTTTATGAAGATATCCTACTTCCCTTGATTCCCTTTACTTTCATGTAGATCAGATTTCATGTGACCTTCTTCATTGCATCTTTAGAGAATGAGTTTATTATCTACATCACTTTGATGTCTCCAATATTGCTATGTGGGGGATATTTCATAAGCATCCCTTTCCATAAATTCAAAGGAGACCTATTGATATGTTTAATGACTTCAGCTTCTTAGAGGACTATGAATATCCTCCTTCATGCAAGGAATCTTGATGACCCATCCAACCTATAGATGTCCTTGCAATCATGAAATCATTTAACCAAACTTAATTATAGAATGAAAAGATACTCACTTTTCATGTGAAGATGAAATTTTCTCCTTGATCATGTCGGAAGTGGTTGAAGCAAATGCATGGATGCTTCCCCCGAATGAGATCCTTGTTGTACTGATAAGAAGATTACCTTCTTTGCCTTTGAGCCACTTCAACTTATACATCTGACATATTGTTGATGTACTTGGGATGGCACTGCATTGCTATTACATAAGTAGACCATGGAACCTTGTAGCATGTAGCATTGAGTAGAATCTATTGAGATCGCTTTCCATGATGTATAGGGACTCATTAGTTAGAATTGTTGTATCATAGGACTTCTTCATTTTATATTGAGTACTATTTATACACACTTCTATATATATGCCCTTGAATATATATCATCAAGCTCTGATAATCCTGAGATGTCAAGATTGTTCCTTTTATAGAAAGGATTCAATCCAAGGTTGACATCTTCATATAGTGGCACCGAGACTGTGGGTAGAATGGGACTTGTAAAATAAATGTCATCTGGATTTGTATATCCAAACTGAACTATTGTATGAGATCTCCTAATCGAGTCTTTTCCCTGTGATCATTTGCAACTTTTGTCCGAGTTTTCTGAGGCTAAGAATGTCAGAAGAATCCAAGTATAGGTCATCAAGTTGAGAGAGACTGTAATTCAAAACTATGACATTGTATATTATTGTTGTAAATTGATCCTTGAATGTCTCTTTTAGCTGCCCTTCCTTTGACTTTAGCACCTTAGGTCTGATACCATGTTGAAGAATCTAGGGAAGTTAGCATCAGTAAGATTCGTCTAGACTTGATAACAATTTGTGAAGTGCTTTTTACAATTTATCTTAGCTTGAACTTCTTATTATTAGTGTGTGTGTTTACTTCATCAAACTACTATAAAAAACAAAGAGTCAAGAACTCAAGAAGTTGGCATTCTGCCAGGGCCAAAACCTCTCCCTCTTGGAGAGGAAACCCGCATGTAATTCTTCTTATAGAGATTCCAATTGATGAACACCAAGACCTTGACACTTGACCTTCTATGCCACTCCAAGACCAAGACATCATTCTTCTTCCTTGTCACCGCTGAGATCTGTGAAAATTCTATCACCGCAACATTTGATTTACTTTTCCTACTTAAATTATTTATGAAATTCCTTCAATAAACACTAAAATAAATATTTTTGCAGATATCACACCGTAATACAGAAACAAACACATGTACAAGAATCAACACATTGACATAGATATTTTGGACAATAGTCCCCGGAAAAACCCAATGTGGGAAAATCAGTGCAGCAAGGGAGGATTTTATTATTCAACAATTCTTCAGTACAACAGGGTGTCAAAATGGTTTACTGACAGAGAGAAATTCTCCAACACTTCTCCTAGTCCCAGCATCAGCCCAGCTAACCTCTGCGTGGCTCCCATACACTCTGCGTCAGCTTCTGCTTGACTGTGTCAGCCCTGGGTCTCTCTATGTCACCCATGCAGGCCCTCTAGTGACTGCACAATCCCCTGTTGCCTCTGTGTCTGCCTCTCCTGCCTCAGCGCTCGTTTCCAGTGGTTGATCCCTTCTCTTTGTTCCGTACTTGTTGCCTCTTGACTGCTCACCAGACCACTAGTTTGAATTTCTTAGCTAACCCTGCTCCAGAAATTGAACTGACTGGTCTCCCTCACTGTGTCCTCCAAGTGACCCTCAAGTCTCCTCTTATACTTTTCTCGTTAACAAATCAACGACTGAGATTAAGTCCCTAATCGAAGACTGAGATTAACTCTGGCTTGATCCATGACTTTTGGACCCTTCTAACACAGTTTTATATTAATTCACATTAATATTTTATTTTCCCTAAGTTTAGACTTAGGGACTCTATTAAAAATATTAATAATTTTAATATCTCCCAAACTGTTTAGAATCTGCCCAAACCACTGGGTATTGGAGACCTCATGTGCTTTAGCCTCTCCACCAATTTTCGTGGCTAGAGCACATCCGATGCTACCCAAAATCAACAGTCCCTCTTAGCGAGGACTGTGCTCTAGAAATACTCCTCACTGAGTATCACCCTGATCATCCGGAATCGGTCCTTGTGCTGATGCTAAGCCTCTCTGCGCAACATCCTCTGCACTGTTGCATCCTGTACTGCTTCCCATGGCTCTGCTACTGCCACTGCTGCATCTATACGGCAACTCCCTCTGCATCTGTATTGTTGATGGTCCTTCCTCCCAACACTGCATCCGCATTGCAACTCCTTCTGCATCTGTGCTGTTATCACTCCCATTTCTACTACTAAAACAGGTTCTTTACCATCTCCATCTTTTCCTTGAAGTATTCAAACTTTGTCCTTCCAAGGAACTTGGTGAGGATGTCCGCAATTCTCTTGTAGGAGTGTAGCTCAACTGTACAACTCCTCGTTGGACACAGTCCCTGACAAAGTGACACCGGATATCAATATGCTTCGACCTATCATGAAACACTGGATTCTCAGAGAGGTTGATGCAACTCTGATTATCATACATGATCCTGGTCGCCTCCATATGCCTTCTGAATAGGTTCATAAGCAGCTTTCTAAGCCATATGGCCTCACATGAAGTTGTGCTTGTTGCCATATACTCTGCCTCATATGAGATCAGAGCCACGAACTTCTGTTTCCTACTACACTAGGAGGTCATTCCTGATCCAATGTTGAAACAGTACCCAGAGGTACTTTTCCGATCCACTAAACTTCCTGCCCAATCTGAATTAGTAAATCCACTCAATCTGATATCCTTACTTCTGGTGTACAAGAGTCCATAATCGATTGTTCCCTGTAGATACCTGAGAACATGTTTGGCTGCGGCCCAGTGCGCCCTCTTCGATTCCACCATGAACTGACTAAGGGTGTTGACAGCGTAGCAAATGTTTGGCCTAGTATTGACCAGATACATCAGGGATCCTATGGGCTGCTTGTATAAGGTGGGATCAACATCCTTGTCTTCTGATACATCATCTTCTTCGAGTTGGTGATCATTGGAGTAGCCATGGGTCTACAGTCCTCCATCCTGAATCTCTTCAGGATTTTTGTAGCATATCTCCCTTGCCCAAGGAAGATCTCTCCCTTTTGCTGTCAAACTTCCAACCCTAGGAAATAATGCATTCGTCCCAAATCTTTCATATCGAATTCTGTGGCTAGATTCTTCTTGCAATCCCCGATAAGCCTGGATGATCCTGTCAAAAAGAGATCATCCACATACAATACTAAGATTAGCGGTTCATTCTCTACAACCAGATAGTAGAGATTTGGATCTGCGTCACTCTTAACAATTCCCATCCTCTGCAAGTAGCCATCGATTCGACCATACCATGCTCTAGGTGCCTGTTTCAGCCCATGCAATGCTTTCTTCAACCTGCGTACATGAGACTTCTTCTCATGTGTCTCAAAGCCCTTTGGTTGTTCAATGTATATCTCTTCTTCTATTACCTCGTTCAGAAAATCCGACATCCATCTGATGAATCTCCCATCCTATCTGAGCTGCAAGAGATATCACGGTCCTAATAGATGCATACCTGGTTATCGCACCGAAGGTATCTTCGTAGTTGATTCCTTCCTTTTGAGCATACCCCTTAGCCACAAACCTGGCCTTGTATTTCTCAACACTGTCGTCTACAGCGTATTTGATCTCGTTGATCCATCTCGAACCTACCATTAATGTGTCTTGAGGCCTTGGCACTACCTCCCAGACATCATTCACCATTATGGAGTTGTACTCCTCTACCATCGCGTCTAGCCAAACCTGATGTTGAGTTGCCTCCTTGAAACTGGCAGGCTCCCTATCCTGAGCTACTAATGTCTGATATCTATCTAGCTGTTTTCACTCCCTCTTATTGTTTCTTGGCGCACCGATGAAGTCCTCTGCATCTCGCAGAATCTAACGAAGTTATCTGCTAGTTCTTCCTCTGCCAGCAAGTGCTTATGTTAGCTCCTCCTCCTCATCTTGAGAATCTTCCTAACCCGAGGAAGAATTCTTTACTTCTGTTGGTTGAAGAGGCTTAACCAGCGGTTCCTCTTTTGACTGCTCCTCGGAAGGCATCTCACAAGATTTTCTGAAAGCTCTGTCCCCCATGAACTTTACATCTCGTCAAACTAATATGTTCCTGCTCCTTGGAAAGTAGATTCTATATGCCTTAGCGTTCTCGCTATAACCCACCAGATATCCCTTTTCTGTAGTTTGATCCAGTTTATTCCTCTTTTTCTCTAGTATGCGACAATATGCTAAACTCCCAAATATCCTGAAATGACTGACTTCAGGTGTCTTCCCTGTGAAAATTTTCTTTGGAGTAATCTTTCCCAACGCCCAATGAGGAGCCCTGTTCTGAACATAGACAGTTGTGTTGCATGCTTCAGCCCACATGAATTTCGACATATCCTGATCATACATCATTGCCCTAGTTGCTTCTACAATAGTCCTGTTATTTCTTTCTGCTACTCCATTCTACTCCGGATTGTAGGGAGTTGTCCACACTCTTTTGATGTCCTCCTTAGCACAAAAATTAGTGAAGTCCTTATCGACATACTGTCCACCATTATCTGAGCGCAAAACTTTTATTTTCTTCCCAATCAGATTCTCCACTAGAGCCTTGAAATCTTTGAATCGACAAAAAACCTTGTCCTTGGTTTTCAGAAAATAAATCCAAGTTTTCCTTGAGTGGTCATCAATGAAGGTAAGGAAATACTCGGCACCACTGAGAGCTTTGACAGACATAGGTCCGCGGATATCTGAGTGTATCAATCCTAGTACATTCTTGGCCCTGTGTTTGCTCCTAGGAAATGTTGCCTTAGCATACTTTCCTAGAGCACATCCTCTGCATACATCATCTCGTTTCGTACTCAGATCCGAAACTCCAGTTACAGTGCTCCTAAGAATTCTCGGAGCTCCATGGTGCAAATGACCCATTCTTCCGTGCCACAGTTCATTCAAGTCCTTGTCTCCATGACTGCCTATTAGTGCCATTGGTGATTCTAGTTGTAATCTATACAACCTGTTACTTTTGATCCCGCTCTAAACTTTCCTTTTCCAGCTCGGGTGTTTGATGTATACCTTCTCCTTGATGAAGTAAATGTCATAGCCCTTACTTTGAAGTTGCAACACGAAAAGAATGTTCATCCCCAATCCTGGTACATGCAGCACATTTGTAGCACATAACCGTTCTCCCGATCCTGTTTGAAAAACTATGGTACCTTTCCCTACTGGAGTACACTTTGACTTGTTCCCCATGGTGATCTCAAAGTTCATTTTCTCTTCTCCATATTCTGAGAAACATTCCTTGATTCCCATCATATGCCACGAGGCTCCACTGTCTATATACCACACTTCTGATGATGCGGAACTAGTCATACAAGCGACTTCTTCTTCTAGCCTGGAAGCCAACATAAAGAAATGAAATCTTTTTCTCTTGTACAATCTTCTGAAAATCTGTGCGAGTCCCCTGACGTGGATGCCTATGCATCGTGGTCTCGACCCATAACTGATTTTCCCTTCCTGTCTCTGATTACTTCCTCTGATACCATGTGAAAATTCTATCACTGCAACATTTGATTTACTTTTCCTACTTATTCTTCAATAAGTTATTTATGAAATTCCTTCAATAAACATTAAAATAAATTCTGTTGCAGATATCACACCGTAATACAGAAACAAACACATGTACAAGAATCAACACATTGACACAAATATTTTGGACAATAGTCCCCGGAAAAACCCAATGTGGGAAAACCGGTGCAGCAAGGGAGGATTTTATTATTCAACAATTCTTCAGTACAATAGGGTGCCAAACTGGCTTACCCATAGAGAGAAAAATTCTCCAGCACTTCTCCTAGTCCCATCGTCAGCCTGGCTGACTTCTACGTGGCTCCCAAACACTCTGCGTCAGCGCTGGGCCTCTCTGCGTCACCCACGCAGGCCCTCTAGTGACTGCAGTCTCTTGCTACCTCTGTGTTTGCCTCTCCTGCCTCAGCGCTGGTCTCCAGTGGTTGATCCCTTCTCTTTGTTTCATACTTGCTGCCTCCTGATTTCTTACCAGACCACTAGTTTGAATTTCTCAGCTAACCCCGCTCCAGAAATTGAACTGACTGATCTCCCTCAGTGTGTCCTCCAAGTGACCCTCAAGCCTCCTTTTATACTTTTCTCGTTGACAAATCAACGGCCGAGATTAAGCTCCTAATCAACAGTTAAGATTAACTTTGGCTTGATCCATGACTTTTGGACCCTTCTAACATAGTTTTATATTAATTCACATTAATATTTTATTTTCCCTAAGTTTAGACTTAGGGACTCTATTAAAAATATTAATTATTTTAATATCTCCCAAATTGTTTAGAATCTGCCCAAACCATTTCTGGGTATTGGAGACTTCATGTGCTTTGCTTTAGCCTCTCCACCAATTTTCGTGGCTAGAGAACATCCGATGCTACCCCAAATCAACACTCACTCTTAGCAAGGAATGTGCTATACTAATACTCCTCACTGAGTATCACCCTGATCATCCAGCATCGCTACCTGTGTTGATGCTAAGCCTCACTGCCCAACATCCTCTGCACTGCTGCATTCTATATTGCTTCCCATGGCTCTGCTACTGCCACTACTGCATCTGTATGACAACTCCCTCTGCATCTATGTCGCTGTTGGTCCTTTCTTCCAACACTGCATCCACATTTCAACTCCCTCTACATCCGTGCTATTATCACTCCCATTTCTGCTATTGAAACATGTTCTTTACCATCCCCATATTTTCCCTGAAGTAGTCAAACTTTGTCCTTCCAAGGGCCTTGGTGAGGATGTCTGCCACCTTTTCTCCTATAGGAGTGTAGCTCAACTGTACAGCTCCTCGTTGGACACAATCCCTGACAAAGTGACAGCGGATATCAATATGCTTTGACCTATCATGAAACATTGGATTCTCAAAGAGGTTGATGCAACTCTGATTATCGCACATGATTCTGGTCGCCTCCATATTCCTTCTGAATAGGTTCACAAGCAGCTTTCTAAGACATATGGCTTCACACAAAGTTGTGCTTTCTGCCATATACTCTGCCTCAGATGAGCTCAGAGCCACAGACTTCTGTTTCCTACTACACCAGGAGGTCATTGTTGATCCAATGTTGAAACAGTACCCAGAGGTACTTTTCTGATCCACTAAACGTCCTGCCCAATCTGCATCAGTAAATCCACTCAATCTGATATCCTTACTTCTGGTGTACAAGAGTCCATAGTCGATTGTTCCCTGTAGATACCTGAGAACATGTTTCGCTGCTGCCCAGTGCACCCTCTTCCGTTCCACCATGAACTGACTGAGGGTGTTGACAGCGTAGCAAATATCTGGCCTGGTATTGACCAGATACATCAGGGACCCTATGAGCTGCTTGTATAAGGTGGGATCAACATCCTTGTCTTCTGATACATCAATCTTCTTCAAGTTGGTGATCATTGGAGTAGCCATGGGTCTACAATCCTCCATCCTTAATCTCTTCAGGATTTTTGTAGCATATCTCCCTTGCCTAAGGAAGATCTCTCCCTTTTGCTGTCAAACTTCCAACCCTAGGAAATAATGCATTCGTCCCAAATATTTCATATCAAATTATGTGGCTAGATTCTTCTTGCAATCCCCAATGAGCCTGGATGATCCTGTCAAAAAGAGATCATCCACATACAATACTAAGATTATCGGTTCATTCTCTACAACCAAATAGTAGAGATTTAGATCTGCGTCACTCTTGACAAATCCCATCTTCTGCAAGTAGCCATCGATTCGACCATACCATGGTCTAGGTGCTTGTTTTAGCCCATACAATGCTTTCTTCAACCTGCATACATGAGACTTCTTCTCATGTGTCTCAAAGCCCTTTGGTTGTTCAATGTATACATCTTCTTCTATTACCCCGTTCAAAAAATCTGTTTTAACATCCATCGGATGAATCTCCCATCCTATATGAGCTGCAAGAGATATCACGGTCCTAATAGATGCATACCTGGCTATCAGGGCGAAGATATCTTCGTATTCAATTCCTTCCTTTTGAGCATACCCCTTAGCCACAAACTTGGGCTTGTATTTCTCAACACTGTCGTCTACAGCGTATTTGATCATGTAGATCCATCACGAACCTACCATTGATGTGTCTTGAGGCCTTGGCACTACCTCCCAAACATCATTCACCATTATGGAGTTGTACTCCTCTACCATCGCGTTTAGCCAAACCTGATGTTGAGCTGCCTCCTTGAAACTGGCAGGCTCCCTATCCTAAGCTACTAATGTCTGATATCTATCTAGCTGTTTTCACTCCCTCTTATTGTTTCTTGGCACACCGATGAAGTCCTCTGCATCTCGCAGAATCTGACGAAGTTACCTGCTAGTTCTTCCTCTGTCAACAGGTGCTTCTGTTAGCTCCTCCTCCTCATCTTGAGAATCTCCCTGACCCGAGGAAGAATTCTTTACTTCTGTTGGTTGAAGAGGCTTAACCAACGACTCCTCTTTTGACTGCTCCTTGAAAGGCACCTGACGATATTTTTCTGAATGCTTTGTCCTCCATGAACTTGACATCTCGTCGAACTACTACGTTCCTGCTCCTTGGAAGGTAGATTCTGTATGCCTTAGCGTTCTCGCTATAACCCACCAGATATCCCTTTTCCGCAGTTTGATCTAGCTTCTTCCTCTTTTCCTCTAGTCTGCGACAATATGCTAAACTCCCAAGTATCCTGAAATAACTGACTTCGAGTGTCTTCCCTGTGAAAACTTTCTCTGGAGTAATCTTGCCCAACGCCCGATGAGGAGTTCTGTTTTGAACATAGACTGTTGTGTTGCATTCTTCAACCCACATGAATTTCGGCATATCCTAATCATACATCATGGCCCTAGTTGCTTCTACAATAGTCCTGTTATTTCTTTTTGCTACTCCATTCTGCTCCGAATTGTAGGGAGTTGTCCACTCTCTTTTGATGTCCTCCTTAGCGCAAAAATCAGTGAAGTCCTTATCGACATACCCTCCACCATTATCTGAGCGCAAAACTTTTATATTCTTCTCAGTCAGATTCTCCATCAGAGCCTTGAACTCTTTGAATCGGCAAAAAACCTTGTCCTTGGTTTTCAGAAAATAAATCCAAGTTTTCCTTGAGTGGTCATCAATGAAGGTAAGGAAATACTCAGCACCACTGAGAGCTTTGACGAACATAGGCCTGTAGATATCTGAGTGTATCAATACTAGTACACTCTTGGCCCTGTGTTTGCTCCTAGGAAATGCTGCCTTGGCATACTTTCCTAGAGTGCATCCTCTGCATACATCATCTCGTTTCGTACTCAGATCCGAAACTCCTGTTACAATGCTCCTGAGAATTCTCAGAGCTCCATGGTGCAAATGACCCATTCTTCTGTGCCATAGTTCATTCAAGTCCTTGTCTCCATGACTGCCTATTAGTGCCATTGGTGATTCTAGTTGTAATCTATACAACTTGTTACTTTTGATCCCACACTACACTTTCCTTTTCCAGCTCGGGTGTTTGACGTATACCTTCTCCTTGATGAAGTAGATGTCATAGCCCTTACTTTAAGTTGCGACACGGAAAGTAAGTTCATCCCCAATCCTGGTACATGCATCACATTTGTAGCACAAAACCGTTCTCCCGATTCTGTTTGAAAAACTATAGTACATTTCCCTACTGGAGTACACTTTGACTTGTTCCCCATGGTGATTTGAAAGTTCATCTTCTCTTCTCGATATTCTGAGAAACATTCCCTGATTCCCATCATATGCCACGAGGTTCCACTATCTATATACCACACTTATAATGATGCAAAACTAGTCATACAAACGACTTCTTCTTCCAGCCTGGAATCCAACATAAAGAAATGAAGTCTCTTTCTCTTGTACAATCTTCTGAAAATCTGTGCGAGTCACCTGACGTGGATGCCTATGCATCGTGGTCTCGACCCATAACTGATTTTCCCTTCCTGTCTTTGATTACTTCCTCTGATACCATGTGAAAATTCTATCACTACAACATTTGATTTACTTTTCCTACTTATTCTTCAATAAGCTATTTATGAAATTCCCTCAATAAACATTAAAATAAATTTTGTTGCAGATATCACACCGTAATACAGAAACAAACACATCTACAAGAATCAACACATTGACACAAATATTTTGGACAATATTCCCCGTAAAAACCTAATGTGGGAAAACCAGTGCAGCAAGGGAGGATTTTATCATTCAACAATTCTTCAGTACAACAGGATGCCAAACTGGCTTACCCATAGAGAGAAAAATTCTCCATCACTTCTCCTAGTCCCAACGTCAGCCTAGCTGACTTCTGTGTGGCTCCCAGACACTCTGCGTCAGCCCTGGGCCTCTCTGCGTCACCCATGCAGGCCCTCTAGTGACTGTGTAGTCTCCTGCTACCTCTGTGTCTGCCTCTCCTGCCTCAGTGCTGGTCTCCAATGGTTGATCCCTTCTCTCTGATTCGTACTTGCTGCCTCCTGATTGTTCACCAGACCACTAGTTCGAATTTCTCAGCTAACCCCACTCCAAAAATTGAACTAACTGGTCTCCCTCAGTGTGTCCTCCAAGTAACCCTCAAGCCTCCTCTTATACTTTTCTCGTTGAAAAATCAACGGCCGAGATTAAGCCCCTAATCAACGGCTAAGATTAACTTTGGCTTGATCCATGACTTTTGGACCCTTCTAACACAGTTTTATATTAATTCACATTAATATTTTATTTTCCCTAAGTTTAGACTTAATGACTCTATTAAAAATATTAATTATTTTAATATCTCCCAAACTGTTTAGAATCTGCCCAAACCATTTCTAGGTATTGGAGATCTCATGTGCTTTAGCCTCTCCACCAATTTTTGTGGCTAGAGCACATCCAATGCTACCCCAAATCAACAAGATCGTCATTATTGTTGCACTATCGAGATCTTCATTGCTGCAACATCATTGTCGCACTTTCATCGAGGTCTTCACCATACCACTGAGATCTCCAAGACGCCTACTCCAAGACTCACTGAGATCATGATTGTCTTACCTTAGATCTGCCTTCGGCGAAATCATAGATGCACTCTTACTGAGGTTATCATCATGTCAACGAGATCTCTACCTTGTCTTTGTCATGACTTTGATAACATGTCTTCACCAATGCACTGAGATCTACATCATGACCTTATCTTCACTAGGATTATAATCGAGATCTTCATCTTCATTAGGATCATGATTGATATCATGATTATATTGATGATTGTGTCTATGATATATATACTTCACCAAGATCCTTATGAATACTGAAACCATCACTATGACCCTGTGACTAGGTCGAGACAACAGAGAGATATGTGAGGACTTCACTGTAACTATCACCGAGACTACACCTTACTGTCATGCACCCATCCGAGAATCTGTCCTGTACCCATCCGAGATTCTATCCTGCACCCATCCGAGATTTCAGAGCCTTATCTGAGATTCTATCCTGCTCTTTTGTGCAGACCCTAATGGGGTATATATAGCGGTTATGCTTCCATAAATAAGCCGACATGATTGTCCTTTTAATTCATTTGTAGGCCAACATGACTGAGATTTACATCATTTTGCTGGTAGTCTTCTTCTTTGAAGGATGGTGCTTGTCTTGGAGGGCTACTTGATATTATGTTAACCCACGTACATTACATAAATGCTCAAGAGGAACTCTTTAACATAATTTTGACTCTTTGACTTTCCTAGACCTATAGAATGAGCAAGAAACTCATTCATATCATTTATAAAAATAATATTTATTTTTCTTAACAAGTACAAAGATCAAAATTATATTGACAAATACCGAACCTAGTTACACTCTTCTTCAACAATATGCTCCGAGGTCCCACCATGTTCTACACCCCTTGGTCCTTTAGAACGCTTTGCAATCGAGTGCCAGCCTAAATCAAAGCCACTCTTCATCGTAGGTTTTTCAAAAATGAATTAAAAAGAGTTTTAATGCTTTCAATCCTTCGAAAAATTGACCTCTAATATGCCTCCTGCTAGCCTTTCCGATCTTAGGCTTTGAAGTGATCGGGTCCCAAATTTCGGCACTCTTTAGATTTCGGCTTTCCTTTTGGCTTCAAGACTTATGCTTTTGATTTTGGCCTACTTCCTACGGTTTCGAACTCCGATATTTGCTCTCCTCTTTGACCTTTTTGCACTTAGGCTCTCCCTTTTTGGCCACCATTTGACATCATTTGACACAATTGCAAAAAGGTGTAATAGTTGACAACGCAATACATGTACTATGTCAAATGCTTTAATAGTAACAAGACCTAATGAAGTGGAAAGACATCACAAAGTCTAAAAGCAAGTGATAAATTGTAGGTTAAATTAATAAAAACAAAACATATAAAGTACAAATTTGATTAGATCATGATAGATATAAATTAAAACTTGTAGAGAAAGCTTTTAAGATGTTTTTCATAGGAGTTTACTACTATCCTCGAAAAACAAGAAAAATTCGAAAAACAATTCTTTGCACCGAGAGGCTTATTCTACAGCGCAGTATAAGTGGGATGTGTAAGTCTGTCCATTCGTCCTTCCATCGAGTTGACATGTACCTCTTTAAAATAAAAATAAATTATGCTATAAATAGAAAAATAATGTCAGCGATGATTAAAAAAATTATGTATATATCATGAGAAATTTTTTTTTTTTATAGTTAGAATATTTATTTGGTCCTATATATATTCTATATAGCATTCAAAATACAATTTAAACAATGAAAAATTACACATTGTATTTGCACTCTAAAGAAGTTTGCACGTGAAAATTTTGATCCCTCTCAGCTCATGTTAAACCCGTATTTAAGATGGATCTATGCTGGTATGTGATACATTTTCATAAAAGAGCAGAAGCAATACTATTTAGATGCAAACGAGTTAGGCAACTTTGCTGGCCACGGATATATCAATTTTCCTTTTCCTTTTTCCTTATAAAGTATTTTCATGTGTCAGACAAATCCAAAAAAAATGGTCGAAACAAACCTCTAACCTTAATGGAAAAAATTGATTTGAAAAAAAATTAATTCTTATTCTTAATTAGCATAGCTAGCTCCACCGTGGCACCCACTCTTCAAAATAAACCAAGATACAATTGTCCATCTAGAGCGTGTTTTGTACAGAATCAAACAATACAAAATGATAAGCTATAACACAATGACGAAGTAGAAGCATTTTGCATAAGCTTTTCGGATATATAAGCGTTTTTCAAGAGCTGAGACCAACTCTGTCAAAACATGAATGTCCATACAAGTAACTACAATGGTCAGAGTGTAAGCATATTCTCACCATAGAAATCAAACCGTGGATGGGACAGCTGGAATTCCTCTTGAATGAATTTAAAGATGTTCTTGGTTTTGTTTCAGGTTTCGCTGTTTTGAATTTTCTTTTCCTGAGGAGAAAACTTGTGTGCAAACCAGCTAAACTTTATTTCCAATTCATAAGCTTTGGGCGATTGAATCTCATAACAGTTCCAAGCCTGGATATTGAATCTCACTGAATCTCATACCTAGCAGTGCAGAGTTTGAAAACTCTGATGACAATGATCGTTCCTTCTATTTATATGAAAAATGCAAAGAAAGTGTGAATAGATTGACATTCCAAGTTTTCAAGTGGGTGTAGATTGAAGGGTTGTGAAAAAAAATTGATAACCTCCCTATGCAGGTTCAAATCTCACTTTGTCCTATTGGTTGGACAATGCCTTCCGGTGCGGGGTGTCCACTATTCGACCTAGCCTGATGGGCTCTTAGTAACCTATTGTACCTTGAAGAATCTGGGGTTTACCCTCGATTACCATCCTCCAAATGGGAGGAATTGCATGCATGGTTTTCCCTGAGATGTGTTACCTGGACACTAAAATTTAGAGTAAGAAAAAAAAAACACACTAACTGACATTCCAAGCTCTACGTAAACGCAGTGGGTAGCTTGGCAAATTTAAAATTTTAATTTGTTAGGTTTTTGAAGGTTGCCTAGACAACTCCTCTATTTTTCACACAAAATCAGATAATTTGAGGGACTTTAAAAAATCCAAAAAACTAGGTGTCAAGAAAAACTGCTTGGTTTTGAATTTCTCCTCCACTTGATAATGAGATGGTTGATAATTGAACTAGTCTGTCAATCTTTCTCAATTTGTCAAATACCAACATAATAAAACAAACAATGTAATGAACAAGAAGATTCACTATCCATTATGAAGCTTCGAAGCTTAATTGATGTACATATTCTTTCAAGTGAAAGTTAAGAGTCTAGTATATGGAACAAGTTCGGAATTTTAAATAGTAAACAAATATTACAGTTTTACACCAGACCTGCTAGATTGTACAATTCTCAGCAAACAAAACAGATACTATAGGCTAGGGATCAGCAGCAATATGAATCAAAGGAAGCTGAAATTGATTCCGCAGCCATCACCAGATGATAAAAACCAGTTCCAACAAATCTCTAAAATGGATTTTTCCATGCTACCGACACTCTTCATTTCTAGAGAGGCCAAGCAATGCGGATGGAGTTCTGAAACTTCCATCCTGTGTTGTGGGTAAACATAGATAGAAAGAACTTAACAGGACCACTTTACTTTTCATCTGACCATGCTCTTACCAATGTGACTGCAAAATGGCATGCACAGTCTACTTAAAATTTTCAGTGAAGCCGAATTCCATGTCGCATCAAGTCCTTGATATCCTAAAAAAGTGTGTCAATGATGAGCTTTTTCTTGGATGGGCTTTCCTCGACATTTTGCTTTTGTAAATCCATGAATTCACAACCTTTATTTGCAAATAATCTCCGCAAGTTGATGACAGAAAGTTCGCTAAAGTTGGCTACAGCAAGATCGGCCTGCACTAGTTCATATCTGTGCACATAAAGCAAAATTTTTAACCATGTGGGCAGAGTCATCTAACAATCATCACTTCAGGTTTCTAATACCATCTACAGAAACAGAAGGAAGATACATGATGAAGAAGCGGTCTAATTTGGAGCAACAGAACATGCATTACACTAAATCCTTGGAATGTATAAGTTTATAACTAACATTGAATATGTAAATTAAAAGCCCTATTTCATCAGACTGTTAATTAAAGAGGAAGGTTAAATCCATGAAAAAGTTTCTTACGCAGGATGAGAACCAATCAAAGCAACTGCCATCATTGTGCAGTTGTGTGCAGCTGTGATGCCTCTAGGATCGTCTTCAAAAACAACACATTTGGATGGTGGTCGATCTAACTGCAAAGCATTAAAAAATAAAATGAGTCATAAAAAGACTAATCAAAATTGTCCAAAAGGAGCTAACAATGACCTAGAAATCCTTACGAAGCTGGCAACCCCTGAATATCAAGTTTCTTTAATCCCAGAATGTACTCATTTACCATGCATCTCAGAAAATTATCAACAAGACCTCCAAAAAATTATAACCGGTAATTTAACAAGGTTCAGGTCATATCTCAGCACATCAATTTTCAATTAACCTTTACAGCAGCGGAAAGAAATCTTTGTGCAATTGACTCCATTCCATCTTCGTCTGACACTATAGCCTGCACCATAAGAGTTCAAGGGAAATCAAAACAATAAACTATTTGAGAAACAGAATTGCAAATGTTCACATAGAAAAATCATGTGAAACATCCCTGTGGATGAAAACATGAAGGACCTATTGTTCTAATACTGAAAATGTCCGCTGACACAATGTTTCTTTAGAAGCAAACATTTTAAGAATTCGTTCAAATCAAGGAGTTTATGAAGAGAAACTGTGGATTCCTTGATCTCGAAATTTCCACCTGAAAATATTTTCGAAGTCCCATTCTTTGAAGAGCTGCAAGTAGATTGTAGCGATCTAAGGATGATGCAACTGCACATGGCACACCAGCCGTATAAAGTGCTTCCAGCCACTCCTTTAATCCCTCCATGGGTGCTTGTAACTGAATGTACAATCAGAATCAAACAAGAATGTTAGGATGTCAATACTGGCCATCTTTTATTTTAAAGGCAAGATATACAATTTTTAATCACCAAATTGCCAAAAGGTAAGAGCATTTACTTTTAATAATTCCTCGTAGAAAATTTCTGACAGACGCATTTTCAGCCTCTCGGCTTCATTTCCAGCTTCTCCCCAGCAAAGAATCTAAAAAATTGGAAAAGACATGTTAAGACTATGTCCTAGCTAAGACTAAGCCAATCATTCTCTCTTCAAAAGCAATTATTTATTTCTTATTACATTCATCACGTGTGCTTCCTCTCCATTAGTTTCTTTTTCTATATGTACTATTTTCTCTCATGTAAGCATCAAGTCCACTCGTATAAATGAAAAGTGGAGATCTTACGAATGAAAGACTAAAGTTGCAACATACTGATAGCCTTCTAATATTCTCTTTAATTTCTTCTTCAGAATGTTATCATATTTGCCGCATGTTATGAATATGACTATGCAGAACTATGCATAAATAAATAAATAATGATTAATAAGTGTAGTTAGTTATGAAAGGGCATGTCTTAAAAGGACATGACCATTCATGAAGGGGCACATGCCTAGGTATATAAACGGGGCCCTCATTTGTAACCAAGGATATATGTCTTGTACATTCAACGTTCTTATACCAGCCTAGATCCATCTTAATCCCGGATCTATCAAGCGTCGAGAAGGATCAAATTTCTCAAGGTGGAAACCTCTTTTTTTAGTGCAAAACTTGAGGAAAAGTTTGCACCTTGAGAGATTTGATCCCTCTCAACGCTTGATAGATCTAGGGTTAAGATGGATCTAGGCTGGTTGCAGTGGTGTGCGGTCATACAAAATTTGTTGAACATCTAATTATTTTGATCATTTTAAATATGTTAAATATGTCTAGGATTAATTTGGTTCATTTAAGTTTAAATTTGCTTAGTTACCTCAGTTTGTTGAGATGAGACTCGAGAGAGACTATTAGTAACTTGAATGATGAAAAATGATGAAATAAAAATTTTCAGTGCAAAGTGATAATGTAACAAAGCTGAATGATAGAAAATGTGAATAATAAGAATATAGTCAATTACAAACAATCTTCATTGCAATCAATATGAAACTATTTTCTTCTATTGTTCTTATTGTCACACCTATTAGTTTTGTCATTTTCTCATATTGATCATATGAAAAGGGCAGTTGAAATCATAGACCATTCAAATATTTAACTCATGTAACTGTAGTAAACATCATACCTTGTCTTTGTTGCTCTCCAATATTAATAGTAGTTTTCTCCAAAGTCAATCATTGTGACTTATGGAGTGTTAAACCCCAAATAATTTTCAATGGTAGTTATTTTCTATTACCGTGTTTGAATGCAAAGTGATTAACAATGTTGAATGATGGAAAATGGGAATAATAAGAATGTAGCCAATTACAAATAGTTTACAATTTCAGGAAGCAAACATTTCAGGTAAGTGAACATTTTATTTAGGATGAAAATTCAAGTATTGTATTTATGGTTGAATTACTGTAACACAGAATTCAATGCACGCCATGAATAATTTTTATGTGCTTACACTGAGAGAGAGTGTGTATGTTTGGGGGTGAGAAGGAGAGACAAGGGGAGATAGAGATATAGATGGAGGGGGGGAGAGGGAAGAAGAGAGAGGCAAAGACAGGGAGGGAGGAAGAGATATAGATATGGAGAGAGAAGTGTTAGAAAGAGAGAGATAGGGAGGGGAAAAGGGAGAGATAGATAGATATGGAGATAGTGTATGTTTGGGGGGTGAGATAGAGAGATAAAGAAGGAGATCTTGAAAAAAAGGGTAACTAGGTTCGATATTTGTCAATGTAATTTTGATCTTTATACTTGTCAAGAAAAAGATTTATTATTTTTATAAAATTATATGAATGAGTTTCTTGCTCATTCTATAGGTCTAGGAAAGTCAAAGAGTCAAAATGATATTGAAGAGCTTTTCTTGAGCATTTATGTAATGAACATGAGTCAACCTAGTGTCAAGCAGCCCTCCAAGATAAGCACCATCATTCAAAGAAGACGCCTGCAAACAAAGCGATGAAAAGACATCATATATTAAATAACTAAAGGATGACATGTCAGTTCACCTAGATAAGTCGGCTCAAACTAGAGACATAACCACTATATATACCCAGCTGGGGTATCCGCAAAAGAGACAGAAAAATCTCGGACATCTCTGAAGTTTTTGGAGGTATGGTACAAGACTTCGGATAGCACAGTAAGACAAAAATCTCAGATAAGTGTCTACAACTTCGGATGATGACAGAACCTCAAAATACCTCTGAAATCTCAGTGACAACTACAGTAATCTCCTCGCATATTTCTCTGTAGTCTTGGCCTAGTTTAGGGTACAAGAATCTCGGATAAAGATAAAGGTTCAGTGTGTCAATGAAGAAGGGTCATGTCTCAACAGTCTTGGCATAATGATAATAAGACGAAGCTCAGTGACCTCACAGAGAAGCATTCTCGGCATACTAGTCACAGTCATGATCTCAGTGAGGTGGTAATCATGAAGATAAGGTCATGATCAATATCTCGGTGCAACTCTCATACATTATAGAGACCTCGTTGACATAAAGATGATCTCAGTAAGGGTGCAGCAAGGATATAAGTAAAGGAGCAGCTATGGTACAACAACGATGATCTCATTATCATGGTAAAGCCCTCCATAAAGGTGCAACAATAATGTTGCAGCAATGAAGAGTGCAGTAGTGATGGCCTCAATGATGCAGCTATGATGATGATCTAGATGACACAGTAATGATGATGATGATGTCAACATTAAGAAGAAGATTGGTGTCTTGGTCATGGAGTGGCCTAGTAGGTCAAGGGTCATGGTCTTGGTATTCGTCAAGTAGAATCTCTATAAGAAGAATTTTTTTCGGGTTTTCCTCTCCAAGAGGGAGAGGTTTTGGCCCTGGCAAAAAGCCAACATCTTGTGTTCTTGTCTCTTGTAGTTTGGTACTTGTTTGATGAAGTAAGAAATACACACACTAATGATATCAAGATAAGATTGTGCTAATAAGCAAAAAGTTAAAATACCTCACAAATAGTTATCATGCTAAGAAGAATCACATTAACTACATTTGCCCTAGATTCTTCAACATGGTATCAGAGCTAAGGTGTTGAAGTCAAATGAAGGGTAGCAAAAGAGACATACAAGGATTTGTCTTCAAGGACATCAAAGCAGGTTGAAAGGATTAAAGGAGCAAGTATACAACAAGCAAGTCTACAATAGTCATGGAGTATCAACTTCGGTAATTAAAGTCATGCACTCAACTTTGATGGAGTATATCAATGATCCTCACTTCTTGATCACTGAACTTTCTCCATGCCATAAAAGATAGTCTCGAGTATATTATATATTGCAGAAGTAATCCAAGGAATACCTCTCACAATCCATGATTACATCACTGTCTCAATATAGTTATTACATCAAGGCAGTTTCAGTGATGAGACAGTCTATCTATACAGTGCCACCCACAGTTTAGTTATGTTATTCATTGACAAGTTTGGGCTCTCAATACATTGCCTCTCTACACAATGCACATAGACATCACTGTGCAGTGCCATATCAATATACTTGTCACAGTCTTGAATTATGTCTATGATTATGATCTCAATAGCATGGTGCTCGGATCAAAACATAGTATCACTAACATGTCAACAATATGTTGAAGTCAAAAGTACCTTAAAAATGAATTGGGAAGGTCGTCAAGTAGTGTCGGTGATGTCAAGACCATTGACGTCATGGTGCTAGAAGGCCTCCAAGGAAGTCATGATGAAAGGATACTAATGATGGGTAGCTCAAGCAAAAGAAGCATCAAGGTGAAGATCTCCTCTTCACACACCAAGTAAGTATCTTTCAATTTTATAATCAGATTTGGTTAAATGATTTCATGATTGTAAGGGGATTTATAAATCGGTTAGATAATCAAAAGTCCTTGCATAGAATAAGGAGGAGTGTCATAATCATCATAGAAAAAAGAAATCATTGATATCTATGAAAAGGTCTATGAAGGTCAAGCATTGTTTGAATCCATCAAGAGATTCATAAGATTCATATGATATCACTCAAAAGTCTCTCATACCTAAATAGCAAAAGAGGAGACATAAAGAGAGATATATGAAATGCTAGATATACTCTCGGAAATTAAAGTAAAGAAGCTCACATAGACCTACACAATAGTAAAGGTATCAAAGAATGAAGGAATAACTTCATGAAGATCTAGGAAAGATGATAAGAAGGTAGTCATCATTGATGAGCAAGGTAACAAATATGAATGAACAAAGAAGTTTACCTCACCCGGCAATTTGTGGTCTCTATGCTAGATAGAGAAAGACAAGTTGCAGTCTATAGTATTAAAGGATAAAATAAAAGGGCCAAGGAAAGAGAGAGTATCAAATCTCTCCTATGAGTAAGATAGTATCCCTCACAAAAGGATCCTATCATAAGCTCCTATATCTTGTGTTATAAGATATGACAATGATAATAAGATGCATCATGGCATCATGAAAGCATTAGAAGCAAGAGCTCATGACATCACCATGGGAATCATGAAGGACAAAAAGGAAAAAATCCATGGCAGTCAAACATGAAGGATATAGCTCTTGGGAATCTCATTGAACATTAAAGGAAAGAAAGATGTCATCCAGGACAAGGCTCATCATACATCAAGAAACATCTGCCAGATGGGGATATGCAAGATCCTCAAGGTTCTCTGATGGAATCCTCATCGGAGGGTTCACTAATCTAGAGAGGAAGCAAGTGTTTCATCAGGAACTCCAACTTATGGAATTCATGGGATAATGGTGTGATGACATGAAGCAGATCAAGGGATTGAAGATCTCTTCAATCAAGGAAGCTGCTGGAAGAAGCCTAGATGACCTAAAGGTAAAATGAGGTATGTATGCTTGTATTTAATATTATAATGTCATGTCATATGGTTGCAAGTAACAATGGATCATTAATTCTATCTTGAGAAGCATGATCAAGAGAAAAAGGATCTTCTCCTCTAAAAGAATGTAGGAAGGCATAAGTCACACTAGATGAAATCAACATAATATGTCCTCATATGAAGTATGAGGTAGTTGACTAAGAAACTCTGATTAAAAGCTCCGAGAAATGGAATGTGTGAGGAAGGAAGAGATCATGAGATATGCAACCATGATGAAGGCAATCAACATCCAAAAGACCAAGAAGATTTGACTAGGAAATCTCCCGGAAAGATATGAAGACTGATGAAAGTCTGAAAAAGATGAAGACCCTTGACAATGGATATCTTTGGGAGATGTGTCAATATGTGTGCAGGATGCTGATACCTACAAGAAGATGTCATGATGAAGAGCCATCTCGTAAGGTATGATTTGATTTAATATGATGTTTTGATTTCTTGAATAATATCTGGATAATGCAGGGCTACTCGAACAAGAGTTGTAAATACAAGTACAACTAGCATTCATGTGGTGGATGGAAGAAGCATGATGAGAAAAAAGTAGTCATATAACGAAGGTTCCAGATATGAAGAAGGCCATTCTCCATGAAGAAAGGAATGACATTATGAACTAGGGAGAAAAGTGATCGATGGTTATTGCCCTGCAAGGAAGAAGCTCAACTAAATTTCATGACATCAAGGAGAGAAGTTGATCAAGCAGCTGAAGAACCCACGAAGAAGAAGTTGCTGATGTATAAAAGAGTCCCTAGCTAAGAGGGAGCTCTAACAGGTCCTTGATCAAGAGGGAGTTTGAATTAGATCACCCCTGATTACAAAGGAGTGACAATTGTGTTTTTCCATTTCATGTGTCATGCACTAGACCAGGACTAACAACCGTAAGTCTAGATGAAGGCCATGAATGGAAATGTAGACACATGATAGACACAACATTCTTGTCTTCACTTGGGAAGAAAGAATGGGAGGATTGGGTAATCATCTGGCATCCGATACTCTTTGAGGATGTGTAGGGCATCCAAGATAAGAGTAGGCAAGAGGACCGATATTCTTTGAGGGTTGGGAACCCAAGATAAAAATAGTCCTAGAAGATCATACTCAGTGAACACCTAGGTGGGTATGTACCTTGAGAGACAATGATGAAGGTGTCTATAAACCATTGGTCTCACCAGCATTGTAGCTTATGGTCTCATGGAGAGATGGATTTGTTAGTCAAGGCCTTGCACTATGACAATGTTGATTGATATGATGTTGTACAGATGGGATTACCAATCTGATTCTTCCTATGAGAAATTCTTTAGATTGAGAATAACCAAGTACCATTGTAGATACCTCCCTAGCTACGAGGGAGCGTTGAAGAAAAGGGTAACTAAGTTCAGTATTTGTCAATGTAATTTTGATCTTTGTACTTGTTAAGAAAAAGAATTATTACCTTTAGTGTTGCGAACATCGCGATTTTTTGAATCAACCGATGTAATCGCCCGATTTTTATAAAGTTTTTTTCCGAAAAAATCCGCGTTTTTTGGTAAAAATCGCTATTCGAGCGGAAGAAATCATGGGGCACCAGGACAATGCGTTTAGAAGCGATTTGATGAGTTTTATTTCTCATTTTTAGCAGATAGCGGACTTGTTTGAGAGATGAGGAGAGGAAAGCGTCTACTAGGGCAGAGGAGGAGAAAAACGGGAGATTTTAGCATCCCAAGCAAGAGAACTTTGTGTTTGGACCAAATTTCTTCAGCAAACCGTGGTTTCCAGGTATGGGCACCAAATTTGGCCATTTTGTTTTGGTTATTTTCTTGTTTTTGTTTAGGTTTTTATAACCCATTGATTATCAATGATTTTTGACTGGATTTGATGGTGTTTTTTTTTTCATTTTGTTGCATAGAATGGAGAGGGTTCATTTAGGTCAAAAATGCAAAAACTTGATTGTTAGATTTATTAGTTTAATTTTTTCTTGTGCTCTATTTTTTTGCATCATTTTTTATTGGGTTCGAATGTGCATTTTTTCTATTATTGTTGGATTGGGTTGAGATTTTTCTTTTGTCAAAAATTCAATGTGTTGTGTCATGTATGTAATTTTTATTTTTATTTTTTTAACTTGCAATTCTTATTGTGCCATAGGTTCAACTTCAAACTTCATCTTACATTAAAACTCAAGAGTTCAACCAAGTTACAAACATGCCAAGGAAATTGGACCCTCTGTGGAAATTTGGTGACCCTGATGGAGGGTTTGATAGATCAAAATTGTCTTTCAAGTTGTGTGGGCATCATATGACAAGGGATGTATAGATTGAAGTATCACCTTGCAAAAATCCTTGGACATGAGGTAGGGCCTTGCAAAAATACAAATCCAGAAATCATCCGAAGAGCCCTCAGATCATTAGAAGAATTAGAGCAAGTCAAAGTGTCCAAAGCAGATCTGAGGAATCAACTAGCAGGGAGAGTGTTAGGAGGTGAATATGAAAGTGGCACTGATTCTACTTCAGCATCAATGTCTACAACCAACCCTGTTGCTACCTCATCATTTTTGTTCCTAGAACCACGGCTGGTTCACAACCATCTATCACTTCAATGCTTAAAAAAAAAGGAGAAAGAACAAGTTGACAAGTTGTTGGGCAAGTTTCTCCTTTGGAGTGATATTCCTTTCAGCATTGCAAGGAATAATCCATTTTTCCAGCCTGTTGTTGATGCTATTGCAATTGTTAGCCCAGGGTACAAAATCCCTTCTTATGATGACTTTAGAGGCTGCATTCTTCAAGATGAAAAATTTGACTGCACCAAAAGATTGGAAGAGTTTAGGGCATCATGGGCACAAACAGGATGCACTGTGATGTCAGATGGTTGGACGGACCAAAAGGGGAGAACCCTTATAAACTTCTTGGTTAATTATCCCAAGGAGACAATGTTTATGAAATCTGTTGATGCATCTTCACATATCAAAGATGTAAAATTATTATGTGATTTGTTGGATGTGTTTATTTTGGAGGTGGGTGCAAACATGTTGTCCAAGTCATAACGGACAATGCTGCAAATTATGTTACTGCTGGCAAGATGCTTATGGAAAAGCATCCTACTTTATTTTGGACACCTTGTGCTGCACATTGTATTGACTTGATGTTAGAGGACATAGGGAAAATTTTCTTTGTCAATGATATTGTTGACTCATCAAAAAGCATTACAAAATTTATATGTAATCATGCATCTGTGCTTAGCTTGATGAGAAAATTCACCAACAACAAGGAGTTGGTGCGCCCTGCCATTACACGGTTTGCCACCAGTTTCATATCTCTTCAATCCCTCTTGAATTCTATGTGGGATGTGAAGAGAATGTTTCTTTCAGGTGAGTGGCGTACTTTGACATTTAGCCGCAAAACAGAGGGAGAGGCCATATGCAGATTAGTTTCATACCAGAAAGACTTATGGGCGAGAGTGCAAGAAGTGTGCAGCATTACTGAACCTTTGATAAAGGTTCTTCGATTAGTTGATGGTGACAAGCCCACAATGGGCTATTTGTATGAGGCCATGGACAAGGCCAAAGAATCCATTCGAGCCTACTATGATGATAAGGGAGATGAGGGGTTTCAGAAACAACTCCTCCTATGAGAAGTGATTGATGAACGATGGAACAACACACTCCATCATCCCATTCATGCAGCAGGGATCTACCTGAACCCCACATTTTCTTACCCACGTGGGTTCTTATTTGATGCTGAGATCATGGATGGATTCTTAACCTGTGTTCAAAGGATGGTGCAATCTCCAGCAGAACGTGCAGAAATCTCCAAAGAAATGGAGATATACAGGATGGCAGGTGGCACATTTAGCTTTGAGATGGTTGTGGTTGATAGGAAGACTAAAATGGCAGGTATTTTTTAGTTTGTTTCAAATTTCATTGTCTCTTCAAGTTCATAACTTCATACTTTGCTTCAACTTTCAACTTTCATTTTTTTCTTATGTTTATCTTATTTGTAATTTTGTTGTAGATGCATGGTGGACTCGCTATGGTGCTAGAGTACCCCATCTGCAAAAGCTTGCCATTCAAATCCTCAGCCAAACATGTAGCTCCTCAGGATGCGAGCGCAACTGGAATGTATTTGAAAAAATACACAACAAAAAGCGCAACAGGTTAAACATAAAACTTAAAATATTCCAAATTTCCAATTAATTTTTTGAATTCATTAAACAATAGTTTTTTTTATAACTATTATTTTATGATCTTTGTACAGGTTGGAGTCCCAGCGACTTAATGACATGGTCTACGTCTACTACAATCTTCGATTGTGGGTGAGGCAACATGAGAGGATACCTCATATGGAGGCCATCTCATTGGATGGGATTGACACCACTGCTGCATGGAGGGTCGAGGCCGAGAAGCCTCTCATGGAGTCTGTCGATGATTGATTAGAGCAAGAGGTAGTGGAAGGTGTAGAGGGGGAGGAGGAGGTGACACCACCTACCCAGGCTACCCCTGCCACCAATAGAGGACACGCTCTACCTCCTGTAGCTCCTAGTTCTTCAGCTTCTAAATCACAACAAAGTCCACTGCCAACTCCACCGGCATCTACATCTAGAGGGAAAGGGAAAGCTGTTGCATTTTCTCGCAAGAAGGGCAGAGGAAATCAGTAATATTAGTTATTTGGTTCATTTCATTGTATATGACATTATGACTCATGATATGAGATACATTATTATATTTTTTGTTGATATTTATAGCCTGAGTTGGGACTCAAGAGTCAGGACTTACTATTCAGGACATGATTCACTGTTATGTGTGATGTAGCACTAGAAATGATATTACACATCTTATATATTAGTTCTTTTATCATATTTATGTGTCAATGTATTTATTTTATATTCTAGATGCTTTAGATATTAAAAAAATTGAAAAAAAAAAGAATATTTTTGTATTTTCCGATCTTTTCCCGATTTTTACCAATTTTTTCCCGATTTTTACAATTTTTTCCGACTTTTTCCCCTCGCCGATTTAATCTCAATCGCGATTTTCGCAACATTGATTATTTTTATAAAATTATATGAATGAGTTTCTTTCTCATTCTATAGGTCTAGGAAAGTCAAAGAGTCAACATTATATTGAAGAGCTCTTCTTGAGCATTTATGTAATGAACATGAGTCAACCTAGTGTCAAGCAGCCCTCCAAGACAAGCACCATCCTTCAAAGAAGAAGCCTGCAAACAAAGCAATGAAAAGACATCATATATTAAATAACTAAAGGATGACATGTCGGTTCACCTAGATAAGTCAACTCAAACTGGAGACATAGCCACTATATATACCCAGCTGGGGTATCCGCAGAAGAGACAGAAAAATCTCAGACATCTCTGAAGTTTTCAGAGGAATGGTACAGGACTTCGGATAGCATAGTAAGACAAAAAACTTGGATAAGTGTCTGCAACTTTGGATGATGACAGAACCTCAAAACACCTCTGAAATCTCGGTGACAACTACAGTAATCTCCTCGCATATTTCTCTGCAGTCTCGGCCTAGTTCAGGGTACAAGAAACTTGGATAAAGACAAAGGTTCAGTGTGTCAATGAAGAAGGGTCATGTCTCAACAGCCTTGGAATAATGATAATAAGACGAAGCTCAGTGACCTCACAGAGAAGTATTCTCTACATACTAGTCACAGTCATGATCTCAGTGAGGTGGTAATCATGAAGATAAGGTCATGATCAATATCTCGATGCAACTCTCATACATTATAGAGACCTTGTTGACATAAATATGATCTCAGTAAAGGTGCAGCAAGGATATAAGTAAAGGAGTAACTATGGTACAACAACGATGATCTCATTATCATGGTAAAGCCCTCCATAAAGGTGCGGCAATGAAGAGTGTAGTAGTGATGGCCTCAATGATGCATCATGCAGCTATGATGATGATCTAAATGACACAGTAATGATGATGATGATGTCAACAGTAAGAAGAGGGAGGATAGGTGTCTTGGTCTTGGAGTGGCATAGTAGGTCAAGGGTCATGGTCTTGGTATTCGTCAAGTAGAATCTCTATAAGAAGAATTTTGTACAGGTTTTCCTCTCCAAGAGTGAGAGGTTTTGGCCCTGGCAAAAAGCCAACATCTTGTGTTCTTGTCTCTTGTATTTTGGTAACTATTTGATGAAGTAAGAAATACACACTAATGACATCAAGATAAGATTGTGCTAATAAGCAAAAAGTTAAAATACCTCACAAATAGTTATCAAGCTAAGGAGAATCACATTAACTACATTTGCCCTAGATTCTTCGACAGGAGAGACAATGGGAGATAAATATATAGATGGAGGGGGCAAAGATGTGCTTACACTAAAATCAATGCACACTATTAATTGAATTACTTTGAAATTAATGTACATCATACATCTAGTTGCATCAAATTATAAATCAACATCTACACTGACATTAATGCATCTAGTGCAAACAATCAAATAGGATTAAAAATCAACATCTACACTGAAATCAATGCATCTAGTGCAAGCAATCAAATAGGATTAGAAATCAACATCTACAATGAAATCAATGCATCTAGTGCAAGCAATCAAATAGGATTAGAAATCAATATCTACACCGAAACCAATGCATCTAGTCCAAGCAATCAAATAGGAGTAGAAATCAATATTCACATTGAAATCAATGCATCTAGTGTAAGGTATTAAATAGGATTAGAAATCAACATCTATACTGAAATCAATCTACTACAAACGATCAAATAGGATTAGAAATCATTATTTACACTGAAACCAATGCATCTAGTGCAAGCACTCAAATAGGAGTAGAAATCAACATCTACACTGAAATCAATGCATCTAGTGCAAGCAATCAAATAAGATTAGAAATCAACAACTACACTGAAATCAATACATCAATGCACACTATTAATCTAATTACATTGAAAGTAATGTACATCATACATCTAGTTGCATCAAATTAGAAATCAACATCTACACTGAAATCAATGCATCTAGTGCAAACAATCTAATAGGATTCGAAATCAACATCTACACTGAAATCAATGCATCTAGTGCAAACAATCAAATAGGATTAGAAATCAACATTTACACTGAAATCAATGCATCTAGTAAAAGCAATCAAATAAGATTAGAAATCAATATCTACACTGAAACCAATGCATCTAGTGCAAGCAATCAAATAGGAGTAAAAATCAACATCTACACTAAAATCAATGCATCTAGTGTAAGGTATTAAATAATATTAGAAATCGACATCTACACTAAAATCAATGCATCTAGTGCAAGCGATCAAATAGGATTAGAAATCAACAACTACACTGAAATCAATACATCTATTTTAGTGAAAAACCAAAATATTCATGACTTCTAGATTTAACTTCTATGTTTGTATTTGTCTTTGTGTGTCTCTTTCTTCTTCCCTCTCTCTCCATCTTCCATTTTGTGTCTATCTCCCTCCCTCTCTCCCCCATCTCTCTCTCCCCCCTCTCTCTCTCCCCGCCTCTCCCTCCCTTTCTCTATCTTTCTCTTCTTCCCTCTCTCCCCCTGCCATCTATATCTATACCTCCCTCCATCTCTCCTTATTTGTCTCTCTATCTCAACCCCCTAAACACATGTCACGCTCTCTCTCTCTCTCTCCCTCTCTCTCTCTCTCATATTCTCTCTCGGCCCCTCCATCTATATCTTTATCTCCCTCTGTCTCTCCTTTATCTCTCTATATCAGCCTGCAAACATACACTCTCTCTCTCCATATCTATCTATCTATCTATCTCTCCCTCTTCCTCTCCCTCTCTACCTCTTCCCCTTATCTCTCTCTCTCTCTCTTCTGCCCTCTCTCCCCCCTCTATCTCCCCTTGTCTCTCCTTCTCACCCCCAAAACATACACACTCTCTCTTCATATCTACCTATCTCTCTCTCCCTCTCTCTCTTCCCCTTGTCTCCCTATCTCTCTCTCCTTCTCTCCCTCTCTCTCTTCCCTCTTGCTCTCCTCTCTCCCTCACCGTCTCTCCATCTCTCCCTTGTCACTCCCTCTCCCTCTCCGCCTTTCTCTCTCTGTCTTTCTTCTTCTTCCAACTCCATCTCTCTCTCCTCTCTCTCTTCCTTCCTCACTCTCCCTTTCTCTCCCCCCATCACACTTTCTCCCTCTCTCCACCCTCCAACTCTGTCACTATCTCCCTCCCTCTCTCCTTCTCACTCTCCCCCTCTCTCCCCTCTCCATATCTATGCCTCCCTGTCTCTCTCTTCCCCTTCTTTCCCTATCTCTATCCTCTCCTTTTCCTCTTTCCCTCATCTCCTCTCTCCCTCATTCCATCTTCATCTCTCCCTTGTCAGTCCCTCTCTCTCTCCACCTTTATCTCTCAATGTCTTTGTTCTTCCCTCCCTCTCTTCCCCCTCCAAATCCATCTCTCTCTCCCTCGCTCCCTCCCTCCTCTCTCTCCCTTGTCTCTCCCACCTCTATGTCTCTCTCCCCCACTCTATTCCCCCTCCATCTCATTCTCTCTCTTAAATATGATCCCATTGTATTGTATTTAAGAGTATTTAAATTAGAAAAAACATCACTGGTTGTAAAACATTAAACTTATATTTTGGATCAATCATGTCAAAGAAAATACAATAATAAAAAACTTAAAAGAATCATGCATTATCTTTCCTCTATCATTGTTAGTCACTTTGCTTTCTCTCTTCGCTTGGATCCTTGGTTAAGATGCATCTATCCTCGTTCTTTATAATATTATTTATATTATATAAATTTCACATATGTATATATAAAAGTATTCTCATTTTTAATTTATTAAAACCTCGATTTAATCTCTATGGGAATATTTTTAGTAGTCGTGAGGATGGAGGGTTTAGATATACCTCAAAAGTAATTATAACCTTTTTGCTTTTAGATTTAATTAAAAAATGTTATAAAATTAAATTAAAATAAAGTATTTTGTAAAATATTTTGATTTTGAAATAAGTCATGGTGTTTGGACATGTGGTATTGATAAGCCATGATATTTGCCCATGGTATTGTAAAATGCCTTTTTAGAAGTTAATAATATCCATGGTAAATATTCATAATTAAAAATCTTGTTATATTGTAAATATTAATTTTTTATCCACTTATTAATTAAATTTAAAGATGGTTATCGAGTCATTATTTTAATTTATATGGTAAAATGGATGTTAATTTATAAGTACTATTTATATGTTATATATTTTAATGTGATATGTATATTATATTTTCTTTTATCTAAAAAGTTGTTCGTAATTTTATTAATAAAAACAAAATTACAATATTAAAAAAAAATGAATTTAAAAAATATCTAACATCTCACAACTCACATCTCACATCTACACATCTACCCTATACACATCTAACATCTCACATCTCACATCTACACATCTACCCTATACACATCTAACATCTAACATCTAACATCTCACATCTAACACTCACACATCTACCCTATATTGGGTTGTAGAGCGCCTCGCGACGCAATAAATATACTTGTCTTATAATGGATATTTACATATTCTAGATATTTTTAATATTCGTGAGTATATGAACCTTGTTTGTTACACATATGAACATTGTTTGCTACATTGATATTAGAACCTCATTCTCCGATCCAGGCCATTAGCCAATCAAATCCGTCCATTGGCCACAAATTTTTTAAAGAGGCCTTTAGCTACACAACTTTTGGAGTTTCTCCAATTCTGACGTTTGTGACCAAAAATGAAAAAAAAGATAGGTTTTGGCCATTGAGAGAGATTAACAATATGTGTGTGTGTATTAGAATAAGAGTGATAAACAAAAAAGAGTTAAAAGGGTCAAACATATTAAAAAATTAATTAATTACTTAAATGTAAGAGAGAGAGAGAGAGAGAGAGAGAGAGAAGATTATTTAACAAATTGAACTGAAGGAATTTTAATGACATCCAGGAGACCAAGCGGTCTAAGGGACCTAAAGCTCCAAACCAAACAAAACGTCACAACTTCAAGTTTCCCTCTAAAAGAACCTTTTTTTCATGAATCTTGATCAAGAAGTTCGCAGTTTTGTGAAGCCTTGCTTCCTCAAACAACTCGTTCAAATTGTCCACCTTCAGGTTGCTTTCAAATTGATTACAAATGTCCTCATAAGCCAGACATTCCACGATGAAGTGCCATTCAATTTCAACCGCTCCTTTCCCACAAAAGGTACAAGTTTCATCTCCCTGTTTCACATCTACGATAGTGAGATTTGGCCCTCAATTGTGCTATTAAAATTTTAGCCCTTCCCTTAATTGCGGCATTCAAATAAGTTTTTTCATCATGTGACCATGTTGGGTTGAGATTTTTGAGATATAGTGTTTTTTTTCGACCAACCTATTTTTCCCACATGGCAGTCCATAATTTTTCAAGCACCCAATTTTTTATCTCCTCCTTAGAATTAGGACAATCTTGCCAATTAATTCCACATTTGCCCATCCGCTTTTCATTTTGCTTCCTCCAAGTTTTCTTCCTACACTTTAGTTCCTTTGTAATAGTCATCTTGGGCCAATAGTTCTCATCCATGCCTTCCACCTTTTTAAATAAATTAACAAACAAATGATTACTGAAGCCTCCATCGGGAACATACTAGCCTCAGCTAGTAGGATCTCATATGGGACCATTGACTTGACTCTAAGGTTACTAGTGATTAAGTGCTTTTGAATTCTTTCTAATTGTCTCCACTTGTGATTTGACATGTTGCTCCACCAAACTTCACATCCACAGAGGAGAACCGAGGTAACCAACACTCCAAAAAGAGTTTTCTTGGTTTTCCAGTCCCATAGTTCTACTTTCATGTATATGTTCTGAAGAAGGTAAGAAGCTCTCCAACCCCCTTGAATCCTTTTAGTTCTACACGTCTCCCAACTGAACCTATTGTGAAAAACAATTCCTAAGCACTTGTACTCTCCAAGGATTTTCCCTCAAATATAAAGCTAACTTGTTTCTTTTTCCGCTTCAAAGAGAAGATCATGAATTTGGTTTTGCTAGTGTTTACTTGCATCCCAACCTCTTGACAAAAGAGCTCTAAGGCCTTCAAATGTTCTCTCAAACCATGAGCAGATTTTGCAATTAGGATAAGATCATCAACATACAAAAGTAGCTTCACCACATAACCCGCTAATTGAATACCCTCTCCACTGGTGTTATTTAACCATTCTTCCATCTTATCAATATATAAACCAAATAGTGTGGGGGAAAGGGGGCACCCCTGCTTGACCCCAATGTCACTACCAAAGCATTCAAAAAAAGTCTTCCTTAGTTATGATTTTAGCACTAACTTTCCCATAGAGTATAATGGACAGTTGCTCTATATTTACTTGAATTTTCGAGCTCTTCCATTCTTCCCCAAAGCATATCTTTAGGAACAGTGTCAAAAGCTTTTTTGAAATGGAGACCCTTGTTTATGGTTGGGGAGATGGACCTTGTGTACTCTCTTAGGTCATGGGGTTTGACCGAGAGACCATTGGTATGGTCAGAGAGTATGATCTTGATCTGAGTCATGTCGTTTGACTGAGAGACCATGAGATGGTCATAGACATTGATTTTGATTACTCTCTTGGGTCATTGTGTTTCACTGAGAAACCATTCCTTGTGGTTGGAGAGTTTGGCCTCATGAACGATATTGATTTATCCCATGGTCAGTTGGGCACTGACATTGATGCCATTGGGTTTTGGCTTATGGGATGAGTTTTGATACTATTAGCTTTCCTTTTGATGAGACTGATCACTCCCTTAGGTCATTACAGAGAGACCAATGGATTGGTCAGGGAGATTGATCTTGAGAAAGAATGGCAAGTACCTCCCTGGCTAAGAGGGAGTGTTGGAAATTTGGTAGCCATGGTTGGTATTTTCATCAATCAAGAAAAAGGGAAAAATAAATCAAAAATATGCCCTCACAAGTGTCAATTCGGCCCTCAATTGGGCAATGATGTTGATGCCATTGGGTTTTGGCTTATGGGATGAGTTTTGATGCTATTAGCTTTCCTTATGATGAGATTGATCTCTCCCTTAGGTCATTACTGAGAGAACAATGGATTGGTCAGGGAAACTGATCTTGAGAGAGAATGACAAGTACCTCCCTGGCTAAGAGGGAGTGTTGGAAATTTGGTAGCTATGATCAATATTTTCATCAATCAAGAAAAAGGAATTTTTTTTTTTTCTTAATGCCCTCACAAGTGTCAATTCGGCCCCCTTAATCAAGTCAACCTGGACCCTTGGAGGCACCCATTCGACCCCCTTTGAAGACTACATATATGAGAGCTCTCCCTCTCATTTTCACATCGAATTATCTCAAGTATCATCATGTTCTAAGCGAAGTTAGAAGGAGGAAAAGGATGAAAATAGAAGGATGAAGAAGGATGCGGCTTGGCACTTGTGGAGGTATCTTTGTAAACATTCCTTGAACTACAACAACCGAGTATTATTCTCCTAACTTAATAGTTTATGGAAAATAATGAATAAACCACACTGAAATTCTTCACCAATTAAAATGCATTGTGGAAATAAAAATAGGAGGTGAGAAATAGATGCACGCACAATAAAATGACATTGTTATTTTTTACTAAACGTACTTGGAAAAACCCTAAAGGGAAAATCGGTGCAGCAGATGAGGGTTTATTTTATTATGCAGCAATTTGAGAATTATTACAACTAGATGCACAATTGGCAATCATTCGACAATACACTGGCAAAATATATTGGAGATTCCAGTTCTCCTCTGCAAATCAATTTGGCCTCCTCTGGCCTGCTCGCACCCGACACTGGCAACTCGTATCGCTGCCTAGAATACACATTGCTTCGTTTGAGCAACACGTACATCCATGGATCTGCCTCCAGTTGGCTCGTTTATCCTCCCTCTGCCTCTAGAATGAATTCACTCTTCTTTCTGGACACTGATTCGACCTCCGGCAATAAACAAACCCTCTTCCGGTAACTTGCAATTATGGAATGGCTAACTCACACTGCACAAATCCGCCTCTTCTGCAGAAAATTCGGCCTCCTCTTTCTTGCCTCCTAGACACTGGAAAACTAAGGAAAATCTCCTCCGGGTCTCTACTCCCAAATCTCTGTTGCTTCCACTTTGATGCTCTTTCTCTGGCTCGAACAACGCCCTCACTGAAAACTGCGAATTGGGTAGCTCGATCTGCCTTGCTCACAATGATCACATTGATGTTATCCCCAAGCCCTTCGACCTGCTCTTATAATCTCTTGTTGGAGTCTCAACAGCCACAATTTAATCTCCATTGAAGGTTAAGATCAATTAGACTTCATCAACATAAGTCTCTAGAGAAATTTCAAAAATCCTTAATTAATTAACTTTAATTTAATCCTTAATTAAATTAACTATTTAATTTAATTAAGGTGTTTCCCAAGCTTATCTTGCGAAACCTTTTTTGGGTTTTGGAGATCTAGTGTTCCTTAGCCTCTTAGCATCGTCTAAGACTAGAACACGTGTCTAATGCTACCATATCCATCAAAAACTAACACTCCTTCTTAGCCAGGAAGGTGTTCTCCACTATACCCATTTGTTCTCTAAAATAGATGAACTTAGCTCTCCCTAAAGCTTTCGTGAGTATATCTGCCACTTGTTGGTCTATGGGAACATGTTGTAGCTAGACTGCTCCACACTGCACACAATCTTTGATGAAGTGGTACCATATGTCTATATCTTTCGACCTATCATGAAACACTGGATTCTCAGAGAACTTGACGCAACTCTGATTATCACAGTAGATGTGAGTCACCTCCATCTTCTAACTTAACAAACTCACTAACAAAGTCACCTCCATCTTCTAACTTCCAAAGCCAAATAGCTTTGCATGTGGCCATGCTAGCTTCCATGTGCTTTGCTTCTGCAAAGCTTAGTGCCATTGACTTCTGCTTCCTACTCCACCAAGATACAACCCTTGATCCAACGTTGATGCAACAACCTAATGTGCTCTTCTGGTCTACTGAATTGCCTGCCCAATCTACATCTGTAAAACCACATAACCTAACACCATCACCTCGAGTATACCTCAACCCATACTCTATTGTTCCTCACAAGTATCTAAGTATATGCCTCGTTGTTGTCCAATGCACTCTCATAGGTCCCACCATAAACTAACTGAGAGTGTTGATTGCGAAGTAGATATTTGGCTTGGTGTTGACCCGATACATGAGTGAACCAATGAGTTGTCTATACAAGGTAGGGTCCACATCCTCGTCCGTTGATGCATCCATCTTCCTCCAGTTTGTAATCATATACGTAGACATAGGACTACAGTCCTACATCCTAAACCTCTTCAGAATCTTTGTAGTGTATCTCCCTTGACCAAGGAAGATCTCCCTATCTCTCTACCATGCCTCCAGGCCTAGGAAGTAATGCATCAATCCCAAATCTTTCATGTCAAACTCTGCTGCTAGGTTCCTCTTACATTCCTCTATGAGCTCTGATGACCCTGTCCAAAAGAGGTCATCCGCATACAACACTAGTATAAGCGACTCAACCTCTACCATAAGATAGTAAAGGTTGGGCTTTGCATCACTCTTGACAAATCCCGTCTGCTGCAAGTAGTTGACAATCTGACCATACCATGCCCTAGGAGCCTATTTGAGCCCATATAGTGCTCTCTTTAGTGTGCACACATGTGTTCCCCTCTCATGTGTCTTAAAGCCCTCTGGGTGGTCAATGTATACCTCCTCCTCTATCACCCCATTCAAGAATGATGTCTTGACATCCATCTGGTGAATTTTCCATCCCATCGGTGTTGCTAGAGATATAACTGACCAGATGGAAGTATCTCTGGCAACTGGGGCAAAATTCTCCTCGTAATCTATGCCTTCTTTTTGTGCATACCCCTTTGCCACGACCCTAGCCTTGTACTTCTCCACGTTGCCATCTGCAGCATACTTGATCTTATAGATCCACCCAGATCCCACAACAAACATATCCACAAGTCTCGGTACTACCTCCCAAACATCATTCGTCATGATGAAGCCATATTCCTCCACCATGGCATCTTGCCACACCTGATGTTGTGCAACCTCCTAATAGCTGGAAGGCTCAACAACCTATGCCACCAAAGCTTGGTACCGGTCTCATTGTCTGCGTTCTCTCTTTCTCATTCTAGGCGCTCCCATAAACTCCTTTGCATCCCTGAGCGTTTGACGACGAACTTCTCTGCTAGTTCGACCACTAGTGGTGGGTGATTTGACCAACTCCTCATCTTGCCTCTGCTACTCCATCTGTTGCAAACTCACTAGATCTCCTGCACCTGAGGTCATGCTCGTACTGGTAACTATACTAGATCCATGTGACTATCCTTGCGGCTACCCCTGCTGCTGGACCAATGGAGCTTCTGCTAGTTCACTCTGATCACTTGCTGGCATCGTGCGAGATCTCTTGAAGGCTCTATCCTCCATGAACTTCACGTCCTCTCTCATGATAATCTTCATGCTGCTAGGAATATAGATCATTTATGCCTTTGAGGTTTCATTATACCCAACAAAGAACCCCTTCTCTACAGTCTTATCTAAATTAGTGCATTTCTCATCTGGTACATGGTAGTAGGCTACACTGCCAAAGATCCTAAAGTGACTAACCTTTAGCTTCTTCCCTAAGAAAACCTCTTCTGGTGTTATCTTCCCCAACACCCTGTGAGGAACCCTGTTTGGAATATACACTGTTGTGTTACATGCCTTTGCCCATAAAAACTTGGGCATGTCCTAGTCATACAACATAGCTTTTTCCGCCCCAACTATAGACTTGTATCATGTTCGGGATTGTATGGAGTTGTCCACTCCCTCTTGATACCCTCCTTTGCACACAAGCCTGTGAAGTCACTGTCAGTGTACTCTCCTCCGTTATCCGTGCGAAGTACCTTGATCCTCTTCCCTACTGCATTTTCCACAAGAGCTTTAAATTCTAGGAAACAACTAAAGACCACCTCATCCTTGGTCTTCAAGAAATAGATCCAGGGTTTCCTAGAATAGTCATTGATGAAGGTAATGAAGTACTCGTACCCTCTAAGAGATCTGGTGGACATAGAACCACAAATATTTGAGTGTATAAGCTGCAACACACCATCTAATCTACTTTCTTGGGAATGTTGCCTTAGCATATTTCCCAAGTACGCACCCCTGCACACATCATCGTGTTCCGTGCTTAATTCTGGAACACCTGTCACTGTCTCCTTGAGCATCCTAAGTGCTCCATGGTGTAGATGACCCATTCTCCTATGCCATAGTTCATTCTAGTCTCTCCCACTACTACTGCTATCACAGTTGTTGTTACCAACTAGTACCTTTGGAGAATCGAGTTGCAACTTCATATAATACCAAAATCAAAGGCATATCTTGGACTGTCTTGAAGTAACGATTTGGATCAGCATTACTTCTAATAAAACCAAGCTTCATCAAGAAGCTATCAATGCGGACATACCAAGCTCTTGGAGCTTGCTTCAAACCATAGAGGGATTTCTTCAATCTACACAAATGAGTTTTTCAGTCATGTACTTCAAAGCCTTATGGTTGCTCCACAAATACTTCCTCCTTGAGGAAGCCATGCAGAAAAGCAGTCTTCACATCCATTTGGTGAAGGGACCATCCTTGGCTAGCAACTAGAGCCACAATAGATCGGATGGTTGTATAACGGGAAACAGGTGCAAAGATTTCATCATAGTCTATTCCCTCTTTCTGAGAGAACCCTCTGGCCACAAATCTAGCTTTATATTTTTCAATATTGCTATCATCATCGTGTTTAATTTTATATATCCATCTAGAAGACAAAACAAATTTACCTTGTGGTCTTGGAACCACTTCCCATACATCATTATGAATGATGGACTCATATTCTTCAGCCATTGCATCTTTCCACACTTGAGCCTTCACAGCTTCTTCAAAAGTGCATGGTTCAGTTTGAATAATGTTGCTCATAGCTACAACATATCCTTGGAACCAGCATGGCTTTTTGCTTTCTCTGAAGGTTCCTCTAGGAGCAACATGTTTATCAACATCTTGAAGGGTGTCACGAAGCCATAAATGTTTCCTTTTAGCAGAAGGATCACATGGAGGAGGATCCAAAGGATCCATGGGCTCCATGGGTTCATCAACATGATCAATTTTAGGCTCTGGATTTTCTTGTTTCTCAAATGCATCATCTTGACTATCGTCATTAGCAGGAGGAAGAGGAGTGTCTCTTGCTTTTCCAAGAGATGCATCTTCATCAAATGTTACATCCTTGCTAAACTCTATATTTCTTTGTCCAAGTACATATATTTTGTAAGCTTTAGAATTTTCACAATAACCAACAAATGTACCTTTCTTAACCGAAGCTTCCAGCGTGTTCCTTTTTTCTTTTGGCACGTGGAAGTAGACAGGGCAGCCAAAGATCCTCAAGTGCGCAACCTCAGGTTTTTCACTAGAGAAGACTTCTTCCAGAGTCTTGGTGTTTAGGGCACAATAAGGAGATCTATTTTGAACATAGACAATTGTGTTAGCAGCTTCTCCCCATAGAAACTTTGGTAGTTTCTAATCATGCAACATAGCTTTGACTGCTTCCATGATAGTTCTATTCTTTCTCTCAGCCACACCATTTTGTTCTGGGTTATATGGTACTGTGGTCTCTTTCCTGATTCCAACTTCTTTGCAGAAGTCAATGAAATCATTTGAAGTGAACTCTCCTCCATTATCAGATATAAAGATTTTGATTTGTTTTCCAGTTTGTTTTTCTACCAAAGCTTTGTAATCTTTAAACATGTTAAATGCTTGACTTTTATTTTTCAAAAAATAGATCCATGTCTTGCGAGAAAAATCATCCACATATTATATAATACAAGTAGCCACCAAGAGTAGGCATTGGTCCACATAAATCAGAATGTACAAGATGAAGTAATTGACTGGTTCTACTTTTGCTCGAAGGAAATGGTCCCTTTACTTGCTTCCCACTAGCACACCCTTGGAAAACTCCCTCATGATCAGATCTAATCTCCAGCATTCTGAAAACCATCTTTCTCACATGAGGTAATGCTTTATAGTGCAAATGAGCGAACCTTCAGTGCCAAAGTTCACTTTGATGATTGTTGTCATGGATCAATGCATGAATAGGTCTTCCATTGACTTTATATAGACCTTCACATCTTGATCCCAAAGTGAAGGCATCTCTCATGCTGGATCTCATTGGCCAAGAGAGAACTTTACCATTTATAAGAGAAACTTTCATTCCTTTATCTTCTAAAGCAGAAATAGAAATAAGATTATTTTTCAGACCAGGTACATATAAAACTTCTTGAAGAGATAGGGTTTTACCATGATCCAAATGGAAGGAAAGAGAACCATATCCCTTTATAGGATATGTAGAGTTGTCTCCAAGAATGATTTTCAAATTAATCTCCCTCTCAACTAGATTAGAGAGCACTTTTTTATAGCCAGTAAAGTGCCTTGAGGCACCATTATCAACAAACCAGTTGTCACAAGAATCTACAGGAGAAGAACTAGAAAGAGCAGAAACAAGAAAGTATTATGATTGAGTTTCAGCTACATTGTTATCATACCATGGGTTCATTGAAGAACGGAAGCTCTCTTTACAAGTTGAAGGAGCTTCCCTTATCCTTCTATAATGAGATTTGTTGGAACGATTGTTGAAGTTGGATCTTGGTGCTCTTCTGTTTTCTGTACAATCACGAGCATAGTGGCCATTCCTATGGAAATTGTAGCATTGGACTTTTGATAAGTCTTTGTTCCATATAGAGGAATTGTTGGGAGCAGGTTTTTTCGAATAGTGATTGCCTCTTCTTCCTTTCTTCTCCTTGCCTTAAACAACAAAGACAGTAGGTTCTCCCTCCTCATGTTTCGAAATTCTTCCTCTAGAAATCATTCTAGCCTCTTCTTGATTGTACTTTCCCAAGAGCTCACCAAATGTAGGAAACTTATCATTATTACTAATGTTAGTAATAAATGTTTCCCAAGAAGAAGGAAGACCTCCAAGCATAATCAACACTAATTGTTTATCAATTTAACTTCACCAGAAGTCGACAGTTGATCTTTGATTTTTTATATCCTCATGAAGCAGGTTTGAATGGTCTCTCCTTTGTTCATCTTAAAATCTTTGAGTTGATTCTTTATAGAAAGAATTTGACTCAAATTGTTTACTTGATACATTCCAATCAATTTGTCATACATTTCTTTGGCTTTCTTCAAGTTGAAGACATAAGTGATGAGGTGGTCTCCAAGAAAGTCAAGGATAATCTTTTTAGCCTTGACTTCTTCTTTCTTGTATCTGACTTTGATAGCAACATTGGAGTTTCTGCTACCTCTCATTCAACATACTTCGGAACATTATGTTCCTCAAGAGTAATATCCAATCTGGCCTTCCAAGGAAAAAAGTTTGAAGCATCAACCAAATTCTCTTCATGCTTAAAGTAAGAGGAAGACATTTTGATCTACTCAAAATTTCAACAGCGAATAGAAAGGGATATCAAAAGATATTTCAGCAGAAAGTGAGCAATAAGTAGAAGGAACAACAAGTGATATTTCAACAAAAAATGGGTTGCAAATAATGTGGACAGCACTTGATATTTCAGCAAAAAAATTGGTTGTAAATAGAGTAGATAGCAAGAGATATTTTAGCAGAAAATAGAGTGGACAGCAAGAGAGATTTTAGTAGAAAATTGTAATATTCCTAATTAGCCATGGCTAATTGGAATATTCAATTTTGCTTATTTTTGCCTTCTATAGTTATTTATGAATAAAAGGGTGAGGGAAAGGGGGACATGACTCACTTTTAGAATAAAAGTCACTTCCTAGTAGCAAAATGTTGTGACTTAACGGGGAGCCAAGGGGGCCAAAGGGGGACGCAGAAATGGAGCCCATGCAGACACTTGGAGGGACTGCGCAGAAGGGAAGAAACACGTGGCAAGAGAGGAATTACGCTGGAGAAGGTGGGCCTTGGGATTGAGAGAGGCAAAGGCTATAAAGGAGAGAGGAGCTTCCTCATTTTGGCATTCGATTATGTGCATTTGAGCTAGTCACTTCGACTTAGAGCACGTTGGCTGTTTAGCTAGTCTGCAGCACTGTTTAGTGCATTAAGTGTCTCCGTTCAGAGATCTCACCCTTAGCCCCGGGGGACTTCGAGTGCCTACTCGAGCAAGGTATTTCCATCAGCATTTTTGCAGTAGTTTCATCAGCATTTTTGGCAGGAGGATTGAGCATCTTGGAGGACTGCGCAACACTGAGAGGGATGATGCAGTTCTTTCTGGCAGGAGTTCTGGATTGAGGGTTTGCAGCAGGATTTGTGCTGGGAGATTGAGCAGGGGATCAGCCCTTGCATATTGGAGGGTTTTGGCAGAGGTTTCAGGTAGATTACTGGAGAGTTTCATTCAGTGGCAGCGCAGAGCATTGAGGGACTGCGCAGAACCCCAAGGGGGTGATTTTCGGGGGTCGGCCATTTCAGAAAAGCTTTCTGGGTTTTTCTGGGTTTCTTGAGTAGAGTCTGATTCCAGAGTTTCAGCCTTTTCTGAGGGGAACAGCCCCAAATCCTCATTTGATTTCCAGCAACACGACAGTTCTCCAGCAGCTGGGACGCAGATCAGAGAGAGGTCATTCCTTTACTATTCTGAGTGTATTTCTTCCACTTGCCTTGTGCAAGTCGAGGTGCCATCTTTTTGATCGCCTCCTGTACTCATTCTATTGCTCAGTATAATAAGATGGCTTAGCATTTCTCTCTGCATTTCTTGAGTATCTGCTTATATTTCACGTTTATATTATTATATATTGCACCACTGTCATTTTTATCATTTTGAGCTTCTCGGTTATTATATCATTTGTACGTATTTGGTTGGAGTTACTGGGGTTTTGGAGAATATCTCTGAAACGGGATATTACAGTGGTATCAGAGCATAGATCTGGCTCAGCCTGTGGAGCTAGCAATCTATGACATGGGGGGAAAAACCCTACATCTGTTACAGAGGTAAGAGATACAGAGACACTGGACGTAGGTTGGAGAATACCTACGGAGAGGGAGACTGTGTTCCGGTGGTGGACACAGAACAGGAGGAGCCTGTGGTGGACGCAGAACAGGAGGAGCCTGTGGTGGACGCAGAACAGGAGGAGCCTGTGGTGGACGCAGAGCAGAAGGATCCCATGGTAGACGAGGACAGGAAGAGATTTGCGGGTATGCTCCTCAAATCAGTGTAGGATCTGTCGAGGCAGATTAAGGTGATGGGGCAGCGATTCACGGCAGTAGAGGCCAGATAGTGTGAGAGCCCACGGGTTTTCTAGATTGGTGAGGGATCGGGTGCATCCCATCATTTGCTAGATTAGCGTGATACTACGCAGTAGGTGGCCTCGCATGCCCCTACACGCTCTACCATGCCCACTTTCTTAGGAGCAGACATGGGGGCCGGAGCCCAGCAGGAGGCAGAGCCCGATCATATGGGTGATTATTTTGCAGAGTACCAGGCCTATGGGCAGGAGTTCAGGGATGCTCTTTCATTCAGAGACTTTGTTCAGCTCCAGCGGGATAGTAGACCCCGCGACCATCACAGAGGGTATCGGCATTACCATGATGGTGACACCCACCGTGCAGCGAGTAGATTCCACTTGCCTACGTTTGATGGTTCATCAAACAGTTCAGCAAAGTCTTGGGTGGAGAAGCTGGACATTTATTTCCAGCTTAACCAGATGTCGGAGACAGAGGCCATCAAGGTGGCAACATTGCATTTGGATGGTGAGGCTCAGGATTGGTGGTTTCATGGGATGGTTACACTCGGACACTCCACAGTGATAACATATGTCGAGTTCACTAGGAGATTGAGGGAGCGATTTGATCGGAGGGATCCAGAGCAGCATTTTGTTGAGCTGACAAGGCTCAAACAGACAGGGAGCCCAGAGACCTACATTGCAGATTTCTTGAGGGTCTCAGTGATGGTGCTAGATCTATCCACGGCACGGAGGATCTATATGTATGTTGAGGGGTTAGCAAAGCCACTTCGGGGTTTAGTCTGAACCACTAGACTAGCCACACTCCAGGACGCCATTAGCAGGACCCGAGACTTACAGGATGTCTTACCCAGGACCCGGACACCTTACCCCCAAAGACAGAATTTCCAATCTAAGGGGAAGGATGTGAGGATTCCACCTCCAAAGGGGAATCCAAGACGAGCACAGATTGACGATGATGCCAGGAGGGAGCTGATGAAGAAGCGGTTGTGCTTCACCTGTCAGGAGCCGTGGGCACCAGGGCATAGATTTGTTGCTGGCAAAGCACATTTTATTGAGGTCTTCTCCGAGAGCAGTGGGGAAGAGGATGATGAGGATGACGTGGAGGCAGGAGATAGTCATGCCGTGCAAGGACCTTTGCCACCTCCACCACCAGCAGGTGGTGCATCTTTTGCACCTACCGGAGGGGCCCTTGCAGCATTGCGAGGAGTTCCCAATTATCTGACGCTACGCATACGGGGGACAGTACGTGGCCAGCGAGTATCAGTTTTGGTTGGCAGTGGGGCAACCCACAACTTCATCGATGCATAGATGGTTGAGCAGAGAGGTATACAGATAGAAAGCTTTGATGGGTTTTCAGTCTTGGTCCCAAGAGATCAGACCGTGATGTGTGCTCGTTATGTTCCAGAGCTGTCAGTGACGATGGGCACCTACACATTGACTGACCACTTTTTCGTGGTCGATATTCCATACACCAACATAATACTGGGTGTTCAGTGGCTTATCACTCTAGGGAAGGTCACGACAAATTGGAAGACCCTAGAGATGTAGTGGGATGATGAGAAGACAGGGAGGCATGAGAAGATACGGGGACAGCACACATATCCGCCTCAGACTGTGTCGGCTCATCGGATGGAGGCAATCTTCCGGAAGGGGGACGTAGAGTGGGCAGTAACGCTGCATGCATCAAAGGCAAGGACTACAGGGCAGATGGTACATCCGGAGATACAGTCCATCCTTGACCGGTATGCCATAGTGTTTGGGGAGATTCCGCCGGGACAGCCACCGGACCGGGGGTTTGAGCACACCATCGAGCTTGAGCAGGGCATACAGGCAGTGATTACCACCCCCTATAGGCACCCCAAGGCCTATCGGGATGAGATTGAGCGGGCTATCCAGGAGTTGCTGGCTCTTGGGCACATTCGGCCGAGCACGAGTCCTTTCGCTTCTTCCGTGGTGTTGGTGAAGAAGAAGGACGGCACATTGAGAATGTGCATTGACTACAGGGCCCTGAATAAGAAGGCACTGAAGAACAGGTACACCATACCCAGGATCGACGAGTTAAAGGATGAGTTGAGAGGAGCACAGTTCTTCTCAAAGATTGATTTGAGATCTAGGTACCATCAAATTCACGTGAGGGAGCAGGACATTCCCAAGACCGCCTTCAGGTGTCACTATGGGCACTTTGAGTTCTTGGTGATGCCCTTTGGGCTAACCAACGCCCCCCCCCACATTTCAGTCCTGCATGAATCACATCTTCCGTAGTCACTTGAGGAAGTTTGTGTTGCTATTTTTTGATGACATTCTCATTTACAGCAGGACTTGGGAGGAGCATCTCCAGCACATTGAGACAGTGTTGCGTATCTTGCAGGAGCAACAGTTCTATGCCAAACTCTCCAAGTGTGAGTTTGGGTTGACGGAGATGTTGTATTTGGGGCACACCATAGGGGTGGATGGAGTGAGAGTCCATGAGGAGAATATCAGGGCCAATAGAGAGTGGCCGGAGCCGAGGAACGTGACAGAACTCCGGGGGTTCATTGGCATTTGTACTTACTACCGGAAGTTCGTCAAGAGTTTCTCACAGCTTGCTGCACCCCTGATAGATTTGATGAGGAAGGGGGCTTTCAGTTGGTTGGATACAGCGCGACGAGCCTTTGACAGGCTCAAGGAGGTTATGAGCAACTGCCCAGTGCTTGCATTGCCAGATTTCACGCAGCCATTTGTTTTGGAGTGTGGCGCGTCAGGAGAGGGGATCGGCGCAGTATTGATGCAAGGAGGTCACCCTATAGCCTATGACAGCCGGAAGCTCCTTCCGCACGAGAGGTTGTATTCTATATACGACAAGGAGATGCTGGCCATCATGCATGCATTGGCTAAGTTCCAGCAGTATTTAGTGGGTAACAGATTTAGGGTGAGGACTAATCACAACAGCCTCAGATTCTTTTTGGAGCAGAAGCAGCTACAGGAGAGGCAGCAGAAGTGGATCAACAAGACCCAAGCATATGACTTTGACATTGAGTATGTCAAGGGTAAGAACAACGTGGTATCAAATGCTCTTTCACGTAGACCAGCCACGTTGTCTCTTATGAGCTTGGATACAGACTGGAGGACTCGACTCTTAATAGAGTACTCCAAGGATAGGTTTGCATGTGAGGTTTTGGATGGGCAGGTGGCGGATGACAGGTACAGGGTGGTCGATGAGATCATCTACTACAGGGATCGAATCTTCTTGACTGAGGGATCTCAGCTCAAGAAGAAGATACTCCAGGCATCACATGATTCACCATTGGCCGGCCATCAAGGGTTTACCAAAACCTACAGGGCCATCAGAGAGAGGTTCTCATGGAAGGGCCTCAAGGAGGACATACTCCAACATATCCGGGAGTGCGACGTTTGCCAGAGGAACAAGGGGGAGATGAGCCATCTCGCAGGTTTATTGCAGCCTTCCCATTCCGGAGGGGAAAAGGGAGAGTATCTCGATGGACTTCATCACAGGGTTGCCCATGGTACAGGGCAAGGATTGTATCTTTGTCGTCGTTGACCGGCTGACGAAGTACACACATTTCTTTGCCATATCCGCACACTACACAGCAGCACAGGTGGCCGAGCTATTCTTCAGAGAGGTCTTCAGCAATGTTCCACCAAGGTTCCGGGACAAGGGGGCGAGGGGGCGAGGGAGCGAGGGGGCATAAGAGCGACCTATGCAAAAGCTCCCTACCATTTTTTAGGAAACATGGGAGAGCGTCAGGGTCTTAAAAATTTATAAATATAAAATATAATTTATTAATTGAGTCCACTATGACAATTTGGTTTGAATTGAAAAGCTGCAAAGCATGATCATTGATATCAATATCATTTGACATTATCCAAATTTATAATATCATATAAAATAATAAATTTAAAATTCTAATTCAGCTTGGTCAAATTCTAATTTAGATTTTAGTCAAACAAAGGGAGAGCTTCAGCTTGATAAGGTAGCCACTGAATTCTGTGAAAAGGTAAATGAACAGATCAGGAACACTACATTGGCAGTAGAAGGGGCAACTACAATGGGTTGTCCAGCTGTATTGGATCCAACATCTAGAAAGTTTGTTATATTATATATAATATAGACAGTACACCATATGCTGAAAGAAGAGTTTTAGTTCCAGGAGAGATGAGAAGATCACATGAAAGAGTTTCTGACAGTTTACTAACAAATGACATTGACTGCAGGATGACCATCTGCGAACCAACTTGGGTGACCAACGATGGCATGGATAATTTGTCTACCTTATTAGAGCAATGCCATGCAGTTCAAACTTCAAACTAGCAGTGTATTTCAGGGGTGAAAATAATTTTCAGACCTGAGAATTCAAGCTGAGCCACTGTGCTCTGTGTACATTTTGTAACTGTATAAATTCATATATAATGACAGTTCCTGAGATTTCTTGTTTCCCATGGTATTTTGTCATGCTTGCAGTAAACGCATGTTAGTCTATAGTCCACCCAATTATTTCCCACATGACATAGGTGTTGCTTCCATAGTTTGTATGTCAAATGTCATGCAAATTAAAAACACAAACTGAATGTCTCATATTCTTTGCCTGTCACTCCGATTATCTCCCCACTGTAATCCAGCCATCACTTGAGAAAAAAAGGAGAAGTTTTAAAAGGGAAAATTCATGTACGTGCTATATGGTCCAGCAAATTTCCATGATACTGACCCTCTAAAATAACGCTTGTTGAAACCAAAAGACAGCACAAGACGTTATCCCCATACAGAACATGAGTAGCTTTGTACCACTTTAGGTCTATTAAATCATAAACTATATGGAAGGCCATTTTTTTGGGAGCGTGGGGAAACGTCCCCTCAGGGAAGGAAAACGTTTCCCTGGCACGTCCCCCCGAGTTTCCTCCATTTTGGGAGCGTGGGGAAACGTCCCCTACTCGTCCCCAAGTCCCCGGAGCGCGGGGGAGCGAGGAAACTAGACCCCTAGGGGGGGGGAGTCCCTGTGGAACACTGGTCTTCAGGCTACATGGTCTTCCTAAGACCATCGTCAGTGACAGGGACAGCCGTTTCATGGGCGGGTTTTGGCAGGAGCTTTTTCGGCTAGTGGGGACGGAGTTGACACCGAGCACCAGTTATCACCCACAGACAGACAGACAGACAAAGATAGTTAACAAGTGGCTGGAGGGCTACTTGCGTAACTATGTCAGTGGGCAGCAGAGAGCATGGCTGAAGTGGCTGCATCTAGGGGAGTACTGCTACAACACTACACATCACATGTCCATTGGTATGTCACCATTCTATGCTTTGTATGGGTATCATCCTTTATCTTTTGTTGACATGATGTTTGGTGATAGCAAGGCTCCGAGAGCCAAGATTTGGATCCAAGAGAGTCAGGATATCCTCCGAGCTCTCAAGGATAACATGGCTACAGCGCAGAACCAACAGAAGCTGTATGCTGACAGGGGTCGGGTGGAGAGACAGTTTGAGGTAGGGGACATGGTCTACCTACGATTACAGCAATACCGACAGTCGTAATTGAAGTAGAAGGGGGCTGAGAAGCTCAAGCCCCGCTTTTATGGGCCATACATGGTGATACGCAGGATTGGACAGGTTGCATATGAGTTGGAGCTGCCCCAAGGCAGCAAGATTCATAACGTTTTTCATGTACAATGCCTGAAGAAGGCATTGGGGCAGCAGGTGACAGTGACAGATGAGCTACCACCCATGGATGATGAGGGGCATTTGGTGTTGCAGCCAGAGGCTATTATTGATACTAGGGAGAGGCAGCTGCGGAGCAGGACGGTCCGAGAATTCTCGGTGAGGTGGAAGAATTTGCCGGATGAGGATGCCACTTGGGAGAGTGAGAAAATCTTGCAGCATCCATCACTTCAATTGCTTGAGGACAAGCAACATTTTGCCAGAGGAGACTGTAATATTCCTAATTAGCCATGGCTAATTGGAATATTCGATTTTGCTTACTTTTGCCTTCTATAGTTATTTATGAATAAAAAGGTGAGGGAAAGGGGGACATGACTCACTTTTAGAATAAAAGTCACTTCCTAGTAGCACAACGTTGTGACTTAAAGGGGAGCCAAGGGGGCCAAAGGGGGACACAGAAATGGAGCCCACGCAGACACTTGGAGGGACTGCGCAAAAGGGAAGAAACACGTGGCAAGAGAGGAATTACGCTGGAGAAGGTGGACCTTGGGATTGAGAGAGGCAAAGGCTATGAAAGAGAGAGGAGCTTCCTCATTTTGGCATTCGATTATGTGCATTTGAGCTAATCACTTCGACTAAGAGCACGCTGGCTGTTTAGCTAGTCTGCAGCATTGTTTAGTGCATTGAGTGTCTCCGTTCGGAGATCTCACCCTTAGCCCCGGGGGACTTCGAGTGCCTACTCGGGCAAGGTATTTCCATCAGCATTTTTGGCAGGAGGATTGAGCATCTTGGAGGACTGCGCAGCACTGACGGGGGTGACGCAATTCTTTCTGGCAGGAATTCTGGATTGAGGGTTTGCAGCAGGATTTGTGTTGGGAGATTGAGCAGGGGATCAGCCCTTGCATATTGGAGGGTTTTGGCAGAGGTTTCAGGTAGATTACTGGAGAGTTTCATTCAGTGGCAGCGCAGAACATTGAGGGACTGCGCAGAACCCCAAGGGGGTGATTTTCGGGGGTTAGCCATTTCAAAAAGCTTTCTAGGTTTTTCTGGGTTTCTTGAGTAGAGTCCGATTCCAGAGTTTCAGCCTTTTCTGAGGGGAACAGCCCCAAATCCTCATTTGATTTCCAGCAGCACGGCAGTTCTCCAGCAACTGGGACGGAGATCAGAGAGAGGCCATTCCTTTGCTATTCTGAGTATATTTCTTCACTTGCCTTGTGCAAGTCGAGGTGCCATCTTTCTGATCACCTCCTGTACTCATTCTATTGCTGAGTATAATAAAATGGCTTAGCATTCTCTCTACATTTCTTGAGTATCTGCTTATATTTCACGTTTATATTATTATATATTGCACCACTGTCATTTTTATCATTTTGAGCTTCCTTGTTATTATATCATTTGTACGTATTTGGTTGGAGTTACTGGGGTTTTGGAGAATACCTCTGAAACGGGATATTACAAAAATGGATTGCAAATAAAGTGGACAACACTTAATATTCAACATAAAATAGGGTGGACAGCAAGAGATATTTTTGCAGAAAATGCGCTGGAGCAACACTTGTCTTCTTGAGCTTGTCTTCACAAAAGCTCTGATACCGTGTTGAAATTCTGAAGTTCTATGTTGTAACAATCAATTATTACAAAACTTCTTTATGTTGAAATATTAGTTAAGCAATTGTAGATAGAACATAAACCAAATGCACAATAGAAGACAACCAAGAACAGAATGAGACACAGAGAATTTGGGCCCAATGACCAAGGAAAAACCCACAAGGGGATAACCCAACCAAATTCTTCCTCTATTAGATATTAGTTATTCAGCAAAGATACAAGTACAATGAGAGGTCAAGAGATTGAGTAAGTTCACTCGAATCTGAACAAGTTGTAGCATGAAAGTCACTAGTAGCCATAGTTGATGCAAACATTGAATCAACCTTCAAGTTCTGCTCTTACTCTCCAAGTCTCTCTCTCTCTCACACAATATTCTTGAAGTCTCTCCAACTCTCTCTCTCTCAAGTTCGAATCCTTCTTTCACAATGCACAAGTAGTTGGATCAAGGAGTTTGAATCATAAAGGATGAGTAACTCGCATGCCTTGAGGGAGAGTTACATATGCCAATTAGGGAGTGCAACTCAGGCCATTAAGGAGAGAAATGCATGCCTTAGTAACTTATGCGATAAAGAAGAGAATGTAGCATATGCATTGAAGAGTGCATAAGAGGAATCTTTTATGACATGCTTTAATGACTGCACAAGAGAGAGCGTAATGTATACATTAAGTGAGAGAAAGAGTAACATGCATTAATTGAGGGGAGTTACATATGACATGATTGAGTCCATGATTGAGTGACTTGAATTTCCTTTTAATAATAATAATAATATTGATTATTAAGTAAAAATTGAACAATTAAGATTGATTAAGAATTGAAGCAAGGTGATTTACTATTTTTGGAAAGTCATGCTTGAGATGATAGGCATGACTTTCTATTTTTAGAAAGTCAATCTAGAATAGTTAGAAATGAGATTTTATGCAGGGAAATTCATCTCTTAGCTGCCAATTTTCAACACGCCCTTCTTTTTCTCTAGACACTGTGATGCATAGTGACCATGCTTGTGACGTATGAAACACTAGATGTTACTCAAATCTTTCTTCTCCCCAATTGTGAGGTTAATTCATGTTTGCTTGGGAGCGGGAGCGGGAGCGGGGAATGGAAGCGAGAGAGGGAAATGACATTTTCAAAAGCTCCCAAGTCGGGAGCGATTTTGGGAGCGAATTTTATATAATATATATTTTTTATATATCTTGATGCATATATGTCAACAAAAGCATATAGAATGATGAATTAGTGATAAAAAACATAAAAACATGGATTAAACCATATAACATCATTCATCTAGTAGTTATAATCTTCACCAACCATAGGTCCACAAATTACAAGTTCTCATTTACATAGCATATAAGGGTGTACATAACCAAAATAGCATCGAGTCCAATCCATCTCTGAATCTAAAATACATCAACAAATAGGCTCTAGATGGCCTCTAGCATCCAAAAAAATCATGTTACAACAAATACCTACATATTGTCAAAATCATTGCCTATCTTAGGATCTTCATCATTAATATCACCCTCCAAGCATTAACATAAGAGAGAAAAAATGTAGCCTGTCAAGTCAAGATTTTGTTTGAGTGACGAGTACATTTTTAGTAGGGTCGTGATAGAGGAGTTTGAAAACCAATGTCACTAACATCAAGGTACATAGAGGGCTTGGTATTGTTGATTAGATATAAGTTCCATACCCTAGTACATGACAAAATCCAACAGAAACATTGCAATCCCCCCAATTCTGAAATCCTGAAAAACCAATAATTCTGCTAGATTTTGAGTGATATCTAAAATTCTACTTTCTCCAGATGAAATCCAATGAGGTCAGAACCACTCCCAAATATCCTGAGTCATTTCATGGTAATGTTAAAAATTTAAGTAAAATGATGAAAATGAAAGATAAAGGAGAATGTCACTTTTACTTTAAGAATTTAGCATTACCATGAATTTCATATCAATACTAGGGCCATAGGCTTGAATATTAGGCTGCCCGGCTCAAATATTCTTGTTTCTTTGGAAAAAAATTGTGTTTGGAACGTCTTTGTGAAAAAAAATTGCAAAGAAAACCAGTGAGCGAATTTTTTTTGCGAGATGGAATCCCCCTTGAAGCGCGCTTTGGGATCAGATTTCAGGGGTGGGAACCACCCCCTACAACCCTAGGCTGACTCCTCACTCTTTCCTTTATCGAAACCCTTTCCTTTTCCATTACTTGTCTAATTGACAAAGGATAGGTTCTCATCACCTTTGTGATTGTTGGCCTTAGACTCCTCTTGAGTCTCTCCTAGACAATCATCTCAAAGCCTCTCAAAAGCGGGAAGGTTCTCCCATGCACAAATAGCCTTAACAAATGGTTCCCAAGGCTTTGAGAATCCACTCAGTGTCCTATTTACCAACTCTGCATCAGTCACCTTCTCCCCAATTGTGTAAAAAATTTTCATTTCCCACCCCGGTTTTCAGTTTCACCTTATTTCTCCCATACAGTTAAATGCCCATTCCCATATCCATACATTCAACAACTGGAAAAATAAATTTTTGCTGAAAACACAAATTCTGGAAATTTTACAGAATGCTGGAAAATGCAGAAATAAAAATCAGCAGGTACAAACAGCCATTAACACATTTGAACATAGTGATTTTTGGTCAATGTGACCCTGGAAAAACCCCCTACAACTCTTGGGGAAAACCAGTTTGAGAGCTCTTCTTTATTTCTGGAAAATGCCTTTTTACAGTGAGAAATATTCAGCAAAAAATCAGCGAGCAAATTTACAACTTATCTCTTTTTCCGTGCCTCACAGCCAACTGGGAAATACCAGCAAACAGCGAAACAGGACAGCAATAAATGTTGTACGGCCGCCTCGATTTTCATGCCCACTTTCAGCCTTAAATGCTGCTATACGGCCTACAATAAATACGTTGTATGGACCTCGATTTGCGTCCAGAAAAACAGCAATACGCTGTACGGATTTCCTTGGAAAATGTGCCAGCAAACTGCTCTTCTATTTCTGTGCAAACAGCTGTACGGATTTCTAGAAAATCGTGCCAAAATCTGCCTTTAACTGGGTGATGAATCAGTTGTACAGATTCGCTAAACTGCTGCCTTGGAATGTGTGCCAAGCTGCTGTCTCCTTCTCCTCCCTGCCCAGAAATCTCCCTTGCTCTCTTGCTCTCCTTCTCCCAATCTGCTCATGAAAGAATGAATGACCTTTTCCTCCTTTTCCTCCTTTAATCTAACCCTAAGTGACTTTTGGGTGATCCCTAAATCCAATGGCTGAAATAGATTGAGATCTAGGGCTCAGATTAAATGCTCATTTAAATCTCACTTTTTATTTTTTAATTCACCCCACTTTAATAAAGACCCACTTAGTCATTTATTTCCAAAGTCACTTTTCCTTTCTAATTTTATATTGACTTTATTAAAGTCACTTTAAAATTAGACTTTAGTAACTTTATCATTTAAAGTCACTTTTAAATTAGATTTGACTTTATAAAAATCATAAAGTCACTTTAGGAGAAAAATTAAATTCTTTTTGGACACTTTTCCCTAGGCCAAAGATCAAAGCCTTAGGGAACCACCTGTCCTCCGGTACCAAATTTCAACACTCCCTCTTACCGAGGAAGGTGTTCCTCACCACACCCATCTTGTCTCTGAAGTAGTCATGCTTGCCCTGTGGTAAGGCTTTGGTAAGAATATCTGCAACCTGCTCATCAGTGGGAATATACTCAAGCTTCACAGCGCCCTTCTGAACACAGTCTCTGATGAAATGATATTTGATCCCGATATGCTTTGACCTGTCATGAAATACTGGATTCTCGTGAGTTTAATGCAACTCTGATTATCACAGTAAATCACTGAAGGTTTCAACGACTGACCAAATAAGCCAAACAACATCTTGCGAAGCCAGATGGCCTCACAACTAGCTAGATTGGCTGCCATATACTCTGCTTCCGCTGAACTCAATGCTACTGACTGCTGCTTCCGGCTGAACCATGACACTACTGCCGAACCGAACCCAAAACAGCACCCTGAAGTGCTCTTCCTATTAGAAGCACAACCTACCCAATCAGAATCAATATAACCTGTCAGTCTCACTCCATCCCCCTGCCTGTAGTCCAGACCATAATCCATTGTCCCCTGCAAGTACCGCAAAATGTGTTTTGCAGCCACCCAGTGAACCTTCCTAGGCTCACACATAAACTGACTCATCGTGTTGACTGCAAAACAGATATCTGGTCTAGTGTTGACCAAATACATCAAGGAACCAATCAGCTGCCTGTACAATGTGGGATCCACCAACTCGGAATCCGAAGCATGAAGCTTCTTCCAGTTGGTGATCATCGGTGTCGACATGGGTCTACAATCCTCCATGTGGAATCTGCCAAGGATGTCCACAATATACTTCCCCTGCCCCAGGAAGAAATGCCCCTCCTCCTGCCACACCTCCAAACCCAAAAAGTAATGCATCAAGCCGATGTCCTTCATCTCAAACTTCGCCTCAAGATCTCTCTTGCAGTGCTCTATGAGTCTCTCTGCACCTGTAATGACCAAGTCATCCACATACAGCACCGAAATGAGAGGCTCCTCACCTATCACAATAAAGTAAAGGTTCGGATCTGCCTCACTCTTTGTGAAACCCATCCCCTGCAAGTATGTATCTATCCTGGAGTACCAAGCTCTGGGAGCTTGCTTCAGGCCATAAAGGGCCTTCTTCAGTCTGCACACGTGGGACTCCTTCCCATGCACTTCAAAGCCCTGTGGCTGCTCAATGTACACCTCCTCATGTATGAAGCCATTGAGAAATGCAGTCTTCACATCCATCTGGTGGATCTTCCAACCCATCTCTACTGCGATCGATATAATGGAGCGGATTGAAGTATATCGAGCCACGGGAGCGAAGGTCTCCTCATAATCAACTCCCTTTACCTGGGAGAACCCTCTAGCCACAAACCTCGCTTTGAATTTCTCAATGCTGCGGTCTGCAGCATGATTTACCTTGTAAAGCCATCTGGAAGTAACCACGGATTTGCCCTCAGGCCTCGGCACCACCTCCCAAACATCATTCTTCATGATAGAAGAATACTCCTCCTGCATGACCTCTCTCCAGACCTGCTGGCTAACTGCCTCCTCATAGCTAGAAGGCTCAGAGTCAAGGATGCTGGTAGCCATTGCCATATAGCTACAAAACCTCTCAGGTGGTCTACTCTCTCTGACCGGCCTCTTAGGGTCAGCAACAGATGTAGCATCTCTCAAGGTGTCCTGAAGCCACTTGGGCTTCCTCTTCCCTGAGCGCACTTCTCCCATTGGAGAATGAAACTCCTCCTCATCATCATCAGGAGCCTGAACTCCTAACTGTCTGTCTGTTGTCCTCCTGCCTGCACTTGAACCTGTAGAAGCTGAGGTACCATGTGAACTGTCCATCAGTGGACTCCCTAGTGAACTGCTCTGCATGCTGCCCGGAGCACCACCCCTCTGGCTCGGCGAGCCACTGCTCACTGACGAACCTGACATCCTCATAGATGTACCTCCGGATCCTCCTGATCCCTGCCCACTGGATCCCTGCGACTGGCTCAACTGCTGCTGAGGGTCTGGCTGATCCAGATACTCTAACTCCCGTGATCTCCTAAAGGCCCTGTCCTCCTCAAACTTCACATCCCGCCTGACAACAACTTTCCTCTGTGCAGGAATGTAAATCCGAAAGGCCTTTGAGGTCTCACTGTAGCCCACAAAGATACCCTTCTCTGCGGTGGGCTCTAGTTTGGTCCTCTTCTCCTTGGGTATGTAGGAGTATGTAATGCATCCAAAGATACGAAGATGACCAATATCAGGCTTCTTCTCAAAAAAAGCCTCCTCCGGAGTCATGTGCCCCAAGGCACGATGCGGACTCCTGTTCTGCAAATAAACAGCTGTGTTGCAGGCCTCTGCCCACAAGAACAATGGCAACCCCTGATCATGTAACATGGCTTTGGCAACCCCTAATCATGTAACATGGCTTTGGTAGCCCCTACGATGGATCTGTTCTTCCTTTCCGCAACCCCGTTTTGCTGGGGGTTGTAAGGAACAATGCACTCCCTCCTAATGCCTGCCTCCGCACAATAGTCAACAAACTCTCCAAGGGTGTACTCTCCCCCATTGTCCGACCTCAGGGACTTGATCTTCCAACCTGTCTATGTCTCCACAAGAGCTCTAAACTCCTGAAACCGCTTGAAGACCTCACTCTTGGTCTTCAAGAAATAAATCCAGGTCCTCCTGTAGTGATCATCAATGAATATAACATAGTACTCATATCCACTCAAGGAAACATGAGACATCCGACCGCTCACATCAGAATGAATCGAATCAAGTATCTCAGTCGCTCTGTTGTCACTGCTGGGAAAAGGGGATTTGGCAAACTTGCCCATCGCACATCCTCTGCAAGTATCAAAGTGATCAGTACTGAAATCTGGCACACCTGTAGTGATCTCCCGCAAGGTCCTCAAGGCTCCATGATACATATGTCCCATCCTGTGGTGCCAAATCTCACACAGCTCAAAACTGCTAGCTCTGTTGTCGGTACTACTGCTTAATGCCAAAAAAGACTGGAATGCAAACTTGTACACCTTTGCATGGCGTACACCTATCACTCTAGCTGAATCAGCTGGAGTGCCCCTGGGATACATCAACACCTGTCCTCCCCTGAACAGTACCTCATATCCTCTGTCCTCCAAAGCTGATACGAATATGAGGTTCTTCCTCATCCCTGGCACATAAAGAACATCTGTCACCTTCAAGGGAGGTTTGGACTCCCTCTGAAATGTCAGTGTCTCCACCCCGACTGCTCTAACAACTCTGTCATCACCGACTACTACCTCTATATCAGTGCCACTCTCTGAAAGCTCTAAGAAGTACTCACGGACTCATGTCATGTGACGTGAAGCCCCACTATCCACATACCAGATACCCGAAGATGCTCCGCTAATCGAGGGAAAAGCATGCTCCCTCTAAACCTGTGTGGCAGGTGATCCTGCACTAGAGGACTCATACACAGTGAACCCAAACTCCCGGTCAAAACGAACTGCAAAGTCCTCAACCTCTGCTGAAGCTGCCACGTTCTGGTCCTTCCCCTTCTTCTTCTTCTTCTTCGGACACACAACTGCATAGTGTCCCATCTTTTGACAATTCCAACACTTCACCTTGGAATAGTCCTTCTGTGTGTTGCCCTGTTTACCTTTATCTTTGCCTTTGCCCCCACCATTGCTTGTGGAAACCTGCTTCTTCCCTTTGCCTTTCTTGCCTCATGCCGACAGTGCTACATCCTCATCCTGCTCAACTAGCTTGGCTGCCCCAAGCTGACCTTTCCTGATCTCTATCTGAATGCAATCATCCCAAAACCTCTCCCATGTGGGAAGGGTCTCACGTGCACAAACCCCATCAGCAAAGTTCATCCATGAACGGGGGAGGCCATTCACTGCAATCCGCACAAACTCAATGGGTTGAATGGCCTCTCCAATTGCTGCCAACTCATCTCTCACATTAGTAATCTTTGTGAGATATCCAGCTGCACTATCATTACCCATCTTAATGTTCTTCAGCTTCTCCTTCAGAACCATTTTCCGGTTCTCATTGGTACTCTGGTAGAATTTGACAATGCTGTCCACATCTCATGGGCATTGCTCTTTCCTCTCACATGAGGAATGCAATGGTCTTTGACTCCGTTTAGAATCAGTCTCTTACCCTTGTTGTTCTTTTTATTATAAGCAGCCAACTGAGTAGCATCAGTAGGCACAACAACAGGGTTCTGTGTGGTATGCACCATAATATCCCAGACTTCTGCCTCCTCAAAGATACTCTGCATTCTCTCCTTCCAAACGGTGTAATTTGTATGCCCATCCATCCTATCCTCCACCCTCAATCCCAATGACATCCTGTTGTCCTAAAACTGAAAAATAGCACTGTTGTAGTAAAGATAAAACTGTTGTTTGTGAAAAATCAGCTTGCTGGAATTTTCTGAATGAAAAATCAGCAGCTGTAATTTTCTTCCTTGCTGTCCCAAACTGCACTTCAGCACTCAAGCTCTGATATAAAAAAATTTCATTTCCCACCCTGGTTTCAGTTTCACCTTATTTCTCCCATACAGTTAAATGCCCATTCCCATATCCATACATTCAACAACTGAAAAAATAAATTTTTGCTGAAAACACAAATTCTGGAAATTTTACAGAATGCTGGAAAATGCAGAAATAAAATTCAGCAGGTACAAACAGCGATTTAACACATTTGAACACAGTGATTTTTTATCAATGTGACCCTGGAAAAACCCCATACAACTCTTGGGGAAAACCAGTTTGAGAGCTCTTCTTTATTTCTGGAAAATGCCTTTTTACAGTGAGAAATATTCAGCAAAAAATCAGCAAGCAAATTTACAACTGATCTCTTTTTCCGTGCCTCACAGCCAACTGGGAAATACCAGCAAATAGCGAAACAGGACAGCAATAAATGTTGTACGGCCGCCTCGATTTTCATGCCCACTTTCAGCCTTAAATGCTGTTGTACGGCCTGCAATAAATATGTTGTACGGACCTCGATTTGCGTGCAGAAAAATAGTGATACGCTGTACGGATTTCCTTGGAAAACATGCCAGCAAACTGCTCCTTGATTTCTGTGCAAATTGCTCCTCGATTTCTGTGCAAACAGTTGTACGGATTTCTAGAAAATCGTGCCAAAATCTGCCTTTCACTGTGTGCTGAATCAGCTGCTGTCTCCTCCTCCCTGCCCAGAAATCTCCCTTGCTCTCTTGCTCTCCTTCTCCCAATCTGCTCATGAAAGAATGAATGACCTTTTCCTCCTTTTCCTCCTTTAATCTAACCCTAAGTGACTTTTGAGTGATCCCTAAATCCAATGGCTGAAATAGATTGAGATCTAGGGCTGAGATTAAATGCTCATTTAAATCTCACTTTCTATTTTTTAATTCACCCCACTTTAATAAAGACCCACTTAGTCATTTATTTCCAAAGTCACTTTTCCTTTCTAATTTTATATTGACTTTATTAAAGTCACTTTAAAATTAGACTTTAGTAACTTTATCACTTAAAGTCACTTTTAAATTAGATTTGACTTTAAAAAAATTATAAAATCACTTTAGGAGAAAAATTAAATTCTTTTTGGACACTTTTCCCTAGGCCAAAGATCAAAGCCTTAGGGAACCACCTGTCCTCCGGTACCAAATTTCAACAAATTGCTGCAAGTTGATCATGGATCTAAGTGATCTTCATGAGACAACTAATAATTGAATCTAATCTGAACATCTACATATATCTTAGCTTATTCCTTAATATTGTCTTCCTATTTATGTTCTCACTCTGGTAAAGACTTACCAAGGTGTTGAACATCTCCTAAGCCATCTTCTTCTTGGACAAGCAAGGAATCAAATGATCCTTCACTGCATCCAGGATTACTCACATGACTCTAATCTCCTTCCTCTCATGAGCTACCAATTGTGACATGTCTATCAGTGAAGGAACTACTTTGTCAACAATCTCACAAAGAACATTTGTCCTTCAAAAGAAAAGTAACTTTTACTTTCTAGGGCAAGAAGTTTGAAGCAACGTTGAAAAATCAGCATCAACAAAAAATATCTTTACTAAATCATTAACAAAAAAATCAACAAAGATGCATAAATCGCGGGAAACATTGAAAATACAAAATATATTCATTTTTTTCAAAATCAGAAAAAGTCAGGAAAAATAAGCAAAAATTGAAAAAACAGAAATAATCAGGAAAAATTGTTGAAGAAAAATTCGTGATTTTTTCAGGCCAAAAAAAATCACAATTTTTTGGCACATTGCTAAAAAATCGGTGATTTTATAAACACTGATTTGAAGCTCCATCAAATCTGTCTTCAAACCTGAGATTAGTTGTTGTCTTCTTCCATATCTAAACAAAACTGCCCTACATAGTACAGATGTGTTTAGCCCTTTGAGCATCCGATAACAAAATAACTACTGGTCCCTTGATCTACTAGATCTACTTGTTGTATACCCAAATCTGCACTAGGTCTGTCTGTTGGTCACTCAGATCTGCAATCTGCCTACTATAAACCCAGATCTACACAATATCTGTCTGTTGGTCACTCAAATCTACAAGATCTGTTTGTTGTATACCCAGATCTGCACTAGACTTGTCTTCTAGTCAATTAGATCTGCAAGATATTCTTATTGTATACCCGTATCTACCCCAGATTTGTCTGTTGGTCCCTCAAATCTGCAAGATTTGCTTGTCGTATACCTAGATCTGCAGTTGTAGTTGTAGCCTTCAAATATGTTGTTGTAACCTTCATATCCGATGTTGTAACTACTTGGAAATCGACTTCTCTCAAAGTTCAGGCTCTGATACCATGTTAAAATCACGATTCTAGCAACCTAGGTAAATTAATTCCTTTTCATTTCCTTGCTAAAAAAATAATTTAGATTGAATTCTTCAACTAATAATAAAATACACTTTCTAGAAATTTTACCAGAAATTAAAAATCAGCATAAGCCACAACAAAACCAATCTCCAAAATACACACAAAAATTTCTGCCTTTCAAATATCATTTTTTCAGAAAAATTACTCCAAGCTTACAAGGTCTCCCAAACTAAGAAAATAGCCCACTAAGAAAAAAAAATACAGCAACACATGGCTCTTTTGGTGCACTGTACATCCTGCACAGCCCTGCCAAAACCTATTGTAAAAAACCCTTCTGCTACTAGTGAACTCTATCCCATAAATTTGTATGGTTGTCCTCCTTGTTTGCTGGATTGTATAGTTTCCTGAAGTTGCCTCTACAACTGCTATGTACAGCCCCTTCAATTTCTGAAAATTGAGTTGATCTCCTTTTGCTGCTCGCAATGTTTCCTCTTTTCCCCTTTTGACTTGCACAATGAGTGAAAATCCTTTATCACTCTCCAACTTGTGTTTTTCTAACACAATCTGTGTATCATACTCTCTGTTTCTTTTCCTTTCACTTTGTCTCTCTTTTATAGCATTGAGATGATGACCAAGTCTCCATAACCCTATTATATCTCAATAGACAGTGGACATTACATCAAAATCACTAATGTAAATACTTCACATTTTATTAAACATTAATCAACTCACTAATAAAATATTCTTCACTATTAAAGTGAATTACAAAATACAAAGGACATTTTCAGACGACCTCCACATGCCCAACACTAGACTTGTGCAGAAGTTCCTGCCCGATGCTACAAACATCAACAACCTCAATGTGACACACTGTCAAACTTGAGCTTTCATATTGGACAGATAACCTGACAACTAGTAATATCTCTAACTTCTGTTTGAACTAGTGGGCAATTAATATATAGCATTCATCTCTTGGTCCGATCACTCTGTGCTCCTATTGAATTATTCGTGGTCTTGTTCTGACTCGTTCGTTTTCCATAGTCATATTTTCCAATGAGATGCTATAGTCATAAAGGATTTGTGGATGAAAATATGAATATATGGAGATTTGATGACAGTTGCAATATGTCTCTTTGCATGTAATTTTTGCTAATGATTGACTTACTATAGTTGCAATTTAAAGAAAACATGTAGCAAATGTTCCTTCATATAGCTTGGGAAGCCACGATTTGAAACAATTTAACCAGCCACCATAAAGCAACTACCTTTACTATCCTATCTGATAATTAATACTTTTGAAGTTAGATATATGAAAACCAATAGTTATACTGGCTTAGTGATTGCTGTGCACAGGACCGTAAGAGTAACCCCAATATCTCACATCTCAGTGAGAAGACTGAAATGTTTGGGATTTATTCTTTAAGCTTTTCCTGTAACTACATCTTACAGTCTCTCACAGGTTACAACTGAAAACAGGAATGTGCTGTAAGCTGTATCAACTTTGTATAACAGTTTAGAACTTGGGCACATTGTTTTCTCACCTTACATAAGACATACTCAGCACCAGCAGAAAGCATCAAACGTTGTGTCTCACCATCTTTCGGAATGGTTTTACCTGCTTAGCATTCAATTCCGATATCAAGATGAATCAGGGCCCAATACCAACTATATCAACAAAATTTACATTATAATTTGTAAGCATGCAGTTTATCAGAAATACAAAAAGCATGTTATGCTATTTAACAAATACAGAAAAAAAAAAAAATGACAGCTTGAGAACAAGGCAACATTAAAGAGGAATTGTGAAGGTCATCTTTCTCAACAATTTATTATAATACAAACTGCATGAGGTGGTCTTTCAAAATGGTGCTTGCCATCACATTCACATTTTCCATTGTTTATGATGGCAATCTGTTTTCCATCACACAATGTTTACTTTTTGCAACAAAGATGGCAATGCACTGAGAGCATTCTGTGCTTGTGATTTATTTCTGTACTAAGAGTCCAGGTGAAGTAGGTCCAGGTGGTGGAGACCTGTTTCAATTTCTCTACATTCCAACTATTAATTTTAGTTATGTTCTATGCTTAGAGCAATTTATTTCAATTTTCACAGTTAGCTCAATATCTTTTCCAGATTAGCAATCACATTAGCATTAAAGTAAACTGCAGATAGAACATAAACATAAATCGCAGAAGACAAGCCAAGACAAGAGGACACAAGATGTGGCGCTAGCCAGGGACAAACCCCAATGTGGGGAAACCCTTGATCAATTCTTCTTATATGTTCTTCAATAGTTCAGCAGAGAGAGAGAGAGATAGTACGTTTACAACAGAAGTCAACACTTTGACTTATCTAGATAAGAGCATAGATCATCTCTAAGAAGATGATACATGAGATCAGTTGAAGACATGCTGCTTCAACTGATTCTCCAAGGTGACTCCTTCACCTATCGTTGTGCTGCATTTCGTCATCATGCTGCACCTCACCGCGCTGCACCATGTTGCACCCATCATCACTATGCTGCATCTCATCACGCTTCATTAATCATGACTGTACCCATCACTGTATTGCATTATGTGCCATTGCTGCACCATGTTGCCATACTGACCTATGTGTTAGCTGCATCTTGCTTGCTTGTTGTCCCTAGCATGCTTGTTGTCCTTAGCATGCTTGTTGTTGCATGCTAGCTGTCCCTTGCATGCTAGTTGTAACATTGCATGCTTGGTGTATTTGCTGCTAAGTACCATACAACTGTCCCAATGTTAGTTATTTGTCCCTTGCATGCTGCTCTCCTTCGGAGATAGATGCTCTGGCAGTTCCGGCAATTCCGGTTGTTCCCGGCAATTCCAGCTGTTCCCAGCAATTCCAGCAGTTCCCGGCAATTCCGGCTGTTCCCGGCAAATCCGGCAATTCCGACAGTTTCGACAATTCCGGCTATTCCTAGCAGTTCCAGCTTCTTCCCTCTGCGTCAGCTTTCTCACCTGTTCCAGTAGTTTCCGACAGTTCCGGCAATTCCGGTTGTTCCCAACAATTCCGGCAGTTCTGGCAATTCCAGCTATTCCCGATAGTTCCAGCAGTTCCATCTTTTCCTGACAGTTCCCGACAGTTCCGGCTTCTGCCCTCTGCATCAACTTTCCCGGCTGTTCCGGCTATTCCCGACAGTTCTGGCAGTTCCCAGCGATTGCGGCCTTTCCCAGTAGTTCCAGTAGTTTCCGGCAGTTCCGGCAATTCCTACTATTCTTGGCAGTTCCGGCAGTTCCCGGCAGTTCCGGCAGTTCCCGACAATTCCGGCAGTTCCCAGCTTCTGCGCTCTGGATTAGGGCAGCGTTATCCCTTAGGATCTCTCCTCCTACTAAAACCCAAAGACAAGTAGAGAGGAAGAGATCCCAAGTGTGTTGAAATGACTTGAAGGCCACCTCTATTTATACTAAAACGTTGAGCACAAGTGGGGTTTATTTGGTTGCTGGCCGACCTTGACGAATTGTCCCATAACACAAATAAATTCATATCTCCATGAATACTTATCGGAATCGGATGATCTTTAGATCAATCCTACACCTCTCGATGAGAGGGATCCAAGAAAAATATCAGCTTCCATTAATAAGATGACCCACATGGAGTTTGGCCCTAGTTTCCAATTTTAACACTCCCTCTCAACTAGGGAGAACTCCATCCGCCGATCCATATGTCCGACTGTACTATCTCTGCCATCAGTGCCCTGCACTGCTTTGCTATGCTGAGCTCTGCTTTGCTTTGCTCTGCTCTGCTCTGCTGAACCATGAAGAAGAAGAATTGATCGAGAATGTCTCATACCATTCTCTACTGACCCGAAGTCAGTTTCATCTGAAGAGTGTGTCACATCACTCTTACTGGCCCAAAGTCAGTTTTATTGATCCTAGATCAATATCACAAGAGTGTCTCAAACCACTCATATGGATCCCAGATTAGTTTCATTGATCCCAGATCAATGGAGGTCATCCTAGCATAGGGAGTACAGTAGATACATCGATGCGTCCATCGATAGTACTACTATGGTCCCTAACCCCATTTCCCTGCTCACTGATCAGATGAGAGGTACTTCCCATGAGTCCCAGACTGCATGGGTAGGATGCCTCGACAGGGTAACTAATCATCCTGTCCACAGGAGAACGAATCATCCTGCCCCACAGTCGCCACGAGAGAACTAATCATCCCGGCCCACAAGAGAACTAATCATCCTGTTTCACAGTTGCCATGGGAGAACTAATCATCCCGACCCAGAAGAGAACTAATCATCCTGTTCCACAGTTGCCACGAGAGAACTAATCATTCCAGCCCACAGGAGAACTAATCATCTTGTTTCACAGTTTCCATGGGAGAACTAATCATCCTAGCCCACAAGAGAACTAAACATCCTATTCCACAGTTGCCACGGGAGAACTAATCGTCCCGGCCCACAGGAGAACTAATCATTCTGTTCCACAGTTGCCACAGGATATCACACGGGAAGGTTGAACCTGTCATCTTGTACATAGTGCACCACCAGGGGAGGGTGAGTCGCCGTGTGGTCGTATGTTGCTCCAGTAAGGACCCCAAGCCCCCCAAAGCTCCCAGAGCTCAATGCATGCAACATGCAAGACCCTTATAAGAAGGTCTCTCAACGACTCCAAGTCGTTCGGGAAAGTCACAAATTTGACCTTTCCCTGAGGCTTTGACAAAATGTCTGCGACCTGCACATCAGTCTCAATGCGATGGAGCCTCCTCGCTCATCGACTTACCATATCCCAGATAAGGCAGTATTAGATGTCTATCTGCTGGAGCAATCATCGAATACGGGATTCCTCAATAATCGAATCCCCCCTCTGGTTGTCACAGAGAATCACAGTGGTATTTATCATGTGTACAAACAACTCACTTAAGAGCTTTTGCGACCATGCAGCTTCACACGAGATCATACGCGTAGCTATGTATTCGGCCTCGGTGGTGCTTATAGCAACCTACTTCTGCTTCTACTCATCCATGATATCGAAGCAGAATCCAAAGAGAACTACCATTGAGAAGTGCTCTAGTGATCCTCCACACTGCCTGCCCAGTCAGCACTAGAATAATCATGCAGTTTCATATTTCCGGCAGTGTATCTCAATCCATGAGAAATTGTGCCCCGAAGATATCTCAGAAGATTCCTGGCACCAATCCAGTGAGGCTCAACCAAATATGAGCTCACCATGCTAACTGCAAAACATATGTCCGGACAAAAGTTCACCAAGAACATCAACGCAAATGAGTTTATGAAACTCAGAGGCATTTCCCAAATCTGGTCCGACATCACTACCATATAACTTCTGAAAGTTAAGATCCTCGAGGTAGTCACAGGCTTGCAATTTATCATTCCACATCCGAAATCCAACTCCCTCTTACTTCTGCAAATGAGAGGGTTTGCACATATTAGAAATAGGTCGTCCTCATAAGGTGCCAGTATGAGAGGTCTATCATCCACAACCTTCGGGTAATGGTTTGGATCGGTTTCACTCCTAGTGAATCTCAGCTTCGTCAGACAGCTATCAATCCTCTCATACTACGCCCGGGGTGTTTGCTTCAAGCCATAGAGGGCTTTCTTCCACCAGTATACATGAGATTCCCGATCATGAATCTCAAACTACTCGGGTTGTTCCAAACCTGTGGACCTGCTGCATGAGGGGAATGGTCCCCTTATCAGATTTTCCTTCGGTACATCTCAGACATGTACCTTCATGCTCTTCTTGAATTTAGGCATCCGTATCACCATCTGACTCACATCGGGTAGGGCCCCATAGGTAGACCTCCGGTGTTATAGATGCGATATGTCAATTGACATGAACCCCAATGGACCATCCTGCAACTTGATACAAATTGCCAACCCTGAACCCATGAGAAAAAGCATCTTTGAAAATTCTATTTTTTTAACACATACCTTTCCATCGATGAGTGCCACCCTGTAACCTTTGACTTCCATTGCCGAAATGGACACCAAGTTCTTCTTGCGATCAAGTAAATAAAAGAGATTCTGTAAATGAATCGAGTTACCCTCATTCAATTGAGGGGTAATATTCCCTAAACCCTTTCCGGGATAGGTAGCATCGGCTCCAAGTATAATCCCATGATTGTTTCCATCTCTACCAAATTAGAGAGTGCACCCTTCTATCCGATGAAGTTCCTTGAAGCACTACAATCAATAAAGCAGATTCCCAAAGAATCTGAAGAAGAGGGCCAATACAAGATAACGCTTCTTTATCTTATCAAAAACAACATTTGATTCTTCATACCTGGGGTTCCTTGCTTTCTTTGAAGAGTCGGCGATTTCCTTGATGACCTACATTACCTATCATTCCTTTGATCATTGAAGATGTCCCTGGAATGATTGTTATCATCATCAAGTGATGTGTCCTTGCCAATCGGACACCCCTTCGTATAATGGTCGAACTGCCTTTCCTTTCATCCTTAGATCTGGACTTCCCAATGAAGTGATCTTTAGGTAGGCCATCAGAAACTTCCGCTGCGCCATTCTGATAATATTCTCTGCTTCGACTTCACCCTTGGTGAATTTGAAGAGGGATAAGGAATCCACTGATCCTTTTGTCCTTTCCCAACTGTCTTCGGTGATTGCTCTTTCACTCTTGCTTGGGCATTGTCTTCACCTCAGCTCTGATACCATGTTAATTTTAGGTATGTTCTATGCTTAGAGCAATTTATTTCAATTTTCACAGTTAGCTCAATATATTTTCCAAATTAGCAATCACATCAGCATTAAAGTAAACTGCAGATAGAACATAAACATAAATCGCAGAAGACAAGCCAAGACAAGAGGACACAAGATGTGGCGCTAGCCAAGGACAAACCCCAATGTGGGGAAACCCTTGATCAATTCAATAGTTCAGCAGAGAGAGAGAGATAGTACGTTTACAATAGAAGTCAACACTTTGACTTATCTAGATAAGAGCATAGATCATCTCTAAGAAGATGATACATGAGATCAATTGAAGACATACTGATTCAACTGATTCTCCAAGGTGACTCCTTCACCTATCGTTGTGTTGCATTTCGTCATCATGCTGCACCTCACCGCGCTGCACCATCCTGCACCCATCATCACTATGCTGCATCTCATCACGCTTCATTAATCATGATTGTACCCATCATTGTATTGCATAATGTGCCATTGTTGCACCATGTTGCCATATTAACCTATGTGTTGGCTACATCTTGCTTGCTTGTTGTCCCTTGCTTGCTTGTTGTCCCTAGCATGCTTGTTGTCCTTAGCATGCTTTTTGTTGCATGCTAGCTATCCCTTGCATGCTAGCTGTAACATTGCATGCTTGGTGTATTTGCTGTTAAGTACCATACAATTGTCCCAATGTTAGTTATTTGTCCCTTGCATGCTACTCTCCTTCAGAGACAGATGCTCTGGCAGTTCCGGCAATTCCCAGCAGTTCTGGCAGTTCCGGCAATTCCGGCTGTTCCCAGCAATTCCGACAATTCCGGCTATTCTCGGCAGTTCTGGCTTCTGCCCTCTGCGTCAGCTTTCTCGCCTATTTCGGCAATTCCCAACAATTCCGATAGTTCCGGCAATTCCGGTTGTTCCCGGCAATTCCGGCTATTCCCGACAGTTCCGGCAGTTCTGTCTTTTCCAAACAGTTCCCGACAATTCCCACTTCTGCCCTCTGCGTCAGCTTTCCCGGCTATTCCGGCAGTTCCGGCTATTCCCGACAATTCCGGCTGTTCTGGCTATTCCCGGCAATTTCGGCTTTTCCCAACCGTTCCGGCAATTCCTGTTATTCCCGGCAGTTCTGGCTGTTCCCAGCAATTCCGGCAATTCTCGGCAATTCCAGCAGTTCCCGGCTTCTGCCCTCTGGATTAAAGCAGCATTATCCCTTAGGATCTTTCCTCCTACTAAAACCCAAAGACAAGTAGAGAGGAAGAGATCCCAAGTGTGTTGAAATGACTTGAAAGCCACCTCTATTTATACTAAAACGTTGGGCACAAGTGGGGTTTATTTGGTTGTTGGCCGACCTTGACGAACTGTCCCATAACACAAATAAATTCATATCTCCATGAATACTTATCGGAATTGGATGATCTTTAGATCAATCCTACACCTCTCGATGAGAGGTATCCAAGAAAAATATCAGCTTCCATTAATAAGATGACCCACATGGAGTTTTGCCCTAGTTGCCAATTTTAACACCAACCCTATGACCTACACCGAAGACTGACATCTCATTCTAAATTGACTCTTGGATCCCCAATAATATACTCTAAACAAAACTCCAAGTCAATGTTCTAGGGGTAAATGAAATCTGTTGAGGCACCCAACTTTGCTCCCAACTGCACTAGATGAAGACAAGAGATCAACTCAATAAGGTCTTTTGCAAAGCCTCTACCATAAAGGATGCCGAGGAAAAAATATTTCCATTGAAACAGCAACTAGGTCTATCACTGACTAGGAGGAGATTAAATATGAGCTTGTCAGCCACTATAAGTTGGAGTTTTAGTCTCAAGGACACACAAAGGAGTACCCTTTCACCTTTTGTTTTCCCTTGATGTAAATAAAAGAAGTATTCGCAAGAAATAAAGTAGGAGATGGCCGTGCAGTAATGTCTTGACCAGTGTCGAAAATATCAATATCGGAAAAATATCGGCGAGGGTCCAAAAAACATCTCATCGGCAATATTGGCGAAAATAAAATATCGGCAAATATTGGCAAGCATAAAAAATGCATAATATATTCATTTTTTTTTCAGATTTCTAAACATATAAAGCAATAACAACATGAACTAAACACATTGGCACATAAATATGAAAAAAGCATTGATATATATGATGTCAAATAGAAATGATACATCAAACTTCAAAGGTGATACCAAATCCTGTTGATCCCTGATAATTGTCTAATCAAGGACTCAAACAAAATAACATCACATATCTTGTTGATCCCTGATAATTGTCCAATCAAGGACTCAAACAAAATAACATCACATATCCTGCGGGTCCCTGATAATTGTCCAATCAAGAACTCAAACAAAATAACATCACATATATAAAACTTTAAAAGTATTTCATCATCATGAGTTATAAACTTATATGTAGCAAAAGTTGCAAAACAAATAAAACTAGCAGCTATCTATCTAAGACCATTGGCCTCTCCCTAGCAGCTTTCTTTCTGTCTTGTTCAGCAATTGCTTCAAGAGCTTTTTGTATAACCTCCGCACTAGAAACCATACAAGGCATTACATCTGCATCATGTGCAGGGAGTCTAGCCAAATGGTATTTCAATCGTGTAACCCCTCCTGACATCTTGGTCCCACACAATTTGCATGATATATATGCCCGATTTGCCCCACCAACAGCCTCCCCATACTCCCAAAATGGGTCCAAGGCTTTTGGCATATTTGACATTTGTAGTGAACTAATTCAAACCTAGGGCACAAAAAAAAACAAAAAATTGGCATTAAACCCCCCAACACAAAAAATAATAAGTAATAACCACCTCATTTAAAAAAAAAATACTACATTATTTGCATTTTGCAATGTGAATGAAAAATGGCAATAAGAGGGTGCATAAGAAAGTTGAAAAAAAAAATGAAGCTTGTTGTCCAAATATGGAGAAAACCCTTGCATTGGCTCATGGGCATGAAAATCATAGCAAATGGAAAAAAAACAAAGAAACAAAATGTTGGTAGGCAAAAAGGCAAGCAAGCATAACCCTAAATCTATGAAAAAATCATTAACATAGGGGTTTTTAAGAACATACCTGTTAATGGAAAAAATGAAGTTTGTCTCACTGTTCTTCAATCTTTGATCCACAAAAAAATCTTGGTGGTGATAATCGTTATTTGATCCTCAAGCCCTCCTTAACAACCACCACAAAACTCTTCCCCTTCCTTCTCCAACACTCAGAAACAAAAATGAAGAAAAAACGATTTTCCCTTTTTCTCGCCGCAGCATAACACGCCCGGCGATATTTTCTGTCATCTCGCAATATTTTGCCGAGATATCGGCGATATTTCCAATATTCGGCGATATATCACCGATATTATCATCACTGGTCTTGACATAATCCTGACGTGGGTATTGGTGCAACATAAGAGGGCTTGCAACCAATCTTTAACTCTAGTGAAACAGCAACATGCCTTTGAAAGATAGTGGATGTCAAGGCCCCTAGAGTTTGTCAGGCTTGACTTGTTATCAGTCTACAAGGAAGCAGTGAGAAAGTAGATGTTGTGGGTTGGAATTAACTAGAGCCTCATAAATTTCATTCTCAAGGCCATGGATCCGGATTTAATTACAAGTTTAAGAGAAATTACCTTGTGTTACACTTCCTATAAAATTTTGGCCAATGCTCTAGCAATGCACATCAAGCACATTCTTCCTAAAATAGTCCAGGATAAACAAATTGGGTAAAATTTAGGTCCCTATATCATAGACACTACCATTGTTGTATGGGATGGTATGAAATGGGCTTACTTATCAACACGACATGCAATCTTCATTAAAATTGATTTAGAGAAAGCATATGACTGCATGGAATAGCCATTTATTCTTCCTATGATGATAGCAATGTGATTGGGCTCCCACTTCACCAGTGCAGTTGAAACCTGGTTTGTTGAGGCCTTACTTTCCTATACATGAAGAGATGTAGTATGAGGAATTTGGTTTGTTTACATCTATTTGATACAGATTCCCATTAGCCCCTGCCCTCTATGTTTTGGCTATGTACACACTAGGCTATCTCTTATGTAACAAGGTGGGCCAAGGTCTTATCAAAGTCAATTCTTTGTCAGAACCTGATGTTGGGAAACTTGTCAATGGCCACTTTACTAAAAGTTTCTTTCTCACCTTTTTGGAAAGCATATAGAAGGCCTAGGCGGCCTTCAAGCCTTTCCTAGCTTTGAGATATCTTTCATTAAGGAGTAGCTTGTAAGACCCCTATTTTGATCCCCTAATGCTATTGCATTTAAGAATGTAAATGATGCCTATAATCAGCATGTATAAGTGAAACTGGTTAAACCCAAGGATAATATGCACTGTATTTTACTTTTAATGAAAATGTCGAACAACTATACTGACCCTTGTGGGGGAATACAACACAATCCATTGAATGAATGAACACAAAATATGCGTAGCCTTTGGCTATGGTGAGGAAAGGGGCTTCCAACCTCCATCATACATTTGCATTCATACACCGAGCTTTAGAAGGGCTGAGAGCATCTAGAGGAACCTCTCGATCAAGGCCATAGTACACCATGAAAACTGTTGAAATATGTAACTAGGTTGGGTCTTCATAATGGCATATGTAATTGTGATTTTATGTATTTAATGAAAAGAGAAATAAATTTTTATTTGTGTTCTTGAGGCATGGGTTTCATGCTCAAGGGAAATTTATTTTTAGGTCAAGCATCCATTCAGTGCTTCTAGGTTTGTCATAAAATCAATTGAGTCATTGTCATGTATTGAAGACCCATTTGGGCATGTTACATATTTTAGACATCATTTTGGGATTCAACTGCATTAAGTAAGCCATTCACGTATGACCATTTATTGTAAAGAAAAATTTATTGAGTCAAAATAGAGTCAAAAGACCCTCCAAGGCCTCGCCATGGCACAAAGATCAAGTCGGCCTACATTTAGGGGCAAATCGGCCTCAAAATAGTAATCCGTACCCCTCACAACCTATAAATAAGAAGGAATTCGACCTCATTTGGACACTCACTCAAGCAAATTCGATCCCCTCAAGATAGAAGTTGGAAAAGGACGAAAAAGAAGAAGATCAAGATTGAAGTTTTTGGGCCTCTCTCTCTCTCTCACTTTCACTAGGGTTTTTACCGTTTCTGGGCTAGACGAAATTCTGAAGTTGCATCAAAGTTGTGAAGCTGCAAGGTCGAAGTTGTGAAGGTGCAAGGTCGAATTTGTGAAGCTGTAAGGTCGAAGTTGTGAAGCTGTAAGGTCGAAGTTGTGAAGCATCAAGATCGAATTTGTGAAGTTGCAAGGTCGAAGCTGTGAAGCTACCTCTAGATTGAAGCTACGACACTGTTAGGTCAAAGTTGTTGAAGTTGCATCAAGGTCGAAGCTGTGGAGTTGCTAGGTCGAAGTTGCTAAAGCTGCTAGGTAAAAGTTGCAGAAATTGTTGTTGGGGTCGAAGTTGCTGGAAAAGTTGTTGGAAGGTCGAAGTTTGTTACTGGAAGTTGTGCAAGGAAAGCTCATCAAGAAGGAAGGATGACTTGGTTTTGGAGGGTTTTGGTCGAGGGTCATAGGTATTGGAATTCGTCAATTAAAGTTCTATAAGAAGAGAAGGATTATGGTGGGTTTTCCTCTTAGTTGGAGAGGTTTTGACCCTGGTTGATTGCGTATATCCTGTGTCCTATTTTCTCATTGTTCTTTATGATTTGGTAGTTGTTTGATGATAGAGAAAAATAATAATAATAAAGGAAAGAAGAAGTTAATCAAGCAAATAAAATAACATCACAAGCAGTTAACAAAGTAAGATAAATCTCCTACACTTGTTGCCCCCCCAGATTTCTCAACATGGCATCAGAGATAAGGTGACTACATCAAGGAAGGGCAACATGAAGAAGGATACTCGAGGGCCAAAGTATAAAGAGATCATCTTGAAAACATCAAGAGCATCAATCATCAAGAAGGACTAACCCTCTCATCATATTGTGGGCTTGTGACACAAAGTTAAGGTTGGCTTGATGTTTTAGTGACCTTATGACAGTTGGCAAGCCCTCTTGGAGGAATTTGTTGGAGCTCTTGTCAAGTATATAAATAGAAGGTGTTTATGTGTCATTTGTGTCATTCATGTGCATCAAAACATAGAGAAATCACATTTGAACATGGCCACAGATCAGGAGTAGCTCGACCAAGGAGAGGACGAGTTTTGGGCCTTCTCATGACTGTTTTGGTTGCCAAGAAGGTCTAGCAACAAGTCGATTGGAAGAGGACTTAATCTGGGTTGTTTGTGACATGTTTTAGGGTTGCCTTCCTATGATTTAGGGCAGCGATTGCTACAGCAAGGGGACCGAGGCCTGTTATGGAGTAAATAGAGGGCTGGTTGGTGAGTTTTGGGGTTGGGAATTAGCCCTAGGGACAGCGAGTTGGAGCAGCAAGCCTAGAAGGGAAGGTTGCAATTGTAGAAGGCCTTAGGAGCTGATTGGAAGGGCTTAACAAGGACTATTAGGAAGTCCTAACCAGGAAGCTAAGGTGATAGCAGTGTACATCAGTCTAGAAGTGAAGAAAAGGTATGGTTTGATGTCTTTCGAGTTGTTTTGATGCTAGAGGACAAACTGTCCTAGTGTGGACAGATTTGAGGAGTCTATTAGCAGTCATGTAGAAGGGTCTCCATAGGTGTTGGATGCCCTAACTAGGAGAAGATGTTATAGCAGGATTGGTCACTTGTACTCTGTTGGAGGGAAACGTAAGAGTGGACCAAGTGTGGACACTGGATTGGGTATTTATGGTCTGTTGGAGGATAGTATGATAGTGCCCAAGTTGGAGCCCGGTATGCACCATCTTCATCGACTTAGGTGGATGCTAGAGTAGCAATTGTTGAGCTCAAGGGTTGATGAGCCAGAGTAGTTGTGCAACCCTAGACTTGTGTGTGGAGAAGGACTTCTACAACAGATGATGGGCAGTCCTCCTAGCCTGTGTTCAATGTGGGAGATGGACATCTTGCAGATATAGGTGGCAGCCTTTCGTGCCCTATGTTGGTCTTCATTAGAGCAGCACAGGAAGACCATAGTGGGTTGAATTCCCTGAGTAGCTGAGGAGTAGTAGTGGGCAGATTGAGAGTTGTTCACAAACGGAGTTGTGAACAACTCAATAGGAGTCTCAATGTGTTGTGCCCCTGATGTTCTAAGGCACAACTAGTGAGCAGATTGGATGAACCGAGGTTCAGTGACCGGATGGACTTTGAGCATTCATAGAGGCAGGTGCTGCAGATCAGGAGCTTAAGGACTGGGCAGGTACAAGGTACGACCGAGAAGATCTAAGAGAGCATGTGACAGCCAGATGGTCAAAGTATCTTATTGAGGGTAGAGTGGTTGTCGATATATTGACACCACGCCCCAGTTTTGTATTCTTGTACTAGTGGATGTATGAGGGCCATTATCCCTAGTACGGGAGCCCTAGACTGTTGTATTATTTAGTTTGATTAATATAACGAAGTTGGGTTGTTATACATATTTGTACAATATTTTGCAAAAAGTTGTCTATATTTTGTGCGCTAGTAGATTTACTGGTGTTTAGATTCTGCTATGCAAAGTAGTTTTGTTGTGATTCTTGGTTTGGTAGCATTAGATATTTAACTCTATCCCAGACACCAAGATCGTGGAAATTCAACATCATCTGGTTGAGGAAGTTGCTACTCGACTTGTTTGAAGGATCGATGGACCTTACAGTTATACATTGTGATAACACTAGTTCCATAAGGTTGTCTGAAGACCCAGTATTCCATGGAAAGACAAAACACATAAACAACACGTATCATTACATACGAAAATTGGTGCAAGATGGAGTGTTGCAGCTACAGTATATCTCCACCGATGAGCAGGTAGCTGACATTTTGACAAAATCTCTTCCTAATAAGAAGCTTGTGTATTTGAGAGACAAGCTTGGATTGGTTGATATCTCCTCCCTAGTTGAGAGGGAGAGATAGACACATCATTCTTGTCTTCACTTTGTGAAGAAAGAATGGAGGATTGGGTAAGCATCTAGTTTCTGATACTCTTTGAGGATGAGGTAGGGCATCCAATAGGTAAGAGTAGTCGAAGAGGAAATTCCTTGAGGATGTGTTATTCCAAGACAAGAATTGTCCTAAAAGGACATACCTTGTGAACATCTGGGTGGGGTATGTGCCTTAAGAGACAATGATGATGGTGTCTATCAATCATTGTCTCGCCAACATTGTGCTCTGATCTTGTGGAGAGATAGAGTTGTTAGTCAAGGCCTTGCTATGTGACAATGTTGGTTGGTATGATGAGATGCAATGAGATAAGCTGAAATAATAGCTTATAAGATGGCTTACCAATCCGACTCTTCTTATGAGATCTCTTCAGTATGAGAATGTCCATGTACCATTATGAATACCTCCCTAGTTAAGAGGGAGTGTTGAAATATGTAACTAGGTTCAATGTTCTTAAATATGAAATATACTCTTGATTCTTGTATATTGTAAAAAGAAAGAAAGATTATTATTGTTATTTTTGTAGCATGGGTTTCATGCTCAAGGTCATTTTATTTATAGTTCAAGCATCGATTGAGTGCTTCCAGGGTTTGTCATAGATTCAAGAAGTCAATAGAGTCATTGTCATATGAAGAAGACCCCATTGTGCATCTTGTAAAATGTCAAAAGAATTTTTTTTGTGTTTAAAGTGTCAAAATACCCCTCCAAGACCAAGTTGGCCTAGTAGCTAAGAAGTCGGCCTCATTAGGGCATGTCGTCCTCCTTGGAAGCCTATATATAGGAGAGAACTCGACCTCCTATGGACACTCACTCATTCCTCATCATCCAAGTGAAGAAGAGGCAGAAGAAAGGCAAGCGAAGAAGGATAGAAGGAAGAAGGACGAAGTTTTTGGGTTGATTCTCTCTCTCTCTTTGTGTGTGTGTCACATGCGAAGATAAGGCTAGGGTTTTTGCAGCTACAAGGTCGAAATTGTCAAGTTGTAGAAAGCAGGTCGAAATTGGTGGAAGAAAGGACTTTTAGGTCACCTACTAGCCCTAGAAGGATAAGCAACCCAAGCGAAGGAGCAAGGAAGCCTTGGAAGCCCTAATTTCCCTCACACGTGTGGAAGCAGCAATTGTTGCAAGGGCCAAAAATTTCAGACCTGCAGTGGAGGTCGAAATTCTGTAGTTGGGGTCGAAATTGTGCAGCTAGAAGAGATTTGATTGGGTTTGACTTGGATAGAAAAAGCACATCATCAAGAAGGTTTGGCTTGGTCTTGGAAGGGTATTGGTCTTGGTCTAGAGGTCTTGGAATCCGTCATTTGATGAATCTATGAGAAGAGAAGAGATTTGTGGGTTTTCCTCTCAAGAGGAGAGGTTTTGGCCCTTTCTTGCAGCGTACATCCTATGTTCTTGTGTACTATTGATCTTCATGATTTTGGTAATCGTTTGATGATAAGAACAACATAATAATAAGTGAAGAAGCTAATAATCAAGAACAGGTAAAAATACATCACAAGCAGTTATCAAGTATAAGAGAAATCAATTATAGCCCTATTGATTTCTCAACATTGCTTTCACCTCAATAGTTTTCATTTCTACTAAATATTTAATGTTATTGAACAAGGATCTTTGTTGGAATGCAGGTAGGCCCAAAGTACCCTGCTTCTCTAACTTTTGTATCTTTTAATTTATAGCTTGGAGGTACTCAGCTGCATTGGTGGCCTCAATTTGTGCTTTCTTTCTTCCCCTCAACCACTATCTTTGTTAGATTTTGTAGCTCGGATCTATGTCACACGGTTCGAGTTTGAATTCGAGTTCAACAACGATTAAGTTCGATTCGAATTCGAATTTTCCGATCAGGTTCGAATGAGGTTCGGCATTAGGTTCGATTATACATATTTTTCAGTATATATATATATATATATATATATATATATATATATATATATATGACAAAATAATAGAAAATTCAAAATCGATCCATAAACACATGAATACAAATATGTCTGCGTTTTTGTTGGCAATGGCATATTAAGATTCGAATTTAAATAAATGATAAAATAGTGAAATTCAAATATAAATAAAAATGGGTGAATCATACCACTGCTCAGTGCTATGTTTATTACCAGACTTTTCAGTATTTATACCAGACCTTTAATTAGTTTAGCAGTCCTCCAAATTTTAATAAAATGTCAAACAATCTACTAAGTTAAAGTTTGAACAATGCAAATAACCTTCCAATTATATAAGATGACGACTGATTAATTTTTAGGCCACTGTTAGATGTATTATGACACTGTACAGTGGCTACCAACCGGATGCATTTACATATGATATAATGATTAATTATGCTTGCAAGACAAGGAAGCTTGGAGGTGCACTTCAATTCTTGGATAAAATGAAAGAAGAAGGGATTAAGCCTCTATATGGTACTTATGCTCATCTCCTTAAGGGAATCCTCTTCGACAGAGATTTTGAGGAAGCATATTCATTCCTGAGTCAACAGAGTGGAACGGATCCCAATTTGGATTCAGTAAACTATGAGTATTTGATCAGGATTTGCCACAAAGTAGGCCTAGAGGAAGAAGCACGCCATCTTTTCACAGAGATGAAAGCCAAGGGTTTGGAACTTCTAGATGACAAATTGTACACACAGATTTTACATGAGAACAATGAGCCAAAACCGATTTGAAAACAATTTAGTACAAGTGTTGATTTTCCATTTAATATGGATATCCATCATTGCTATACCAATAGATTCAGCCGAGTTTACTGTAGGAATGTCACATCATTTTAGGTATGCACCAAAGGCGTTTCTCAGTAAGATAATTTTGTAGCATTCGCGGCACATCGAATGTGGGAGTCATGATGGCTTTTGCCCTGATGGTAAATTTCATAGGAACTTCAAAAAAGATAGTTCCTTGATTTCAATTGTAGTGCATGAATGTTCATAGGTAAAAATCGATCCATTATTCAAATCATGCAGAAAATATGAGCATGCAGATGCAGATGTTCGATAAAACTGCCAAAAAAACCATCGAACCTAAAAAAAACCGTTGAAATTCGCATTAAAATACGTACAGGTTCGATTTTTCAGGTTCAAATTTTAAGGTTCGATTTTCAGGTTCGATTAGGTTCGAATTCGTTCAGGTTCGTCGTTCAGGGTCGACTTTCAGGTTCGGCAAACCTGAACGAATTTCAAATTTTTTTCAAGTTCGCCGAATTTCGAACTTGAACCTTCAGGTTTGCCGAACCCTGTGACATAGGCTTGGATAGGTGTTCTAGTCTCAGGAGGTATCAATTGTTGAAAATTTGGATAGCAATAGTCAATATTTTTCATTAAAAACCATGATGGAAATTTATTTTTGCCAACTCTACAAGTCGGCCTCACAAACTCTTCAAGTCAGCTCCCACTTAGGGTTAATTAGCCCACATCACCCTCATATAAATTGGGCATTGATTGGCATTCATTCGACCATCATCATCATCAAGTTCGATCTGCAATTCTAAGCAAGATTCCAAATGTGTGAAGATCAGAAGGAAGACTAATTTGAGTTGCGTTGACTTTTTCTCTTGGAGTTGTGTTCATCTTGTTTGGCATTTGCTCTACCTCTATATTGATCAATTGAGAAGGCCAAAGATTTCATGAGTTCACTATCTTCGGGTGACTGAGATTTTTTTCATCTATTTGGCACGTTAACCTGTGTTGACCACATCTCTAGCTTGCTAGTTTGACCAAAAGTTTTGACTATTTTTGTTGACTATTGTGTGTTGAAAAACGTGTAACTAGGTTCGGTCTTCACAAGTATGAAATGTATTCTTGTAAATTATAAAATGAAAAGAAATTATTATTATTATTGGAGCATGGGTTTCATGCTCAAGTTCTTTTATTTTATAGGTCAAGCACCCATTGAGTGCTTCTAAGGTTTGTCCTAGGTTTAAGAGTCATTGTCATATATTGAAGACCCTATGGGCACATTGTATCTTGTAAAGAAAAAAAATTGTGTTTAAAGTGTCGAAATTCCCTCCAAGATCAAGTCAGCCTAGACATTGTCAAGTCGGCTTACATGAAGAGCCACGTCGACCCTTGAAGAGGCCTATATATAGAGAGGAACTCGTCCTCCATTAGACACACTTACTCATCTCATTCTATGCGAACAAGAGGATAAGGAGAGGTTGAAGGATGAAGAAGAGGTTGAAGGAAGTCGAAGTGCTTGGACTAGTTCTCTCTCTCCCACGTGCTAGTCGAAGCTAGGGTTTCTGTGCTAGAGTTATCTTTGGTTCGATCTTGGAGGAAAGAGAGAAAGGAAGTCAAGCGAAGGTCACTTAGGGTGTCTCACTAGCCCTAATTCTCAAGGAAAGGCAAGCGAAGGGAAGAAGAGACCATACAAAGAAGACTGAAGTCTTCAAGAGGAGCAACAGCGGTTGCCGCGAGATAGAATTTTGGATCGGCAGTAGGAGGTCAAAGTCCTTGCAATAGGAGGCCGAGTTGATCTTAATCTTAGAGGGTATTTGTCTAAGTCACTAGGTCATGGTATTCGTCAATTGAAGGATCTATAAGAAGAGATGAGATTTAAGGGTTTTCCCCTCAAGAGGAGGGGTTTTGGCCCTGGCTTGCAGCCTATATACTGTATCACTGTTCTTATTGTTTTAGTAGCTGTTTGATGTGTCTCACACTATAATAATAAGGAACAAAGCTAATAAGGTAAAAGGTAACATAAACAGTTATCAAGTGAAAGAGAATGAACATATTCATTACCCTATTGAATTCTTAACATGGTTTCAGAGCTAAGGTTATCTAAGGGCATCATGAAGATCTCCTCTACAATGAAGAAGTTCATCAAGAATATTGCAAGCCATCTGAAGAAAGGTATCAAGGAAGCATGGAGTTTCTTATCTTCTTCAAAGAAGATATCAATCAAAGAAAAAGATGAAGGTCTCTTCTCAACTCTCTCTGGCACATTCCAAGATGAAGACATTTGGGTAATTGATAGTGGTGCATCAAGGCACATCACTGGCCAATCCAAACGATTGAAGACCTTATCAAAAGGAAAATCCACTTATTCAGTGGAACTTGGAGATAACAAGAGCTATCCCATGAAAGGTATTGGATCAACCTCCATAAAGCTGGAAGATGGAAGCAACATTCACCTCAACAACATTCTATTTGTTCCAAGTTTGCACAAGAACTTACTTTCCATTTCAAGTCTAGAAGATAAGGGTGATAGAGTAGCCTTCATTGATGGAAAGGTCGTTGTATGGGGTAAAGGCTCAAGTATAGATCAAGCTAAAGTCATTGTCATTCGAGAAGGAAGACTCTACAGCCTAATATCTCCTGTGGCCCAAGCCCTAGTTCACATTGAAATTAGCCCATGTGAACTTTGGCATAGAAGATTTGGTCATCTACATTTCAAAATCCTTCCAACTCTAAGTTCCATAGTAGATGGAATTCTTGATCTGAAGGAAGACCATGAAGGAGTTTGTAAGGGATGTGCATTGTGTAAAAATACCAAGAGACCATTTGGAAGCAGTGCTTCACAGTCAAAATATATTGTATCTCATTCACTTCGATATATGTGGCCCTATGACTCCTAAATCACTTGGAGGTCATCTATATTATGTCACATTTATAGATGATCATTCAATAAAAACCTGGGTTTACTTAATGAAAACCAAAGACGAAGTATTTACAAAACTTCAAGAATTCAAAGTTGAAGTGGAGAACCTTACAGAAAAAAGAATCAAGATACTGAGATCTGATAATGGAGGAGAATATAGATCCAAAGAGATTATAGCATTCTGTAAGGAGTATGGGATTAAGAGGGAGATGATAGTCCCATATAGTCCCAAGCAAAATGGAGTTGCAGAACGGAAGAATAGATCCATTGAATAAAGTGTAAAAGCAATGTTACACGATCAGGATCTGTTTCTATGGGGAGAATTCACGAAGACAACTGTCTACATTCAGAATCGAAGTCCCCACAAATCTCTAGACAACAAAACTCCAGAAGAAGTGTTCACCAGAAAGAAGCCATTTGTAAATCATCTCCGGATCTTTGGGTGTCTTGTATATATCCATATACTAAAGGACAAAAGAAAGAAGTTGAATCCTTCAGGCATGACGGGAACATTTGTTGGGTACAACAACTCATCGAAAGCTTATAGGATCTACATGAAAGATGGGCATCACATAGAAGTCATTTGTAATGTCATATTTGATGAAAGCATAGCATTCAAGAAATCAAAGGAACTTTCAATAGACTCTGATGATGAAGAACTTCCGGTATTCGAGGAGGAAGTTGACAAGGGGGAAGAAGAACCACACTAGGAAGAAGAAGGTCCTAGTGAGCCTGTTCAACCTATGGTCATCCCTGAAACAAGAAAAAGACCTAATTGGTTGAAATCTACTCTACTTGAGGCAGAAGGTCATGAGGCAACGAAAGGTTAATTTAGAGAAAGCAAGAAACCCAAGAGATATTTTGGGTATGTTGCATACATGTCAAAACTAATAGAAGCAGAACTATCCACTTTTGAAGAGGCTGTAAATAATCAAGAATGGAAAGATGCCATGAATGAAGAGTATCAATCTATAATGAAATGGAGTTTGGGAGATCGTACCTAGGCCCAAAGACAAATATGTGGTTACTTCCAAGTGGATCTATAAGATCAAACATGTAGCAAATGGAAGTATAGATAAACCAAGAGTTGTGGCTAGGGGCTTCTCTCAACTTGAAGGCATCGATATGAAGAGACATTTGGTCCAACAACAAGATATACAACGATTTGATCATTAATCTCTCTGGTAGCATCGATGGGATGGAACATCCACCAAATGGATGTCAAGACTGCGTTTTTGAATGGCACAATAGATGAAGAAGTCTATATAGAGCAACCCTTGGGATTCAAAGTTAAAGATAGGAAGGCATATGTTTGCATATTGAAAAAAGCATTATATAGCCTCAAGCAAGCACCAAGGATATGGTATGCTAGAATGGATGCATACCTATAAAGAATAGGCTTCACAAAAAGTTTTGTTGATCTGAACCTTTATATTAAGGTTGTAGATGGAGAACCTGTAATCATTCTTCTATATGTAGATGATCTTCTCTTGACAGGTGTAGAAGGTCGAATTGAAGAATGTAAGAAGCAACTAGCAGCAGAATTTGACATGAAGGATCTTGGGCTGATGCATTACTATTTGGCAAGGACCTGATGAAGTTTATTTAGGTCAAGGAAAGTACGTGATCAAGATGCTAAAAAGGTTTGACATGATGGATTGCAAACCTATGACCACTCCGATGATCACAAACTTGAAGAGACTAAGGAGTTCTGAATCTAGCCTTGTGGATCCTTCCAAGTATAGGCAACTTATTGGCTCATTGATGTACTTGGTGAATACTGACCAGACATATGCTTTGCAGTAAATGTTCTCAGTCAATTCCAAGTGGAACCAAAGCATGATCATTGGGTAGCAGTAAAACATATTATGAATTATCTGCGAGGAACCATCCACTAATGTCTGAAGTATGATAGAAGGAATGATGTCCAACTGACTATATACACAGATTCCGACTGGGGAGGCAGTGAGCAAGATGGAAGGAGCACGACAGGAGGATCTTTCAGTTTGGGATCCTCCATGGTCTCATGGATGAGCAGAAAGCAGGACGCAGTTGCTTTGAGTAATGCTGAGGTTGAATATGTTGCAGCGTGTGAAGTAAGAATAGAAGCAGTATGGTTGAGAAATCTGCTATCCGACCTGTTTGAAGGATCGATGAACCCTACAGTGATACTTTGTGATAACACCAGTTGTATACGTTTGTTTGAAGATCCAATGTTTCATGGAAAGACAAAGCATATAAAAAACAAGTATCACTATATTCGAGAGCTAGTGCAAAATGGTGTGCTGCAGCTACAGTGTATCTCCACTAATGAGCAGGTAGCTGACATATTGACAAAGTCACTTCCGAACAAGAAGCTTGTGTACTTGAGAGACAAGCTTGGTTTGGTTGATGTATCCTCCCTAATTGAGAGGGAGAGATAGACACTACATTCTTGTCTTCACTTGCGAAGAAAGAATGGAGGATTGGGTAACCATCTGGCATTTGATACTCTTTGAGAATTTGGTAGGGCGTTCAAGACAAGAGTAGTCGTGGACTGATATTCTTTGAGGACTAGCTATCCAAGATAAGAATAGTCCAAAGGAAGGTCATACTCGGTGAACACCCCAGTGGAGTATGTACCTTGAGAGACAATGATGATGGTGTCTATGAATCATTGGTCTCGCCAGCATTGTGCTCTGATCTTGTGGAGAGATAGAGTTGTTAGTCAAGGCCTTCCTACGTGACAATGTTGGTTAAATATGATGCTATATAGATTGGTTACCAATCCGACTCTTTTTATGAGATCTCTTCAGATTTAGAGTGACCATGTACCTCTTATGAATACCTCCCTAGTTAAGAGGGAGTGTTGAAAAATGTGTAACTAAGTTCGGTCTTCATAAGTATGAAATGAATTCTTGTAAATTCTAAAATGAAAATAAATTATTATTATTGGAGCATGGGTTTCATGCTCAAGTTCTATTATTTTCTAGGTCAAGCACCCATTGAGTGCTTCTAGGGTTTGTCCTAGGTTTAAGAGTCATTGTCATATATTGAAGACCCTATGGGCACATTGTATCTTGTAAAGAAAATTTTGTTTTAGCCTTTAAAGGGTCAAAATGCCCTCCAAGATCAAGTCGGCCTAGAAGCTATCACGTCGGCCTACATGAAGAGCCATGCCTACCCTTGAAGAGGCCTATATATAGAGAGGAACGCGTCCTCCATTAGACACACTTACTGACATCTCATTTTGTGCGAAGAAGAGGATAAGGAGAGGTCGAAGAAGAAGGACAAAAAAGAGGTCGAAGGAAGTCAAAGTGATTGGGCTAGCTCTCTCTCTCCCACGTGCTAGTCGAAGCTAGGGTTTCTGCACTAGAGTTTGTGAAAATTTCTAAATAGAAATCCAACTGCAGTGATTAATATTATTTCTTCTACTTATTAACTCAGAAATAGGTTATTCACAATGTTTCTATAGCAAATATCGAAATAAATTCTACTGCAGCGTTCACAATTAATATACTGTAGAAAGTGAATGCAAAGAAAAATACTAGCACAAGTATAACCACGATGACAGTTATTTTTGGACAATTGTCCCCGAAAAAACCCAATGTGGGAAAACTAGTGCAGCAGATGAGGGTTTCTTTATTATTCTTCAGCAAAAATCTCATGTACAAGATACAACCAGCAGAATAGAAGAGGATTCTCTATGAGAAAGTTTACAGACACTTCTCGACGAGTTTCTGATCCAGGAGAGGACCTGTTGCCCCCTCTACATCTCATTGCGTCAGCTCCTGCGTGAGGATTGCGCAATCTCAGCGTCACACTACCTCTACATTGTCCCTCCTTTGCGTCACAGCCTCTGTGTTGTCCTCCCTCTGCTTTGCATCTTCTGCTTCTGACCTCTTGACTGATGTTGATACCCCCTCTCTCCTTCTCACCTGCAACTCTCCCTCTGATTCGATTTTCTCTTGTCGAACTTCAACTAGTGAGAAAATCGATCTTACTCAGGTAACTGAGTATCTGCCTCTGGTGTGCTTTCCAAATGCCCCTCGGTGTCCTTATAATCTTCCAGTTAAGAACCAACGGTCCAGATTAGATTCTAATCAATGGCTCAGATCATTTGGACTCAATATTCGTCTTCTTCTAGAAGTTACACCTACAGTTTAGATTAATACTCATTAATTATTTTAATTTCCTAAGTTTAGACTTAGGGACCCATTAAAAATAATTAATTATTTTAATAAAACTATCTCCGAGTGGAATTTCCCAAAACGATTTCGGGGTATGTAGAATACATATGTCTAAGCCTCCCTACAAAATTTGAGACTTAGAGCACATCTGATGCTACCAGAAATCAACACTCCCTCTTGCCGAGAAATGTGCTCTAGCAATGCAACCTACCAAAGCATCACCCTATTCTGTAACATCTCCCTCTGCGTTGTTGATGTCTGACATCACTGCCCACCAACTACTGTGCAAATGCTGCATTTGTATTGTTGTTGACCCTGCCACTGCCAACACTACATCTGTACTGCAACTCCCTCTCATTCCCCACCACTGTAATTGAGAAATCACCTGTTTCTGCCACTGAAACAGATTCTCTACCATACCCATCTGCTCTCTGAACTGAATGAACTTAGCTCTTCCTAGAGCCTTTGTGATTACATCTGCTACCTGATCTCCTGTGGGGACATACTGCAGTTGCACTGCCCCACACTGAACACAATCTCTGATAAAGTGACATGATATCAATGTGTTTTGACCGATCATGAAATACTAGATTCTCAGAGAGTTTGATACAACTCTAATTATCGCAATAAACCCTGGTCGCTTCCATCCTTTTTCTGAACAAACTCACAAGAAGTTTTCTAAGCCATATAGCCTTGCACATAGTTGTGCTAGCTGCCATATATTCAGCTTCTGCTGAGCTCAGAGCTACCGACTTTTGTTTCTTGCTGCACCAAGAGTCATTCCTAATCCAACACTGAAGCAGTACCCAGAGTTACTTTTCCGGTCTACTGAACTACCCGCTCAGTCTACATCTATGAATCCATTCAATCTGACGTCATCCCCTCGGGAGTATTTCAATCCATATCCGACTGTTCCACGCACATACCTAAGAATGTGCCCAGCTGCTGCCCAATGCACCCTTTTCAGTTCCACCACGAACTAACTAAGTGTGTTGACAACAAAGAAAATGTCTGACCTAGTGTTGACCAGATTCATGAGCGACCCAATGAGCTGTCTGTACAAGGTGGGGTCCACCTCCTTGTCTCCTTATGCATCTATTTTCTTCCAGTTGGTGATCATGGGAGTAGCGATGGGTCGAGAATCCTGCATTTTGAATCTCTTCAAAAATTTTGTAGCATATCTTCCTTGCCCAAGGAAGATCTCCCCATTCTTCTGCCAAACTTCCAACCCTAGAAAATAATGCATCCACATATAATACCAGAATAAGTGGCTCGTTCTCTACCATTAAATAGTAGAGATTGGGATCAGCATCACTCTTGACGAATCCCAACTGTTGCAAGTAACTATCAATCTAACCATACCATGCTCTGGGTGTCTGCTTGAGCCCATACAAGGCTTTCTTTAATCTGCATACATGAGTTCTCTTTTCATGAGTTTCGAAGCCTTCGGGTTGTTCTATATACACCTCTTCTTCTATCACCCCATTCAAGAATGTTGTCTTGACATCCATCTGGTGAATCTCCCATCCCATTTGAGCTACTAGAGATATAATAGATCTAATAGAGGTATATCGGGCTACTGGGGCGAAGGTCTCTTCATAGTCTATTCCTTCTTTCTGTGCGTACCCCTTTGCCACGAACCTAGCCTTGTACTTCTCTATACTGCCATCTGCAACATACTTGATCTTGTAGATCCACCTTGATCCTACAACTGATCTATCCTCTGGTCTAGGTACTACTTCCCAAACATCATTCATCATGATAGAACTATACTCTTCTACCATGGCATCCACCCAAACTTGGTGTTGAACGACTTCCTAAAAGCTAGAGGGTTCTTCAACCTGTGCTACCAAGGCCTGGTATTTGTCAGGTTGTCTACACTGCCTCTTCTCGGTTCTAGGAGCTCCAACAAACTCCTCTGCGTCCCTCAACGTCTGTCGTACTTCCCTGTTGGTTCTACCACTGGTGGTGGGAGGCTCAATCAACTCCTCCTCCTGGTCCTGTCGTTCCATCTGCTGAGAACTATCTAGATTTCCTTCTTCTAAGGAAATACTGGTACTGGTCACTGTACTCGATCCAGGTGTCTGTCCTCCTCACTGCCCCTGCTGCCACTGGACTAATGGAACATCTACTAACTAACCTTCTGCTGGCATCTCTCGATATTTCCTGAAAGCTCTATCCTCCATGAACTTCACATCCCGTCTCACTACAATCTTCTTGGTGCTAGGAATGTAGATTTTGTATGCCTTTGAGGTCTCGCTATATCCTACGAGGTACCCTTTTTCTACAGTCTGATCCAGTTTATTGCGCTTTTCATCTAGAATGTGACAATATGCCACGCTTCCAAATATCCTGAGATAGATTTACTTCTGTCTTCTTCCCTGTGAAGACACCTTCAAGTGTTCTCTTTCCCAACCCTCTGTGAGGAGTTCTATTTTGGATATACACCGTTGTGTTGCAAGCCTCTGCCCATAAGAATCTAGGCAAGTCTTGATCATACAACATAGCTTTTGCTGCCCCAACAATAGTTCTATTTTTCCGCTCTGCTACTCCATTCTACTCCAGATTATATGGAGTTGTCCATTCTCTTTTGATGCCCTCCTTTGCACAGAAATCTGTGAAGTCTTTGTCCGTATATTCTCCACCATTATCTGAACGCAATACCTTTATCTTTTTCCCTATCATGTTTTCAACGAGAGCCTTAAACTCTCTGAATCAATCAAAGACCTCATCCTTGGTCTTTAAGAAATAGATCTAGGTTTTTCTAGAGTGATCATCAATAAAGGTGATGAAGTATTCGCCACCACTAAGAGCTCTTATGGACATTGGACCACAGATATCTGAGTGTATCAATCCCAATACACATTCTGCTCTATTGTTACTTCTGGAAAAGGTTGCTTTAGCGTACTTCCCTAGTACGCATCCTCTGCATAAATCATCATGCTCAGTACTAAGGACTAGAACTCCTGTAACAGTGTCTTTGAGCATCCTCAGTGCTCCATGGTGTAAGTGTCCCATTCGCCTGTGCCATAATTCATTCAGTTCCTTTTCACCATTATGATTGTTGCCTATCAGTGCCATTGGAGACTCGAGTTGCAACCTATACAATTTGTTGCTTCGAGCTCCAATTTGTCTCTTCTTCTTCCAACTTGGATGTTTAACATATACTTTCTTTCCAATGAAATATACATCACATCCCTTGTCATGTAACTGGGACGTTGAAATCAGATTCATTCCTAACCCGGGCACATGCAGAATATTGATGGCTCAGATGTTGGCTCCTACTTCCGTCTGAAATGCTATGGTGCCTCTCCCTACTGGAGTACACTTCGTTCTGTTTCCCACAGCAATCGAGAAGTCGATTTGTTCTTCTTGATAGCTCGAGAGATATTCTCGCACTCCAATCATATGAGTTGAAGCCCCGCTATCAATCTACCAAACATTTGTTGATGCTGAACTTGCTAAGCATGTGAATTCTTCTTCTAATATGGAAGATAATTTGCAGACATCTTGAGTTTCCATCTTTGTGCTATTTTTCTAACTATCTTTGATGTTATCCTGCCCCAACAACTGTTGTAGGAAAAAATGTGTCTTCTCCTAAAGACTGCTTTGTGCTGCTACCTTTGTCACTAGCAAACTTCAATTTGGAAATCTTCCTTTGTCGATTCTCTCAGAGAGGGATTTTCTCATGAAAATTTTTCCCTCCTAGGCTGGACTGCGCAATTCTTCTAGGGATTCGATTTTCTACCCATGCAGTGATTTCGAACTCCCTCTTCCTCCTCAACGTTGGCTCTTTCGATCTGCACTCTTGCTTAACCTTGCTTCGATACCATGTGAAAATTTCTTAATAGAAATCCAACTGCAATGATTAATATTATTTCTTCTATTTATTAACCCATAAATAAGTTATTCATTGTGTTTCTACATCAAATATCGAAATAAATTCCACTGCAACGTTCACAATTAATATACTGCAGAAAGTGAATGCAAAGAAAAATACTAGCACAAGTATAACCACGATGACACAGTTATTTTTAGACAATTGACCTTGGAAAAACCCAATATGGGAAAACCGGTGCAGCAGATGAGGGTTTCTTTATTATTCTTTAGCAAAAATCTCATGTACAAGATACAACCAGTAGAATAGAAGAGGATTCTCTATGAGAAAGTTTACAGACACTTCTCGACGAGTTTATGATCCAGGAGAGAACATGCTGCCCCCTCTGCATCTCACTGCGTCAGCTCCTGCATGAGGACTACGCAGTCCCAGCATCACACTGCCTCTGCGTTGTCCCTCCTCTACGTCACAGCCTCTACGTTGTCCTCCCTCTGCTCTGCGTCTTCTGCTCCTGACCTCCTGACTGATGTTGATACCCTCTCTCTCCTTCTCACCTGCAACTCTCCCTCTGATTCGATTTTCTCTTGCCGAACTTCGACCAATGAGAAAATCGATCTTACTCGGGTAACTGAGTATCTGCCTCTGGTGTGCTTTCCAAATGTCGCTCAATGTCCTTATAATCTTACAGTTGAGAACCAACGGCCCAGATTAGATTCTAATCAATGGCTCAGGTCATTTGGACTCAAACTCCGTCTTCTTTTAGAAGTTACACCCACAATTTAGATTAATACTCATTAATTATTTTAATTTCCTAAGTTTAGACTTGCGGACCCATTAAAAATAATTGATTATTTTAATAAAACTGTCTCCGGGTGGAATTTCCCAAAACAATTTCTGGGTATTGGAATACACATGTCTAAGCCTCCCTACAAAGTTTGAGACTTAGAGCACATCCGATGCTACCAAAAATCAACAGAGTTATCTTTGTTTCGATCTTGGAGGAAAGAGAGAAAGGAAGTCAAGCGAAGGTCACTTAGGGTGTCTCACTAGCCCTAAGTCTCAAGGAAAGGCAAGCGAAGGGGAGAAGAGACCATACGAAGAAGATCGAAGTCTTCAAGATGAGCAACAACAGTTGTTGTTAGACAAAACTTAGGATCTGCAGTAGGAGGTTGAAGTCCTTGTAGTAGGAGGTCGAGTTGATCTTGATCTTGGAGGGTATTTGTCTGAGTCACTAGGTCATAGTATTCGTCAATTGAAGGATCTATAAGAAGAGAAGAGATTTAATGGTTTTCCCCTCAAGAGGAGGGGTTTTGGCCCTGGCTTGTAGCCTATATACTGTGTAACTGTTCTTATTGTTTTGGTAGTTTTTTGATGTATCTCACACTATAATAATAAGGAACATACGTAATAAGGTAAAAGGTAACACAAACAGTGATCAAGTGAAAGAGAATTACCATATTCACTACCTTATTGAATTCTCAACAATGGCCATCTTAGAGCCGAATTTCAGCGTTTTGCCTCAATCATCTCAGGGCCAAATCTCAGCCTCTTTGTGCAGACTATTTTCATTGACCAGGAGTTGACTTTCTCTCTTCTAACTTTATTGAGGTTAGGTTTGGATTTACTAGAATATTCTTGATGTACTTTTGATGCACAGAATCTCTCTCATAAGGAAAGAATTTTGGTTGGGTTCTCCCCTTGTGGGTTTTTCCTTGGTCGTGAACCTAATTCTTGGTGTCTCTTGTCTACTATTCATTGTTTAATGTGATCTCTATTTATTGCTCTAATTAAAGAATTGAATAGTTGAAGTTTTTCATGTATAGCTACTTGATGATTGAAGTAAAGAATTGATTGTATCATTAGAAGTAGTTAACAATCGTGAAAAACTATTCTAGTCCTAGCTTCACTAGAAATTCAACATGTGTCAGAGCCTTGGTGAAGGAAAAAGCGCAGAGGGATCATCTTGAAGAGCACTTGAAGGGCATATAAAAGGTACTTTAAAGAGTTTTGGATTTTGTCCTCTATTGTGACCAGCAGTCTTCATCATGAATTCCTTCATGGAGACTAAAAGCAAGCTTGAAGGAACTACTAACTACAGGACATGGAAGGCCAGGATTGAAATAATTCTTGAAAGAAACAAAGTTTTGGGAATCGTCACAAGTAAAGTTACTGAACCATCTAATCAAGCAGAAAAGAAAAAGTTTCATGAAGATGATATTTTGGCAAGGAGCATCATATTAGATTCTGTTAGGGATCATTTGGTTCCCTATATTGCTGAACATAAAACTGCCAAGGTTATGTATGATGCTAGTATTGAATTGTGTACCATTAACAATGTCAATCAATCCATCAATCTAAGAGGACAGCCTCGTAATATCAAGATGACAAAGAATGACACAGTGGCATCATGACAAAGAATGACACAATGGCATCATATTTTGTTAAGATATCTAAAGTAAGAGACTAACTCAAAGCCATTGAAGAAGAAGTATTTGATAAGGAATTGGTAGCTATAGCTTTGGGTGACCTACCTAGATCTTGGGGTTCGTTTGCATTAGGTATCAGTGAAAGAGAAAATGCTCCAATTTTTGACAAGCTATAGGCAGCATGTACTCAAGAAGAATCAAGACTCCTTTCTAGAGGAGGCACTGAAGATCCAAGTATAGAAGCCTTTGCAACCCATGCTAAGGGATATAAGAAGAAACCTAATTTTGGTAAGTTTCAAAGAAGTCCTAGTAAAAGACAAGGTCCTAGATCTACTCCAAAGAAGGAATCTACTTCACAAAGAAGACCTCCTCCTCCCTCTCAAGATAGAAGAGATAGAAGAGATAGAAATGATCTATCAAATGTTCAATGTTTTCATTGTCAAGCCTATGGCCACTATCAAGCTCATTGTCCTCAAAAGAATCGAAGAGATGACTATGAAAGGAATGATGATCGTAAAAGAAGAGGAAGGCATCATGCTTCTATTGCTAATCTAAATGAGCCATCTTCAAAGAGGCATAGGAGACATGATTCTGAATCTGAATACTCATTTTATTCTGCTCTTACAGGTTCCATTGAAAGTCATGATGAAATTTGGTTAGTGGACAGTGGTGCTTCTAGGCACATGACTAGAAGTCGTGAACATCTATCTGAATTGACTGAAAAGAAGATTACTCAAAAGGTTGAACTTAGAGATAATGGAAAATATGAAGTCAAGGGCATTGGTACGGCATCCTTCTAACTAGAATCCGAAGGTAATGTATACATTAACTGTTGAAAAATGTAACTAGTTTCAGTCTTCATAATTATACTTGAGTCATGATGTAATATATTTGTCAAAAAGGAAATTTATTTGTAAGAAGAAAAAATATCATTTATTAGCATTGATTTCATGCTCTATTATTTTATTTTTTAGGTCAAATTCTCCATTCTAGTCTTCTAGGGTTTATGTCAAGAGTTCTTGTCCATGTCATCATGTAATAGACCCTTCTTGGGCTTTCTCTATCAAGAAAGAAAAATATTTTGATCTAAAATGAGTCATTTAGGCCTCCTCCACCAAGTCAGCTTCAAGGAAGACAAGTCCGCCTAATAGGGAGCTAGAATCCACTATATAAAGGCAGCAACTCGACCTCATTTGGAGCACACTCAAGCAAGTTCGATCTACAATTGTTAGAGGAGAAAAAGAAGAGTGAAATACCTTAAGGAGGATAAAACCCTAACGAAGGACAAGGAGACACTTCTCAAGCAAGAAGAAATCGAAATTCTCTCTTTTTTGTCACATGTGTGAGTTTCTGGGTTGTCACTAAAGGGATGAAATTTCAGATCTGCAGTAGGGCCGCAATTCTGGAAGCTTGAGGACTGAAATTATGTGTTGTTGTTGGGTTGAAGTTGTTTGACTAGAGGAGACTACTAACTTCTGGATAATCATTCTGGAAAGCTGACTTGGTGGAAGAGCCTTAACCATTTTACCAAAAAGCTAAGCATCTTGTTCTATGTTTCCTCTTTCATGCTTTTATTTTCTCTATGCATCTAGATTTGTTTACTCATAATCCTTCCTTTGTATTCTCTTTGGTAGGAAAGCTTGTTGGCGTTATGATACAAGTATTGTCCTTGATGGCAACTCACACAGATGACAGATCATAGTGCAGCAGGTCAGTAGCAAAGAATTGATGATCAGACTACAAAGAATGAAGAAAGAAAAGTATATATGCAGGTTCACTATATACCAAGTCGCGTACATATGCAGGTTCACTATATACCAAGTCGTGTACACACACAGGTTCACTATATACCAAGTCGCGTATATACGCAGGTTCGTTATATACCAAGTAGTGTATACACGCAGTTTCACTATATACAAAGGCGTGTATATCGTACACACGCACTTTCACGCAAGGAAAGGCGCGTACATGTCGGAAAACTAAGTTTTGGGTCCATGGTATTTGGACCTATGGTTTTGGACCTTGGTATTGCGTCCGAAGTATCGAATGCAGGTATTGGGTCCCTAGTATTGGTTCTAAATGGTTTTGGACCATGGTATTGAGTAAGGCCTAAGACTATAAAAGGAGAAGGAAATCTTTAGGAAAAGGCATTCACTCAAGGATTGAATATCTAGAATTGGGTTATGGTGCATAGCTGGATCTGAACCAAGGAGGAACCTAAGCGCTAGAAGAAGGATAAGTCCTATGGATGGGTCAAGATCTTAAGGCTTGAATAGTAGTATCTTTGTGCGATTTTGATCTGTTATATTTGGCGCATGACTTGATCTATAAATCTGATAATCTGGGTATAACTGATGTCTGAATATTTGAAAGGGTGAATTATCTTTTATAGATTTGTACGCAGGTTCGGCACATCAGAGGCACGTATACACGCTGGTTCAGTAAGTCAAAACTGTGTATACACTAGTTGGCCTTAATACAGAAGCGTATGCACGCAGGGTCTACATATTGAAGTAGCATACGTCTCATGAAATATGTTTTAGCTACTTCTGTTTATTGCTAAGTTGCACGAAACGGGGAAATGGGTACGAGTTTCCGAAACGGGAAGCGATACGAAACGCGACCTCCCCAAATTTTGGAAACGGGGAAACGGGAATATATATATATATATATATTGAAAATATTTAAATACATACACACATATATATGTGCAATCATAAAGCATAAATGATACATTATAATTTATTACACTTAAACATTAAGATTTAATTTACATCACATTTACTCATGAATGATCACATAATGAAAATAAAAATATCGGAATATCCAAAAGCAACCTTTATTATATATCCAAATCTCAAAATCAGCGTTTATTTATATTAATATATGAGGCTGCAAGTACAATAAAGACTAAGGCTGCAAGAGAGAGATCCAAATCAGGATTTTCTGCATCCACATCCCATTCTTTAGAAGGACCACTGTTGTATTGGGAGTCTCCTCCTACATAGTCGAATGACCTTAGTGCTCTTGATTAAATACACGTTTCATACCCTAGTACCCTACATGATCTTGATTATTGGGAGTTTCCCCTACATAGACGGCTTGGTTCTCTTGATTAAATACAAGTTCCATACCCTAGTACATGATAAAATCCAATGGAAACATTGCAATCCCTCCACTCCTGAAATCCTGAAAAACAAATAAGTCTGTTGGATTGTGAGTGAGATCTAAAATTCTACTTTCTCCATATGAAATCCAATGAAGGCGAAACCACTCTCAAACATCCTGAGTCATTTCATGGTAATGTTAAAAATTTAAGTAAAAGGATGAAAATGAAAAATAAAGGAGAATATCACTTTTACTTTAAGAATTTAACATTACCATGAACTGCATATCCCTCAAACTTCCGATGAACTGCATATCAACACTAGGGCAAAAATTCACTTTTATAACTTTAGAAACGCATCTAGAAGCAACAAGAAGTCATTAACATACCCTAAAAGTAAATTAAAAAACAAATTTAAAAAAAAAAAAAAAAAAAAAAAATAAAAAAAACACAAGTTAATGAGGAAACGTGGGTCGTACGACCCTGAAACGCGTTTTCGGCCGTACTGGCCACGTTTCCGTTTCGGGAAACGTGGCAGTACTGGCCACGTTTCCGTTTTGGGAAACGTGGCAGTACGGCCGGAAACGCGTTTCATAGCCGTACCAAACACGTTTCTGCATTTCATACCTGTTTCCGTACAGAAACGGACCTCTATACCACGTTTCCTGCAACATAGGTTTATTGCTGCAGTGGTCTGGGTTCAGGATTGGTTTCTGGTTACTGTTAATGTATTCTGGTTACAGCATTTAGAGAAGTAATTGTTTGATTCAGTTTTGATTGGAGCAAAGGAGATTGATAGATGCAAATATATTTGATGATTGTTATTGATGGATCCAGTCTGAAAATTTATGAAACGTGGTCCCTGGAAGTAAAGAGAAGGTTGTAGCCTTCTGTAGGTCAGCACCTACGTACTAGTACCTCAGCTAGTACAAGAGCTAAGGGGGTTGTAGCTCCCTTCCAGGAGAAGCTGGAGAACGAGAGAAGGTTGTAGCCTTTTGCAGGTAGCAGCCTGCGTACTGGTATAAGACTGCACCAGTACAGAAACATTGTAAAAAGAAGTTTCTAATTAAAAGAAGATAGAGACGAATTGCAGCAGGTGGTTTTCACCCACATTGGGTTTCCACCTTATATCTTGTGTTCTTATATGTGACTGTCTGTTCTATTTATTGTTCCTGGTTACTGTTTATATGGTTTGATGCACAGATTAATGATCAACATCTGAAGAATAATTTAAATTACAAGTCTGCTGGTTATACGCTAGTTTCCTTAACTGCAGTTGCGTACATACGCGGTTTTTACTAACTAAAGTAGCGTATACAAATCTGATTGTAAAATGAAAAATAATTGACCTGATAATACTGATTCACCCCCCCTCTTAGTATTATTTCCAACAAAGCTTGTAGAATACACTAAGGTTATGGAGGAAACTTCAAATGAAAGACTCGAATCATGAAAGAAGCTCTATTGAAGCCCTTCAGAGAAAATGATGTCCTACAAGTTTTGTTAAAGAACAACTCAAGGTATGTCTTAGACTACAAGATTTGTTGCAAGTTTTTCTTCATACAAAAAGGTATGATCATTCTCATTTGAAATTTGTTTTATATTACTAACTCTCTTATGTCTACGGTTTTGAATCATAAATATTCTTGTTAGGGCGATTGATCGCTAGATTGAATCTACCCTTGTCATACTATCTCTTGCCATTTTGTTCATTTTGGTAAAATCCTAACCTTTAGGGTTCACTGTAAAACCCTAGCTTTTCGATGCTTAGGGTATGTTAATAATGAAACCCTAGTCCACCTAGGGTTTTTAATAAAATTCTGATCACATGATAAAATCCTAATGTTTAGGGTTTTGGTATTGTCATTACCCTAGCATTTTAGGGTTTTATTAATGTTTAGAATATATAATAAAACCCTAGATTCTTAGAGTTTGGTAAATTAGGGTTTATGAACAAAACCCTTGTAATAGTTAAAGTAAAGTCCTAAGAATGAACCCTAGGTGTATACGCTTTTGCATAATTGAAACCCTAGTTTGGTCAAAATTGTTGGGGCTTGATGTTTGTATCTAGGGTTTACAATAAAACCTTAGTAGAATATTGATAAGGAAATAATAATGAAACCCTAAACATGAAAGCTAGTATGCTAAATTGATTGTTAATATCCTTTTACTGATAAAATCTAGGGTTTGTAAAGTTTGACATGAAAATTCTAAAAGCATATTATTGAAACCCTAGATGTATAATATGATACTAACTTGTTTTTGTTGATGATATCTAGGACTCTAAGTCTTGGTGATGGAATCTAGGGTTTGTGACAAAACGAAATTATAGGGCATAATATTGAAGCCCTAGATGTCAACTGCTATGATTGGATTGCTAACTTGATTTAGTTATTGATATCTAAGGCTAAGTCTCACCCTAGCAAATTGTTGAATACTAGTATATAAAAGATGTAACCCTTGTTGAATATGAACCTAACCAAGTTTAGGTATTTGATATCTCAAATTGATTATTTTGATGACATGATTTTGATATAGTTAACTTCATGCTTTTGTATATTTGTACCTGGTTGTACTTCCTGTTGAAGTCTTACAGATACATAAATCTTCAAAATATTGAAGATGTTCATAATGGAAAATGACTTAATAATGATGAGCATGATGTGCTAAAATCTGAAAGTCCTATGCAGAAATTTAAAAATTATTTGAAGAAACTTGAAAGTTCTATGCAGAAAACTGAATGTACTTGCAGAAATTGAATGTACTTTGCAGAAAATTGATTATACTTTGCAGAAAACTGAATGGAACTTAATGTACTTGCAGAAATTGAATGTACTTTGCAGAAAATTGATTGTAATTTGTAGAAAACTAAATGGAACTTAATGTACTTTGCAAAAAGTTGAATGTACTTTGCAGAAAATTGAAAGTACTTCGCAGAAGACTGAATGTACTTTGCAAGAAACATAATATTTTATGTTGTTACAATTACTTAGAATGCAGATTACTTCTTCACAACTTTTCAAATCAACAATTGTGAATACAACATAAACTTAAGGATCGTATGAAGACAGTCAAGCACAAATATGACACACTAAGAGTTAGGTCCAATGACCAGGGCAAAACCCACAAGGGGAAACCCCAAATGATTTTTCTTCTATTAGATTTCTTCAATTGTTTAACAAAGTACAAAGAGAGAGAGTGAATAAATTCACCAATGTCTGATCAACTTGCAGCTGAAATGCTCTTGCTCTTTGCTTGACGATCTCTTTCTCTTGATCAAATCTTGTCCTTCACACTTGCTTCAGCTCTTCCCTTGCTCTTACTCTTCACTTGCTCTCACACTTCTCTTGCACACACTCAACACTAACTCTCCTTCTTCAAAATGAACATGCTACTCTCAACTCTCACTTGTTCTTTACTTAAATAGATGAGAAAGGAGAGGAGTTACAAAATGAATTCATTCATTGAGCCAATAATAGGGGAATCGAATTCCATGAGAGAGGAATTACTTGAGGAGAAGTGTAATTCATCCCAAGAATATAGAGAGGGGTACACTTGTCTTGAAGAGTTACAATTTGAATTAAGGAGAGAGAGTGTTACACTTAGACATGAGAGAATATTTGGTGAGAGTTATAAACCGAATTGAATGAGGGAGTTACAAGTGCATTTAATGAGGAGGAGTTACACTTTTGCCATACATTGAATTAGTGAGGGAGAGTTACACTCTCTTAAGTGTGGAGTTACTATTTTATTCCAAGAGAGGTTCGATTTGCCAAGTAAGAGATTCTCAATTTAATTTACTTATTCTACGAGAGAATTCGTTTTTATTAATCCATTAAAGGTGAATGATTTTAGACTATTTTATATCCATTAAAGGTGAATGATTTTAGACTATTTTATGAAGAATAGTATCATAATAAAATAATACTAACAAGGATAAAAATATTAATTATTGACTTGCATAATCATGATTGATTTGATTTTAAATTGGATTCCATATGTCGAGATTATCCTTGATCATTTAGACATGACTTTTTATTTTTGGAAAGCCACTTCCAAATTGAGATGTGACTTACTATTTTTGGAAAGTCATATTATAATTGTCAAAAATGAAATTTTATTATAGGTGGTTCAAACAGAACTGAAAGATATGATTTCTTCTAGGAGAAATTCATCCCTGAGCTGCCAAATGTTAACACTCCCTCTCAGCAAGGGAGGAATTTCTTTCTGCATCAAAAATCCTTGCTTCCTTTGATCTCTTTCATTCATCTCAGTTCAACTCTGCTTTGTAACATTTGTAACAATGAAGTCACAATCTAAAGAAGAATCATCCACTAGACACAAATTTAGAACAGGAAAGGATCATCACCTTTCACATAGACAAGAATTACACTCAACCAATTTTCATCTCAAAAAATTAAGTAATAGAACACAGACATCACATAAACAAGACTCAAACAACTCACATAGACAAGAATCAAACACAACCAAGTTTTGTCAAGTGGTGGAACACCTGCATCCTAGACAAGACACACAAATAAGTCTCACTATACCTATTGGCTAGATAGGTTGCTCTTCGCACGTCCCAGACTATGGGTTAGATGCATACTAAGGCCTACTCTTGTGGCACACACTACACAAGAGGGCCCTCATCCTCGGGAGCTTTCTGGCATCATTCCCTAATCATGTGAGCTCTAACAGGGGGGAAAGGCAACTCAGTGTTCTCAATCAGTTGTGACCGCTTCCCGGAACGGTCACGTCTATAAGTCCAAGCTACTCTCTAAAAACCAAGAACTTTCATTTCGGTAAAGGCTTGATAAGAATGTCAGCTATCTGATCATCAATGGAGATGTGATGGAGCCTCACTGCTCCTCTCTGCACCACATCCCGAATATAATGATACTTGATCTCAATATGCTTGGACTTGTCATGAAACATAGGATTTTCTACAAGACAAATCTCACTCTTATTGTCACAATATATAACTGTTGTGTCTGGAACTAGCTCAAATAGTTCCCCAAAAAGCTTCCTCAGCGAAACTGCCTCACAGCTAGCCATGCTAGCAGCAATGTACTCATCTTCAGTTGTACTCAATGCAATAGACTTTTGCTTTATGCTCATCCAAGAGATCATGGCAGATCCCAAACTAAAGCAACACCCAGAAGTGCTCTTTCTATCAACAAAGTTACCAACCCAATCAACATTAGTATATCCATGAAGCCTTACGTTTTTAGCAGTGTATTTCAATCCTAGATTGATAGTTCCATGCAAGTAACTGAGTACATGTTTTGCAGCAATCCAGTGGGCATGAAAGGGGTCAATCATATATTGACTTAAAGTGTTTACAGCAAAGCATATGTCAAGCCTAGTGTTTACCAAAAACATCAGAGCACCAATGAGTTGTCTAAACTGTGGGATTTTCCAGACCAGGTCTTGTAGCTTCGCCACATAATTTCTTAAAGTTCATTTCCATAGGAGTATGCATGGACTTATATTCTAATGTAGCAAATCTTTCAAGAAGCTTAACAACATATTTTCTTTGAGAAAGGTAAATTTCACTAGGTCTTTACCAGACCTCTAGACCCAAAAAATAATGCATCAAACCAAGGTCTTTCATTTCAAATTCAAAAGCTAACTCCCTCTTACACTAGAGGATAAGAGGTTCTCCTCCTGTCAAGAATAAATCATCAACATACAATACCAAAACCAAAGGTATACCTTGGACTATCTTGAAGTAGAGGTTTGCATTTGCATTGCTTCTTATGAAACCAAGATTTATCAGGTAGCTATTATTGTGAGCATGCCAAGCTCTTGGAGCTTGCTTCAACCCATATAAGGCTTTCTTTAGTCTGCACACATGAGTTTCCCTGTCATGTTCTTCAAAGCCTTGTGATTGTTCCACAAATACCTCTTACTTGAGGAAGCCATGCAAGAAAGCAATTTTCACGTCCATTTGGTGAAGAGTCCATCCTTAGCTAGCAGCTAAGGCAACAACAGATAGAATAGTAGTATATTGAGCTACAGGTGCAAAAATCTCATCGTAATATATTCCCTCTTTCTAAGAGAAACCTCTAGCTACAAATCTAGCCTTATATTTTTCAATACTACCATCTGCACCATGTTTAATCTTAAACAACCATTTGGAAGTGACAACAGATTTACCTTGAGGTCTAGGAACCACTTCCCAGACATCATTCTGGATGATGGACTCGTATTCTTCAATCATGGCATCTTTCTAGACTTGTTCTTTTGCAGCTTCTTAAAAGGTGCATGGTTCTGCCTGAATGATATTGCTCATGGCAGCAACATACCCTTGAAACCGACTTGGCTTCTTACTTTCTCTGAACATTCCTCTTGGGGCAACATGTTGTTCAACATCTTGCAAGGTATCTCGCAGCCATAGTGGTCTCTTTCTGGTAGGAGGATCATGTGGTGGAGGATCTAGAGGATCCATGGAACCCATTGGATTATCAGCAAGCTCATTCTCAGGTTCCGATTTAAACTCAGATGCAGGCTCTTTTTCATTAACAGCTTGTCTTTCAACAATGGTAGGAGGAGGAGAGTCTCTTTTTTCTAAGAGTTTCATCTTCATCAAATGTTATGTCTTTGCTAAACTCTATAGTTATTTGACCAACTACATAAATTCTATAAGCTTTTGAATTATCACAATAACCAACAAACGTACATTTCTTAGCTAAAGCTTCCAGTTTGTTCCTTTTCTCTTTTGGCACATGGAAGTACACAGGACAACCAAATATTATCAAATGACTCACCTCAGGCCTTTTATCAGTGAAGTCTTATTCAGGAGTCTTATTGTCTAAGGGCTTGATGAGGAGTTTTGTTTTGCACATAAACAACAGTATTTGCAGTTTCTCCCCCTAGAAACTTTGGTAGCTTTTGATCATGCAGCATAACTCTGACTGCTTCCATAATGGTTTTATTCTTCCTCTCAGCCACACCATTTTGTTGTGGATTGTATGACACAGTGGTTTCTTTCTTTATTCCGACGTCTTTGTAAAGATCATTGAAATCATTGGGGGTGAACTCTCCCCCGTTATCAGACCTGAAAGCTTTGATCAGCTTTCTAATTTGATTTTCAATCAAAGCCTTGAAATCTCTGAACATGTCAAATGCTTCCCCTTTATTTTTCAAAAAGAATATCCATGTCTTGCGAGAAAAATCATCAACAAAAATCATGAAATACAAGTAGCCACCAAGAGAAGTAATAGGCATAGGTCCACATAAATCAGAATGTATGCGCTGAAGTACCTTATTAGTTTTTGTTCTGCTTGAAGGGAATGGTCTCTTTATATGCTTTGCACTTTCACATCCCGGGCAAACTCCTTCATGATCCATTCTGATCTCAGGGATTCCAGAAACCATCTTCCTTACATGAGGTAAGGCTTTGTAGTGTAGGTGAGCGAATCTTCTATGCCATAGCTCACACTAAAAATCGGTATCATGAACCAGTGCATGAATGGGTTTACCATTGACTTTGTAAAGCCCTTCACATCTTGATCCAAGAGTGAAGGCTTCTCTCATACTTAAGTTCAAAGGCCAAGTTAAAAATTTTCCATTAATAAAAGCAACTTTCATTCCTTTATCTTCTAAAGCATATCTAGATACAAGATTCTTTTTCAAACCAGGTACATACAAAACTTCTTGCAGAAAAATATAAGTCATTATCTAACTGAAATAAAACTGAATCATAACCTTTAACTTGGTGAGTAGAATTATCTTCAAAGATAACATTTAAATTAGTCTCCTTTTCAACTAGATTAGAGAGTGCTTCTTTGTAACCAGTAACGTGTTTGGAAGCACCAATATCAACTAACCAACTATCAAATGAACCTGCAAAAGAACTGGAAAGAGCAGAAACAAGAAAATATTTTAATTGAGTTTCCACTGCATTATTTCTATACCTTGGATTTCATGTTTTCTTAGGATGGCATTTTCTTTGATTTTTGGAAGTGTCTTTTCTATAATCAAATTTGCTTTTGAATCTTGGTGTTCTTCTTCTTTTTTACAGTCACGAGCAAAGTGACCATGCTTTTGACATTTATAGCATTTAACTTTTTACATGTCTAGCTTCTCTTTATTTGATTTGAAAGCAAATTTCTTTTTAATCATTAGTAATTATTAATTATTTTTAAACATTCAATTAAAACTAAAAATAACTTTATACAACTTATTAAATACAATTGTTGAAACAAAAAATTTAATCATTAAATTTATTTTAATCTTGTAATTAATAAAAATTAATTAATTATGCAGAAAAGAAAAATAATAAGTTAATTTATAAACATTAATAAATATTACGTAAGAATTAATATTTATTTATTTTCAATTAAAACTTAAAAAATTACAAATTTAAAAGAATTTTTAATAATCTTTAAAAGAAAACTAAACATTAAATTAAAAACTAAAACTAAAAATCATTAACAAAATTAAAAATTAAAACTAAAACTGTGTTAAATCATTCTGGTCTCCTCTTGGATACACTTTCCCGAGAACTCATCAAATGTTGGAATAGTATTGATATTGTTGATGGTGGCGATAAAAGCCTCTCAAGCAGGAGAAAGGCCTCCAAGCGCAGCCAATATCACTTCTTTGTTGGGTACAACTTCAACAACTGTTGACAGTTGGTTCTTGATTTTGGTCATTCTCAGGAAGTATGCTTGAACAGCCTCTCCTTTGTTCATCTTGTCATAGGCTGAAAATGCAGTAGGTTCTCCTTCTTCATGGTGTGAAATTCTCTCTTTGGAGATCATTCTGGTTTCCTCTTGGATACACTTTCCCAATAGCTCATCAAATGTTGGAATGGTGTTGATATTGTTAATGGTGGTGATAAAATTCTCTCAAGCAGGAGCAAGACCTCCAAGCGCAATCAACACCATTTATTTGTTGGGTACAACTTCACCAACTGTTGACAGTTGATTTTTGATTTTGGTCATTCTCAGGAAGTATGCTTGAACCGCCTCTCCTCTGTTTATCTTTTCATAGGCTGAAAATGCAGTAGGTTCTCCTTCTTCATTGTGTGAAATTCTCGCTTTGGAGATCATTCTAGCCTCCTCTTGGATACACTTTCACAAGAGCTCATCAAATGTTGGAATAGTGTTGATATTGTTGATGGTGGTGATAAATGTTTTTCAAACAGGAGAAAGGCCTCCAAGCACAATCAACATCATTGCTTTGTTGGGTACAACTTCACCAACTGTTGACAGTGGATTCTTGATTTTGGTCATTCTCAGAAAGTATGCTTGAACCGCCTCTCCTTTGTTCATCTTGATGTCATTTAGTTGATTCTTCAAAGAAATAATTTGGCTCGAGTTACTAAATGCAAACATGTTAATTAGTTTGTCATACTTTTTTTTTATTAGTTTTCAAACCAGAAACATAAATAATGAGATGATCACTAAGAGAATCAAGGATAATTTTTCTAACTTTCATTTCACCCTTTTTATGTTTGGATTTGACAACAACACTTGAATTCTCGAGTGGATCAGCGATTGTGTCTTCAACATACTCCAGAACTTCGTGTTCTTCAAAAGTGATATCTAGTCTTGCTTTTCATAGACCAAAGTTTGAAGCATCATTCAACTTCTCATCTATCTTTAAGTAGAACGAAGTCATCTTAATCAGAAAACTTTGGCAGCAAGTGGGGTCTCTTCAGGTGATATCTGGTCTCCTTGCACTTGTCTTCACCAAGACTCTGATACCATGTTAAAATTTGAAAGTTCTATGCAAAAATTTAAAAATTATTTGCAGAAACTTAAAAGTTCTATGCAAAAAACTGAATGTACAAGCAAAAAATTGAATATACTTTGCAGAAAACTAAATGGAGCTGAATGTGCTTTGCAGAAAGTTGAACGTACTTTGTATAAAACTAAATATACTTTGCAGAAAACTGAATTTACTTTGCAAAAAATAGAAAACTGAATGTACTTTGCAGAAAACTGAATGTTCTATGTTGCTACAATTACTTAAAATGAAAATTCCTTCTTCACAACTTTTCAAATCAGCGATTGTAGATAGAACATAAACTTAATGATCATATGAAGACAACCAAACACAAATATGACACATTGAGAGTTAGGTCCAATGACGAGGGCAAAACCCACAAGGGGAAACCCAAATGATTCTTCTATTAGATTTCTTCAATTGTTCAACAGAGTATAGAGAGAGAGAGAATGAGAATAAATAAAGTCACTAATGTCTAATCAACTTGCAGCTGAAACGCTCTTGCTCTTTGCTTGAAGATCTCCTCCTCCTCTTGATCAGATCTTGTCCTTCACACTTGCTTCGGCTCTTCCCTTGCTCTTACTTTTGAGTCTTCACTTGCTCTCACAATTCTCTTGCACACACTCAACACTAGCTCTTTTTCTTCAGAAGGAACATGATACTCTCAACTCTCACTTGCTTTTGCTTAAATAGATGAGAAAGCAGAGGATTTACAAAATGAATTCATTCATTGAGTTAATAATAGGATAATTGAATTCCATGAGGAAGGAGTTACTTGAGGAGAAGTGTAACTCACCCAAGAATAGAGAGCGGGGTACACTTGTCTTAAGGAGTTACAATTCGAATTAGGGAGAGAGAGAGAGTTACACTTAGACATGAGAAAATATTTGGTGAGAGTTACAAATTGAATTGAATGAGGGAGTTACAAGTGCATTTAATGAAGAAGAGTTACACTTTTGCCATACATTGAATTAGTGAGAGAGAGTTACATTCTCTAAAGTTTAGAGTTACTATTTTATTCCAAGAGAGAGGTTCAATTTTCTAAGTAAGGGATTCTCAATTTAATTTACTTATTCCATGAGAGAATTCGTTTTTATTAATCAATTAAAGGTGACTAACTTTAGACTATTTTATAAATAATAGTATCATAATAATAATAATAATACTAGTAAGGATAAAAATATTAATTCTTGACTTGTATAATCATCATTGATTTGATTTCAAAGTCGATTCCATATGTCGAGATCATCCTTGATCATTTACAGATGACTTTCTAGTTTTGGAAAGTCACTTCTAAATAGAGATGTGACCTACTACTTTTGGAAAGTCATATTAGAATTGTCAGAAACGAAATTTTATTATAGGTGGTTCAAACAAAACTGAAAGATATGATTTCTTCTAGGAGAAATTCATCCCTGAGTTGCCAAATTTTAACATGATGGATAAGGGAAGTTGTAAGAATGATGATGAAATAAAGATGAATAAATGACCTTGTTTCCATAAGAAAGAATGATGTTCCTAAAGAAAAGTTTTGAAAGGTTGAAATTTATCCGATGTTATGAAGTTGTTGATCTCCCTAAGTTGAGAGGGAGCTTGGATATAAATAAAGGGTATATCTCCCCAGTTAAGAGGAAGGGCATATTATGTCAGTTATCGTGAATACCTTGAAGAAAGAATGAGATCAAAGAATGAATGAAAGTACTATAGATGGATGTTCGTGATTCATGAAGCTGCAAACAAAAGACTCGATTAAGTTGAAAAGTATTGAGGCTATGTTTGGTGTCGCTAAAGAAGCTAAAGAAGAAAGCTTCCGACGAGATGTATTTGGAAAATTTGATAATAATCTAAGTAGCATCAGAATGATTAGGGACCCCATAAGTTTGTGTTTACTTGTATATATTTTTGAAAGTTTATTACTAATTGGGGTTGTGATTGTGCAGGATCTCTCCATAAATAGGTTGAACGTTTTTGAAGCATGCTTGGACTGGTTGATATATCTGATTTAGTTGATAAGGAGAGATGAAGCATCTTGAGGCCACAAGATGCTTGGGAGGACATCTGGCTGGCCTATGTGTTGATGTCCTGATCGCGAAGTAGGGAGGGTGGCTTTGGTCTTGGAGCTCTGACCTTGGATATGCACCTAGATCCCTAGGTTGGTGTTAGAATGGATGCCGAATGGTACCTAGAGTGGTAGAAGCTTGGAACACACCTTAGTCCCACCTAGTTAGATACCTTGGTCAACTATCTAATCTATATCATTGTGTGTGTAGTGACTCTTAATAGAGCATATCATTTTGAGATCTTCCATGTACCTTTGTATATATGTAATTATGAATACCTCCCTAGTTAAGAGAGACTGTTGAAAAATGTGACTAGTGTTGGTCCTCATAATTGTACTTGAGTCATGATGTAATATATTTGTCAAAAAGGAAATTTATTTGTAGAAACAAAAAACAAAAAAAAATTATTAGCATGAGTTTCATGCTTTATTATTTTATTTTTTAGGTCAAAGCCTCCATTGTAGGCTTCTAGGGTTTATGTCAAAAGTCTTTGTCCATGTCATCATGTAATAGACCGTTCTTGGGCTTTGTCTATCAAGAAAGAACATTATTTTGATGTAAAATGAGTCATTTAGGTCTCCTCCACCAATTCAGCCTCAAGGAAGACAAGTTGACTTAATTGGGAGCCAAAATCCACCATATAAAGGTAGCAACTCGACCTCATTTGTAGCACACTCAAGCAAGTTCAATATGCAGTTGTTAGAGGAGAAAAAGAAGAGTGAAATCCCTGAGGAGGAGAAAACCCTAGCGAAGGAGAACGAGGCACTTGTCAAGCAAGAAGAGATCGAATTTCTCTCTTCTCTGTCACACGTGCAAGTTTCTGGGTTGTTGCTAGAGGGCCAAAATTTCAGATCCGCAGTAGGGCGGAAATTTTGGAAGCTGGAGGGCCAAAATTTTGTGTTGTTGCTGGGTTGAAGCTATTTGACTAGAAGAGACTACTGAAGTCTGGATAATCATTCTGGAAATTTGACTTGGTGGAGGAGGAAGGTATTTTGGTCAAGTCTAAAGTCTCGGTTTGTCTCAATTTAGTTTGAATCTATTAGTGGAAAAGTTTGACTAAGTTTTCCCTTTTATAGGGGTTTTAACCCTGCGTAAGTGCCTACTTCTGGTGTCATTGATCTTCATGCTTTTGATTTGATGACTTCTTGAAGAGAAGAAGATAAAGAAGAATATAAAAGAAAAGCTAATAAGAATATAAAAATATCACGAGTAATTGTCAACATAAGAAAATCTTTCTGTCTTTCTTATTTTCTAATATTAACAATATTTTATATATTCATGGTTTGAAGAAAAATTTGTTGTCCATATCATCTCTTGAAGACAAAGGATATAGAGTTGCTTTTGTTGATGGACAAGTCTTAGTATGGAAGAAAAATTCATCTTTTAAAATTGCTAAAGTCATTGGGGTACAAATTGGAGGACTATATCATCTCCTTAGTTGCTCAATCCAAGCTCTTCTACACAACACTACTAAACTTAGTGAGATTTGGCATCAAGGTATGCTCATGTGCATTACAAAGCTTTGGGTAGATCGAAAAAAATTGTTAAAGGTGTATCTGAACTTAAATCAGACCATGATGGAGTATGAAAAGGATGTGCCCTTGGGAAAATTGTTAAAGGAAGATGCACTAGCAGTGATAGTAGATCCAAAGGAACATTGGATCTTGAGCATACTAATGTTTGTGGGCACATGCTTGATAAAAGCTTGGGTGGATGCTTGTATTATGTATCTTTCGTTGATAATTATTCTCGCAAAACATGGATATATCTCTTAAAGACCAAGGATCAAGTATGTAAGAAGTTTCGTGAATTGAAAACACAGGTTGAAAATACTACAGGGAAAAGAATCAAGACTCTAAGGTCTGATAATGGTGGGGAATATGTGTCAAATGAATTGATTGATTTTTGTAGGGACATTAGAATTAAGAGGGAGTTGATAGTTCCCTACTCCCCCAAACAAAATGGAACCGTTGAAAGAAAGAACAAAACTATTATGGAAGTTGCTAAAGCTATGCGTCATGATCAAGAGTTGCATATATTTCTTTGGGGAGAAGCTGCAAGTAACTATTGTCTACATCCAAAATCAATGCCCACATCGAGTTTTAGATTACAAGACTCCCAAAGAAATCTTTACAAGCGAGAGACCAAATGTTGAACATTTAGTAATCTTTGGTCGTTCTGATTTTGTTCATGTACCCAAAGAGGAAAGGACAAAACTGGAACCATCAAGGTAAAAAGGTACTTTTGTTGGCTACAATGATAATTTAAAGGCCTTTAGGGTCTATATTCCAAGGTAACGATATATTGAGACATGCGGGGATGTTATTTTTTATGAGGATGCTGCATTCTGGAAATCCAAGGGTTCACACTTGGACTTTGATGATGAAGTACAAGTGGCTCCAAAGAATGTGGAATCAAGGTCTAAAGAACTTGAATCTATGAATGAAGCCCCACATGAAGAAGACATTGATCATGAACCTGTTGAATCTACAAAGGCTCTTGTAGTTCAGACAAGAAAGAGACCTGCCTGGCTAGAGAAAATGTTAGGATATTTCAACACATAGGAAATAGTTAAGTATAACTTGGTCTAGTGTAGAGTTAGGTAAAGTGTGTTTCTTTACTATATACTTTTGTAACTTACAATCCGACAGTCACGATATGTTCTAGACATGAAGTGATCCGATGGTTCATTCTCTCCTCGGTATTACCGACACTTGATTCGTGGCTTAACACCCGATCGGTCCATGATCTCTATTTAAAGAGCATGGAGGGTCATTTGTAAACTGACCGTTCATGAGAGAAGCTTATGTAAATTTTCTTTCTTTTACATTAATAAATTGCCTAAAGTGGTCGCGTTGGCTTAGGCCGTGGACAGTTTCCTTCTTTGAGGGTTTTAACCACGTCAATAATATTGGTGTACTGATATGTGATTTGTTTGTGAGCAGTGTCCTTTGGTGTTCTATCTGAGGAACTTACCCTGTAAATTCCTACATGGTATCAGAGCTATTTGAGGGCCGCATTCGTTGGTGATCCAAATCCGAAGTCGGTACAACTGCATCCGACTGTTGTTTCTTAGATCTATTGATTCTGACCTCTTTCAAGCCAAGAAGATTGCTCTATTGTGTTAGGAGCATTTGTTCCAGTAAGGAACCCCTTTCGTTTCACTTGAAAAGGTTTCTGGTAGCCCTAGCTACGTCATTTTTAAGATTTGGAGGTATACAATCTTCATTTGCAGTTTTAGTTATTTATCTCTCTGTTTATTTCAGTTTATTTATCTCTCTGTTTTTTATTACCGGATCTATACCTTTCATTTCTGTGTATTTTCTTTGCCCTGTGAGTTTGTGCGATCTGGGAAAATCAGAAACAGAAAGGAAGGGTTTTTCTCATGTGTATGCTCTTTTCTGCCGCACCTTAGTGTGATCTCGAAAAATCAAAAGAAAATATTTAGTTTCCGATGAAATCTAACTTCAAGCCATAAGGTTTGGTTTTTTTTGCATGTCCGTTTTGGGTTGTGTGGTTTTTTGTTTTGTAGGGAAAAAGAGCCTTCTCAAGTAAACATGCACTCCAAAGCTTCAATGACTAACCCCCCCCCCCCCTCGCTTCCTCTTTTCCAAAAATTGCTAACCTTTTAAACTAGCTCGCTTGGTCCAAAGTTATTTTATGAGATAGAGATCTTGGGTTCAAGTCTTTCTTTTTGTTGAATTACTTTTTCAAAAAACATATGTAACTTATGTTTTAAAGTTACTTTATGTAAAAGTGTTCAAACTCATTATAAAAAGTGAATCACTTATGATTCTAAGTCTCTTTATCTTTTATTTAAAGTTTCAATTTAGTGGATAGCTCATACTGTAACATTGTAAAAGTGACTTCCACTTATTTATAAAAGTCGGTCACATAATTTTTTTTTAAAGTGAGCTAATTAGATTAAGTTTGGAAAGAGGGAATTTTTTTTTAAATATAACATTATCATTCACTTCCGCACATTCACGTACTTCGTCGGCATCTTCGACAACTTTTCTTCAAAAAGCCATAACTTCTTCATTCGAAAGCCGTTTTCAGAGCCTTTTTTTTAATCCGCCTAATTTTTCGAAGTCTTTCCATTTGAACACTTACTTTCAGTGTCTACAACTTCAGTTTCTGTTAAAATGGAAAGTCCATGCCAAGTTATTCTTGACAGCACCAACTACTTCCAATGGGTGTCCTACATGGAGGATTTACTTAGAGTAAAGGTCTTTATAGAATAGCCTCAGGCAAAGAGTCTAAACCTAAAGATGAAAATAAGCAAGCCAAATGGGAAAATAGGCAAGATCAAGCACGTGGGTTGATAGGGATGTCTATTTCTCCCGACCTTAGATTCCATATCGCAAAACTTGATACCCTTGATGCAGCAATGAAACAGCTCAATAAAGTGTTTGGAATTAAAAATGAAATTAGAGCTCATCAACTCGAAAATAAGTTGCTTACGTTGGACCCCAATAATTTTTCATTGAAGATTTTTTGTCCAAGTTCAAGACCCTTAGACTTCTCTTAGAAGGTGTTAAGGTTAAGAAAGAAGATGGTAGCCTTATCTATTCCATTCTTACTAAATTGGGACTAGCGTAATCTATGCTTGTTTCCACCTTCCATTCTACTAGAGAAGCCTTTATTTCTCAAGAACAAAACTACAAGTCTCCCTCTTTTGATGCCTCTTGTGATTTTTTAGTAAGAGAACAAGAAAAATTCTTACATCTTGGTCTTCTTAATCTTGGAAACTCTTCTAAGAAAGCCTTAGCCGCCCAGCAGCAACCAAGTTCAAAGAATCCTAAGAAACAGCATCCTAAAAAGAATGGTCCTAAACCAAGCAAGTGTCCTAAACACTTTCAGTCTCAAAATGAAAAATCAATTCAACAAAATGATAAGGAAAATAAAAACAAAGGGAAGAAGACTGATAGACATTGCAACTTTTGTGATCGAGATGGCTACTTAGAATCCAAATGCTTTAAGAAGATAGAAGCCTTGGAAGCAACAATGAAGAAACATAACATCCATTTGGAGCACTCTTCAACTTCAACTTCATCTTCAAGGATAGCACTTTCTGCATGTGGTTGTCAAGCATCTCGGTCTAGTTATGCACTAAATGTATCTTCTTCTTCTCATTCTCATGAGTGGCTCATTGATTCTGGAGATTCTTATCACATAGCCAAAAACAAAGCCATGTTTTCTTCTTTAAATGCTTGTAACACCAAAAATATATATGTTGGTGACGATAGATCTCTTAGTGTTGTAGGGACTAGATTCATCTAGACAATGGTCAATTTAATAATGTATTATGTGTTCCAACCTTATCCTGCAACCTTCTATCTGTATATCAAATAACTCATTCAAGTGAAGGTAAAATCGTTGAATTTTCACCTCATGATGTTGTAATTAAGGACCTAAGAGATCCTAGACATATTTTAGCTACTGTAATTGCTGATGATTCTACAAGGTTGTATAAGTTTAATAACTTTGGGTCATCACCTCTTCCATCGGTATTTGTTGCTCATAATGATGAAGTGAGCAAACTTTGGCATGAGCGATTTGGTCACTTAAACTATCGCTCCCTTCAAAATCTATGTAAAGAAAATATGGTGGCAGGTCTTCTATGGTATCTTGCAGAGATGGTGTTTGTTCCGGATGTGTACTCGGAAAACATCATCGGGATAGTTTTGAAAAACGTGCCTCTTGGCACGCCTCAGCCCTTTTACAGCTTGTGCATAGTGATTTATGTGGTCCACTTCCAGTTGTTTCATTCTCTGGCTACAAGTATTTCTTAACTTTCATTGATGATTTCTCCATATGCACTTGGGTATACTTCTTAAAACTCAAGAGTGAAGTATTTAACATGTTCTTGGCCTTTAAGGCCTTTGTTGAGAAACAATCTGGACATCAAATTCTTAAGCTAAGATCTAATAATGGCGGAGAATATGTTAACAACAAATTCATCAACTTTTGCACTGAGCATGGAATTCAAATGCAACATACTGTTCCATATACTCCACAACAAAATGGTGTAGCTGAAAGGAAGAATCACACCTTAAAGGAAATGGCTAATTTTATGCTTCAATCTAAAGGACTTAGTCTTAATTTTTGGGCAGAAGCAATTAACTGTGCAAATTACATAGTAAATCGCACCCCTACTAAGGTTTTAAAGAATATCACTCCAGAAGAAACATGGAGCTCAATTAAACTAGATGTAAGTCACTTTCGTGTATTTGGAAGTGAAGCATGGGCCCATATTCTATATGAGAAACATAAAGCCTTAGAACCTAAGAGTGAAAAATGTATTTTTGTTAGATATTCTGAAGATGTCAAAGGATATAGACTTCTTCCACCTAAATCCAAAAATGTTATCATTAGCAAAGATGTAAAGTTTGCTGAAAATATATCGGCCTACGAGCCTAGTTCAGCGGATGTGCCACCTCTCTCCATCCCTTCTACTTCTGAAAATATTTCTTCTTCAGATGATGACAGCGAGGATGACAATCCTCCCCCACCTTCTTGGGATCCTCCTTTAGCTCCTCAGCTTCCAAAATGGGTACGCGCTACTCGGGACGCAGCAGGTGCTCTTGCAAGTGATCTTACAGATCAGCGTCGCACACGTTCTCAGTTTGATAGAGCCTCTTCTTTACTGGCTCAAGCTTCAACGAATTATGATCCTGAGACCTTTGCAGAAGCTTCAGGCCATCCAGATTGGGACGCAACTATGAATGAAGAATATCGTTCATTATTGGCAAATGATACATGGGATCTTGTTCCTCTTCCAAAGGGATGAAAACTTGTTAGATGCAAATGGGTTTACAGAACCAAGTTTGGACCAGATGGAAAAGTTGATAAACATAAATCTCGTCTTGTTGCTAAGGGTTTTTCACAAGTTGAAGGCATTGAATATACTGAAACCTTCTCCCATGTTGCCAAAATGAACTCTATTCGCCTTGTTCTTTCCCTTGTTGCCTCTTTCAAATGGAAGTCCATCAGATGGATGTTAAATCTGCCTTCTTGCATGGGGACTTGCATGAAGAAATCTATATGGAACAACCTCCTGGCTTTATACAAACAAACTCCAGCCTTGTATGTCAGCTTAAGAAATCCCTTTATGGTCTCAAGCAAGCCCCTCGTGCTTGGTATGCCAAAATGGATAGCTTTCTTTTAAATACTGGCTTTTCTAGGTGTCATTCTGACAATACTGTCTACACCAAGAAAGTGGGTAAGTCTCTTATCATTCTTGTTCTTTATGTTGATGATCTTATCCTTACTGGTAGTGATCCCAACCTTATAAACCATGTGAATTCCAGCCTTAAAAAGCAATTTGAAATGATAGACTTAGGACACTTGCATTATTTTCTTGGTCTTCAAGTCTTGCAATCCAAGGAAGGTATTTCCCTTTCCCAATCCAAGTATGCATGTGATGTTCTACGCCACTTTGACATGGAAGACTGTAAGTCATCCCCTTCTCCCTTTCAATCTGGAGCCAAACTTTCAGTCACTTGTACTTCCCCTGAAGTTGATGCTACCTTATACCGTCAGCTTGTAGGAAAACTTTTGTATCTGAACCATGCCCGTCCTGACCTTTCCTTTGTTGTTGGCCTTATTGCTCGGTTTATGCAAACCCACATGAAAGTCATTGGAAAGCAACTAAAAGAATACTTCGTTATGTTCGAAGTACAGTTCAGTTTGGGATTCATTACAGTGCAGTAGCATCTCCTCTATTGGTTGGTTTCACTGATTCCGATTGGACTGGTGACCCTGATGATTAGAAGTCTATTGCAGGTTATGTCTTCACTCTTGGTTCTGGACCTATTACATGGGCTTGCAAGAAACAAAGTGCCATTTCTCTTTCTTCAGCAGAAGCAGAGTATCGTGGTGTCGTAGAAACTAGTAAGGGAGCCATGTGGCTTCGTCAGATCCTGTCAGAGTTTGGGTTTCAACAGCAGCATCCGACTACACTTTGGTGTGATAATCAAAGTGCCATTCAACTATGCAAAGATCCAATCCAACATCAGCGCAGTAAACACATTGAACTACACATGCACTTCATCGGAAAGCTCATTCATGACCATATTCTTGAAGTGCAATATTGTTCAACCAATCATCAAGTTGCAGACATCTTTACAAAGGCTCTCACAGAGGCGAAGTTTACAAAACTTCGATTTATGGTTGAAGTTCAGAAAGTTGTCACTAAGGGGGGATAGGCTCTAATGCCTCCTTCCTTCTCCTATTGTGTCATATTTGTACATCCTTCAATCCTATCCCAAGTTGTTCTTAAGGGGGGATGTTAGGATATTTCGACACATAGGAAATAGTTAAATATAACTTGGTCTAGTGTAGAGTTGGGTAAAGTGTGTTTCTTTACTATGTACTTTTGTAACTTACAATCCAACAGTCACAATATGTTCTAGACATGAAGTGATCCAATGGTTCATTCTCTCCTCGGTATTACCGACACTTGATCCGTTGCTTAACACCCGATTGGTCCATGATCTCTATTTAAAGAGCATGGAGGGTCATTTGTAAGTTGATCGTTCATGAGAGAAGCTTATGTAAATTTTCTTTCTTTTACATTAATAAATTGCCTGAAATGGCCGCTTTGGCTCAGGCCATGAACTGTTTCCCTCGTTGAGGGTTTTAACCACGTCAAGAATACTGGTGTATTGATCTATGATCTGTTTGTGAGCAGTGTCCTTTGGTGTTCAATCTGAGGAACTTACCCTGTAAATTCCTACAGAAAACATTGAAAGAAGCTAAGGGTCATGCTTTTGCTCGTGGAACTTTCACGGAGAGCAAGAAGCCAAGGAAGTATTTTAGTTATACAACCTTGATGTACAAGATCATTGAGTCTGAACCATCTTCCTATGAAGAGGTTGTTGAAGAACAAATATGGAAAGATGTGATGACTGAAGAATATCAATCCATATTGAAGAATGATGTTTGGGAAATCGTGCCTATACCTAAGGGGAAGTCCATTGTGTCTTCAAAATGGATCCACAAGATAAAACATGTTGCTAATGGAACTGTCAAAAAATACAAAGCTAGATTTGTTGCTCATGGATTCTTCTAGAAAGACCTTTTGTCACGAAACCTTCCACATGAAACCTTTTGTCATAAAATTACTTGATATAATATTTTTAATGAAGATCTTTCACGATCTTGCCCAATGATAGACTGCCACATCATCCATTTGTTTGGGGTTTTTGACCACAAGGTGGGGCTTCAACTTTGAACAAGCATATCTCTCAAATCGTGAGATCCCTCGTGGCGTGCTACATACTGTCAGAATCAGCATCACGAGGAGAATCCAATGATGATGCTCTCCAAACCAAATTCATTGATATGCATCTTCAAAATCTTCAACAAGTGCGGGGCTTTTAGGACTTTCCAGGGTTTCTTTTCATTTGGAGCTTCCAATCAATGCAAACTAGACCAACATTAAGAGCATTCAAAAACTGATGTTGGCATCAATGACAACACCATTCAACATTAGGATGGTAGATGTTGCCGTGATTAAGAATCAAGTGTAGTGCCCTAGACAATACCAAGTAGGAAATCATATTTAGATATAGCATTGTGAAGAGACTAAAATCTAGGGATGATATAAGAGATGCAAGAGGTAATAAGTTGTAGCATGGGTATAATGAAAATGAGTGATGTTGTGTCAAGTGAAAAGGGGCCTTCAAATTGTTGAAATTTGGTAGCTCAGGGAGAAATTCCCTCCTTAGGGAAGCCCTTCTCACCCTAAGGAGACCATTCTAGCCCTTAGGAAGAATTTAATTTGCACATGGAAAATTTATTATTTTAATGTGGAACCATGTTATCACAAAATGTAGAAGTCGGCCTGGAGGAGGAAATTCAACCCCAAAGACCCTAAGTCACATGACACAAGGACACGAGACACAAAGGACACGTAAATACGAGTATTCGACACGAGACGCAGCGACCCCGGAAACAGGACATGAGGGACACGTTATATATATATATTAAAAAATATTGAAATATAGTGCTTGATCCATATAGATATGAATCATGATGATATCTATTTAGTATTTAGTATACACTATTTACTATTTAGTAATTTACTAGTTAGTTTATTAATTTACTACATCAATGATGTTCACAGTTCAATGTTCATTGTTCATGTTATAATTTTTGTTATTAACTTCAAACAAGTTTGATCATGTTCAAACTTCACATAAGGTAGTTTATGAACTATAAATTTATATGTGTTCAAACTTCATTGTTGACCAGAGCGTTAATCGAGCTTTCCCTCCCTTTAGACCTCGAAGGTGTAGTGAGCAATGAGCACATGACGGGGAGCTGGGATTTTTATTTCAACACACGATCTATATGTGGTCACTCGTGTATAATTAAGTTAAGTTTCGTAGGCTATAACACAACTTACAAGAAATTTAAGTGCTCCAAACTCTTAGCGAAGCATGCGAACGCTCATCTCCTACATCTCCAGGTCCAGGTCGATGTGAAGTTGTGAGCACTGCGCTCAAATTTGATGGAATTCCTCACACTGCACAACAAATTGGATTCCAGTGACGAGCAACCTCAACTTTGGTGGCGAACAATGACAAAAAAAACCCAAAAATAAAACATGTTGCAGGTTTTAAATGTCACTTTTCATGGGACATATGTCCTAAGAACCAAAAACGTTAGGGCACATTTTTGACACATCCAAAACACGTGTCTCGATTGGAAGACACGAAGAAAAACGTTTTCGACACGTTTTAGGGCGGTTTTCGTGTCCTACACGTGAAATACGGGACACGAGACCCTGAGGGACGTGTCCTGTGACTTAGCTAAGACCACATATAAATAGACATCATTTGGCATCACTTGGAGGGATCATCACACATTGATTTCATCTTCTCTTGGTTCAATTAGCTTTGAAAATTGCAAGTCCGAGTTCACACGTGTGAAGGAGAGAGCAACACTTTTGTTGACCAACGACTTTCTGTTTGGGACTATTTTGACCAGTGTTGACTTCGAAGAGTTTGACATGTTTTTGGACTTGTTTTGGGAAGCTAAGTTGACTGGCACTTTGACTGAAGTTTTCTGGGCATGTTGACTATCTTTGACCGTAGACTTGACCAGGATTTGACCACAGAATTTCCCTCTCTTTTGACTAAGGGTTTTGATGTTGCTTTCACTGGTTTTGACTGGGGGAAGAAGGTTGTACTCTTTGACTAGTTGATCGAACTATTTGGAGTAGACTTTGACCATTGACTAGTTAGGGCCAATGTCACATGGTTCGGGTTCGAGTTCGAATTCGACAATGATAAAGTTCGATTCGAATTCAAATTTGTCAATGAGGTTCAAATAAAGTTCACCATTAGGTTCGTCCATACACATATTTTAATATATATTTATAATTAATATTAAATATAATTTATAGTTTATATATATTTATAATTAATATTAAATATAATCTATAATTTACATATATTTATAGTTAATATTAAATATTATATTAATAAATTTATATTTTTTTATAAATATAAATTATATTAATTTATAATATATATTAAATTAATAAATATAAATTATATTAATTTAAATAATTTGTCTGTGTTTGTTATGTTCAATATAATAAATAAGCTTATATCGATGACCTTCCATGTGGATTACAACAAAATGAAGACACATATATTGATTTGGGATTATTTTAAGGATTCTCGTTAACTATTAGTCGTGGCTCTTAACATTTTTGTGAGAATTTCTGAATCTACAAATCAAAAATCCTACTGCGATCATTGGTTTATCATCTCCTACTTGTTCTTTAAATTTAACAAGTTATTTAATTACTTAAACAACGATGAAAACACTATTGCAGCCTACACATACATACAGATCATGAACTGAAATAAACTAAGACAATCACACAAGGGACACCATTATTTTTGGACAATCGTCCCCAGAAAAACCCAATTCGGGAAAACCGGTGCAACATATAGAGGGTTTGTATTATTAAGCAGATTTTTTAATACAACTAGGGTGCCAAATCCGGCTCACCCAACAGAGAATAAACCTGGCAGAAGTACCTCTATTTGGAGACAGATATTTTGACAATTCCAGCAACTGGATGATCAAACCCCACAGATGACAATGTTGTTCCTAGTGTTGGGCAGCGATGGCTGCTCCAAGCTCTGCACTGGAACTGCGTCACCTCCTCTAGGAGCTGCGTCACCCTCCCAGTGAGCCTCCCTTGCTCAGAAGTCGATATGCTGAACTGCTGCTCTCTCTGCCCCATAGAAAACCCCAGCGCTGCCTCTAGGGGTCTACGTCAACCCCTCTAGCTTCTGCGTCTCCCTCTTGTTGAAGAAACTGTAACTAGGTTCGGTCTTCATAATGACATGATCTTTGTAAATGATGTAATAAAAGAGACTAAATTATTTTTGTATGCCTTGCTACATGGGTTTCATGAGCAAGAAGTGTCATACGTCAAAAGACTTCTTCTTGATGTCTCTAGGATTTATTAATATGTCAAAGAGTCATGTCATGTAAAAAGAAGCTCTTCATGAGCTTATGTAAATGTATACAAGTCCACAAAAGTGTGTAGCAGCCCTCCAAAGACCAAGATCAATCCTCCATTAGCAAGCCCAAGAAGACTGCAAGCAAAACAAGAAGGACATCATGTCAGCTTCAAAAATGAATTAAATATATACTTAAATGTCGTGTCGGCTTGGATAAAAAGACATGTCGGTTCACTTGTTATAGTCGTCTCAATATAGGAGGCTCAAACCACTATAAACACCAGTCTAGGGTATCCGCAAATAACAAGTACAGGACTCGCAATTTCCTCTCTGAAATTTTGCATGGGTATGGAGCAGAGATCCGCATCTAAGGAGGACAGAATTCGGATGAGTATAGAAGCGGGTAGTGGCAATTTTGAACACACCCCTGCACCTAGATTGGCACAGTCTCAGACAAGATATAACCTCAGGCAACCAGAACTTTGGACAAGTGTCCTCGTGCTTCGGATGGGCATCACAGAGATGTCATCTAGGTCTCCTTGCAGTAAAAGAGTCTCGGCATAATAAGGAGCGGTAACTAGGACAATCTCGGCATAATGTGAAGGAGCGGTAACCATTACAGTCTCAGCAGCAATTACAGGTAAGGATCTCAAGAACATTATCACCGTCTCGGTGGATGTTTATATATGATGGTAAAAGGCTCACTGTCTCGGCATAAGGAGGATCACAATGATCCCTCAGTTGCCCTCACAGTCTCGGCATATTTATCATGAAGTACTCTCGGCATGCTCACAGTCAACATGATGATGATCTTAGCAAAGGGTACAGTGATGATCCAAGTGCAGATGGAGACATGGTGCAACAGTCATCATGATGATTGTCATAATGAAGTCAAAGAATCAAGATCACAGTGAAGATCTCAATGAAGACAAGAGACCTCGTTGACGTGATGAAGATCTCAGTGATGCAGTAGTGATGGCCTCATTGGTGCAGCAGTGATGATGATCTCAGCAGTGACAGAGAAAAAGGATTAGGGTCTTGGTCTTGGAGTGGCATAGCAGGTCAAGGGTCATGGTCTTGGTATTCGTCAATTGGAATCTCTATAAGAAGAATTTTGTGCAGGTTTTCCTCTCCAAGAGGGAGAGGTTTTGGCCCTGGCAAAAAGCCAATTATTTTGTGTTCTTGTCTCTTTTGTTTTGATAGCAATTTGATGAAGCAAACTCACACTAATAATAATATGAAGATCAAGCTAAGATAAAATTGCAAAAGAACTTCACAAATTGTTATCATGTTAAGAAGAATCACTTTAATTTCTGAATGCCCTAGATTCTTCAACATGGTATCAAAGGGAATGGTTGCAGTCTAATGAAGGGCAGAAAAGAGACAATTCAAGGATCAAGTTTTAAGCAAAGCACTCAAAGATCAAGACCCAGATCAAAAAAGCAGCCTACAACAACAATCTACATCAGCAAGGGTTTTGAAGGACGGCGGTCAAAAGATGAAGCATTCAGATCTCAAGCAATAGCTTTGGTGACTCCCACAGTTTTGGTCTATGCCATACCACAGTGATCTCAATCATTTCTCAATGGCATGATCTCAACATACCAGTGATTGAATCCTTTCTATAAAGAGAACAATCTTGACAACTCGGATTCCCAAAAGCTTGATGATACATACTCAAGGGCATATAGAATCAGATCATCTACAGCATAGTAATGGGTCTCACTACACTTCAGTCATAATTTGTATGGACAGTACTTGATGTAGAATGAAGGTGCTCGTTGACACAGCCATAATAACACTAACTGATGGGTCTCTATACATCATGGCAAGCAAAAGTCGATGTTGCATACTACAAGCCCAATTATATCAGCAGTTTGTTGATATATAAATCAAGATAGCTCGAAGGCAAAGAAGGCAATCTGCCTATCAAAGATCTTAGTCGAAGGAAGCATCAATACATCTGCTCCAACTACTACCAACATGATCAAGGTGAAGATTTCATCTTCACATCTCAAGTAAGTATTTTTATTAATCATTTTTCTTTGAAATGACTTCATGAATGCAAGGAGATCTATAAATAGATGGGTCATGAAATGTCCTTGCATAGAATAAGAAGGATTGACAGAATCCTTATGGAGAAGAGAAGTCGTTGAACAAGTCTCCTTTGAATTCATGAGAAGGAACTCCTAAAATCCTCTCATCTCTATGTAGCAAGAAAGGAGACAGATAAGAAATATATGAAATGCTAGAAGAGGTACTCTCTGAAATGCAATAAAGAAGGAATATCTTCATGAGATCTCAATTGCGAGATCTAGGAAAAATGATGATAAGATAATCATCATTAATATTGATATTGATAAGCAAGGTAACAAATGTCCATGAACAAATAGGTTACCTCAATCAACAATTTGTGGTCTCTATGCCAAATAGAGAAAGACAAGTTGAAAGGACTCAAATATGTGTAGAAAGGAAAAGGAAGGTTGACAAGACAGAATAGTACTATGGAAAGATTATGAAGAGGAGCTCATAACGCCGGAAGGGTGCCGGAAGCTGAAGAAAAGGACCAAGGAAAGAGGGAGTAGCAGACCTCTACTATGAGTGAGATGGTGTCCCTCACAAAAGGGTCCTATCACAAGCTCCAAATATTTTGCAGATATGATCATGATAATAAGATGCATCGTGGCATCATGGAAACAAGAGCTCGTATGGGAATCATGAAGGACATAGCTCTTGGGAATCTCAATGGACACTAAAGGAAAGCACAAGAAGTCAAAAGGGAAGACATTTGCCTGATGGAGACAACAAGATCCTCAAGATTCTCTGATAGAAACCTCAGTTGAGGATCCACTAATCTGGGAAGGCAGCAAGTGTTTCATCAGGAAATCCAACTTTTGGAATTCATGAGATGATGGTCCGATGACATGAGAAATGAAGCAGATCAAGGGATTGAAGATCTTTTCAATCAAGGAAGCTACTAGAAGAAGCCTAGATAACCTAGAGGTATGTATGCTTGTATTTGTATTTAATATTGTAATGTCATGACATATGGTTGCAGGTAACATGGATCAAGCATGATCGAGAGAAAAAGGATCTCCTCCTCTGAAAGGATGCAGAAAGACATAAGTCACACTAGATGAAATCAACATAATATGTCCTCATATGAAGTATGAGGTGGTTGACTACAATTGAAGAACTCTGATTGAAAGCTCCTGGGAATGGAAGATGTGAGGATGGAAGAGATCGTGAAATATGCAATGTGAAATATGCAACCATGATGAAGGCAATCAACATCCATAGGATCAGGAAGATTTGACTAGGAAATCTCCCGGAAAGATATGGAGACTCTGATGGAAGTTTGAAAAGATGAAGACCCTTGACAACAGATATCTTTGGGAGATATGTCAACATGTATGCAGGGTGTTGATACCTACAAGAAGATGTCACTGGAAAAAGGCCATCACCAAAAAGGTAATATGTGATTTGTTTTTGGTTTCTGACCTCTTGGAGAAAGTCTGGGTATGTGTGCAGGGCCAAGGTAAGGAGAATTGTGAAGGATGTCACAACTATGTACCTTGTGATCTAGAGCAATCATCGTTAAAGGAAAAATGAAGATAGATGACCCTATGAAGGAAGCCCCAGATGTAAATCCAAGGAGGATACTTTCCGAGAAAGAAGGAATGACATGATGAAGGAAAGTGATGGATGGTTGAACCCTACATATGAAGAAACTGATGACATTGAAGTCTTGGATCGTCAGTCAACTAAAAGACCCTATAAAGTATTGATGATAGAGTCCCTGGGTAAGAAGGAGCTTTGGGAGGTTCTTGTGAGTAAAGGAACTCAAGTAAGTTTATGAGTGAAGAGAAACTTGAAACTCATCCCTGGTTAAGAGGGAGAGTTAGACACGACATTCTTGTCTTCAGGTTGGAAGAAAGAATGGAGGATTGTGTAATCATCTGGCATCTGACACTCTTTGAGGATGTGGTAGGGCATCCAAGACAAGAGTGGGCAAGAGGACCGATATTCTTGAGGGCTAGGAACCCAAGATAAGAATAGTCCTAGTAGGGCATACTCGGAGAACACCCGGGTGGGTATGACCCTAAGAGAGACAATGATGATGTGTGCCTATCAGAGATTGGTCTCGCCAACATTGTGTGCTCTGATCTAAGTAAGAGATAGAGTTGATAGTCAATGCCTTGGTAAATGAAAACAATGTTGGTTGAAATGATGCTATAACAGATGGATTGCAAATCTAATTCTTCTTATGAGAAATTCTTCAGATTGAGAACGACAAAGTACCATTATGAATACCTCCCTAGTTAAGAGGGAGTGTTGAAGAAAGTGTAACTAGGTTCGGTCTTCATAATGACATGATCTTTGAAAATGATGTAATAAAAGAGAATAAATTATTTTTGTATGCCTTGCTACATGGGTTTCATGAGCAAGAAGTGTCATACGTCAAAAGAATTCTTCTTGATGTCTCTAGAATTTTTATTAATATGTCAAAGAGTCGTGTCATGTAAAAAGAATCTCTTCATGAGCTTATGTAAAAGTATACAAGTCCATAAAAGTGTGTAGCAGCCCTACAAAGACCAAGATCAATCCTCCATTAGCAAGCCCAAGAAGACTACAAAAGAAACGTTAAGAAGGCCATCATGTCGGCTTCAAAAATGAATTAAATATATACTTAAATGTCATGTCGGCTTGGATAAAAAGACATGTCGGTTCACTAGTTATAGTCGGCTCAAAATAGGAGGCTCAAACCCTATAAATACCCGTCTAGGGTATTCGCAAATAACAAGTACAGAACTCGCAATTTCTTCTCTGAAATTTCGCATGGGTATGGAGCAAAGATCCACATCTAAGGAGGATAGAATTAGGATGAGTATAGAAGCACGCAATTTCGAACACATCCCTGCACCTCGGTTGGCACAGTCTCGGACAAGATATAACCTCAGGCAACCAGAACTTCAGACAAGTGTCTTTGTGCTTCGGATGGGCATCACAGAGATGTCATCTAGGTCTCCTTGCAATAAAAGAGTCTCGGCATAATAAGAAGGGGCAGTAACTAGGACAGTGTCGACATGATGTTAAGGAGTGGTAACCATTACAATCTTGGCATCAATAAAAGGTAAGGATCTCAAGGACATTAGCACAATCTCAGTGGATGTATATATATGATGGTAAAAGGCTCACTATCTCGACATAAGGAGGATCACAATGATCCCTCACAGTCTCAGCATATTTATCATGAAGTACACTCTCGGCATGCTCACAGTCAACATGTTGATGATCTTAGCAAAGGGTACAGTGATGATCCAAGTGCAGATGGAGACATGGTGCAACAGTCATCATGATGATTGTCATAATGAAGTCAGAGAATCAAGATCACAGCGAAGATCTCAATGAAGACAAGAGACCTCATTGACGTGGTGAAGTGTTGACCTAGATTGTCATTGATGTCAATATGGCAATATTCTAGGATACTAAATGATGGTATGAAGCCAAGGAGAAGCAGAATAGATCCATGAAGAAACAAGAGCAAGAAGCCAAGGAGCAAGGCCATCAAGAAAGCCAAGCCATGAGTAAGAGTCTGTTAACGGAGGAGTTAACAAACGAGGCATATCAAAGCTATTCCTTATGCTTAATAGTATTGCATAGTATCAGAGGAGTTAACACATCAGAGGAGTATTGCAAAATATCAGAGCAAGAGAGGCATATCGGAAAAGATATCAGAAGCCATCAAGGTATGAAGGTATCAGAGAAGTTCATTGAAAGACATTGCAAAGCCAAAGGAAGACCTATTGGAGCAAGAGGAGCCATATCAGGAGTATCACATGTATTATATGCCCAAGAAGTCCCGCAAAGAGGAAGAAGTCATCAAAAGAGAAGGAACAAAGAGGAACACGCATCAGGAGGAGAAGCCAGCGGAAGAGCAGTTAACAGAGGAACCATATCATGAGATATCGGAGGAATATCAGAGAAGAGTTATTAGAGCCTCCCTATTGGTACAGTCTCTCCAATTAAATCCTCCATAAATAATGAAGTCTAAAGTATGAATATTATTAAAGGAAAAAGGACCTCTCTCATATTTTTTAACAAGCAACATTTCTTTGTATTTCGGCCTCTCTTCCTCCTGAATGTGTCCTGTGAGTATTAGAACACTCAAATAGACAGAGGAAGCCATGGATCAGGAAGCCGAAGTGTCAAGCGAGCATAGATGGTCGAGCGAGCACAGAGGAAGCTAAAGCGACCGGAGGAGGGAAGCCAGAAGGTCGAGCGAGCATTGAGGAAGCCGAAGCTCAGCGAGCAAAAGGGAAACCAAAGGTCAGTCATATCAAGATAAGAAAACAAAGAATTGTCTTTATGCAGTTGTTGTTAGCGAACTGTAAGAAAGAAGGAAGCCGACGGTCCAGCAAGATAGAAAGAGGCCGAAGGTCCAGCAGGACAAAAGGAAGATGAAGGTCCAGCCGGACAGGAGGCAGTCGAAGGACGAGCAACCCTGTTGATCGTGTTACCCTGTGAAAGACTCAGACCTGTGATGAATTAATCAGAGCTTAGTGCAGCTAATAGTAGACTCACTAAAGTTCTGTGGAGACATTATCAGAGATTATGATGGCTATTTGATATCTTCATGAGATAACTTTTGCAGACTCTGTGTGGACAGTATGAAGAGTTGTAAAGACTTCTTCATATGAAGACTGGTTGCCATTGATGCTGTAGCATGGAGACTACAGTGAAGCTGTAAATAGACAGAATTCAGTAAAGAAGAATTTTGGGAGCAGAGATTCAATATCAAACATGCCTTGACAAGACTGGGTTGGAGCCCTTAACGTTGGTGCCTCAAAACTGGAAGGATTGGTATCCTGGGAGTTGGTGCTCCTAAGTCCAAGGTTGGTGCTCTGGACGTTGGAGCCTCACAAAAGTCCAAGTTGGTGCTTGGCAACATATTGGAACCATATATATTGTATCTATTTTATTGCAAAGATTATATTAATAAAAGCATTTATTCTTGTTGTTCATCTTGTGTTCTGAATATAAATGTTTTGACTGGAAAAAATAACAATTGAAAAGAAATACTGATTCACCCCCCCTCTCAGTGTTTCCAACAATTGGTATCAGAGCCAGTACCTTCACTCAAAGCCTAACAGCTTCAAGGTTGATCTTTAGAACACAAATGGCGAAGCCAAGGAAGAAAGTCTCCAATCCTCCTAAAGATGTGTCTCCCTCTACCACTGAAATAGAAGAAAATCAATTTGAGAAGGCTCCATGGTTCAATGGAAACTTTGATGTGTGGGAAGCAAGAATGAGGAATTTCTTAAAGACTCAAGGCATTGAAATCTGGAAATCAGTAATTGTTGATAGCATGATCGATGGAGAATCCAAGGAGTACAATGCAAAAGCAGTGAAGGCAATCTTGAATGGGCTACCTGATTCTATAAAGAACAATTTAGGAAAATGTTTGTCGGCAAAGGGTATATGCGACAAACTTCATGACCTTCACTCAAAAGGAGCATTGACCATGACCATCAGTCAAGAAGATGATGGAAATCAAGAAGGAAATCCAGAACCCATCACAGAAGCTGAAAATGAGAATGATGATCTCAAGGCTAAAGATCTAGAAGATTAAGAGAATGAAAAAGATTTTGTAGAAGATCTCCTCGCTCAACTTATGGCTGCCATAGAAGAGATTATCAATTTGAAAAAGGAAAACGAGGAACTTAAAGAAGAAAGCACTAGCTGGTGACCAAGACCAAACAAGGAAGAAAATTGACCTTGTCAAGCTTCAAGTACAAGAAAGGGATGAAGAGCTTGCCAAGCTTAAGAAGGAATTTCATCAAAGCAAAAGAAAGTAGCATGAAGAATTCATATCCATGACAAATCAATTGGATAAAGCAAAGAAACGGGAAGATACCTTGTCAAGTCAACTTGAACAAAGGCACAGGAGCTTCAACAAACTTGAAGAAGAGATTGGTCAATACAACGTAGAGGTCTCCTCTCTCAAATCTCAACTACAAGGAGCAAGAAAGTTAGCACAAGGAGCTGAGAAGACAATGGAAGCATTGGCAATCATAGAAGAACAGGTTGATGAAGCATAAAAGGAGAGAAACACCATGATATGTCAACTAAAAGCAAAGGATGAAGAAATTTTCAAATTAAAATCTAACATCAAACTTCTCAACGCTGAAACATGTAAAGCTACAAGGATCAAGGAAGAAATGGAGAGCAATCTAGCAAAGGAAAATGAAGTCAGATATCATCTCCCTTAAAATAGAAGCAAATGAAGCTACTCATATCAAGGAAGAAACTGAGAAACAACTTGCTAAGAAAAATAATGATTGCGAAAGATTGGAAGAAGAGATTGTCTCCCTCAGGAAAAAGGTTGAAGGGATGGACAAAACCTTGAAGAGCTCTCAAGCCTTGGATGACATGCTCAGCCATCAAAGATGTCCATTTGATAAATCAGGTCTCGGGTATGCAGGTGAATCCTCAAACAAGAATGGTAATGTTTCAAGCAAAATGGATGTGAGGAAGCTAGAAAGAAATGTTGATGCTCCCAATTCCAGCAAAGGCAAGGAGAAGAGTCAAGACAACAATGGAAGAAATCCCGCTCCAAGAAGAAATGTAGATGATGTCAAAGATGCGAGAAGCAATGGTTATCATCAAAGGATCTCAAGACAGAAATACTTCAGAAGTACATCAAGGAAATCTCCATCTCCCAGGTACCAAAGTTTATTTCTTGGCTATTGTTATTCTTGTACAAACTTTGGACACATGGTAAAAGATTGTAGGGCATATCATAAAGATAGATATTATGGTCCCCAACAATCTTCGAGGAACAATTTTGCAAGAAGAAATCATGAATTCTTATTCATGAACAATATAGAATGCTTCAAGTGTCATAACATTGGTCATATGGCACGTGATTGTAACTTAACTTGGGCTCTTACACAAGCTAGAACCATGCAAAAGAAGAAATTTACACAAGTATGGAGAAGGAAGCAAATACAATCCGAAAGTCCCTTGAACTCTCCAACCAACAACACATGTTGTTGACCTGATCTTCGACAATCTGAGCATTTGATGGGAAGACTCTGCCAAAAGAGATGATGCATACAGTTAGGGGGAGCCTGTGATTCTTGATCATTATTGCAGAAGCTATTCGTGAGAGGGTCCTTATAAAATCCTTGTTGAGCTATATTAACTATCATTCTTTGATAAAGATCATTTCTCAGGAGTACTCCATTGAAGAACATGATCTTGTAACCATTCTTTGGACTGTTGTTGAAGCTGCTTTCCACTTGATCACTAAGCAGAAATTGGAGCAGCAGAGAAGGCCATCCAATGCTAGAGAAATAGGGAAAATAACTATGTTGTTGATATTATAGATGTTAAATGTTTCGACTCAGGGATTTGATGTGAGAACAGGTAGATTATGGACACAAATAGAGGCAACCTTCAAACAAACAGATACATCTAGGAATGAAGCATGAAGCAAGAGCAGTTGGCAGCATCTAACAAAACTGAAGCATTGCAAAAAGATGCCAATCAGTAAAAAGAATTTAAAAGACAGTCACAGATTGGATATCAAAATCTGCTCGTGGAGATAACTTGCAGAGATCTTTTTTTTCAAGAACACAAGGAAAATATGGCTCATCAAAAGACTATAGAAAGGAGAATGTTGTGCAGTCGAATATAGCTCAGTAACTTAAGGAGAAGCACAGAAATACAAAGGAACTCTGATCTAAAGAGAGATAGCAAGAAAGACAATTTCAGTGGCATTTTCTCTTGATTCGGACTATGAAGGCCTCTTAATTCTGACTGTGGAGACAACAGAATATGGATTGAAGCATAAAAACCTAGACACTTGGTGTGTGGCTATTTGACACTGTTTGAAAGCATTGAAGTGGAGCATCTTTAAGCATTGTTGAACCCATGATAAAGTAGTTCTGAGACATGAATAGGGGATAATGTGCTAATTGATGATAAAGCATCAATCCTTCTATCTTAAGAAAAGAAAAAAAAGAGCACTATTACAGGGGGAGTAACATACCCATGAAGATCTACTATTCATAAAGAACAGAAGCAGTTTGATAGGGGGAGTCCCAGAGCACTCCTTTGCCATTGATGTCAAAGGGGGAGAGAAGAAGAATATTGCCATCAATAATAAAGGGGGAGATTGTTGACCTAGATTATCATTGATGTCAATATGGCAATATTCTAGGATACTAAATGATGATATGAAGCCAAGGAGAAGCAGAGCAGATCCATGAAGAAACAGGAGCAAGAAGCTAAGGAGCAAGGCCATCAAGAAAGCAAAGTCATGAGTAAGAGTTTGTTAATGTAGGAGTTAACAAAGGAGGCATATCAAAGCTATCGCTTATGCTTAAGAGTATTGCAAAGTATCAGAGGAGTTAACACATCAGAGGAGTATTGCAGAATATCAGAGCAAGAGAGGCATATTGGAAAAGATATCAGAAGCCATCAAGGTATGAAGGTATCAGAGAAGTTCATTGAAAGACATTGCAAAGCCAAAGGAAGACCTACTAGAGCAAGAGGAACCATATCGGGAGTATCACATGTATTATATGCCCAAGAAGTCCCGCAAAGAGGAAGAAGTCATCAAAAGAGAAGGAACAAAGAGGAACACGCATCAGGAGGAGAAGCCAGTGGAAGAGCAGTTAAAAGAGGAACCATATCATGAGATATCGGAGGAATATCAAAGAAGGGCTATTGGAGCAGTGTATCGGAAGCCATAGGAGCGACAAGCTAAGAGCAGATAAAAGCAAATAAGAGCGGAGCAGTATATATATATTTTAGAAATCACATCGGCGGGTTCTAATAAGTACCATATTGAAACCCCCGACTGCAATATACAGTTGCGGACCTGATGGTCCTATTATATCGCGCCCTAATGGTATATCGCGTCCGCCATATCAAGAGTTATGTATCGCAGCGTTTAAAGCCTTGTCACATTAAAACTGCGATAGCGATATGTATGCGGACCCGACTACACCATTGCAATATGATTTAATATATTATCGCATCCGCCATATCGCAAGACTCTTGTAAAGCCTTGCCACATTGAAAGTGCCGATTGCGATAATACACGGACCCGAACAAGTTATAGCAAAGAGCAGAAGAGTATATAATATATAGATGCGATATATATGCGGACCCGCTGCACCATTATAAACTGCCCTATTGTTATATCGCATCCGCCTATCGGAACTCTCATAGCGCAAGTTATAAAGGGCTGTCACCCCCGAACCACCAATTGCGATATGTATGCGGACCCACTGCAACATTATAATACGACCTATTGAAATATCGCATCCATTGAATCGCAATGTTCAAAAGAATTGACACCGCCGGACTGTCGATTGCGATATATATTACGGACCTGAATGCACCATTTAACATGACTAAATGTAATATCGCATCCGCTGTATCGCTAGTCTCTAAGGGATGTCAAACCGCTGATTGCGATTGCGATTGTGACGTGGCATGTGGGACCTCCCTGTTGGTACAGTCTCTCCAATGAAATCCTCCATAAATAATGAAGTCTAATGTATGAATATTATTAAAGGAAAAAGGACCTCTCTGATATTTTTTAATAAGCAACATTTCTTTGTATTTCGGCCTCTCTTCCTCCTGAACGTGTCCTGTGAGTATTGGAACACTCGAATAGACAAAGGAAGCCATGGATCGGGAAGCTGAAGTGTCAAGCGAGCATAGATGGTCGAGTGAGCGCAGAGGAAGCTAAAGCGACCGGAGGAGGGAAGCCAGAAGGTCGAGCGAGCATTGAGGAAGCCGAAGCTCAAGCGAGCGAAAGGGAAGCCAAAGGTCAGGCGTATCAAGATAAGAAAACAGAGAATTGTCTTTATGCAGTTGTTGTTGGCGAACTAGAAGAAAGAAGGAAGCCGACGGTCCAGCAGGATAGAAAGAGGCTGAAGGTCCAGCAGGACAGAAGGAAGACGAAGGTCCAGCCGAACAGGAGGTAGTCGAAGGACGAGCAACCCTGTTGATCGTGTTACCCTGTGAAAGACTCAGACCTGTGATGAATTAATCAGAGCTTAGTGCAGCTAATAGTAGACTCACTAAAGTTGTGTGGAGACATTATCAGAGATTATGATGGCTATTTGATATCATCATGAGATAACTTTTGCAAACTTTGTGTGGACAGTATGAAGAGTTGTAAAGACTTCTTCATATGAAGATTGGTTGCCATTGATGTTGTAGCATGGAGACTACAGTGAAGCTATAAACAGACAGAATTCAGTAAAGAAGAGTTTTGGGAGCATAGAATCACTATCAAACATGCCTTGACAAGATTAGGTCGGAGCCCTTGAGGTTGGTGCCTCAGAACTGGAAGGATTGGTGTCCTGGGAGTTGGTGCTCCTAAGTCCAAGGTTGGTGCCTTGACAAAACAGAGTTGGTGCTCTGGAGGTTGGAGCCTCACAAAAGTCCAAGTTGGTGCTTGGCAACAGACTGGGACCATATATATTGTATCTATTTTATTGCAAAGATTATATTAATAAAAGCATTTATTCTTGTTGTTCATCTTGTGTTCTGAATATAAATGTTTTGACTGGAAAAAATAACAATTGAAAAGAAATACTGATTCACCCCCCTCTCAGTATTTCCAACAGTGAAGATCTCAGTGATGCAGTAGTGATGGCCTCATTGGTGCAGCTGTGATGATGATCTCAGCGGTGACAGAGAAAAAGGATTAGGGTCTTGGCCTTGGAGTGGCGTAGCAGGTCAAGGGTCATGGTCTTGGTATTCGTCAATTGGAATCTCTATAAGAAGAATTTTGTGCGGGTTTTCCTCTCCAAGAGGGAGAGGTTTTGGCTCTGGAAGAAATCCAATTATTTTGTGTACTTGTCTCTTTTGTTTTGATAGCAGTCTGATGAAGCAAACTCACACTAATAATAATATGAAGATCAAGCTAAGATAAAATTGCAAAAGAACTTCACAAATTGTTATCATGTTAAGAAGAATCACTTTAATTTATGAATGCCCTAGATTCTTCAACACCTCTTTGGAGTTGCATTGTCTCTCCTGCCGCTGCTCTGCCTCTCTGCTATGTATCCTCGGCCTTGGACTGAAGTCCCTTTGTCGAACTGCCCCTCTCACTGCAACTCAGATCACTTAGCTCGACTTTCTCAGCAAACCACGCCCCAAAAAAATCAAACTCTTTGATCTCTTGGTGTGTCTCCAACTGACCCTCAAGCCTCCTCTTATACTTTTCCTGTTGATGAATCAACGGTCGTGATCTAATCTCTAATCAACAGCTAAGATTAAAACAGGCTTGATCCTTGTCACTTAGAACCTTCTCGCCCATATTTTTATTAATACATATTAATATTTTTATTTTCCTAAGTTTAGACTTAGGAACCCATTAAAAATATTAATTATTTTAATAACTCCTCATCAGGGTGGAATTTCTCCAAACGATTTTTGGGTTCTGAAGCTCTCATGTCTTCTAGCTCCTCCGCAAAATTTCGGAGCTAGAGCACATTCGATGCTACCCGAAATCAACACTCCCTCTTAGCGAGGAATGTGCTCTAGCAATACTTCCCCATAGAAGCATTACACTGATCCACTAGATTGGTCCTTTGTGCTGCTGATGCTTGGCCTGATGCCCTTCATCCACTGCAATGCTACTTCCTGTACTGTTTCCCATGACTCTGCCACTGCCACTACTATAGCTCCCTCTCAAAATGTTGCATCATGTTGCCCATAGCACTGCCACTACTAACTGTTGCACTGCAACTCAATTACTGAGAAGTAACTGAAACCTCACCCAAACACTAACATGCTGGTCGGTCTGGATGCCTCGTGATGTTGAAGCTACCTCTGCTGCTACTGCATTGCTGCAAAATGCTCTGTGCCTCTCGCACTACTACAACATCCACTGCGTTGCCTCAGACTTTGGCACTCTAGCAATGCCATTGTTGCTCCATCACACCTCGCTCCAACCAACACCCGTCATTATGCTATTGTCGTTAAGGGCCCCCATAGCCGTATGTGATCCAAGAGTTTGGGCACCTCAAGGATCCTGCCCTTCTTGTAGTCCTCTCGACTACAACTCAATATCACCCCACCTCTTCTCTAGAGGTGCATGAGCACTCATGGCGCAATCATCATCCTTGCCTTCCTTGTCCGCTTTCGTTGGAGCAGACTTCGATTTAGAAGCTTCCCCCTTGCCCTTCTTCCGAGGACATTGAGTGGCATAATGTTCCAGTTCCCCATAGTTGAAGCATCTAACCTTGGTGATGTTCTTCTTCTTTCTCTTCTGTTGTGCTTGTTGTCCTGATGATGCGAGAGTTGCATCCTCCTCCACCTTCTTGACCCAGGATCCCTTGCCACTACCTCCTGTCTTAGTCATCCTCTTGAGCTCTTCTTGTTGAAGAGCTACCCACATCTCCTCCCAACTGGGGAGAGTCGCTCTGCCCAAGATACTTTGGACAAAAGTCTCCCAGTACTCGGTGACTGCATTTAGGTCAGTCCTGACCATGAACTCAGGATCTAGTGTAGACCCCAGAGAAGTCAACTGATCGCGAATCCCTTGTAACTCGAGAAGGAAGGGATCGATCTCCTCTCCTTTCTGCATCTGGTATTGTCTCAGTTGATTTTCCAATAGCATCTTCCGTTGTACGGAAGATCCCTGATACGAGGTGGCCAGCGCCTCCCACATCTCCCTTGTTGTGTTCTTAGCAATGTGTGGTACTATAAAATCTTTGACCCCGTCTAGAATCATGCACTTGGCCTGGGCCTGGGCCTCCTCATACTTCTTCAACGGATCAGCGTCGACCGGCTCAGCAACTACCTTCAAGGCATAGTCCTTGATCCGATGTTTGTCTAGGAATGCCAGGATCTTGGCCTTCCAGATGACAAAATTGGATGCTCCATCCAATTTGTCCTGATCCCTCAACCCATTCATTGCCATCTCTGCTCAAAATAGGACTGGTTCTCTTCTCCTTCTCTTGTTGTCAATCTAGCAAGACTTGGATCTAGATTTCTTTGGCGCAAGAAACCCTCTAAGGAACAATCTCCTCTAGACTCCCTCTGAGTCCTGATTTCCTTCCTGGAAATCCTCCTGCCAACTATCGAACCACTTCCTCTCCAATCCTCCTTTGCTTGCAACCCGGATCTAGATTTCTTTGGCTAGAAATCTGTCAAGGCAGTGATCCCCTCTACCTTGGCTCTGTCTCCACAAACACTGTTTTGCACCAACAGAAACAATGTCCCACCAGTTCCTCAAATCGAATTTGCTCTGCTCCTCCAGCCCCGGCAACTAGCTGATTCGAACCTTTCAGGCTCTGCGCTGGCCCAAAGAGCTAACACAGTCACTACGTGGGCTCCTCTCTGGCTCTGTGTCACCCTCTGCAGGCTCGAAATGCTGACACAAGCACTGCGTGAGCCTCTGCATCACTCCTCTGGCTCTGCGTCACTCCTGCAGCTGCTCCTCTGCCTCTGAAACAGCGTTGTCACTCGAGACCGCTGCTCCTCTGCCTCTGAAACAGCGCTGTCACTCGGGACAGCTGCTTCTTTGCAGCAAATTCTCTGGATTTCTCGGTTAGTGTCTTCAGTCTCCTATGATCTGCAATCCTCTGATACCATGTGAGAATTTCTGAATCTACACATCAGAAATCCTACTGCAATCACTGGTTTATCATCTCCTACTTGTTCTTTACATTTAACAAGTTATTTAATTACTTAAACAACGATGAAAACACTATTGCAGCCTACACATACATACAGATCATGAACTGAAATAAACTGAGACAATCACACAAGGGACACTGTTATTTTTGGACAATCATCCCCGGAAAAACCCAATTCGGGAAAATCGATGCAGCATATAGAGGGTTTGTATTATTAAGCAGATTTTTGAATACAACTAGGGTGCCAAATCCGTCTCACCCAATAGAAAATAAACCTGGCAGAAATACCTCTATCTAGAGATAGATATTTTGACAATTCCAGCAACTGGATGATCAAACCCCACAGATGACAATGTTGTTCCCAGTGTTGGGCAACGATGGTTGCTCCAAGCTCTGCGCTGAAACTGTTTCACCTGTTCTAGGAGCTGCGTCACCCTCCTAGTGAACCTCCCTTGCTCAGAAGTCAATATGTTGAACTGTTGCTCTCTCTTCCCCACAGAAAACCCCAACGCTGCCTCTAGGGGTCTGCGTCAGCCCCTCTAGCTTTTGTGTCTCCCTCTCTGGAGCTGCGTTGTCTCTCCTGCTGCTGCTTTGCCTCTTTGCTATGTATCCTCGGCCTTGGACTAAATTCCCTCTGCCAAACTGCCCCTCTCACTGCAATTCAAATCACTTAGCTCGACTTTCTCAGCAAACCACACCCCAGAAAAATCAAACTCTTTGATCTCTTGGTGTGTCTCCAACTGACCCTCAAGCCTCCTCTTATACTTTTCATGTTGATGAATCAACGGCCATGATCTAATCTCTAATCAACGGCTAAGATTAAAACAGGATTGATCCTCGTCACTTAGAACCTTCTCACCCATATTTTTATTAATACACATTAATATTTTTATTTTCCTAAGTTTAGACTTAGGAACCCATTAAAAATATTAATTATTTTAATAACTCCTCATCCGAGTGGAATTTCTCCAAACGATTTCTGGGTTCTAGAGATCTCATGTGTTCTAGCCCCTCCACAAAATTTCGGAGCTAGAGCACATCTGATGCTACCCAAAATCAACAATTTTGTCGTCTTTTTCACTTTGGACTAAATGCTTATTCCACCATAATTTTTTTTAAATTGGATTATGAAGTGGATAAAGTAAGAAAATTTATTTGTTGGATCATGTTAAATTGTAATTTGGAGTAGTAGTTGGTTTCATTTATCCTTTGCTCGATACAATTAGATGCACAGTGAAAATTTTATACCGATAATAGTCATTTGTAACCTAAACCCGTAATGTGTAACTTGATCCCAATCTATAACTTAGTGCGATTTTAGTTTGTAATGCAAATTCTTGCCCTTATTTTCAATGTGTAATTTGCTTGCCCCATAATCTCTTTCCCTGGGATTTTTCCTATGCCAGTTGGCCTCAAACCTTTGAACAAATTTTCACTCTTGAACCTGTTTTCCAAAGGTTTCTTCTCTATCGCAGTTGCCAATTGACCTCGAACCTGGTCGCTCAAGATTCTTTTGAGGTTCACTGGATTTCGAACCTCAAGGTTCAGGTCCGACGAACCCTGTGAAATAGGTTAGGGAAACGTTGACTGTTGTTGACCTTGACAAAAAAATTGTAGAATTCAAGTTTGACCATATTTGACTTTCTTGCTCATATTTGATTGGATCTTGGTTGGTTGATTTGGCTAGTCAAGGCTTTGACCTTTGACTCATTGTTGGTGTACTTGGATTATGAATCTCTCTACTGAACATTTGATGACAATATAATAGAAGAATTTGGAAAGGGCTTTCGCCCTTGTTGGGTTTTTCCCTAGTCTTTGACCAAATCTCTATGTCTCTATTGTTCTTGGTTGTCTTCTATTGTGCATATGGTTTTATGTTTTATCTACAATTGCTTACTGTTATTGAAAGATTGAAGATAATTGGATAAAGTGATTGCTATTGGAAGAAGAAATGTTATAAGTGATTGTTGAAGCATAGAACATTGAAAAATTAAAACGGATAAGAGAGGAAGAGGGGGAAGAGCTAGAAAGGAATAGGGCTAAGTGAGCTTGATCTACTATAGAAATTTGGATGAGCAATTGCGAAGTATTTAATGTGACAGATCAAAAAATTGTTAGCAAGTGCATAGTCAATTGCATTTCCCTGTCCCCACGCCCCAAGTGTACGTGGAGCAACTTTAATTTGGGAAACAACGAAGTCCATTTAGAATGAAACGACCAAGAACATGTCTCCAATAAGCTATAACTAGATTCAAACGAAGTTAAGCTTGAGTAGAAAAAGCTCATCTATGGACAAATTATAAACTAGCATTTGTTGAAAGGATATTTTATGATGTAAAGGATATTTATCAAATGGCTCACAATTCAACAATGTAAATTAAATATGCCATTTTGAAACTTGCACACCCTACAAAATATTACCATTTCCATACAATGTCAAAACTTTTAAAGGCAAATAAATAAACTCCATGTTTTGAAACTATAACCAAGATATTGTGTTTACCTTCTTCAGAAGCAAGTTGATTCCAAGCATATATCCTGAGAGTCCGAGTATCTGCCTGGTTAAATATCAAGGGCATATCTCAACATTAGTTTTTGCAGTAAAGCTTATAGCTACAAAGTAATAGATTATAGTAGAACAACATTTCTAACTCCATTGACAAAAAGATGCAAGAGCCAAAACAAAACCAATTGAAATTTATGAAGTATTCTAATCTAAGAAAGGAATCTTGTAATACAACCACTCTAAACCTATTAAATTTGGCAGACTCCAAAGACAACACAAAAAAAAAGTTTATGTTTGAGAACAAAAGATTAAGGAGCACATTGAAAGCCCCATGCAAATATAGACCCACTTCTATCAAAACCAAGAATCTATCTAGGAGCAAGCTAAGAGCATTAAGAGAACAATTGGACTTCAAATTTCAATCATAAAATGGACTAGAAAAGTTAAAGCCAAAAAATATTCAATACCAAGAAGCCAATGCAATAATTACCTACATTGAAATCTTTGTTTTCAAAGCCTATTATATCACGTTGCTTTTCTTACTTTCAAAATTTCAATATTATAGTTCATGATAAAGATAAAATTCTACATTTTATGTCAAGCTATTTAAATTAACCTTCCTAGCATGGAGCACTTAATTGTAACCATGTTTTTGTGGACCATCATTATATTGTAAAATAATGAATAAATAACCTTATATGGGAGTCACCTCCTTTTGTAGAGATTAATCCGATGTCATTTGCAATAACTTGGTTTTGATCCTTGGAGTGTATTGGGTCAGATTATGTAAAAATTGCAGATGTGTGGCTATAAAGGCAAATGTTGACCAATGTGAACTTAAAATAAATTATCCTGTCATGTAAATGGTGTAAATATGTCATGCATGAAATCATAATGCAATGCTCAAGGCCAAGGCACAACTATAATGGATGCGGTATTCAATGTTCACATAAGGCCATGACGCACTCACATGTATCAGTGATGCATTTGTAATCATGGCTAAATCATGCCCAAGGGCATCACCTAAACATTTATAATCATTTATTGCAATACCATGGCTAAGGCCATCATTAAACATTTATTATCAATTATTGTAACACCGATAGTGGTTAAGGTGGACCCCGTTGACCACTGAAGTGTATCCTATTACCCACTATTTTGTGGGTGATATCCCTAGGAGAAAAAAATTCTCCAAGATGGATCTTAACCGACAGCCAGCAGCCACCAACTAGCTCATTGTGCCACTTCTTCGCCACCTGAGCCATCCATGTGGTCCCTCACCCATCTGCCATGATCGTATGTTTGAAAGTGGGCCTCCCGAACCTAAAGGTATGCCTTGTCATTTGGTAATTGAGTATTGTAGTTTGCTTATCATGGACACTTATGGGAATGGATTAATGGGGGGATTCAACGGAAAGAATGGGCTAGGTCCGTGCTCTTGTTCCTTTGACCCCTTTTTCAATATTAACCTTGGATTCTAGTCCCGTGGGATCACTTTTACTGACCATTTGGCTTTAGGGATGGTACTTCATGGGAAACCCTAATTTTCTTTGCGTGGTCCCACTCCCTCATCCACATATATTGCCCCCTTTCCACTCATTATAACCCCATTCATCATTTCTCCCACTTGGGTCCACATTCTTCCACTGAGTCCACATAGGGTTAGTTTTCCCCTTCCCCTTGCCCACACCTTGGGTCAGGCCTGGAATGATGCCCCAAAAGTTGATGCCGCTGAAAAGAAAAGAAAAAGCATAATTGGCCACATTCAACATGAAAATGTACCACAAAATGCAAAAGATGGTCGGGACAAACACATTTAGCACGTGGGAAAAAGACAATACATGAGCTCTACCCATCATCATGGCCATCACTCTGGTTCCTACAAGCCCTAAATGAGCCTCCTTTATCATTTAGGAACCCATGATTGTCCCCACCTCTGGTGGGCAATGAACCGCCCTACCTTAAAAGTGGTACCCACTGCTATATCTCACACATCATGCTCTTACCCCTTGAGTCGCGAGCAGTTAATTAAAGAAAAATCATGAAAAGGCAGAAGGCATATAAAGAAGGGTGCAAAAATCAAGGCCAGAGCACCTCATGTACCACGATTGCTCCATCCTATACATTATATACCCAAGTGTGCACTTCTCTTTTATTAGCTACTCTTGTACCCCAGCGTGTGGCCCAGGGTTGCCCCTTTTCATTACCTACTCCATTCATCTCTTTACCACATGTTACCACCTTTAAAAGGATGTAACTTGGACATATTATCCCCTTTAGAAGTAGAAACCACCTAATGACATACTTGGTTAACCCCATTTGGAGCTTGGAAACATTAGCACATGCCAAAGCCCATTATGGAAGACCATGCCATTATGAAGTCCCCACTTGTTTTCCATGGTTTATAAGCTCTTTTACTCGATTTCCTTGATGATTTGTTGTACTGGAAGGCTAGGGGACACATTGGATCTTATGCAGGATTATAGGTGGTCTCCATCTTAGGTTTCGTCTCCCTATAAGGGATCCTAACCCTCCAGAGGGATACATTGGTATGTGTAGAGTGTGTGTTGAGAGCCATGGGCCTCCACAGCAGTAGACAACACTCCATAGATCCTTAGTTTAGTTCAAAGATTGCTCAAGATCCACCTATTAGACTAGGAAGATGCACCCGGTAGACCAATGCTTAATCCCTTGGGGAGAATGGAGTCTAGGACAAAAGGTGGAGAACCATTTTTCTTCACCTTTCCCCCTTCATTCTAGGTCTAGCCACACTGGGCCACCTAGGGCATCACTTTCCCGACAAAGTAGCAATAGAAAAATTTCGATCTCCTAGCCTCTACTGTGTTGGTGTGTACTCAAAGTCTCCTCCAAATTTGAAGAAACTCCAATTGTGGGATTTTGAGATATCCCAAGCCCTAGCTCTGAGATCAAACTTTGCCCTTGGTTCCCTAGGTCAGTACCTCATTGGATCGATTTGACACCTTTAAGTGATAACTCTTGTTTTGATCCTTTCTCCTTCCTTGTCTGGGTTAAGATCGTCATTGGTTGCTAAACTCCCTCCCCTTAACCTAGGTTGGGTCCACTTGGTCCCGTGTGGTCCCATACCTTTGAAAAGTTAATTCTTCAAGAACCACTTGGGAAACCAAGTTCAATAAGGATTTTAGGGATTGGGAAACTCCTTTACAAGGCATATTCCTTAAACCTACCCCTTAAATCTTCACCTCCTTCTCCTAGAAAGCTTTGTACCTTGCTTGAAGAGCAAGCAAGCTCCATTCTTAACCTCCTTCTAGGAAAAAGGGTCATTAGGGTCACTTCACATCCATTTGTTGATTCATCCTTCACAAGTGACTTTCTATATATCGGGTCTCCTCCCATCGGTGAAAGTTCGTAAAGAGTAGGGAGTCTTAGCTGAGGTGATAGTGGGCTAAGTCTCCATCGTTGCCCTTGGCCTAGCAGTTGTCCCTTTAAGAGCCCCTTTTAGGTCCCCTACTAGTTTGAGCAGTAACATATCCAAAGATTTTTGAAGACTCCATGCCAAGGATGTATCAGAGACTTCATGTATCATCAAAGATCATCATATCACTAGAGTTTTTCAACTCTACTTCTTCTTCTCATCTTCTTCTGTTGTACTCAGATTCCACAAGTCCTGCGGGGATGATGTAAAGTGATGTTAATATGATGAAATTGAGTCATGTAACAGGCCTAGGTAACTTGCAACCATGTCATCAAGTGAGTTTACTCTGGGAGGTTTTTTTCACTTGGTTAATTATTATATCTTTACGAGGACTTAATATTTAATTAAGTTTTTTCCTCCAAGCATACCCCCAAAGTTGGAGTACGACCTGAAGGCGAGGCCTAATGTCTAGAGTCATTGTATACTACCATACTAGATCACTCATAAAGTTTCGTGGAATTTGATTAAGTCTAGGGGCCATATTTTAAATTTTTTAGATTTCCCGCAGAACAAAAATTTAAATAAAAACTGAATGTAATATGTAATAAGTGATGTCTAGAGAAGTTGTATGGGGTATCTGTGCTCAAAATTACACCTATTACCCTCAACTTTCTACTATGACACACTTTGAGAGGTAAAAAATAAGTTCTAGACCCTCAAAACCCACTTTTCCTAAGTTTAGTGGAAAATTTGGCAATAAATTAAACTAGAAATAAATTAAATGGAGAAAACTAAATAGCTCCATGTGACAAAATGACTTGAAAATTATATCAAGTCAAAGAAATGAGTTAAAAAACAAGTGGAGGATGATTTGGCACCTTGCATCATAAATACATGGCCCACTCAAGGAAATCAAATTTTTGCCATTAAATGAGGAAGTTGCTTACTTGGAAATTCAAATTTGTCAAGCTAATGCACATTTGGGAGGATTTGGGAGAATTTTTGGGAGATATTTTTGTGGGAATTTGTCCCCACATTGGTTCCCACCCATCTACATCTGTCATTCCATCAAGAAACACGAGTTTGCTCAAGGAGATTTATGTTGGGCACTTTGGAAGTATCAACTCGAGGTGGCATCTCTTGGATTGGTTGTTGGAAGTTAACTCTCTCCCATTGCACACTTGGATTTGCTTGTACGTACACTTGGGGAATTCGATTTTGCTTGAGTATATCTTGGTGCCACCTATGGAATTCGATTTCTTGGAGTCCTCACACTTGGAGTTTGATTTCATTCCTTGGTATCTTCTCCATGGTCATTTGTTTCTTTGTTTCTACATTAGGATTTGCTTCCATTTCTCTATATAATAGAGATTTGTGCTCTCATTTTGTAATGATTGTTACGAGCTATTGTGTTTGGGGAAACTCTGCTCTTATGTACACTTGTTCTCAATTCAAATAAAAGACTTTGGGGTTCATTCATGAGTTGTTGGACCATTGGAGCATGATGATTGGTTCACTATTGGTATTATTTCTTTTGCTCATGCTTTGATCTATTTTATTTCCATATGCTCTTATAGATTTGTTCATGTAAAATTATCTTGCATTGACAATTGATTTAGGAGTATGCTCTAGGTGTAGAAATCTCTAGTTATTTTCCAATAAATTTCTAGAGATTTTTTATCATTGCTTATTTGCTAAATCTATATGGGACTTGTTGCACCGGATTTGTCAAAGTTCCAAGGAAGTGGAAGTGCCAAATTTTTTCAACAAGATCGGATCATTTGTTAGGAATCTATATGTCATTGTAAACCCATTCTGCAAGTTATCTAATGTAAATGATCCTAGTAAGACCTTGAATATATGTAACAACCTAGGTAAGCCTATGATTTTGATGACGAATTTCATCCTATGAGGTTTTTTAACCTCATTGATTACCTGTGTTTCTAAACACAACTAATCAGAAGAGTTTTTTCCCTCCAGCTTAAACCCCAAAGCTAGAGTGAAATTTATTGTCGAAATATTAGGTGAGTCCTAGTGTTTTTAGTCGAGTCTGATGTAAAAGTGATTTGGGAATAATTTAAGCTAGTTGGCTTAATTATTTTATTACAAATCACTTAGTTTACTAGATCATATTGTGTCGCAAATGGGTTATGTGTCTTGAGGGTCTAAGCCAAATGTGTATTCTCCCTTTGAGGGTTGTAAATGTAAAATCTTATGTATTAGAGGGTGGAAAAATAATTAAATCCCCTCATGTGTAAATTAATTAATTTTTCAGACAAAATTAATTAAATCTTAATCTAAAAAATTAATTAATTAATGAGAGTCAAAATTAAATTGCCTTAGGAAAAATAATTCTCCAAGTGGAAAAATTCGTGGGTCCTAAACGAATCAATTTTTAAAGGTCCTCCACCAAGGGAATATTGTATATTTCGAGAAAATTTGGACTCTCAGACCTTGATGGTTAAGTTAAAGTCAAAATTTTGAGGAAATTAGCTCAAAATAATTAACTTTGAACTAATAAAATAGAATTAAATGATAAATTCGAAAATTCCTCAAAAAATAAAAAATCAAGGGTCAAAACTAAAATATCTTGAAGTGTTTGTCAACGACCAAGATTATTTTGACAAGGATCAAAGAAACTAGTGTTATTTTCCCACTTGGAGGAGAAATCTATAAATTAGAAAGTCATTTGAGTCTCTAGCATCTTGATCTCTAGCTAGAAAATTTCTACTGAAGCAACTTTGTAACTATTGTCCCGCTAGGAACTATTTTTTTGATCATAATAAAGACTTTGGGGTGAAATTCAAGGTGTTCTTACTTACTAATTTATGGTATGTGCTGACTACGGGCATCTCTATGTTGTGTTGAATATTGGTGAGATTTGACTTTTTATTAAATGGAGATAGAACCATACTATTGATAGTTTTGGGCTAATCTTACGTGGTTTGATTCTCCATGTGATCTAACAAATTATTTTGAGATAAATTCATAAGGCTTGCAGGTACTTTAGTCCTTGGCCTCCAAGTTCCCAAACTTGGGCAAGAATCATTGTTGCTTGGATTCCAAATATTTATATCGTGGATTAAATATTCTCTAAGGCTATAGTATACATTGGTGTTTCTAAAATATTTTTATCCATTCTTCAAAGGAAAAAACTCCATAAAAATATTTTTCTCAAAAATTTAAATGTTTCTAAAACCCTTGAATATTTGTAGATCTTGTGAATAATTTTGTAGATCTAACTTGTAAATTATTTTTTCTAACTTGGGTTTCGGGGATTTTTAGTATTTTTGTATATATTTGGGATTTTGCAGTTTTGAATTTTTGTATAGTATTTGGGGTTTTGGGGTTTTGAGATTTAAATGTTTTATATTGGTTAATTGGGTTTCTATTCTAAATTTGTTTCATGATTGAAAAAGAAATTGGCATTGGCGACCTCAGAAACCCTAGACGTCTAGGGTTTTTAGGCTATTTTTGTAGGTTGCTTATTTTCAAATCAAAGAAAAAAACATTTTCTAAAGGCCCTAACCCTTACCCAACCTAAAAGACTAGTGTTTGGGATCTATTTTTAAAGTACTAAGAAGATCATAAGCCCTACATGGGCTACACCTCATTGCAAACAAAGGTATCTTCAAAGGATTGGCATTTTCTCTCTAACAATTTGTTTTGTAGAAATTTTGGCTCAAGTCTTGTGTTTTCAGGTGCCAAGTACATTGGAGAAATTTTGGCAAATCTGAGCAAGTAATCATTAAGGCCTTGGGCCTAGAGTTTGACCTCTAAAATCTAGTTTTATCTCTGATTTATTACAACAATCAAATCAATAATAATTAAGCCCTAAAATCACATGCTACATGGTCAAAATTGTTTAAAATTGCAAAATCTTCATTTTCATAAATTTTGGTCACATGAACATCCCAGATCTAGCCTAAATCTAACTTTTATGTTTGCTGGAATTTACTACATAACTGAAGTTTTCAGATCTGAAATTTCTGAAGCATACACTTAATAAGGGTCTAAAACTTGAAATTTTCAGTTTCCAGTAAATTTTTCTATTTCTAGGCAATTTTGGCATTGATTGTAATTGCATTAGCTTGTTGATTTGTCAATTATTCACTATTGTAGTAAATAGATCATATCTGAAATTTTCTGAATCACACTCTAAAACCCTAAAAATTGGTTTTTTTCAAGTTGGGTGAATTTTACTATTTTTGGGTATATTGGGCATTGTTTCTGACATCTCTAGCTTGTTGATCTATGGGTCAATTTACTGTTGTAATAACTTATTACAAGTCTGAAATATTACTGAATACATCTTCATAAACTAAACTAGACACATAAATTTACTTATGTTGGTCATTGGAAATTTGTGTACTTCATATGTTGGGCAAATTTTATAATTTAGAGTGATTTTTCTACTACTGTCATAACATTAATAAGCGCTAAAATTCTCTGAAGTACAACTGTTGATTTAACTGTTGAGATCTAACATTTGCATGGTTTACTCTAAGTTCGTAAAATTTCCGCAATTTGGCATCTAAAGCGCTCCTACATTTAAGCTCTAGATCTGATGTTGTGATAATTGGAATCTAATTGGTATCTTTGTCTTTGGTAATCACTCTAAATCTTGGCATCTAAGTTTTCATTTGACTATCTTGAATGGTTATTAATTTATCTTAAAGTGGTATCGAACATTGTTGAAAAATTGGCATTTTATATCTTGTGAGAATTTGTTGAAGTTTTGCACTAATGTCTCTAAAACAATTTATCTTGTTCAAGATTGTCATCTCGTCATTGTTAAGTACTATCGCTATAAGCTAATTCACACTAAGTACTTAAGTAACATAAACAATCTTAATTCAAGATAACCTCACTCATAATCTTTTGCATAAGCATCTTAAATCTAGCTTGCATTAAAACTTACCTCCTAGCATAAGCTAGGTTGATAGAAATCTAGGGAAACCCTTCTCACCTAGCTTGAGGGGCTTAGCAACTCTTCGGTGATTAACACAGTGACCTTGCAATCGTCAGAGCCACATTCTTTGCAACGCCGAAGGAATCGGGTGATTGGAGCACAACAGAAGAATCGTTAATCAGGGCCTAGCCTGCTTCATGTTGGCCTCCTTTCCACAACCTACCTTGGAGCTCAGCGTCAAAATAGTTAAGGGAAGGCCATACTTAGACTAAGCATATAATTAAAATAAACCAAGATAACTACATCTCACATAGATCCTAGGACTTGCACATCATATAGGATAGTTAATCATTCAAGTAGCGAGTGTCCATCCAGTCACTTGGTTTCAAATTATCATAAGCAAGAATTGTGACTCCATTAAAGCACTATTCTCATACTTAAAATCTAATCTAATCATTAATCTTGCTAAATTTAACCAAGTAACTAAGCCACTCATACATGTCTCCTAAACAAATTGGTTTCCAACTTGTTTTACTTCACCTCATTCCATAGGGACTACCCCCCATAGCCTATTGTTGGGAGACAGCTAGAATGGAGTGGGCGGGAATCAGAGTGACAGCCCCCACACTGAGCGGTTGTCGCAGTGTCTGTACAAGCTAAGCGACAACAAGGCTAATGTTTGATTGACATTTTGTAGAGGAAAATATTGTTTGGATCAAATATCAAGCGCGAGGGGAAGTCTTTGGAGAAACCAGCCCACTTTTAACACATTCTCCAAGGAGCTTTCAATAGTTTTTTGAATTCCATAATTCATCTTACGAAGTGATTTCTTGCAAGGATTTTCTTTGACATAGCTTGAATACAAGCACATACTTCATAATTTCAATCTCTTTAAGAGCATTTCCGAAAATAGGCAAGTGATGGGGTTCACTCCCATCACTTAATTTGGTTTGTATATTATTTTGAATCATACTTACATGTTTCTCTTTTTACACTAATTTTGTCTTAGTTTTGCAGCCCATAGTTGGAGTTTTGACACAAGTGCCTTGAGGAAAGACTATTTAACTCTAATTAGTTTTCTTGTAGGGCCTCTCAAGCATCCAAGATTTATTTTAAGGAGGTCATGGACAATAGAAGGAGCTACAAAGAAGAATAAGTCATAGGCCTTTGTGGAGATTGTAATTTTCAAATTTTAGAAAGGTTTCTTTGGCCCTTGAGGTTGCTATTGTTTGGAGGAATATCTTAGCTATTTCTAGCTCTCAGGTTTGTACAAATTCCCTTCAATCTTTTGAGCTGCCCTCTAAGAGGTTTTAACTCCATTCTAATATCATAATAAAATATCTTTTTTCTTCTTGAGGGAGTTTGGGTTTACCCAAGGCATCCTTTCTCCTCATTTAGAAGGAGGATTTTGTGTGGGTGGATTAATTTTGGCAGCTCATATTTTCTAACTTTCCTTTTAGGCTCATTTTTCATGCTCTAAAATTAACACAACCTCAACATCACATTTCAATTTCTAAGTTAAACTTTGCTACAAATTTCACTTGATGCTTTGCATTTCATTCTTGCTTTGAAATACAAGTTGATATTTTGCTTTAGAGCAACTCATTTCTTATGTGCAAGTATTTGGAGCTATGTAGCAAGTTTAATTTAGTTGTTTTAACAATTTGCTTTCTTTGGGATACAATCGCCTCACTATAAACTCATTTGTTATCTTGCTCACTTATTTTCCAAGCATACTTTACAAGCAAACATTCACTTTTTAGCTTCATTTCATTTCCAATTGCTATAGGTTCATGGTTTGTGGCATTTACTTGGAGCAATTTACAATTTCATCTGCTTATGAAGCTTAATTTTGTGTCTTGAACAATTGCGAGCATCTCCCATTTACTTGAGGCAATTCCTCTTTTGCAAAGCAAAACTTACTTGCATCACTTTAATTCACTTAAAAGTTAATTTCATTTTTTCCAGTTGAAATTATATTCGCAATTTACTTTGAGCATTATCATATTTCCATTATTTTGAAGCATTGCAAATCTCTTTGGGAAAACTTGCGTTAAATTTAGGCATTTTAGCATAGTTTGCATTTTAACTCAATTACCCTCCAAGCATAAGCTTGGTTGATAGACATCTTAGGAAAAGATTTTCTTGGAAAATTCTTCCAACTAGTACGAAGTAAGGTAAATCATGTGTGACCCTGCAGTTATGAAGGTGGTTTGTCCCCTTGTACAAACGAAGGCACATGTTGACTAGTAAGACTCAAGGGAAGGGTATCGTTAATAACAACATTGTGTCCTCAGCCCCTCTTTCTTATAGTCGCCCCAATTTTTACCCTTTGGCAAGAGTTCAAGAAGAAAACCTCTCATTTAGAATAGGCATTTAGCTTAAAATTAACCACGATAATTGCATCTAACCTTAGTTAAGTGCATTTCATATTAACACACTTTACTTTTCAAGCTATTTTACTTGCAATTTATTTATATACTTGTCATGATGAAAATGTTTTGAATTGATTATTTTGTAACATCTCATTTGGGCAAGTACCATATCTTTCATTTTGCAAGTGAAGTTTTAGCTTGTTTCATTTTGCAAGTTATTGCTTCTTTACATGCTTTAGAATCGTGAATGGTTATACTTTGAAAGCAATTTTAAATCTTGCAAGTGATATCATCTTTTCTAACATCTATTTGATTGACAGGGTTACTTGTGTTTCACTTTGAAACATTTCATTTTTGGAGCAAGTGTTATTTATTTTGAAGCAATATTGAAAGCACTGGTCTTATATGTTTATCTTTGATTTATGTGTTGATGGTTATTGAAGTATATTTCATTTCATATTGCTCATCATATTTGCTCATAATCTCAAGTAATCCAAATTAACCTTAACATCTCCTAGAAACCTCACATCACTTTTTCCATTTACGGACCACCCCCCTTAGCTTGCCTAAGAGAGAGCTTAAACGAAGACAGAGTTAGGAATAGGTGACAACCCCATCTCTTAAATTTTCCACCAACCACACCTTGTGGGGTTAAGGGCTTTTCTCACTAAGTTAGGTCTATGTGTGAGGCAGTAACAACAAACCCAATCAAAGCTATATATATTAGTTCATTAAAACCTCTTAGGGAAAGCACCCTACTTAAGTTGGGTATAAATATTAAATACACAACATTCATTTTTTTTCATCACATTGTGATCTTTTTTATCTCTATTATAAAGTGGTTTATGCCTAAGGGTGCTTATATGATTGACATTCTCCTCGAATTGGCTTTTCTTTCTCTTGTATGCACCTTTGCATCTCTTCTATAGCACACGTGCTTGGAAATTTCTCTCTCTCTCTAGAGAACCTGATTTATCTCTCTCTAGCACACTTATCACTAGGTTGGCAGGTTTTGTCTCTAGTTCCATTCAATTTTCTTGTTATCACTTGTGAATTGCAATATGGTACCAAAGCAAGCATGAATCTTAGTCTCTCAATTCAACAGTTGAACCAAAAATTGTTAGCTAGTGGCATTGCTCTCACGATTATGAAACTAGGGTTTAATATCCCAATTTTTATTCTCCTCCATAGTACAACCAGGGTGGATTTCCAAGGCGGGGGATGGTCAGGTCAGTAGAGAAGGTTTATGTCATCATGGGTTCCAATGGAGTTTTGAGGAATTCTTATGGGATATTCCATCATCCGCACAGTTTGCCTTTTGTTTCGTCGCATTCCAACAACTTTCAAAACTTAGCATTATTATGTGACTTAACTTAATTAATTATGCTCAAGGTGGCATTCCGAGGAGATTAATTGATGGAACACCTCAGTGTAATAGCTCGTTGGAACCGGAACGAGAAAATCTACAAGATGGGATGTTGAGAAGTGACTTCTAGTGGCCAAAGAGAGTATGGTGGGCGATTTTCCATTCACCTTAATCAAAAATGACTTTAATTAGTCATTTAATTAAGAAAAAACAATTAATTGGAGGAAATGGGCCAAAAGTGACTTAAATGAAATAAAATAAAGTTAAAAGGTCACTTAAGATTAGGTCAATGGACGAGCTTCTAGAATAATAATAAAATAATAAAATAAGATTCTTCTAGAGGCTTGGAGATCTATCCATCATATCTATAAAAGAGGAAGAGGAGGTCATTTGGAGACATCTTGGATTTGATATTGTTTCTTGTATGAGAGGTTGAGAACCAGGTTCTCTACTCCATTGGTAGCCAAAACCCTTGGGTGATTCAGTGAGATTGGGCGAGTACCCATCTCCCCTTGGTTAATTTAACCAGAATTCACAGGAAAGCTCAACAGTACAGTTCAGTTCAATTTGGATGCCCAGAATAGCGATGCAACAGATTATCTTGGAGGCCAGCGTTTCATCTCAGCTCTTTTGGTTGCATGTGCATGTAACCCAAGTTTATATATTATGAATAAAGCTGAGATTATTTTCTGCTCATTATTGTTATTTACGGTTCTATGGTGTTGAATTTTACATGGAAATCTTCTGTTTATGAATGAAAATTTTGTCTGAAGAAATTTTGAGTTAAAATATCAAGGAAACCCAAATTTTTCGCATTTGGGACATTACAGTGGTATCAGAGCCTTGGTCTTGGCTCAACCTACAGGTTTTTCAATTTTCAGTTGCAACTATTATTGTTGAAGAATTTGGCAGAGAAGTCGAAACCCACTTTCCTGTAGTTGGGGCCGTATTAAAATTGCATTTGGAAAGTCGAAAGCCAAGTTGTTTTAATTTTTATGAGGGCCTTGAAATAATTTTGAAGAGCGGTTGTATGAAACCCCAAAGCCGCATATGAAATTTGAAGACCGGAGGACCCATCTCACAAGTGAAGGACGAATATAATCATCTGTTGAAGTCGCTCTGGTGTTGTGTCAGTAGTTGCATATGGTGCGACTTATAGCTAAATTTCGTGATCGGGCCAATTCGGTGGGGTTGTATTATCTTAATGTATAAGCTGCAAGTTGCACAATTGTTGAGTCGAAGGTGAGACGGTCGAATTCTCTAGATGATAGTGACTGCACATGGATCTGATTGATGGAACTATATGCAGAGCAACTCATCATGCCATTGACATCGACATGGCGAAGGTTTGAGTCAGGGAGTCTGGGTTGAGACGTCAAGCAGTCACTTTAGTACGTGGATGCCGCGTTGACTGTAGGAGGAAATTATATATCGATCCCAGTGACAGTAGTTGTGGAGCAGCGTGTGCGCCTGTAGCTCAGTTTGGTGCCAAACAAAGGTTAATAGAGGCGTGGAGTATTATTAGCGTGAGCCATGGCAAACTTTTTTGGGCTGAGTCATCGCCTTGAGGCTGACCAAAACTAAATTTTATGAAGGGGCTGATTCAATATTTGCAAGGTTGTCAGTCGTTCACTGTTAGCAGGCACGATTTCTATTGGGAGGCAGACATACACTTTCCGCTTGCAGAATCGAAATTCCTCTTGACCGAAATTATTCCAGAAAGTCACATTGTAATCCAGGGCCGAGTGAAATAAGTATTCATTGGGTCGTTCCTTGGACCGATTTCATAAGAAGCCATCCATATTATTATTGAAGGACCAATTACTCCAGGGAGCCGCTGTCTTTGAAGGAGATCGAAATTATCAATTGGAGCGTTAGTGGGTTAGATCTCACGTGGTCCAATCGCTCTAAGACGACTTTGCATCTTCTGGAGGTTAAATTTCCTGTTGAAGTCAAGTTCGGGGAAACACACTTCTTGCTACAACCACGGCCGTGGGCTACCATTGCTCGTCGGGAGTGTTTTTGTTTCCACCGAGGGACGACATTACCTGTTGGTTGCGCTGTGTCATTATAGTGGAGCGTGGGCACAGTGGGAGTCTTGTGTCGGTGAAGAAAACTCTATTATTCGTTGTAGCTTATTATTGAGCAGGAGACAAGTTCTAGTTACCAGTGACGATAACTTATTTTGCAGAGATTCATCCTTGTTGGGTCGAGTGTGGAGACTGTTGCTGACAAGACTAAACTTTGGACTATATATGGACTACTAGATGTATTAACTCACTACAGGAGTTGGGGAAAAAAGAAAAATCAGTTGGTTGTGCAGCATATAAAAGGAGTTTTGTAGCATATATTGGCCATAGCAGCATGTCAAATTGGAGGGATCAAAGTCATTCTTCTCTGTTGTTATGCATTCCAAGGTGTGGCCTTGAGTTGAAGCTTCAATACAATTCACATGACCAAGTTTCAATATCTCTGTAACTCACAGTATTTTCCTAAGTTTATGTCACTATATGGCAATCCTTACTCAGAAATTTAAAATTGTACCCACAGTGAGGAATGTTTCCCTGAGTTTTCTTTAAGTTTGTCCAACAACATGGGAATGATCTTTGTATATGCCAATTGAGACAAAATTATAGAATATTCGTCTACAACAATTGTCATTCAATCTATTTGAAGAATTAATCACTACAAGAACTTAGAAATTTATAAGGTGCAAATCTAATTGTTGGCTTAGCCTGGAGACCATTTATCACCCAGTTGTTGTAGTATGGTCGTAGAATTTGGTGGCTGTTGCAGGACTCCATAAGTATTGTGTCCAATTTCAGCTGATGTTGCCATAACAATTGTATGCTAGTAACCCTTATATTGATACCCAAGCCCTATAAAAGTAAAGACTGAGATCTATAATGATTTGTAGTAGTGCTTGAGAGTTGACAATGATGGTCAGTATGGGTGAGGGTCACTACTACTAGCATTGTTATAGTTGTGTTGGGCAGTGTATTGTTGATGTATGTGGGGATATTGGTTGTGTCTTGTATTGTTGTAGCTTTTTACACATTGTTTTAGCCTTTGCATTATTATGGAATATTTAAAAAGCCTCCTAAACCAACACAACAACACTTTAGTGGGCTGCAATATGGACCAGATGGACCAGCGGAAACAAAACAACAAACCCTTCTCAAAGGGAGTTCATGCCATTCTTCAACAAGAGCAACCAAGGGATCTGTAGAAAGAGCTGAAGATTGGACACAAAATATTTGCACTTGGGACAAATTTGAATCACATGAGGGTCACATGGAAAGTTCTCTTCAAACTCGATGAACTAGATGCCCTCCTTTCCAAAGTTAGTAAGTTAGAGGGGAAGAAGTTGATGTGGGCTCTGAAACCAGCCATGCTAGCTTTAATACATCCCAAGTTCTTGGAGGGACCTTGTGAATGGATCAAAATTCCAGTTGCATCATGCCTTAGTAACATTATGAGGTTGACTGCACCTATAGCTCCTTAGAATGATGATGTTATGAGGAGAGTCTTCAAACTAGTAGTAGAAACTTTCTAGGACTTGGACCACAGTGCAGGCTCTACCTTTGGGAAGAAGCTTGAGCTTTTAGAAGTTATGGCTATGACTAGGACTTATGAAATCATGTTTGATCTAGAATCTGATGAGTTGATCCTACAGATGTTCCAATGCTTCTTCAGTATTAGGAAACATCATCCTGACACAGTCATAGCACACATGTAGTCCATCTTGTCATCATGTATGAGAGGTCGTGATGCCATTTGTCGGGAGTTGCAGTCTCGATTGTTGTCTGTTTGGAGGAGAGAGCAATTGGTCTCACCTACTGCTTATGAGCTAGCCGAAAGGTTGGTTGAGCAGAACATTGGGTTGTTCAGGAGACAGTTGACCAGGGAGGAGCTACTCAGGTTTGGGGGATCATGCAGCAAGAATGAGATGAGGAGGAAGGGACTTTGCTTTGTCTGCAAGGGACCTTAGGGACCTAACCACTCATGCTTGAGTGACGCTGAGGAGATGACAGAGGTAGAGCAGGAGGAGATTCCTTCTGACTTTCAGGGTGAGGATTCTTCTTTGGACGAGTCCATGGGTTCATACGATGATACCTCTGAGGAGCACGAGCAATCATGTGGAGTTGATGATAGTAGCCCAGATATGCATCCATGTGTGGTAGAGGAGTATGATGAGCAGCCGATTATTCCAACGAGGGAAGGAGATCCAAAAGCAGATAAGCAATTGACGAGTCAACATAGAGAACACATAGAGGAGCATGAGACAGATGATACACATAGTGTGCAAGATGGGCCATTTTTGGAGAGCCAGCTAATGGCTCATGTTGAGCCCATGATGGAGAATGAGCAGACACCATTGGGTTCAGCCAATGATGAGGAGCAGACAGATGTACAGACAATTGGCAGGGTGACAGTATTCGTTGACACTTGTCCTCGGGACATCTTGGAGTATGACAGGGCAATTTGGCAAGAGATTGGTAGACTGCAGGAGCGTGGAGTTCCCTATCAAGCGAGGGAGATGGCAGTGCATCCACCTTTGGGTCTACCCATTAATGAGGTGCAAACAGATGTAGTGGCAGCCAGCCAAGCTGCAGCGTTTTCAGGCAGCAGCCCTCTCCAAGAGTACATAGATGGGGCTTGCAACGCAGTTTGGCATTTGTACCCATTACAGGGAGAGAGGAAGGGTTTCCTCGATGGATATTGCTGACCAACCAGGTAGAGCAACATGAGTTGAGCATGGACCAGCATTAGCATAGTAGACTTGTTCCTTACATCGGAGTCCATGTCTTAGATTGGCGACAAATCATGAGTTGGTATCCTTTTGATGGAGTATCAGCCTTAGTTCGAGGCACATTACAGCAGGGGCATTTAGATGAGGGTTTAACACATATTTCTATGGGCAGTGGGATGTGGACCGACAGTGCATCAATGTTTCAGTAGCACTAGCCCAGCATCAGCAGAGTAGGGATGACCTCGGCCAATGCCCGAGGCTGGATTGGAGAGAGGTGATGAGTTGGTATTCTCTTGATGGAGCAACAACTATAGCCAGAGACAGAGCCCAGTCTGAGCCAAGGGACATCGGCGATGATTGACCATGGTGGCATTGGGATCCAGGTGGATCTACTAGTAGTAGGTTGAGTCAGAGATGGGCATGGGATCTAGGTATTGAGGGATTCAGTCAGGTTTGGATTGCTTAGAGGCATGATGTGGACCAGTGGTCCATATGGGATCCTAGTATCAGTTTGCAGATGCCTCTATAGTGGACAGGTGCGAATTACTTGAGGGCAAGCAATCTTGGAGCGGAATTATTTGTAATGTCCCAATTTTTATTTTCCTCCATAGTACAGCCAGGGTGGATTTCCAGGGCAAGGGATGGCCAAGTCAGTGGAGCAGGTTTATGTCATCAGGGGTTCCGATGGAGTTTTGGGGAGTTTTTATGGGATCTGATGGCATTCGCTTGGTATATTCCATCATCCGCACAGTTTGTCTTTCATTCCATCGCATTCCAACAACTTTCAAAAATTAACATTATTATGGAACTTAATTAATTATGCTCAAGGTGGCATTCCGAGGAGATTAATTGATGGAACACTTCAGTGTAATAGCTTGTTGGAACCAGAACGAGAAGATCTACAGGATGGGATGTTGAGAAGTGATTTCCAATGGCTGAAGAGAGTACGGTGCGCGATTTTCCATTTTCCTTGAATAAAAATAACTTTAATTAGTCATTTAATTAAGGAAAAATAATTAATGGGAGGAAATGAACCAAAAGTGACTTAAGTGAAATAAAATAAATCTAAAAGGTCACTTAAGATTAAGTCCAAGGAGGAGCTTCTAGAATAATAATAAAATAATAAACTAAGATGCTTCTTGAGGCTTGGAGATCTATCCATCGGATATATAAAAGAGGAGGAGGAGGTCATTTGGAGACATCTTGTGTTTGATATTGTTTCTTGTATGAGAGGTTGAGAACTCGGTTCTCTACTCCATTGGTAGCCTCAGGACGGAAACCCTCGGGTGATTCAGTGAGATTGGGCGAGTACCCATCTCCCCTTGGTGAATTCATCCAAAATTCACAGGAGAGCTCAACAGTACAGTTCAGTTCAGTTTGGAGGGCCAGCATAGCGGTGCAACAGATTATCTTGGAGGCCAACTTTTCATAAAGCTGAGATTAGTTTTGCTCATTATTGTTATTTACAGTTCTATGGTGTTGAATTTTCATGGCAATCTTCTGTTTATGAATTAAAGTTCTGTCTGAAGAAATTTTGAGTTAAAATATCGAGAAAACCCAAAATTTTTGCATTTGGGACATTACATAGGGTTTGCTTGGATCATCTTTTTTAAGGTTTTGTAGGGGTTCCAAAAAATTAAACACAACTCTTAGGCCAACACCCCTCTTCCAAGGTCTTCTTGAGTATCCCTAAGGTCTTTTATCCTTCTTCAAAGCCATTGCCTCCTTTCCTAGTTCTACCTAAGTAAATAAATAAATGAGAAAATGTGAAGACCTCCCTTCCATACAAAGGTTTTTTCTTATTGTTTCTAAGCCTAATGAATTCAAAATGTTTCTTCAATTAAACAAGGTCGATTATCATTCATGGGTGAATCAATTGACTCCCTTCTTCAAAGAAAAGGTTTATGAATGTAACCTGCAAAACCACTTCCATAGCTGACAATGACAGTTATGACCTTGTATGTTTGAAGAAGGATGAAGCTTATCAAGCTAATAAATCTATATACTAAGCCAAATTTGATTCATTGTACCAACGACAATAAAGGTGCGAAAAGATATGGAACACCATCAAAAATTTCTTTGGAAATATGAGTACCACTCGAGGTAATCAATTCAAGACCAAGCATTCAATCTCAAGATGAACAAATTTGACATCGATGATGAATACATTGCAAGGTTTAAGATCCTAAATTCTAACATCATAATAGTAGGAGGAAAGGAAAAATCATATCTGGAATATGTAAGTATTGTTTTGAATAATCTATCTCCAACATTCAAATCTTTTTCTATTATATGTCATAATATCCGGTTATTTGTCAATGGTGCTACTTCTATTAAGGAGGTTTTTTCTAATCCTATCCAACATCAAGTTATCTTAAGGAATATCAATGAACTATCCCCTAGAAATCAAACCCATTCAATGGCTATCTCAGTCCCTTTTAAATCTAAGTTTGATCATGGTAAAGGGGAACGCTCAAATCCTCCAAGAAGAAAAGATTCGTATGCAAGTATTGTCATCAAGAAGGGCATCACTTCAAGTCTTGCCCTACCAATCTTCAAAAAATCAAAAGGTCTATAATAGGCATTGAGGAGGCTTTCAAGGTTATCGCGTTTATCATCCCACCACTCATAGGGTGGCTAAATATGGAGATTCTACCTATGATGAAGTTCCTAATCATGGTCCACTAGGATCTCTCCCATTACTCCTTTTAGATGATCTGTCCCATTACTCATTTTAGATGATCTCTCCCATTACTCCTTTTAGATGATCGGTCCCATTACTCATTTTAGATGATCTCTCCCATTACTCCTTTCAGATGATTCTCAACATGGTTCCATGTATTACGTGTTGTAGAAAGTAACTAGGTTCAGTCTTCATAATGACATGATCTTTGTAAATGATGTAATAAAGAGAACCAAATTATTTTTGTATGATGATGCATGGTTTATTAGTGGCTCCCATCGAGAACCTTAGGATTTATTAATAAGTCAAAGAGTCAATGTCATGTATGAAGAAGCTCTTCTTGAGCCTATGTGTAATGTATACAAGTCTATAGAAATGTCTAACAGCCCTCCAAAGACAAGCACAATCCTCTTGAAGAAGTCGGCCAGCAAAAGGAATTAAATACACTTCATGTCGGCTTACAATTAAAAGTCACATCCTTTCGTTGGTTCAAGTCAACTAAATATGGAGGACAAACTACTATATATACCTAGCTAGGGTTTGCGCAAAACAGAGCTACAGGAACTCGGATTCCATTGTAATTTCGATGGGTACAGTGAGGCTCAGGGATCTTGGATCCTCTGCAATCTTCGGAGGAATACAAGTTCTGAGATCCGCATTACAGAAGTATAGATTTCGGATGTCTCTGCAACTGATAGTGATAAGTATCTTTGTGTCTTGGCCTCCTCATGATCACAGTCTCGGCATACTAAAACGCAGTCATGATCCATACTAAACGCAATCACTGTCTCGGTGATCTCTTAGTAATACACTCTCGACTTAATTATGATGAAGAGGATCATGATGATCCCACAGTAGCACATACAATCTCGACCTATTTGTTATGATGAGGATAATATACTCTCGGCTTGCTCACTGTCACAGTCTCGACATAACTACAATGATGAGGATCTCAGTGCAGGGAGAGAACATACCCTGTCTTGGCATACTAAACAGTCTCAGCATATCTATGATGACGAAGATCTCAATGCATGGAGAAAACACAGTCATAGACTCGGTATATTTGTGATGAAAAGATCTCATAGTGACACGCCATACTAGATGCAGTCATGATCTCAACACAATTTCAATTATAATCTCATTATAGATATAATCCTAATGAAGACATAATTACAAGGTGAAGATCTCAGTGAAGATGTGACAATGGTGCAGCAGCAATAATCTCGTTGTTATGAGTATCTCAGTGAAGGTGCAATAATGATAACCTAGGTGAAGCAGCAGTTATGATGATGATCTCAGCAATAACAAAGAAGAGGATTGGTGTCTTGGTCTTGGAGTGGCTTAATAGGTCAAGGGTCAGGGTCTTGGTATTTGTCAATTGGAATCTCTATAAGAAGAATTCTATGCGGGTTTTCCTCTCAAAGAGAGAGGTTTTGGCCCTGGCAGAAAGCCAACATTGTCTGTTCTTGTCTCTTTTGTTTTTGGTAACTATTTGATGAACTAAGAAGACACACTCTAATAATAAGGAAAGATTGTACTAATAAGAAAAGTTAAAAGAACCTCACAAATAGTTATCATGAGAAGAAAAACCCTATTAACTCTAATTGCCCGAGATTCTTCAACATTACGCCTACTCACACTCCTCTAATCGATGAGTACACAAGATGATATTGAAACACAAACCCCAAATGAGAATGATAATGAAGACTTCGTAAGAGGCTCAACTACATCAACTACTATCCTTCTAGGTCAACCAAAGCTTCTACCTAGGCAGGATATCTCCCCCATTGTTGATGCAATTGAGTTTCTTCTTGGTCCTTTTGATGGTAAGTAGGAGCATTTCACACATTAACCTATGCCCTTACTTCAGAGTTGTTGATTTTCCTGCAAAGTTCTAATACCTTCACCCCAAGTCACTATGAAGCACAAGTTTGTGTTGTTGAGGATACCAACAGATTCTTCAGAGAGTGATATAAAGGGTGATGCTCTTTTCAACATTAAGGGGAGGACATAAATCTTGTGATATAATGCTTTCATCTCTATAGCCCCTATTCAACTTAAGGGGGTTGTTAGAATTATGGGAGCAATATTCACATGTGGCCTTGACACACTCAAGTCTCATATATATCATGGATGTATTTGTAATTATGGCTAAGGCCATCCTTTGATCATTTATTATCATTTATTATATAACTACAAAGTGGTTAAGGTCGACTTAGTCAAACTTGTACATTTTGCAAAGAAAAGCTATTATTCCACAAACCAAAACCAACATTGTGATGACTAATTTGTAGAGCTAGGAAGAAAGATACATGGTTGTAGATGAGCATAGAGGTTAGGTGAATTAGGAAACCTTTACCCTACCTTGATATTGTTGTTCATTGACTGCCTTGGAGCCATAGTATTACCATATTAGGTTATTCCCTTGAAGCAATTGATAATTTGGATTCACTCTACTTGCATTAAAGATAATTGGAGCGAAAGGAAATTCTTAAGGTAACATTGGGTAGAGAAAGGAAATACCTTTGCCCGTGCCCCTTAATTATATGTGGCAGAAATCTACCACGTGTAGGTGCATGGGCAAGGTACAATCAGTTTGGGAATGTATGAGAGCCATTCATTACATTCCCCTACCTCATGGAAATTCTCTCAACCTCTCATGGGAATTCACCACTTTTATGTTCTCCAACACCAAAGTACAATGTCCAAAGAAAAGTTATTATTTCACATGTGAAAAGACCAAAACCAACACTAAGATGAGTGATTTGCAAAGGTAGGAATAAAGATACATGGTTCTAGATGAGCATAAAGCCTAGGGAGATTAGGAAATCTTTCCCTGTTGAAAAGTGTAATTAGATTCGGTCTTCATAATATCTAATGTAATCATGATTTTGTTTACTTGATGAAAAGAGAAAAAGAAAATTTATTATTATTATTTTGTAGCATGGGTTTCATGCTCAAGATTATTTTATTTGTAGGTCAAGCACCCATTGAGTGCTTCTAGGGCTTTGTCATAAAGTCTAGGAGTCAATTGAGTCATTGTAATATGTAAGACCCCTTTGGGCATCTTTTATTATGTAAAAGAAATTTATTTGAGTCATAAAAGACCCTCCAAGACAACTCAACCTAGCTGCAACAAGTCGGCCTACATGAAAGACCAAGTTGGCCTCATGGAGGCAATTCGTACCCCTGGAAAGCCTATATATAAGAGGCACTCAACCTCATTTGAAGGACACACCCAAGACATACGATGAAGCAAAAGAAGAAATTCAATCTTAAAAAGAAGTCCTAAGGCAAGCGAAGCTAGAAGTCAAAGTTTTGGGTCTCTCTCTCTCTCTCTCTTATGTTCAACAAAATTTTGAAGTTGTTGGGGTCGGAGTTGGCTATAGAAGTTGTGGGGTCAAAGTTGTTGGGGTCGAAATTGCTAGAGAATTTGTTGGGTTTGAAGTTGCTCGAGAAGTTGTTGGGGTCGAAGTTGCTAGAAAAGTTGTTGAAGAAGTTGTTGGGGTCGAAGTTGTTAGAGAAGTTGTTCGAAAGTCGAACTTTGTAGCGGTAAGTTGTGTAAGGAAAGCTCATCAAGAAAGAAGGTTGACTTGGTTTTGGAAAGGTCTTTTTCAAGGGTCATAAGTCTTGGAATTCGCCATCTGAACATTCTATAAGAAGAGAAGAATTCTTGTGGGTTTTCCTCTCAAGAGGAGAGGTTTTGGCCCTAGCTAGCAGCCTACATTTTGTGTCCTCTTGTCTCATTGTTCTTCATTGTTTAGCAGTTGTTTGACGATTAAAGAACATTATAATAATCAAGTAAAGAAGAGCTAACTACAAGTACAACAAATTAAGAAAAAGAACATCACAAGCAATTCCCCAAAGTAAGAGAAATCACCTAATTAAGTTGCCCCTTGATTTATCAACATGGTATCAAAGCTAAGGTGACTACAAGAAGAAGGAAAAGGCAGCTTGAAGAAGGATATACGAGGACTGAGCTCAAGGACTATCATCAAAAGGAACACATTAAGAAGCATCAAGAGAATCAAGCATCAAGGAGGACCATCCATCACATCTTAAGGATCACATCATCACAAGAAGAAGAAGACCTCAAAGACCTACCTCCATTCAAAGAAGGACTTTACATTTAAAGCATCATGGGAAGCCTCTACATTCTACATTATACATCTAAAGGAAGCAAGAAGAAGCATTGCCATCATCTTCAAAGAAATCAATGTTATCTCCCATCCATTGAAGAAAGGATAACATTTCAAGCATACCTGAAGGAAGACATCTTCATCAAGAAGGCATCTTCTATTGTCAACATCATCAAGAAGGCATCAAGTTGAAGACAACATCAAGGAGCATCTTTAGTTGACAAGTATTTTATATTTCTATGTCTCAATCTAGGGCAAGAAACGATCCTTGAGCTAGGGCTTGCTTTATCTCAAGATCCCACTGTCAGAATTTCTTGAAATTTGGAGGACCTCTAGAGGAAACCCTAGCGCAGTAATGGACAAGAGATCAAAGTCTTTTGAGGGCAAGAACGTGAGATAAGTGATGCCCTAGACCTATGGAGGCTAGGCCTAAAAAGAGGAGAGGTGAGAGAAATATGCATTAAAAGTGACCACCTATGGAACGACTAGTTCCTTGTCCCTTGGAAGAGATGGAGTCAAGGATAATTTATGGTTTGGAAGAGGTTTACCCAATCAAGGAGGTCTTCAAGCAACTTCGCATGGCATTAGGGCATGAGAGCAACTAGTTGAGACCTTTATACTTCAATACCCAATAATTGATGACTTATTAAGATGTATTTTGACAAAATAATCTCTAGGGACATTCACCCATTCATACATGGCCCATGCAATGATGCAACACTACAAAGGATCAAAAATTCCACATTTTTGCATAGGAAAACAGTGAATTTCAGACTTGTATAGCGAAAATCCCAACAACATTCATGTGACAAAGTAAATAACAAGAATAAGCATGGAAAAGATTACTTACATGTACAAATGAGTATATCCAATCATCCAATTATGCCAATAATGAAGCTCCAAGACAAGAGAAATAGATCCGAACATCAAAATTCATTCATAACATCCAAACTTGTCCTCCAAAAAGGGAATGTGAAATTCTTCAAAGAGCTACTAATCCCAAATCCAAGTGATGACGAGAGGATAGAATGAGCCTTTTTCATATTTATACAACTCTAAAGGGGATTTGATTTTCCTAATTGGCCCAATTTAACCCCAAAAAATAAAATAATACATAATAATGAAATGACTTGGTGACAAGCCCACCAAGATAGCTCAATAATATAAAGAATAGCCTCTCAAGAGGGAAAAATAATGAATATGATGAGTCGTTGGGCCATTGAGGAGGCCTGATGGAGTCCAAATGTGCCAAGTTGAGTGAAAAGGCTCCAAACATAGTGGACAAGGGGTTGGCCCCTTGTTTTCCAAGCAAGTCACATGTGGTGCTCCCAAGTGGGTGTGGGGGCACAATGACATCCTCATGGGTCTCCAAGTGGATCGATAATGCTTGTAAACCATTTGTAAGGGATAGGATGATGACATAAGCCCTCCCTTTGTCTCCTACAATGAGACACATCCTCATCTGGACCCTGGAACATTTGCCAAGTGTATGGTGCAAGTGTGGATCTGGCAGGGCATGGTGAACCAGGTGCATCATCCTCATCCAAAAGGTGGAACACAAGCAATCACTGAATGGTGTTGGGGATCCATGAAATGTTGTCTACTATGGTGGAGGCCCATGGCTCTCTACGTTGACCCTACAAGTGCGAATGTGACCCTCTAGAGGGCTTAGACCCCATATAGGGAGACCAAACCCCAAATGGAGACCCACCTGCAATCCTACATAAGATCCAATGTGTCCCCTTTCCCTCCAATACAACAAATCATTAGAGTAATCAAGTAAAAGATTTTACAAATCATGGAATCAATTGGGCACTTCATGGTGGCATGCCCTTCCATAGTGGTCTTTGGCATGTACAGGTGTCTCCAAGCTGAATAAGGGGGTTAACCAAGGACCCTATTAGGTGATTTCAGCCTTGGGGGTGACATGTCCATGGTACATCCATCAATGGGTAGGTGGCATGTGATATAGTGATGGAATGGAGTGGGGATCAGGGGAAGGCTACAAGCCACGTGTCATGGTACAAGGGTAGTTATGATGCAGGAAGCCCACAATTGGGTATATGAGTGTAGGAGGGAACAAATTGTGGTACATGAGTTACCCCGGCCTTTGTTTTTCCACCCTTCTTCATGTGCCTTTTGCCTTTGATTGATTTTTCTTTATAACTTCTTGGGGCTCCAGGGGATGAGAGCATGAAGTGTAGGATATAGCAATAGCTACCCCCTTTTAAGGTGGGGCACCTCATTACCCACCAAGGTTGGTAGAATCATAGGTTCCTTAATATGGAGGGGGCTCATTTAAGTCCCATAGGAACCAAGGTGATGGCCATGAATGAGGGGTATGGCTCATGTTTAGCTTTTGCCCACGTGCAAAATTGTATGTCTTGGCCATCTTTTGCATTTTGTGGTACATTTCTTGTTGTAAGTAGCAAAATTATGCTTTTTCCTTTCTTTTTAGTTGCATCGTTCCAGGCCCGACCCAAAGTGTGGACAAGGGGAGGGGGAGGCTAACCCTATGTGGATCCAATGGCAACATGTGGACCTGGATGGGAAAAGCGATGAATGGGGTCAAAATGAGCAGAAGGGGAGTGATGTATATGGTGTCGAGAAGCGAGACCACACAACCAAAATCGGGATTTCCCATGTAGTGCCATCCTAAAGCTAATGGCCAGTAAAGGAGATCCCACGGGACTAGGATACAAGGCTAACTACCGAATCGGGCATAGGAGACAAGAGTACAAACCTAGCCCACTCTTTTTGTTGAATCCCCCCACCAATCCATGCCCAAAAGTGTCCATGATAAGTAAACAAAATTACTCAACTAAACCAATGAAAAGCCATACCTTTGGGGTCGGGAGGCCCACCTTCAAACATACGATCATAACAGATGGGCGAGGGACCACATGGCTGGCTCAGGTGGCGGAGATAGTGGCACATCAAGCTATCTGTTAGTTTTTGGTAGCATCAAAAGTGCTCTAGCGTTGAAAATTGGTGGAGAGGCTAAGGCACATGAGTTCTAAATAACCCAGAAACCGTTTGGTGAAATTCCACCTAGATTGTATTTTATTAAAATAATTAATATTTTTAATGGGGTTCCTAAGTCTAAACTTAGGAAAATTAAAATATTAATGGGTATTAATCAAAATATGGGTGAGAATGATCTAGAAGGCGGATCATGTCAAGTTTTAACCTTAGTCATTGATTAGAGACTTAATCTTGGTCGTTGAAGTCTCAACAAGAAAAGTATAAGAAGGAGGCTTGGGGTTCATTTAGAAACACACGGAGAGTTGATCAGTCAGTTCGATTTTCCTAGGGCAGGGTTTGCTAAGGAATTCGAACCAGCGATCAAGCAGTGAAGATCAGAGGTAGTACTAGAAGGAAGTGATTTTCAGTTCCAGGGAATATACGTCAGAGAAGACAAGGAAGGATAATAAAGTCAGCGCTGGGCCAAGGAGGGACAGCGCAGCAGCTGGAGGAGATTGACGTAGAGGGACAGCGCAGAAACTGGAGGAGGTTGACGCAAAAGTGTTGGGGGACAAGCAGAGATCATTGCCAGGAATCACTATGGATGATGTCTAGCCACTGTGATTGCCTGCCACTACCCACCATCCACTGCACAACTCTGGTGTTGCATCTGTGTTATTGCTGACAAAGCTACCAACTCTGCATCTGCACTACAACTCCCTCTCATATGTTGTTGTTGCAACTGAGAAGCATCTGAAATACTGAATTAACTGTGTTCAGTAATACATCTGTCACCCAAGTCCTGACTGCTACTAGCCTCTACATTGTCTATTGAAGAATATGCTTTGTTGCCAACTCTTCACTGAGCCACATGCTCCGCTATCAACACTACACTACGCTCCTCAAAATTTGACTGCCACTAGTCTACAACTATACTAGGAATATGACTGCATCATTGACACTAATCCATCTTGCTATTGAATACTATGGGCCCCCATAGCAAGGTGATGATCCATGAGGAGGACACGTTAACGAACCCTAACCATGTCTCTGCAATCTCTAGGACTACAACTCCAAGTCTCCCCACCTTACTGTTGGAAATACTGAGGGGGGGGTGAATCAGTGTTTCTTTTACAATTGTTACTTTATCAATTTAGATCACTTATAAACAGAACACAAAATGGACAATATAGAACAAATAATTTTATTAATCAGAAATAACTAGGACTTCAATCCTCTTCTTTACAATAAATCAAGTACAATAATGTTTAGGACTCCAACCCTAGATGAAGAGAGCAATCTTCAATCAACCAGGCTCTGACCTGTATGGTACCAAGCACCAACTTGGTCTTTATGAGGCTCCAACCCTTTCCACTAGCACAGGCTCCAACCTGATCTTCTTGAGGACACATATCCTCTAGGGCACCAACCCTATCAATCTGCTTCATCTCTTCAATGTAGGTTGATCAAGGCCTCTCAAAAGCTTTTGAAACAAACCTTGATAATATCTTCAAATTAACCTTCAACTAATGCCCTTGCTTAGCACATCAATGACAACTTTATCATTCTTCAAAGGTGTCTCTACAGCTCTTCATGATACCCAAAATCCATGAGGACCTTCAACAATGCATCATGTCTTCAATAAGCTACTCTCAAAACTGATTTGCAAAATGGTCTCCACAAGGTCTTCAAGGGCTTCAAGATTTCAAACAAAGTTCTTCAAACTATGCTTCCAAAGTGATACTTTCAGCTATTCTAGGGTTTTCTCCAAGATTGCTCTTCCAAACTTCTCTTAGTACAAGTCTGAGCTAGTCTTCAAATAAACCTGGAGCTAGGTCTTCAACATATCACAAGTCCACAGCTAAGTCAAAGCACGGGTCTAAACAAATATAACCACAGGTTTCAACTTTTTTTTATCCACAGGTCCAAGGTCACATTTTACAATTCTTTGTTTACCAATCAAGTTACAAAGCTACAAGTTGAAGGCTCCTTAGGTTGGTGGTTATATACTATAATTCACATATCTGAATTACAGTTCACAGGTCCGAAATATAGTTATAGGTCTGAGCTATACTATCCAAATATCCGTGGTTACCACAGGGTCGGACTACACTAAAATCCTGAAATATTTCTTCACAAATATTCTACAGATCAGAGGTATCAATCTTCCACAGGTCTGAAAATAGTTTTCTGTCCACAGGTCCAGAAATAGGTTGATCGTAGGTCTGCAATTTCTGTGTATACGCCTCACAGTCAACAGACTTCAACGATAGCCACTGAATTCGTTATATCTATTAATCCACACTGAAACTTATGCGTGTCTTGACCCTCCTTTTTTTCACCTAAGATCCTTTCACAGCAACTTCAGAAAACTTGGTTCAAATACTGAGAATTTCTATTTGACTTTGTTCCTAGATGAATCACTCCTCAAACAGCTTGAATGTCTTTATTTTGATTTTCAGACTTCGTTCTTCTTTTTATTCCATTCAGATTCGAATCGAATCCTTTAGTTATGTCTTCCCTTCATCGAGTTGATCTAAGCTTCCTTTCACCGAGTTGATCTGAGCTTCGATGGATGCCCTAACCGAGCTACATGTTATTGTATATAGTCATGTCAATATGGTGAAGGGACGTGACGTTCAGAAAAGAGTCGACTTGAATTTGATGGAAGTCGACTTACAAACTCGTGGAGCCGACCTCTTTACATCTAGTGTGGAGCTGTTATATATGCCTTCCTTTATCATGAGTCTAATTGTGACATATCAACTTTGGTGGAGATGAACATAAATTAAATTATTTTATTACAACATAAAGTTAAAATTTTAGCTTTATATTAAAAATAAAGTTCTATTAAATTGAAACTTTTGTTTATAATGTAAATTTTAATTTTATTATTTTAAGACTTTATATTGATAAATTTGTTATAGGATTTAGGGTTAGGGTTTAGCTCTTTAAATTGTTAGGATTAGGGTATTATTAGGAGCAAGATTTTAGGGTTAGGGTTTTATAGTCTAGGGTTAGGGTTTCATCAAAAGATTAGGGCAAATGGTTTCTTAGGATTAGAGTTTAGGGTTTCATCAAAAAATTAGGGCAAAGGGTTTGCTTTTAGGATCTAGGGTTTGCACAACATCTAGGGTTAAGGTCTGCTTCTAGGGTAGGTTTCATCAACAACCAATGCTAGATTGGGCTACGGCTTCCAAGGTTTAGCCATCTTCAACAATGCCATATTGACATCAATGACAACAATAACCAACAATCTCCTCGTTTGTCATTGATGGCAATATTCTCGCCCTTTCAACATTCTCTCCCTCTTTGACATCAATGGCAAATGGGCTATCCCAACAATGCCTTTTTCCATCAAGTGCTTCCCTTATCATGCTTCTTCTTGTTATGTTGCTCCCCTGTCATCTTGCTTTCCTTTTTTTCTTTTGGCAATATGGTACAAGAGATATCTTTGCGTTTCTTTATGATAAACCAACTCCCCCTGCGTGCATAAACTCCTGTTCTTCCAAGACAAGAAGGATGGAGAGATGATCCATCAAGAGATATATCTATGTGTCTCATAGCATGATTGTCCCTGTCAAGGGTTTCCCAAGGCTTATCAAGGAAGCATCTTGTAAGAGTAGTCATAGTGTTACAAGCTCCCCCTAAAAATATGCAAGGTTTTGCCAAAGTCTCATCATCAAAACTTGAAATATCATATCTGCCAAAGATGTGCTCATCAAATCAACAACATGAATTGATGCTTTGAGTATTCAAGACACATTCCATGTGATCTCCTTGTGGTTCAACTTGCTTCCTTCTCCAAACTTGTTTAACCTTCTTTTCATGCTTGGCTGTCATGTTTTTAGATTGTTTAGGAGCCCAATTCAAGTTACAATCACAAGCCATATGACCAATATTATGACATTTGTAGCATTCAATTTTGTACATAAATGAGGAGGTATAATTTCTTCCTGCAAAGTTGCTTCTGGGAGGCTAATGAGGACGACTATATTTTTCCTTGTTGTATGCCCTACAATCCTTTGCCATGTGCCCAAAATTTGTACAAGAGTAGCAATAACCAAAAAATATACTTTGATACCTGGAGGATGGAGCTTGCCTTGATGAACTTCTAAAGTCTTTATGCCTTGAGATCCTTTGATGATATCCTTTGCTTCTTGCATCCTTGACACCTTCTACATACCTTCTTGGAGTAAGGTTTCCATTAAGGTTATCTTGATTAATCTTCTTGCTTTTGCTGGAACTGGGGGCATCAACATTTCTATCAAGCTTCTTCACATCTTTGTTGTTTGATGCATTAGAGTTTGCATCATTTTTGCTTGAGGGTTCACATGCATAACCAAGACTTGATTTATCAAGGAGGGATTCGTTGATAATTTAGGATGTCATCTAGGCTTTGAGAGCTCTTTAGACTCTTGTTCAATTGATCAACTTCTTTCCTTAGGAGATCAATTTCTTCTTTCATCATCTTGCATTCTTCATCCTTCTTTGCTAGATGGTTCTCCATTTCTTCCTTCTTCCTTGTTGCTTCACATGTTTGGGCCTTGAGAGAGGAGACATCTGATTTCAATCTTAAGATTTCTTCATCTTTTTCTTCTAGTTGGTATGCCATGAAATTTCTTTCCTTTTCTGCTTCACCTACTTGTCCTTCCAAGAGGGCCAAAACTTCCATCACCTTTTCAGCTCCTTGTGCTTGTTTCTTTGCTTCTTCTAGCTGAGATTTAAGGGAGGAGACCTCTTCCTTGTATTGACCAATTTTTGCTTCAAGTTTGTTCAAGTCCTCATGTCTTTGTTCAAAATGGCTTGACAAAATGTCTTCCCTTTTCTTTTCTTTATCTAATTGATTTGTCATGGATATGACTTCTTCATGATGCCTTTTCTTGTTTTGATGCAATTCCTCCTTTAGCTTGGTGAGCTCCTCATCTCTTTCTTGTACTTGAAGCTTGAAAATGTCAACTTCCTTCCTTGTCTTGTCAAGGTCATGGTTACCATCTTGCGCTTGCTTCTTGAGCTCCTTATTTTCCTTTTTCAAATTGCTTATCTCTTCTAGGGCAGCTACAAGTTTTGCCTTAAAATCTATTTCAACCTCTACTTCAAGAATTTATTCATCATCATCTTCCTTTATACAACTGGTCCCTTCATTTTTGCTTTCATTTGTCTTCTTTGGTTCATCTTGATGCTCTTTGTCATCATCTTTTTTATCAAAGTTTATGACTAATAATCCTTTAGAGTGAAGATCTTGAAGCTTTTCCCAAAGCTCTTTTGCTAATGAACATTTCTCCACTTTTACCTTTATAGGGTTTGGTAGCCCACTCAAGATTGCTTTCATTGATATTCCATTATGTTTCTTGGACTCTTCTTCTTTCATTGTGCTTACAGTAACCACTCATTGTCGTTAGACCAAAACCTGCAAGTGTTAGTCTACGATCACATCACCAGAGATGAAGATCCACGAGAGGCAGTTAGTCCATGTCACAAAACACACGAGGAGCGTTGGTTTATCCAATATCCAACACTCACTCCTGGAGGTATGCCTACCATCATAGCAAAGTCCTCCTCCAACCTAGAGGACAACTTGTCTATCTCGACTAACGCTGTCGCCTAGTCCTGCTTCTCTTGCTTGTCCTTCTTCCTGAGAGGACACTGCATATTGTAGTGACCGAACTCACCACATCTGAAACACTTGACCTTTGACAGATCCTCCTCCTTTTTCTTCTCCCCTTGCTCCTGACTAGGACCCTTGGATGCTACGGCCACATTTTCTTCTTCCTTCTCACTCTTCACGCCTTGTTGCTACTTTCGCTAATGGCACTATTCAACAAAGCACGTCTCAACTACTCCTGTTGTAGATCAGCCCACATCCTGTCCCATCTTGGCAATGTCTCTCTGTCCAAGATACTTTAGACAAACACTTGCCAATCCTCCGAGACATTGTTTAGTGCCAGTCGTACAAGCTCTATGGGTTGGGGCGCCTCCCCAACGGTTGCTAGCTGATCACGAACCTCCTGAATCCTAGTGAGGAAGCCATTTATGCTCTCACCCTTCTGCATCCTTATGCTTCTTAGCTTCTCCAAGAAAAACATCTTCCATTACTCGAAAGAAATTTGATATAGCATGGAGTGAGCATCCCACATTTCCTTAGCAGTCCCTTTGCCAGCTACATGTGAGACAATATGATCTCAAACTTCATCCAAGATCATCCACTTCGCCTTCGCCATTTCTCTTTTGTACTCCTTCAGTTGATATGCATCTTGGGGTACTGCTACGATATGGTACGCGTAGACTTTTAGGCCATATTCATCTAGAAGAAAGGACACCCTAGCCTTCCAGATGACATAGTTGGAGGCTCCCTCCAACCTATCCTGATCTCTAAGCCCAGTTATGGCCATCTATGAAACTGTAGAAAACTCCCTCTTTCCCTTTGCTTGGTTGTTGGATCTATTACTTGCACTCCCTTCTAAAGTGAGAAGATCTACTCACGGCTACTATCAATCTGCAACTGGAAAAATCGAACCTCTAAGACTCGAGATCCCCTGAGAGAAATTTCCCCTTTATGTGTGTTATTTCTCTTCCACCCGACGTTGATTCTGCTACTGCAAACTGCTGCAAAACCCTTCTACACCTAGGAATCTGCTCAGCGAAAATTTGAGTTGTTGTTGCTCCCTCTGCCGGCACTATGTCCCCTCTAAACTTAGAAGTAATACTAGGGTATCATCATACTATGCCCAAAAATCAAAAGTGCTTACCATTATTTTATGGGAATGCCTTTAATGATCCAAAAAAAATACAAGAGAGACTTTGGAATTGCTTGTTCCTCTCACCTAAATAAGTAGGTTGAAGATGACATGATAATGAAACTTTTCACTCTATCCTTGGAAGGGTATGCAAAGGAATGGTTCTAAACCCTCCTTGACAAATGTATACATTAATGGAGTGACCTTGTGAATGCCTTGACATTTAGATGGATTGAGGAAAGGGGCATTGTGGATTTGTACAAAGATTTCCTCCTAGTTAAGAAAGGCATCTGATACTATTAAGGAATTCAACCAAAGATTTAACCACTTAATACCCATAATCCCTGAAAAATTGAAACCTCCTGATGAATTGGTCGTCTCTTGATACCTTCAAGCATTTGAGAGGGAAGTATCATACTGACTTATAAATAAATATTCTACAACAACCACACAAGTCCAGGACAATGCTATCAAGATATATGATCTCATGAAACACGAACATCGTGAAATTGAAATGGTTTGTGTTTCCTCAAACGATTTCACCAAATATACTAAGGGCATATTTAGAGAATGGATACCCATTATGATGGAGAAATTACAAATCCATTGCTGCCCAGATTAACAAAATTGAAGAAGATCAAAGCAAGGAGCAGCAATTGCCCCATGAAAATCTTGAAAAAAATCACATAAATGCAGATAATGAAACTGATTCTGCTATGGTGTTGTATACCCGAAAATTGGATGAAGGACATCCCCCATTCTTCATAACTCTCAAGATCAATGGCTTCTTGCTACATAATTGCATGCTTGATTCAGGGGCATCAACTAACATAATGCCTTTCAAAATCATGAAGCAATTAAGACTGCAAGTTACAAGACCATATAGAAATGTATGTGGAATTGACTCTAAGGCTATTGAAGTATGTGGAATAATTGAAACTATGTCTACACCTCTACATGGGCATCCTAAAAAGAAGATATCTATGAATGCTATTATAATTGATGTTCTTGTTGCTTGGGGAATGTTGTTCTCAAGGGAGTGGGTTGCCAAGCTAGGAGGTACCATCCAAATGGACATGTCCTACAAGAGAATTCCCATGGGAGAGCAATCTACGCCCTAGTCGATAGGCAACCCTCAATTGACTCTTAGTTGAACAACAATGCACTATCCTTGACAGAGACCAAGAAGAGGATTGTGGATGTGGTGACTAGAAGATATCACAAAGGGTAGCATCACCTGAGCAGGAAGTGGATAAATTTTGGACCATGTAAATTGATGGAGCTTGCTCCAAGTCTGGCTCAGGAGTAGGGATTGTCTTGATATCATCTTCTAGTAGGCATATTACATTTTCATACAGGCTTACCTTCCATTGCACCAATAACATAGCCGAGTATGAGGCCCTTACTTTGGGATTAGATTTGACTCTTAGCAAAGAGATAAAATATTTAAAGGTAATAAGAGATTCAAACCTAATTGTGTCCCAAATTAAGGGAATCTTTAGTGCCCAAAATGAGAAGCTCAAGAAATACAAGGAGTTAGTGTCTCATACAATAGAATGTTTTGAAACCTTCGGCATTGATGCGGTTCCCAGGGAAAAGAATGTAATAACTGACTCCTTCGCTATATTGGCCACCACTCTGCAAACACCCGACAAGACCACCACCTCATTCTAGAAAGATAACTTGTAAAATGTCCTTTCCACTATTATGTGGAATTATAAGAATTCGTGTATTCACAATGGAGCAAATCTATTGCAGTAGATTATTTATGATTTAATGATGTATGATTTAGCATCTTTGACTATCGAAATTTCCCTGAGAGGATCCAACTGATTTGTACATGCTGCAGCTCACTCAAAGGTTCTTGAAAGCCATTTTGCGCATCCAACGTCAGATGCAGGGGGCTATGCCTGCTCAACATTCTCCAAGTCTAATTTCAAACCTTGTTGGGTTAGAACATGCTAAAATTACGAGTTTTTTACATACAAAACATTGGTAAAGGAGTCTTCGATTGTAGATTTTAATGATGGACAACTTGACGAATGTATATCAAGTCTAGGTCAATTAAGATAGATAAATAAAAATAAGACAAAATCCCAAGATATAAATGACTACAGACCAATAACTTTAATATTTGAATTAACCATAGACTAATAAAACAAGTTATCCAGAACAATTTTCCAATATGTGACGAATGGCGACAATCAGGTATGATCAATATGAACACTTAGAACGGTATCATGCAAGAGATTCCAGAAAAATTATTTTCATTAGGAATTCAGATCTAAAACAATTAATTAACTCTCCTATTGCCAATATAAAATTTGAAACATTAATCACACTTGACAATAGAGAAATATCAAAAATGCATTTAATCATCAAATAACACTAAGGAACTTCAGATAAACAATTTAATTATTTCTTAAGAACTTAATTTAATGTGAAAAATAAAGAAGTAAAACCAATCAACAAGTTAATAAATCGAATTTTTAATGAGCCAAAGACCACATTAAAAATTTTAATGCTTAAGCACAAATCCCTTAATTTATTTCATTCTTAATTCTCATGTCACCAAGAATTCAAAATTTTTAGATTTTTTAAATGTTTTTCAAATCTTTTAGATTTTTTAGATTTTTTTATGATTTTTAGAAAAAAATTATAATGTTTTTTTAGATTTTAGAAATTTTTAATGTTTTTTAACAAAAATCATAAAAATTGAGAAATGATTAACTAAATAGAATAAAATCAAATATAAATCTAGACTAAATCATAATAATGAAAATAATAAAAAAATCGAATGGCCACTAACCCTAACAATATACCATGCAATAAAAATAAAACAGAAAGTCGAAAAGGAGTGTTTGTTATTTGTGCAGGTTAGACGGAAAGAGATGGACGGCGGCAGAAAGGGTTCGAGTTGCAGCAATGAGGGACAAAAGGAGAGCTCGAGAGGATTAATGACCGCAAATTCAAAGATGGGGTTGTAGGATGAAGGAAGAAGCTACAAAGATGAAGCCCGAGGGAGCAATGGACGCGGGAGGAAGGGTTGAGAAGCGGCGTGGGGAGGAGATTGCGGTCTTCTTTTCTCTTGCAAGGTTCAAGAGCAGCGATGAAGAACGCGGAGGGACTTGGAGAGCGAAAAGAGGGTTTGCAGGTGAATATGCAAAGGCAACTGCATAGGAGGGAAAATGGAGATTGGAGCTACAGCGAGCAGACGGATCCAGAGGTCAAGGAACGCTTGGACGAAATGGCAGCGATGGCAACGAGGTTTTGGTGAGGAAAACGCAGAGAGAGATAGCAGCAAAGTTGGGGTTTGCATATTTGAAAAATGCAGGCAATAGAGGGAAGAGAGAGAGGGTTTCTTCCAACAACAAAAAAAAATCGAATTTTTGCAACGAAACGAAGGCCCAACTAGCAAATCGAAAAAGTCAGACAAATAGTAGCCAAAAAACCCCAGAAATTCTAATTAAAATGTTAAAATCTCCTGATTCAGATTTATTAATGAAACCCTTAAAAAGTTTCCAGATTAAAAATAAGAAATTTAAATTTAAATCCTTTTGGACTAGAAAATTCTGGATAGAATCCCTGCAAAATTGATGTTGATGAACCCCAAAGATCCAGATCTTACCCTCCAGGCCCTAGATCTGGACTTTACGCAGCTTTCTTTTTCAGATTTGTAGTTGCACGACAACAGGAAAACACCCAAACGATATATACAATGATAAAAAGTAAAACCTAGAAAAACCCAAGTCAGAAAACCGAAAATAATTATAGATCTATGCACAGGAATGGCAGATCTATCAGATCTGGAGAGTGTGAGTCCAACTCCGCTCTCAGATCTAATAATTTAAGGCTCTCAATAGCCAGATTTATCAATTTCGCACGTTAAAAATTTAAATTTTTAAAGTTTAAAGGAGGTGTTGAGCTCAAAACCCTTCATGCATCACCAGTAAAAAAGTATCTTATGATAAGCCCAGGATCAAATTAAGATGGGCTCTTCAGAAAACACGGATCGGAAATTAGCTGGTCCAACTGAAAACTCCCTCAAACGCCTGATGATCTTAAAAACAAGACTTTCCTGCAAAACTCAATTCATCCATCAAAATAGATTGAGAAATTGATAATAAAATTCAGATAAATAGAGATACCTGCTATTACATTCAAATTTAAATTATCACTTAAACCCCAACGACTAAGCAAGATATCTATACCATGGTTGCAGGAATCGCCCCCCCCCCCCCGCCGGATCCAAACCCGGAACCGCGGATCGGAGCGAACCGTCCCGGAATCCACCCTGGAAGCGCGGATCGGATTTGGCGGTTGCGCGGATCCGTTAAAAAAAAACGATTCCTGCCTTTTTGGGTTGCGGCCGCCCGGAACCGCGGATCGGAGGGCGGTTCGGGCACGGGGTGGCGCCACGCTTCCGGCCCGGAACCGCACGCCACCCGCACGCCACCCAGGCGCTTCCGGAAGCAACCCCGCGGCCAGCGGATTTTTAATTTATTTTTTTTAAATTTGTTTTAACATGTGACTTAACTAGCATGAGGGGGTGGGTTAGGTTAGTTTAGGGTGAGTCTAGGGTGACTTTAGAAAAGAATAAAGCCCCCATTCTCTTCTCATTTTCTCACTTTGAGTTTATGAGAGTTGGAGAAGAGAAGAGAGGAGAGGAGAAGAGAAGAGAGGAAAGGAGAGGAGAAGAGAGGAGAGCTTGGAGGAGTGAAGAAGGAGGAGCTAGGAGAAGGAGGAGGAGCTTGGAGCAAGAGCTTGGAGGACTTCATCTACAAGAGCTAAAGAGATAAGTTCAAACCCCAAACTCCCTTGTTTTTTTGAAAAAAAAGTTGTATTTTTCTCCTCCCTCTCCTACTCTTTCCCATTGTTTCTACTTGCTCCTTTATTTACAGGTTGTCCACCACCTATATCCATATTCCAAGATGGTGTTCTTTTGGCTTCTATGTATCATTCCACTCTTGGTTTTAATGATGGCAAGGGTGAGGAATAGAGGGGAAGAGGAAGGGGATGAACTTGGTCCTAATAGTAGTGACCCAATGTATGATGAGGAGGAAGGGTTTGAAGAGGAAGGGGATGAACTTGAAGAGGACACTGAAGCACAAGATGGGAAAGGTACATCAAATCCCTTGTGGAACTATGTGACCAAACTTGAAGGGGGAAAGGGTGGTGGATCTTACAAATGGATGTGCCCTCATGATTGTCATGGAGGAAAACCATATACGGGTTCATATACCCGTCTGAGGAGGCATCTTTGTGGGGTGCTAGAGAGTGATGAAAAAAAGGGTTCTGTGGGGGTAGCCATTTGCCCAAAAATTTCAAGTGAACAAAGACAAAAATACATCAAAATAGAGATGGCTGCACAACAAAAAAACAAGAAACAAAAAACTCATTCAGAATCAAGTGCAAACTCTAAATTTGGTAGTTGCCCATCTCCTCATGGTACTTCTGCAACCTCTGGAGGTAGAAAAACAATAGGGGATTTCCTTAATGTTTCTGGGAGGGATGATGTGGATGGAAAGGTAGTCCGTTTTCTTTGTGCTTGCGGTGTACCATTCAATGTGCTTCGCTCTCCCTATTGGCATGACATGGTAAAGGCCATCAATGAAGCCCCAAAAGGATACAAGGCCCCCAACTATGAGAAAGCTAGAACAGTGTTATTAGAAAGAGAAAAAGCTAAGGTTCAAAGAGCTTTGACACGTTTTACACATGAGTGGGTGGATTATGGGGTATCCATTGTATCAGATGGGTGGACAAATATTAGAAACCAACATTTGATAAATGTTCTTGGTGTTTCTTCTAAGGGTGCAGTATTTATTGCATGTCATGACTCCTCCTCCATCAGTGCAACTGCACAAAACATTGCAGATCTCCTATTGAAATCAATCAAAGATGTTGGTCCGAATAATGTGGTTCAAGTGATCACAGATAATGCAGCAAATTGTAAGGCAGCAGGAAAAATTATTGAGCGTACTCATCCACACATCTTTTGGTCTGGGTGCCTGGTTCACACATTGAACCTTTTGATGCATGATATTGTGAAACACAAAGAATGTGGGTGGATTGCTGAGGTTTACAGGAAAGGGAAGCAGCTCATTAAATTCATCACAGGGCATACAAGGGTAAACTACTTCTATGGCACTTACTCCAAGTTGCAATTGCTTAAAATTGCAAAGACAAGATTTGCTAGTTATTACCTCACCTTTAGGCGGCTAGTGAAGGTGAGACAAGCTTTAACTAATCTGGTGTGTGCTGAAACATGGGATGAAATTAACCAGTGTACAGATGGTGCTACTGCTAATGTAGTCAAGGACACTGTTCTTGACACTTACTTTTGGTCACAGGTTAAATATGTTTTGCAATTCACCAAACCAATTTATTACATGATCAAGTTTGCAGATTCAGATCGACCAGTAATTGGGGAGGTGTATGAGCAAATGGATAGCATGTTGGGGCAGATTAAAGACATTGTTGAGCCTAGAGATACCACCTTGTACAATTATATTCGTGAAGAGGTGGAAAAGCGATGGGATATGCTAAATGTTCCATTGCATGCATTAGCATATGTTTTGACACCTAGGTACTATCATCCATCATGGCTTTCAAAACCAGCACCTGGGGGGGGAAGCAGGAAAAAACCACACCAAGATAAAGAGGTTCACGAAAAATATATGGCTGCATTGAGTAGATTAATCCCTGATAATGAGGAGGCTGCATTGGTACGGAGACAGGTGAGCAACTATACGCTCAACACTGGTCCATTTGGGAGCATGCATTCAATTGAAGATCGAGAGCATTTTTCTGCTCTTGAGTGGTGGAACATGCATGGAGGGCCTACTCCACTTCTACAGAGTTTGGCATTGCGGGTGCTATCACAGGTGGTAAACACTTCTTCTGCAGAGAGGTGTTGGAGCTCTTATTCTTTCATCCACAGTGTTAAAAGGAACAGGTTGAGTTTAGACCGGGCAGAGAGCTTGGTTTATGTTCATTACAACTTGCGATTGTTGTCCCATTACTGTGAAGATGCAAAGTCTAATAAAGACTTGTTGACTTGGGACAAGCATCCAGAGGAGCCCAATTTGGAGGATGGAGTGTTGCAACTAGAGCAATTAGAGGATGCTCTTATCCAGGTATGTCCATTGTGGTATGAATTTTCCAATTTTCCCTTATAAAGCATTTCTCTAATTCATGTTTTTAATTTTTTTGTTAACTAGTGTTTTTTTTTTTTTGCATGAATTTTTTGAGCGATTCTAGGATGATGATGACCGTGTTGATATGCCACCACCCCCACCCCCATCTGGTCCTAGGTTCCATGGTTCAACACCAACAGCAGGGGGTTCTTCTTCATCAGTTCCAGTGCCACGACTTACACAGGGACCATTTTCTTCATTGCCACCACGTGGAGGCACGCCATCACGTTCTATTCGTGGTGGAAGGAGGAGAGATTAGTAGATATATTCACAATCTACTTCTTTTTGTCATAGTCTATAGATTACTCATTAGACTTGTAGACTTGTGAATTTGAATTTTGAACCTTTTTGGCTTGGCGGTGACCAAGTGACATATTTTGTAAACATTATTATTTGAATTTTGGACATGACAAATGTTGACAGTTGCTCACTTGCTAGATAAATCATAATATGCTCTATGTTTTATGTTTTATAATATGCTTAAATGTTTTATGTTTTATAATATGCTTAAAAATTTGATGTATGTTTGTAATAGCTAGAATATAGATGATTGTTGTACATACTAGTAACTACAATGGAATCATGGATGCCATATCTATCTTGATTTATGCAAAAATATGCATGTTTTCATGTCTTCTACAATTAATTTGGTATTTGGGATGTTTGTTTTGAGTATAAATGCAAAAAAATATATAAATATATATATATATAGCAGACGCTTTCGCGGACGCTTCGCTCCCTAGATTTTTGGAAAATGACGCTTCCGCGCTTCGCGCTTCCGCTTCGCTCCCGCTTCGTGCAACATTGATCTATACTCAAATCACTCTTCAGAAGCTATTATCAATGGCTAAAAAAATTTACACATGAAAAACAACACATCTTACACTACTTACATGAAGAGTAACACTAGCGAAAATTAACCCCAAAGTCTTTCTTTATTATCCGAATAAAAATTACACAAGAGTTTTTCGCTTAGCACACGACTCAAAGGTCGGATCATTCGACTGAAAAATCACTTCCTATTTAAAGATAAATCCTCCAATAGCTAGTTCAAATGATCCTCGTCAAAGCAATCTCGACCGTTGATGAGGATCAAAATTTCTTTTAATCTCATCCGTCGAAATTTTAAATTCTTAAGGAAATTCAAATTTTTCAATTAAATGCATTTTAATTAATTCAACATTTTAATTAATTCAAAAATTAAATTTTTGAATTAATTTCCTCAAAATTTTGACTTTGACTTAACCCCGGGGATCAAAGGCTTAAAATTTATCAAAATAATTAATTTACCTTAGTCCCTGGACCTCTTAAAATTTAATTTTTAAGGACCAACAAATTTTGCCTTCGGAGAATTTAAATTTACCTAAGACCTAGAATTAATTAAATTTCTGGCTTAGGATTTTAATTAATTTTTGGCCAGAAAATTTAATTAATTAACCTATGAGGGGATAAATTATTTTTCCAACCCTCAAGACACTTTACATCATGATTTTCATATTTTTTACATCTCAAGGGGGAAAACCCATCTGTAATAAACCCTCACAGACTACCCATTTCTACGACACAAATATAATCCAGCAGACCAAGCAATTTGTAATAAAATAACCTAACCAAATAGTTAGGATTATTCCCAAATCACTTTTACATAGACTCGATCTATAACACTAGGACTCGCCTAAAATCCCAGTGACAAAAGACATTCCGGCTTTGGGGTAAGACTGAAGGAAAACTCTGCCGACCATCTGAGAATGGATCGATGAGACAAAAAACCTCCGGAATGTAGATCGTCATCAAAAAAATAAATTTACCTAGTCAATTACATACATAACACGGATCTGCTAAGATTATTTACATTATACACATGTAGAAAGGGTTTACATATCATCTTGGAAGTGAAAATGATGATGATAGTTGTACGGCGCGAACACATCGATCGAGCGCTATCCCTTTTGCGAAAAAGGGGGTGTACTGCTATGGGTCGTTGACACGTAGTGGTCAACCTCTGGCTCTACTTGGGGACATGTTGCTACACCGGAGGAATGTGAGAATCCAGAATCTGCATCCACGCAACACAAAACATAAGTAGCGTCCATCCAAAAATCATCATATAATGTTAAGCACAGGAAAGATATAAGCTCTTCATTTATTAACTATCATAATAACATGAAAGCACAAATCTAACTACAAAATGAAATACTGAAATAACAGGGTATAAAGGTTAGAAATACAATACAAAGATGCCCCATGGCATCAGATGTGTTCAATATAGTGCATACTGAGCATTTGCCTGCTTTCAGGCAAATCTGTTCGCTGTTTCTCAGATGTGCCATGTCCAATCTTGCATACGGTAGGACTTTTTCCTATCCGAAAATCAAGTTGCTCGCGACCATCAGATGCATCAAACCGCTTCCTCATTCTCTTTCTCTTGCGCATTTTCTTTGTGGCAGGTTGTATCACTAATGATGTGGAACATTCTGCTTCAAAACTCTCAAATGAAGTATGTAAGATATGCATGACATGTCTCTCTTCATTCTGCATTTGCTCTGTCAAGAATGATGGATCAGTCTCACAGCTGTCATGAGTTATAACTGGATCTTTTATGACTGGTGGATTAACCATGTGAGCATCACCCTGATTCTTATCAATTTCCATTTTATCTAGCTCACCTTCAATTAGCCACTTTTCAATGGAACAAATGACCTCTTCATAATAAGATGGAGCTTGTTGCAGCAGACAAGGAGGCTTATGATCTGTTGACGTTTCCTTGTTTCTTTCATCCTCTGACCGATGCTGAATTTTTGTACCTGTATTGTTATGGCATCCATCTAGTTAGAGCATTCAACCTTCAAAGCATTGATTTCCTTGGCATGGTTTTACTCCATGGTCAATAACCTATTCTGAAGACATATCTGACCAACTTCCATATCTTTTATTACTTTGTCATTATTTGCTTTTATGGTCATCAAGCAATTTTGCATAGAGCTCATTTCTCTGTCATGATTAGCTTTCATGGTTTCCATTTCCTTAGCATGTTTTTCTTTCATGACAAGTAAATAGTTTTGCATGGAAGTCCTTTCTTTCTCATGATGAGCCTCCATATTCTGAGCACACTTTACTACTACGGTGGCTACGTGATCAGAGTGTTTAATTTTCATGATTTCCATCTCCTTATCATGTTTTTCCAGCTGGGCGTACAAAGTTCTCATATCCTTGGCGTAATCAGCTATCAATTTTTCTTAACTAAGCTCCATATTTTTTTACCAACTGCGTTTGACTGAACTGCATGTCTCTAACCAACTGCTTTAGTTCTTCTATAAGATGCTTATCATTCTCCCTTTCATTGTCGACACTGATTTGATAACTTATTCCTGCGTTTCCACTATCATGGATTCGTCTTGCAACGGTACAAGTGGATGGCACATTTTGATATGGAGAATTGTCTTGAAATCTTTCATGAACAGCTGGATCCTTTACAAGATCACTCTCATTCTGTTGCATAATGTTAGGGGCACAAGGCGAGCTACCTTGATCACCATATCTATCTGTAAAAGCATTGATGATGTCTTGTAAAGAAGCGAAAGAATCTTCAGGACAATTATGAAACCAATTCAAAGCATCACCCTCTAAAGAAAAGGCAAATACACGCATTTTGACATCTTCATGTTTATATTGGGGAGAACTACAATATTTGATTATTTTATGAGTAACCCTGCATAGATGCTTTCTAAGAGCGACTGAATCACCACCCGAGAACAAAGGCAATTTATGAATAGCATCTTCCGGCATATCATGGAGAAAATCAGTAAAATGACATGGGGTAAACAAATCATCCATGATGACTTGCTTAAAGGGATAAGGAGGGACCAAATGGATGCTAGAGAGGGACCCCTGCTCAAGAAAAATCAAGAGATCCACAAGAAGCCAACTTCTAGTAGAAATTCTTGTAAGAAATGAAAGAAGTGGAGTCACCACTTGAACATGAATCTAGCTTTAGGATCTAAAAGAAAAAAAACCACTGGATATAAGGGAGGGCTTCTTATCTGAGAAATAATGGATGAATAAGTGGAGTCGCCACCCAAACAAGAAACGAACCGAAATGTCCAGGTGCTAAAAGTACAGATGAAACGATTAATGAGATGACGAATGATAGGGCAATGAAAAGATCAAATGATGCCAGGAAATGTTTGTGTTGATGGGATAAGAAATTATGAAAGATTAGATGATTAGAAAAATGTCGTGAGGACCAAGAACAGAAAACGCCGCCAAAACATGTTGGCGTTGCTGGCTCAAATGAAAAGATGAGAAATGAGAAGAATGATGAGGAAATGTCGTTGAAACGTCAAGAATAGAATGTCCCCGGCAACGACGCCAAAAAATGTTGGCATTGCCAGCTAAAATAAATGATAGAAAGATGAAAGATGAAGAAACGTTTTTGAAACACTGAGAATAAAATATCCCTGGCAACAGCGCCAAAAAATGTTGTCGCACAAAGTGTCTAGGCACTACGACAACGCTCAGAGTAAGGGCTGTCACTCTTAATCCTTACTCCGTTTAGACTCTCTCCTAGACAAGTCAAAGGGGTAGTCCCTAAAGTAAATGGATGAGGATAACCTGTGAAACACGGGCTCCAGGAGATTTTAATGATGGACAACTTGACGAATGTAAATCAAGTATAGGTCAATTAAGATAGATAAATCAAAATAAGGCACAATCCCAAGATATAAATGACTACAGACCAGTGCCTTTAATATTTGAATTAACCATAGACTAATAAAACAAGTTATCCAGAACAATTTTCCAATATGTGACGAATGGTGACAATCAGGTATGATCAATATGAACGCCCAGAACGGTATCATGCAAGAGATTCCAGAAAAATAATTTTCGTTAGGAATTTAGATCTAAAACAATTAATTAACTCTCCTATCACCAATATAAATTTTGAGACATTAATCGCACTTGACAATAGAGAAATATCCAAAATGCATTTAATCACCAAATAACACTAAGGAACTTCAGATAAACAATTTAATTATTCCTTAGGAACTTAATTTAATGTGAAAAATAAAAAAATAAAACAAATTAACAGGTTAATAAATCGAATTTTTAATGGGCCAAAAGCCACATTAAAAATTTTAATGTTTAAGCACAAATCCCTTAATTTATTTCATTCTTAATTCTCACATCACGAAGAATTCAAAATTTTTAGCCTTTTTACATGTTTTTTAAATCTTTTAGATTTTTTATGATTTTTAGAAAAAAATTAATGTTTTTTTAGATTTTAGAAATTTTTAAATTTTTAGATTTTATAAATTTTTAATGTTTTTTAACAAAAATCATAAAAAATGAAAAATGATTAACTAAATAGAATCAAATCAAAAAATAAAAATAAAAAATAGAAACCAAAACAAAAATCGAAACTAAAAAAAAAATCTAACGAAAGCAAACAATAAAATCAAATATAAATCTAGACTAATTCATAACAATGAAAATTAAAAAAATCGAATGGACGCTAACCCTAACAATATACCATGCAATAAAAATAAAACAGAAAGCCGAAAAGGAGCGTTTGTTGTTTGTGCAAGTTAGACGGAAAGAGCTGGACGGCGGTGGAAAGGGTTCGAGCTGCAACGATGAGGGACAGAAGGAGAGCTCGAGAGGATTGATGACAACAAATGCAAAGATAGGGTTGTGAGATGAAGGGAGAAGCTACGAAGCTGAAGGCCGAGGGAGCAATGGACGCGGGAGGAAGGGTTTAGAAGCGGCGTGGGGAGGAGACTGGGGGTTTCTTTTCTCTTGTAGGGTTCTAGAGCAGTGATGAAGAACACGGAGGGGCTTGGAGAGCGGAAAGAGGGTTTGCTGGTGAATACGCAAAGGAGAAGCTATAATGGAGGTTGCGCGCAGGTGGAGAGGGACGATGGGGAAAGCCGCAGGGATTATGTAGGTCGACGGAACTATAGCTAGAGGTATGGGGTAGAAGGAATGGATTTCAAAAAGGCAGCTGCGTAGGAAGGAAAATGGAGATTATAACTGCAACGAGCAGAGGGATCCAGAGGTCAAGGAATGCTTGGAGAAAATGGTAGCGATGGCAGTGGGGTTTTGGTGAGGAAAACGCAGAGAGAGATAGCAGCAAAGCTAGGGTTTGCAGATTTGAAAAACGCAGGCAACAGAGGGAAGAAGAGAGACGGTTTCTTCCAAAAACAAAATCGAATTTTTGGAGCGAAACGAAGGCCCAACCACCAAATCAAAAAACTTAGACAAATGGTAGCCAGAAAACCCCATAAATTCTTATTAAAATGTTAAAATCTTCTGGTTCAAATTTATTAATGAAACCCTTAAAAAAATTCCAGATTAAAATTAAGAAATTTAAATTTTAATCCTTTTGGACTAGAAAAATCTGGATAGAATCCCTACAAAAATGATGTTGATGAACCCCAGAGATCCAGATCTTACCCTCCACGGCCTAGATTTGGACTTTACGCAGCTTTCTTTTTCATATCTGTAGTTGCACGACAATAGGAAAACACAAATGATATATACAATGATAAAAAGTAAAACCCAGAAAAACCCAAGTCATATCTATGCAGAGCAATGGCAGATCTATCAGATCTGGAGAGTGTGAGTCCAACTCCACTCCCAGATCTGATAATCTAAGGCTCTCAACAGCCAGATTTATCAATTTCGCACGTAAAAAAATTAAATTTTTAAAGTTTAAAGGAGGTGCTGAGCTCAAAACCCTTCATGCATCACCAGTAAAAAATATCTTATGATAAGCCCGGGATCAAATTAAGTTGGGCTCTTCAGAAAACATGGATCGAGAGTTGGCTGGTCCAACTGAAAACTTCCCTGAATGCCCGATGATCTAAAAATCAAGACTTTCCTGCAAAACTCAATTCAACCATCAAAATAGAGCGAGAAAATGATAATAAAATTCAGATAAATAGAGATACCTGCTATTACATTCAAATTTAAATTATCACTTAAACCCCAACGACTGAGCAAGATACCTGTACTCAAATCACTCTTCAGAAGCTATTATCAATGGCTAAAAAAAATTCACATGAAAAACGACACATCTTACAGTTCTTCCATGAAGAGTAACACTGGCAAAAATTAACCCCAAAGTCTTTTTTTATTATCCGAATAAAAATTACACAAGAGCTTTTCTCTTAGCACATGATTAAAACGTCGGATCATTCGATTAACAAATGACTTCCTATTTAAAGATAAATCCTCCAACGGCCAATTCGAATGATCCTCGTCAAAACAATTTCGACCATTGTTGAGAATAAAAATTTCTTTTAATCTCATCCGTCGAAATTTTAAATTCTTGAAGAAATTCGAATTTTTCAATTAAATGCATTTTAATTAATTCAAAAATTAAATTTTTGAATTAATTTCCTCAAAATTTTGACTTTGACTTAACCCCAGAGATCAAAGGCTTAAAATTTATCAAAATAATTGATTACCTTAGTCCCTAGACCTCTTCAAATTTAATTTTTAAGGACCGACAAATTTTGCCTTTGGAGAATTTAAATTTACCTAGGACCTAGAATTAATTAAATTTTGGGCTTAGGATTTTAATTAATTTTTCGCTAGAAAATCTAATTAATTAACCTATGAGAGGATAAATTATTTTTCCAACCCTCAAAACACTTTACATCATGATTTTCATATTTTTAGATGGAAAACCCATCTGTAATAGACTCTCACAGACTACCCATTTCTGCGACACAAATATAATCCAGTAGACCCAGCAATTTGTAATAAAATAACCTAACCAAATAGTTAGGATTATTCCCAAATCACTTTTACATAGACGCGATCTATAACACTAGGGCTCGCCTAAAATCTCAGTGACAAAAGACATTCCGGCTTCGGGGTAAGACTGAAAGAAAACTCTGTCGACCATCCGAGAATGGATCGGTGAGACAAAAAACCTCCTGGAATGTAGATCGTCACCAAAAAAGTAGGCTTACCTAGGCAATTATATACATGACACGGATCTGCTGAGATTATTTACATTATACACATGCAGAAAAGGTTTACATATCATCTTAGAAGTGAAACTGATGATCATAGTTGTACAGCGCGAACACATCGATCACGCGCTATCCCTTTTGCGAAATAGAGGGTGTACTGCTATGGATCGTTGACACATAGTGGTCAACAGTAAGTATGGTAAAGCTTTCTCTTTAAGCAGCCTTAAATATACATCAATCATAAATTCCATAGCTGTACATTTTGATTTTACAAAATGGGAGAATGAATGAATTAGAGATCTTGTCCTAAGAAGAGTTTAGAATGAAAACATGGTTACCGTGAAAAATATACCCAGCTATCTTATTTAACTTCATGTATAAAGAAATATAGACATGCCAGACTTTTCTCTTTCTGCAGAGAATACGCTCATTCATTGTTACAAACCCATATGTAAACCTGGCGTATTTATTCTCAGGTGTAGAAATCCACTGGGCAAAGTTTTAATTATATATACACACACACACACTAAAGTTTTGGTCTCAGGTGGTATATATATAATGGTAATTGTTGGTTTGAAAGGACATTTTGCATTCCATGAATTATTCTTTTTCTATGATTGAAACCATCCTAAGGTTTTAGAGTGTACTGGGATGGAAATAAAATCAACTAAGCCATGTACTGCACCTTTGAGTAAAGTTAATCTCACTTATATAGGACTGCCAGACATTAACACACAGATTTTAGAAAACACAGATGATAGAATCAAATGCCATGGATTCTAGGATTTGACAGGTCTGCCAAATGTCAACCCTTTTTAGACAAAGGACTTACTCTGATTGGCAAGACTTGCTGAGTCAATCTGACTTGCATTTGAATTAAGAGTCGAAGCAATACTCGCTAATATAACTCAGGGCTGAGTCAAATTCAGAATGGAGTAGACTAAGCTCAGTTTCCTCACTGACCAGAGTCAGACTAAAGTCCATTTGGACTGGGATGGTCTGTTAACATTGTGTCAGTGCCATAATGACCATATAGGTGTTTTTAAAAGCAGAATAAAACTTAGAAACAAGCTCTTTGGGGCAATGGATTCAACTACGAGCAACCTCTCAAGCCCAAATAAAGACCACTAAGGGCTAAAGGCTCTCATCTATAGGTGAAAGTTGAAACATTTAAACAAGAAGCAAAACTTACCACAACATTGTCCCAGGAAAAAATAAGACCAAATGCTTCATCGGGTTTCATAGCATATCGTATTCTTTGAAGGCCACTTTCACGCATTCGGTCATTTAGGAAATCCTGCGATTAAGTTACAAAGGATGTTATACTTCAGGTTGGAATATTAGAAGGAAAAAACTGAAATGCACACAACTTACACAGAAAAACCGTAACACTGTCAGGTAAAGATTCACTAAAGCTTGTAACACTGTCAGATACATATTCAATAAAACCTGTCAGATTACAACATTTGATCATATGCTTGAAGGGAACTTACCACATCAACTTTTAATGGTCCATTTGGTCTATAAGCTTCAAAAGCCTCTCCATGCTCAGCTCCAATAGCCTAACAGCAAAAATTGCATTAATCCATGACAACCTTTTCATGAAATAGAAAACTAAATCAAGCAATTAGGCCCTGTTTAAAAACTAAGAAATACCATAATGATATGAATGTTTGGAACCAACAAGACATGATCTAATGAGCCTCTGCAGATTGATTAAGTTCAACCTCATCTTGGGATTCAAAGAGTGCCTAATCAAGAAATATGTGTAATAGAGTTATAAGAGATAACATGACAAAAACTGTCATTTTCATGGGCAGTGTCAAGTTCATCAAAATATACTTTTGTAATAACAATAAATCATATTTGTAAGCTAATGGAGCTTCAAAAAGAATCTGAGTTACCATAGTTGAAAAGAATTAGCTGTCTTCGCAAACAATTAACAAATAATAGTCAATATGGATCAATACATAAGGCCAAGGGAAGAGAGGTTGTATTCATGTAACTATCGATTCCAAGGCAATCTCAAGTCAGGTGAAGCATATGGATAAGAATTTATGAAATCGTTACTTCCTAAATATATTTAAAAGCTAATGATTGTTGAGAAAAAGGGTGCCAAGGAGGTGTTTCCTAGTGCTTTTTGCCCTTGGCCTAGAAAAACACATGAGACACTTTATTAGTGGGTGACTTTTTGAGGTATTAAAGTCATGTGACTTTTAGTCACTTTATGAGGTTCAAAAATTACATAGTGCACATGAGATCTCCAAGACCCACAAATCGTTTGAAGAAATTCCACCCAGATGAAGAGATATTAAAATAATTAATATTTTTAATGGGTTCCCAAGTCTAAACTTAGGAAAATAAAAATATTAATGTATATTAATATAAAATGGGTGACAAAGTTCTAAGTGATGAGGATCAAGCCAGTTCTAATCTTAACCGTTGATTAGAGACTTAATCTCGGTCGTTGATTCGTCAACAAGAAAAGTATAAGAGTAGGCTTGAGGGTCAGTTAGAGATACACCAAGACACCAAGAGAGATCAGTTAGTTCGATTTTTTGGGGGGGAGGTTTGCTGAGGAAATCGAACAAGTGATCAGTGACAGTGAGGGACAGTTCAGCAGGAGGCCAAAGAGTACATATCAGAGAGGCAGCAGAGTGTCGGAAGAGACAACGTAGAGCCTAGGAAGGCTGGCGTAGAGGTAGCAAGGGTTGACGCAGAGGCTAAGGAAGCCAGTCCAGAGGACGCAGAGGACCAAATAAGCTGACGCAGAGGCCATAGAGGCTGACACAATTAACGCAAAGAGCTTTAGAGGTTGCGCTGAGGAAATCTGTGGGGCAGACTGAGAGCAGATTAGTTGAGAGAGGGTGACGCAGTTCCAGAGCTGTGCGTGGAGCAACTTTCGTTGTCCAACACAAGGAACATCCACAGTCACTAGAGGATTGTTCATCCGGCTGTTGATTTGCCGAAATATCTATCTCCGAATAGAGGTGTTGCTGCCAAGGATATTCTCTGAAGAGTAAGCCATTTTTGGCACCCTAGTTGTATTCAGAATCTGCTTAATAATAAAACCCTCTATATGCTACACCGGTTTTCCTGCATTGGGTTTTTCCAGGGACGATTGTCCAAAAATAATGGTGTCCCTTGTGTTGTCTCAGTTTATTTCAGTTGTTGATCTGTATATTTGTGAAGGTTGCATTTGTGTTTACTTCGATATTTATGTATTTAAATAACTTGTTAATGTAAAGAACAAGTAGGAGATAGTAAACCAGAAAATGCAGTAGGGGTTTTTGATGTGTTAGATTCAGAAATTTTCACATGGTATCAGAGGGATTGCAGATCAAGAAGGACTGAAGACACCAGCAGAAGAAAACTGAGGATTTGCAGCAAAGAAACAGTTGCCCCGATAGACATCGATGTTCTAGAGCTGAAAAGGCAAGAGGAGGAGTGACGCAGTGCTAAGAGGTTGACGCAGAGGCTCACGTAGAGCCTGCGTCAGCATTCTGAGCCAGGAGGAGAGCCAGCGCAGAGGCAGAGGAGGGGCAGATCAGGCCTACGCAATGCCCAGTCATCTTTCTCAGTCAGGAAGGATTGACGCTGAGGCCAGGAGGAGCTGATCCAGCTCTGTGATGCGCAGAGCCAGAAGGGCTCAGATTCTTCAGTTGTCGGGGCTAAGGGAGTTGTGCAGATTGTGATTTGAGGAGCTGGTGGGACGTTGTTTCTGTCTGAGCAGAACAGTGTCTAAGGAGACGAAACCAAGGTAGAGGGAAGCACTACCTCGACGGATTTCTAGCCAAGAAATCCAGATCCGAGTTGCAACAGCAAAGGGGGATTGGAGAGGAGTGATTCGACAGTTGGCAGATTTCTAGGAGGGAAGTCGAGACTCAGAGGGAGTCTAGAAGAGGAGCAGAGATGGCAGTGAACGGATTGAGGGATTAGGACAGATTGGACGGGGCTTCCAATTTTGTCATCTGGAAGGCCAGGATCCTGGCAATCCTGGATAAACATCGCATCAAGGACTATGCCTTGAAAACCGTAGCTATCCCGATTCCCAGCGGACCCGAATGCTAATGAGAAGTATGAGGAGGCCATGGCGAAGGCGAAATGCATGATTCTAGACGGGGTCAAGGATCATGCAATACCACATATTGCTGAGAAGTCAACATCAAGGGAGACGTGGGAGACCCTGACCACCTTATACCTCGCTCTTCCATGCAGCAGAAGATGTTATTGGAGAATCAGCTGAGATCATATCAGATGCAGAAAGGAGAGGTGATAGATCACTTCCTCCTCAGGTTGCAAGGAATTCGCGACCAACTTACTTCCATGGGGTCTAAACTAGATCCAGAGTTTATGGTCAGGACTACTCTAAATGCAGTCTCCAAGGATTGGGAGACGTTTGTCCAAAACATTTTGGGCAGAGCGACTCTCCCCAGTTGGGAGGAGATGTGGGCAGTTCTTCGACAAGAAGAGATCAAGAGGTTGACTAAGGCGGGGAGTAGCAATAAGGGAGTTCGAGTCAAGAAAGAGGAGGAGGAGGATGTGGCTCTAGCATCTGCGAGACAACAAGGGAAGAGGAAAAAGAAGGACATCTCCAAGGTCAAGTGCTTCAACTGTGGGGCGCTGGAACATTATGCATCTCAGTGCCCCAGGAAGAAAGGCAAGGGAGAAACTTCTGACTCAAAGGCAGCTCCAGCAAAGGCGGAGAAGGATGTCGAGATTGATGACGATTGTGCCATGAGTGCTCATGCACCTCTAGAGAATAGGTGGGGAGACATCGAGTTGTAGTCAGGAGGACTACATGCAAGGGCAGGATCCTTGAGGTGCCCAAACACTTCGATCACATTCGGCTACGAGAGCCCTTAACGACAGTGGCATGATGACAGGTGTCGGGTGGAGCAAGGTGTGATGGAGCGGCAAAGCAGTGCTAGAGCGCAGAAGTTTGTAGCAACGTACTGGAAGTTGCAACAATGCGAGAGGCACAGAAGAGGTTGCAGCATCGCAGTGGCAGCAGAGGGAGCACAGGATAGCAGCTGAGATAACTTCAGCATCATGAGGCTTCCAGACTGACCGGGATGTCAGTGGTTGGGAGAAATCAGTTACTTACTTCTCGGTAACTGAGTTGCAGCGCAGCAGTTAGCAATGGCAATGTTATGGGCAGCATGTTGAGAGGGAGTTGCAGTACAGATGTAGCAGTGTCAGTGGCAGTGTCATGGGCAGCAGTACACAAATTCATTATTTATTAATAATTTTCGCGTCAATTCTTAACCTCGTTATATTTGTCTAGTTTTATTGTTAACCATTTACTGAAACATAAGAAAATTCTTGATTTACCAATCCACCTTCATCTTATTAGTCCCTAATTCAATTAAAGGTTGGATCAAATTTATCTAATTTGTTAATAACAAATATAGATAAATATACTTCTTCTATGTTTGTTCTTAATAATTTAAATAAGTTTAAATTTTCAAGTAATTTTTAATTCTTTAATTAATGTTTAAATATTTATTAACTACTAATAAATTTTCAACTAATTCTTAATTTCTTCAATAAATAAAATCTAATTCCTTTTTTCCACTGGGTCATTTCTCGTTAAACTTGGTTAATAATTTTTACTCTGTTTAATCCTCTAATACAAAAATTTAATATTTATTAATATTTTCGCTTCAATTCTTAACCTCTGTATATTTTTCTAAGTTTGGTTGTTGACTGAAAAAATAAAGTTATGTAATGTTCCTTCCTAAATTTTCCTAATGTTTGGAAAATAATTTTTTTACAATTTTGATTAATACTAGCTAAAGGCAAATTTTGGTGGAAAACATAAGAGAAATACTTTATTGTATGCTAGTGGAATATGAGGCCCACATGAAGTATGCACTTGGGAAAGAAGGAATTTGAATTCCTTGAGGCAAATCGAATTGGTGGAGGGACCCACAAAGAATGCATGGCCAACAATTATAAAAGGAATAAATGAGGGAGCAATAGGGGTCTTTTGTCTATTTGAAAATTGAATTTGTCTTAGCTATTCAGCCGAGCCAATATTGTGTTATTTAGCACAAAAGCTTCACAAGGAGAGAAGCTCAACCTTTCTTCGGTGGACTTCGAGTGCCACCCAAGGAAGGCTTTCCTTCATCACTAAGACTGGGCGAAGCATTAGCTATAGGTCCCACACATTTCTAGGGGTAGATCACGCAGTCTGGGAGCCACCAGTGCACAGAGGGAGAAGTCACTTGTTATTTGTGGAGTAGTATTGTCGAGGAATTGACCGGAGAAGCTACAGGAGTGTTCTTTCATCGTTTTTAGGAGTGTGGAGGGCAGCTAAGCCAAGAGGACTAGCCTACACGTAGTTCTCACTTCCTCATACACAGGATTGTGTCATCTCCAACATGATTGCGCAGTCATTGGAGTGAGGATCTTTTGGGGCAGCATCATCCGGTGGAGTTTGGAGCTAAGGTGCTGGGAAATCATTTGGAGGGCCGTATGAGGAGGATTGTTGGAGTTGGGAGAGCAGAGATTGTCAGGATCAGTCACAGTAACAGAATTCGAAATTGGAGGAGGGCCAAGGTGTGAAGGGTCAAATTTTGAAGGTTGGAACCAAGGGAAACCCTTTTTGGGTTTTCCTAGGTTTTGGGCAAGGATCACATTCTCAATTTCCGAGAATTTTCTAGGCACTCTAGAGTGGTCAAATCAAGGGGCGAAGTCAGGCAGTAGTGTCGTTTTGGAGCAACAACGTCGTTTTTTGGAGGAGCCCGTTATTGTAGTTGTTGGGCTGTCTTGTATTCATCACCTGGTGCTTGTAGCTTTCCTTGTGCAAGCCCAAATGCATTTTCTCCAACTCATTTGTACCACAACAACTATTATTAATAAAATCTTGGCCAGTTTGTGGATTTGGAGAAATTTCTGGTTTATGTGTATGCATTTCTGAAAATTTTTGTGTTGCTATCTTTGCATGTCTTTGTTATCATTGTAAAATTTCCATTAGGAATATTACAGTGGTATCAGAGCATGTTCTTGGCTAGGGTGGGGAACAAGAGCAGGTGATGCCACCGAGATACCAAGGACTGGTTTTCCATAGAGGTCGTGGTAGAGGCAAAGGCAGGGGTCGAGGTAGAGAAGAGGGCCCAAACCCATTCTTAGACACTGAAGTGGAGAATATCAGAGGCAGGATGGACAACCAAGAAGAGAATGAGCAACCCAGGCAGAGGAACATGGACCAGGTCTTAGAAGAGCTGCTAAGGACAAACCAGCAGATGATGAGGCAAGGGCAATTGATGATGGACATGATGCAGCAGGTGATGGGCCTACAAATGGGTGGAAGGTCGGAGGGAGAACCTCAAGGTGACAGGGGTTCTAGAGCTGCAGGAGGCAGTTGTACCTATCAGCTTCCACACATCCCACAACGTGGGCAAGATGGTTGTCCCACTATGCCTCATTTCATGGAGGAGGCCGACCCGAAGAGAGAGCCGGATTCGGTTGCGGACTTGGTACATTATGTTGCCTCGGGCATTGATGAGTATGAGGGGTTGGATGCCTGGATCAAGTGAGTGATGTCCTTTGGAGAGTATATTCACCTCAAGGAGAGGCGCACTACTGGGGCTAGAGGCCACTATAGGGGAGGAGCATCCAACCAGGATGTGCAGAAGATAGCAGGGAAGGTCACACTTCCAAACTTTGATGGGTCAGCGAAGAGCTCAACCAAGGCATGGATCCAAAAACTTGATACATACTTCCACTTGAATCCCATGAGGGAAGCTAATGCCATACATTTCGCCACCCTTCACTTGGAAGGGGATGCACAGGAGTGGTGGTATCACAGACTCATCACATTGGGGCACATTCACATCACCATTTACATGGAGTTCACTAGGAGGTTGTTGGAGAGATTTGAGAGGAAGGATCCGGAGCTGCATTTCAGAGAGCTGGCCCACTTGAGACAAACTGGCAGCACAAAGGTCTACATTACAGAGTTCCAGAGACTCACAGTGATGGTGACAGATATTTCAGAGGCACGGTTGATCATGTTGTTTGTGGAGGGGCTTGTTGAGCCGCTGGGTGAGGGCTTACAAGCCCACATCACTTCAGGATGCCATTTCCAGGACCCAGGACATGATTGATGTAGTGCCCAAGAACCGAGCCTTTCTTCCCACGAGACCCACAGCCCCACATGGGAACAAAGATGTGATGCCACCACAGAGAGATGGAGGACGTGGCCAGTTGGATGATGACACACAGAGGGACCTCAAGAGGAGGAGGTTATGTTTCACGTGCCAGGAGCCTTGGGCACAAGTGCACCAAGGGCAAGGCCCATTTCATTGAGGTGTTCTCAGATAGTGAGCCTGAGGAGGAGGAGGCTGAGATAGTAGAGGAGCCAGGAGATGAGGGAGGACCATCATCAGGAGGGCCACCACCACCACTTAGAAGAGGACCATTTGCCCCAACCGGGGGAGTCCTTGCTTCACTTCGGGGTGTGTCGAAGTATTTGACACTCAAGATCAGGGGGACCATACAGGGGCAGCGTGTGTCAATCCTGGTTGATAGTGGAACCACCCACAATTTCATTAATGCCTAGATGGTGGAAAGTAGGGGCATCCAGACAGCTACATTTGAGGGGTTCTCAGTTTTGGTACCCGGAGACCGGACCATGCAGTGTACTAAGTATGTCCCTAGGCTAACCTTGAAGATGGGGAACTACTCACTCACTAATCATTTCTTCGTGGTTGATGTCCCAGACACCAATGTGGTGTTGGATGTCCAGTGGTTGTACGCATTGGGGAAGGTCACTACTGATTGGCAAAAGTTAGAGATGGAGTTCAAGGGGCTAGATGGGAAGCTTGTATTGCTGAGGGGAATGCACTCTTATCCCCCTCAGACAGTTTCAGCCCACTGGATGGAGGCAGATTTACGACATGGAGATGTGGAGTGGGCAGTTGAGTTGTGGATTTCTGAGTCAGGGACACGGGCGCAAGCTACACACCCAGATATACTAGCCTTATTGGAGAGGCACCAGGGGGTTTTTGGGGATGTTCCACCAGGTAGACCACCAGACCGTGGATTTGAGCACACCATTGAGCTGGAGGAGGGGGTGAACGCAATCATCACCACCCCTTATAGGCACCCAAATGCCTATAAGGATGAGATAGAGCAGGCCATTCAGGAGTTGTTGAGATTGGGACACATCAAGCCTAGCTCGAGCCCATTTGCTTCTTCTGTGGTGCTAGTGAAGAAGAAAGATGGGACGCTGCGCATGTGTATCGACTACCGGGCTCTCAATAAGAAGACCTTGAAGAACAAATACCCCATTCCACGCATAGATGAGTTAATGGACGAGCTTAAAGGCGCTAAATACTTCTCTAACATAAATCTGCATTCGAGGTATCACCAAATCCGCGTGAGGGAGCAGGATGTCCCGAAGACTGCTTTTCGGTACCATTATGGACATTTCGAGCTCTTGGTGATGCCCTTTGGGCTAACCAACGCTCCAGCTACATTCCAGTCTTGTATGAACCACGTGTTTCGTGGACAACTGAGACGCTTTGTCCTGGTTTTCTTCGATGACATACTCATTTACAGCAGGACATGGGAGGAGCACCTTCAACATCTAGAGGAAGTGCTTCACATACTTGAGGAGCGGCAGTTGTATGCAAAGATGTCCAAATGTGAGTTTGGACTAACAGAGATGTTGTACCTGGGGCATGTGATTAAAGAAGATGATGTGAAGGTACATCAGGAGAAGATTCAGGCTATACTGTATTGGCCCACACCGAGGAACGTGACGGAGTTGAGGGGGTTCCTGGGCATTTGTACATATTACAGGAGATTTGTGAGAGGGTTCTCACAGCTTGCAACACCTCTTACGGATTTGACGAAGAGGGGAGCTTTTGAGTGGACGCAGGTGGCAAAGGAGGCTTTTGAGCACCTCAAGAGGGTCATGAGCAGCTGCCCAGTCTTAGCCTTGTCGAATTTCACACGGTCCTTTGTGCTGGAGTGTGATGCCTCCAGTGAAGGGGTTGGGGCCGTTCTGACATAGGGTCGCCGTCCTGTTGCATTTGAGAGCAGGAAACTGCCGCCTCATGAGTGGTTGTACTCTGTGTATGACAAGGAGATGTTCACAGTGATGCATGCACTGGCCAAATTCAGACAGTATCTAGTGGGCAGCCAGTTCAAAGTGAAGACTGATCACAACAGTCCTCGATTCTTCCTTGAGCAGCGGTCATTAGAGGAGAGGCAAAAAAAATGGATGAGTAAGCTCCAGGCTTACGATTTTGAGATTGAGTATGTGAAGGGAAAACACAATGTGGTAGCATATGCCCTCTCTAGGAGACCAGCAGCGCTGTCTTTGATGGATGTCACACAGGATTGGAAGGCTCAACTATTGGTTGAGTACTCCAAGGACAGGCAGGCTTGTGATATTTTGGATGGCACACACCGAGATGACCGATTCCGGCTGATGGACAATATGATTTACTACAAGGACCGAATCTATCTGGTGCCAAGATCTCAGCTGAAGGAGAGGATCATGCAGGCAACCCATGATTCTCCACTAGCAGCGCACTCGGGCTTCCTCAAGACATACCGTGCTGTCAGGGAGAGATTCTCTTGGCGGGGGCTCAAGGGAGATGTGTTGAAGCACATGAGGGAGTGCGTGGATTGCTAGAGAAACAAGGTGGAGCTGACCCACCCAGTCGGTTTGCTATAATCGATTCCCATTCCGGAGAGGAAGTGGGAAAGCGTATCCATGGACTTCATCACCGAGCTTCCAGCTGCGCAAGGGCAGGACTACATCTATGTGGTGGTCGACAAATTGACCAAGTTTGCCCACTTCTTTGCTATTTCATCGAGATCTTTAGCCTCCCAGGTGGCTGAGTTGTTCTTTCGGGAGGTTTTCTGGTTGCATGGTCTTCCCAAGACCATTGTGAGTGACAGGGACAACAGATTTATGGGGGCTTTTTGGCAGGAGTTGTTCCGGCTAGTGGGGACAAAGCTTACACCCAGCACTAGCTATCACCCCCAAACTGATGGGCAGACAGAGATTGTGAACAAATGGTTGGAAGGGTACCTGCGCAACTACGTGACTAGGCAACAGAGAGCGTGGGTCAAGTGGCTACATCTCGGGGAGTTCTGCTACAACACAACTTATCATATGTCCATTGGTATGTCCCCTTTCCGAGCTCTTTATGGGTACGATGCTCTTACTTTTTTTGACATGGTGTTTGGAGATAGCAAGGCCCCAAGGGCCAAGGACTGGGTTCAAGAGAGCCAGGAGATTCTCTGGGCTCTCAAGAACAATTTGCAGGTGGCCCAAAATCAGCAAAAGATATATGTTGATAAGCACAGGGTGGAGAGACAGTTCGAAGTAGGGGACATGGTCTACCTACGCTTGCAACCGTACAAACAATCTTCACTCAAGCAAAAGGGTGCAGAAAAACTGCGGCCACGCTTCTATGGGCCTTATCGGGTGGTCAAGAGGGTAGGTGAGGTGGCCTATGAGTTGGAGCTGCCTTCAGAGAGCCGGATTCACGTGTTCCATGTCTCATGCCTGAAAAAGGTGTTGGGACAGTAGGTCGTAGCAGCAACCAAGTTGCCTCCGTTGGATGATGAGGGGCATTTGATTTTGACACTAGAACTCATATTAGAGACCCGGGAGAGGAAGTTGAGAAACAAGGTGGTCAGGGAGCTTTTGGTCAAGTGGAAAGATTTACCAGAGGAGGACGCTACATGGGAGAATGAGCAAAATTTACAGCCTCCAGTTTTACAGTTGCTTGGGGTCAAGCAACATCCGGGAGGGGAGGACTGTAATGTTCCTTCCTAAATTTTCCTAATGTTTGGAAAATAAATTTTTTATAATTTTGATTAATACTAGCTCAAGACAAATTTTGGTGGAAAACATAAGAAAAGTACTTTATTTGTATGCTAGTGGAATATGGGGCCCACATGAAGTACGCACTTGGGGAAGAAGGAATTCGAATTCCTTGAGGCAAATCGAATTGGTGGAGGGACCCACAAGGAATGCATGGCCAGAAATTATAAAAGAAAGGAATGAGGGAGCAATAGGAGTCTTTTACCTATTTGAAAATCGAATTTGCCTTCGTTGTTCAACTGAGCCAATATTGTGTTGTTTAGCACAAGAGCTTCCCAAGGAGAGAAGCTCAACCTTTCTTCGGTGGACTTCGAGTGCCACCCAAGGAAGGCTTTCCTTCATCACTAAGACTGGAAGAAGCATTAGCTACAAGTCCCACGCATTTCTGGGGGTAGAGCACGCAGTCTGGGAGCCACCACTACGCAGAGGGAGAAGTCACTTGTTGTTTGTGGAGCAGTGTTGTCGAGGAATTGACCGGAGAAGCTACAGGAGTGTTCTTTCATCATTTTCAGGAGTGTGGAGGGCAGCTACAGCCAAGAGGACTAGCCTACACGCAGTTCTCACTTCCTCATACACAGGACTGTGTCATCTCCTCCATGATTGCGCAGTCATTGGAGTGAGGCTCTTTTGGGGCAGCATCATCTGGGGGAGTTTGGAGTTGGGGTGTTGGGAAATCATTTGGAGGGCCATTTGAGGAGGATTGTTGGAGTTGGGAGAGCAGAGATTGACAGGATCAATCACAGTAACAGAGTTCGAAATTGGGGGAGGGTCAAGTTGTGAAGGGCCAAATTTTGAAGGTTGGAACCAAGGGAAACCCTTTCTGGGTTTTATGGGTTTTTCTGGGTTTTGGGCGAGGATCGCATTCCCAATTTCCGATAATTTTTTGGGCACTCTAGAGTGGGCAAATCAGGGGGCGAAGTCAGGCAGCAGTGCAGTTTTGGAGTAGCAACACAGTTTTCTGGAGGAGCTTGCTATTGTAGCTGTTGGGCTTTCTTGTATTCATCACCTGGTGCTTGTAGCTTGCCTTGTACAAGCCCAGGTGCATTTTCCCCAACTCATTTGTACCACAGCAACTATTATTAATGAAACCTTTGCCAGTTTGTGGATTTGGAGAAATTTATGGTTTATGTGTATGCATTTCTGAAAATTTTTGTGTTGCTATCTTTGCATGTCTTTGTTATCATTGTAAAATTTCCATTAGGAATATTACAAATTCTTGTGGATTTACCAATGCCCCTTCATCTTATTAATCCCTAGTTTTTGGATCTAGTTCATTTAATTTTGTCATATTTAATTTCAAGATACAAATATAGATGAATGTATTTATTATTTATTATCTAATCTATGTTAAATTTCAATAACAAGTTGTCTTTAGTGCGACTTTTTGGAAGCTATTCCGGTGTGTTTTTCCGGTCTAATTTCTCTAAAATCCGACAGGAATTTATTGAAACCACAAGTTTGATGGGTAAGCCATGCAAAATCAAAGTGCCCTAGGGGTTTTTCAGGGCACTGAATCCATATATATAGTCAAAAAACCAGTTTAAATAACACACATCAAGATTTCACCTCAAATATTTCCACCGGATTCTGACACCGGAAAGTCCAAAAAGTCGCACCAAAGACAGCTCCTTTCAATAAGTTCAGTTTTTCAAGAAAAATTTTAAATTCTTTAATTAATGTTTGAATATTTAATCTTCAAATTTCAACTAATTCTTAATTTTTCAACTAATTCCTGTTTCAAATATAAATAAAAATCCTCTTCCTTTTTTCTACTAATTCATTTCTCAATCTACTTCTCGATCATCTTGGTTATTAAGATTTTCGGAACTAATATTTTACTATTTTTCATGAAGTGGGCGGTCAAATATTATAATTTTTCAAAGTTGGACAAATATTATATATTAATCTGAACTTTTAATGGTTATTCCAACGAATACATAATTCAAAAAAAAAATCCTATTAAAGGGCCTTCCAGCACTCGTTTACTCACAAGGCTCTCTTTAGTCCCTGATGATGGATGGAGATCCCATCCGAAACGTTGGATGGATCACATACATTACACAGTGCTATTCCGAAAATCTCTAACAAAAGGCATGCATTTCAAGGAGGAAATGGCAGACTGGCAGCACACATTTCCGGAATTTGTCAACGCATTTATTGCAGAGAGGCCTGACACGAAATTCTAGAAATCTGAATATGAATCTGAAGGTTGCATGTGCATGATTTTCAAGGGCCAAGTTGTCAGTTCAGTGGCTCGACTTTCTGAGTAGATAAAGTTGAGCAAAGGCACAAAATTTGATGCTGGGATGTTCACTCAGTGGCATGAGTTTCTATGCAGTGATTGTTGAACCTATGGCATGAGTTTCCAGACTGTGATACAATTTCCTAGAGGCTGGCACAATTTTAAAGGAAGAGATAAGTACCCCCATGATTTAATGTTGTGTACATTTCTCTGAGATTATAAGCAAACAAAATACTCCTTCAAACTGGTTTTCCCATTTGGAGTTTTTCCAAGGTCAAAGATTGACCAAATGTTTGTGTTGTCTATTATCAGCTGAAAGCAAAGAGTGAAAGTAGTGGTAGCCTAGCGGTCTTTTATTTGAATGCACATTTATGTTTATATATCATCTACATTGAAATGGGTTGTGGGCAACAAAGTTCATGTGCAAAACAAACTAAAACTGGAGGGGCTACAGGGACCTAAAATTTTCTACATGGTATCGAGGACTTTTGAACCTTAGCTGATAAACAGTGACCAGCAAGCATAAAACTTCCTATATACTAGAGATCTGTGGTTGAGAGGGAGGTGTTTGCAAATTTTCAATGAGTGGAAGTTGTGTTGGTTGAGAGAGTTAAATGGCTACTGGTTTGAGGGTGGAGGATAGGCTAAGTGGGGCTGAAAATTTTGGCCCATGGAAGGAGAGGATAGTCTTACTGCTTGAGGAAGTTGAGGTGTGGGATACTGTAGAGTGAAGTACAACAACCAACTGATCCAGTTCAGATGGCATGCTTCAACAAGAGGATGTGAAGAATAAAGGATCTTTCTAGATGCTATCAAAGACCACATTATACGGCATGTATCATGGAAGAAATATGCCTATGAGATGTAGGACTCCATGATAAAACTTTATCAGAGTAACAATGAGAATAGGAAGGTAGTGTTGTGTGAGAAACTAAAAAACACCAAGATGACCAACACTAACACGATGACCTCATACCTTCCCAAGATCACACAAGTGAGAGATGAGTTGGCTGCAGTGGGAGAGATTATCCTTGAGGACCAGTGGTCATGACGGCATTGGATGGTTTTCCCAATCTGTGGGATGGATTTATAGGTGGTGCCAGAGAGCACTTTCTTCTTTGGAGTAGGATGTGGGATGATTTCATCCAAGAGGAGACCAAGAGGAATGCCAAGAGTGACAGTGAGCATGGTAGGGTGGATGAGGAGGAGACTATTTGTTAGTTTTTGTAGCATTGGATGTGTTCTAGCCTTGAAATTTTGTGCAGAGGCTAGAATGCATGAGATCTCCAAAAACCAGAAATCGTTTCTGGAAATTCCGCCTAGAAATGACTTAATTAAATTATTAGTCAGTTTTTAAATATTTCCTTGGTCTAACTTAGGGATATGACTAATTAATCAAAATTAATTAAATTAAGGTGTGAATATTCTAGAAACTCGTACGGATTGACTTCAAATTAAATCTTAGCCAACGACTAAGATCTATTCTTGGCCGTTGAAGTCTCAACAAAGGATTATAAGAAGAAGTTGATGGAGCTTGGAGAAATCACTTGTGCAATTCGATTTCATGAGCAGATTGATTTCCAGAGTAGCAGTAAATAGTTGTCGGAGAGAGAGCCAGTGAGATCGAAGCAGTAAGAGAGGGGCAGGGAAACTAAAGCCAAAGGAAGGATTCCGGTTCCGGTGAGTGCATTTGCAGAGAGGCAAGTAAGCCAAAGAGGTTGACGCAAAGCAGTGCAGTAGCCTCTAGAGGCAATTTCAAATCTACTTCGGAAACGCAGAGTGTCAGTGCCAGAGGCTGGGCAAAGATTCCAGAGGCCAGGAGAGACATTTTCCCAGACAGCAGCAGACCAAACGGCTTGAGGGGAAGTTGGTTTGAGCTTAGTGCAGAAGTGACTGCACTAGGGTGACATAGTAGCTGAGGAAAGCCAGTTTGGACTGCTCAATTTGAGCTGAGGTCAGAGCCCAGATTTCCCTGTGGAGTGAGGAAATTCCTCACCAGATTTTTTCTTCCCTGTTTTTCTCTATATGATTGCAATTTTCGGTATCCAATTGTACTCAAATTATTTCACTGTTGCATAATAATAAAACCCTCAGCTGCTGCACCAGTTTTCCCAAGTTGGGTTTTTCCAGGGACATTGTTCCAAAAATAACTATCATTTTATGTGTGTGCTAGTATTTCTTCCAGCGTTTATTTCTTCCGCAGTTTATTTGTGTAGGTTGCAATGTGATTGATTCAGTATTTGTTGTAGCAAACAGTAAATAAATTGTTAAAAATTAATTTAACAATTAGGATAATTATTTCCAGTTGTTGCAATAGGATTCGGGTTTCCGAATTTTCACATGGTATCAAAGCGCAGATGATCAGCCGGAGAGATCAGTAGTGAAGGAAGAGGGAGTTTCGCTGTTCATTGAAGGGCAGCAAATCGAAACCCTAGAGGCAACGCAGTCACCTTGGCCAAGAGGTCAAATTTCTTGAGGAGAATCAATTTTTCTAAGAGGGGGACAGAAAATTCAATCTTTCTAGATCGAGGGATTCCAGAGGTAAAGGGAGTAGCCAATATTTTTCGCAGAGCAAATCTCTAACTGGACGCAGTAGTTTTGCAGCAATTTGCTAGAGCAGAACTAGCGTCGGGTGGAAGAAGAGGACACACTGAGGGAAATTTTTCCTTAGGGAACTTCTAGTCTCAAGAAGTTCGATTTCCCTTGCAGATCAGCAGTCATTGTGAGCAGAGTTTCTCACTCTAGAAGGGAGTGCGAATAGCTTAGCAGCCATTGAGCAGAAGTGAAGAGGAGCTTTTCGACATTGTTTGAAATGACCACTGCTGGACTTCGAGATCAAAACAGGTTGTGTCACGCCCCTACACCTGCAGTAGTCTTCCAACCGCTTGTAGCGAGGTGCGGCACCACCGAACGCTTTCTTTTTAACAATACTAACATTCGTGGACTACGCCTACTCCAACATTAACATACTTAGTTTGTGTTTCGCAACCAAGTAAACTTATTTATCCTTTATACTTAATGAAGCCCATACTCATTCATTATCCATATGCAATTAACCGAGAACAACAATTGCAAACAAGTATAAAGGGAGGGGCAACTCCCGAAAAGTCTGCCCAACAATGTATTATATCAAGAATATCAGATTTACAACACAAGTGTGTCTTGGCCGAACCAAGTCTCACACTTAACCAAATTTTACAATAGATAGGCAACCTGCCTTTTACAATACATGTGCACCCTTGCACGAAGGGAGGTGCTCACCCGAGCCACCCAAGATCCCTTAGTCAAGTCCTACACATAACTCTAACCTCGACACGCTTGTCTCACCCAAACCGGCACCTAGAAGTCCAAAAACCGCACCTTAGAAGTACTACGCATGAGATATGCGTAGCCTTCTTTTACCCCTGCAGTTTTACCCCTTATGCGTATGAGTGAATGAAGTTGTACGAAGTTGAGTGCTCCAAATGACTCAACGTTGTCATATATATATGCTCTTTACATGGTTTTATGTGTGGTCCCTCATGTGGGCGTTAGCCCCTTGGCCGACCCCCAAATTGGCATCCACACGCCCATAAACGCTCCTCTTCAAGTCGGCCTTGCCCTCACGCAAGCCTCCTTCCAAGTCGCTATAAAAAACTCCCAACACTTAGTCGCATTCATAAGTGTTGTTGGTTTCGTCGCTTTTCTGTTCACGGTTTCGTCGCATTTCCGTGTGCGCTCACCCGCCCGTCGTGCAGACCCGCCCGCCTGTCGTGCAGACCCGCCCGCCTGTCGTGCAGACCCGCCCGCCGTGCAGCCTCGCCCGCCTGTCGTGCAAACCCGCCCGCCTGTCGTGCAGACCCGCCCGCCTGTCGTGCAGCCCGCGCCTGCCCGTGCGCCCGCGCCCGCCCGTACACGGTGACTTCGCCCGGCGCCCGAACGCGCCCGTACCCAAGGACCTTACATCCTCCTCCACCTGAAATCGTTGTCGTCCTCGCCAACATACCATCTCGGTAGCTCTCCACCAAGATCATCATTCATCCAGGATGTCGACCTTTCTACACAAGGCAAACATCCTTGCAACATATGTAGAGACTCTGTCTCCACTATGTCTCGGCCTAGTGATGCCACCAAGCTCCCCATACCACAGTATGTATCTCCATAATCCATGCTCAGGTCCATGGAAACTCCGTCCATCTCATCTGCAACATGTGTCCATATGTGTGCCTCCTCCATGTGAAGAGACCATCTCCTCAAACCAACTCTCGATGTGCCCCATTCAGGTCCATGAAGCCTCTTCATCATCTGCAATGTGCCATCCTCAAGTTTCCAATCTTATCAACTCTTGATGTGCCCCATTCAGGTCCATGAAGTCCTCTTCATCATCTGCAATGTGCCATCCTCAAGTCCCCATGTCACACTAGCAAGTCCTCCTGCATAACATTCCTGCCCTAGCACTCCTCTTTGGATGTCCCTTGACATCTCTACAAGTGCTTCCACACAATGTCCTTGCATAGGTCTGCCATGCTCCATATCTTCAAGTCTCCAACCTGATGTCCATGACTAAGTTGCCCATGTAGTCCAACCAAGTAGACACATCACAACATCTGGCCATCCCATCCAAGTCTTCAACTTTCGGTTTAGTGAACTCGGTCACCCAACCATCTCATCATCATGTCATGAGTCCCTTCATCATAGCTCCTCCACCAAAGTGTCCATCAAGACTTGCTCTTGGTCTCGGCCATGACAAGTCCACCCAAAACATCACAAGTGTGTGCCCTCCTCAACCTGTCCATGAGTCATGCCGGGCACTTAGCCAATTCATGTGGCTAAAGCATGACTCATTCTTCCACAACGATCATCAAGTTCCACCCTTGTCCCGGGTCCTTGCACCTTTCATCATAAGGTCACAAGTAACCCCAACAAGCTTTCCAACAACTGACAATCCTTGCTCTTCCATACAAGGTTCCATCATAGTCATCCATGCTGAGATGTCCTCTTGCCTTGGCAAACTGGCTTTGCCCTTCCCTGCACACGGTCCATCTTCCAAATGCCCAAATGAAACACAAGTATTAATACTTACTTCATCATCATGAGGCTCCTCCCTGTGAGTGACCTCATCCATCCATGTTGACAAACTGCACGACCCTGGTTCAACTTGATCAACCTCAAGTTCATCCTCCATCATAGTCGTGTTTGCAACATCTTCATCACAGAAGGGGACAACAATAGCCTTGTTGCCCTTCAAGAATTCTTGTCCAAGTATCACATCGAAGTCATTCATCTCCATCACTATGAAGTCTAACTGACTCTTCCATTCTTTCATCTGCACAGGTACATCGTGTACCAAACCTGCCACCTTAGCTCTAGAGTTCACTGCCTTGACCTCCAGCCCAGTCTCTTTTGCTAACCGTGTTGTCATAAAGTTATGTGTAGCACCCGTGTCTACCAGAGCTTGAATGGCCTTGCCATAAACCATCAAGTCTATGAAACCCAGACTGTTCTCCATAACCTTATCTGCACCTGCTTCACCTGTCACCAGCTCCGACCGAGCTCTGATACCAACTGTCACGCCCCTACACCTGCAATAGTCTTTCAACCGCTTGTAGCGAAGGTGCGGCACCACCGAACGCTTTCTTTTTAACAATACTAACATTCGTGGACTATGCCTATTCCAACATTAACATACTTAGTTTGTGTTTCGCAACCAAGTAAACTTATTTAGCCTTTATACTTAATGAAGCCCATACTCATTCATTATCCATATGCAATTAACCGAGAACAACAATTGCAAACAAGTATAAAGGGAGGGGCAACTCTCGAAAAGTCTGCCCAACAATGTATTATATCAAGAATATCAGATTTACAACACAAGTGTGTCTTGGCCGAACAAGGTCTCACACTTAACCAAATTTTACAATAGATAGGCAACCTGCCTTTTACAATACATGTGCACCCTTGCACGAAGGGAGGTGCTCACCCGAGCCACCCAAGATCCCTTAGTCAAGTCCTACACATAACTCTAACCTCGACACGCTTGTCTCACCCAAACCGGCACCTAGAAGTCCAAAAACCGTACCTTAGAAGTACTACGCATGAGATATGTGTAGCCTTCTTTTACCCCTGCAGTTTTACCCCTTATGCGTATGAGTGAATGAAGTTGTACGAAGTTGAGTGCTCCAAATGACTCAACATTGTCATATATATATGCTCTTTACATGGTTTTATGTGTGGTCCCTCATGTGGGCGTTAGCCCCTTGGCCGACCCCCAAATTGGCATCCACACGCCCATAAACGCTCCTCTTCAAGTCGGCCTTGTCCTCACGCAAGCCTCCTTCCAAGTCGCTATAAAAAAACTCCCAACACTTAGTCGCATTCATAAGTGTTGCTGGCTTTGTCGCTTTTCTGTTCACGGTTTCGTCGCATTTCCGTGTGCGCTCACCCGCCCGTCGTGCAAACCCGCCCGCCTGTCGTGCAGACCCGCTCGCCGTGCAGTCTCGCCCGCCTGTCGTGCAGACCCGCCCGCCTGTCGTGCAGCCCGCGCCTGCCCGTGCGCCCGCGCCCGCCCGTGCACGGTGACTTCGCCCCGCGCCCAAATGCGCCCGCCCGTGCACGGTGACTTCGCCCGGCGCCCGAACGCACCCGTACCCAAGGACCTTACAAGTTGGATGGTGCTTCCAACTATCTCATCTAGAAGGCAAGGATGTCCTTCCTTTTGGATGAATATGGCCTGAAGTCATTCATAGATGCAGTGGTAGCTATCCCCATGGATGCAGATCGGTTGAAGGAGTACAGAAAGGAGATGGCGCGGGCGAAGAGGTTGATCCTTGATGGTTTTCGGGATCACATTGTTTCACACATAGTTGGCAAAATGACTACCAGAGAAATGTGGGAGACTCTCACCACGTTGTACCAGGGTACTACTGAGCAGCGGAAGATGCACTTAGAGGAGAAGCTTGTGAAAATTTGGAGACCCAAATTTCTACTGCGACAACTGATTAAGTATCTTCTATTTGTTAAATTACTAAACAAATTATTTACTGCATCCTACAGTAAATACCGAAACTAATACACTGCAGCCTTTACCAATTAAATTAAATGCGGAAACAAGACATTGAGCAAGAAAGAAATACACAACACATGACATCATTATTTTTGGACAAATGTCCTCGGAAAAACCCAATGCGGGAAAATCGGTGCAACAGCTGAAGGTTTGTATTATTAAGCAGTAATTTTCTTAATACAATTCGTTGGATGCCCAACTGGCTATTTGATACATAGAGAAACTAGGCAAAAAAATAGTGAGATGATCTCACCTTGTCACTGGAAGAACCGGCAATGATCTGCACTAGAGATGAGCCTCTGCGCAGTTCCGCGTCACTGCAGCTAGGACTGCACTGCACGGGCACCTCCTACTCATCCTCTGCTAGTTGAAAACTTCAGCTCTCTAGCCTCCTAGTCTCACACCCTGGCTTCGGCACTAAATCCTAACTGTTCCTCAGCAGAATTTCGATCTCCCTCTGAAGCTCTGCGCTGCCACAATGTAGCTCTGCGTGGCCCTGCGTCAGCCTCTTTGGACGTCTTTCTACCCTCTCTGCCTTGTACTCTCCGGACTAGGAAAACTTCTCCGGAAACTATCCTTGCCCCTCACTGCAAGAAATCTCCTCGATCGATTCTCTAGCAACTGTTGTGTTGCCCTCTCTGAGAAATTCAATCTCTTGATCTCTCTCCGATGTGTTTTACAAATTCCCATCGAAGTCCTTCTTATAATAGTTGAGTAATCAACGGCCCAGATTAGATTCTAATCAATGGCTCAGATCATTTGGACTCGATTCCGTCTTCTTCTAGAAGTTTCACTCAATTTGATTAATACCCTTAATTATTTTAATTTCCTAAATTTAGACTTAGGCATCCATTAAAAATAATTAATTATTTTAATAAAACTATCTCCGAGTGGAATTTCCAAAAACGATTTATGGGTATTGTGGAATACATGTGTCCTAGCCTCCCTGCAAATTTTGAGGCTTAGAGCACATTCGATGCTATGTTATGCTCTTGACCTGCGAGAAATTCTAGAATACCAAATATGCGAAGAAATACAACCCAAAACACAGAATAAAATGAGAAAAACAGCAAGTATTTTATTATTAAAAGATAAAAGCAATGTTCACTTGCCTCTTTGAGGGGGCAACCTCCAGCAGAGCAGAGCTCGATTACAAAATAAGACTCGATGATCTTTCCCTTCTAGCTACGACTATTTATGACCTTAAACAACCTAACGACTAGTGGTCCTTTGCATAACATGGGTTAACCACTTTATTTATTAATTATGGCCCGTTTGCAACTAACTGTGGTCCCTTTCTTAAATGTGGGTTAACCACTTACAATTATTAATACGGGCTTTATTGACTCTTTAACTAACTATGACTATGACTCGACCCTATTGGGTTTATTACATAAATAAAGGGGTTAGGGTTGGACCCTAACATCCCCCCCTTCAAAAGCAGCTTTGTCCTCAAGGTTGAAGCTGCAGAAACTGCTGAAGAATAGTGGTTGGTTCCTAGGTCGCATCTCCTGAAAAGGCGTCTTTCCACTTCACGAGGACTTCCTTGATCGTGTGGCCGCGCAGATGTCTTTCACGAGTATCGAGGACCTGTTCAGGTTGGAGCCAGAGTGAACCTTCCTCATCCAATTCAGGTAGACTGGTTTGAATTCTGCAATTGTTCCCCACCACTTTCTTGAGGCATGATACATGGAACACTGGATGGATTTTTGAAGTTGGTGGCAAGGCCAGCTTGTAGGCTACTGCTCCAATGTGCTGAAGTATTTGATAAGGTCCGTAGAATTTTGGAGCTAATTTCTGGCAGCCCTTTTCTTTGAGCGATGTTTGCTTATATGGTTGCAACCGCAGGAATACCTGATCCCCTTCTTGAAATGTGCGCTCTGAACGATGTTGGTCTGCCTGTTGCTTCATTCGATTCTGAGCTTGATGGAGATTATCTTTGAGACGAGCTAGCATGGCAGCACAATTCTGTAGGAGTTGATCAACTGCTTGCACCTTAGAGCATCCATGGATATAAGAAATAGGTGAAGGTGGGAGTTGGCCATACACTACTTCATATGGAGTCATCTTGGTGGCTTCATGATAGTTAGTATTATACCACCATTCAGCTAAAGGTAGCCATTGTACCCATTGATGTTGCTTTTCTGAAGTGAAGCACTTTAGGTATGTCTGCAAACATTTGTTGATTGCTTCAGTTTGACCATCAATTTGGGGATGATAGGCAGTACTCAATTGGAGTTGGCTGCCTTGTAGCTTGAAAAGTTCTTGCCAAAATTCGTTGGTGAAAGTCAGGTCACGATGAGACACAATGGAAGTTGACATGCCATGCAATTTGAAGATCTGGTCCATGAAAGCTTGAGCCACCAAAGTAGGGGTAAATGGTGGGGTAGAGTGCAAAAATGAGCATATTTAGAAAGTTTGTCCACAACCACCATGATGACGGATTTGTTGCCCGACTTTGGGAGACCAGTAATGAAATCCATAGAAACATCCGTCCAGACGGAGGCAGGGATTGGAAATGGTTGTAAGGTTCCTGGTAACTTGACTGTTTCTCCTTTGTGGCGTTGACACACATCACATTCAACTACAAAAGTAAGAATGTCATTTTTCATGCCTGTCCAAAAGAAAGAACGACAAGTGCGAGCATAAGTCTTCTGAAAGCCTGCATGCCCTGCAGTGGGAGATGAGTGCAACTCTGCCAAAATGTGAGTTTTGAGGGTGGATGTCGGCGATATAACTACTCAATCCTTGTAGCAAAGAATCTCATCCTTCCAAGAGTAGCCAACTGAGGAATTAGGATCTGCTCTCAAGTTATTAATGAGTTGGGAGAGAGAGGGGTGTGAAAACCATTCCTTGCAGGCTTCTTCAATCCAATCTGGTATGGGAAGAGAGATTGATAGCAGGGTGCTTTCATCCTCAAATTGGCGCGATAAAGCATCCGCTACTACATTTTCACGCCCTTTCTTATAAATTATCTCATAATCATATCCCAACATTTTGGCCAGCCATTTATTTTGCTATGGCGATGATAGACGTTGCTCCAAAAAATATTTGAGGCTTTGATGGTCTGTGCGAATTTGGAAATGTTGCCCCAATAAGTATGGTCGCCAAGTATCTACTGCATGTAAGATGGCCATCATCTCTTTCTCATAGGTAGATTGTCCCAGATGTTTCCCACTCAGTTGTTGGCTGGTGAAAGCCAAGGGTCGACCTTCCTACATTAAGACAGCACCAATACCAGTCCCTGAAGCATCACATTCAATTACAAAAGATTTGGTGAAGTCGAGTAGTGCCAATACTGGGGTGGAACACATGGCCTGTTTGAGAGCCACAAATGCCTGTTGTGCTACATCAGTCCAGAGGAATGAATTTTTCTTGAGAAGGTTAGTGAGGGGTCTAGCAATGCAACCATAATTGCGGACAAATTTGCGATAGTAGCCAGTGAGACCCAAGAATCCCCTCAAACTCTTCAAGGTTTTTAGTTGGGGCCAATCTTGCATTGCCTGTATCTTTTTGGGATCAACCCTGACACCTTCACGACCCACAATGTGTCCCAAATACTCGACTTCTTCCACTCCAAAAGAGCACTTGGACAATTTGACAAATAATTTGTGATTCCGAAGCAGTTGCAAGATCAGGTCTACATGATGAAGATGTTTTTCCTAGGTTAGGTTGTAGATGAGAATGTCATCAAATAAAACGAGGACAAATTTTCGGAGATATGGTTTCAGCAGGTGATTCATGAGGCTTTGAAAAGTAGATGGAGCATTACAAAGACCAAATGGCATGACCAAGAATTCATAATGGCCTTCATGAGTTCGGAAAGTAGCCTTGGGAATGTCTACTTCTTTCATGCGTATTTGGTGATAGCCACAGCGAAGATCTAGCTTGGTGAAGAATTGAGCACCATGTAGTTCATTAAGCAAATCATCAACAACCAGAATAGGGAATTTGTCTTTGACAGTGAGCTTGTTGAGGGCCCGAAAGTCCGGACACATGCGCTATTCCCCATCTTTCTTTAGCACCATGACCACTGGTGATGAATAGGGACTGATGCTAGGACGAATAACACTTGCTTCAAGGAGTTCCTTGATGATTTTTTCAATTTCATTCTTTTGGGCGAAAGGATATCGATATGGGCGCACATTAGGCGGTTGGGCCCCAGGGACCAAAGTGATGCTATGATCATGTTCCCCTCTAGAGGGTGGAAGCTCTTTAGGTTTGTCAAATACCTACTGGTGGCAGTTTAAGACCTGTTGCATCTCAGGATGAATATGAAGAGTAGTGGATTCTATGGCCTGGATGGCATTAAACTGGGCAATGACTCCATGATGACCCTTTTTCAACAACTTTTCCATTTGATGCGAGTTGATGATAGAAGGAGCACCTGCCTAGAGTCCATGAAGTGTATGAATGTGGTCATTCTGCTTAAAGCTCATATATAACTCCTGAAAATCCATTGTGATTGGGCCTGTTGGAAATACTGAGAGGGGGGGTGAATCAGTATTTCTTTTCAATTGTTATTTTTATCAGCGAACTCATTTATATTTAGAACACAAAAATAAATAACAGGAATAAATGTTTTTATTAATATAATCTTTGCAATAAATCAAGTACAATGTATATAGGGCTTCAACCAGTTGCCAAGCACCAACTTGGACTTTTTGTGAGGCTCCAACCTCCAGAGCACCAACCCTGTCTTGTCAAGGCACCAACCTTGGATTTAGGAGCACCAACTCCCAGGACACCAATCCTTCCAGTTCTAAGGCACCAACCCCAAGGGCTCCAACCCTCTGCTGTAAATTGTCTGGATCTGTTTGGTAGTAATTCTCTGCTCCCAACCCTGCTGGACCTATGACTTACTTCTGTCCTCCTGCTTCTTCCACGTCTACCAGACCTTCAGCTTCCTTTGTTTCTTACAGTACACCCCCTGTAAAATTTCCTTGTTCTTTGTTATAGATGCTCGATACGCCCTGACCTTTGGCTTCCTTTTCGCTCGCTTGATCTTCTGGCTTCTCGACCTTCGACTTCTCGATCTTCAGCTTCTCGCTCTTCAGCTTCCTCTGTCTCTTCGAGTTCACCAATACTCAAAAGACACATTCATTTGGAAAAGAGGCCGAATTACAAAAGTGTTGCATATTAAAATTATATCAGAGAGGTCCTTTTAATATTTATACAATAGACTCAATATTTACAGAGGATTTCATAGGAGAGGCTATACCAACAGGGAGGTCCCACATGCCACGTCACTACCTCAATTTGAAATTGCAACTTTCGGAAACTCCCGCAATCGCAACCCTTTGGCTTCACGATATAACATTGCCAATGCCCCTATTTCCGACGGATGCGATATTCCAATAAGCTTCTTTTGATAACTCAATCGGGTCCACAACTTATATCGCAATCGGCGGTCGGGTTCACAAGACTTATCGCAATCGACAGTCCGGCGGTGTCAACCCTTTTGAACTTTGCGATTCAACGGATGCGATATTTAGTTAAGCCATGCTATAATGGTGTAGCGGGTCCGCAATGCTATCGCAATCGCAGTTTTCAAGTGGCATTCCTTTGTGATACATAACTTCCAATGCGGATGCGATATACTATTAAATCATGTTATAATGGTGTAGCGGGTCCACAATAATATCGCAATCGCAGTTATTAATGTGACATCCATTTATGAATTGCGATATGAAAGTTCCAATGGGCGGATGCGATATTGCATTAGGGCTGTTACCATAAACTGTTCGGGTTCGTGTATTATATCGCAATCGGGGATTTCAGTGTAACAACAGCTTCAATACTTGCGACGCAACGGATGTGATATTGTATAGGGCTATTGCCATAACATGTTTCGGGTCCACAGTACATATCGCATCGGGGGTTTTGGGTAGTGGCACATAATAGAACCCGCCAATATGATTTCTGCCGATATTATATACTGTCGAAAGGGTTCCCATGATTTATTTCTTCTGGCATGTGCGATAGATCTGCATTGTCTTGGCTCGTTGCTCCTGTGGTTTCTCTTTATTCCTATGACTTCCGATACTGCTCCGATAGCTCTTCTCTGCTCTGATATTCTCTGCTCTGATAGCTCTGCTCTACTCTGATAGCTCCTATGACTTCCGATATTCTCTGCTCTGATATTCTGCAATACTCCTCCGATATGTTAACTCCTCTGATATTTCTCCAATATTTCATGTTAACTCCTCTGTTAACACTGTTTATGCACCTCCGTCGATGTGTTCCTCTTTGCTTCTCGTGGCTTCCAATGACCTCTTCCAATGGCTTCCTTGATGGCTTTGCTCCTTGGCTTCTTGCTCCTGTTTCTTCACGGATCTACTATGCTTCTCCTTGGCTTCATATCATCATTTAGTATCCTAGAATATTGCCATATTGACATTAATGACAATCTAGATCAACAGGGCCTAGTGTGCAAAGCCATTCAGCACCCAAGACAATGTCACAACCACCCATGTTAATCGCAAACATGTGGGTCTTTAGGTGGTAGTCTCCCATATAAAGTTTAATATTTTCGCAACAGCCTTCACATCTCATTGTCCCCCCATCATCAATAAGGACCTAGAAATTAGAGACTACCCTTACAAAACAATGAACAACTTCGGCGACTCGCTTATGGATAAAGTTATGAGTGTTGCCACTATCAATCAATACTACTACAGGGCGATGTTTAAGAAAGCCTCTGATTTTGAGAGTTTGGGGCGCAGAAATGCCCGCCAAAGCATGTAGCGAGATAACTGGTTCATCTGGTGTAGCTGTGAGATCATCGTCTTGCTAGGTTTCCTCAACTTCGTCCTCTGGCCCCCCAAGGGGTGGGGCTTCCTCAGATGAGCTATGATCAGTAACATCAATTTGAAAGAATTTGGTTCCTTGCATTTATGCCCCGGGGAGTATTTGTCATCACAGTAGTAGCACAATCCTTGTTTTCTTCTTTCATCCATTTCTGCTGGAGACACCTTTTGAACCTTAAGTGTTTGGGTAGGGCCCTGAACCTGGGTGGAACGCCCCTTGGCTACGAAATTTGGACGAGTAGACTGGGCAGCTAAGGCAAGTTCTACCTCGACAGCCTTTTTGCAAGCATCTATCCATGTAGGGGGGTGGTGCATCCGGACATGTGCTTGGATGGCTTCTTTGAGACCACTGATAAAACACTCCAAGTAGAAGTCATCTCCTAGACCTTCCATTCTGAAGGCCAATGTCTCAAAGGCTACAATGTAGTCTTTTATTGTGCATGTCTGTTGGAGCTTAGTGAGACGGCCCAAAAAATTAGATTCTCGGTCAAAGCAGTCACAAAGGGCTTTTGAGAACACCTGCCACGTTATGTTCCCGGGATAACATTTCACATGCCACTGCCACCATTGCCATCTTTCTTGGTCCAAGTAAAGGGCTCCCACACATAGTTTAGTTTGATCATCGCGGATATCATTCAGGGTGAAATATTGTTCCATTTGTGCTACCCATACTGTCGGATTAGAGCCATCAAATTTATACATGTCTAGCTTGGGTGGTCAAGGGTGGGAATGTTGGTGATTTCCATGGAAGTGAATATGATGGCTAGATTCTCCTTCGAGGTGTTCATCAATACTATGCGCCTCCTGATGATACCCCGTCATGCTCTTGGTGACTAGTTGAAGCGATTTTGAAATGTCGTCCAGTTGTTCCTTGAACAAATCCAACCTTGATTCAAGGCGCTCGATCTTCTCATTGGCCATGACTTGAGCTCTGGTTTCTACCATACACAGATCTCGGTCACTTGAAGTCACTCCGAAAAAATTTGGGACCGCCCAAAAAATGAGGCTGACCAATGAATGGTACCACTGCGATCAGCTCGTCGTCCTGAATCTTATGGGCTAAGTCTCTTGTAAGTGTCTGAACGGAGTTTTACTCCCCGCGGATCAATACCGTAGTGACCAAATTCCATAAAACTTGATCCTACCCAATGTCCTGCAAAAATCAAGCCCAGACTATAGCAGCAACAAGCCTCACTGCGCAGAGCGTCAGATCTGCCTGCGAAACCCCAACTGTTGAATGTGAGTTGTATTGCGGCGGCAGAACCCCAATTGGTGGATCTGATTGGTGCGGCGGCGACAGAACCCCAACTGCAACATTTGAAGTGTACTGCGGCGGTAGAACCCCAACTGGTGGATCTGATTGGTGCGGCGGCGACAAAACCCTAATTGCTAGATCTGAATTGTACTGCGGCAATATAACCCCAACTGGTGGATCTGATCTGGCAAATAAGATAATGGGCGATCTTTAGAGAGCCGAGGGAACTATGGTCACAAAGGAGTGTCAGGTGCTACAGATCGCAATATACATAAGGGTCCAACAATAGTACTCAACCCAATCTTTCAGGGCACTAACTAAGGAGGATCAACCGTACCCTTAGCGGTACTACCTGACTACCCTGTCATACGCACAAGTAATCTCCCTGAGTGTTGTTCTCAGTGTACTATAGCAGCAAGACGGTCGACGGCTTAGCTAAGATGAGGTTTCAGGTGAGCCTAGGGGGCTTCCGATATACCCAGAGGGTATGTGGAAGTGCAATCCGTGCACGGTTCTGTCTAATGCGCTTCCGATATACCCAGAGGGTACGTGGAAGTGCATTCCGTGCGCGGTTCTCTCTAATGCGCTACTACTCGAAGGGGTACCCACAAGGGTTACAAGGGAGTCCAACAAGCGTGACCACCTCTTGCATTTCCTATGTGCATGCCTCCCCAAATCTGCAGGTTTATGCGCTCAACGACAAATCCCGTGGTTTAAAGACGGCGAAACATGTCTCTAGCCTAAAAAAAATATTTGCAAAAATGGAGGTACCACGGCCCTGGAAAGCGCTCTGATACCACTTGTTATGCTCTTGACCTGCAAGAAATTCCAGAATACCAAATATGCAAAGAAATACAACCCAGAACACAGAATAAAATGAGAAAAACAGCAAGTATTTTATTATTCAGAGATAAAAGCAATGTTCACTTGCCTCTTCGAGGGGGCAACCTCCAGCAGAGCAGAGCTCGATTACAAAATAAGACTCGATGATCTTTCCCTTCTAACTATGACTATTTATAGCTAAATGACCTTCAACAACCTAACGACTAGTGGTCCTTTGCATAACATGGGTTAACCACTTTATTTATTAATTATGGCTTGTTTGCAACTAACTGTGGTCCCTTTCTTAAATGCAGGTTAACCACTTACAATTATTAATACAGGCTTTATTGACTCTTTAACTAACTATGACTATGACTCGACCCTATTGGGTTTATTGCATAAATAAAGGGGTTAGGGTTGGACCCTAACATGCTACCAGAAATCAACAAAGTTGAGATGCACCAAGATGCAGAAGGGGGAAGGCATAGACCCCTTCCTCACTAGGATTCAGGAGATTCGAAACCAGCTTACAGTTGTTCGGGCAGTGCCTCAACCCACAGAGCTAATGCGATTAGCACTCAACAGTGTCTCAGATGTTGATTTGGGGTACCATTGGATGTGCTCTAGCCATGCAAATTAGTGGAGAGGCTAAAGCACATGAGATCTCCAAGACCTAGAAATGGTTTGGGGAAATTCTACCTGGTGAAGGAGATATTAAAATAATTAATACTTTTAACGGGTTCCTAAGCCTAAACTTAGGAAAATAAAAATATGAATGGGTATTAATATAAAACTGGGTTAAAAAGTTCTAAATGACATGGATCAAGCCAAATCTAATCTTAGTCGTTGATTAGAGATGTAATCTCGGCCGTTAAAGACTCAGCAAAAAAAGTATAAGAGAAGGCTTGAAGGTCAATTGGAGATACACCAAGAGTGATCAGTCAGTTCAATTTTCTAGAGCGGGGTTTGCTAAGAGAAATGAACCAGTGACCAGAGTTGCAGCGAGGGGCAATGAGTGCAAGGCAGAGAGGTAGACACAGAGCCAAAGAGAGCCACGCAAAGGCCAGCAATGACTGCACAGAGGCCAGAAGGGCCTGCATGATTGACGCAGAGGCTACAGAAGTGACGGAGAGGGCTAGAGAGGCTGCGCAGAGCCTCAGAGGGCTGACGCAAAGGCCAGGAGGGTTGACGTTGAGCCTCAGAGAGGTGTTGGAGAGGGTTTCGTGGAGAAGACTTTCAGAATATCTGCTTCCGAAGAGAGGTATTACTGCCAGATTATTTTCTTTGTCGGGTGAGCCAGTTCGGCACCCAGTGTACTCAAGAAACGTTGCTTAGTAATAAAACCCTCAGAATTGTTGCACCTGTTTTCCCAAGTTGGGTTTTTCCGGGTACGATTATCCAAAAATAACAGTGTCCCTTGTGTGTTTGTCTATTACTTTCAGTTGTTGATATGTAGATGATTGAGACGGTATTGTGTTTATTTCAATATTTATATGATTAAATAACTTGTTAGTAATTAAAACAAGTAAGCGAAATAAACCAGAGAATACAGAAAAATTTCTAATGGGTAATACTTAGAAATTTAAACATGGTATCAGAGGATTGCAGATCGCAGGAGAGCTGAAGGCACTAGCTAAATCGGAGAATTTGCAGCAGAAACAGCTATCCCGAGTGACAGAAGTTGTTCTTAAGCAGAAAGCAGTAGAGAAGGGTTGACGCAGAGGGATTGCGTCATTAGTCTGAGCCAGAGAAGGGGCCAGCGCAGAAGCAGTGAGAGGCAGAAGAGGCTCACGAAGAGCCACGTCATCCTGCTCAGCCAAGTAGGAGTGACACAATTGGCTAGTGGAGCGATTAAGCCACTGTCAGGATTGTGTAGAGCCTAAAGGCTCACAGCCCTTCAGTTGCTGGGGCATAGAACGCTGTGGGCAGATTGTGAAGGGTGAAGCTGGTGGGGTGCTATTGTTGTTGAGGCAAAATAGTACCTAACGGGACAGAACCAAGGTAGTAGGGAGTCCCTACCTAAGCGGATTTCTAGCCGAGAAATCCAGATCAGTGTTGCAGGAGCAAAGGAGATCAGAGAGGTGCCATTCGACGGTTGGTAGGAGGATTTCCAGGAGGGAAATCGAGACTTAGAGGGTGTCTAGCAGAGAACTTCCAAGAGGGAAGTAGAGACTCAAAGGAGTCCAAAATAAGAGCAGAGATGGCCATGAATGGACTGAGGGATCAGGACAGGCTGGACGGAGCGTCCAACTTTGTCATCTGGGAGGCCAGGATCTTGTCCGTTCTGGATAGACATCACATCAAGGACTTCACCTTAAGAACCGTGGTTATCCCAGTCGACCCAACAGATAATGAAAGGTATGAGGATGCAATGACCAAGGCAAAATGCATAATCCTTGATGGGGTCAATGATCATGCGGTTCAGCATATTGCCGCGAAGAATACGCCAAAGGAAATGTGGGACACCTTGACGACATTGTATCAGGGCACTTATGTGCAGAAGAAGATGCTACTGGAGAATCAGTTGCGGTCGTATCAGATGCAAAAGGGGCAGTAGGTAGATCACTTCCTCAGCAGGTTGAATGAGATTCGGGACCAACTAACTTCCATAGGGGCCACGTCGGATCAGGAGTTAATGGTGAGGACCGCCCTGAATGCAATATCCCAGGAGTGGGAGACATTTGTCCGAAGCATTTTGGGCAGAGAGAATCTTTTAGATTGGGAAGAACTATGGGCAGCTTTTCACCAAGAAGAGATCAGACGGCTGACCAAGGCAGGAAGTAGTAGCAAAGGAGCCCGGGTCAAGAAAGAGGAGGAAGAGGATGCAGCTCTGGCATCTGCGGGACAGCAGGGGAAGAGGAAGAAAAAGGACCTCTCCAAGATAAAGTGCTTCAACTGTGGGGAACTGGGCCATTATGCAAACCAGTGTTCGAGGAAGAAGAATAAAGGAGATGTGTCTGACTCCAAGGCAGTGCCAGCTAAGGCGGAGGAGGAGGTAGAGGATGATGATGATTGTGCCATGAGTGCTCATGTACCTCTAGAGAAGAGGTGGGGTGACATCGAGCTGTAGTCAAGAGGACTACAGGAGATGTGGGGCAGGATCTTTGAGGTACCCAAACTCTTGGATCATATCCGGCTACAGGAGCCCCGAGAACAGTAGCAGAATGACGGATGTCAGTAGAAGCAAGATGCGGATGGAGCGATAGAACAGTGCTAGAGTGCAGCAGTCCCTGGCAGCGCAGAGAGGACTGTAGCAATGCGAGAGGCACAGAGAAGGTTGCAGCAATGTAGGGAGGCACAGAGGTGTTTGCAGCAGTGCGAGGGGCACAGAGTTGTCGCGGCAGCACAAAGGCAGCAGAGGGAGCACAGAATAGCAGGAGAGAGAGCTTCAGCATCAAGAGGGTTTCTAGCCTGACAAGGATGCCAGTAGTTGGGTAGATCAATTACCATCATCTCAGTAACTGAGTTGCAGTGCAGCAGAAGTGGTAGTGCTATGGGCAGCACGATGCAACATGATGAGAGAGGGTTGCAGTGCAGATGCAGTGTTGGGAGAAAGGACCAGCAGCAGCACGGATGTAGAGGAGCTGTCGTACAGATGTAGCAGTAGCAGTGGTAGAGCCATGGGCAGCAGTATAGGACGCAGCAATGCAGAGGATGTTGGGCAGGAAGGCCAAGCATTAGCACAGGTACCGGTGTCGAATGATCAGGGGGATGCTCAGTGGTGGAGTATTACTAGAGCACATTCCTCGCTAAGAGGGAGTGTTGATTTGGGATAGCATCGGATGTGCTCTTGCCATGAAAATTGGTGGAGAGGATAAAGAACATGAGATCAGGGAAATGGTTTGGGGAAATTCTACCTGGTGAAGGAGATATTAAAATAATTAATATTTTTAATGGGTTCCTAAGTCTAAACTTAGGAAGATAAAAATATTAATGGGTATTAATATAAAACTGGGTTAGAAGGTTCCAAATGACATGGATCAAGCCAAATCTAATCTTAGCTGTTGATTAGAGATGTAATCTCGATCGTTGAAGACTCAACAGAAAAAGTATAAAAGGAGGCTTGAGGGTCAGTTGGAGATACACCAAGAGTGATCAGTCAATTCGATTTTCTAGAGCGGGGTTTGCTAATAGAAATCGAACCAGTGATCAGAGTTGCAACGAGGGGCAGTGAGTGCAAGTCAGAGAGGTAGAGATAGTGTCGGAAGACCAGCGCAGAGGCAGAGAGGTAGACGCAGAGCTAGAGGGAGCCACGCAAAGGTCAACAGTGACTGCGCAGAGGCCATCAGTGACTACGCAGAGGCCAGAAGGACCTGTGTGATTGACGCAGAGGCTACATAAGTGACGCAGAGGACCAGAGAGGCTGCGCAAAGCCTCAGAGGGCTAACGCAGTGGGTTTCAGGCTGACGCGGAGCAAGGAGGGCCGATGCTGAGCCTCGGAGAGGTGCTAGAGAGGGTTTCGTGGAGCAGACTTTCAGAATATCTGCTTCCGAAGAGAGGTATTACTGCCAGATTATTTTCTCTGTCAGGTGAGCCAGTTTGGCACCCAGTGTACTCAAGAAAAGATGCTTAATAATAAAACCCTCAGAACTGTTGCATCGGTTTTCCCAGGTTGGGTTTTTCCGGGGACGATTGTCCAAAAATAACGGTGTCCCTTATGTGTTTGTCTATTTCTTTCAGCAGTTGATCTGTAGATAGTTGAGACTACATTGTGTTTATTTCAGTATTTATATGATTAAATAACTTGTTAGTAATTAAAACAAGTAGGCGAAAATATAGAAAAATTTCTAACAAGTAATACTTAGAAATTTCAACAATAGAGGAGTGGCAGGTGTTCATCCAAAGTATCTTGGGCAGAGACACCTTGCCAAGGTGGGACAGGATTTGGGCCGATTTGCAGCTGGAGGAGTTGAGACGAGCTCTAGTAAAGAGCTCCATCAGTGGCAGTAGGAGTGGATCGAAGCAAGTGAAAGAAGAGGAGAATGTGGCCCTCGCATCGAAGGGTCCCAGTCAGGGACAGAGGGAGCAGGGAAAGAAGAAGGACCTGTCAAAGGTCAAGTGCTTCAGATGTGGTGAGCTTGGTCACTATAGTACCCAGTGTCCTCTCAGGAAGAGGGACAAGGAGAAGAAACGAGACCAGTAGGCAGCATCAGCAGAGATCGATAGGATGTCCCCAAGGCTGGAGGAAGACTTTGCCATGTTTGTTGATATAACCCCAGGAGTCAAGTGGGGTGACTTGGTGTTGTAGCCCCAGAGTGCTACAAATGGGCAGGATTCTTGAGGAGGTCCACCTCTTGGATCAGTACCTTGCTACGGGGCCCATAGTTTTCAGTAGCAGGATGGATCAGTGACAGTAGATGCAGTCAGATGCCAGAGTGACAAATGCAGAGTCTATTGGGGAGCACAGTGCAAAGTTGGCAGCAGTACAAGTGGCACAATGCAGAGTCAGCAGCAGCACAGATGCCTCAGTGACAACGCAGATACTAGCAGCAGTCAGAGACTCGGGAGACAGATGCATCATACTGATCACAGTTGATTCAGTATTTAGGATGTTTTGCAGTTGCAGATGTTGCAGTTGCAACAGCAATAGATGGAAAGGGAGTTGCAGTGTTGGCAGCAGTTCAATACAGTCAAGATCAGCACAAATGTAGCACATATCAAAGTTGCACAATGATTGGTGGGCAGCAGCAACCAGACATTAGCAGCCTGACAGGAGATAATGCAGAAACAAGATGTTGCTGCAGAGGGCAACAACACTAGAACACGTTCCTCGCTAAGAGGGAGTGTTAGTTTTTGCAACATCGAATGTGTTCTAGCCTTGAAATTTTGTGGAGAGGCTAGAATACATGAGATATCCAAAACCCAGAAATTGTTTCTGGAAATTCCGCCTAGAAATGACTAATTAGATTATTAGTCAGTTTTTAAATATTTCCTAAGTCTAAACTTAGGGAATATGACTAATTAATTAGAATTAATTAAGGTGTAAATATTCTAGAAACTCACGTGAATCGACTTCAAGTTAATCCTAGCCATCGATTAAGATCTAATCTTGGTTGTTGAAGTCTCAACAGAGGATTACGAGAAGAAGTCGATGGGGCTTGGAGAAGTCACTTGTGCAATTCGATTTCATGAGCAAATCGATTTCCAAAGTAGCAGTGGTCAGTTACCGAAGAGAGAGCCAAAGAGATCAAAGCAGTAAGAGAGGGGCAGGGACAGTGAAGTTGGAGGAAGGATTCCAGTTCTGGTGAGTGCATTTGCAGAGAGGCAAGTGAGCCACAGTGAGGCTGACGCAGAGCAGCGCAGTAGCCTCTAGAGGCAATTTCGAATCTACTGGGGAAAAACAGAGTTTCAGTGCCAGAAGCTGGGCAGAGGTTCTGGAGGCCAGGAGAGACATTTTCCCAGACAGCAGCAGACCAAACGGCTTGAGGAGAAGCTGGTTTGAGTTGAGTGCAAAAGTGACTGCGCTAGGGTGACACAGTAGCTGCGCAAAGCCAATTTGGACGACTCAATTGAAGCTAAGGTCAAAGCCCGGATTTGCCTGTGGAGTGAGGAAATTCCTCACTAGATTTGTCTTGCCAGTTTTTCTCTATAGGATTACCAGTTTCGAAATCCAGTTGTACTCAAATTATTTCATTGTTGCATAACAATAAAACCCTCAATTGTTGCACCTGTTTTCCCAAGTTGGGTTTTTCTGGGGACTTTTGTACAAAAATAATTGTCGTTTTATGTGTGTATGCTAGTATTTCTTCCAGCGTTTATTTCTTCCGCAATTTATTTGTGTAGGTTGAAGTGTGATTGATTCAGTATTTGTTGTAGCAAACAGTAAATAAATTGTTAAAAAATAATTTAACAATTAGGAGAATTATTTCTAGTTGTTGCAATAGGATTCGGGTTTCCGAATTTTCACATTGTTGCCCTCACAGCTAAGGGCAAGAAGAAGAAGAAGAAGGGGACCACGAGTGGGACCAAGCAGCAAAAGGGAGAGCAGGAGTCTGAGAAGGACATGAGCAAAGTGAGATGCTTTGCTTGTCATAAGATGGGTCATTATGCCTTTCAATGTCCCAACAAGGAAAAGAAGAAGGGCGTTGCAGCATTAGCCGAGGTGGATGAGTTTTCCACCAAGTTTGATCCAGAGTTTGCTTTAGTGGTGAGCCTTACCACTAGTGTTACTTCTTCTAGTGTGTGGTTTGTAGATAGTGAAGTATCTTGCCATATGACCGGAGTTAGAGAGCACTTTACGAACATTAAAGAGTATGATGTAGACTTGGAGATAACTCCAAGATCAGAGCAACAGGTGTGGGGACTATATCCTTTCAAAGGGAGTCACTACCTCCTTTGAAAGCGACGAAGGTCCTATTTGTTCAAGGGCTGAACAAGAATCTTATTTCAGTCTTCAGTATTGTGGACCGAGGATAGGTAGTGGTGTTCCGGGATGGACAGGTTGTCGCATGGGATCTAGCATAGCTTTTGCTAGAGTGGTTGATGTCTGTCATGAGAGACTTTATAGGTTCATGTTTCATCCTACCAAGGCCTTAACAAGGTCACGGGAGGATGATCATGTAGAGCATTAGGCTCTCGAGTAGGGGAGCGCACTACAAGTTTCAGGATCTATAGGTGGTTCACCAAAGTCAAGAGGATCATCGAATTTTTGGGTGACAGGTACACAGGTTACAAGATCACCAGGCACAGATGTTTAAGAGATAGTGCCGAGACCTCAGGGGAAGTCAGTGGTGACTTCCAAGTGGCTTTACAAGATCAAACATGTCGTGGATGGCAGCGTGATGCCAAAGGGCAAGCATGTCTACTTCAAAGATAAGATGCGAATGATGAGAAACACCTTCCTCGATAAGATGGAGTGTTGAAAAAAGGGGTACCAAAGAGGTGTTTCCTAGTGTTTTTTGCCTTTGGCCTAGGAAAACACAAGAAACACATTTTTACTGGGTCACTTTATGAGTTATTAAATTCATGTGACCTTTAGTCACTTTGAGGTTAAAAAGTACATAGTACTTTATAATATTAAAGTTACACCATGTTCTTAAAATGACTTTATGAGAAAAATGTACAAAGTATAAAAACAACATTAGAGTGACTAGGGAGGCTCATTAATGAAGGGGGAGATATAAAAAAGGGGTCAAAGGAAGATTAGATCTCCACCCTTGATCAAGGAGAGCTAAGATCTAATCTCAGCCCTTGATCATAGGGTTAGGGCTTCACTTCATTAGAGAGCCTAGAAAGGGAGAAAAGGCAAAACAGAGATTCACCCTTCAAGTGTAGAGTTGGAGAAGAGGAGAGGAAGAGGCTGAGATAGCAAAGATGCTGAGGAGAAGAGGAGGAGGAGAAGGTTGTGAGAGCAGTTGCTGAAGGAGATAACACGCAGCAGCAAGGAGAAGACTATACCAGCTCAAGTTTCAAGGATGGTAGAGCAGCACGCAGCCTGAGATAAAGGGGCAGAGTTTCCAGCATGCATCTCAAGGAAAATAGCCTGAGTTTCCAGGCAGAAAAGGCATTCAGACAGGCTAGAAATCTGGCATGCAGTCCAAGGTAAAGGAGTCCTTACCCAGCGCAATTTTTCAGGACCTTCAGCATGAATTTTGAGGTGCTACAATTTCAGCATGAATTTCAAGTTTCCAGACTGTAATACAATTTCCTAGAAGCTGGCACAATTTTAAAGGGATAGATAAGTACCCCTGTGATTTAATGCTGTGTAAATTTCTCCGAGATTATAAGCAAATAAAATACTTCTTCAAACTGGTTTTTCCAGGGTCAGAGATTGACCAAAAATATCAGTGTCTTAAATTGTGTGATTATGCTTGTGTTGTCTATTATCAGCTGAAAGCAAAAAGTGAAAGTTTTGGTAGCCTAGCAGTGTTTTATTTGAATGCACATTTATGTTTATATATCAGCTACATTGAAATGGGTTGTGGGCATTAAACTTCATGTGCAAAACAAACTAAACCCAGAGGGGCTACAGGGACCTAAAATTTTCTACAATGGTTTTGCGACAAGATACTCAATAGGGAGTCTTTTGCATTAACAACTTTACAGCTTACTTGTACTCACTAAATCTAGTGGTACAACTGGATACCAAAATGAAATTTAATCAGCTACAAACTTGAGACGGTCCTAATTAATAGTGATTTGACTTTAAAAGTGGGTAACAATTGACAGACCAGCAATGTTTTCAGATTCCCAAAGAACTATTTTCCATAAAGGATCAGTGGACTCTTATGTTGAGATGGATCGATGAAGAAAACAAATTATAACAGGTGCTCTGGTTCACCACCTGGAGGTAAGGTTAGAGGATATCAAGAAGCCATCTAGGACAAACTGTAAGATTTTCAAATGCTTACAAAATAACTGTTTGAATGATATGAAAAGAAGAATTTTTAAGAATATCATGTGGCCTGTAAGCACTTGGTTTGTACAAGATTGGGCATTGCAGCTTCAGCACATGCTGGAGAGGATCCCTGAAGATAGATATGTGTCACTTCCACTTCTGATAGAAAAGTATGTTTGCTTACATCAATGTCAGAAATCAGACCATGATAAGCAGATTCTGCACTCAGGAATTTAACCTAAATTCTAGATGCTTGAAAATGAAAACACCAATCAAAATAACAGCTGTAGAGTGTGTTTGCCTAAAAATACATGCTGCTAATAATATGAACAGAAAGCATGCAGATCTGAACTCTCAAAATAGAATCTCTAGCCTACTAACTGTAAAAAATAAACTCACAAAGCAAAAGCTCAAATCTCTAACTCATGAACCAACAGCTGTGCACCTTTCAACTCTTATAAATAAGTGACAATGGAAGATAGTAAGATACAATGTATCTGGACATGCAAAAGCAATTGGTTTGACTGTGTCAAAACCAAACCCTAATCAATAGAGCCAGTGCACCCTCCTGCACAAATAACAGTACCAGCATTTGTGTGCCCCAAGTGGAGGATCACTGTGACATGTATACATACCCATTCTTTGGGATCTGTGCCCTCACTCAACTCCTTATGCAAGCACTTTAACTACCTAGGGATATGCACCCTTCTCTAAGAATAGATCATGCATAGGTCTAACTCAACTGGAACTTTCTAAGTCAGTAACTGCAGTGAACTAAGTTTAACTGGAGGTGGCAAAACTGGAATTGAACTCAGATTGGCACATGCATGTCTTCATGCAGCCTCTACTTCCCTGCATAACTGCACCTCTCTCACACTCTGCTGTGCCCAAGAACCCAGACAAAACTGCTGCTGTACCTGCTAACAGTGTGCCCCTGTTGTAGAGGAGAAGGCTATCCAAGCTAAACCAGATAAGATCTAACAATTGGCACTATGAGAATGATACCAACTGCAGAATCCAAATATCTGGGGCAATATTATTGGCCAACAGTGTACAGACTCCAGAATAGATGGCATCTTATCTTAGAGTAGGAATTGAAGAGGGTCCTACCGTGGATCAGGGGAAGCGTAATAGTAGTCTCAGGTTTAAAGTGGGTTTCAACCCTTCTAATTAGACTCTAATCATAGGGTTATAATTATGTGCCTATATAATTAATCAGTTAGATGATAGGTGAGCACTGAGGATTTATATCTCTCTTTTGCATCTTAGTTTTCACGTAGCCTTTCTGCTTTTCTTTCCTGAACAGGATTGTACTTTTTTCAATGTGTTAGGGTCCTATAGTCTAGGAATCAAACTGTGTTTCCCTATCTTACTATTTCATTTTGGGGGTCTGTTTTTCAATTTTAGCCTATGAGTGTTAAAATTGGCAACTAGGGCCAAACTCCATGTGGGTCATCTTATTAATGGGAGCTGATATTTTTTTTGGATCCCTCTCATCAAAAGGTGTAGGATTGATCTAAAGATATTTGTGTTATGGGACAATTCGTCAAGGTCGGCCAGCAACCAAATAAACCGCACTTGTGCTCAACGTTTTAATATAAATAGAGGAGGCCTTCAAGTCATTTCAACACACTTGGGGTCTCTTCCTCTCTACTTGTCTTTGGGTTTTAGTAGGAGGAGAGATCCTAAGGGATAATGCTGCCCTAATCCAGAGGGCAGAAACCGGAACTGCCAGGAACTGCCGGGAACGCCGATGCAGAGGGCAGAAGCCGGAACTACCGGGAACTGCCAGAACAGTTGGGAAAGCTGATCCAAAGGGCAGAAGCCAAAACTGCCGGGAACTGCCGGAACAGCCGGGAAAGCTGACGGAAAAGGCAGAAGCTGGAACTGCCGGGAATTGCCGAGAAATCTGATGCAGAGGGCAGAAGCCGGAACTGCTGGGAACTGTCGGGAACAACCGGAATTGCCGGGAACTGTCGAAACTGCCGGAACTGCCGAGAAAGCTGACGCAGAGGGCAGAAGTCGAAACTGTCGGGAACAACTGGAATTGCCAGGAACTGTCGGAACTATCGGGAAAGCTGACGCAGAGGGCAGAAGCCGAAACTGTCGAGAATAGCCGGAACAGCTGAGAAAGCTGACGCAGAGGGCAGAAGCCAGAACTACCGGGAACTGCCGGGAACAGCCGAAAAAGCCAGGAAAGCTGATGCAGAGGACAGAAGCCGGAACTGTCGGGAACAGCCGAAACTACCGGGAACAGCCGGAACTACCGGAACTGCCGAGAACAGTCAGAACTGCCGAGAACTGTCGGAACTGCCGGGAACTGCCGAAACAGACGAAGCATTTGTCTCCAAAGGAGAGCAGCATGCAAGGGACAGCTAACTAACATTGGGACAATTGTATGGTACTTAGCAGCAAATACACCAAGCATGCAATGTTACAGCTAGCATGCAACAGTAAGCATGCTAAGGACAACAAGCATGCTAGGGACAACAAGCAAGCAAGGTGCAGCCAACACATAGGTCAGTATGGCAACATGGTGCAGCAATGGCACATAATGCAGTACAGTGATAGGTACAGTCATGGTTAATGAAGCGTGATGAGATACAGCTTAGTGATGATGGGTGCAGCATGGTGCAGCGCAGTGAGGTGCAGCATGATGACAAAATGCAGCACAAAGATAGGTGAAGGAGTCACCTTGGAGAATCAGTTGAAGCGGCATGTCTTCAACTAATCTCATGTATCATCTTCTTAGAGATGATCTATGCTCTCATCTAGATAAGTCAAAGTGTTGACTTCTGTTGTAAATGTACTATCGCTCTCTCTCTCTCTGCTGAACTATTGAAAAACATATAAGAAGAATTGATCAAGGGTTTCCCCACATTGGGGTTTGTCCCTGGCTAGCGCAACATCTTGTGTCCTCTTGTCTTGGCTTGTCTTCTGCAATTTATGTTTATGTTATATCTGCAGTTTACTTTAATGCTGATGTGATTGCTAATCTGGAAAAGATATTGAGCTAACTGTGAAAATTGAAATAAATTGCTCTAAGCATAGAACATACCTAAAATTAACAATGAGTCACTAAATGTCATAGTCTGAAGGGTCCATGAGGAGTCATCATTTAAAATTAGTAATCATGAGGGGTTAAATTTATTATGGAAGTGTAGAGAGGTCATGTCATGAGAGCTGGTCACCATAGGTCGGTTTGCTTAGTTTGAAGAGTTAGTTATTGGTTAAATGTGTCAAATCCTTTTCATTAAAAAGAGGCTTTGGGTGGTATGAAAGTTTCAAATTTATTGTGAAGTCTCTCATTATTACCCCATTTGACGCTGATACTAGCTCTGAAGCAAATTTAAAGGCCAAAGAAGTGCGTTCTCGGCTCAGACAAACATTTGCTACCCATTTGCTGCGCAAGTTGCAAAGGTCCCTCATTTTGGTGAAGTGTGGGAGTTTTGTAGTTCTGAAATCATGGACAAGGTGTTATAAGGTGTATGTAGGTGATAAGTATGCTCCTCAATCAGTTTGAAGCGCAAAAATCAAATTCAATCTGAAGTTCAGAGTCTGTTGCGCATCTGCTGCACAAGTTGGAGTCAACTATCTTGAAGGTCTGCAGGCATTGAAAAAACTACTTCAGGGGTTCTACACCATCACACTGTCATTCCAAACATACACATTTGCTTTTTTTTTCCAGGAAAGTTCCACAACCATATCAACCATGGAGGTCTGCCACACTCTACTACGAATTTGTTGCGAAACTAATTGTTTTTGTCATCATTTTCAAAAGTGTTTCCGACCAAATGGAGCTGAATTTTGGAAAACCAAAAGAGGTTTTTGTCAAGCACAGGCCAAAGAACAAAAACCTCCTTTAGTTTCTACATAGGTGTCATAGATTGGAAGAGTCAAATGCATCTTTACAGTTTATTTTTCAAGTTTTGGCAATTCTTGTTTTAGTTATGATGTTTAGGTGTCGATTGTGAGGAGTTGGAGAAGATTTTTTGGAAACTGAGAGAGGTTTCTCTCAAGGACACTCTCATCTACAAAAACCTCCCTTGGTTTTGTAACAACTGTTAGGATTCAAGATATATGAGCTCGTCTTTGAACCCTATTTTTCCATAAATTCAGTCCCTGTTTCATAGTAGACTTGCTACGCATTTGCTACACAAACTGAAAACAGTCATTTTGAAGGCCTGTAAGCATGGAAGGAAGCACTCAGTGGGTTATACATCAACACCAGGTCATCTCAGGCACATCTACATACTCAGTTTTGCACAGAAACCACCTGCAACCATACCAATTTGAAGACTTATGCCCTTTGTTGCACAAGTAGACAGTCATCTACCTTCTTTTGCAAATTCCAATTTTGGAACTTCTAGAAGTAATTTTGGTTGTCGAATAGATGTCTATAAGTTTAAAGTCATGTTGTTTGAGTTGTTAAACAAATATTCCAACTTGGTTGATGTTTCTAAATTGTATTGGTCTTGGTATAACAGTTCCTATTTTTCTGCATGGCAAGTAAATATGCATTGTACCTAGCCCATTTGACTTCTATTGAGTGAATTCGACCACCTAGAGTGGTAAGTCGAATTCCTCACTGTATATAATGATGTAAAGACATGGAAAATAATTTGGTTGGTCAGTGTGAAGAAGTTAGTCTACAAAATTTTGTATTTTTGTATCATTTCCTCAAGCGAATAGAAGAAGGCAGAAGGTGTTTTGACAGGGATTCTTGTGTCAGATGTCTGTTGGTATGTGTATTCTCTTTGTTATCAGTGTTTCTTATGTTTCCATGGTGTGAAAACAATTCTTCATGCTCAGCTTAAAGGAATTATGCAGAATTCACTTTTTGCTTTGTTTTATATTAGCTGAACATTCATGTGTTTCCTTTTCTTCTAATCGCAATTTGAATTCATCTATAGTTTGATGCTCTTATTGTCACCTTTTGATGTTGCACTCATCCACTCACTACAACGAAACTTGGTTAATTATCAACAGAGTTGCCTATCCTGCCCCTGCTCAAAATATCATCATCATCCCTTATTCACTTGAATCATTAACTATACTGAGCCTATTCGAAGTGGATCTTCCTTCTTTCACCTACCTTCAAACAACAACTTAAACCTACCTTTTTGATCTGCTTAACCAGCCTAAGATCAAGAAAGATTTTGGTCACTTGATTGATTCAATGAAACCCTAGTGAGAGAGCCCTCTCCAAGGCTATTAGGGCTCAATCCTAGCCTAAAAGTGGTCTATGGTTACCTCTGGAATTTCTCACCTCAACCTAGGGAAATTTACGGAGTGCTAACATATTGGCGCCATTGTCGGGGAACGAGAGTCAAATTTTTCCCTGGGAAGACTTTTCATTTGAGAACTATATCCTAGCCCTGTGGGTGACAGGCTACTAGACATCAATAGGTTGAACAATCACCTTGAAAAACAGTGTTGAGATCAGTTGCAGTCTAATTGTGTGAGGAAATCTGGCTTCAAGGAGATACACTAGACAAAATCCTGACCCAAATCCTCCTGAAATTGTAGACAGCCCTGAAAAATTGCTTAGAAGAAAGAGAAGACTTGAAGAAGGTCAAGGGAGTAATAGTCCCCTTGGAAGGTCCTACTCTCTGCCTGAAAGTTTGATTACAGTTGAGGACATTAAATTCGACTTACCTTTTGAACACTCTTTTTAGGACCAAGTCTGAATCTTTTATTTTTGAAACTGTCATAGATGAGTCAATATTGAGACCTTATATCCCACCTCCAAAGACTGATATCACCGAGTTTGGCAGGAATATATTACATCAGTTTCAAAAGCTTGAGGGTTTAGTCAATAAATTGCAACAGACTGCTGAAAAGGCTAACTATCTTCAAGCAGACAGTCCCTCCCTCATCTACAATCCCTCCCTCATCTTCAGTCCCTACTTCATATGTTGTTCCTACATTCACAGCTTCTTTGAGTCCACCTCACTGCTCTACTCCCATAACATTTGTTGTTTATACACCTCCTATTATAACCACTACTCAACAAACTGTTTTTCTGCCACCTCTTTCATCCATAACAACTACCACCACAACAAGCTCATCATCTACTCAAACATCAACCATCGCTGCTAGGTATGCTCCTCTAAACTTACCTGCACAGTTAAATCCCTTGCCTCAAAATTTTGGTCAAAGACTCCCTCAGTATGATGGCATTGGTGAACTTACTGCGAGACAACATGTAGACAAGGTCATTGATTTTATTGATCTTGAAGAGGTTGATCACGAGGATGTAAAGATGAGGTTATTAGCACAGAGTTTCTCCGGGGAGGTGAAAAAATGGTTCAGAGGTGTGAGAGCTAGAACTTTTGCCACTTTCCAAGAACTTGAAGATGCCTTCATTGCAAGATGGGGTGAGAAAAAGAACCCTTTGCAAATCCTTGTTGAGTATGATAGCTTGAAAAGACAACCTGGCGAGACAGTCCAAGACTTTTCAACAAGATTCAACAAAGTCTATAACTCCATTCCAGCAGATATAAAGCCTCCTCCTGGATTAGCCTTGCTCCACTACCCCGATGGTTTCGATCCAGAGATGGCGTACCAACTTAGAGAAAGGAACCCTGCAACACTTGAAGACATGCAGAGCAATGCAGTTAGTGTGGAGGCAAACCTTTTGGTGAAGAAGTCTAAGATGAAGTCAAAAAGGAAAGTAACCATTAAAGAAGAACCTTCTACATCATCTGAAGCAAAATTGGACACCTTAGTAAAGACCATGGAGAAGATGACACTGTCAGATAGAGTTGTCGCAAGAGAACCCCAAGGAGGTCCGCAAATTCGGAATCCAAACTTTAGGAGGCAGCAGCAAATCCAAATTAAGCAAAGGGAGCAAAGAGGTCCAGAACAACAACAACAACAGCAGGTGAGACCCCCTTTCCAGTAGAACTATGCACAAGATCAAGATGAGGAAGATGAAGAAGCGCCTGAAGACCAAATCCACTTTTTCGGTGATGGGCAGCAAACTGTGTATTTAACTAAGGAAGACCAAGAGCAGTTCGAAAATGTTAGTTTTTGGTAGCATCGGAAGTGCTCTAGCCTTGAAAATTGGTGGAGAGGCTATGGAACATGAGTTCTAAAGAACCCAGAAACTATTTGGTGAAATTCCACCTGGATTGTATTTTATTATAATACTTTCAATGGGGTTCCTAAGTCTAAACTTAGAAAAATTAAAATATTAATGGGTATTAATCAAAATATGGGTGAGAATGATCTAGAAGGCAGATCAAGTCATGTTTTAATCTTAGCCATTGATTAGAGACTTAATCTTGGTCGTTGAAGACTCAACAGGAAAAGTATAAAATGGAGGCTTAGGGTTTATTTGGAAACACACACATAGAGATTGAGGAAATCGATTTTTTGAGGTGAGAAGTTCTCAGGAGGAAAATCGATTGGAGAGATCTTGCAGCTGAGGGGCAGAGAGAATCCGGGAGGAGGACTTTCCAGAGAATACTTACAGAGAGGCGGAGAGAGCTTGTGGAGGCAGCGCAGTAGCTCGGAGAGCTGATGCAGAAAAGTTGCCTGTCACGTAGAATCCAGAACTGTCAAAATAGCCGAAACTGTCGGGAACTGTCGGAACTACCAGGAGAGCTGACGCAAAGACAGCGCAGTAGCCGGGAGAGCTGACGCAGAAAAGTTGTCTGCCACGCAGAATCCAGAACTACCAGAACTGTGGGGAATTGTCGAACTGCCAAAATTCTCAAGAACTTTCCGAAACAGCTGGGACAGCTGATGCAGAGGGCAGAGAAGGTGACACAGGCCTGATGCAGAGCCAGCGCAGAAATAGCCGGGGTTAGCCGGTCTTGTGCCGGATCAACCAAAATTCTACCGGGTGAAGTGAGGTAAAACTCACTCATATTTTCCACCAGTATTTTCTTTGTAAAGTATTGCTAGATGAGCATCCTAGATATGTATTCAGATATTTCTCCTGCATAATAATAAACTCTCAAAACTGTTGCATCGGTTTTCCCGCATTGGGTTTTTCCGAAGACTATTGTGTCCAAAAATAAGTGTGTCCTATGTATCTTTTTCTTTGCTCTGTTTTCTGTTTCATGAGATCAAATATTTAATTAGTGTAGGCTGCAGAAGTAATTTGCTTCAGTATTCAAAAGAATAACTTGATTAACATATATTAAAAATCAAGTAGGTGAAGTAGATTTAGATTTGTTGCAATAGGGGTTCCTCAAGTCTAGGAATTTTCACATGGTATCAGAGCATTAACCTTGAAACAGGGAGAGAAGACCAGTGCTGAGCAGCGAGGCCGAAAGCTACACTTGGCAACAATTTGAATCCCCTTGAAGGGATTGCGCAGTCCTTGCCAGAAGCAGAGATTCCGAGGAAATATCTCTCTGAGAGAGTCGACAGAGAGGTACGATTTCTAGATCATGAGCTTGCAGAGGCAAAGGGAGTGACGCAGAGCCTCAGCGCAGTGTTTGATGGGCACAGTTTCTATCGGGGCAGAAATCCACTAGAAAAGAATGAAGACACGTAAAAGGGGAATTTTCTCCTCAGAGAACTTTCCACCAGAAAATTCGAATTTCTCACTTGCTGAGTAGTGCTAAGCAGTGACTAGAGGAGTCAGTTCGACAGTTGGGTAGGATGGCATCACATGGGCTCAGAGATCAGGACGGGTTGGAAGGTGCTTCCAACTATGTCATATGGAAGACCAGAATCTTAGTTGTTTTGGAGGAATATGATCTCTAGACCTACGTCAAAAGTGTTGTAGTTGTTCCTGCTGACAACGATCAAAAGAAGAAGTACAGGGCCGAGCAGGGGAAGGCAAAGAGGCTCGTTCTCAATGGAGTTCGAGATCATGTGGTCTCACACTTGTAGGGCAAGGATATAGCCCAAGAGATGTGGGAAACCTTGTCTTCTTTGTATGAAGGCTCTTACAAACAGTGGAAGATGTATTGGAGCAGAAGTTGCAACGGACCTTGATGCAGAAAGGAGAAGGGGTGAACCTCTATTTCAGCATCCTCAGGACACTAGAGACCAGCTTGCTACAGTGGGGCCCACTCCTCAGCCAACCGCGATGGTGAGGATAGCCCTGAATGGAGTCTCAGATGAATGGCAAGTTTTCGTCCAAAGCATATTGGGCAGAGAAAAACTACCTTCATGGGAGGAGATGTGGGCGACTCTTTAACAGGAGGAGTTAAGGAGAGACCTAATGAAGGTCAACCTCAGTGGCAGCAGTGGAAGTGGCACAAAGACGAAGGAGGAGGAGGAGAACGCAACTCTAGCATCGTAGGGACAACAGAAGCCGAAGCGAAAGGACATTTCAATGGTGAAATATTTCAGTTGTGGCGAGTTGGGCCGCTATGCATCCCAGTTCCTTTGAAGAAAAAGGACAAGGATGAGAAACATGATCCTAAGGTTGCTTCAGCAAAGATTGACGAGGATGAGTTTTCCATGAGTGCCCACGCATCTCCAAGCGGGAGATGGGGCGATATTGAGTTGTAGTCGAGTGGACTACATGTGGGCAAGATCCTTGAGGAGTCCACCTCTTGGATCAATTCCTTGCTACGGGAGCCCAAGATTCAGCAGTAGCGAGATGGACTTAGTGTCAGATGATGCAGTGGATTGTTTGGAGGACAGATGCAATAGCTTGGGACCAGAGACTAATCAGTGCAAAGCAAGGTTGGCAGCAAAGCAGTGGGCACAGTGCAGGAGTCAGCAGCAGCGCAGAGGATTCAAAGGGTCAGCAGCAGTCAAATTCCAACATTCATTGTATTATGTTGAACACAGTTAAGTTCAATTAATTTTGGATGTTTTTCAGTTGCTTCTCTCAACAACTAACTTGCAGTACGGATGTAGTGTTAGCAGTGGCGTGCTAGCAGCATTTGAGAGGGAGTTGTAGTACAGATGTGGCAGTGGCAGTGTCATGAGCAACAGTACAGTAGCAGCAACAGCACAATGTTGGTGGCAACAATAGTGCAGAAAGGAGGTGCTTTGGAAATAGAGCAGCATGCAAGTGGATATTGTTGCTAGAGCACTTTCCTCACTAAGAGGGAGTGTTAGTTTTTAGTAGCATCAAAAGTGCTCTAGCCGAAAATTGGTGGAGAGGCTAAGGCACATGAGTTCTAAAGAACTCAAAAACCGTTTGGTGAAATTCCACCCAGATTGTATTTTATTAAAATAATTAATATTTTTAATGGGGTCCCTAAGTCTAAACTTAATAAAATTAAAATATTAATGGGTATTAATCAAAATATGGGTGAGAATGATCTAGAAGGCGGATCAAGTCATGTTTTAATCTTAGTCGTTGATTAGAGACTTAATCTCGGCCGTTGAAGACTCAACAGGAAAAGTGTAAAATGGAGGCTTAGGGTTCATTTGGAAACACACACAGAGAGATTGAGGAAATCGATTTTCTGAGGTGAGTTCTCAGGAGGAAAATCGATTGGGGAGATCTTGCAGCTGAGGGGCAGAGAGAATCCGGGTGAAGGACTTTCCAGAGAATACTTACAGAGAGGCGGAGAGAGCTTGTGGAGGCAGCGCAATCGCCGAGAGCGCTGATGCAGAAAAGTTGTTGGTCACGCAGAATCCAAAATTGTCGGAACAGCCGAAATTATCGGGGAACTGTCGAAACGGCTGGGAACTGTCAGGGTAGCCGGGAGAGCTGACACTGAGGCGGCGCAGTAGCCGGGAGAGCTGACGCAGAGGCAGCGCAGTAGCCGAGAGAGCTGCCGCAAAAAAATTGCCTGTCACGCAGAATCCAAAACTGTCGGAATAGCCGGAACTGCCGGGAACTACTAGGAACTGCCGAAACTGCCGAGAACTGCTAGAACAGCTAGGAGAGCTGACGCAGAGGGAAAAGAAGGTGACGAAGGGCTGACGCAAAGCCAGCGCAGAAATAGCCGAGGCTAGCCAGTCTTATGTCGGATCAGCCGGAATTCTACCGGGTTAAGTGAGGTAAAACTCACTCAGATTTTCCTCCAGTATTTTCTTTGTAAAGGATTGCTAGATGAGCATCCTAGATATGTATTTAGATATTTCTCCTCCATAATAATAAACCCTCAGAACTGTTGCACCGGTTTTCCCGCAATGGGTTTTTCCGGGGACTATTGTGCCCAAAAATAAGAGTGTTGTTAAATTATGGTATGTTCTATGCTTAGAGCAGTTTACTTCTTTTCTTCTTATTAGCCACAGATTAGAAATCACATATACATTAAGTAAAGTGTAGATAGAACATTAAACAATCAACAAAAAACAAGCCAAGACAAGAGACACAAGATGTGGCGGCTAGCCAGGGACAAACCCCAATGCGGGGAAACCCTTTGATCAAATCTTCTTTTATCTTCAATAGTTCAGCAGAGAGAAATAGTACAAAATCAAAATTCTGTAATTTTATATCAGCAGCAGCAAACCCTAGATCAGCAAAGTCAAACTTGGTTAAACGAGTTGAAATTGACCTCCAATATGCTTCGTCAATTTCTGGTCAACTAGCCCTCGAACAGCTTGAAGAAACAGCCCCAAAAATACAATCAAACTATTGTTGACTAAAGTCAACCTGCTGCCCAAAACTAGCACAGTCAACGCTGGTCAAACCAAAGGACATATTGCCTCGATTTCTTCGCCAAAATCTACGGCCTACCTAGGAGAGGCAGCCACACCAAAACCACACCCTTGATGAGTCAACACTTGGTCAATGCAGGTCAAAGATGCCTTCTGCTACCTCAATCAAACTCGGTCAACACAGTCAACAATCTCTGCGTCCTCTTTCAGCCCGCGTCTTCTTGCTTCCCACGTGTGAGAGATCCTCTTCCTTGGGTATACCCAATCATATAAGGAGAGAGAGAGGAATGAGAGATGATGAGATGATTTGAAATGAATCAATCTCACTTGTATTTATATGATTTGTGTCACACATTTAGTTGCTGGCCGACCTTGACAATTTGTCAAATAATTACAAATAAATTCATATCTCCATAAATACTTGTCGGAATCGGATGATCTTTAGATCAATCCTACACCTCTCGACAAGAGGAATCTAGAAAAAATATCAGCTGCCATAAATGAGGTGACCCACATGGAGTTTGGCCCTAGTTGCCAATTTTAACACTCCCTCTCAACTAGGGAGAACTCCATCTGCAATCCGTCTGACTGTCGCTACTATCCCAGCCATCAAATGCACTGCCCTGCACTGCTTGGCCCTGCTCTGCTCTGCTTGAACTATGAAGAAGAAGAAATGATCGAGGATGTATCATACCATCCTCCACTGACCCGAAGTCAGTCTCAGAGTGTGTCATACCACTCTCACTGATCCCAGATCAATGGAGGTCATCCTAGCATAGGGAGTACGATAGATACAACGATGTGTCCATCGATAGTACTACTAATGGTCCCTAACCCCATTTCCCTACTCATTGATCAGATGAGAGGTACTTCCCATGAGTCCCAGACTGCATGGGTAGGATGCCTCGACAGGAGAACTAATCATCCTGTCCACAGGAGAACAAATCATCCTGTCCAACAGTCGCCACAGGAGAACTAATCATCCTGGACCACAGGAGAACTAATCATCCTGTTCCATAGTTGCCACGGAGAACTAATCATCCTGGCCCACAGGAGAACTAATCATCCTGTTCCACAGTCGCCACGGAGTGTCACAGGGGAAGCTTGAACCTTTCACCCTGTACACAGTGCACCACCAGGGAATGGTGAGTCGCCCTATGATTGCATGTCGCTCCAAGAAGTACCCCGCACCTGTTCCACAGTCGCCACGGAGTGTCACAGGGGAAGGTTGAACCTTTCACCCCGTACATAGTGCACCAGCAGGGGATGGTGAGTCGCCCTGTGATCACATGTCGCTCCAAGAAGTACCCCGCGCCCCCCTGGAGCTCCCAGAGTTCAATACATCATACTCGACCCTCATAAGACGGTCTCTGAAAGACACCAAGTCGTTCTCGAAAAGTCAAGAATTTGACCTTTCCCAAGGGCTTCGTCAAAATGTCAGCGACATGTTCATCTGTACCGATATGTTGGAGCCTTATTGATCCCCGTTGCACCATATCCCGAATATAGTAGTACCTGATATCGATATGCTTGGAGCGATCATAAAATACAGGATTCTCTGATAAGCGAATCCCGCTCTAGTTGTCACACAGGATCACGATGGTATCCAATGTAAATCCAAACAGCTCACTGAAGAGCTTTCGCAACCAGACCGCCTCACAAGAGGCCATACTAGCAGCAATATACTCTGCCTCGGCGGTGCTCAAAGCCACCAACTTCTGCTTCCTGCTCATCCCAGATATCGAGGCAGATCCCAAAGAGAAACAGCACCCGGAAGTGTTCTTTCGGTCCACCACACTGCTTGCCCAATCAGCATCGGTATATCCATGTAGTCTCACATCTCCGACAGTGTATCTCAACCCATGAGTGATTGTGCCACAAAGATATCTCAACAGATTCTTGGCACCAATCCAATGTGAGTGGTGAGGCTCAACCATATTTGACTCAACGTGTTGACTGCAAAACATATATCCAAACGAGAGTTCACCAAGAACATCAATGCTCCAATGAGTTTACGATACTCGGTAGCATTTCGTAAAACGGGTCCGGCAGCACTACCGCTTAACTTCTTGAAGCCAAGCTCCATTGGGGTAGTCACAGGCTTGCAGTCCACCATACCGAATCTCTCCAACATCTTCACCACATATTTTCCTTAAGATAGGAAAATATCCCCTGGCTTCTGCCAGACTTCTAGTCCTAGGAAATAGTGCATCAATCCTAGGTCCTTCATCTCAAATTTAGAAGCCAACTCCCTCTTACATTTGTGAATGAGAGGGTCTACACCTGTTAGAAAGAGGTCGTCAACGTACAACACCAGTATGAGAGGATTGTCATCTTAAAACTTAAAGTAAAGGTTAGGGTCGGCTTCACTCCTAGTGAATCCCAACTTCATCAAGTAGCTATCGATCCTCTCATACCATGCTCGAGGTGCTTGCTTCAGCCCATAGAGGGCCTTCTTCAACCTGCACACATGAAATTCTCGATCATGAATCTCAAATCCTTCGAGTTGCTCCACATAAACCTCCTCTTTGATTGAACCATGCAAGAACGCGGTCTCGACATCCATCTGATGTAGATTCCATCCTTGCGAAGCAGCAAGGGCTGTGATCGAGCATATGGTGGTATATCCAGCAACAGGTGCAAATATCTCGTCATAGTCTATACCTTCCTTCTGAGAGAAGCCCCAAGCGACAAAACGAGCCTTATACTTTTCCGCACTTCCATCAACTGCATGCTTTATCTTGTAAAGCCATTTCGAAGTGACAACTGCTTTGTCCTGGGGTTTGGGGACGACATCCCAGACATCGTTTTTCATGATGAACTCATATTCCTCAATCATAGCATCCTTCCATACTTGATGCTTGACAGCTTCTGCGAATGACGAAGGCTCATTTTGGATGATCGTGCTCATGATGGGTAGGTATCCCTGATACCTGGTCGGCTTCTTACTTTCCCGGAAGGTTCCCCTGGGTGCAACGTGCCTTTCAGCATCATCAAGTGTCCCCCTAAGCCATGAAGGCCTCTTCCTAGAAGAGGAAGGCTCTTGCGGAGGGGGATCAATAAGATCCATAGGTTCTTCCACATCAGGCATCATCTCATCTTCCTTCTCCTTTGGTTCCCGGGTGTCAGCTTCTTTAGATCCCCTTTGAGTAGGAAGATTGTCAACTTTGCTAAGAGCCATATCTTCGTCAAAGGTGACATCATGGCTAATCTCGATTTCCCTTTGACCAGCCACAGATTCTATAGCCCTTAGTGTTTTCGCAATAGCCCACGAAGATTCCTTTCTTTCGTGATGCACCCAATTTATTCCTCTTCTCCTTCGACACATGGAAATATACCGAACTTCCAAAAATTCTAAAATGAGATACGTCAGGTTTCTTACCAGTGAACATCTCTACGGGAGTCTTGGAACCCAATGCTTGATGAGGGCATCGGTTTTGCACATATACAGCGGTTTTCACAGCTTCGGCCCATAGAAACTTCGAAAGTCTTTGATCATGAAGCATAGCACATACAGCTTCCACAATCGTACAATTCTTCCTTTCCGCCACACCATTCTACTCAAGAGTATATGGTGTTGTACTCTCCCTCTTAATGCCAGCCTCTTTGCAAAAGTCATGGAACTCATTGGATTCATACTCAGTCCCATTATCAATCCTTAAGATCTTGATCTTCTTTTCAGTTTGATTCTCGATCAAGGCTTCGAAGTGACGAAACCAAGTGAACACTTCATCCTTCTTTTTCGAGAAGTATATAGTCTTGCGAGAATAATCCTCTGTAAAAGTGAAGTAATATAAATATCCTCCCAAAGAGTTCACAGGCATCATACCAGATATGTCTGAGTGAACCAACTGCAATATATCGAAGGTATTGCTTTGGCTTGAGGGGAACGGTCCCCTTTTGAGCTTTCCTTCGGCACATCCAGGACATACACCTTCTTGCTCTACTCGGAACTTGGGCATCCCTGTCACCATTTGTTTTGCATTGGGTAGAGCTTTATAATGAAGGTGAGCAAACCTCTGATGCCATAGTTCGGACTGAAGTGATGTGTCACAAGACATGACACCGAGCGGACTTCCTCCGACCTGATATAATGAATCGACTCGAAACCCAAGGGTGAAACCTTCCTTAAAATTCTTTTTCCATACACGTACCTTGCCATCAATGAAGTTTACCTTGTAGCCTTTGTCCTCCATTGCCAAAATGTACACCAGGTTCTTTTTTAGATCAGGTACATATAGGACTTCTTGCAAATGAATTGTATTACCCTGATTCAATTGAAGAGTGACATTCCCTACGCCTTTCATGGGATATTTTGCATTGTCCCCAAAAACAATTTCCAAGTTGGTCTCCTTTTCTATCAGATTAGAGAGAGCTTCTTTGTAACCAGTGAAATGCCTTGAGGCACCACTATCAATAAGCCAATTTCCAAGCGAATCCAGGGGAACAGTAGTAGGAGGGCCTCTGGTAGACAATATTCATCTTGCTTATTGTTAACAACATTAGATTCATACTTGGAGTTTCTTGCCTTCTTGAAGGGTTGTCCTCTTCCTTGATTTCCAACATTTCTTTTACCTCTGCCATTGGACCTGCCATTCCTTGGATTGCCTTGAGAGTGATTTTGGTCATCGTCATGGTGTGAGTCCCTTTTATCAGGGCACTCCCTCACATAGTGGCCTATTTTGTTGCAGTAGTAACATTGACCTTTTCTTCAACCCTTTGGTCCAGCCTTTCCTTTGGATTTAGCCCCAGAATTGTTTCTTTTTTTAGCAAGAGAAGAAAAGGCAGAGGGATGGCCTTTAAGTGCAGGCATTTCTTGCTCTTCCATCCTTGTCTCTTCTTGAATACATCTAGCCATCAATTCCTCAAATCCTAGGATGACATTATTGTTGAGAAGAGTAGTCCTGAATATATGCCATTCAGGTGGTAGTCCTCCAAGAGTTGTGATAGTCATTTCCCTGTCAGGGACTACTTCCCCAATAGATAGGAGATCATTCTTGATCTCGGTGATCCTTAAGAAATATGCTTGCATACTCTCACATTTTCCCTTCTTAATTTCCTTCAGCTTATTTCTAAGGAACAAAACTTGATTTGCATCATTAACTTTAAATAAACTCACTAGTCTATCGTAGATTTCATTGGTGGTTGTCAGCTCGGAAACATTAGCCACCAGGCGCTTGTCGATAGAGTCCCGGATGATCTTCCTTGCTTTGACTTCTCCCTTGGAACACTTGCTTTTGGCAGCAACAGATGCATTTGATGGAGGCGCAACAATATTGCCTCTCACACAGTCCAACACTTCCTGATCTTCTAAAGTCAGATCGAGATACATCTTCCATCCGTGATCGTCAAACTTCTCACGGATCTTGTCTTCGGTGAGGAAGAGTGTTGAGGACCCCATGAAGTTCTTAGGATAGCCTTGCCAACCTCCTCTTCGGTGATTGCTCTTGCTCTTGCTTGGGCTTTGTCTTCACCTCAACTCTGATACCATGTTAAATTATGGTATGTTCTATGCTTAGAGCAGTTTACTTCTTTTCTTGTTATTAGTCACAGATTAGCAATCACGTATACATTAAGTAAAGCGCAGATAGAACATTAAACGATCAACAGAAAACAAGCCAAGACAAGGGACACAAGATGTGGCGGCTAGCTAGGGACAAACCCCAATGCGGGGAAACCCTTTGATCAAATCTTCTTTTATCTTCAATAGTTCAGCAGAGAGAAATAGTACAAAATCAGAGTTCTGTAATTTTATATCAGCAGCAACAAACCCTAGATTAGCAAAGTCAAACTTGGTCAAACGAGTTGAAATTGACCTCCAATATGCTTCGTCAATTTCCAGTCAACTAGCCCTTGAACAGCCTGAAGAAACAGCCCTTGAACAGCCCCAAAAACACAGTCAAACTGTTGTTGACTGAAGTCAACCTGCTGCCCAAAACTAGGGCAGTCAACACTGGTCAAACCAGAGGTCAGATTGCCTCGGTTTCTGTGCCAAAATCTGCGGCCTGCCTAGGAGAGGCAGCCACACCAAAACCGCACCCTTGATGAGTCAACGCTTGGTCAACGCAAGTCAAAGATGCCTTCTGTTGCCTCAATCAAACTCGGTCAACACAGTCAACAATTTTTGCGTCCTCTTTCCTGCGTCCTCTTTCAGCCTGCGTCTTCTTGCTTCCCACGTGTGAGAGATCCTCTTCCTTGTGTATACCCAATCATACAAGGAGAGAGAGAAGAATGAGAGATGATGAGATGATTTGAAATGAATCAATCTCACTTGTATTTATATGATTTGTGCCACACATTTAGTTGCCAGCACACCTTGACAATTTGTCAAGTAATTACAAATAAATTCATATCTCCATAAATACGTGTCGGAATCGATGATCTTTAGATCAATCCTACACCTCTCGACAAGAGGAATCTAGGAAAAATATCAACTGCCATAAATGAGGTGACCCACATGGAGTTTGGCCCTAGTTGCCAATTTTAACATGTGTCCTATGTATCTTGTTCGTTGCTCTGTTTTCTGTTTCATGAGATCAAATATTTAATTAGCGTACGTTGTATAAGTTATTTGCTTCAGTATTCAGAAGAATAACTTGGTTAATGTATATTAAAAATCAAGTAGATGAAGTAGATTCAAATTTGCTGCAGTAGGGGTTCCTCCGAGTCTAGGAATTTTCACAGAAAACCCCTTGACAAAGGAAGAGGAGTTGTTATTTACTCAGTCTCAAGATGACATCATGATGGCTGAATCAGAGGAGTATAAAAAGGGTTACCAAAATGCCATTATGCAGGTCCAAAAGCAGTACAATTTAAGAAGTAAAAATGTTGGAGCCAGTTCTGCAAAGAAAGATGTAGCAGGCAGCAGTCAGAAAAAGGATGCACCAAGTAGCAACAATCAAAAGAAGGATGACTCTTCCAAAGACAAGGCAGACAAGAAGGATCCAACTCCTAAGGAGACAGATAAGATGCAGAATCTTTTTAATTTTGAAGTTGAACTTGCTAAAATTAAAATTTCCATTCCTTTAAGTGAATTGTTAAAGAATGATCAGTATAGGGTTCAGATTATAAAGGCTTTGAAGATTGAGAAGACTTCTGATACTATTAATGTAATTGATGATCATCCCGCCATCTTATTTGGACCAAAGATTGAAGACAAGAGTTAGGATGGTGAAGTGCCTCCTTTCTATGTGAGCCTAAATGTACATGATGTAATCCTTCATAATGCTATGCTGGACTCAGGGGCTTCCCACAACTTGATGTCGAAGGTAATCATGGAGAGGCTTGGGCTTGATGTGACTAGACCATACAAAGACTTGTATTCTTTTGACTCTAGCAAAGTGAAGTGTTTGGGACTGATAAAAGACCTAGCGGTTTCCCTAACTCAAATTCCATCCAAGAGCATGGTGATGGATATTGTAGTGGCGGACATACCTCCTAAGTTTGGAATGCTCTTATCAAGGTCATGGATAGCAAAATTGCAAGGGGTTGTGCAGACCAACATGTCATACATCATTGTTTCAGTTTTTGGTGGCCAAACTAGGAGACTTTACTGGGAACCATTGATGACATACATGATTACCAGCAAGAAAAAGCCTACCAATCACCCTATTTATGCAGTACATTCTGATTTGGATTCATTCATCTTGTTCAACACTGAGTGTCCTGAAGAGGAGAAGAAAAGTTCAATTGTCATCTCAAAGCTAGAGGAAGGGGAAGACAAGAAACGGGACAGCAATATAGATGATAAGAAAGGCAGAGAGTTGAAGGCCAAGGTGGATGAGGAAGAAGGGGAAAAACATCTTTGGAGTATGCATTTTGATGGTGCAGCAAACAAGGAATTGGTGCAGGCGTGTGGATAATCAGTCCAGTAATTGGAAAGTCCAAGTTGTGTTCCTACAAGTTGGCTTTTGACTGCACCAACAATGTAGCTGAGTATGAGGCACTCCTTTTGGGCTTGCAGGTTTTGAAAAGGTCAGGGACTAAAAGAATATCAATCTATGGAGATTCAGAATTGATCATCAAAGGTGAGTACCAAACAAAACACCCTCGGATGTGGGCTTACCGTAATGTTGTCCTAGATTTTCTGCAATGTTTTCCTGAGTACAATTTGTCCGTTATTCCTAGGAGACAGAATGCTATTGCAGATGCCCTAGCTACATCTGCTTGTGATTTTGAGATTCCAATTCACCCTAATAAAAAGTATGAAATTGAAGTCAGGCATAGGCCCGTTGTCCTGGATAATGTGAGGTATTGGCAGGTTTTTGAAAATGATAGGCAGCTGGAAAATTTTCTGTTAATGAAGGAAGAATTTTCCAAGATGCAGATTGATCATGACAACGGATGGGAAGAAGGTGAAAAGGAAAATTTTATAAATCAGATCAGAGAAAACTTGGACAAACATGTGGCAGATTTGAAGGTGTTGCAGTTGAAAGACAATGTCATTCCGAGAGGGTTGGTACCACTTGAAGAACTTTTTGACCAAAATGATGTGGCTCAAAGGCCAAAATTGATGCCTACCGAAACAGGGGTAGAGGAGTGTAACATAGGCACAGAAGACAAGCCCAAAATGGTCAAGCTGTCCAAATCTTTAAGCCCGGAAATGAAGCAGTACATTGATCTCCTGACAGAATATTCCGATGTATTTGCATGGGGGTACAATGATTTGAAGGTCTATGATAAAGGAGTCATTCAACATACTATCCCAATCAAAGAAGACCAAAAGCCATTCAAACAGAAGCTTTGGAGGATAAACCTGTTTTGTTGCCTTTGATCGAAAAAGAGGTAAGAAATTATTTGATGCCGGAATTATTGTGCCTCTCAGATTTTCTAAGTGGTTGTCTAACTTAGTTCCAGTCAGGAAGAAGACGAGAGAAATCAAGTTGTGTGTGGATTTTAGAAATTTAAACAAGGTGTCTCTCAAGGACAATTATCCCTTGCCCAAGATGGATCACATTCTTCAAAGGGTGGTAGGTTCAAGAAGGATGTCGCTGCTGGATGGTTTTTCAGGATACAACCAGATTCTTGTTCATCCGGAGGATCAAGACAAAACTACATTTACCACACCGTGGGGTACCTTCATGTATGCCAAAATGCCCTTTGGTTTGATGAATGTGGGAGCCACGTTTCAGTGAGCTATGGATATAGCTTTTGCTGATGAGAAGGACATATTTTTGGTCATATATCTTGATGATATCACTGTGTATTCAAAGTTTAATGAGGATCATTTGCAGCACCTAAGGATTGTGTTTGAAAAGTGTAGAAGGTATGGCATCTCTTTGAATCCTAAGAAGTCTTTGTTTGGGTTGGAAGAAGGCAAGTTGTTAGGACATATAATTTCCAAAGATGGCATTAGAATAGATCCTAGCAGAATAGAAGCAATTCAAAAGGTGGACATTCCAAGAAACAAGAAGGAAATTCAGTCTTTTCTTGGGAGAATAAACTTCTTAAGGAGGTTCATCCCCAACTTAGCAGAGATCATAAGGGCAATTACAAACATGCTGAAGAAAGACTTTTGATTGTTGTCCACCCCACTTGAATGGCATGACTTTTAAAGCTATGTTACTGAATAAGGAATGTGAATGACATGAGAAACAAGGCTAGAGGTTTTTGGAAAGTAAAATTACATGAAAGGTTTTCAGGAGATAAAGAGTACATGAGACCTGGCACCCCTAATCCATGTATCTTATTCATATAAAATTGACTAGCAATGTACAAATGTACTGTCCAGGCAGAAACAGAAACAGGAATGTGAAGGGGAATGGAATGAGAAACAGATATCCTAGTTAGATTTGGTGAATAGTTTGAAAGTAACAGGGCTGGGTACAAATAGCAGGTGGTGTTACCAAAAAGTGGAATGGGAATGGAACGAAAAACAGACCTAGATGTTTTCAGGAGATAATATTACATGAACATATAGAATTGATTGTCAAGGGACTAATGATCTGTCATTATGAGAATGGAAACAATAAAAGAAAAGGAAATGGAATGAGAATAGTTTAAAGTAACAGGGGCAAATGCAAGTCTTCGATGAATTTCACAAATTCAACAATCCCTCAAACCTGGAACATAAAATCTAAACGAAAAGAAGTCTATGCTTTGCGGTGCAGCGCTTCCTGTCATGTTTTCTGAAGAATTTAAACATAAAAATATTTTTTTTAAAATAAAAAATTAAGAAAACTATAGGAGCAAGATTCGACTGCAATAGTCTTCGTTGTACTTAACTTGGCAGCAACATAAAATTTGACGAAATTTCCGTAAATTATGGGCATGGTGTAGTTAACATATTTTCCACTGTCTTTAAAAAATTTCAACGTACTTCCCACCGTATTTGATAGTATACAGTATACTTTTCACTGTCGTTGATAATATAACGAATATCTTGGATTCCCGTGGAACCATAAACCCAAATATAATCCAAAAATCTCAAAATATTTTTAAAAACCCTATAACTATAAACTAAATAGCCAAATGACTTGTATTTTCTGATTTATTGAGCATTTCGTAATACTGAAATTCTTCCAAAAATTGAAACAAAATTCATATTTTCATCCCTTGAGGCGTATACTGTATTGAATTGGAGCTAGACTGAAATTGTTTTTCAAAGTGACATATTTTTTTCCATGCCGAACCTTATTGGAATTCATATTTAGATTCGAATCTTGCCATGAAACACAGACAAATTAAAATTTTAGGACCTTACCTCTTGCATGAAGAGATTTTTTGATGTTGGGAAGGTGCCGTTGGAATCGTTTTCATTGAAGCTGGGCGTCGTATTGCACATCACCACACGTTTGCGCCCCCACGCTTTTCTTGACCCCTGGTTAATTGACCCAACAAGCTCTGCAATTAATGATGTGATGTACAATCAAAATCGTCACCGGAGGCAACAATTTAGAGGAAGAAATAACAAACTTACAGGAATTTTAAGCTGCCGCGGCGGCGTTGTGATTCGAAACTGTGACGGCCCTCGAATGGGCGTTAGCGCAGAACAGCTGTGCGTGCACTCCATACAATTCCGTTTAATTTTAACACACCATTAAGCTACCTGAGATAGTATATGATTTTTGGGTTCCCGGGTTCATTCGAATCCTCAATGGTTTTCGAACCACAAAAGCGATTTTCAATTTAATAACTGCTGTTTCTGCAATTCCCGGTATATGGATAGAAATCACCAAACAATTCCAGAGGTTTTCCTGTAAATCGCCAAACTATGGATGCCGCTGCCAGGTCATCGTCTGACGTGTCCTTTCACATACGCTGAAGATTTCAATGTCCAAACTGAATAAAGACAAGGCTTTACTATCTTGGTAATTTGGCCTATTCTTTTTTTCTTCCCCAACGGTGGATTATCCATTTAGAAGGGTGGAATATTCATTTTTCCTTTCATCATAGTTCTCGATTATCCATTTGGAAGATGGAATATCACCTTACAAGAATTTCAAAGTGTTGTTTATTTTTTAAAATAAAAATATGTAGTTCAAAGGATTTGGATTTAAATTTAATGGTAAAAATTAGAAGTTCTTTACCATGGGAGAAGGTTCAATTTTTATGACGGTCTAACGTGAAGCTAGGATTTTGAAGTAGTGGTAGTATTTTGTAGTATTTTGAAGTAGTGGTTTTACTAGAGACATCATATTAAAGGATATGGTGATCGTACACACATGAGTGGAGTGGATCAAAGGTCACTCCATGTCTTTCAATTTTATTTAACCCTATAACAAGTGAACATTTAATCTTTTTAGATGGTAATCATGCTTTAGCACCATTAGAGTATGTGGGGATCAAAGATCCCACCACATAGCACAAGTATGAGATGGGTTCACATGTAGGTTTAATGGCTTCATCCGTGGTGATGGTCTCCTTATGGTGAAGTTATTTGGTGTCCCTTTAATCAATGGATAGATACACTGCTTGAGGGGATTTGATCATAGTGTTCTCATGGCAAGTATAGGAGATGTTGCACGATTGATAGACACATCAGGGAGTTGGTTGGTTAAAAATCCACCTCAATTAAGCATTATTGCCCTTGGTCCATCAGAGTACTCAGGCTTTTATTGTTGTGGATGTTCATATATAGCAAGATTCTAGTTCACTCTTGGATGGTAATCAAGCCTTGTAGTAAGGCTTTTAGTTTTTTTCTCTACTTCAAGAGGGGAATTTGTAGTTTGTTCTAAAGAATTTCAGTGGGTCGTTTGGGAGCAGATTGTTTGTAAGTTGGTATGTCTCTTGTTTGGTGATCAGTATCTTCTCTTCTGTCGAATCCTTGTTGTGTTATTTTTTCTACTGGTTGAATATGCCAGGAGGAGGGGCTACCAATGGTAGTAGGGGGCATCACAAAACTAGAATCCCAACCACCTCTAGTTAGCAACTAGGCAATTTGCTACAACATATATAAGGAATACCCCTCCAGTTATCCATAGAGAAATTCAGGAGGCTACGAGGGAGGCTATAATTAATCGCAGGCTCATATTGAATGCTAATGTGGAGGATCAAGTGGGCAGTTGGAAACTGGACACATGAAGTACAAGAATAAGGCAAAAGAGGTACATGTAAATGATAGACATCTACTAGTAGCTCAAAGCAATCATGGATAAAGTTCTGATAGAAAGGTCAACAATAGGAAATTCCATTAGGTGTTGATGAGGTGTAAAGCCAAATATTAAAAATGGACAGTAATGTAATAGTGCTAGACAAAAAGCTATCCAATTTGGAATTCAAGGAATCGAATGAGGAGACAAGTCCATCAGATACAATCTAGGTGGATTCGCCCACTACCCAAATGTTATCCATCGTTTATGTTGTTATGATATTTAATCATAGTTTTTGTTAAATATGTTGATCAAGAAGGATCTCAAGTCTTTAGTAAAGGATGTAGTTCATTTTGCTTATAGTATCTTATAGGCTTTGTCATTTGGTTTAGTCTATTATCCAATCTAAGACATTATTGCTATGTTATTGGTATAGTTTCCCTAGTGGCAAACCAATAAGCACAGTAACACTAGTTATTGTTGTATTTTGGATATGATATAATATAAGAATTATACCCAATTCACAATTAACCACTTATACATGGTAGCTAGTACCTACCACTTAGTTTAAATATAACTAAATTAAAGTAAAAAAACAATAAAGATTTGTTGATGGATAGATGGATAAACTCGAAATGGTACTACCCTTTTTGTAATGTTTTGAAATTTCAATGAATCATATTTGCCCACAGAGAACAAATGGCTCTATCAATTATGTTGGGCCATGAGAAGATATCTTCTCTCTCTCTCTCTCTCTCTCTCTCTCTCTCTCTCTCTCTCTCTCTCTCTCTCTCTCTCTCTCTCTCTCTCTCTCTCTCTCTCTCTCTATATATATATATATATATATATATTCTAATTGCAACTATACCAAAATCCAAGAATCATGCCATGATTATTGCAACTAGACATGGCAATATATTATGTGGTTGTTCCCCCATCAGTACACAACTCTCATAAGATCCTAAAAACTAGTAACTATATATAAATAAAACTATTATTGTACACATGTAATCATTACGAAGTAAGGGGTTAGCCAAACAAGATTAACATAAATAAATTGAAATACTAACAAAAAATAATAAAATTCAATTTGTATTGTTATATCATAGATAAACTGCAATTTTTTTTGGTCAACCACAAACTAATAGAAGGTTAAACAAAAAATCCAATGTGTTATACACTGCATGAGGTATAGTAAATGAAAAACAAAAACAAAAATGAGAATATGTCTATAAAATATAAGATAACTAATATAAAATATAGTTGTTTTGTAAGATCACTTTAAATACTAATTAAAATTACTTGAGATTTAAATGAAGATGGCATAAATATAATAGTCTTGAATATGAAATTGCAACTTTCTTGTCACGAGAGCTAACCATGGTTTGATTGAGGTAGGCATAGGGTTATGGACAAAGATGTGGTCAAATATTTAGACAATCCCCTTGATGGGTACTAAATATGAGCAACGCCGACAATTTTGATCAAGAACCCTTCTCCTCCCCCCCATTATTTCCAAGCGGTATGTTAATAAGTTGTTAGAGGAAGAGACCTTGGCTATCTTGGACACCATGATGCATAACCATTGTCAATTGAAGGTTGCATTCACTTGATAGGATGATTAATTTACCTCCCATCATCTTGAGTTCGTCAGATATCACTAAATGGGGGTTTTGAATGGATTGCTTATATGTGGGCTCATAAGGGATTCTCTCATTTATTTCTTGAGCAAGGAAGCAATAACCAATCATTATTCTTACTTAGCTTCTAATTCCACCCAAAGAATTGAATGCACAAAGTCTAAAATGATTACAGGTAAGCATGCGGCCTCGCCTTTGGATTTCTTTATGAAGGATTGTTTGAATGGAGGGTTCATTGAAGTTGTTATCAAGTGATCTTATGGGTGGAATTTCATCTAGGAAAGACATGGTTGTATCCAAAAAAGGATAGGAATGGAAGGTTTGGGGAGTCTAGGAAGAACAAGAAATGTGCCAAGCAAAAGGTGGATGATGTCAATTTAGAATTGGAAGAGGGCATTAATCTCCATGAAATCATGGCAATAGATGATGCAACATTAGTTAGAAGGTTTGCAAGCAAAAGAATGATGTCAAAACCTTAAAAGGTTGGACCTCTTAGAAATTTTCCAAGTTTATTGGGTATTAGCCTCATAGTATGATATTAGCCAAAGAATGGCTACTTTGGATTATATTAGGTCCCTATAATACTAATGTAGCCCCCTTATTGTTATTGTTACTGTAACCCCCTTATTTTTAGGTCATATGGGGTATTTAGACATCCAAGAATGCTCTCATTTTTTAAGGAAAAGCTCTTGTGATCAAGGATGTTGCACTGGGTATAGTGGCATATTTCAGTGAATTTGGGCCCTGGATTCCTAAGGTCCATCATAGATATATCTCACAGTTTAAGGTGGAAGGGATTTACCCCATATGCTATTTCGACAATGCCTCATCTGAGGGAGTTTGAAGATGTGGTGTATCGATCCATATTCATCCTGTTATCACTGAAAAAGTTTCAAAGAAAAAGGGTAAGGTAAGGAAGAATTGGTCTTGGTCATTTTCGTGTTCCTTTCATGCATAAGAATCACTTGGCAAGTTCAGGGTCAACATACATCAGAGTTCTTTGAAGGCTCAAGTGAGGCAGTTCTCCATTTCAACTCAGGTAAGACAGTCATCTCTCAACAAGATGAATGTAGTTTTGAAGAGTTGAAGAGAAAGTTGAATTTGGAAAATCTTGAAATTGCCAAACCGAGAAAAACCTCAAGGAGACATGCAATGAAGGAAGCTTATTTCAATAAAATGGATGATTTCAGTACCTGAAGTGGTTGATTGTCATGCTCAATACTACACCTGGTCAGTCCCTGCAATAAAGGAGGCGAGATACATCAGAAGAGTCAATGCAAAGCTGAGAGCTAGGATTAGAATTATGAAGAGGCAAATCGATGATTTGAAGATACAACTAAACCAGTGTGAAGGACACCCTTAGCTAAAGAAATCACACAGCAAGTAAGGCTAAGTCCCAATTTTTGACAAATTACCTTTTGATGCTTACCTTAAAGAATGGTGTCTAGATATTCAATGTTGAACAGCTTCATGTCAAATGGAAAAGTCATTGCAGAAAAAGGAAAGACTCAAGAAAGTTAGATTTTGATCCTAAGCTGTGTTTTTTAAATTATACCACAGTTTCGTAGCGCGCTACGAAACTGCTGTAGCTACATATTATCATTCGATGGGCCAGTTTTGAGGAACAAAGGGAAATATTTTTGGAGCAAGGTACACCTGGCATGGAAAACAAAATAATCAAATGCATTTTTATGCAAATTAAAAGAAACAAAGAAGGACATTTATGAACTCCAAAATTTTATGTTATGAAAACAGCAGCTAACTTCCAAGGGGATTACCAAGCAATGGAAAACTCATCTCTGAAAAGTGAAAGAGGTTTTCATTCCTAAGATACTGAAATACAAAAACCTCTTCCACTTTCTTCAAATCCATTATGATGTGGGAGAAATGAAGGACCAAACTTGCACTACGAAACTGTTGTAGGTGCAGTTTTTCATAAGCATATTTCTTTGTTTTACACCTGTTTTTCAAAGACACATTTTGGGCGGTAGGAAAGGTGTTTCAAAAAACCAAGAGAGGTTTTTGTTCAACACAGATTGGTTCACAAAAGCCTCCTTAATTTTTTCCAAATACATTTTTTATGAGAAGATATGAGCTCTGTCCCAAGACCTATTTTTCAGCCAGAACAGAGCAAGGAACAATCTCCCAGTTTCTAGGAGCAGTAAAAGGATGAGTCATCAAGGGCCATCTCGAGGGTTATGAGCACCATCAAATTCGAATTCATGGAGTTATAGGTGTCAAAAGGAGTGTTTAATTCCTAGATAAGGTTGTTTTAATCATAATGAGGAGTTACACTCCTAATTGTTTTAGGTCTCCAGGACTACTAGTTAGCTGTCATTTGCATTTAATAGTTAGTTTTAAGTGTCAATAGGTGCCAGGTCAGGTAGAATTCGAATTTTCCTCATCCTAGAGGAGGAATCTAAGTCATGTAAAGAACTCTATATATAGGAGAAGATCTAATGTACAAAGGGTTGGAAATTTTCAGAGAAAGACTCATATTGTGCCATTGTAGAAGATTATGTTTTTATGAATGCAGACTTTGGCTTTACTTCTCAGGATTCAGAAAGAGTTCAATGGTGCAATGGTGGCTTGTTTATGTCTGTCCTTATCTCCTTCTTTGCAGTAGTATGAATGTATGATACTTAGAATTCATTGGTTATGCTCTAACTTACTTCATACATTTGTAGACTGTGTTTTCCTTTATGCTACTAATGTACCCTTCATATGTTGAATTCTAGATACCCTGAATTCCATGTAAAGCTAATTTTATTGTCATACTGAAGCATTTCTTGACTCCATAAGCCCAATGGATGCTTACTGATCATGTTCAACCATTCATATTTCTTCACTCATTTCATAGAGTTAGCCATCTATTCATTATCAAAAATCTTTAATCTTGTGAGAGAGCCCTCTCAGGTTGGGGAGGCTAAGCCTCAGCCAAAAGTTGGTTTGAAATAGTTACTCAAAGTCTTCCTGATCAGTAGCCTATCAGGCCAAGGTTTTGTGATAACACATCCTTTAGTGTATTACCATTTTTCCTAGAATGTTGGTTGGGGGGACAACGCCAAATTAATTGCTCTATGGGGTGCCCTTAAATGTTCATTGTGGCTTGGGATTGATTCCATTCCCATCATCGAGGACTCTCTCACCATGATCAAATAGATGCAGGGGAAGTGTTCTCTTTAGGTCCCCTCCCTGTGCAATTCGAAATAGTTGATTCAGAGCATCAAGCCGAACTTCTTGGAGGTTACATTCCAGCATGTCTACAGGGAGAAAAATAGGGAGGCAGATATGCTTTCCAAACATGGTCTCTACAATTTTCCTGTTGTTTTGTTTTTTTAAATGTTTTTAGATGGCAGAGGTAGTGGATAGGGTTCGTTTGAGTTATAGCCTCTTTCCATCTACTGGTTTCTTGCCTCTCTTAGGTGGATTGAACTCTTCCTCTGTAATATGTCTAATCACGTCCTTTGTGGAGGGGTTCTGGCCCTCACTTAGATTCCTTTTGCCTTCTGTTTTTTGTCTATTATTTTTTTATGTATTATGGATTGGATCCAATTAGGAAAGATGAAATCTACAGAATCAAGATATTGTAAACCTTTCTCTTATTTGAATGGTGCCCCTGCATTATTATTGTTATGTAGGCTCTGATTATATTGTGACCTTTTACACTCCTATATATACCCAGGAGGTCTTGTCATTTGAATCAATCCAAGAATTGTTCATTTATGTGATATAAAGGAGGTTTCCCCCCTCGAAGAGGCTAATTTTCAAGTCGTCGATCTATCTTTTCTTCTATTTTGTGATCTAGTTGCATAACATTTGGTATCAAAGGCTTTGGATTCTAGGGTTTTGTTGTTTCAAATAGGCCATCTTGGAAATTTTGCTATAAATTTTTTCTATGAGGATTCAGAAGCTAGAATTTCAACTAAGTGGAGCCAAAATCTTGGTGAACTTCGTGTAAAACTTTCAAATCTTGGTTCGCTCTATTTTATGAGATATGGTCCGAAGAATTTATGGTTTTTCATGCTCCATAAGTCAATTTCAAACAGGTGACCTAAGGAAAATCGTCATAACTTTCTCTATGAGCGTGAGATTTGAATTTCGTAAAAAGCGACTGAAATTGTACAAATTGTAGTTTGTAGTGTATCATTTTCAGGGATGAAGGTTGAAACAGTGACACGAGTAATTTCGTACAAGTTCGCTCTACTAAACCAGTACATAATCAGGTCATCGTCGGAGATTGGACATAACTTTATCTTGAAGAATCCAACCTCAATCTGACTTGTGTTGTTGGAAAAAAGACTCAGAGGGCTATCATAAGAAAAAATTTCAGACCTTGGAGAGTCGAAATTACAGAGATACAACAGTTTCAATATTGAGCTCCTAAAAGCAAGAAAAAGGTGTGTATTTTTTTTAAAGTGCATAACTTTTCTTGGAAAAATCAGTTTGAATTTATTTAAAGGGCATATTGAAGCATAGATATCAGTATTTGGTTCTAAAATGCCTCCCAAACAAAAAAATTGTACACCCATTAAGTCCTAAAAAATCTCTACTATGACGCATGAAGAGGAAGAATTGTAACATGATATATCAAAATTACGGGACAGAGTGCAACAAATTTTGCTTTCACAAAGATCAACCAAAGATGAACTAGCAAAGGACATGAATGATTTAAAATCATAAATAAAAGGCGACATGGATGGTATAAAAAACGACATGAATGGTTTAAAAGCAGACATGGAAGGTTTGAAGGAAGTTTTGGCAAACTTGTTAGAAGAAAGGCTTCCTACTAGTGATAAGGCATTTTATGAAACTCATGAAGAGAACAAACGGAATGTGAATCATGATTTTAGATACTTCGCCTTTGGGAACCTAATTCATTGGAGAAGGAATTCAAGGTGGCAAGAAAAGTTGAAAGCAAAAATATGGCAACAATGAAATCTATCACTCACAATTATAAGGATGGAAGTGTTGTTGCTCCTATCCTCCCACAACCTACAAGGTTGACACCACAACAACTGGAGGAAAAAAGAGAAAAAGGGCTTTGTTAGAGTTGTGATATAAAATACACTAAGGGCCATAAGTCATTGAGAATAAATTATTTTATATAGATTGTGAAGAGGGGGGAGAAAATGAACAAGAAATATCAAAAGAAGAGGATATACATCAGGAACCAACCCTAGATAAAGAAGAAACGAATCTGCCCATATCTTCATGTAATGCATTGGCAGGAATTACCACTCCTCAAACTCTCAAGATAGAAGGATATATCAAGAAAAAAAGGTAAAAGTGTTGATCGATTTTGATAGTACCCATAATTTTGTTCATTGTAAGATAGCCAATGAATTGAATTCCTTTTTATATCCAACACCAAGTGTCAAGTGATGGTTGCAAATAGAGGAACTATAAATTGCTCAGGAAATTGCCATAATATTAATCTAACAATGGGGGAATATGTATTGGATAGTCCAATGCTTTCCATTCTAATGCGTGGTGTTGATTTTGTATTAGAAGTCCAATGGTTACAATATTTGGGGTTGATAGCTTTTAATTTTCAAGAACTTTTCTTGAAATTTTCCTAGAAAGGAAAGGAAATTGAATTAAGGGGAATCGCAGGGAAATTAGGGAAGACAATAAGGTCTATTGGCATGACAAAGATTTTGAAGAAAGAACAACGAGGCATAATTGCACAATTATTCTCACTAGATGTTCAAACATCGAAAACATTTGTTTCTCCAAATCTCCAAAGAATCTTGGACAATCATTCCAAGGTATTTGAGACTTCCAAAGGCCTCCCACCTATTCTTGATCATGATCATGCTATTCACTTAATTCTAGGAAGCATTCCTCTAAACATCAAAACTTACAGATATCCTTATGCCCAAAAAAAGTGATATTGAACATATGGTTGCATAAATGTTAGAGGCAAATATAATTCAACCTAGCCAAAGTTATTTCTTTGCTCCAATGGTATTGATACACAAGAAGGATGGATCATGGTGTATGTGTTCATATTGTAGGGAGCTCAACTAACTCATTATTAAAGATAAATTTCCCATTGCTATCATTGATGAATTGTTGGATGAATTACATGGAGCAATTTACTTCACCAAGTTGGATCTTTGCTCAAAATATCATCAAATTAGAATGAAGACTGAATAATTTCTGAAAACAACATTTACAACTCATGAAGGTCATTATGAATTTTTGGTCATGCCTTTTGGCCTTACTAATGCACCTTTCACATTTCAAGGTTTGATGAATTCCATTTTCAAACCCTTCTTTAGAAAATTTGTGTTAGTATTTTTTGATGATATACTAATCTACAAAAAGTCTTGGAAGGATCATGTTCAACATGTTGACAGGGTGCTCAAATTATTGGAGGAGAAATAATTGTATGCAAAAACCTCCAAATGTTTCTTTGGGGTACATGATTTGGAATATTTGGGTCATATTTGTATCTCATGAGGGTGTTAAGGTAGATCCTAACAAAATTAAATCCATAAAGGATTTGAAAATCCCTACAAACCTAAAGCATCTTCAAGGATTTCTTGGGTTGAGGGGGTATTATTGCAAGTTTGTTAAGAATTATGGGAAAATAACATCACCTCTGACAACATTACTGAAGAAAGATGCATTTTTTTCGAATCCAGAAGCAACTAATTCATTTGAACATCTTAAAGAGGCAATGTGCCAAGCTTTGATTTTAGCTACACAAGACTTCACAAAAACCTTTATGGTGGAATGTGATGCCTTTGGAAATGGAATTGTTGTTGTTTTAATGCAAGAAGGAATACCCATTGCTTTTGAAAGTCATCCAATCAAGGTAAAGTATTTACACAAACCTATTTATGAGAAGGAAATGTTGGCAATAATATATGCCCTGAAGCAATGACGCCCTTACCTAATTGGAAGACACTTCAAGGTAAAAACAGATCATGATAGGCTTAAAATATTTTTGGAAAAAGATTATCTTCAGAAGAACAACAAAAATGGGCCACTAAGATGTTGGGTTATGACTTTGAAATCATCTACAAAAAAGGGGAGCAAAATGTTGTTGCATATGCACTCTCAAGAAGGGATGAGGATGTGGAAGCATTGCTCTATGCCATTTCTAATATCCAAATTGATTGGATAACTAAAGCAAGGGAGGAATGGAAGAATGTCAAAGAGGTGTGGATACTCATTCAAAAGTTGCAGCAAGATCCTAGTACATTTGATACATTTAACTGGAAAAATGACTCATTATGGTACAAAGATTGCTTATATCTATGTAATAATTCCCAACTCAAACAAAAGATTCTTTTGGAATTGCACACCTCTCCTTTAGGAGAGCACTCAAGATTTTAAAAACTTACCACAAGGTCAAGAAGGGATTTTTTTAGGATGGCCTTAAATCTAAGATTTAGAAGTTTGTAGCAAAATGTTTAGTTTGCCAACAAAATATAGTTGAGACAATTAAGACCCCAGTTCTATTACAACCTTTAGCCATTCCAAGTTAGCATTGGGAGGAGGTCCCAATGGATTTTATCACATGTTTACCCAAGTCCTAAGGAAAGAGTGTCATCATGGTGGTAGTTGATAGGCTTACCAAGTATGCACACTTTTGTGCATTATCTCATCCTTTTAAAGCCAGTGCAATTGCTACTGAATTTATGGAAACTTTTCGAAAGGTACATGGAAACCCAAAGATTATTGTAAGTGACAAAGATCCCATTTTCACTGGAAATTTGTGGATGAAATTATTTTCGTGTCTTGGTACTCAATTAGATCATAGCTCATCTTATCATCCTCAATCTGACAGGGAAATTGAGATGGTGAACAAATGTTTGGAAGAATACCTTGTTGCTTTGTATATGATAAATAAACACAATGGGTTAAGTGGTTACCTCTGGTTGAATGGTGGTATAACACTTCCTTCCATATTGTGGCAAAAATGACCCCATTTGTGGCACTTTATGGATATCACCCACTGTCCATCACATCATATTTAAGAGAAAATTATAAGTTTCAAGTAGTGGAAGATCACATCAAGCATCAACAACAGATTATGCAACTCTTAAAGGATAACCTCGCTCTAGTGCAGAATCGAATGAAACAATAGGCAAATCAACATCCCAGCGAAAGAAGTTTTGATGTAGGCGACTAGGTATTTACCCAAGTATTATGGTCCTTACAAGGTAGTGCAAAATAGTGGTACTATGGCATACAAATTGGAGTTCCATGCATCTTCCTGAGTACACCCAGTTTTCCATGTTTCATGCTTAAAGAAGGTTATCGGTGACAAGCTCCTAGTTCAAACAATATTGTCAAAACCCGACGAAGAAGGAAAAATCATATTGGAGCCTGAAGCAGTCACAGAAACAAGAACCTGGTAACTACAGAATCAATCAATTTCAGAGTCTCTCATTAAGTGGAAGAACTTAACCGCTGAAGATTCCACGTGGGAGGATGAGAATTTTATACAAAAACATATAGAACTACTCAAAAGTTGAGGACAACATTTATTTTGAAGGAGAGGGGCATGTTAGGTCCTTATAATACTAGTGTATCCCACTTATTTTTATTGTTAGTGTAGCCCCATTATTATTATTGTCGTGCCCATGTAGCCCCCATATTGTTATTGGTGTGCCCCATAGAAGCCCACTATTATTATTGGTGTGCCCTTACATTATTATTGTTATGTAGGCTTTGATTATATTGTGACACTTTAGACTCCTATATATACCAAGGAGATCTTGTCATTTGAATCAATCCAATAATTGTTCATTTATGTGATGTAAAGGAGGTCGCCCCTTCGAAGAGGCCAATTTTCAAGTCGTCGATTTATATTTTCTTATGTTTTGTGATTTGGTTGCATAACAAATGATGAGATATGGGTGCAACACTGATAAAATTCTTTAATCAAGGTGGAATTATGGCTCTTGAGCCCTTTTTTTTAAGAAATGGAAAGTTGAGCTCGATGTGAAGTCTAAAAAATTAGAGTTGGTCCCTCTATGGGTCAAACTCTTGAGTCTTCCTTTGATCTTGTATTCCAAAAATGTGTTCAAAGATGTTGTGAATTCACTGAGATTCTTCTACAAAGTGGACAATTCATTCAAGATTTCAAACTACAAGGAAATGGCCCACTTTATCGTGGTCTCAAATTTATCAAACAATGATCTAGATCTTGGGAGAGGCTAAGATTTAGGAGACCTGAACACTGGGAGAGGAAGAAATGACGCAAATATTCAAAATAAGAATTGAATACATAAGGAAGATAACCATTTATTAAATGAAAGAAACTTTGGGCCACTACATTGTGGAGGACGAATCTATCCTTTTACAAAGTGAGGTCTATTATTTATACCATAGGTAAATACCATTGGTGGATACCATGGGTAAATACCACAGGTAGATGCCATTTTTTGTTTGTATCACTCCTTCCCCCTTAGGAAGCAATTGTCCCCATTGCATCAAGTTCCCTCTTGAGAAGTGTTTGTTGAATATGAGCCAATGAAGAGAATGATTTTGTGTGGTTGACCCATAACCATGGATTTGTGGCTAACCCAAAACCAAGTGTTGTTTAAGTGAAGGATTTTGTGTGGTTGACCCATAATCGTGGGTTTTTAGATGACCATCCATGATGAACTAATATTTGAGGACATAGATACCATGTAATGCTTGTGGGCCAATTATGATACTAACAATGTGTAGCCTATCAAATGTACTTCGATGGAAAGGGTTTGTGTGGTTGACCAATAACCATGGGTTTATGGATGATCTATAACCATGATGAAGAAATATTTGAGGATAGAGATACCCTGTAATGTTTGTGGGCCAATTGTGAAGCTGACAGTGTGTGCCATAGAAAATTGACTTCAATGGCAAGGGTTTTGTGTGGTTGACCCATAACCATGGATTTGTGGATGACCCGTAACCATGATGAATGGGGGTCTGAGGATAGAGATACCCTGTAATTCTTCTGTGCCAACTGTGAGATTGACAATGCATGGTCTAACAAATGGACCTCGAGATAGTTCTCTCATTGGCCTATCTAGTGGAATTTTGGTGGCTTATCTTTGTAAATTTTCACGGGACACATTGCAATAAATCTATAAAGGAATACAAGTGCCTATGTTATGCTTAAATGTAACACCCTTTCCACGTAAGACATATAAGTTGAAGCTAGGTCCACTCTTATTTCTGATGCTCTTGAAGCTAACATGAGATCACCATATGAATGCTTTGTTTTGACAACATTCAAGGCCCCTGACATAGCATACTTGATCTTCTTGGCAATATGAGCTAGAGTTTCCTTCTTCTATTTCAATGGAAAAAAGAAAAAAGAAAAAAAAAGATAATCAACCTCCATAAAATTGTGGAATTGGGAAAACATGAGATTTAATAAAGATATTGTGCCCCGCCACTGATCAAAGTGTATATGGGGGTAATGAATGATAAAAGGTTGTACTAGAAAACCAAGAATATAATAACTAAGTTGAAATATATATGCCCTTCCATTAATTGTTGTACCCTATGAAAACGATAATACTTGTGGGAAAACATTACATGAAGCATTTTTATTTATTTAAGCCACAACATGCTTATGTGACGCTAATGAAAATTTATCCACATGAATAACTTGCATGTGTTAAATGTGTAGTGTAAGCTCTCCAAGCCTCTAGGTTGTGAAGAAACTTGATTCATTCTTCCCATGACTCTTTTATTGCATTGTAGCAAATCTCACTCACATTTTTTAAGTCTTTTGTTACAATGTTCTAACATCCCTTATAAGGCGAAATACAAGATAAGTGTCAAAGGTCTCAATAATAAGTGAAACCAGGTAGCTAACATTCCACCATAAGATCTACCAAAAATGATGACAGGGCAATTTTATGCAGATAAGTTTTTCTTCAAATCCAAAATTAGTGTTGCGTAATCAGTTAGTGCTTGTTTAGGGTAGTTTTCTGCAGATAATTTTTTCTTCAAATCCAAAATTAGTGTTGTGTAATCAACTAGTGCTTGTTTATAAGAGAAATAACTAAGTGTAGAGGCATCCCTAAACGAATCTTATGGATTCCCAAGGGGAATCAATGATCCATAGTATTGATGTTCTATGTAGACAATGAGTGCTTAGAACTCAGGAGCGGTCTCAATAACAAATCGACCCTTAGCAATGGTAAATCAAGTGTCATTAACAATAGGAGACTCAACAGCCATGTAGAAAAAATGGGAGAATGGCTTTGGGGACTTCCCTAATGCTTTGTATTTACAACGTAACTTTGTTGGAAGGAGTGATATCCCTCTTGTTTGTGAGTGAAAGGGTCGAGAATATGAGTATAATAGTGTATCATGTATTCAACTTTGTAGAGATGCGCTCCATTCTAATTTATTAATGATTTATTGGTGCTAATAAGGGACCTCGTATAACCACAATCTAAGAACTAAAGGCTCACGTAATGTGTAGACTATAAAAGTGTGCATACTCCCACCATTAGTAGAAGAAGGAGAAGCACTCCGTGAGAAACTCCTCGGTTAGTAGAAGAAGGAGAAGCACTCCGCCAACAACTCCCTGGTGAGTCGTATATGCTCTCCAATGTAGGTGATTGTGAATCATGGCATGACCGCGTAGCTTAGATGTACTTTTTTTGTGCTAGTGATGGATGGGCTCCACGTTGTTCCTATAGCTGGACTTTGATGGTGACAGAATCTCGGGTGTTGCAATCCATGAGTACCTCGCTAGTTATCATCCTAATCCCTAGCTCGAGCATCGCCTTGAAGAAGGCGTCCACTGTTTCCATGTGCGAGGACCCAAAAATTAGCACCTTTGTCGTGTCATTGCTCAAAAGGTCGTCAAGAAAGCAAAGGGCCATCGTAGAGGCGTGGGAATGGTCGACAAAGTAGGCCTCGACGAGTGAGACATGATTGTGGAGCTAATCCATGAGATGGTGGCCATGGGAAGCCAAAAATTCAAGCTGCAGGAAGTGGATGTGGGTATCGATGAAGCCAGGGGTGATGAGGGAGTCTTGGTAATCTACGACTTTGGTGTCATGGCTCAAGCTAGGAAGTAGATTGTGGGGGTGGCCTAGGGCTTGTATTTTACCATTAGATCCCATAACGAGGTTGATTTCGTAGTACTCATGGGTGGCCTTGATGCCCACCTGTGAGGGGTTTCCAACATTGTTTACTATGGAGGATTGATAGGTTTGTAACTTGATGTTATATGCCATTTTTTCAAATAATTGTTAACTTTAGTTCTCGTTTTTGTTTTGGTATACAAAGGGCTAACACGAACCAACACCTCGCATGCCACAACTACAATGATAGCCTACTTTCCCATCCAATGAATGTGATGCTTGGAATGGTGCCATAGAGTAAAGGATTAAGGCAAATGAAGATGCATTGAAATGTGTTGAGATGATTGCAAGAAAGATTCAAGGCTCAGAGGATTTCCATGGAGTCGTAACCCGCTTTGATACCACTGATTTGGATCTTGGGAGGATCCAAGATCTAAGAGACCTAAACATTAGGAGAGGAAGAAAATGACATGATATTCAAAATAAGCACTAAATTCATAAGGAAGATAACCATTTATTAAACAAAAGAAAGTTTTGGCCACTATCTTGTGGAGAATGAATTTGTCCTTTTACAAAGTGATACCCGTTAGTTATAGCCTCCTTGAGTTACAAGACCATGGGTATACCAAGGGTAGATGCCATTTTCCATTTGAATCAAATGGTTTGGCAAATTCCATTACAACAAAGAAGGGGAATTCCATTTTTTTGTCAAGTTTTGGATTATGAGGGATTCCCTTTAAGTGTGAATGTTGTCACTCTTATGGGCGTTTAGAAAAAGAATGGTTTATCCCTACTAGAAGAAATATCTAAGTTCAAAAAGGAATTAAAATGGAGGAGGATCCTCTACAAACTACTCCATCCCTTGTTTGAAAGGAGAAGAAATCAACAATAAACAATAAATTAGCTTCAACTCAGTGGTAAATCCTTGAGAGAAGATGGGAAACTACTAAGTCGTGGATAAGAAAGGAAACAAATGCTCTAGCAAGCCTATATATTTTCCATCCCATGTTCCCTTTTTTATTGATGAAATCCATTATGCTTCTTGGAAAACATTACCTCCTCCCCCATGGGTTGTCTCAACCAAGGATTTGCTATCTAGGCTCTTTGGTAATTTGGCTCCCTAGCCCATGACTCTTATTCTTCTCCATGATTTAAATGAGGCTATTTATAAGTTTTCCACCCTTAAGACCTTTAACCCTTTTTCCAATCCTTCTATAAAGCTAACTTTTCAGACTAATTCTAAACCTGTTCAAGGGTTTATATACAATATGTGCTTAAAGTCTAAGGGAGCTTTAAGATTATCCAACAATATTGAAGTGAGTTTAGGGTTTGTAGAGAGTAGGGACTCAAATCCTCCTTGAAAGGTTAGGAATTTTTTCTCTCTCACTCAAAATGAGCAAACCCAAAGGTAAGAACTAGAAAAACAATATTCTTTACAAAGGGTGCTTAAAATAGATGCCCCTTGAGGGGTCTTCCCATGATTGGTCTTTTGTTAAATTATAGAAGGTTAGCCAATCCCACCAAAAAAATGGCCATTGAGATAATAATAAATACCCTTTACCCATGCATCTTGTTCTTGCAATAAAATGTGTTGAAAAGTGACTGAACAATCAAAGTCCTCTCTCCCCATTTAAAAGGTTGGGATTTGTCTACTACGAATACCTAGGGAAGATTAAGGGGCCTTATCATGGTTGGGAAACAAGCTCTCTAGCCTTTACAAATTCACGACCCTTCCCTTTAAACCTTGGACCCTTTTTTCTTTCTATGGATTTAGCTAAGGAGCTCACTTGCATAAACATATATGACTCTTATGTAGATATACAATGTTTTTTACAAAATACCTTGTAAAATCATGGTTCCACCTGGGTTTAGCTTTGGTGGGGGGGCTTAAATTTCACTTTATAAGCTTAAAAATATGGGGACCAACAACACACATGGGCCCCTTTGGGGACTTCTTCATCTACAAATTAGAGACAGGCAAGTTGTTGGACATCTAGCCTACAAAAAATCTCTCCAACTTGGAGGAATATGAGAAATGGGGAGGCCCGAGTGACCAAGTAACTAAAACAAATTTTGATCTCAAAATATTTCCTATACGAAAATCTTCAATTTAGATAGCTGGTCATTTTAGGTAGTGACTCAGACCAAAACTCCATCATCTTGGAATTGTCTCCTCTCCAAAAGAAACCCAACAACCCTTTCAAATTAAACCAAACTTGGTTGTAGGAGGACTCTCTTATGGAGAAAATAAAGGAAGATGGCTACCTTAGGATCCTTCCTCCATAAAATCCCTTTTATTTGGTTACAATAGAACCTCAAAAGAGCAAAGAAAGTGGCTAATATATAACACAAGGAAAGAAAAGGAAGAAGGATATAATATTACTAGAGGAAATGGAGGAAAACTTAGAACTTTTCTACCAAGGAGCAAAGTGCGGGTTTCTTTCAAACTCATAGATAACTAAAATCAAGACTCTAAAGGTAAATGGGTGGAAAATTTTGCTTGGAAAAGAAAAGGAATGGGGAATAAAGAGCTTAGTGATCTAGCTATAAGCGAGGATGAAAGCACACGAAAATCAATCATCACCATTTTGCAAACAAATGAAAAAACATCAACATGATCTAGGGAATTCAGAAGGTGGATGGGAGAAAAGTTTCATCATTCTCAAAGGTGACAACAAAAGGTGCATGTTACTTTAGCACTCCTTTTAAAGAAAAATCCAGAGCCATCGTCAATCCATGCCAAAGGTTACCAACTCCTTTATAAGCTTCACAATCTTGAAGAAAATACAGTCCTCATGGAAAAAAATTCGAAGGATGAACTCCTTGGTACCTTACAAAGTTTCCAAAAAGATAAAAGGCTAGGTCCTTATGGGATTCTAATGACATTCTTCTTTGGTATAAAATTTTTAAAAGTGACCTATTGATGGTGGTTGAGTACTCTCACTCCAATGGTAAAATTCTAGTTGCCTTTAACTATACTTTCCTAGCACTAATCCTCAAGTCTGGTAATCCCTCAAATTTTCAAATTTCAAGACTATCTCTCTCTTTAATAGTGTGTACAAAATCATCTTTGAAATAATTTCCCAATTGTTAAAAAAATCCTCTCAAAATTCATATCCCAGACCAATTTGGGTTCTCGAGAAGAAAACAAATCCATAAAGTAATTGCAATAGCTCAAGAAGAATTGTACTCTATTAAAGTTGGGAACCAAAATGTCTCACCTTAATGGTTGATCTTTCAAAAACCTTTGACAAAGTAAGTTGGCTATATCTCAAATTACTACATATCCACTTGGGATTCAATCACACTCACGTTAGCTGGACCCTATGCTATATAAGCAATGCTTCATTCACCATTCTTATAAATGGCTTATCCTCCCACTTCTTTAAAATTAAAAGAGGAATATTGTAGGGCTATACATTATCTCAACTTCTCTTCCTTCCAGTAGCTAGAGGACTTGGTAAATTGTTGAAGGTGGCCTCGGTAGCTAGAATATTAAAGGTAATCGATCTTGGCCCCTCTCGTAACATCACCCATTTCCTATTTGTAAATGACATTCTCATTTTTTGTGAAGGGGAAAGGAAAATATAAATAATATTCAATAACTTATAAACCTCTTGTATAAAGTTACAAATATGAAAATTAAATCATATCACTTGGGGTCCCTTAAATTTGGAAAGCATAACATTTCCTCACTACTCTCCTCTCACTTAGGGGACCTTGAAGTTGGTCTCAAATATTTGGGTTTTCCATTGAAATGAAACCATTATAAGAAGACTAATTGGTTATGGCTCCTAGAGAAGGGAAAGCAAATACCTAATATGATAAATGGCTCTTAGGAGAAGTAGTTTCTGATCCTAGTCAGGGCAGTGCTTGAAGCCATCCCAGTCTATTGGATCACTTTAGCTTGGGTTTCAAAAGGATTTTGAGGGAAAATCAAACAACTTTGATTTCATTTTTTATGGTTAAGGGACAATGAGAAGGGAACAAATGGTATTAGCCTACTTGAAAAGGCTATTAATTCCAAAATCCATTGAGGAAATGGGGCCTAAAAACAATTTTCTTTTCTTTTATGCCTCGGTAACAAAAAATATTTGGGGTTTTACCCAAGGTACGAGATTGTGAGCATAAGTGATATGGATTGTATAGATATCGAAATGAAATGTGGGACTATGAATGGAAACACATACATAGAAATCTTCTAGAAACACAATAATACAACAAAATCCATATTCTATTAATCGAAGAAATAATAAAAGGTTGTAAAAGGTAGAGCAATACAAACTAGCTTGAATGGTCGTAGCTTACCTCTAAAGAAAGAGGTGTCAGATATGCTCATTCATAAGAGGCAAAACATGGCCTTTTAACATAAATCGCTAAAACCTTAAAGGCAACCACCCTAACCTTAAGAAATGAAGTGTTAAAAGGATTGCATGCCCCAAGGTAGTTAGTTGATATGTCAACTTTTGGGGGCACAAATTTGCGTACAATTTCTATTTTGGGTGCATAGTAGTTCACTGGAAATATCAAATTGAGAATTACAATTGTTGGCTAGTTTATGTGAGGCATGACAATTGTAATCCCTTAAATGGACAAAAAACATCGTTTAATGCCTCCAAATGGTCTCAGACATTTAGGACCTGAAATTATGCTAAGATGTAAAACCATATCGATTCAATGCAAGAGTTAAGTGGCCAACAATACACCTAGATTAGTCCTTCCCATTTAGCAATTAAGGGTCCCTATTGCACCAATTTACCTTGGGAGATGGGAAACTTTTTTCTAAATTTGGCTCCTACTAAGTCACTTGGCTTGGTGAAGAAGGTATCCTATTTTGACAAACTAATATAGTTGTATGTTCTACTAATGGATGCCCTTCATCTTGGTGTCCATGATCCTATCTACCATAGTGTGCTCAATGCAATCAAGATTGAGTTCCATAAGGGCCAAATGATCAACCACCTTCAAGGTGTCCAACAAAGGTGGAAAATATAGTTTAAGCATCTCCATATTAAATAATAGGTACGAGCAAAGGAAAAGGGAACTGCTCAATTCAAAATCATTTTCACACAGAGCATTTGTGATGGTGTAAGGCCCATATTGAAGTGGATTGAGTTTCTTGTGGGGAGTTGTGAGGTGATATTTCCACAAATGCAACCACACTTTATCACGAACTTGAAACTTGTGTGGAACTTAATGTTGATCATGAAGTTGCTTGTACTTGGCATTATCTTTTTGCAAGATATCATGAAATTATTGTTGGAGGTGCTAAATCTATTAAATAAATGTGGTTACTCTATTTGCTTCAATTCGAGCATGGGATGACTCTTCCAACGAAAATGCAATGGGCAGAGCTACATCAGTGGGGGCCAATGGTTGGAGCCCCCAACACACATTGAAGGGGTTGTGACCAATAGAGTTGTGGACATCTTTGTTGTAGCTATGTTGAGCATATGGGAGACTCTAATCCCATACACATAGATGCTTGGAGTTGTGCATGTGTTGGATATGCACAATCATCCTATTGACCATTTATGTTTGTCCATATATCTAAGGGTGGAAAATAATTGATTTGGTTAACTTGGTGTCCATTAGAAACAATGGGAAAGAACAGAAGGTACCGAGGAACCTTTTATCCTTATCTAAAATAGTGGTCTATTGTATCCCAAGCTGAACCCAACACACACTCAAAGAAAATCTTGGAAATGGCTTCAATTGTGATACTCTTCTTATACAGTCCCAAATGGCCATTTGAGAGAATCGACTGGCAATCACAAAGATGCAATATTACCATGCATGGTGGAGGGAAATCCTAACATGTAATTCATAGAGGCTGATTGCGTGGGCTTGATTGGGGTAGAAAGAATAATGTACAACCTCTAGATTTTAATAATAGGTTTAGCCATGGCACAAGCACTATATGATCTAATGTACCCACTAACATCCTGCCAGAGTTTGGGCCAGTAGAAATAGTTTTAAAGTATTGTTGTTGTCTTATCCACACAAAAGTGCCATGCCACCCAATTATATTGTGTCTCCCAAATTAGCTTTGCATACTCACATGAAGGAACAAAAATGGCTAAAATCGCAGAAAAGCGCATACTAGAGGTGAAATTTAGCAACTCATTTACCTACACCTAGTGTCTAATATGTAGCAGTGAAGTCAGAGTCGTCATATAATTGAGGTCACCTGAAAGTCTCATGCTCATAAGAGTTAAGAATTTTGGTTAGCACCAAAATTGGTGGTCAACTGAGGCATTCTGAAACATTGTTTATGTTAATTGTGGTCATCCTATACCTTTCCTTGTGTCTACCTGAACTGTAGTGGATTGTCATCAATGTGGGTGATTGTTTCCTCTCTTAGAATATAATGATTACATTATCGACATGCTTGCATGAAGGAGTACATCTCCTTGTCATAAGTGGGATACCTATGAACAACATGAGATAGCTATGATAGCCCACTCGATGTCCTTATTTAGTGAGGACTGCATCAATAACACAATCGAAGACATTTGTTTCTATCTCAAATCATTGTTGTACGCTTGGCAGAGTGAGGACTAGAGTAGAGTGGAGGTATTGTTTCAAATACTCAAATGTTTTCTATTGCGACTTAGAGCAAACAAACTTAGCTTTCACTCCGCCCTCGGTCACTTGAATTAAGGGCCAAGTTATATGAGAGAATTCCAAATCATTGGTGGTAATTGGTGAGGCCCAAGAAGCTTCAAAGCTCTATCAAATTCATTGAAGCTTGGAAATTGTAGATGAATTAGATCTTGGTTGTGTCTACATGCACCTTGTGTACATCCATGATGTATCTCAAATATCAAACTCTCTACACACCAAATGACAATTTCTCCAAATTGGCATATAACTTATGTTGCAATTAGCTGCTCAGTACATGTTGAATATACTCCACTGAATATGAGGATGTCATCCAAATATATGACAACAAAAGAGTTTGTGAACGACCACAACCTATCCTCCATCACCCTGATGAATGTTTTTAGAGCATTAGTCAAGCCAAAAGGCATGTCAAACCACTCAAAAGGGGATTCTTTAGACCCGAAGGTTGTCTTCCACACATTAGTTTGTTCAATCAAACTTGGTGGTAGTCAGAATTTAGATTAATCTTAAAAAAGGACTTGGCACCCTTAATTGATCAAGAAGCTCATTGATCTAGGGTATCAGGTATCAGTTCTTAATGATAATTTTGTCCAAGCCTCTATGATCAATACAAATTTGCAGTGTCCCATCTTTCTTCTACACCAACACAATTGGGTACCCACAAAGTGAGGATCTCAATCGAATGTGACCCTTTTGAATGAGCTCATGAATCTGGCATTTTATTTCTTCATTCTCCAAAATATAGCATATGTATATTAGGAAATTAGGTAAAGGAACACAATCCATAAAGTTAGTTGAATGTTTGACTTGACAATGTAGAGACACCCTTGTATGTGAGGCACATATATCTTTTATTTTTGTACAATCTTGTCCACTTGCTTCTCCTGTGTAGAGAGGCCTTATGCTAATGCTATGTTAGTCATATTAAACTTTTGTTATGCTTCTATCTGAACCATGAAGAGAACAATTTTTCTAGTTTAAGATATTATCTTTTGGCACCACTTTGCTGAGACCAAGGAAATTGTAGTAGTTAGAACTACCTCTAGTACCATGTAGAGCTAGCTTTCCAAAGTAACAATGACATTATGTGTCTTAGACTTGTTAACAACATGATATCTCCACATATGGGGTTGTCTTAAAAGAACATCACAATTTCAAGAGAGGAAACATCACATTGTGCCTCATCGTTAAAGGGCTTGATTTCATAAAATGGGCAAGACTATTGGTTGACATGTATGTCTTGTTCCTGACTCAACCAACTGATGGTGTATGGCTAGGGGTGTGGCATTATTAGCAACTTCAGTCTATATGGCTAGAGGTGTGGCATTATTGGCAGCTTCAGTCTCTGGAAGACCTCAGTTAATATCAAATTATTATGGCTACCACTATCAACAATGAGACATAGTGGAGTCCCATTCAACCACATGTGTAAATGGAAGAGGCAATCCCATTCCCCAACCTACTTTAACTCTTCTAGTGGGATCTTTGAGGTTGTCATAGTAGCACCAGGTTTAACACTAATGATTTGTTTTCTCATATCTTGCTCTAATAAAGGTTTGATTCTTTTCTTTAAGCTCGACCAACAATGGTTATTTCAATCAACATTCATCAGGTTGTGCCAAGGGTTTTTGTGGAACTCATGCCACTTTCTACTATCCTTCTTCAACTTCCCATTACCCTTCTTTTTCTGCAACTTGAACTATTTATCTCAAGGTTAACTCTTCTTGCTTTGTTCTTTATTTCGTGAGTTAGGGCCATATTTACCATGCTTTTATTGCAACCAATTTGTAGACACATGCTCCTACTTAGTCCTCTACTTAAACGTTTGCTCGATTTTGATGGCATATTGATAAGTGGCTTTTAGCGAGTAGACATCTAAGAAATCCATCTTTGTTTGGATTTGCTTATGTAATCCATTGAAATAATTCAAAATTAGGTGTCGCTTGGAGTATTTGATACCCAAATTTGAGCATAACATATGGAATATATTAGTGTACTTTGGTACCATCCAATGTCTCTTCTAATACAAAGTTATCCATCCCATGTCTTTATCATCATAGTTTCCAACAAGGTAGAATTCTTCCTAAAGCGCATTGACAAGGTTCATCCAAGTGGGTTTTGTGCTAAATGTCATGTGCTCATCTATGATATGTCTCTCCCATTAACCTTCCCACCAATATTTGACATGGGGAAGGGATTTAAGGTACATGAAAGTTATTTTTTCAAAGTCCACAATTTTGTCAACAGAGTAATAACATCCATCCCATGTATTTATCATCGTAGTTTCCAACAAGGTAGAATTCTTCCTAAAGCGGATTGACAAGGGCCATCCAAGTGGGTTTTGTGCTAAATGTCATGTTCTCATCTATGATGTGTCTCTCCCATTAACCTTCCCACCAATATTTGACATGGGGAAGGGATTTAAGGTACATGAAAGTGAATTTTTCAAAGTCCATTTTTTTTTCAACAGAATAATAACCCTATAATGGATTTAACCATTTTTACAAAGAATATGCATCTATCTTGTATTCAAATAAAGGGGTGTAGAATTTAACTTATATCTTGAAGGGCATCACCCCTTTGAAATTGTTGCTTGTTGATGGTGCTTCAGTCACCATTGGCACTCATCGAAGAATCTAGATAAAATTTTCCATCATCTCGTTCCTCCATCGTATAAAGGCTTCCTCAAGAAAGACATTGATAGGATATCTTGCTATAGAAACTCTCTTTTTTTTCAAAATGGGAGGTTGCTTGGGGCAGTGAGTGAGAATGGTTTTCCCTAAGTGATATTAGCTCGAGAGCTAACTCTCTATACCTTGGCCTTGTTGAAGACATACATTGAGAAACAACCAAGAGTATATTTCTAAGAACGAAATGAAATGTAGGAATATGAATGGAAAAAAGCACACAAAAATATTATAGAAGCACAATAATATAATGAAACCCAAACCCTATTAATGAAATAAACATAAATACACTGTAATAAATAGAGCAATACAAACTAGTGAGAATGATCGTAGCTTATCTCTAAAGAGAGAGGTGTCAACTACACTCATTTGCAAGATGCCATTACAAGAGGATAAAAATGGAATTTTAATATAAAGCGCTAAATCCTAAGAGGTGAAAACCCTAATATTGGGAGATGAAGCACCAAAAGGATTGCGGGCCCCAAGGTGTTTAGTTGATACGTCAACTTCCGAGGGGTGCAAATTTTGCATATGATCTTTGTTTTGGGTACACAATAGCGAATTAAAAAGATATAACTAATATGTATTGTTGGTTCTCTAACTATACTAGCGACTACATAATAGTTAGAAAGACATTCATTGAGGACGGAAGTCTTCCCACTTTATACTATTTGGATGGTCTCCAATAACTTTAGGGGGTATTCCATGTTTCCTCTAATTATGAATGATTTTCAATCTTAGCTTTATAATGTGACCAAATTAATGATGAGTTGCAAAAATAATATAAATTTTGGTGTTTCGGTTTTACATAAACGACTCACTCTAAAGATCTCAGGCTATGCGAAAAAGACTAATGACGGTTAAGAATACGACATGTGTACACATAAGATATCAATATGTGAAACATAAGAATCAATTACTAAACACATAAATAAGAAAGGAAATTTATAAAAGGAACAATTAGCTAAAGTTAGTCGTTAACACGGTAACAATTTGCAAGGACTAAACAAAGTGATAGACATCAAGTGCTATTTTTCTAACATTCAATCCCTGAGATAACTTAACAATTTCAAAGATAACTTGATAATTCAATATAAATAATAGCTTAGACGCAAAATTGAACTTCAGGAAACATTTTAATGGTAACATAAAATTACAATGCCGAACATAAAGAAAATTCTAAAACACAATTATGCTAAGTGATATTAGATTTTTTTTTCTAACAAATGAACTTTCAAGTACCTGATTCGTTAAAGAAAGTCTCATGACCAAGATATCGAAGTATTATAAGACTCAACCAATACTTAGTTCATTTAATGTTTCAGTCACCTAAACAATCTCTCAAGTTGAAATGTATAAGCCATTTTTATTTCTCCGATAATTAAGAACAATAATCACAAAACATAGAAAATTCGAAAGAAAAATGCTATTAATTAGACTGCATAAATAATTTTCCGCACAACATAAGATCAACTCAGTGCATCAAGTGTAATCATACCTCTTTCTGAAATAGTGTCTCCTAATTCAACCAAAATTAACTCCCTCATTCTGAGAAACAGGGCCATTTATAAAAAAGTTAACATAATTGTTAAAAGATAAATGTCTTTTGAAGTAAACAAACTACTTAATTCAAATAACTAATCATAACAAATTTCTTAAGAACTTTTTTTCACTTTTACAGATTGCTTGTTCACCGTAGACTTCTTTGACATGGCAACAAGTGATATGACTTGGGCTCCCCTCATTTTTGGTTTAGGCAATTGACTTATGTCAAAACCTGCTTCTGCCCATACTTCAAGTTGGTCGGTCACAAACTGTATGGGAGGAATGGGTTTTGTAGCAAATGCAGTTTGGCCTAAGACAACATGTATATTTAAATTCCTTTTAACTCTAGCAATAGTATCCCAGCTTGCTAGCAACAACCAAGGTATCTTCTTGTACTTACTAACTGCTACCATTAGCTATGTTTTGAGTTGATAACGGGTTGTAGGAAGATTCTGTATTAACTTGTCCAATACAACAGATATATTAAAATCCATGTCTAGAGCATTAACCACCAATTGAGGTGAAATGGCTTTTCACTGACTATGAAAAGGCATCTGAGATCTTGTTGGGTAGCCCTTAATTTATCCTGAAAATCCTCTTCTGATATTAATCAATTTTCATTCCCCCAAAATGACAATACATCGAACCATCCTAAATAGTTCCATTCGATCCTAAAGTTATCAATAATCTCCTTGAACTTTTCAAGCTCATTTTTCATCTAAGAGGGACTTATGTTTCTCTTTTATCATAAAAAGAGAGTAGACACAATTGTCTCTATTTGGTAAAACCATATCTGCAAGTGTCTCGTCTTTAAGTGAGTTATAAAAGTCAATGAGTTGGTTAATGTCCTTTAGCCTTTCTTCGAGGAAAGAGGTGAGATTTTTAACATCTAAGTTAGCATTTTTCATTACCACATTTTCGTAGTTTGACAAAATCACAACATAATACTTCAGTGTTGAATTTTTCTGATTAATTTGCCTCCATATTTATGCTTTAACTTCAATCAAGATTTGTCTACTGGCCGATGTGATCTTAATAATCTCTTGAAGGGATGCGATTTCACTCAACTTTTCTTTTAAGGTGTCATATATTTTCTCAATTATTTCATCATTAATTTACACTTGTCAAGCCCATTTCCTTTCAACTTTATCCTTTTTAAGCCCTAATTTATTCACCTTTTGTTCTAACTCTGAAGACTGAAGTTTGAAAAACTTTAGACCATCTGCATTTGCAGTTTTTGGTGTAGCCAGAGCTTTATCTATGGAAACCTTATATTCTTCGATCATACTAAGATACCTATTTTCTTTATCTTCAAGCACCCTTTTTTTAAGTTTTTGATTTGATCTTCCTTTCTCTTAAGTTCTCGATCCTTTGATTCAAGGGACTTTTGCATCATTTGTAGCCTAGTTTTGACTAGTTCTTTCCTTTCAAATGCATCTAATAGAATGCTTGTGTCATAGTGAGGAATTTTAGCTATTTCCTTGTCTTTCTCCTCCAACAATTTCTTAAATGAACTATTGTCTTTAGGTTGTCCTGACTGTTTGATTATTCTACCTCAAGTTCGTTAATTCTATTAACTTTAGTATTTAGGGCGACTCGTGCAATATACAACTATTCAGAAACTTTTTCGAGCATAGCCTACAATCTTATGTTACTGGCAGTTGAATCCAACGACCTTTTGGCTACGAGTTCACCAGTATGTCTATGCCAATTTAACATGTTTGAGTCAGACAAATTACCCAGACTGATGGCAAAAGAGGAAGCTCTAGAGCTTAACAATTTCTTATTCCAATGAGTTTTAGTTGCACCACAGTGAGGTTGAAAGTATTGGGTTTCAAAATTAGCCAAAGAAATAATTCTTGGCCTTGCAGTGGGAGCCATTTCATCTAACACAACTCTTTCTACCATTTGTGCTTGTTGGGGCAACAACATTAACTCTTTACTATTATATGGAGTTTGTATCTACGGATAAATACATTTTCCCTAAGTGGGTAGTTACACTTAGAACAACAAAAAGAAAGTGGTTTAACCTTTTCCTATAATAGATAGATGAGATGAAGGAACTTACTTGTGATCTTTCGCTTCCTTTGATCTCCTTTGAATTTCTCCCGTCGCTCCCGCTCGAACTGAATCTGCTCAATTGGTACCTGTCAACAGAAACAGAAGATGACAACGATCAAAGTATACAATCTATCTACTATAAATAAATGGAATCGACAACATTGAAACATATTTGCATCATAGATATGAACAATAATATGGGAAAAGGAACAAACAACTTTATTAATGTAGAAGGAAGAGTTACACCCAATGCGGTTCGATCCCGTGTCACTCATCCAACTTCAGTCCAACCCTCGTCACACCAAAAACACATCAATCCAGCAACATAACATTACTTGACATGAAATCAAATCTCAAACCAACAATATTTCTCTACAATCTTCAAATTCTAGTCCCTTGATCACTATGATGAGTGCTCAATTTATAGGGAAATGGAGGTGGTTTTGTCATAAATTGGGTATTGAATGGCCTTCCAAAATTGGAGTTAGTTTCCATGGAGCAAGGGATGAGAGGATAGGAGGTTAATTGATCCATAGCCTATCCAAATTCGAGCTCATAAGATGAGATAAGAGATGGGATCCTTCTAGAATGATCTAGAATCAAGGAATATTCCCAGAACCCTATGCAAATTTCACTCATTCTCGCCTAGCGCAGGTCAAAGAGGGCCTAAGTGCACTGCAGTGCAAGCCTGAATGGGCCTACCTGCTCTGCAGTGTAGTTACCCCTGACCAAGGCTGTGCTGGTGTCCCAAGGAGGCATTTCAGCAAGGCTTCAGGCTAGGAAACTTTCATGGATGGAAGCATTCAATGTGATGACTTGTCTAGGGCATGTAACAACTGAATTAGGGTTTGATGAGCCCTAATTGTACTGATCTGAATGTCGGGAGTGATGTGCCCAAATAGACCTGTAACATTTACCCAAATATTCTACAACTTTCTTTTCAATGAAACTGTGCTTCACAACCAATGTTTGTTCACTAGAATCCTTTGGTTGTGCTTCACCAATATTTTGTAGTATCTCTTTCATCAATTGTTTTGCTGCCTCCTTGAAAGCTTCAATGTCAACATTTTGACCTTCCTTAGCCTTAACAGTTTTCTCTGCCTCTTCCAACTATGATGAATTTGATTTTCTTTTCACGACGTTTATGGGTGATGTTTCTAAAGGTTGGGAAAGTTATGCATCATAGGCTTTAATTGTTGTTGGTGCAATAAATTGATCTATTATTTCACTCGTGTTAGCTTCTATTTCACCTTGTCTCATGGTCACCTGCATAATTATCTGTCCCCTGCTACTTTGAGGTAGAGAGAAAATGTTAGCCATTTTTTCAATTTCCTTTTTAGTTTCATGAATATAAGTATACAGGTCGACTTGCTTCTTTGAGCCAGGGATGATACCATGAGGGTCATACCTCCAACAAACATCTTGCATTAAACCAAATGAGAGCATCTCTTTTTCAATAATATCAATTGTTGTTTTATGCCTAGCAATGAGAGAGAGAACTTCATATGGGAAACTAAAGAGTGAATTTTTGTTCTTTGAATAAAAATGAAACTCATTTACAATATTTCTTTGCCTCAAAACCTCATAAACAAATATTAAAGGAGTGATAAATTTAGGAAGGTGGCAGGGTTCCTTTTCAAAGCTGTAAATTCTAATAACATAGTAATCAGGGAAAAGGAACCAATTGCCAATATTGTCCTCTTCCGTTAAACATAAAATTCTTCTTTGTTCTTCTGATTTTCTGTTTGGGGTCTCCCCTAGTAATTTCACCCTTAAGTAAAAAGAGAAACGATCAATAACTAAGTATAACCAAAGGGAATTCAACCATGATATATAACATTTGCCCAATGGTAGACTTCCATTTCTACTTCATTTTTATCTTTGATTGTCTATATTAATTTTGTGGACATGAAAAAGGAGGGATAGTTAAAATATATCAAATGTATCAGGTAAGTGAAATGTATATAAGATTTAAATGAACAAATTGTATTAAGATCTTCGACTATAGCCCTAGCCAGATATATGGGAAAATTAATATTTACTTCTTTAGGGTTAGCCATTATGAGACGGGTAGTTAAAATTATGGCTTCGTCCTTCTTGGAGTCATCAACGAGGCCAAAAATTATAGCAAGGAGGAATGTCAAGGTCTGGAATAAGGGTTTTAGTAGGCTGGTTGGTAATGGGAATTCTAATTTATGGTGTTCGGCTAGGGTTTTGAGCATAGTTTTGAAAAATTGGAATTTATCATCCTTTGCCCATGTTATAAATTCTTCATCGAATCCTTTATCCTTAATGTCAACACTTGTGACAGGTGGATTTAACATCTCAGCGAAAATGACTTCAAATTTTTCTAAGAAAACTTGGTTATTGACCGCAAAGGTGATAATTTTGGTCTCAGAGTTGAAAAACTTAGCTAGGAGTAGGATGGAGTCGGGGTCAACGTGAAATGGAGGCAAGGTGGCCATTAATACCCCGGACTAGACTAAACAATCATCATCGTGGGACCTATTCACAGAGAGACTCAAGGTTCACTTTAGAGTCAAAATGTCGGTATTCCAGACTTGGGTACCCCTAATTCTTACTATTTAGTTAATATAAACCTCCCTTGATGATTCCTCACACATTTATGCATATTAAGCATGGATGGGCTCTGAAATGAGGTAAAGTGGAGGAATAATGAATTGGGTACTTACCTGGCACTAATAAAACAATAGGTTGGGTTCCAATTTGAGTTTTGTGCAGGAATGAGAGTGGAATTGCAGAATCCCAATTGGAGCAACATGTAAGAAAGATGGTTCCCATCGATGAGAATGTAGACTAAAGCTAACAGAGGATGGAAATGTATTATGAATATAATGTTTAAGAGGTTGTACACTTGTCAGAATTGGATTAGCCTAGTTAAATGCTACTTAGAACCTATGCATTGTCCCATCCATCGGCTTCGGTTGCAGGCTTTAACTTCCACCCAAGTTCGCACCCTATGTGATTCGTAGGCCGTAGATTCGAGAGGTAAGGGAAAGTCAGATCTCATTGGGTGGGAAAAGGTGTGTTATCACACATGTTTTTTCCCACCCGACAGCTGGCAAGAGTCATCAAATGGAATGGAATCTTGTGGTTTTACGTCATCAGGTGTGAAAAAGGTTAATTAAAAGGAGAGTGCCTTTACATTCGATGACACATCTTGTCTGTCGATTCTTTTGAGCCGTTGTCAGGTTTGATTTTAGATAGTTATATAACTTGTCGGGCAGGAAGGGAGTATTTAAACATATCATATTTTAGGGTTCGATGAAAGAAAACTTGTCATTGATCAATGTTCATGATTATTCGATCAATTCTAAAGAAGGGCCAAGTTAATATAATCAATATCCATATGAAGTTGACCCATTTAATCACTGCCTTCAATATATTAAGAGTTGGAGATAAAATTTAACCTCAAAAAAGCAATGATGTATGGATAATATAACCACAAGAGATAAAACATAATATAACAACTACTAAGAACATAAATTGTTGGAAAGCCTAAGAAAGAGATGGCAATCCTAAGCTCCTAAATGGCCAAAAAACATTTTGAACGCCTCAAAACAACCCTAAAAGTTTATAACCTAAAAACTTTCCAAGATGGAGAACCATGTCAAGTCAATGGAAGAGATGGGTGGCAACTGATGTCCACCTAGATCAACAAGCAAGAAAGGAAAAATATTTCCCTAAGGAAACAATCATGGATTAGATCCAAAAGCCCCCAAATAAAACACAAAATAGTTCAAACACATGGAAATCAATCATGGTTTCCCTTAATTAGGAATTGGCTAATATGGAAAATTGGAAATGTTTTATATGTTCTCATTAGCAAATATCCATGGATTGGATGCAAAAATAATCACATACTCACTTCACTTCATAGACTATGCCTCTCCACTTGAAATAAAGTAGCAAGTAGAAATAAAGTAACTTTGCAAAATCGCTAGATCTCTTAGTAAGAAATCGAGCTTAGAGTTGAGTATGTTGAAAGTTGGAATACATATATATAAAATATCTTTGAAGTTCTTGCATATCTCTCTCAGATCAAGTGTTAATAATTAAGCATAAACAAGAAAAGACAAATATTGGTGGAAAAGGCTTTATGTCATATTCAACTCATTGTATTGATCTTAGGATCAATATTTATAGTACTTTAATTAGACCATTCTATATTTAGATCTCATTGACAACTTTCAGTGGATCATGAAAATATCTCATCAAAGATAAGGTTTACAACTCATATATATGTGGTCTCGGATTTTGTGATTATCCTGGGACTCACAATCTAACTCCCCCCCAAGTCAAAAGTTTGAATAATTATACGAATAAATTTTTTCATCTTCAATATGAAACTACTAAACTGAACTTCAATGAAGATATTAGTAAAAAACCACCAATTCATTTCGACATGAATGATTCTCATGTTTGAACATTACCATTATTTTTTATTGTCATTGAATTTGAGGAGATCAATTGCCATGCTGCAATTACCAAATGTTGATTGAATTTGTGATTGACTGGTGGACTTTAAATCTTGAGGCTTGATATTTGACATTCACCCTTGTCAGGTGCAAGGTGAGAAGTTTTCAAATAGTTCATTCTTGAAAGTATTCAAGATGGAGATTTGGATTCTTTATGTTCTTCAATGATTCATTTTTGAAAGGATCTAAGCTAGAGTTTTATATTATTTATGTGGTGGTTTTGTTGGTTAACCATTAACCATTTTTACTTCATTTGGTAGCTTCTCTAGTTTACCATTAATCATCTTGCATTAGTAGTGGTGGTTTATTAATTATTTTCAATTGAACAATGTGGTGGTTTTGGATGACCACCAGCCAATTTATTTGAACAATTAGGTGGATTTTGGTTTACCACTAACCATATTTACTCCATTGATTTACGTCCTCTTTAAAGGTGTAGGAGAGTTTCTTTTTATCATTGTGCTCCCCCTTGATCTATCAAGAGTACCATCTTTGACTTTAGAGAACATATAGGATTATAACCAAGTCATGCCCAAAATGATTTGTAATAATTTCTTAATAGCTTTGTGCTTCTTCCATTTTTTTTGTCTCTTTACCTATGTTTTTACTAGGATGTAAGGTTTGTGTAACATTTTACTTGTAGATTCCATCTCCAAGAATTTATCCATCCGCAATGATTTGTCTTCTTAACATGCTTTTGCTTTCAATATATTTATGATACTTGATTTGTCTTCCCACAATGAAGACAAGGATGGAGATCAAAACACCAACTCTCCACATGACCAACTCTTTGACAATGTTGGCATTTGTTTTCAAGATTTTAGACATCTTAAAGAAATATTGAACTCTAAAAACTGAATTGGTTTCGATTATTCCAAAATATGAAAGTTGTTTCCTTTATCATGTCCTAATCCATGTCAATTTCTATCAAGGGTAACTCTTCCCAAGGTCTGGAAAACATCTTGGAAAGACCATTTGGTTGTTTTTTTACTTCTTCACATTTGTTGTTGTTGTTGTCGCTGTCATTATGTTACTCGTCTTCACTCATTGTCTACTTCATCAATTCATTGCAGTATTCCATGTATATTAGGTCTTTTGTATCACAAGAGCATCAACCACCTGCATTATGTCTTGCGTGTCACAACTGCAACAAATTTTTGCATGATTTGATATGTATCACATGTTGCATCAAACTTTTGGACAAGCTCCTTTGTATCATACACTGCATTAATATTTTCTATTAGCTCCTATGTGTCACAATTTACATCGACATTTTGGATGACTTCATCTATATCACAAATTGCATAAGAGTTTAATATGAGATCCCCAGTGACACAAATTGCATCGACCTTGGTTGTGGATGTTGCATCAAGTATGCAAACAATTTGATCTCGCTTTTCTCTTAATTTATTTGAAGTGCATCAAGCAATTGATCCTTCATATATATTTTACTTTGAAGATCATTTATTGAGTGTAATGTATCAACCATGTGATTGTTTTGTTTTCTTTGTTATTTAAGTTCCACTCAAGTGCTTTAATTTGATTTTGCAATCCATGGTTGCACTCTTGCAGATCCTTGATTTCCTGAGAGGTGTTTTGTAAATGCTTTCTTGCTTTACCCATTTTTCTCATGCTTACTTGTCACCCCTTCATGTACTTTCTTGCTACTTATGTGTCAAGCTTGCTTGATTTTATGTCACCTTATGGTGTGAGATACTATTGATCATGCACCCTAATCTTTAATTACAATGGTTTGATTTTAAGGACTCAATTGACGTCCTGATTTAATTTTAGGTAGGTCTCATTTCACAATTGAATTTGAAATTTTGAAGTAAAAAACACTTTAATGACTCAAAAGGATTCGTACTTTACCCTTTGTAGAATTCAATGCTCATATTCAACCATTTATCCTTCAAAGTTTACAAGTCAATGAGCAATTTCGAGTGTTCAAAATTCTGTGATATTTTGACAATGTTTTAATCAATTTGATTTTATTACCTCATTACTCGTGCATTGTGACAAATTGCAACTAAATATAAATCTAGACACAAAATAAAGTGACACAAATCCAAAGTCTCAAACAATTGCACACAAGAACAATTATCTATAAAACCTGTTGACGGTGTTGGACCTACCAACATTAAGGGGATCTCCTCGATATGAAGTTCCAACTAGACCTCACTGTTACACATTATTTTGTCACACCTCCTACACTTCCCTGTGACATACCCTACAGTGCCCGAAACATGACCATCATGTAGTGTACTTATTCAAATATGCAGCTCATATCCTCCCTAGAACATTGATTGGAAAATGCCTTGAGCTTTCCCCTGAAGAAATAGCTCTAAAACCCTAATTTTGAGACTCATCGCTCTTATGAGGTTAAAAACTGCGATGGTCACTTGTTGCATCACGCTTGACCCGCGATGGCATCGCTTTGTTCCCTTGTATACCCGCGATGATCCCCAAAAAGGCAATTTTCCCAAAGAGGATGAGAAGCTTCGTGATCTAGAAGCTTCCAGAGCGGCGAGCTGGAGGTTGTTTGGCATAGATGAGGTCGAATTATCCCAACTTGGCCTCTTGGTCTTATCCCTATGACCTACCTCCTTGAGATGAGGACCTACTCCTATCTTTGGAGAGATCCTAACTCCCTTTCCTTGCCTATATATTCATCTTCTCCCATTCCCAAATGGTTAGAGGTTGGTTGGTCTATGTCTATTTGCACCCTTATGCTAAGATTGTGCCTAGAGGCTATTCATTTGACTTGGAGAAGGAGTTCTTGGAGAGTTCTTGGCTTGGACTTGGATTACCACTCAAGGAGAGCCTATCAACATCAATGCTTTGGTTGTAAGCTTCCCTTTATTTTCTAATAATACACAACTGTTGGTTCATCTTCCCAAAATGCATATGTTCATGTATCATTTAGCTTGACATTGCTTGATCAGTTAAGTAGGTTGCTATTGGATTTTCTATTTGTTTTGGAATGCCTTGTTGTGTCTTGATCACTTGTGCAGGTGCATAAACACTGAGAGAAGTAGGAACAAGCCCGTGATACAAGCGGTTCAGGGCCTTCAACAAAGGAGATCATAATAACATCATAACGAGGTAGGCCATCTCCTTCGTTCTACTTTTCAATTCTAACCTAGGAAGATGTCTAGTTGACTGTCACTTTAGTTGCTAAACCCACTGATTAGGCTAGAAGGATCATCTTTGTCTACAAAGAGTATTTACCTTAACAACAAAATGGTGGCTCTGCTGGGAAGCCTATGATCCTTTCCATTCAATCCTTCACCCTGCTTTTGTGATGAGTTTCACCAATCGTCAATTTTCTAGCTTTTGGAATTTTCCATGTTGAGGGTTGAATGGTGTCTTCTTGGCTTGATCATCTCTGTCATTCTTACCTCGAATTTTAAGATGAAGTGCCTTTACGCTGGCTGCAGTAATCGTAGTAGGCTCGAACAATAACAGTGAGTGTCTTATGTAACTATGTAACACACCAACATACTTAGTTACACTCTCGGGCGAATCTAATGAGATGCCCAAATTCAATGCTTGTTTCCAAAATTCTTCAGTGAAGCTTTGCACATTTTGGCCTTTACCTTGCCTTAGATATTGCCATTCCATTAGTGCCTTTTGCTTATAACCCAAAGGGTAAAATTGGTCTTTCAATGCAGAAATAATACTGGACCAAGAGGAAAGAAGGTTACCCAGCTTTTTGTTGCCCCTCTACAACTTGCTCTCCCACCAAACGAGAGCAGTGCCACTCAGCTAAAGAGATGTTAAATGGAACTTTGCCTCATCTTCTTCTATCTACTGAATCTGACAGTAGACTTTTGTCTGTATTATGCAATTACTAATTTTTTCTGCACTACACTCTCCATTGTACATGGGTAGGTCAAACTTTACATCTAGGTTGAAGAATGGTTTCTTAGATGTATGTCTGGAATCACGATTAGAGTGATGAGAACTATCACTTGAAGAAGGAGAGGGAGGAGACTCTTCTCCACCACCATCATGATTTGATGATCTATTGTCATCGACATCTTTCTTCTCGTGCCTAAGTGTCTTTTCATACTATGAAAATAGTTTGTCTGCTTTCTTTGCCATATCGTAGAATACCTTGCGGAAATTTTGTTCCTATTCCCAACGAGTTTCTTCATTTGCCATGTTTCTTCTATGTTGTGCACGTTCTGCTTTGGGGTCAAAGGACTTAAGCTTTCCTTCGCCTTTTCGCAAGTTGTTTCGGCTTAGCATGTATTCATGCAATTCACATTGACAAAGACTTGCTCCGATACCAAACATGATCCAAGATCTTTTACTTATAGGTGCATCAAAATTACATGTAACCGAGCTTGTTAACCATGGAACTTAAAAGAACATAAAACAATGTGGAAATAACAAGATAAGCATGAAACGATGACACAACGATTTGATTACGGAGTTCATCCAAGTTGGACTACGTCTCCAGGCCCTACTCAATAGTGGGGAGGCCTTCTTTCATTAAGCGGCATAAAAAGAGATAAAGTACAAGCAACATTCATTTATAATCCTTATACCTCCAAGATAGAAGATGGAAAAAGAATGGAGAGCTCGGCTTCAGAAACAGACAATACCACTAAAATCCTGGCGAAAAATCATGCTGAATCGCCTATCTGAACACCCATTTCGAAGAAATGAAACTTTGGACCCTCTTGGAAGCTTACCTTGCTCAAGGCGAGGTTTCGGCCTGCGCCAGGTTAGGTTGCTACTGCACGCAATGTGTTATGAGCTATCATGTCAATCTCTTCCTTTTTCCTATGCGAACAATTCGTTATATATGTTGGATCGGCTAACTCCTCAATCTTAGTAGTTCCTAACAAATGATAAGTATAGCAGGTGGGTTGTTTTCCACACCGAGGATCTCGGACCTGGAATAGTATGCAGGTAATAACCTGTTTAAACATAGAAAAACCTCTTAACTGCACATTAATCCTTAAACCGATGACTTTAATATAGAGAATCGACATTTTTTTTTAATCGGTAGATAATCTTGTGCCTTTACATTAAGCGATGAGCGAAAAACGATAAAGGCGGACCAGTCGGCAATTATCAACTGCAATATAATATATATTGGATTCAAAAACCCCATCGCAAATAACAATAGGCGGAACCAAGGTGGTACATGTTATAAAGATACTGCAATGTGCAATGTGCGATATGCGATATCAAAATCGCATCCTAATCTTGTCGGGGCCGATTATGTAATGTTGTTCCTTGCAATGTGTGATATGTGACTTATCGCATCGCAACCTGACCCTGTCGGGGGCTGATTCTTTACCGTCGACTCGCCTCCGATTTGCGATTGTGATATCGCAAATCGCAACCTGGTAGTGTTGGTGTCGATTTACTTAACCTCAGACCTCTTCCTTTTGCGAAATGTGGGACCAATGGCAACCTGCCACTTGGCGCATCCCCATTCGCTGAAAGTTCTGCCATGTCATCTTCTCTTGCCACCTGTCTAAGTCAAACCTGAACTCTTACTTGCTCTAACTTCTTCGTATGAGCTCGGATTTGAGTGGCGTTCGCATCATTGGAATCATGATGACGAGCACTTCGATCTAAAGCTAAGTTTATCCAAATTCTACCACTTTGAGTTTTGAGCCTTCTTACCATGCCACTCGTACTTTTTAGAGATCCACCTGGACCAATAGTATATATTATTGATTCAAAGTTAAAAATTAATAAATATTGTTAGTTAGTAAATTTAAAATTTTATTAGTCGAATTAAATAACTTTATTCATCAACAAATACAATAAAAAAAAATTGGTTCAAGCACATAAAAATGAAATAAATTTTATTAAATAAATTAGAATGGTTATCAATTCAAATAAATAAAACAACTCCATATATATATATATATATATATATATATATATATATATATATATATATATATATATATATATATATATATATATATATATATATATATATCCAACTTATCTTTCACATATATATTTGACAAGAACAACTACCCATTAAAATAGCCTTAGTCTAACTTATAGACGAAATGACCTTTCGAAAGACATATTTTCTCATAAATTTTAACCAAAATTCGATAAATATTTTTAAAAAGTTATTTTAAGCTGTTTAATCTATAGAATTTGAGTGTCCCAAGGGTCATTTAGGGTGTTGAATCCATTTAAGCATTCAAAAATGTTTTTTTAAACAACAAAAAATCACAATCTTTCTTGAAATTGTATTGTCGGATTCCGATGAAAATGACTATTTCATTTATAAGTTAGACTACGCCTTTAAAATATATCTATCTATACTTCACATGTAAAATACAAAACCTTCTACACATTCTTCTCAACAAAAAAATTATCATTACAATAAGACATTATTATTATCTCGAGGTAGGATTGGATTCTCCGTCACCACAATGTAAAATTACAATTAACAAAATATCTCAATTTACCAATAAATAAAACCTAAGTTGACTAGATTTTAAACCATAACACTAACTTGAAATTCAATATTTTTACCTGAAGTTAGCTACATTTAAACTAAGCCACAAGCACTAGCTATTATGTAGTACTTGAACATCTTTCCATCGATATATATATATATAATCGAACCTTACATATTATTATCCTTGCCCCAGGTAGTAAGATATTGCATTGAGTTTTTAGTCAAATGCATATTAGTTTGGCTTTGGCCAAAACAATTTGTAAAGTTTCCATAGTTTAAAATTAGACATTAAAATTAGTATTTTTTGACAATACTTTAGTTATTTTTCTCCAACTTGACTAACTATCAAGTTGAGCATGTTATTGTACGTTGGCTCGATTAACGAGTAAGGAGTACAAAGTTCACATCATCGGTTGGTGGTCCTAGGCTGATATCATTAAACCAAGGTGTATAACAACAACATACTGACAATGATTAAAGTCGAGAGGACTAATTTGGATTTGAAGTTAACAAGAAGAGACAACATAGACACACAATATGGTAGAGGGCGATGTATTCTAAATACATGGTTGAATGTTTCCTCTCTTTCTCTTACATTCAATACATGTACTTCCCATAGAGGTTTGTATGGATAAATGGAGAAGCAGTGTATTCATTTACAAAGTATGGATTTTGTGTAAAGGAAGGATCAAGGAAGGGAACAATCACGTGATCATTTATCTTTACCTCTCTCATAGACGAGTATGGGTGTCAAAAATTTCTTGTAGGAAGTAAGTAAAGTGACAATAACTCGGTAGTTTATTCTATTTTTCTCGTTCAATTGGTCTGATAACTTATTCACATTTTATGCGATCAATTTTGATTATGTTTGATATGTAGGTCACTTTGAAAAAAAATAAACAATAATATTGGGCATGGAGAGTGTAACACCCTCCTCCCATATCTACCAAAGTAACTGACCAACCGGGGTAAACATGTGACGAGAGGCTACTATGATATGATTAAAACTCCTAGGTATCCTTAAGGAAGTGGAATTGATGGAAACCCAAAAAACATACTTTCCACATCAACAACAACACTCTGAGAAGCCATCCCAAGCACACGGGTATCATGCCCATGGTTCCCACTGAGATTTTAATCTATTAAACCTTTGGACGCTCCCATGCTATAGGCATGCCAACATCCAGAGAGCTTTGGATGCTCCCACAAGCCTACATGCCCGCGTCCAGGGACTATTTCCAACAGACTTTTGCCATAGTTCGCGGGATTGAAGGCACTTTTCAAGCCCAAAATTCGGACACTACCCAGAACTTGTTGTAACTTCCGGAATCCATGAAACACATGATGACAAGCCTAATAAACCAAAAACTAACTCCAAGACCAGACCTGACATACCCAACCGGGACTGACATTCTGTCAAAAACTTGGCATCAATACAATCTACAGGTTGAGGATACAAGACAGAGCGTGAATGATTGAAAACTCTTACGAGACATGACAAGAAGGATCACCACCTTCTCCCTTTAACTGTTATGAGATCAATTAGGTCTTGCATCCATTATCCTTTCAATTACAAGTAAATACATGAAATAACCATGGCAATAACCAATCATATAACCATGCTTATAACCAACACTAGGCTATGAAAATAACAATGAGATATTAGTCATTAAATCCACATATTAATAAGTACAAAAGCAAAAGTAGTTAGCTTTTATTAAACATAGGCAAATACCAACCAGGTTCGGGACTTCCACGTACCACTCGACCGTAGACATGTCTGAACCAAATCTTTCTTTCAACCAGTCACCCTCTTCCAATCATGAATGTGGGATCTCATGGGAAAACCAATCCAAATACAACCAAGGGAATCCAGAGGTTAAACGACCTCCACCCTCACCAATCCGTGATCACACCAAAACTGTTATGGTCACAAAACCAGACTAAACTTGGAATGCCATCCAGAATCTATCACTATCTTTGAGGAATTTTCCATCTCCTTGTCTCTTAGGCTTTACCGCAATCCAATCTTGGATCACAAATGATCCGGATTTAAATAGGAACGCAACAAATTACACAGATAACCATAAACACAGAGATGCAGGAAAAATAATACTTCATTTCATTAATGTAAAATACTGAAATATGCTTACAGGCATAAATGGAAATAAACGAGCTAGGGCGATGGTAACTTATCTCTGAGAAGAGATGTGGCGGCTACGTGCCTCTGAACTGTGTTACAACGAGGCTCTAAGGCCTATTTATTGTTGAGAAATAATGGAAAACCCTAAACATCCAAAAACCTAACCCTAGAAGATGAAGCACCAAATTGTGGGCCCCGTTTGGGTAAATTGGTACATCAACTTCCCGGGGTTGTAACTTTGGCATACGATCTCCATTTGACGTGCACAATATCTCATTAGAAAGATCTATCCAAGAACTACAACTTTGGGTAGCCCAGTTTTCCCAAAAAATGTCGTTTAGGGCCTCAAAACAGCTCCAGAAGTTTAGGACCCGAAAAAATGCTAAAAATAGTAAAATGTTCTACAATTAAGGAAACTGAAAAGCTGAAAGAAACAATGGTGGGGGTCCAAGTGGACTTGGTGGGTGGCCACAAATATCCAACTAGATCATTCCTCCCCCCTTAGGAAGCAATGGTCCCCATTCCGTTGAGTTCCTCCATGACATGAGGAAACTTCTGCTGAACTTGGTCCCTAGTGAGCCACTTGCCCCTGGTGAAGGAGTTGGCTTGCTTTGACAACTTGATACAGTTGGATATTCTGTTGGCGAGTGTGCTTGATCTGTGTCCATGATTCGATCAGCTGCAGTTTGTTCCATGCAATCTAGATTTAACTATGTGGGTGTGAGTTGTTCTGCAATGTCGGATGTGTCCAGTAATGGTGGATAGTATGGCCGAAGGCTGTCCACATTGAACACTGGGTGCAGGCCAAGGAATGGGGGAATGCTGAGCTCAAATGCATTGTCTCCCACAACCTTGGTAATGGTGTAAGTACCATATCGGATTGGTCTGAGTTTCTGATAGGCTCCGGTAAGGAACTCCTTTTGCAAATGCAACCAGACTTTGTCACCCACCTGAAACTTGTGTGGCACCTGATGTTGATCATGTCGCTGGTTGTACTTGGAATTTGATTTCTCCAGAATGTCATGGACCTACTGGCGAATATGTTGGATGTGCTCAATGAAGCTATTTGCCTTATCTGTTTCAGACTGGACATGAGCCGAATCTGCATGAGTAACTGCAAATGGCATGGCCACATCAATGGGACATAGTGGCTGGAATCCCAAGCCCTCCTGAAAAGGGTTATGGCCAGTCGAGATGTGGAGAGCCCGGTTGTAGCTGTGTTGAACACAAGGGAGGCTTTCGTCCCATGTGCGTGGATGCTTTGAGTTGTACATGCCAAAAATATGTACGCTCATCCTATTGACAACCTTTGTCTGGCCATCAGTTTGAGGATGGAAGGTTGTGGACTTAGTGAGTTTGGTGTTCAGCATCGACCAGAGACTGGACCAAAATGTACCGAGGAACCTACTATCCCGATCTAAGATGATAGACTGTGGGATCCCAAAGTGTACCCACACTCGTTCAAACAAGAGTTTAGCAGTGGCTTCTGCTGTGATATTATTCTTGCAGGCCGCCATAATGGCCATCTTCGAGAACCTATCGACAACCACAAAAACACAGTTGTCTCCATGCTTAGTGGAAGGAAGGCCTGACATGTAATCCATGGATATGGATTCCCAAGGTTGACTAGGGGTAGGCAATGGGGTATAGAGGCCTTACTTCTTAATGGCCAGTTTGGCAATTGCATAGGCAGTGCATGATATAATGTACTTCCCGACATCATGTCTAAGATTTGGCCAATAGAAATACTTTTGCAGTACTACCACTGTTTTCTCGACCCCGAAATGCCCAACAGCCCAATTGTAGTGTGCTTCCCAAATCATCTTGGCACGATCGCTTAAAGGAACAAAAAGGTGACCCAAGTGGCATAACAGGGCATCTTGGAGGTGAAAATCTGGAACATGCTGACCCTCCAAGAGTGTCTGGTGTGTGTGGCCGAATTTTGGGTCGCTTTTATAGAGAAGTGGTCAATCAGAAGTCTCGTGCCCACAAGAGTTGAGCACGGTGGTTAACGCCATGATCGGTGGTCGACTGAGGCAATCTGCAACATTATTGGTGTTGCCCTTCTTATACTTGATATTCAAATGGAACTATTCTAGGTATGTGGACCACTTTTGATGGCGATCATTCTGCAATTTCCCTTGGGTCTGTATGAACTGCAAGGGTCAGTGTTCTGTGTGGATGACCGTTTCCTTCCCCAAAATGTAATGCTTCCATTATCGACAGGCTTGCACAATGAAATACATCTCTTTTTCACAAGTGGGATACTTCCAGACTATGTCTGAAAGTGTCTCACTATGATATGACACTAGATGCCCGTGTTGAGTAAGGATTGCCCTAATAGCATAGTCAGAGGCATCTATCTCGACCTCAAATGGTTGTTGCAAGTCTGGTAATGTGAGCACTGGTGCCGAACAAAGGCCATCTTTCAACTCTATGAATGCCTTCTATTGAGATTCAGACCAAAAGAATTTTACTTTCGCTCCTCCCTTGGTGACATGACTCAAGGGCTAAGTGATATGAGAAAATCCCAACACAAACCTGCGGTAGAAGTTGGCAACACCTACAAAGTTGTGGAGCTCTATCAGAGTGGTTGGAGATGGCCAATCCTGAATGACTTGGATCTTGGATGGATCCACATGCACCCCCTGTTCATCAATAATGTATCCCATACACTGAACCTGGGTCATGCCAAAAGTGCATTTCTCCAAATTGGCACATAACTTGTGTTGTCGCAGTGTTTGGAGAACCTATTGGATGTGGTGGAGGTACTCTTCCCAACCCTGGCTGAAGATCAGGACGTCATCCAAGTATACCACTACAAATGAGTTGGTGAATGGTGGCAAGATGTCATCCATTAGCCTCATGAAGGTTGCAGGAGCATTCATCAATCCGAAAGGCATAACCAGCCATTCGAAAAGGCCCTCCTTGACTTTGAAGGCAATATTCCACACATCGAAGGGTTCGATTGTTACCTGGTGATATCTTGACTTCAAATCGATCTTGCTGAAATATTTTTCCCCCTTTAGTTGGTCTAGGAGGTCATCAATCCATGGGATCGGGTACCTATTACGGACAATGATCTTATTCAGCGCCAGATAGTCAATACAGAGTCTCCAAGTCCCATCCTTCTTCTGTACCAACATGATTCGGCTCCCACAGGGCAATGAACTCGGACAAATGTGACCTTTCTACAACAGCTCCTGAATCTGCCTCTTGATTTCATCGTTCTCTAGAATGGAGTGCCGATAGATTGGTCCATTAGGCAGCTGTGCACCTGGGGTCAGATCGATGGAGAGCTTGACCTGACAGAGCAGAGGAACCCCTGTGGGGGAGGTGAAGATGTCCTCGTACTCCTCCACGACCTTGTCCATCTGTAGTTGTCGCGCGGAGGGGCCCTGTCTAGAGGTTATGGACACCGTCTTCTTCTTTCCTTGAGGGCATATCATCAGGAAAACAAATTTCCCGATTTTGGAAATGAGCTCACTGCATTGTTTTGCAGTAACCAAAGAGATGGCGGTAGTTGATTCTACCTCCAGTATCCTCTACAACTTATTTCCCAAAGTAACAATAACAGCACAGGGCCTTGATTCATACACAACATGTTGCTTCCACAAGTATGGTTGTCCTAATAATACATCACAAACTTCAAGGGGAGAAATGTCACACAATATTTCATCCGTGAAGGGCTTGATGTTGTATGGAAGGTGACACTGTTGGCTCACGCGAAGATCCTGTCCTTGGTGAAGCCACCCGATGGTGTATGGTTGTGGATGTGTTATGGTCGGTAAGCCAAGTCGCTTCACGGCCTCTGCTAAAATGAGGTTTTTTTGGCTCCTTCTATCAACAATGAACTATAGCGGAGTGCCCTTTACCCACATCTGGGAGTGGAAGAGATGCTCCTCCTCCTTTGCATCTTCGAGTTCCTCCTTCTGGATCTTTGTGGTGGCAACGGTGGCGTTGGGCTCCCCATCGATAATCTACTTCCCTTTGTCATTCCCCTTGTCAATTTCTGACTCAGAGTCAGAACATGCATCTGATTCTGAAACCTTTAGCTCAGCCACCAGTGACTGCTTGGCCCGACACTCACTTGTGTTGTGAGTGGAGCTCTTATGGAAATCACACCACTTTCCTGTGTCCTTTTTCAGCTTCAGGGCATTGTTATTTGCTTGTAGCTTTGGCAGGTTGTCTTGGGCCGCCCCGCCTTGGCTTTGTCCTTTGTTTTGCGGTTTGGGGGCACCTTTCCCTTACTTCAGATTCATAGATCCAAAGTCTCACTTCTTCTGTTTAAACTTTTTCTCGACTTTGACGGCATATTGGTATGTCGTGATGAGCAAGGAGATATTCAGGGATTCTATTTCTTCTTGGATGTACTTATGCAGGTAGTCGTGGTATTTGAGTACCAAATGCTGCTCCGAATCCTTGATACCCAACTTTGTGCGAAGGGTATGGAAAATATTGGTAAACTGTAGCACATCTTGGTCCCCTCCCTGCCGCAGCGTGGTCCAGTTTATGTATTAATCCTCGTAGCTTCCGACAGGGTAGTAGTGCTCCTTGATGGCATCCAGGAATGAATTCCAAGTGGGTGCGACTAAAAATAGTGAGCCTGTACTTTTATCCTTCTGCTTGCAGTAGGTTTCCTTGACGTGGGGGGCTACTTTGAGAAGAGCGAAAATAATATATTCCCGACTGGAAAAATGATGGACAAAAAATAACCCTCTAGCAAATTTAACCATTTATCGACGACATCTGCGGCTATCTGACCCTCAAATATAGGGATTTCAAAATTAACTTGTACCTTAAACGGTGTGGCGTTTCCAGAGTATCCGTTGGAAGTCGATGCATTGCCCCTGTGTAGCCACTGAAGGATCTGGGCAAAGTTGTCCATCATCGTGTTCCTTTGTTGCTCGAGGGCTTCTTCGAGCAAGACTTTGATAGGGTCTCCTACCCCCTCGTCTTTCTTTTCATCCGCAATGGGAGGTCGTCGAGATTTGCAAGGCTGGTCTTACAAAGGTTCGACCAGTTCAAGCCCTAACTCCTTATATCCCGAACTCGTTGGGGACATGCAAAAAAAAACATAGAAAAAGCAAACCCCTCTGATACCACTGATCCAGATTTAAACAGGAACGCAACAAATTACAGAGATAACCATAAACATAGAGATGTAGCGGAAGTAATACTTCATTTCATTAATGTAAAATACTGAAATATGCTTACAGACAGAAATGGAAATAAACCATCTAGGGCGATGGTAGCTTATCTGTGAGAAGAGATGTGCGGCTACATGCCTCTGAACTATGTTACAATGAGGCTCAAAGGCCTATTTATTGTTGAGAAACAATGGAAAACCCTAAACATCCAAAAACTTAACCCTAGAAGATGAAACGCCAAACTGTGGGCCCCATTTGGGTAAATTGGTACATCAACTTCCCGGGGTCATAACTTTGGCATACGATCTTCGTTTGACGTGCACAATATCTCGTTAGAAAGATCTATCTGAGAACTACAACTTTGGGAAGAGCAAGATCGTTTAGGGCCTCAAAACAGCTCCGGAAGTTCAGGACCCAAAAAACTGCTAAAAATAGTAAAATGTGTTATAATTAAGGAAACTGAAAAGCTTAAAGAAACAATGGTGGGGGTCCAAGTGGACTTGGCGGGTGGCCACCAATATCCACCTAGATCATTCCTCCTCCCCAGGAAGCAATGGTCCCCATTGCGTTGAGTTCCTCCATGAGATGAGGAAACTTCTGTTGAACTTGGTCCCTAGTGAGCCACTTGCCCCTGGTGAAGGAGTTGGCCTGCTTTGACAACTCGATACAGTTGGATATTCTACTGGCGAGTGTGCTTGATCTGTGCGTCCATGATTTGATCGGTTGCAGTTTGTTCCATGCAATCTGGATTTAACTCTGTGGGTGTGAGCTGTTTTGCGGTGTCAGATGTGTGTAGTAATGGTGGAAAGTATGGACCAAGGCAGTCCACATTGAACACTGGGTGCAAGCCAAGGAATAGGGGAATGTTGAGCTCAAATGCATTGTCTCCCGCAACCTTGGTAATGGTGTAAGTACCATATCAGAGTGGTTTGAGTTTTCGATAGGCTCCGGTAAGACGCTTCTTTTGCAAATGAAACAAGAATTTGCCGCCCACCTGAAACTTGTGTGGCACCCGATGTTGATCATGTCGCTGGTTTTACTTGGCATTTGATTTCTCCAAAATGTCATGGACCTGCTGGCGAATATGTTGGATGTGCTCAATGAAGCTATTTGCCTTATCTGTTTCGGATTGGACATGAGCCGAATTTGCGTGAGTAGCTGCAAATGGCATCGCCAGATCAATGGGACATAGTGGCTGGAATCGCAAGCCCACCTGAAAAGGGTTGTGGCCAGTCGAGCTATGGATAGCCCGGTTGTAGCTATGTTGAACATAGGGGAGGCTCTCGTCCCATGTGCGTGGATCTTTGAGTTGTACATGCGCAAAATGTGTACGCTCATCCTGTTGACAACCTTTGTCTGGCCATAAGTTTGAGGATGGAAGGCTGTGGACTTAGTGAGTTTGGTGTCCAGCATCGACCAGAGACTGGACCAAAATGTACTGAGGAACCTTCTGTCCTGATCTGAGATGATAGATTGTGGGATCCCAAAGTGTACCCATACTCGTCCAAAAAAGAGTTTAGCAGTGGCTTCTGCTGTGATATTCTTCTTGCAGGCCACCATAATGGCCATCTTCAAGAACCTATCGGTGACCACAAAAACACAGTCGTTTCCATGCTTAGTGGAAGGAAGGTCTGGCATGTAATCCATGGAGATGGATTCCCAAGGTCGACTAGGGGTAGGCAGCGGGGTATATAGGCCTTACTTCTTGATGGTCAGTTGGCAATGGCGCAGGCAGTGCATGATCTGATGTACTTCCCGGCATCTTGTCGAAGATTCAGCCAATAGAAATACTTCTGCAGTACTCCCACTGTTTTCTCGACTCCGAAATGCCCAACAACCCGACTGTAGTGTGCTTCCCAAATCATCTTGGCACGCTCGCTTGAAGGAACACAAAGGTGACCCAGGTGGCATAACAGGGCATCCTGGAGGTGAAAGTCTGGAACATGCTGACCCTCCAAGAGTGTGTGGAATGTGTGGCCGAATTCTGGGTCACTTTTGTAGAGAAGTGGCCAATCAGAAGTCTCGTGCCCATAAATGTTGAGCACGGTGGTTAACGCCATGATCGATGGACGACTGAGGCAATCTGCAACATTATTGGTGTTGCCCTTCTTATACTTGATATTCAAATGGAACTGTTGCAGGTATGTGGACCACTTCTGATGGTAATCATTCTGCAATTTCCCTTGGGTCTGTATGAACAACAGGGGTCGGTGTTTTGTCTGGATGACCGTTTCCTTCCCCAAAATGTAATGCTTCCATTGTCAGCAGGGCTACACAATGGAATACATCTCTTTATCATAAGTAGGATACTTCCAGACTGTGTCTGAAAGTGTCTCACTGTGATATGCCACTGGATGCCCGTGTTGAGTAAGGATTGCCCCAATATCATAGTTAAAGGCATCTGTCTCGACCTCAAATGGTTGTTGCAAGTATGGTAATGCGAGCACTAGTGCCGAGCAGAAGCAATCTTTCAACTCTGTGAATGCCTTCTGCTGAGATTCAGACCAAAAGAATTTTTCTTTCGCTCTTCCCTTGGTGACATGACTCAAGGGCCAAGTGATATGAGAAAATCCCAGCACGAACCTGCGGTAGAAGTTGGCAAGACCTAGAAAGTTGTGGAGCTTTATCAGAGTGGTTGGAGATGGCCAATCTCGAATGACTTGGATCTTGAATGGATCCACATGCACCCCCTATTCATCAATAATGTATCCCAGATACTGAGCTTCGGTCATGCCAAATGTACATTTCCTTAAATTGGCACATAACTTGTGTTGTCGTAGTGTTTGGAGAACCTGTCGAATGTGGTGGAGGTGCTCTTCCCAACTCTAGCTGAAGATCAGGATGTCATCCAAGTATACCGCTACAAATGAGTTGGTGAATGGTTCCAAGATGTCATCCATTAGCCTCATGAAGGTTACAAGAGCATTCGTCAATCCGAAAGGCATAACCAACCATTCTGAAAGGCCCTCCTTGGCTTTGAAGGCAGTCTTCCACACATCGAAGGGTTCGATTGGTACCTGGTGATATCCTGACTTCAAATTGATCTTGCTGAAATATTTAGCCCCCTTCAGTTGGTCCAGGAGGTCATCAATCCATGGGATCGGGTACCTATTACGGACAGTGATCTTGTTTAGCGCCTGATAGTCAATACAGAGTCTCCAAGTCCCATTCTTCTTCTGTACCAACATGATCGGGCTCCCACAGGGTGATGAACTTGGACTGATGTGACCTTTCTGCAGCAGCTCCTGAATCTTCCTCTTGATTTCATCGTTCTCCAGAACGGAGCGCTAATATATTGGTCCATTGGGCGGCGGTGCACCTGGGGTCAGATCGATGGAGTGCTTGACCTAACAGTGCAGAGGCACCCATGCGGGGGAGGTGAAGATTTCCTCGTACTCCTCCACGACCTTGTCCATCTATAGTTGTCGTGCGGAGGGGCCTTGTCTGGAGGTCATGGCCACCATCTTCTTATTTCCTTGAGGGCATATCAACAGGAAAACAAATTTCTCGGTTTTGGAAATGAGCTTACTACATTGTTTTGCAATAACCAAAGAGATGGCAGTAGGCGGTGCTACCTCCAGTATCCTCTACAACATATTTCCCAAAGTAACAATAACAGCACGGAGCCTTGATTCATACACAACATGTTATTTCCACAAGTATGGTTGTCCTAACAATACATCACAAACATCAAGGGGAGCAATGTCACACAATACCTCATCCGTGAAGGGCTTGATGTTGTATGGAAGGCGACACTGTTGGCTCATGCGAACATCCCGTCCCTGGTAAAGCCACTCGATGGTGTACGGTTGTGGATGTGCTATGGTCGGTAAGCCCAGTCGCTTCACGACCTTTACTGAAATGAGGTTCTTTTGGCTCCCGCTATCGACAATGAACTATAGCGGGGAGCCCTTTACCCACATCTGGGAGTGGAAGAGATGCTCCTCCTCCTTTGGATCTTTGGGTTCCTCCTTCTGCATCTTCATGGTGGTAACGGTGGCGGTGGGCTCCGCATCGATATTCTGCTTCCCTTTGTCATTCCCCTTGTCGGGTTCTGACTCAGAGTCGGAACACGCATCTAATTCTTAAACCTTTAGCTCGACCACCAGTGACTGCTTGGCCCGACACTCACTTGTGTTGTGAGTGGAACTCTTACGGAGCTCACACCACTTTCCCGTGTCCTTTTTCGGCTTCGCTACATTGTTATTTGCTTGCAGCTTTAGCGGGTTGTCTTGGGCCACCCCGCCTTGGCTTTGTCCTTTGTTTTGCGGTTTGGGGGCACCTTTCCCTTGCTTCAGATTCACAAATCCAAAGTCTCTCTTCTTCTATTTAAACTTTTTCTCAACTTTGATGACATATCGGTATGTTGTGCCGAGCGAGGAGATGTTCAGGAATTCTATTTCTTCCTGGATGTACTTATGCAGGTAGCCACGGTGTTTGAGTACCAAATGTTGCTCTGAATCCTTGATACCCAACTTTGTGCAAAGGGTATGGAAAATATTGGTAAACTCAGGCACGTCTTGGTCCCTTCCCTGCCGCAGTGTGGTCCACTTTATGTATTGATCCTCATAGCTTCTGACAAGGTAGTACTGCTCCTTGATGGCATCCCGGAATGAATTCCAAGTGGGTGCGGCTGAAAATAGTGAGCCTATACTTTCATCCTTCTACTCGCGGTAGGTTTACCATTAGTCCTTGACGTAAGGGGCTGCTTTGAGAAGAGTGAAAAATAATCTTTTCCCAACTAGAATAATCATGAACAAAAAAATAAACCTCTACCAGATTTAACCATTTATCGATGGCATCTACGTTTATTTGACCCTCGAATATGGGGATTTCAAAATTAACTTGTACCTTAAACAATGTGGCATTTCTAGAGTAGTTGTTGGAAGCTGATGCATCACCCCTGGGTAGCCACTGAAGGATCTGGCAAAGCTGTCCATTATTGCATTCCTTTGTTGCTCGAGGGCTTCTTCGAGCAAGATTTTGATAGGATCTCCTGCCCCCTCGTCTTTCTTTTCATCCGCCATGGAAGGTCGTCGGGATTTGCGAGGCTGGTCTTGCAAAGGTTCGACTAGTTCAAGCCCTAACTCCTTATATCTCAACCTCGTTGGGGACATGCAAAGAAAAACATAGAAAAAGCAGACCCCTCTGATACCACTGATCCAGATTTAAACATGAACGCAACAAATTACAGAGATAACCATAAACGTAGAGATGCTGCGGAAATAATACTTCATTTTATTAATGTAAAATACTGAAATATGCTTACAGACAAAAATGGAAATAAACCAGCTAAGGCGATGGTAGCTTATCTTTGAGAAGAGATGTGGCAGCTACATGCCTTTGAATTATGTTACAATGAGGCTCGAAGGCCTATTTATTGTCGAGAAACAATGGAAAATCCTAACCATCCAAAAACCTAACCCTAGAAGATGAAATGCCACACTGTGGGCCCTGTTTGGGTAAATTGGTACATCAACTTACCGGGGTCGTAACTTTGGCATACGATCTCCGTTTGACGACAATATCTCGTTAGAAAGATCTTTTGAGAACTACAACTTTGGAATGAGCAACATCAGTCCATGCACCCATGTTGCTCCCATTTTTCCCAAAAAATGTCATTTAGGGCCTCAAAATCGCTCTGGAAGTTCAGGACCCGAAAAACTGCTAAAATAGTAAAATGTGCTGCAATTAAGGAAACTGAAAAGCTGCAAGAAACAATGGTGGGGGTCCAAGTGGACTTGGCGGGTGGCCACCAATATCCACCTGGATCAACAAGGCACTAAACTGAGACACCTCCCTCGGGCTTTACCGTGTATCCTGCCAAAACCGGTAAAGGGATTTCTAAGCCTTTGGGAATGAACCTTGAGACCACCTCCACCCCGGATTCCGAAATTCAGCTGACAATTCCAAAGCTCAAAATCGAGATCAACATCCCAACACACCATGGCATCCCGAAAAAGGCAAGGCTAGGCTAAAAACCACTATCATTACCCGACAAAACCATGCCATCGACAACAAGAGAACCATACACCAACATGCAAAGCCATGCATGTCAAAACCAACTAGGAAATCACACATGCAATATATTACCTGCAAGCCTTCCTGCTGAAGCTTCTTGATCCTGCTCTTCCTTACTTAATCCTTGTTTTCCTTCCTTGCTCAAAAGTTAGAGTGTTCCAAGAAAACTCTAAGTGTCAAAAAGTGAGAGAGAGAGAGAGAGAGAGAGAGAATAATGAGAGAGCTCCAAAATTGAACTAACCAAGCTTACACTGACCAAGCCCGCCCACTAATCCTCATATGCCTTTTTATCAATTAGGCCTCTATTTTCTTCATTTTCCATTATTTTCCTTCATTTTCCTCCTCACATGCAACATGTGACCTTTCACCTCCATTTTCTCCTATTTTCCTTTATTTTGATAAATAAATGTGCCAAAAATGTATTTTTTCCTTTTTAATGACTTTGCCTTTTCCATTGTCAATTTCCTTTAGCCATAAACACATCAAGTGATGCCCACTAGGATATCTTTGCCCAACATTCAACTTGGAACAAGTGTCCCTTAACTGTGGTCTTATTTTTCCTTTATTAACTTTTATTACATGGAATTTTCACCAAGGTTGTTACAAAGAGATGATTCAGTCGTATAGATATGTATCGGTTAAGGAATTTGCTGATGCATTTCAATCATTTCATGTTGGACCGAAATTGGCTCGGGAGTTGTCAATTCCATATGATAAGACCAAGAGCCATTTAGTTGTGATTACTTTTTTGAGGTATGGCGTGAACAAGAAGGAACTATTCAAGGCTTGTTTACGGGGAATGGCTTCTCATGAAGAGAAAATCCTTACTCTACATCTTTAAGACCTCTCGGGCGCATACTGTGAACTTTAGAGTTTTTAATTTTAAATTTCATTGAATTTCTCGGCCTTTACAAAATTTCCCCTCAAACTTGTAAAAATTAAAGTCGGCCCTTATTGAAGAATGTAACTAATGTTAGTCTTCATAATTTTATTTGAGTCATGATGCAGTTCATTTGTCAAAAGAAAGAAAAATAAAATTCATTATATATGGAACTGACTTATTAAAGCATGGGTTTCATGATTAGGTCAATGGTTATTAGGTCAAGGCCTCCATTGTATGGTTCTAGGGTTTATGTCAAGTGTCCTTGTCCATGTCACAATGTAAAGGATCCTTCTTGACCTTTCTCAATCAATAAATAAATTTATTTTTATGTAAAATAGGTCATTTAGGCCTCCACCAAGTTGGCCTCAACCTAGACAAGTCATCATTTAGAACACATCCACATCAAGTTCAATTTGCAGTTGTTGGAGGCAAAAAAAGAGTGTGAAATTCAAGGAAGAGGAATAAAACCCTAGCGAAGGAGAAGGAAATATTTGTCAAGCATAATAATTCAAATTTTCTCTCTCCTTGTCTCACACATGAGAAGTTGCTAGGTTGTTGGAAGGGCCGAAATTGCAGTATTGAAGTTGGGCTGAAATTCTAAAGTAGTTGGGGGTCGAAATTATGGATTGTTGCTGTGTTGAAGGACAAGAAGAGACTATTAGAGTTCGTTGAATCATCTTGGAAGGTTGACTTGGTGGAGGAGAAGTATCTCTTGGGTTTAATGTCTTGGTCTATCTCAATTTGATTTAATAGTGGAAGAGTTTGACTGGGTTTTCCCCTATAGAGAGTTTTTGCCTTGGCTGAGTGCCTGCATTTGTGTCATGATCTTCATGTTTTGATTTGATGATTGCTTGATGAAACAAAGATAAAATAAGAACATAAAAGAGAAGATAATAAGGCTGTAAGAATATCATAAGTAATTATCAATATAAGAGAATATTTTTGCCTTTCCAATTTTCTAACGACCCTGTATCACTTTGTTTTAGATCAAGCTACTCTTTGTAATCCCTTTGTCTTAGATCAAGCTGGTTTTTATCTAAAGAATTCATGCAGTGTGATTTTCAGAGGCCATTGCATATGTGGTGCATAATGTTCAAGGATCACTAAATATTGCTTGTAAGCTAATAAGTCTTGTAGATCGCATACCAATTCTCTGGAGTATTTCTAAAGCCGCATAAAATTCTTAATGCAACATTGGAAAACTTTAGCATTAAACTTGCAATTTTTTCAATTGAGTGAAATCTATTTTTAAATGGTCTTTGAAGGTTGAGGAACAAGAACCATCTTCAAATCACCAGAGATGTTAATTCAATAAATCTTTTTGGCAATATTATATGCCAACTTTCTAAATAAGGTTTTTGTGTATAGACTCTTAGTTCATCATCAAATTATAGCCTAAACATATGCCCTACTTGGTATCAATTTGAAAAATTACTCGATCCAATCGTCTTGTCTAGATTGTTTCCATGCCCTTTTTCACAATGTTGCCTTCCTCGAAGTCCATATACATCATTCAACTACATTGCTAACATATGTCTGCGTCAACCATAGTCTCATTGGCCTTTCTTCCCTCTCTTGATGTCCTCTAGCGTACCTTGGATTTTTTTTCGAACTTTGCTTAATACTTTTGCACCAACCTTACAAGAAGTGATCACTTGCTTTTGTGGATAAAGCGATCTTGAATATATATCCATATGCTATATGGTTTTGTTTTGAATTACAAAATGAAAAATACTGTAGGTTTAGCTCATTACTATTACCTTCAAGCAAACAAAATGTAAATCAAGTTAGCATAGCCACTAACATTTCTTTGTTTCCATTTGTTGGAATTGTTTCTAGAGGATTTAGAGAGTAGTAAGATGCATCTAGAATGTTTTCATTAATGTTGGTACAAAGTAATATAAGTTAGGTCTTTGAAGTGACTCTTTCTAGGATAGAAATTGGGTCATTCAAAGTCTTTAGGGACCATTTTTAATTTGGGGTCATTAAGAACTCTAATATAAGATGCAAAAGTATACACGTTAACATATAAAATGTCAAACACACGATGTCAAATAGAGTATTATATTGATTTATCAATACACCATGAAATCCTAATCTAAAATGAAATACATGCAAAACTGCTTGCCAAGTTTCTCTGTGGCAAACTAGTTGGATATCATTTTATTTAGTCATATACTTACTCATTTATATTCTTGTGTATATTTTCTCATTTCACCACCTCCTCTTGTGGAAGCTGTTTGTCTCTTATTAGTTTTTTCTCTTATGCAAAACCCTTGTCTCTTTTTTATCCTAGTTAGTTTCATTTTTTATTGTCCCTCTCTTGCATTACAAGGGGACCAACCATGGAAGATTGTTAATTTGATGTGCTTCATCTCTTAGCTTTATAATATTATCAAAAGAACAAATGCATGTGTTATTGACATTTGGACATTTCAATTTAGTTTGTTTTTTTTTCTCAGTAAGACTACTCTAGGAAATTATATTATATACAGAGAGAAATTACATGCATTGAGACAAGTTTTCCAAGGCCATCGATGGCACTGTGGTGTGGCAGCTGACAGTTGCTTGCATTGAGCACTAGATGCCCCAAAAACTTGACAGAAGGACACTGTTTTAACTTTAACAATGCCCACGCAGGGGCGGAGACTCAAGAACACTACCCACGCAGGGGCGACTCTGTAGATTCGCAGAATTCCATAGTAAACTGAGGGACGTAATTGAAAACAGAGCAGGACCTAAACTAAGATAACCAGACCCGTTCATAATGTGCGACCGAGACAGAGGACTGCAAAACATGACCAAAAGACTAAGACATGAGACAGCAAAACAGGACCTGAGAGGAGGGAGGATGATGGTGCTATTCCTCTGGCTCCAAATCTCCCGGGTCCATCTCCACGATCGGGTACCCAAAGCCTTCGAGGGGATCTTCCTGGACCTCGTTCGCTTCCGCGTTGGACGAAGACGCCCCCGCTTTGGACGCTGAAGCCACCTGGATGGGCACCTTCCCTTTTGCAGCAGCTGCTTGATCTTCGGCTCTGTCCAGCGGATTCGCAGAGGGTAATTCGCTGTTACGTGCTCCCTCGAGGTCCTCCTCTGCGTCTCGAACAAAAAGGATTGAAACATGGGCACTAAGATTGCCCAGCTTGAAGACTGCTGTGCCGAACGCTGGAAGCATAGGCTGCCTTGGTGGTTCCTCATTCGGGATGGAGGTGTCCATGTACTGGGAAACTTGCAGCTGGGGAATTCCAAACCTTCGAAAACAGTAGGAGCAACAACAGTGGTGATGCTCTTCTGCCACTGCAGGAGGGCGAGAAGGAGCCCCATGACCAGGCCCTCTGCGACATGGCTGCCTTTCTCGCGTTCGTGCCATACAAACAGCGAAACTACCCAGAATGTCCTCCTCACAAATCGAATTCCTGATCTCCAGAGTTTTCCGCGAGCAGAGAATGTTCCTGCTCGATTGCAGGTGAAACTGAACTTGCCAGGAATGTTGCTGCAGCATCCTTGCTCCAGCTTTAACATCTGCTTCCCTCTCTTGGAGTCTGAGCGCCATGAATGCGCTGCGCTCTCCCTTCCTGCCAACATAAATGCTCATTCAATTCTCGGAGCAGAGGCTCCCTTACTTATGCCAGCGGCCTGAGGCGCCTCGTCCCTCCACGGGTTGGCTCGTGGCAGCTCGTGCTGGCCATGTGGCCTCACCGTGGGTGCTGTCTTATCACCCGCATCCGAGTGCATTTCAATTTAGTTTGTTAATAACTACTCAAAGTTGACATAATTATTTATAAAATTTATCATTCTTATTTATCGATTTCATTGTACATGACTTAATTGTGTAAGCTCATGATGTGTAATATTATTTTTAAACCATTTCAATAATAATAATAATAAAATAACCAGAAAATAAATTTGATATATATATATATATTCCATTGTGTATTAAAAATAGAAAACTTGCATTTCTAATTAAACAACGATGATTAGACTAAATTGATAACAAAAACCACTAATTTTAAATTTTGCCTATCGAACAAGGTAAAAACAACCTCCACTATGCCAAGGGGTGAGCAGGTGAGCAACAAAATTCAAGATTGCTCGTACAATCAAGCTATATCCTCACCTTCGTGGTTCTTTATTATATATATGAAATAAAGATACTTCTATATATGAACTTTTTAATATTTTATATAATCAATAAAATAATTATATATTTAACCATTGACCAAGTATTTTAGAACATTATAATAAAGTATATAGATTATATTTAGTCATTGACCAAGTATTTTAGAACATTATAATAAAGTATATAGATTAAAGAGATATAAATTTATAGATTAAAGAGATATAAATTTATGTAAAATCAAGCTTTATCCTTATCTTCGGTGGTTCTTTATTATATATAAAAAATTAAGATACTTCTATATATGATTTTTAAAATATTTTTATACCATCAATAAAATGATTATATATTTAGTTACTGACAAAGTATTTTAGAAAATTATAATAAAATATATAGATTAAAGAGATATAAATTTATCATAAATTTTTTAGGTTAAACATTTTAATGAAATTATTTTTTAACTTAATGATAATAAGATATTATGCTTGCTGAAATCATATTTCAACAACTAAAATTAACAAATTGCAACGAATGAAATTAACAATAAAATTGTTTATAATACAAATTATACATAATTACAATTGGAGTTGTTTTGAGTGAGACTTTTTGGAGTTTTCTGGTGTCGGAATCTAATGGAAAATTTGTGGTGAAATTTTGATTTGTTTTATTTAAACTAGTTTTTGACTATATATATGGATTCAACACCCTGAAAAACCCCTAAGACACTTTAATTGTGTAGGTTTACCCATCAAACTTGTGATTTCAATAAAATTCCTACCAGATTTTAGAGAAATTAGACAAAAAATCCACAAAAATACTTTCAAAAAATCACACTAAAAACAACTCCATTACCATATCTCAATTTAACAAACAATAAAACATACCACTAGTAAAGTATTAATTTAAATATTTTGACTTTAATTTTTCTATTTTAAATTAAACTACGAAGACCAACTGCTATGTAATCTAAATTTTCATTTCTGAAATTAAAATGCATCTACGTTTTTCGCTTTGAGAAAATGGAAAAGCGATGGCATCTCCCGCCCAGATATGTATAGACAAGTAGATTCCACGTCGATATATATATATAGATACAGGTCTAATTCGCGGTGTGGAATAACTCAACAAATTTCAAAATCTACAAACAGTCTCTCTCCACTCTAAAACCCTACTACTCCAGTAGTGTTGGGTTTTAAGGGTTTTACTCTACAAATGCCGAGCTCCACACAGACAATGCAGCCAAACTGAGCACAAGTGAGCATAATTGCATTGATTTCTTTCTCAAATCAATCAATGGCTTTGTCTGGTCGCCTTTTGCAACTTTTCCCTTTAGCTTTCGCTTCCAGGGCTCGAATTTCTCGTTACCATTCATCCCCGGCCTTCATCAACCTCCGAAAATGCCCCTTCAGAACGTCTTTATACTGTCGTGAAGTTCGCCTATTGTCTGGAGTTGCGGGCGGGACGCCACCGAATGAAAACTCTGGAGTAACAAATGCTAAAGGTAAAAGCGATGAGGGGCCAGTTGCAGAAGAGGGCAACGGAATGCAGGGCGAGGGTTTTAATGGAGGAGGTGACGGGAATGGAGCATTTGTTGTTGCAGAACCGTCATCGGATACCAGAGTTTTGCCCGTTGAGCTCCACAAAGAGGCAACGGACTCGTATTTGTCTTACGCGTTGTCGGTATTAGTTGGCCGTGCTCTGCCCGATGTTCGGGACGGACTAAAGCCTGTTCATCGTCGACTTCTGTGAGCATCTTCACTCTTTAAAGTTTTTTAGTGGTTTCAAGTTATCTGCAAATACATTTGTACACAATGGCGGGTGGGCGTGTTTAACTGCTTGTTTGACATTTCGTGGAATTCGATTTTCGGTAGTGGGTGAACACATTACATGTTAGGGTGAAGAATTTAAAATTTATATTGTTCTCTCTTAGGGGACATTTGTAACTTAGAAAATGCTCAAGGTTAATTGGTTAGCAACAGAGGGCGATGATATCCACGGAAAAAATATATCATTGAGAGGGAAACTTAAACCCATCTATTTTTAAAGTTTACTGGAGAAAAATTCTCCGGGTTTGTACCCGGATTCATTCCTTCTTCACACGCAATGCGGGTGGCTTCATCATCATCTCTTTGAAGTTCTGTTTGCAATTCTTCTAGATGTAGAGCACCATCCTCCAACTTATCTTCCTTTGAGTTGTCCCAAGTTTTATATGATGTATCCTCACGAGCCCGATCATAATAATGACACAACAACTTCAAGTTGTAGTGCACATAAACCAAGCTTTTTGCTTGGTTTTCATTGAGTCTGTTTCTTCTCACATTATGGATGAAGTTGTAGGTGCTCCAACGCCTCTCTCCAGAAGAAGTATTTACAACTCGTGAGAGCACTTTTTTTACCAATTTTGGCAAAACTCCCTGCCCGCCATATGTGTCCCACCATGTGATAGCATCCAATTTGTCCCTATCTTCCATTACATGCAAAGAACCAATCACTTCATTGCTAGTGAAGTATGTGCATAATTTAAGACATAGACTAACACACTCCTCCATGTCAGGGACCGACTTGTCTAATTCTTTCATATATCCCTCTTGTACCTCTGGATCAGTATGGGGTTTGGCATTAACCCCACTCCCAGGGGCCAGTTTTCCCAACCAAGATGGAGAGTAGTATTTTGGCATAAGGATATACGCTAAAGGATGTAGTGGAACATTAAGTTTATTCCACCGTGCACACACTCGTTTGTGAATAATATCATACAAGTTGGGATCTTTTTCCTAAACAATATCTTTTATTTGCCCCAACATGTTATCTATCTGCTCATACACCTCCCCAATCATTGGTGCATCTGTATTTGCAAAACAAATCATGTTATAAATGGGTTTGGTGAATTGATAAACTTCCCTCACACGTACCCAAAACTGACCATCAAGAGCAGTGTCCTCCACCTGTTCAAAACCTTGCTTGTTAACTGCGTTTGGAGCCCTGTCCTTTAATACCTACCAGTGTTGACTTGATACTATGCTAGCCAATGACTCTCTTACCTTCAAAAGGCACCTGAAGGCGAGGTAATAGCTACCAAATCTAGTCTTCGCAATCTTCAACAAATTTAAATTTGAGTGACTGCAGGAAAGCCCATGGATATTGCTATGATTTGTAATAAATATTATCATTTTTTTGCCTCTCTTGTACAAATCACCAATCCATTTGTATTGAGGGTTTTTGTTCTTACTAATATCATGCATCAAAAGGTTCATTGTGTGAACCAAACACCCAAACCAAAATATGTTGGGGTATCTATCCTCAATAATTGCTCACGCTGCCTTACAATTAGAAACATTATTAGTGATGACTTGGATGACATTGTATGGGCTAATACGTTCAATTGTTGGAAGTAATGGTTTTGAAATGTTGATGGCGGTCTTGAACTTTTTTGAGTAATCATATGTTGAAAGGAAGATTGCACCACCTTTAGACACAATAAGAACACTTATTAGTGACTTGCCTTTTATATTTGTCCATCAATCAGATACAATGGATACCCCATGCTCATTCCAAGAACTTGCCATTTGACCCAAGGCATGTGCTATTTTTGTTTTTCATGATCAAGTCCCACGGTTCTAGCCCTGTCATACCCAAGGCTCTTGTATCCTTTAGGGGCATCATTAATGGCGGAAACCATTTCATGCCACTAAGGTGAGTGAAGAACATTGAATTTATTCCACATGCAAAGAGAAATCAGACTTTTTTGAATCCACATCATTTTTACCTTTCGTCAAGGAAATCTGATATGGTTATATGCCTCAAAGGGGTGTTTGTTCCTATGCCTCCATATCCACTGCCATGGGAGGATGTTGATGGAGTTCTTTGTCTATGTGATTGTGGGCTATCATCTTCAAAATCACCTTTTGTTTTTTTATATTTATATTTGGCTTCCTCCTCTCCCCTTATGTATTTGGCTTTTACTTGTGCTATCACACTTAATTTTTGATTCCTATTTGTTTACCTCCATCCCATGGCATTGTCCCACAGAGGTGCTTTTTGACACAGGTGTATGAACTTGTGTAATTGCTTTTGCAATGGAGGCATGTAAATTTAGTCGTTCCACCCCATTTCCTTGCTTCAGGCCTAGAAACATATTTTGACAATGAGGTTTGGCTTGCTTTCGTTTTTGTGCCCTCATCTCCACTCTCCTCTTCCTCCTCACCAAGGTACTCGTCTCCGGGGGTTTCAAATCCACCACTACCCACTTCTTTATCACCTTCATCATGATCAACCCTCCTTCTACTCTACAACACCATAATAACAAAAGAGGCAACCAACATCAAGAGAATGCCAAGCCATATCGCCATGATGTTTGAAGTTTTGATTCTTTGAACTTTGGTGGAGTATCTTGCCTATAATAAAATGGAGGAATGGGAATGGGAAAGAGAGAAGAGAACATTTTCATTTAGCAATGAACATATAAAAAACACAAATGTTAGATTAGAGTCATATCCTATCTCTTTGGCCTTCAATCCCAAGCTCTAATCTCCCTTGCAACCTCTTCAAGCTCCCTAGCAATCTTCTCAATCTTTCTCCTCAACTCAAGCTCCAATTCCAAAAGTCCTCTCTTGCTCTCTCAATGTGCAAATGGTGAGTTATGGGAGAAGAGGAGGGCCTTTTATTTCTTTTGGCCCTTCCCCTCCCTCCCTTGTCGTTGTGTGACCTGCCCATTTCATCCATGGGGAACAATTTTTTCAAGGCGAGAGCAGTTGGGAGCGATCGCTCCCGCCTTACAAAAATCACTCTCGGAGTGATCAGGGAGTGAACGCTCCCAACTGCTCCCTAGTTCGCTCTCGAAAAATTAGGGAACGTGCTCCCGAAATTTACTGCCGCTCCTGAGGTTGCTCTCGATGCTCTATTATCAGGCAACATTTGCCCAAGAGTTGCAACTGATGGGTATTTCGTCAGAGTCATCCAAAATGTACACTTAGACTCATCTGCATGGATGACCATGTTAGCATTTGGAGTGACCTTGACGAACTTCACAGCTATCATTGTTGTTTACAATCAGCCTTTAGGCAACCTTTTGCTATGAGTTGCAATGGATGATAACTATTTTGTCAAAGACAATGTGACTGTTCCATCAAATCACCTAGGATGTGCCCTTGGCCTTGGTTGCATCACATTTTGAGTTCTTAGTACCAATAAAGCCACGATGACTTCTTTTCATATCATTTGATATATCATGTTTTTGGGCTTATAAATCAAAGCTTAAGTAGAGAAAGACAATTTTTCATATCATCAAGAACCAGGCCAGAAAGGGGGTCCACCCATTTAAGTGAAAAGAACAGATCAATTGATATCCAAATAATGACAAAAAGAGGACTTGCAGATAGGACGAAATAGGAAATCACTTCCGTGTTTAGTCAAAGAGGTCAAAATAACCGTCCAAAGGAAAAAGGAAATGAAGAGCTTCAAATTCCCTACGAATTCAAAGGTCACGAAGGCCTTAAGAGATTGATTGAAACATTAAAAACACCCTTCCACTGGGCCCTTTTGAGTCATGTTATTGTTGAGAGTATACTGTGTTAATGATGGCGGTAAGAAATACTTTATGCCATTTTAAAAGTTAGAGGGTGCAAATTCTATATGTAGTTGCAATCGTGTTTGTAACTAGATGCTTTTAGTAGCAGATTGGAGAAGAATCGTTTCAGATTTGGTTGCAATTTGTTTCTTGTTTCAAAGCGGAGTTGCATTGATGTCACAGTTGTAAATTTGCTGTAATCGGTTCACTCAATGAGCTGAGTTTTGTAAAAATAACTTGCTGCCCTCTTTCTCCTCATCTAAATATATAGAGATTTGGCAATTAATAAAATTCATATTTTCTCTCATTTTTTTCACAATAATAGTTAGCTTTTATGTTAAAAACCATGGCCGAATTGTACAATGTAAATTTTAGATCTGTTGGCCATGGTCAGAGTTTCAAAGCTAAGGCTTTTCCAGGATCATCTGTATCATCTTTGGCAGATACACTTCCCTACAAACTATATCAATTACAATAAACTCCAACAATACATATTATTTTTAGAAAAGAAAACAAAATGAATTCATGCTGAAGGTGGGATTCAATTTCTATGTCCCCTTGAGACTCTAGTCCTTCATTTTCCGTGTGCACATTCATGCCCATGGCTGTGTGGAGAGTGCTTCTATTGAGGCTTCCATCGGCTCCAAGTGGAACAATGTGACTGGAATTCTCATATACTTGTAAGGGTTTCCATTGTCTTGCTAGAGAGAACTCTAGATCCGAGCTATTTTTGACATCACAAAATGGGAAACCGTCCAATCGTATATTTCTTGCTTTTAGCCTTGTTGTTCGCTGCCATTTATCTCCAGTTAAAATATTATTGTCTACACGTTGCAAATTGTTAACGATTTCTATTCTTATGGTTTTTATTCCCATCAGTGATGTTGACCCATTCACGTTGAAGCCTTTTTCCCAATACTTATTCCATCAAGATGTAGAGCATCGGTAAGAGTGATCCTTGGGAAAGGGTGCAAGGCCTTGTGATTCCTGGAAGAAGGGTAATAGTTATCCCATCAAGGCCTTGTGATCCTTGGAAGAAGGGTTATAGTTATTCCATTAAGGCCTTGTGGTCCTTGGAAAAAGGGTGCAATCTTGCCATTGATGGAGGGAGACACTTTAAGGCAGGTCATTGCATGCTTTGATCCACGTGTTGGCATAGTTTTCATTGATGGCAAAGGAGTAGCAAGGTATTGTGAATGGCTTGATGTTGTGATGCTCTGTTGTTTGTGGGTGGAGATGTTGATCATTGTTGTGATGCAAAAACATGGCATGAAGAAGTTGTGATGCAAAGGTAAATGATAAATGTTGTTGAGCTAGTGATGTTGATAGGAGTATGTTGCAACCACAGCGATAAGGTTGCAGAACAAAGGTATGTTGCTAATCATGATTGCTTGCTCAGAGGTTGTGATGCTCAAAGGTTATGATGCATGAAATTGTAATTGCAGTGTTCGATTGAAGTGTCATAGAACAGAGGTTGAAGAGGTCTTTGGAGTTTGGTTTTTGTAACCATTAATATTGGCCTATGTTACTTCAATTTTTCAAATATTTTAAGGGTAATTTATTTTTATTTTAAGATTCAAAATTTGACAGGAGTTTGGAAACAAAGAGATAGCCTTGGAATGCGAAGAGACAAGACTTTTCACTTCGTATTCTTGCATGGTATACTAACAACCAACAAAATTTGTTTGTAAAATATGTGATTTTGGAAGAATCAAATGTTAGAGAATATGTTGGAGAGTTGAGCGGTTGTGAGTTTTTGTTACCTGGCTCAAAGAACAACAGATCTGAAGCAGATTTGAGGAGGAGAAGAGGCAGAGACAGAGATGGATGTATGCAGAATTATTGTTTAGGTAAACCGACACATTATATTTTTTATATATCAGGTTGTAGCCTGAAAAAGAACAAGTTGGAGCCTGTTGAGGTAGGAGCCTCTTGTGGGTTGTAGCCTGCAGAAAATTTATGTATGTGGGAGTAGGAGCTTCCTAGCAAGTTGTAGCTTGCAGAATAGTAGACTCTAGAGAGGTTGGAGCCTCCAAAAGTTGATGTAATAGAGGAAGTAGGAGCTTGCCTTTGCATCACAACAACAAATTCGTGGTTTTCTCCCTTTATGGGTTTCCATTTATATATGGTGTCCACATGTGATTTCTTTTATTTGTTGATTTTTATGTTGTGATTTACATGTTAAATATTGGTTATAAGTTAAATTTTTTGTTCATATGATGCTCTTCTTATTAGTTAATAAGTTCAGATAAATATTTGAAGGAAAAGTAAACATAAATTTTATGTCCATGAATGTACTAAATTGATTCACCCCCACTCTCATTTTAGTAAAGTTTCCAACACCATGCTATGAACATTGTGAGATTCAAATTTTCTTAACACATCAAAAAGGAAGTTGTGCTTGGCTCTTTGAAATGCATTTTGCCATATCTATTTTGTTACCATTCCTTTCTCCTTGTAAGTTCAGGCTTGAGTGAATGGCATCCTAGATAAGGATGATGTTGTTTGTGATATGTCCCTTTGACAAAGCCATCCTGTGCTTAGGAAGTAAGGTCAGGCAATAAGTGGCTAGCCAAAAGTTTTACAAGAATCTTGTGTGATTGATTGCATAGAGAGATGGGTCTTGTTATGAACCATTTTGAACAAGGGTTTCACATGTGATTTTAATCACATGCGCTAGACATTTGCAAGGTGTTATGAAGTTTCACTTGTGATTTGTTGACGGTGCTGGACCTGCCAACATGTTAGGGGATCTCCTAGGTAAGAAGTCCCAACTAGACTTCAGACTGTTTGGAGTAGGAGTCCCAGCAGTGGGTAGTACGACATTGCCTTGACTGCGGTTGTGTGCAGAGGTAAGTAAGATGTCCTTGTTGGAAGCAAGGGTGTGACCTTGCAGCAAGTCAAGGAAAGTGCATGAAAGGCTCTAACACACGGAAGGGGAGAAGAGTGCGCCCCTTAGAAGCCTGTGATAGCACGTAGCTTGAAAGGGAACACATGAGCTGAAAGACATCACGAGATGGAAAGTAGGATAACCGACAATCCAAAGTGATGGGTTGTACCAAGAACACGCTTCGATAAGATTCATACAAACACATACGGAATAGTCCATACATACATGCGTAAATTACAACTACATACATCATTAGAGTAACCAGGATAGCTGAACTACAATAACAATATATGCATGAAACATGCTGGCTCTGTTATATTAAAAGAGTGAAAGATCCAATCATACATACAACCATGACAACCACTAGCCCCGATAGCGGAACGTTACAGTCACTGTCGCTTGCTCCTCCAAAGAGATGTACTCGCTCTGCACTGTGGAGAAGCCAAGGCTCGTTACAATACACTCAAATCTTTCTCTAAGGTATACCTATCAGAGCCTTGGCTCCCAAAAGCCTGTACAATGAGTTATGAGGTTCTATATATAGAAAAGGGTGGGGTGACCCTTGACATTCCCCTTTGTGACTCTTAGCCTACCCTCATGACTCTTCAACTTACACATGACTATTTACATTCTACTATCGACACTTGGTCTTTCACTTTACAACATGTTTACAATACAATCTGCATATGTACCCATATGAGACAAAAATGGGTTTGAGTAAGCCATACAAGACATTACTGAGACTTTGACAGCTGTGGGAAGACTAACTCGTCGACATCCTCTTGGTGATTGCTGGTAGCGAACTGATGCCAAGCTTGGTAGTCTGTTATGGTGTCTGTGTACTCTGTGGTGACAATACAATCTGCATGTGTACCCATGTGAGACAAAAATGGGTTTGAGTAAGCCATGCAAGACATCATTGAGACTCAGACAACTGTGGGAAGACTAACTCGTCGACATCCTCTTGGTGATTGATGGTAGCGAACTGATGCCAAGCTTGGTAGTCTGTTATGGTGTCCGTGTACTCTGTGGTGACATCCTTCTGAAAGCGAACTCTTGCCTCCATTGCATTTGGGTACACCGGTTTGGCACCTTTGTCCAACTCGTCAGATAATATGCGCATCATGGTCTTGAGTGCAGCCGGACCAATGACATACTGGTGCATAGTGTCTGCGCTCATCTGCAAATTTGTGTTGGTGGCTATGCGCATCAACTGCTCGAAGTACATGTCCAGCTCTAGTCGGACTTGGTTCTTTTCTTTTGCCTCGGTGAGTGTGCCAATGGATGGGATCGCATGCGTGCGCACAATGACATCCATGCTCCTGAACACTCGTGCATGTGAAGCCTGTAAGTTGGTGATGAGCTGTGGGAGTTCCTCATAGTTCTGGATCTGACTCTAGATGCGTGCTTTCAACTCCACTGCCTTTGGCTTCATCATCTTTGGCAAGTACAACAGGGCTCCCTTGTACCTCATTATCCATATCTACATGTGATCGACAATAGTGTGTATGTCTGTCAAGATGCATGCTCTCCTAACACAACGCTGCTGCCAACCGTTAAGATGGACAATCGACTTGTTCACGGTGACGAACCTGAAGTACAACTTATGCATGACTGTCTTGAGAGACGTTACTTCATCAAGTATTGCTTTCTTCAACTCTGCTCTGTTAGATGTTGTAGCTTGCTCTTCTCCTTGCTTGGTCGCTTGCAACTCCTTAGCCATGCACTTGTTATCGGCTATCAATAATCTCACACTTGAGCTGGTGGCTTTGGCATATGCCTTTGTAGCATTGGCCAATGCAACTGGATGTTTGCTCACATCGGACACAATCACTCATTCTTGAAAATGCACAAGAGATACATAGACATCCGAGGTGGACACTCTGCGGGACTTCACAACTCTTTGTTGTGACTCGTCGAAGGATATGTTGTGCACATCTGCTTCCAGATTGTCCTCAAGGATTTTAGTGTCTCCTTGATCGCTTGGGACTTGCTCTGCTCCCAGATCTGGTGAAGTTGATGGAGTGACCTCTTGGTATTTGGGCATGAGGTTTGTATCCTGATCTTGTTTTGGCTTAACCACATCCGTGTCCATCTGTTCCAACATTTGTTCAATCTCCTGAGCAAAGTCCTGCTCCTGCGACTGCTCACCCTGTTTGCTATCTGCCAACTGTTCTGATGAATCAATAACCTGTATTGGCGCAGTTTCATCAATGTGTGCATGCTGCACCTCTTGCTGTTCCTGTTCCTGCTGCGATTCCTTCTCTCTTTTGCGCAACTCTTGTTCTTCCCTTAGTTGTTGCTTCAACTCTTGCAACTTCTTGTCTGCGTCTTCCAGTTTCTGCTTCTCACTCTGTCTTTGCGTAATCCTTTTGTTGCGCTGTCGTGTCTTTGCCTCAATCTCCAAAGCTGCTCTTAATACAAGTGGATCTGCTTTGAACTTGCAGCTTTGCTCCGCCTCTACGTTGTCGACAACCTTCCTCTTGCCTTTGTCATGCGCAGGTCTGCTGCCCTCTACTACTGTTGATGTTGCTGTTCTCTGAGACACTGCTACCTTGTGCACTGCTAACCACTCTACAGCCACTATGACTGGTTCATTGAGCCTTGAGGAGTTATAGTAGTATCTCCATGGGTCTTCCTCACGCCAATGACATGCCCTGTGGATCCAAGGATGATACACTCTCGCATAGTGGTCTTCCACTAAGCGATGCGGGTCATATGGATTGAAACTTCTGGTGCCGAAGGTGAACCTCTTGAATTCCTTCGTCTCAACCTCAACATGCTTGAGATTCTGGATTTCATCAATGTTTTAGAAAACGGCCGGCTCGGAACCGACTCGACTGAGTTGGTCCGAGCCAGCCTTGGATTTTGTGATCCGGCCATTGAACTGGTTCGGTTGGCCGGGTTAATACCGAGTCGGTCGAGTCCATATCAACCTGGCTGGGTTACGTACGACGGCCATTGAACCCCAAAAAACGACTTTTTTTATTTTTATCTTTTATTTTTGGGGACTCCCTGGGCTTCCCTGTTTGACTCATGGGTTTCCCTGTCTGACTCTGATCCCTAGTATTGATATGCTATTCATGGTAATGTTAAATTCTTAAAGTAAAAGGATGAAAATGAAAATTAAGGAGAATGTCACTTTTACTTAAATTTTTAACATTACTATGATATGACTCAGGATGTTTGAGAGTGGTTCCGACCTCATTGGATTTCATATGGAGAAAGTAGAATTTTAGATTTCATTCAAAATGCAGCAGACTTATCAGTTTTTCAGGATTTCAGGTTTGGGGGATTGCAATGTTTCCATTGAATTTTGTCATGTATTAGGGTATGGAACTCATATTTAATCAAGAGCACCAAGCCCTCTCTGTACCTTGATGTTAGTGACATTGGTTATCGAATTCTTTTGGGATTCGCTCCCAAACTAGGAGCTTTTGAAAATGTCGCTCCCGCTCCCGTTTTCTCTCCCGCTCCCCGCTTTTGCTTCCGCTCCCAAGTAACACGGAGCCAGATGATGTTGGCAACTCTAGTAGTAGCCAGTATTATTAGTCACAAACTTTTGTTGTAGAGGCCATTTCTAGCCTCCTTGGTTATGTGTTTTTGTTTTGATCTCTATATCATCGATGTATTGGACAATGCATTGGGTGCCATTTTGATATAATGGATATATACATGAGCTTACTTTGATCATATGTTGTCTTCTATCTATATTCTAATGCTGTGTGTTTGGAAACATGAATGAAAATCTTTAAAATTATGTGTTTTTATAAAAAATAAATATTTAATGTATTTTTTACAACGACTGAGTCATTGAAATCGAGCCGGCCGAGTCGATACCGAGTCGGAGTCGGAGTCGTAGTTTTAAAACATTGGATTTCATACAACCCAGCCCGCAAAGGAAGAGCGGGCCAAGGTGCCTTTTTCTTCCCGTGCAGTCTCGCTGACAACCCTGTTGAGATGTGGTATGCAACCTCTTGCATGACCAACTTGTCCATGGCAAACTTCGATAAAACATGCAGAGCCTTCTCCGTGCTGTACATCCGGATGAAGGTGTCAAGGGGTCAAGCATACCAATCTGCTATGTTAACCAATGCCTCCATTGATGCCTGTGACATGTAAGGTGGATCCTGCTCAAAGCTTATCCTGTACAACGGGTTGACGAAGTGGTCTGATAGCCGTAGTATAACTCCATGAAAGCTGCACTTGGAGAACAACATGCAATAGGTGTGCACAGAGGTTTCTAAAGGTGTCCATGCCCAACCCAAGCCAGGGAACTGCTGACGGGCATAGATTGCATCAAGAATGTAGGCGGACATGAAGAGCTTTGCTTGCTGACCTTTGGGTGGATGCTGGACATTTGTTACTTGTCCCTTCAGCTAGAGAGCCAACATGTCGGACCAATTGAAAGGTCTTCCTTCATTCACTAGTTGATCCAACACAATCACCCTACTCTGTGGGAGGCTTCTGTATGCTCTTGGACGTTTAAGCGACATGCGAAGATGACCAAGAACTGATAAGCCTTCTGCAGTATCTTTGTCTTATATACTTGGTTGGGTGTTGTCTTGAACTTAGATGGCTCTCTCACCCAGCTCTTCAAGATGTCTCTTGAGTTTGCACTGTTGTTGGGATTGGTGAAGGGTGCATCCATTGTGATCACTGATTGTGGCAAGTGATACATCTCCTGAAAGTTCTCTGCCCTAAAGGTAGCAAGTTTTGTTCCACTGACATTGCTCAACACCATTGTCTCTGGATCAATATGCGAGACAATCCAATGGATCATGTCCTTGCATGGAAATGTAGGATCCCTGAATGCAAGCTGGTATAAGCCAGACTTGTGTATGTTGACATAGACTCTGTGGTCCTCCAGATTCTCCTCGAAGGTGCCTGAAAAAATGTCATTGATGTCCTGCCATTTGATGTTGATCTCCTTGTATATGAACAATTTAGTATTTTCATAGATGGGCAAGCTCATAGACACTTGTTTGACCACATGTCTAGTTGCGCTCTCAATGGTGTCTTTTAACCCTGCTCTCTTGGAAGCCATTGTACCTGTACTGTTGAGAGACTGATGAACACCTATTATACTTGGAGACAAAGCAACACTCATGGCAAACAAAATGTCAGTGAAAAACCAAAAGCAACTTGAGGACTAACATGCAACACACCTGGGTGACTGACTGGGAAATTTGCGCAATTTTCACTTGGAGGCTGACTGCTAGAACTGTGCAAAGCACAGTCTAGATTGCCAGTGAGCTCACTGACTGCTAAAATTGCGCAGAGCACTGTCCAACTTGGCCTACTGAGGACTGGAACTGCGCAATGTGTAGTTTCAGTTAGCATGACTACAACTTGGGAAATTGAACTGCGCAATCCCGGGGGCCAACTGAGGCATTGCCTCTCAGAATTGCGCAGAGCACACCCTAGGAGGCCAGTGTAAGGCAGGCTCTGCGCAATTTCTGGGAGCAAGACAAGGCTTTCCATCCTAGAAATGTGCAGTGCAAGCTGGGCAAGGCAAGGTCTGGACCGAGGCAATTCAGACCTGCTGATGGGTGACTGAAAACAGTCAGGACTGAATGCATGTGCGAAATTGGGTGCAGACATGAGTGAATGAACATGCATGCAATCAATGAGTACATGATATATTAAAACGGGAAAACAATGAAGTGTGTGAAGCGAGTCGTCGTAGCGATGACTGTCAGTGCAAAAACAGTGTCATGCATGCGACAACAAGGAGATGCAATGAAAAACTTGAAACAATGCTTCTACAAGCTAACATGCATTAAAACGACAACAAGTGTTCAACAAAACCAAGCAAACAACACTCACACAAACCGAAATACAAAAAGCGACAGAAAAGCAACAAAAGACATGAAAAGCGGACTTACTTGGAAAAAGTTGCAATAAGTGTGTTGAATGTTCCTAGATGTGTTGGGGATGCCAGAGCTCCAAGATCGAAGTGAAGAATGAGCTCTGAGGCGTCGAATAAATAGTTTTGACAAGATCGAGGCTTATGACGCGCATGCCACAATTCTAGGAAAAAACGACACTTGGCAGGAGGTTTCTAAAATGACTTTTGCATGTAACCTCAGCTGCTAAAAATAGATCCCTAAAATATAGGGATGCTTTTTGCTTTTTTGGAAAAAGCTGCCCATGCATGCAAGGTAAGAGTGCTCAGTTCTGGAGGGAACCAGTCAACTTGTGAGGACATGCAACGGGCAGCAAGCCTCAGGATGACTTTTGCACAGTTGTTGGGCTAAGTGGCTTTGGTTGCCCCTCAAGCTCTGTGCAATTTTTGGACTGAAGCCATAGCTGCCAGCCAGAACTGCGCAAATTCTGAGAGCAAGCCCAATGATGGGCTACTTTGCACAATTTTCAAGGGGAAGGCAGCCTGCATGCTCTGCGCAATTTTGGGGAGCAGCTGGCTGCCTTGATGCTCTGGGCAATTCTGGAGAGCAAGGCGGGTTGCTCTCCAGTTCTGTGCAATTCTCCATGTTATGCCAATAACTGGTCAAAGACCAAGTGACGAGAAGTCAACTTGTGGGTGAAAGGCGAACAAGTTAGTGAACACAAGCTGATAAGCCAAAGAAACACAACTGAAAGCATAAGTACCTGGGCAGTGCAAGACATGCTGCTAAGGATGGTTGGTAGGGTGACTCCAAAACGAACCTAAGGCAAAATTTTGGAGGATGGTTGTAGTCGCTACAACATTATCTTAATTAGAAGGGATGTTTTGCAACATGAACTGGAGATCTGGATTATCTGCATAGTGGGCTGGTGTATCATTTTTCCAGCAATAAGATAAAGTTGAAAATTCTGACATTCTGAATCTCAAGTTAGGGAAGTTTGAAATTCAATGCCATAGGTTGTTTGATTATCCCACTGCTGCAAGGTCAAAGAAGATGGGGTTCTGTCCCAATTATTGCTAGTTGTAATCATACCCATCAAACTTGCCCCAAGTAGCCAACATTCAAGGCACTGTTTCCAGCGCTTAAATTGAATAAGAAGGGCTGGAATCATGACAAGAGATATTACAAGTAGCATGATCATCATTGACTTACTTGCATATGTGTTATTTGTCATCTGATATGGTGGTAGTTACCAAGAGTGAACCCATCCATTCAAAAGCCCATTTGGCACTAGTTTTGGGAATTTTTGTCTGGAATTTTTTTGATTTAACAGAAGTTGATCAAGCTATATCATTGATAAATTTAGAAACTGGGCTTGAAGGGAGAGGAGTGAAGGTGTGAAGGATTGATTGAGCTATAAATTCCAATCAATCTTATCTGTAACAAAATGACTTTAGCAATAGAACAAAGGGAGTCATTAACTTATTTTCAAACCTGAAGCCAGGTTCATGCATGTTCAGACTATGTTTTTCGTCAGTTTTTTTTGTCTTGTAAATATGTTCCAGGCAATATGAAGAGATTGCAGTCCATTTGTTGAAGCAGTCTTTCAGATCTAGGTTGCCTTGTTTTCAGGCATGTAAATCTTGCATTGAATTAGACCCTGTGCAATTGAAGATGAACATTTTAACAACTCAGACATTAAGCTTATTTGGATGAGGCATGCATACTGAACAGGTTCATTCTTATCAGAGAAAAAATTAAAGTGCTTCAAGAAATTGCCATCGCCAGGGCTTTATTGAAAGACTGGGTGACCTGTACATATTAAGGCTTACTAAACGCAAATAGAAGAGATTTGACCTCTATTCGTGGAAGCCTGTGCCCAACTTCAGTTGATATTAGATGGCAAGAAGTATTTATATCCTGCTTGGGGAATTGCTTGGTATTATTTTGTGGCTAATTCAGACACAGTTGCTTTGCTGGGTGATTTTATTTCTGCCTTTTTGTCTCGTATGCCTGAGTCTTTTTTGGAGAAGATGTTGACTAAGTTTAGATCTTGTTTTATGCTCGTTGTCGATGACATTTCTTCTGAAGAGCCTTTCATGCATGATGGTTATACATACTCATGTGTTGGATTTGATGAAGGATGGCAAAAGAAAGCACAAAAAGATGTGTAACTATAGATTGTGGTGGTGGTGTTCTTGAGGACAGAAAAATCACAAAATTGAAGGAAATGTTTGATGGCTGAATACACTTGACAGGAGCTATCTTCTTCCATTCAAACATAAATGTGTTTATCCTTGATGGCTAATTTTTAGGTCTATTTTTGTAAGTTAGCTTCTATTTAAAAATGAACATAGTGTTACAATGCAGACAAGCACCACTTGATTGTATAAGAGCAAAACAAAGTAGTTACATGGTAACTGAGTGATGTGATTTGTCTTACGAGGCTATCTTTTTTCTTTCATTTTAACATTGATCCCCCCAGCTGTATTGATGTGGGCAGGTGGCATTAGAATGGAGATCACATCACCAGAAAGGGACAAAAGCTTCAAGTGGTCGAAAAGAAGAATGGGATCTCCCGCCTTTTTGCAAGTAAATTTGTTGATTTGTGGAGGCGCTTTAAATCTCTCGAGGTATTCGATGACTTCAGGACCGACTCCATCTCCGCATAACTGCCATGGTGAACTTCAATGAGCACTTTTGGTATTGGTTGAGTTGTTTCCTTTGTTTTTGCTGATTGAGGTTGCTTTGAATGCTGCGTATGGTTTGGTTCAAAGATTGTTTCTTTGTTGCTTGCCATCCTTTGGGCTTTCTACTGTGGCGATTGGATGGAGAATAGACAAGAGAAGGTAGACAAAATTCCTGGTTATGTTTGGTCTCTCTGATGCAAAATCTGCACATGCCGCCAACTTTCTTAACGAGCTACCCTAGGTGGTGCCCTGTTTGGGAGGTGAGATCTTTCCTTGCTATGATACGACATTCTTGCTTGAGATTCTCAGGGACGGAGTCCCAGGCAGAAGAGAATGATCTAGATGTCTTGACTCCCTTGTTGACCATGAGATCAGCTAACCAGTTTGCTGATCTTCGGACATGGGAAATAGTTAGGCTCGGTAGGGCGGCAAGCTTTTGTTATAGATGTTCCAAGCTAATTTCCAGGCTCAAGGATGGTGAGATCTTTGAAGTAACAATGCCATTTTGGATTTTTTTTTTGCTAGACATACAATAAGTTGTGAATCCCCTTTCCTGATCAGTTCCCTGTATCCTTTGGAGTGGGCAATTTGAAGTCCATTAATTAAGGTCAAGATCTCCGCATGATTATTAATAGAGTGGCCAAGGTGCCCAATGTACAGGTGGAGGATGTGTCCACAAAAGCAGAATACCTCCCCCATAACGAACTTTGTTTTGGTTGAGCTTAGTAGTGCCATCAAAATTGAGTTTTATGAAGGAAGATGGAGGGGGAGACTAGGAGAGTGGAGAGGAGGGGGTTGGAGGGGGGCAGGGGAGGAGATAAGGATAGAAGAGAATCGTGGAGGCCCCTGTTGATGAGGATGGCCATTTTAAAAGGCGAGCATTGGATAACTGCAAGGTACCTACACTTAGCAAGGATGGTGCCTAGGAGGTTGTGGAGTTTGCTAGATATTACTAGGAGGAGAAGGATTGTCTCTGAAAATTCTTAGAGTTTCATTCCTTCCATATTGTAGACAGCAGAAAACCCAAGAAGAGTTGCCACATGCGATGTAGGAGAGTATTTTTCAAAGGTTGGGTTTTCCATTTAATGAGAGTGGCTCAAATGCTACCTCTGCCTTGATATGATTGCCTGAAAATTGGGTTCCCTTGTCCCAAAATTGGTCAGTGAAGAGACAAGAATCGAATAAGTGCTCTAAAGATTCTACTTCACAGTGGCATAAAACATAATATGCTGGGCCTACTTGTCCTCTTTTGCATAGTTGATCCCATGCGAGGACTTTTTTGTGAGCCACCAACCATAGAAAGCCATCAATCTTAGGCCACTGAGTTGGGGCCCATATTTTCAGCCAAATTGGTTTTTTGGTAGGTTGCCATGATTGGCATGAATCTTATACACTTTATGTTATAAACTACTCGAGTTGATAACCCCATCATAATTTATCATCATGCTTTGATGATGGGATTTTTCTTTGCTGCAGTGCACCCATTAGGGAGTGATATGCAGTTCGATGGAGCAGGGGAAGGTGATTTGGATTGATCGTCTAGGATCTCCAAAGAGTATTGCTGTCCTGAGCAAGGCAATAGTTTTTGACTAGATGAATTGTGTTGTCTTCATGGAAAGTTTGCAGAGTCTCCTATTGAGGGTCAAAGGATATCCGAGGGTGTTGCTACTAGTAATCTCTCTAGAACTTGAGAACTTGTTGATTTCCATACTTATGAGCCCATAGGGTCTTCCATACCGAGGTCTGTCTTGTGATTCAGTGCCACCAGGTCTTGGCGTTGAGTACTCCACATAGGATCGTTGGGTCTCGCACTCCGAGGTCTCCTTTTTGCCTAGGGAAGCAGAGGGTGTGCGAGGAGACTAAAGCCCACTTTTTGTTTAGACTTGCTCTTCCCCAAAGGAAGTTCCTTTGGATTTGTCGAATCTTTTGAAGGATACTTTTGGCAACAGTGAGATTAGAGAAATGATATACAAGCAAGGATTGCCTTGCTTGCCAAATTAAGGGTGCCTGAAATTCCATGAAGAGAGGATGCAATGGAACTTGGAGATGAGGGCTTCCTAGTAGGAATGGAGTAGAACCAAGAGGGAAAGAGGGACACCTAGATATTTGGAAGGTAGAGAGCAATAAGTGAAATTGAGAATCTGCATAATGTGGTGTTACACAAAGAGCAAAGTGTTAATGAATAATAGTTGGGATTTCTAAAAGTTGTTGAAGGTGCTTGAGGCTTTTGAGAAGCAGTCTAGGATACGCAAAAGAGTACAAGCTTCCTTAACATAATGCTTGGCAGAAAGGAGAGTATCATCTCGAAACTAGTTAGGAGTGAGAGGGGGTTGAGGTGGAAGGAAAGACCCTTGATACACTCAATGTTTTGAGCAGTCTTGATGGCTTTGTGTAAGCCCTCAACCATGAGGATAAAGAGAAAGGGGGAGAGGGGGTCACCTTGGCAGATACCATGAGAAGGGGTGAAGGGAGGAGAGGGTCAGTCATTGAGCAAAATGGAAAGGAAGGAAAAGGAAATCAGGGACGAGATTCATTGCACCTAGGAGGGGTGAAAGCCAAATGCTAGAAGCATTGTGGATATGAATTCCCAACTGAGCTTATCGATGGCTTTGGACATATCAAGCTTTAGTAGCATCCCTGGAATGCGGGAGGACTTGAGGGAGTGAAGGGCTTTGTGGGTGAGAATTACATAGTCCATTATTGGCGCGCCTTCTATGTATTCAAATTGATTTGGAGAGATGAGGGATGGTAGGAGGGGCTTGAGACGATTGGCAATCACCTTGGATATAACTTTGTAGATAACATTGCGAAGGGAGATTGGGTGGAATTTAGAGGGATCAACAACATTTTCTTCCTTCGGCACTAGGGTGAGGAAGGTGGTGTTAAGTGTAGGTAATATGCTAAGAGATTTGCGTGGATCTTTGACGAAACACCAAACATCCTGCTTGATAATAGGCCAACAATGATGGGAGAAGTCAGAGGTGACGCCATATGGTTCAGTGGCTTTTTCAGGAGGCAACTGAATTGCGACTTCCTCAATGTTGTCTAAGTAGATGGGCCTAAGCAGGGCATTGTTTTGTTCCTCCGTAATTAGGCATGGGATATGACTAGTGGTGTGCTAAATGGAAGTAGAGCAGTTAGCGATGGGCTTTGTCATAAGATTGTTGTGATAATTGTTACGCGTTTGTTGGATATCTTAATAAGAGTGGAACAACATACCTTGAGAGGAATGTAAACTAGAAATTCTATTGGTGTCCCTTCGTTAGATCATGGAGCTGTGGAAGAACTTGGTGTTTTTGTCCCTCTTTAATCCATTGGACTTTGGATTTCTGGATCCAAATAATTTTTCTTGAGCATATCTTTCGTCCTGCTGTTGTGATATTTGCTGTTCCTGAAATGTGAGCCAAAAGTTGTGAAAGTCTAGATGTCGTAGCCAAAATTTCTGAAATCGGAAGGGTGTTTTCTTAGGAGATTGATGACTAGAGTTGGTTATTGCTATGGGCTAGTGGTTAAAACCTGCTCCTGGCCTGATGGATGCTTCTGCATCTTTGGCAACCAACATAAGAGATTCAACTATGAGGAAATGATCCAATTTGCAGGCTATTTGGTGTTGTCCTCCCCTCTTGTTGTTCCATGTATACAAACCATTTATGGTCTCTATGCCAATGAAATTGAGGTCCTTGATAAAGGTGTGGAAATTTGCCATCTCTTGTTCCACACGTCGAATTCCTCATTTTTTTTGTGCAGGCCTATACTGAGATAAAAGTTGCCACCCATAATCCCTGAATCGGCTTTGGTGGAGAGAAGGGTTCTACCTCAAGTTGTGGAGGAAAGATTACTCAACTTCTTGCGTTTGGGGTCCATAAACGTTGGTGAGGAGTCTCGATTTCTTGGTTCCCAACACCTTGAAGGAGATTGAGATTGCTGTCCTGGTGGTAAAGCAATTTTCTATGATTAAGTTGTGCGGGTTTTGATGTGTGGCAAGTCCCCTTATTGAACCTTGTGCATCTATGGCAGTGGAGTCGAAATTGGGCCATAATTTCTTTGCTAGAAGTTGTAGTTGCTCTACGAAACATTTTGTTTCTTGCATCCTGGTAAAATTTGAATTAATCTACTTTATTTTGTTATTTTGCTTGCTCTTGCTGTTTATTCCTCGTATATTCCAAGAGACTATTTTCATTGGGAAGGGGGTGCGATGGAGTTATACGAGCTCGTGATTAAAGCGTTATTTTTGGAGTTTGTTAGGAATTCCCTTGCTTCTTGAAGCAAGCGAGCATTAATTTTCCTACCTTTTTTCTAATCTTCCTTTTGCTTTTTTTATATGGCCTTGTTTTGGTTGAAGCTATGCCAAGGCTTGAGGTGGCGACAATAGTGCTATGTCCTTTTTGTTGAAAAAAGTAACTAGTTTTGGTCTTCATAATTGTCATTGTACTCATGTCATCATGTATATCTTATGTAACAAGCAAAAGAAGAAATGCATATCTTATGTAACAAGCAAAAGAAGAAAAATTATTATTTTCAAGCATGGGTTTCATCCTTCTTTTGATTGGTCATCTAGGTTAAGCATGTTCTTCATGCTTCTAGGATTTGTCATGTCATAAGATATAGTGTCATGAGTCATGAGAGTCAATATCATTTGTATGCGACCCTATTATGCAAGTTGTAACTTGTAAAAGAATTTAGTTTGAGTATAGAAGGACAAAAGCTTCTCATATTGTATTTTGGTCCTTCATGAACAAAGCTCTTAAGCTCTCACTCTTCTTGAGAGGGAGTGCGGCCATGCACAGAGAAGAGGACTAATAATCTGGCCATTCAAACTTTGTGAACAGAGGCAATAGGATGTACTAAAAACTTTATTTGCTTTGAGATAAAGATTGGTCACCCATATAGAATACATATTTTTTTGAATCACTACACACTTTAAACCTCATATTAGAACTCCTTCCTTTGATAAGATGCTCAACCTTGTATGGCTATTGGACTAGCTCCTTGGACTTCTAGCACAAAGTTCATGGATACTTGTCCTTCTCTGATTGGAACGTAATTTAGTGATTGATTAGGGCTTCTAAAATTAAGGCTTTCTCTCTCTAGGAATTAGGTTTTAGATGACCTTCTTGCACTCTTTCTATTTTGAAGATTTTAGAGACCCTTTTCTTCTAGAAACATAGTCAATTTCATGTTGTCTTATCTTCAGACTTGTAGAGGGAGGAGACCATGGAGACTTGTCAACGAACTTCTCCTTTTGATTGCTTTCTCTTTCACTCTTGCTTGGGTTTGTCCTCACCCGAGCTTTTATACCATGTTAATTTTAGATAACATGTTCTTTGCTTAGGACAATTACTTCGATGTTCCATATTAGCCCAACTACAATTCCATTTCATTTCCATTAACAATCACATAAACCATATGACATTGACAGTAACTGAAGAAAGAACATAACCAATAAATGCAAAAGACAAGCCAAGACAAGAGAACACAAGAATTTGGCTCAAGCCAGGGAAAAACCGCAAGATGGGGAAAACCCTTGATCAATCCTTCTTATTATTAAATATCAAATGTTCAATAGAGAGAGAATATACAATAAAGTACAATGATAATAGTCAAATTGAGTTGCCAATATTATGGTCCAATATTATTGCTCATAGTCAAATAGATGGCATAGTCAAAATATGCAATTTTGCCCTCAGTCAACAATAGTCAAACTTTGCCCTAACCAGTAAGTCGACAGTTGTCAACGTAGCAAAAAAGGAGTCCTCCTTGAGCTCAGTCAAGGTCAAAGCAATTCTGCCTTCCTTGGAGGTCAACCAACAGTAAAAACAGTCAAGAAGGAAGCAGTCAAACTCGGTCAACTGGAAAGTCAATTTTGTGGTCAACCTGAGATCAAACCTTTTGGTCAACACAGGTCAAACTTCCCAAAAATCCTCGGTTCTTGAGCCAGAATGTGTGCTTGCCCAAACAGAGATATCTCCACAAAAGTCACAACAAAATAGTGCTAAATAAGTCTCGGTCAAAGCTGGTCAAAGGTCGTAGCACAAAGGTCAACACAAAAGAACAAAGAAGCCTAGTCCACCCTTCGCACATGTGAGGAGAATTTGTTGCCTCAGATGTGAACGAACCAATCAAAAGAGAGAATTTTTTGTTGTGATGAGGTGCCAAAATGAGGACATATGCTATATTTATAGTGGTTGACGTTGGGTGAAAAGACATGTCTTCTCATCCATGAGCCGACATGAAGGGGAGTCGACTTGAGCCCACACGAAAAAAGGCATTTGGAGGAAGTCAAGAAATTCCAAAATTCCCAATGATGAATGATGTCATAAAGAGCTCTTCAAGGGTGAAGAGTGCCATCGAAGGAGGAGTTGCCAAACGAGGGAATTGATCCCTAATTGCCAACTTTAATACTTTCACATAGCCCTCAACATCCTTATTTGCTTCAGAGCTAGATTTTGAGGGATGGTTGAGTGGATGCTCTCATAATAGATGTCCATGTTCTTGACGCTTATGACAATGGAATGGTATATGTTCGTAGTCTAGAGGTTGGTTCAAAGTCTTCTCATTATGGTAGAGGCAGATTGATGACGAGATAGGGATTTAAACGCCCATGTAGACACAAATGTATGCGTATGTGTTGATTTTAACAGTGCAAGAGATACAAACACGATATTTTTGAAAACTGATAATTACTTCTAATGATGTTGATCTTCTTTTAATTTTTCCAGTATATCATTAAGTAATTATACTTCAGAAATTTAACCATACAAATGAAGTATCTCTGCACCTTTGAGAATGCATAGAACACTTGACTCTCCATCCACGAGTGTGCCAAGAACACTTGTCATAGTTATTGTGTTGAACATGAGACAATCATTACATTGCCGAGACAGTATTTGTGTGAACACTGTATCAGGATGTTGAGATCGAGAGATTTCTTTCACTGAGGCAAAGCACCGAGATCATAGTCTATTATAACCATCAAAGATTACATAATCTTTCTTCCATCGAAACACATAATCGTTGTCTCCATGCAAGATACCTCTATCACTATATCATGTGAAGTTTTAGAATGATCCGAATTATATCCAACTGTGATTACTCCAGCTGCGTATATATAGGCGTTGGTTCATGTATGCAAGTCGATGTGAACTTAATGAACTGTTGCGTCATTTTATTGAGCCGACATGTCATCTCTATATATTATGAAGCCGACTTGACTGTCTCTTTATTGTTTTGCTGGCACTCTTCTTCTTTAGAGGATGGTGCTTTTCATTAAGGGCTACTTAAAACTAGGTTGACCCATGCACATTACATAAATGTTCAAGAAGAGCTCTTTAACACAATTTTGACTCTTTGACTTACCTAGTCCTATGGAATGCGCAAGAAACTTATTCATATAATTTAAAAAAATAATATTTCTTTTTCTTGACAAGTACAAAGATCAAAATTACATTGACAAATAGTGAACCTTGTTACACTTTTTTTCAACACTCCCTCTTAACAAGGGATGTATTTACAATGGTACTTGGTTATTCTCAATCTGAAGAATTTCTCATAAGAAGAATTGGATTGGTAATCCCATTTGTATAGCATCATATCAACCGGTATTGTCATAGTGCAAGGCCTTGACTAACAACTCCATCTCTCTATGAGACCATGAGCTACAATGTTGGCGAGACCAATGATTTATAAACACCTTCATCATTGTCTTTCAAGGTACATAGCCACCCGGGTGTTCACTGAGTATGACCTTTTAGGACTATTCTTATCTTGGTTTCCTAACCCTAAAAGAATATTGGTCCTCTTGCCTACTCTTATCTTGGATGCCTTACACATTCTCAAAGAGTATCAAATGCTAGATAATTACGCAACCCTCCATTTTTTCTTCCCAGGTGAAGACAAGAATGTCGTGTCTATCATGTGTCTACATTTCCATTCATGGCCTTCACTTAGACTTACGACTGTTAGTCCTGGTCTAGTGCATGACACATGAAATAGAAAAACACATCTGCCACTCCTTTGTAATAAGGGGTGATCTAATTCAAGCTCCCTCCTGATCAGGGACTTGTCAGAGCTCCCTCTTAGCTTGGGACTCTTCTATACATCAACAACTTCTTCTTCGTGGGTTCTTCAACTGCTTGATCAACTTCTCTTCTTGATGTCATGAAAGTTAGTTGAGCTTCTTTCTTGTAGGGCAACAATCATCGATCACTTTCCTTTTTAATTCGTCATGTCATTCCTTTCTTCATGGAAAGTGGTCTTCTTCATATTTGGAACCCTCATCATATGACTACTTCTTTCTCATCATGCTTCTTACATTCATTACATGAATGCTAGTTGTACTTGTAAGAACCCTGCATGAACTTATCCATATACTATTCAAGAAATCAAATATATCATTAAATCAAATCGTACCTTACTAGGTGGCTCTTCATCATGACATCTTTCTGTAGGTATCAACATCTTGCACACATATTGACATATCTCCCAAAGATATCCATTGTCAAGGGTCTTCATCTTTTTTAGACTTTCATTAGAGTCTTCATATCTTTCCGAGAGATTTCTTAGTCAACTTTTCTTGATCTTTGGATGTTGATTGCCTTCAACATGGTTGCATAGCTCACGATCTCTTCTTTCCTCACACATTCTAATCTTCGGGGTTCCAAATCAGAGTTCTGTAATCATAGTTAGCCACCTCATACTTTATATGACATGTTATGTTGATTTCATCTCAGTGTGACTTATGCCTTTCTTCATCCTTTCAGAGGAGGAGACCCTTTTCCTTTGATCATGCTTCTTAAGATAGAAGTAACAATCCATATTATTTGCAACCATATAACATGATATTATAAAATTTAAATGTAAGCATGCATTCCTCATTTTACCATTAGGTCCTCTAGGCTTCTTCTTGCAACTTCCTTGATTGAAGTGTCTTTAAACCCTTGATCTACTTTTCTTCTTATGTCATCATAACATCATCCATGAATTCCATAAATTGGAGTTCTTGATGAAACACTTGCTTCCTCTCTAGATTAGTGAATCCTCCGATAAGGATTCCATCAGAGAATCTTGAGGATCTTGCATATCCCCATCTAGCAAATATTTCCTTTTTGACTTGATGTATGATGAGACCTGTCCTGGATGACTTCTTCCTTTCCTTCAATGTCCAATGAGGTTCCTGCTATATCCTTTAATGTTTGACTGTTGTGGATTTTGTTCTTCATGATTCCCACGAGCTCTTGCTTCCAATGCTTTTATGATGCCACGATGCATCTTATTATCATGATCATATCTAAAGATTTAGGAGCTTATGATATGACCCCTTTTGTGAGGAATACCATCTCACTCACAATGGAGATTTGTTACTCCCTCTTTCCTTGGCCCTTTTCTTCAACTTCCTTCATCTTTCTGGCGATATGAACTTCTTTCCATATAGCATTGAACCTTATACTATTATGTCTTGTTTGAGGACCAAACCTTTCTTTCCTTTCTGCACATGATTGAGTTCTTTAACCTTTAATACTTTTGTTTGCAACTTGTCTTTCTCTATCGAGCATGGAGACCACAAATTGTTCACCGACATTTGTTACCTCACTTATCAATGATGACTACCTCCTTATCATCTTTTCTAGATCTCTCAGTGGAGATCTCATGGAGATATTCCTTCATTTTTTGATACCTTTAATCAGGTCTAAGTGATATGACCTTCTTTACTTCATTTAAGAGAGTATATCTTCTAGTATTTCACATATCTCTTTTATGTGTCCTTTCTTGCTACATAGGGATGAGAGAACCTTAAGAGTTCCCTCCCATGAATTCAAAGGAGACCTTGATATGTTCATTGACTTCTCTTAACTATGAGGTTAATTACAATCCTCTTTTTTTTTCATGCAAGGACCTTTAAGTGATTTCATACGAATCCTATGCGTCTTCTTGATGCATTCAAACAAGGCTTGACCTTCATAGACCTTTTGCATAAACATGAATGACTTCTCTTTCGGGGATTGTATCTATCCCCCTTTCTTATGCAAGGAGTTTCGATAACCCAACCGATTCATAGATCTTGTAGACATGAAGTCACTTAACTTAACTTGATTATAAAAATATACTTGGTTTGTGAAGACAAAATCTTCTCCTTGATCATGTTGATGAAGAAAATGTATGAGGACTTCTTCTTGGATGATCCTTTTTGAAATGAGAAAGCCTTTCCTTAGTAGATGATTTGCTGCTTCATCAGATGTTCGTCTTTCATAGTATAGATCATGATTGCTGCTAGGGTTTCAACTTTCTCCAAGCTGATGTGATCTTCATTTTGAGGTCCTTCGAGCTATCTTGCTTTGTGGACAACTTGATGAGTGCCTTGATGACCTTTTTGATGATGGCAATGGAGACAAAAACTCTTGCTGTTGTAGACTGCTCTTTGATCTAGGGTTTGATCAAGATTAGGGTTTGATTTTGCAATGTAGATCTTGACATCCTTTCAGCTTGCGTTGATGCCCTGCTAGAAATTTGATCCTTGAATATCTCTTTTTTGCCTTTCGTTCCATTGTAACCATAACGCTGATTCCATGTTGAAAAATTTAGGGCAAATTGAATTAATGAGATTCTTCTTATCATGATAACTATTTGCGAGGCATTTACTCTTTAGATTATTAGCACAATCTTTTGCTTATTATCATTAGTGTGTGTATTTCTTACTTCAACAAATAGCTATCAAAGCAAAGAGACAAGAGCACAAGATATGGCATTCTGGTAGGGCCAAAACCTCTCCCTCTTGGAGAGGAAAACTCACACAAAATTCTTCTTATAGAGATTCTTATTAACGAACACCAAGACCAAAACCCTTGATTTCCTGAGCCACTCCAAGACCTTTGATGCCCTGCGAGAAATTTGATCCTTGAATATCTCCTCTGCGCTTCGTCCGATTGTAACCATAACTTTGATTCCATGTTGAAGAATCTAGGGCAAATTGAATTAATGAGATTCTTCTTATCATGATAACTATTTGTGAGGCATTTAGTCTTTAGATTATTAGCACAATCTTTTGCTTATTATCATTAGTGTGTGTATTTCTTACTTCAACAAATACCTATCAAAGCAAAGAGACAAGAGCACAAGATATGTCATTCTAGTAGAGCCAAAACCTCTCCCTCTTGGAGAGGAAAACTCGCACAAAATTCTTCTTATAGATATTCTTATTGACGAACACCAAGACCAAAACCCTTGACTTCCTGAGCCACTCCAAGACCAAGACACCAATCCTCTTTACTGCTGAGATCATCACCATTACTGCTGCTTCACCGAGGTCATCTTTGAGATCATCATAGCTACACCATCTTCAAGATCATTACTATGCATTAACTGAGATCATTATTGAGATCATCACTGCATATTTACTAAGATCATTTTTGCATTTTGTAATTATGTTTTTCATCGAGATCATGGCTTCATCAATAAACGTTGTGAGCTCTGATTATCCCGATTGCACCGAGATGTGTTCATTGAGATTTTGTTATGACTGAATTCGGTTATGATGCGACAGAGTATGTCTCTGTTTCTTCTTATTGGATACTTTTACTGAGATGTTATGTAGACTTTCTTTGTTTACACTAATGCTGCAAATGTATCTTTCTATTACAGGTCTGCCAAGACTATTACTGAGACAGAGATACTGAGATAACCTATTTGTCCACCTTTGAGAATGTCGAGAACACTTGACTGTCCATCCACGAGTATGCTGAGAACACTTGTCACATTGACTGTGTAGAATATGAGATAGTCATTACATTGCGGAGACAATGTTTGCGTGAACACTGTATCAGGATGCCGAGACAAAGAGATTTCTTTCACCGAAGCAGAGCATTGAGATCATAGTTTGTTATAACCATCGAAGATTACAAAATCTTTCTTCCATCGAAGCACAAAATCATTGTCTTCATGCGAGATACCTCTATCACTATATCATGAGAAGTTTTAGAATGATCCGAATTATATCCTCTTGTGATTACTCCAACTTCGCATGTATAAGCGTTGGTTCATGTATGCAAGCTGACGTGAACTTAATGAACTGTTGTGTCATTTTATTGAGCCGACATGTCATCTCTATATATTATGAAGCCGACTTGATTGTCTCTTCATCGTTTTGCTAACATTCATCTTCTTTGGAGGATGGTGCTTGTCTTGGAGGGCTACTTGACATTAGGTTGACCCATGTACATTAAATAAATGTTCAAGAAGAGTTCTTCAACACGATTTTGAATATTTGACTTACTTAGACCTATGGAATGAGCAAGAAACTCATTCATATAATTTACAAAAATAATATTTCTTTTTCTTAACAAGTACAAAGATCAAAATTACATTGACAAATACCGAACCTAGTTACACTTTTCTTGAACAACCCCTCTATTTCACTCACACTATTCATTTGAGCCTCTTGCAATTTTTGAATGAGTTCGGTGAGGAGAATTTAGAGAGTATTTTGTAGGGTTGTTTTGAGGGAGATTTTTTTTGTAGATTTGAAGAGCTGATTGGAGTCCTCGAGAGCTGTTGGGTTGGAAGATTTTCAAGCTACTTCAAAGTTTTTTTTTACCATAGATCTTTGGGTTTTCTTCAATGGTTTTTGGAGTAGGTTGAAGATTTATTTATTTATTTATTTCGTTAGCGCTGCTACATCGCTGATTTCAGAGGATTTTGTAGTTGATTTTCTCCAAAGAATTTCAAGGGTAAATCAAGGAAATTTTTGCAATCTATTTTTGTTTCATTTTTCTCCAAAAATCAGTGCTTCATCCCAAATTTTCTTAAAACTACATTGTTTTGATGCAAATTTGTAGGGCCTGCTCTAGAGCTGATTTGAGAAGATTTTGGAGTTGATTTTCTTTAGAAAATTAAGAGGGAAAAACAAGGTATTTTTTTCAATTATTATTGTTCTATTTTTCTCCAAAAATCTTCTTTTTTTCCCTAAAATTTTTAAAACCTTAGTATTTTTATGCAAAATCCAGATTTGTAATTTTTTTTTGTTGGAATTTTTTTTTGGCCATTATTTTCTTTTATTTTTTCTCTCAACAATTGTTGAAATTTGCAGGGTTATTTTGAGGGATTTCGTTGACAAATTTACGAGGGAGATTTTGGAGTTGATTGAAGAGTTTATTTTCTGATTAGTTGAAGCTTCTTTTGTTCTCAAATTTATAGATCTTCTCTAGGTATTTCATTGTCTTTACTACTCTTTTATTTTTCTCTAAAAAGGAAATTGCCATAGAATTCTAAAAACCTTAGGGTTTTCTATGCAGATTTTTCATTTCTTTTTGTAGAGTTGTCATGGCCCCGGAAACAAGCATAATTTAGCTTGGGTTCACTGCTATTTAAATGGACAAGGGATAAAAGTCTGCAACTTCTGTGGGAAGAAAGTTAAGGGTGGGGGGTTCCATAGAATGAAAGACCACCTAACACATTGGAGAGGGCAAACAAAACTTTGTGAAAATGTTTTCGATGATCTTAAAGCAGAGATGCAAAGTCTAATTGAAGCCTACAATGATGAAAAGGGGAAAAAATAATTAAAAAGATATCGATAAAAGTCAAAAGAATGATGCTATGCTTCGTGACCTTGATTTTGAAGAATATATGCCTAGTTTTGAAGATTCCTCTAGTTTCCCTGTTAGAGTTGGGGAGGGTAGTTCAAGTGATTTTAACTTTAAGAGGACAACAACTCGTAGAGGGATTGACTCCTTCTTTGTACCCCGCACCACTCCTGGTTCTCAACCAACCCTTGATGCTAAATGGAAGAAGATAGAGAAGGAGGATGCATATGAATGCATTGTTGGATGGTGATATGATGAGGACATACCTTTTAATGCTACTAATTTTGCATATAATCAAACCATGATTGATGCTATAACTTCATGTGGAGCAGGCTTCAAAGGCCTTAGATTTCATGATATCAGGGGGCCAATTTTACAAATGAGGTCTAAAGAATACAATAGTATCTTACAAAGTTCAAGCATTCATGGACCAAAACAGGGTGCACAATTATGTTTGATGGTAGATCTCATACGATGCTAAATTTCTTAATTGCCTGTCCAAAAGGTACTATGTTTCTCAAATCTATTAATGCATCTGATTAGGTGAAGGATGCGCAATTGCTATGAGGTAGTTATGGAAGTAGGGGTTGAAAATGTTGTACAAGTGATCATAAATAATGCCTCTAATTATGTTGTAGTGGGAAAGATGTTGGAGGAAAAAGCCCCCACCATTTGGTGGTTTCCATGTGCAGCCCATTGTTTGGACCTCATGCTTGAGGATATTAGCAAAATTGAGTGGGTGAAGGAGTGTGTGGATGATGCAAATCCATAACCAGATACATCTACAGCCACTCATGGGTTTTGAACTTTATGAGAAAGCACACTGGGGTTAAAGAGCTTATTCGATCAACCATCACACGATTTGCAACCAACTTTCTTTCGTTGCAATCCTTTGTTTAACAAAAATCATATTTGAGGAAGATGTTTTCATGTGATGAATGGAATGCATCTCAGTGAAGCAAAAAGGCTGAAGGGAAACAGATGGTTGACCAAGTACTTGACAAAAGATTTTGGTCAAAGGTAGAGGAGATTGTGCTATTTAGTGAGCCTCTTGTTAGAGTTTTGCGGATGGTGGATAGTGATAAACCTGCCATGGGCTATGTTTATGAGGCCATGGATCAGGCCAAGGAACAAATAAAGGCGACATCTGGGGATAAAAGACAAAAGTACATTCCTCTATGGAGAATCATTGATGATAGATGGAACAAACAACTCCATAGACCTTTACATGCAACTGGCTACTACTTAAATCCAAGGTATGTAATTTTGGATTTCAATGCACATTGCTTATAAGTTATAAGTTTTGTTGACTTGATGAATATGTTTTTGTTTTCCGAATTTTGAAGGTATGATTACACTACAAATTTTGAGGCTGATGGGGAGGTATTAGGGGGATTATATAAATGCATTGAGTGCATGACCCTAGATTCAAAGACTCAATATCATATTCATAACAAGCTCTTGAATTTCAGTGAGAGTATCGGTACGTTTGGAATTTCTATGGCTGTAAGAAATAGAGCAAAGAGTTCCCCAAGTAAGAACTGTCAAAATTTGCAAATTCTTATATTACTCATTTCAATTTGCAATTGTTGAGTCCAAATTTCAACTTTCAAATTCATTTGCTAATACTTTTTTTTTCCTTCCACATTTTTGCAGCTTATTGGTGACAACAATTTGGTGGTGAATGCCCTCAATTGCAAAAAATGGCAATTTGAATATTGATCCAGACATGTAGTGCTTCAGAGTGCGAGCGGAATTGGAGTGTGTTTGAGTGTATACACACTAAGAAGAGGAACTGTCTGGAGCAAAAGCGGTTGAATGACATGGTTTTTGTTCAGTACAACCTTAGGTTGAGGCACAACCAATTGCTGAATAAAACCCTAGAATCAAACAACATTGTCTTCACTGACCTTGATCCAACATTAGAATGGGTTGTAGAGAGTCAAGTGCCAACATTTGACAATCAAGACCTTTCTTGGTTGGACTTGGAGCCACCTCCATAGGATGCAGAGGCAGATATATCAGAAGCACCAATAAAAACTTAAGGGCTAGGGGAATGAAGCCATAATCCCATTGCAGACTTGGATGCTACTCATTCTTCAAATGAGGATGAGGAGGATGATGATTATGATGATGATTGATCATTGATTTGCTGTAACTGTAGCCTGTAGTATTGTACACTGTAGTATCATGATTCATACTATGATCTATCATGTTATTTTGGACTATAGAGGCTTTTTAGAGCTTGCTTCTTGATGTTTGTAACTTTTTTGGTTGAATGATGTTTTGCACTAAGTGCTATTTTGGTTATATCCACTATCACTTGCTATATAAATGTGAACTTTTGCATATTTGTATATAAATGGTTTGGATTCATATGGATGCACATGAGTATATTTGCTTTTTCTTTAAAATATGAATATTTATGTGTTTCTGGTAAACCTTTTTTCTTAATTTTTTAATTTTTTTTTATTATCTTTTTATTTTAATTTCCGTTTTTTTTTTTTGTCTGGTCCAGTCGGTTCTCGGTCCACAAGGTTTTTTGGTTCAGTTCTAATAATTTTTTTTCAAACAACTACCTAAAGGAGAGCGCTCGACATAAGGGAGATCCAACATAGTAATCAATTTAGATTTTTAGAAGTACCTACTGGAAGAATCAAATTATGGAAATAAGAGGCTTGGGTACATTTTGCAAAGTTTGATGAAGATCCCTAAGATGAAGAACGATTTCCTTAAGGAGACCATTATACTTGTGCATGAAATACTAATCATTGGATGAAATTTTATATCCATAACCACCTATAGCTATTTTAATGGAGTCTGGTTTAGGAGGTTGAGAATATAATTTTATTTTATCTATTGGGGAAAATTGTGGATCTTGGAGAAATAATTGTTATTTTATGGTAAAGGAAGTTGAGCTAGACTCTATATAAGGAGTATTCCTGTCTAATTTGAACTCATGGTAGGATTTGTGGAGAAATGCCCTAGGAGCCTAATTGAATAACTTTCAGAGACTTTTAGATGAAACCATTCATGTATTTTTGGGTTCCTCTTATGGATGGTTAATTAGAGCACTCCCTTGTGGAGATTTTGTCTATCTCAATGTTTTACTTTGGATGGATGTTCAATGGATCAATGGTCTTGTGCATGATTTGAGGAGTAAGTGGTTTTATTTAACTCTTTGTGGTAATTTATTTGAAAATATGTTAAGTGTGGTGTTCCTTTTCTATCATTCGTGCTGCACTCTCTTCTCCTTTCTTGATAGGTCTCTCCTCAAAACTATTGGAGCATATCTAGTGGAGGACCTTCGTCTTGGTCATTGTGAAACTTACAAGGCTAATATGACAACTTTGTAGCGTTTGAAATGGTCAACCCTAACTATCATTTTAGTTTCACCTTCAACTTCTAAAGAGTCTTAGTAGTGTTGCAAACATCATGATTTTATCGCAAAAAATTACAGAATCGTGATTTATTAGCCTGGACGTTGTTTATCGATATTGATATATTAATTTTGAAGATGTTTGCTGATGTTTGTTGATTTTTATTGATATTTTCTCATTCTTTTACGATTTTTTGTTTCTTCAGACCCTTATCGATTTTGTCCCAATGTCGATATTTGCAACATTGGTTGATGCAATATACCTAGTGGAAAGAGATTAGTCTTCGATCCTCCTATCAACTTTACTCTCTTAATCAATCCAAAACTTTGCTCGAATTTACTCTTCATATCACCTTTGGACATATTGCTTAAGATGCAACAATCCTATCTTATGGTAGCTCCCTTTAATAGGAGGACAACCAACGTAAAGTGTGGAAGATAGTTGGTGAGGTGACAGTGGGCCTATCTTCATTACAACAAATCCCTACTTGCACTTTAGGAATATATCTCAAGAGGGGAGGGTTTGTGCGATAATGGGTCTAATTTGGAGAAAGATGATGTGTGATTGATTTCTTTTAGCATTAATAACAAGAAATGATGATTTTTTCTTTCCCCTCAACCTTAATTTTTGATTGGTACTAGTGAGCATTCTGCATAGGCCTTGCTTAATTATAGGCCAACATGTTTTTTAGAAATGGATGGTCTATTTGTTTGGACTTGGTTCTTTGTTTGGATCATAAGCCAAGATGATGTTTGTGACTTCTTCCTACATTATATTACGAAATAGTTTGTGATTTTCTTTGGTTTCAACTAGAGGGGGTATGATTTGGAACATATTGTCCCACGTTGAATAGGAAGTTGGAGGACTTTAAGTGAACATATTTTTGAAGTGATCAAGCATGACTTTAAAAAAATATTCAAATTGGTGGCTTCATTGAGATTTATTTCTTATGCATGATTTTGGATTTATTGGCTTGAGTTTGATTTTGGGAAAGATGCTAGTCTTCAGTCCTCCTATTAACTTTATTCTCTTAATCAATGCAAAACGTTTTTGGAATTTACTCTTCATATCACGTTTGAACACCTTGCCTAAGATCCCAACAATCCTATCTTATGGAAGCCCCCTTGAGTAGGAGGAGAGCCAACCTAAAGTGTGGAAGAGGGTTGGTGAGGTGACAGTGGCCCCATCTTCGTTACAACAAATCCTTACTTGAGATTTAGGAATATATCTCAAGAGGTGAGGTTTGTGTGATAATTGGTCTAATTTGGAGAATGATGATCAGCGGTTGATTTTTTTTAGTATTAATAACAAGAAATAATGGTTTTATCTTTCCCCTCAACCTTAAGTTCTGATCAGTACTAGTGAGCATTCTGCATAGGTCTTGCTTAATTATAGGCCAACATGATTTTTGGAAATGGATGATCTATTTGTTTGGCCTTGGTTCTTTGTTTGGATCATAAGGCAAGATGATGTTTATGACTTCTTCCTATATTATATCACGAAATAGTTTGCGATTTTCTTTGGTTTGAACTAGAGTGGGTATGGGTTGGAACATGTCTTCTCACGTTGAATAGGAAGTTTGAGGCATTTAAGTGAACATATTTTTGAAGTGATTATGGGCGACTTTCAATAAATCTTGAAATTACGAGGCTTCATTGCGATTTATTTCTGACGCATGTTTTTGGATTTATTGGCTTGCTTTTAGGAGAATTATCTGTTCTAGCTTCCCATCACTAGCTTTGAGCCTGTTACCACCAAAAGTGGGTGCTCCTAGGAGAGCTTTTCTCCTATTCATTTTCTTGTAGTCGACAACCAACATCCCTTGACCGCCACCTTGTAGGCGATGTGATGTGCCACTTTATCTTTGCTACTTGCATCAGTTGTATGTTTCATCGCCCATTTCTCAAGAGCACATGTTAGAAGGCGGGAAATCTAACCCAGAAGGTATGTTTTTCATTGTACAATTGGGTGTTTATGCTTGTTTTCATTTGGGTATTTCAGTATGGATTATTGGGTGACTTGGAAGAAGGAAGAGCTTTGACTGTGGTTTTGTTCCCTTACCTTAAATGGGGGGTTAATTTTCATTCCTAGTCTTGTGCGATCTCTTCTATTGGCCCATGGCTTTAGGAAGGGCACTACTTGGGAAACGCCAATTTTGGTAGCGTGGTCCTGTTTTCCCATTTCATATTTATCACTTCCCTTCGCACATTATGAGCCCTATTCACTATTTTGCTTCACTGGGTTCACATGACCGTTGGGTCCACAATGTCTAGCACACCCCCTCTCCTTGTCCACGTATCTAGGTTGGGACGGGAAACGTTTCCCTAGAGGTTGATGCAACTAAAAGAAACTTAAAAGCATATGATGGCCACAAGTAAGAAACAAAAGAAAAAGAAAATCATAAAATGGAAAAGATCATCGAAACATTAATATAGCACACGGGCAAAAGCTAAGCATGAACTCTACCCCTTATCATTATGGCCATCACCTTGGTTCCTAGGGCCAATGGTTGCCCCATTACATCATAAAGGGAACCATTACATCATTTCATTTCATTTTATAACATTTCATTTCATGTTAGATATTATTTGTTGTAATGGTTACACTTAGCTTACAAGTACAACTTTGGTGATCAATGATGATAAATGTTATATATTGAATTTTGAAAGCTTGAAACTTTAAGATTGATGAATCATGAGACTCAATATGTTGTATGTTACTATGTTACTAACTTGTGGACGTGGTTGATGAAGCTTATAACTTCTAGATGATTGTTGTTATATGGTTCAATCTGTCTTTTTTATGTTTTTTATATCTAATTCATTATTCTACACGTTTTTTTTGACATATATGTATCAAAATATAAAAAATATATATATTATATAAAAAACGCTTCGGGATTTGCTCCCAAATCGGGAGCTTCTAAAAATGTCACTCCCGCTCCCGTTTTCGTTCCTGCTCCTCGCTTTCGCTCTCGCTCGCAAGTAACACTGGGACAAAGCATATTTGGTGACATGGACATCAACACTAATGCTAATGCCAATGTTGGTCCTAGTAATAATGATAATAGGAATGCCAAAAGCAATAAATCTAGGGCTAAGAAATGACATCTTGCTTCATTCAAACCATTAAATTTCAATATATTCCTTGGTGTCCTTTATCAATTGCCTGATAAACACCATGAGTGGTTGCCTAAGCTTGATGGAAGTGGTATTATTAGTGTAGAGAAGCATGCTGACAATTTCATTTGGGCGGTTTGTCCTAAGAAAATTTACGAAGACGAAGAAGATGTCATGATGATGTTGTTCACTTTAACATTTGAGGGAGATGTTAGGGATTGGTATGCCCACTTACCTCTAGGAAACATCACTAGCTTTGATCAATTTGAAGATGTCTTTCACGAAGAGATATGCAAACCATCTTGATGGAGGTATGGCTCTGGTCAAGTTTCTCCAAACCGATAAGATGGAGAATGAAAACATGAAAGGTTTTATGCAAAGATGGGACAAGAATTTTTGAGAAATCCTTGATACACTGAAACCATCTAATGACATTGTGTTGGAAAGGTTTAACCATGGAGTTCGTGGGCATTTCACATATAGGCTAAAAGTTAAGGAGCTTGCCACTTTGGAAGAAGTAAAGAACATTGTCATCAAGGTGGAGCATAACCTCAATTTGGTTCATATTGATCTATTCAACTATCTGAGGGGTAAGCTCTAGGCCGCAAAGAATATAGGTGATTCTAGTATGAAAGAGGTGATCATGACCTTAACAAGGAAAGTCAATGATACGTCTGCTAGTCAAAAAGTTCCCATGAATAAGCTATTAGCACTTGAAAATGAGAGGAGGGATAATTACCTTGCAAGTAACCGATTTAACAAAGATAAGTCCTTTTCCAAGAAAGTTGACAAAGGGAAACATGCTATTCAAAAGAATGTTCCAAACACCCTTGACCCCACCAACATGACAGGACAAGGAGAATCTTCTAGTCAAGTTTTTGAGGAAGAAGAATATGCACATGAAGAAAGTGAAAGTGAGGAGGAGGCTGAGCAATTGAATAATATAGATCAAGATAGTCCAATTAATATATTATTGGTTGGCACATACATTCATCCATGATTGGACCAAATCAAGCATCAAGATGAGCCATCAATGGAAGTTCTAATAGCTAAGAATAGTGGAAAGTGGAAATGGTTGCAATATTTAAAGAAAAATGACAAGCAACCCAAAGCAAGTTCAAAGGAAGCTCATTCCCAAGAGAAAGCCCTTACCCAAAGCGAGTGAAAGCACAAATCAAAGGTCAACGAAGTTGAGTTAGACATTGATGTAGGGAATGTTGTGGGAAAAATGACCATGCAAGTACCCATGAAAGAGATTGTGAAGCTTCCCACTCAAAGAAGGCATGTCAAGAAGGCTTTGGTGCTTGATGACAATTAGGAAGATCCTTCTATTATGGTGCATAACATTCATGTGTCTAAGGCTAATCTTGGGCATGAGCCATTTTTGCTGACATCAACTATAAACAAGTTACTCCATAATTGCATGTTGGATTCTGGGGCCACGACAAACATTATGCCATTAAAAATCATGGACCAAATATAATTAGAAATTATTAGACCTTACAAAAATGTTTGTGGTTTTGACTCTAGGTCATGCTGAAAAGTGTAACTAGGTTCAGTCTTCATAATGACATGTAATTATGATTTTATGAAATTGATGTAAAGAAGAAAAATAAAATTATTTTTGTAATGCTTGAATCATGGCTTTCATGATCAAGGAATTTTATTTTATAGTTAAGGCTCCAATTGTGAGCCTTTAGGTTTGGTCATCATGTCATAAAGTCTAATGAATCAATGTCAAAGATGAAAGACCCATTTGGGCATGTATTTCATTGTAAAAGAAATTTTGTGAACCCTCCAAGACCATGTCACAAGGTCACCTTGAAGTCGGCCTAAAGATGTTTCTGGTAGGAAATGTCGGCCTAAGCAGCAACTTTGGCGTCCTCAGTAAAAAATTCACATGAAGCACACCACAAAATTTGTTCAAGTTTTAGGTCTTGATGCCTACTTTGGAAGGTTAAAAAGTGTAATCATACATCAATGATGTAACATGTTCTTATCTGAAACATATTGTAGTCTAGAAAACACATTCTCTTGCTCATTTTTGTACATATAAAGGATATTAGCTAAAGATATCAATGGATGAAAATTTCTGCATGGATAATGGGATAAAAATGCCATTTATGTTGCAAGGAATTTGCCCCATGTTGGAAAATGTACGTAGGTTAGGTCTTCATTAATGTATTTGAGTCATCATGTAAATTACTTGGAATAAAGAAAATTATTATTATTATTATTATGACTTTTAAAGCATGGGTTTCATGCTTGGGTCATCATGTTTTAGGTCAAAGTCCCCATTGAGGACTTCTAGGATTTATTTTGAGTTAATAGAGTCATTATATATTTAAAGAGACTCTTCTTGGGCTTTTGAATCATATAAAAAGGCTTAGTATTGAGTCAAAAATGAATGATGTTGCCTCCACACCAAGTCAGCCTTGAGATTATCAAGTTGGCCTCAAAGAAGGCTATTCGACCTCACCTAAAGGCTATAAATGAAGCAGTTCGAATTCATTTGGAGGACATCACTCAAGCAAGTTCGATATCTCCTTGAAGTTGGGAAAATGTTCGAAATAGAGGAAGGAAGCAAAGGGAATGTGAGTTTGGTCTAGTAGAAGGAAGGAAAATGGAAGTTTTGCTGCATCTCTTTCTCTCTCTCACTTTGTCTTGTGCCCTAGTTTGGAAGATTGAAGTTCTCTTGTTGATGTCATAGCTAGTTGCTGCATGTTGTTGCTGCCAGATCAAAGTATATGTCGCAGTTGCTATTGCTAGGTGTTGCTGCCTCTAGAAGTTGTATTGGGCCAAGATCGAAGTTTCTAAGAGAAGAACGAGGTCTTTATGTGAAGATCGAAGTCTCCAAAGCAAGGTTGAAGTTGCTGGGTCTAAAAAAGTGCTACTAGTATTGTTGTTGCTCCCAGGTCAAGTACGATCATCTGCAATCATAGAAGAAGGCTAACTTGGTGTGGAGGAAAGCTTGTCTCAAGGTCTAGAGTCTTGGAATATCTCAGGAAAACTATTGAAGGAAGAATTACTGACTGGGTTTTCCCCTAGAGAGAGGTTTTTTCCAGGCTATGTGCCTATATCTGGTGTACTTTGATTTATGTGCTATTGCTTTGGTAATTGCTTGATGAACTAAAAGACAGAAGACATTAAAAACATAATAAGAATCAAGAACATCATAAGTAATTATGAAGTATAAGAAAATCTTTTTGCCTTTCTGATTTTCTAACATGGTATTAGAGCTTTGGTGAACAAATAAGTAAAAGGCATTCTCAAGCACTTGATCAAGGAATCATTCAAAAGGATTATTCAAGGGAAGGAGTCTACTATCTTCAAAGACAATGTCTAACACAATGAAGGGAGAGAACAATCTTGAAGGAGGCTCAAATTAAAGGTCTTGGAAGAAGAGGATTGACCTCATCCTTGAAAAGAAAAATGCAATCATACATCAAAAATTTAACATGTTCTTATCTCAAACATATTGCAGTCTAGAAAACACATTCTCTTGCTCATTTTTTGTACATATAAAGGATATGAGCTAAAGATATCAATGGATGAAAATTTCTGCATGGATAATGGGATAAAAATGTCATTTATGTTGAGAGGAATTTGCTCCATGTTGGAAAATGTATGTAGGTTAGGTCTTCATTAATGTATTATAGTCATCATGTAATTTGCTTGGAATAAAGAAAATAATTGTTATTATTATTATTATTATTACTTATTAAAGCATGGGTTTATGCTTGGGTCATCATGTTTTAGGTCAAAGTCCCCATTGAGGACTTCTAGGATTTATTATGAGTTAATAGAGTCATTATACATTTAAAGAGACCTTTCTTGGGCTTTTAAATCATATAAAAAGGCCTAGTATTGAGCCAAAAATGAATTATGTTGCCTCCACACCAAGTCGGCCTTGAGATTATCAAGTTGGCCTCAAAGAAGGCTATGCGACCTCACCAAAAGGCTATAAATGAAGCAATTCAAATTCATTTGGAGCACATCAGTCAAGCAAGTTCGATATCTCCTTGAAGCTGGGAAAAAGTGTGAAATAGAGGAAGGAAGCAAGGGAATGCATGTTTGGTCTAGGAGAGGGAAGGAAAATCGAAGCTTTGGTGCATCTATCTCTCTGTCTTGTGCCCTAGTTTGGAAGATCGAAGTTCTCTTGTTGATGCCATAGCTAGTTGCTGCTGCCAGATCAAAGTATATGTCGAAGTTGTTGTTGCTAGGTGCTGCTGCCTCTAGAAGTTGTATTGGGCTAAGATCGAAGTTTCTAAGAGAAGATCGAGGTCTTTAAGTGAAGATCGAAGTCTCCAAAGCAAGTTTGAAGTTGCTGGGTCCAAAAAAGTGTTGCTACTGTTGTTGTTGCTCCCAGGTCAAGTACGATCATCTGCAATCATAGAAGAAGGTTGACATGGTGTGGAGGAAAGTTTGTCTCAAGGTCTAGAGTCTTGGAATATCTCAGGAGTACTATTGAAGGAAGAATTACTGATTGGGTTTTCCCCTAGAGAGAGGTTTTTCCCTGACTGTGTGCCTATATATGGTGTCCTTTGATTTATGTGCTATTTCTTTGGTAATGGCTTGATGAATTAAAAGAAAGAAGATATAAAAAACATAATAAGAAATCAAGAACATCACAAGTGATTATGAAGTAGAAGAAAATCTTTTTTGCCTTTTTGATTTTCTAACATGGTATCAGAGCTTTGGTGAAGAAAGAAGAAAAAGGCAGTCTCAAGCACTTGATCAAGGAATCATTCAAAAGGATTATTCAAGGGAATGAGTCTACTATCTTCAAAGACAATGTCTAACACAATGAAGGGAGAGAACAAACTTGAAGGAGCCTCAAATTATAGGTCTTGGAAGAAGAGGATTGACGTCATCATTGAAAAGAACAAGGTACTAGACTTGGTCAAAGGAAAAGTAAAGAATGCTACAAATGACTCCATTGATGCTGAGAAAGTGAAGTTCAGAGAATTAGAATCAGTGGCCGTGACCCTAATCTTAAAAGGAATAAAGGACAACCTTGTCCCGTTTATAGCCAACATTAGTCATGCTCAAGAAATGTATGAGCCCTATCAAAGTTATTCACTATTAAGAACATTAGTCACGTAGCAAGCTTGAAGAATGAACTAAGGACCACAAAGATGACTAAAGAAGACACAATGGCCTCCTTCTTTGTGAAGATAACAAGAATCAGAGATGACCTTTGGCCATTTGATGAAATTGTTTTAGACAAAGAACTCATGACCACTCCTCTATTAGGATTGCCACCTACTTCGGGTGCATTTGCTGTAGGACTTAATAGTTGGAAGGAAGCTCCCAGTTTTGAAGAACTATGGACTGCCTGCGGTCAATAAGAATTAAGGATCTCACTAGTTTTCAATCCTGAAGGATTTTCAAATGCCTACACTGCTCAACACAAAGGAAACTTCAAGAAATCGAAAGGATCGAGAAAGAAAGTAGACATGTCCAAAGCAGAATGTTATCAATGTCATAAGAAGGGTCATTACAGGAGTGACTGTCCAGACAATCCAAGAAATAAGAAGAGAGAAAGAGATCATGCTAAGATTGCTGAAGAAGAAGATCCAAAGAAAGCCAAACTCGAAGAATCCTACATAAGGGACTTACACTACTAAGTCCTTTGCTTTTAGTCTTAGATATCCTATTTTGTATTTTTGATTTTTAGAATTTATAGGTTTTTAACATGTTCTCTTTTGTTTTTATAAGTTTATAGGTATCCCTCAGCTTTGGAGGGAGCCCCTAACATCTCCCAAAGATAAGTATCTCATTTCCTTTCAATTTTGGGATTCATGTACTTATTTAAGTTTTGATTATATTAAATGCTAATCGCCATTCTCCCTGTATTGTCTTGATAAGGAAAACATCTGCTATATCCTCAAGGAGCATGGAAGAGAGCCCAAGACAAGGTTTGTCAAGAAACAAAGGTATGTCTTAAACTACAAAACATTGATTTGTTTATAATAAATTCTTATTCATTTGATAATCTATTACTAACATTGTTATGTGGAGCTATATTGAATCATAATGATTCTTGTTTTGGGTGATTCATCATTTGATAAATCCACCCTCCTTACATCCTTGATTATTCTTATAGAACCCGAGACAGAATCTCTGGAAAACCCTAACCCTAAACTAAGCCCTAGTCGAAGTTTGTTTCTCTAGGATGATAATATTGGTGCATTCTCGGGTTTTGAAGCTAAACCTTAGTAGAAGGAAAATCTCTGATATATGATGACATTGTGAGAATTTGAGATTTGTGTAAGATTGTTGCAATCTGACTCTTAGTTGTGATTGATGCTTAATTGTTTGAGAAAATCTAGGGTTTGCAAGAAACCTTAATGGAAGCTAGTCATGTTATTGATTGAGTTGTGATTGGTTTTGATTGTCAAATCTCATGTATGAAATCAAAGGTTTGTATGAAATTCTAGTGGGAAGTCTAACATATGAATTCTGGAAGTTGTTAGATACTTTGTATATCTATATTTGTTTGAATTGTTTCTAGGGTTTGCTATATGTTGTAGTAGGGTATGTCATACCTTTGGAAGAAACATTGAAACCCTAGATGTAATGAAAGTTGTTATGAAGTAGTCTAGGGTTTATGACAAATTCCCTAGCAAGATGTTGAAGAGTATGTGTCTCTTGTTTGTAATTAAGTTTGGGTATTTGATATATATAAAGTTAAAATGCTTCTATAGATTTGGTTGTACTTGCTATCTAAGTTGTGCAGGTACACAATCTTCAATACAGTGAAGATGTTCGTTGATATGATAAGCATGATGTGGATAGTGATGGTAATGATAACTCTGTTGAAATGGTTGGAAGCCACAAAAGATTCTCTGATGTCGAAGAAATGAAGTTGATCTCCCTTGGTAAGAGGGAGCTTGAATAAAAGAGATCTCCTTGAGATTAAGAGGGAGCCTGGATAAAGGGAAGCTCTCTGCTTTAAAGGAAGGGCGTAACATAGTTTTAATTGGAGAATGTTTTTTGAAAGATATGTTGCTGTATATGAAGTAGGAAAGGAAAGTGTAATTGAGGAATCTTCTGTCAAACATTCGATTGATGGTCCTACTGTGTTGAGGAGCAACATCAGTGGTCTGAAAGTCCTCGAAGGTTAGTAGTTGATTGTGTACATGTGAAAGTATATTATTGATTGGGGTTGTGTTTGTACAGGTAAATCTCTTGAACATTTTTGATAGCATGCTGGTTACCGATCAATTTGATCAGGATAGATTTGTTGTCCTTGATCAGCTGGATCAAGGAGTGTTGAGGCTTTGGGAGTGAAGCATTGCTTGGGAGGACATGTTGCTGACACTTTGTTTTGATGTCTAGTTCCCGAAGTAGGAAAGGTGGCGTTGGTAATTAAGCTCTGACACACGCCTAGATCCCTGGGTTGATGGTTAGTAAGTAAGCTTGATGGTACCTAGAGAGGTTGAAAGCTTGAGTCCATCTTAGTCCCACTTGGATAGATTGCCCTAGTCAAGAATCTAGTCCATAGCATTACAGTGCCTAAAATTTTTCATGGTTCGTTTAGTTGAGATATTCCTTGTACTTGTATATGATGAATACCTCCCTAGTTAAGAGGAAGTGTTGCAAAGCGTAACTAGGTTTGGTCTTCATTAATGTATTTGAGTCATCATGTAATGTACTTAGAATAAAGAAAATAATTATTATTATGACTTATTAAGGTATGGGCTTCATGCTTGGGTCATCATGTTTTAGGTCAAAGTCTTTATTGAGGACTTCTAGGATTTATTCTGAGTTAATAGAGTCATTGTACATTTAAAGAGACCCTTCTTGGGCTTTTGAATCATGTAAAAGTTTTATTATCGAGTCAAAGATGAATTACGTTGCCTCCACACTAAGTCGGCCGTAAGATGATAAAGTTGTCCTCAAGGAAGGCTATTCAACCCCACCTAAAGGCTATAAATGAAGCAGTTCGAATTCATTTGGAGGACATCACTCAAGCAAGTTCGATATTTTCTTGAAGTTGGGAAAAAGTGCGAAATAGAGGAAGGAAACAAAAAGAATGCGAGTTTTGTCTAGGAGCAGGCAAGAAGGAAGGAAGGAGAATGGAAGTTTTGCTCTCTCTCTCTCTCTCTCTCTCGTGCCCTAGTTTGGAAGATCGAAGTTCCCTTGTTGATGCTGTAGCCAGTTACTTCATGTTGTTGCTGCCAGATCAAAGTATTGGTCGAAGTTACTGTTGCTGGGTGCTGCTGCCTCTAGAAGTTGTATTGGGCCAAGATCGAAGTTTCTAAGAGAAGATCGAGGTCTTTAAGTGAATATCGAAGTGTCCAAAGCAAGGTCGAAGTTGTTGGGTCTTAGAAAGTGTTGCTACTGCTGCTAGGTCAATTAGGATCATCTGCAATGATAGGAGAAGGCTGACTTGGTGTGGAGGAAAGTTTGTGTCAAGGTCTAGAGTCTTGGAATATCTTAGGAAAGCTATTGAAGGAAGAATGACTGATTGGTTTTCCCCTATAAAGGGGTTTTGCCCTAGCTGTGTGCCTATATTTGGTGGCAATTGATTTATGTGATATTGCTTTGGTAATTGCTTGATGAACTAAAAGAAAGAAGATATAAAGAAACTTAATAAGAAATCAAGAACATCACAAGTAATTATCGAGCATAAGAAAATGTTTCTGCCTTTTTGATTTTCTAACACGCCATTGATGAATATGCCTAGATGTTGATCAACAATAAAATACGCATTGCTTGATTCAACATTGTTTCGTTGTCAAAGACCTAAGGAGATATGACCTGCAATGTGCTCTTCATGCACCATGGAGTAGCTAGCTTTGATTGGAAATGGAAGGTGCTAATTCATATATTCCTCCATGAAGCTCTCATTAGCCATGGCACGGATGGGATCTCCATGAATAAAGTAGAGATCCATACCTCCCAATCGCAAAAAGGGTGCTCCCATTAGCACCCTCTTGGTTGCCATGATGTTTATCACATGAGGTAGTGGAAATGCTAGAATCTTTTCATCATCCAATGGTTTGTCTACCGCATTTGTCTTCTTCAAATCGCCAAGGTTTTCATCAACAAATTCCAAATTTTGAAAAATAACATAACCCAGCAAACCCTTGTCCTCCTTGAAATCCATTATGATGCTTGTTGGTATGTACTCATGCAAGCGAATGTTCTCATCACAAGTTCTCTAGACATATGACAGGTAACCGTGAAAGTTTCACTAAATTGTTAGAAAAGAATCAACATAGAAAGTGGAGCCTGGTGACAATAAAAAGTATGCAGTCAAAGGCGTTGGCTCAACATCTTTTCAGTTGGAGTCAGGGGGTAACATTTTCTTAAATGATGTAGTGTATGCCCTTGGTTTGAAAAAGAATTTGCGCTCTACTTCATGCTTGGAAGATAAAGGGTATAGAGTTGCTTTTGTTGATGGAGAAGTTCTTGGAAAATAACATAACCCACCAAACCCTTGTCCTCCTTGAAATCCACTATGATGCTTGTTGGTATGTACTCATGCAAGCGAATGTTCTCATCACAAGTTCTCTAGACATATGACTGGTAAACGTTAAAGTTTCACTAAATTGTTAGAAAAGAATCAACATAGAAAGTGGAACTTGGTGACAATAAAAAGTATGCAGTCAAAGGCATTGGCTCAACATCTTTTCAGTTGGAGTCAGGGGGTAACATTTTCTTAAATGATGTATTGTATGCCCTTGGTTTGAAAAAGAATTTGCGGTCTACTTCATGCTTGGAAGATAAAGGTTATAGAGTTGCTTTTGTTGATGGACAAGTTCTTGAATGGAAGGACTCTAGCTTTGATTGTGCCAAACTGATTTGTGTTCGAGGAGGCTTGTATAGACTCCTAGGATGATCAATTCATGCATTGGTACATGATAACACCGATCTATGTGAATTATGGCACCGAAGATTTGGTCACATTCCTTATAAGGCTCTACCCTCATTAAGGATGATGGTTACAAGTCTTCTAGAAATCTAGGTAGAGCATGATGGAGTTTGCGAAGGTTGTACACTTGGGAAGAACGTTAAAGGAGCTTTTCCGAACTCTGAAAGTAGATCTAAAGGAAATTTGGATCTAATACACTCAAATGTGTGTGGACCAATGTCAGTGTCATCGTTGCGTGGTTTCTATATTGTGTGACCTTCGTTGATGACTTCTCCTGGAAGACATGGATTTATTTCTTGAACACCAAGGTTGAGGTCTTTATCAGGTTTCAAGAATTCAAGGCTCAAGTGGATAACTTTACATGGAAGAAGCTTAAAATCTCGAGGTCAGATAATGGAGGGGAGTATACCTCTAGTGAACTAATTGCATTTTGTAAGGTAGTTGGGATTAAGAGGGGGCTGATAGTCCCTGACAATCGTCAACACAATGGGATTGCTGAAAGAAAGTATAGAACTATTATGGAAGTTGTTAAAGCAATGACTCATGATTAAGACTTACTCATGTCCTTATGGGGAGAGGCATCCAAGACAACAATCGATGTTCAAAACAAAAGTCCTCACTAGATTTTTGGGAATATGATTCCCAAAGAGGCCTTCATAGGCTAGGAACGAGAGGTTTGGCATTTGGGGATCTTTGGTTAACTTGTTTACATTCATGTTCCCAAGGAGAAGAGGATGATGCTGAAGCATTTTTTGAAGATGGGGATGCTTGATGGATATAGTGAGACATCAAAGGCTTACGAAATTTATGTTTCGGCTCAGCGACAGGTTGAGGTCAGTCATGATGTTACTTTTGATGAGGATGTTGCCTACTGGAAGTCTAAAGGATTTCACTTGGACACTAATGATGCACAAGAGGCTCCCAAGGATATGGGCTCAAGGCTTGTGGAACATCCTCTAGATGATCAAGAAGAGCAAAAAGGGCCAAATGAACCTATAGACCCACCTAGGGTGATTGTTCCAGAAACCAAGAAGAGGCCGACAATGTTTTGTAGTACATTGCACGCTGTAGAGGGGCATGCAGCTCCCCATGGCACTTTTTGGGAAAGGAAGTGTTCTCAGAATTATTTAGGATATGCATCATTGACGACTCACACTGTTGATTCCGAGCCATCCAAATATGACGAGGCAACATGCTAGCAAGTTTGGAAGGATGCAGTGTTGGAGGAATACTCGTCTATTATGGAGAATGATGTGGGGGATATTCTGATGAGACTTGAAGGGAAGTTAGTGGTGACCTTCAAGTTGATTACAAGATCAAGCATGCCGTGGATGGCAGTGTTGACAAGTATACAACAACATTCGTGGTAAGAGGCTTCTCCCAGAAAGAGAGAGAGGACTATGAAGACATGTTTGCTCTAGTTTCTAGGTACACTTCTATTAGAATGATTATTTCTATTACTTTTATTAAAGGTTGGAAATTGCATTAGATGGATGTAAGAACTACTTTTGTCAATGGAGTGATTGACGAATATGTGTACATAGAACAACCTCACTATTTTGAGGCACATGAGAGGGAGACTCATGTTTGAAGATTGAAGAAAGCTTTGTACAAACTCAAGCAAACACCTCGAGTTTGGTACTCTCACATTGATGGATACCTGATGAGTCTTGGTTTTACCAAGATTGATGTTGATTTGAATCTATACTACAAGGTTGTTGGAGGTGAGCTTGTGATTTTGTTGCTATATTGTGATGACTTGTTTTTGACAAGATTAGAGAGTCTCATTGATCAGTGTAAGAGGGAGTTGACCTTTGAGTTTGAGATGAAAGATTTAGGTTTGATGCACTACTTCTTGGGACTAGAAGTATGGTAGAAGTTGGGTGAAATCAATGTAAGAGGGAGTTGACCTCTGATTTCAAGATGAAGGATTTAGGTTTGATGCACTACTTCTTGGGACTAGACGAATAGTTGAAGCTGAGTGATATCTTCCTTGGTCAAGGGAAGTATGTTATTACGATGCTTCGAATATTTGGGATGATGGAGTGGAAGTCCATGGTCACTTCCATGGTGACGAATCTAAAGAAGTTGAGAGTCTTCGAGTTAAATTTGGTGGATCCATATATGTATTGACGATTATTTGGATCCTTAATGTATTTGGTTAATACCATGCCATACATTTGCTTTGCAGTGAATACTCATAGTTAGTTCGAGGTGGAATTGAGGAAGGAACATTAGATAGAAGCAAAGCATTTATTGAGATATCCAAATGCTACAGTGCGTTATGGATTGAGATGTGTTTCAAATGGTGAAGTTCAACTGCAAGGATTCACAGATTCCAATTGGGCAAGAAGTACTGATGACTGGAAAAGTACATCGAGATGTTGTTTTAGTTTGGGTTATTTGATGATCTCTTGGATGAGTCAAAAGTAAGCATCTCTCATTCTCAACAATTTCGAAGCTAAGTATGTTGCAGCTAGCTTGGCGAGATGTGAAGTAGTGTGGCTTTGAAAGCTACTTGCATGATTGTTTGACCTGGTGTTGGAAACGATCGTGATATATTGTGATTATCAAATCTATGTGAAGCTTCTAGAAAATCGAGTTTTCATGACAGGTCGAAGCACACTGAGGTTAAGTACCACTATATTTGTGACATGGTACAGAAAGGAGCAGTGGAGCACCAATATGTTTCTACATAGGAGCAGGTTGTCGATGTTCTCACAAAGCCTTTTGCTAGGGCAAAGTTTGTATATGTCAAGGATAGGCTCGGATTGGTTGATAGTGCCTCCCTCGGTAAGAGGGAATGTTGGTGTAGCATCAATGGGCAAACAGTCTCCCTAGATCAAGATATTGACAATTCATGGGTAATGATTAGGGGCCATGTAATGTGGCTAGGGATATTGGCCCAATGAGAATCAAGGCCCAGAGTGCTCCCCCAGTCATGGGTTACCTCAATATATTGCTAAAGGTTACTAGGCTAGTGGGTTGAGTGAGTGTCTCATAGCATCAAGCAAGTATTTTACCATTCAATAGAATGGGATGACATGCCGGAATGGTAAATGGGCCCAAGGGATAACCATTTGTCAGGGGGTACTTGACATGGTTCTACGGGACGACTTGGTGGGTTAGTGAAGTAAGGACTATTCTTATGTTGGGGGTACTTGACCAACCAATGAGTATTTGGCTTTATGGGTGACTAGATCCATTTGCAAAGGGGATATGTCTAGTAGGTGACTAGATTCGTTTGCATGATGATGATGCAGGTTGCTTTCCACATGTAGTGGATATGTACATCAACATAGCTAGTTGGAGTCGTCAATTACGGTGCCTTCCTCAGAGGATAACTGAACTCAAACGTTTGAGGGTCCTCCAAATAGACATGTGCGACGAGGTGAGGCATCTTTCGCGTGGGATCAAGGAATTGATTTCACTGGAAATATTGACGATGTGGGGGACCAGGATTGAATTGGATTTCGAGAAGGACGCAAATGCGGAAGGAGCGTCTGCCTGTTTAAAGGATCTGCAAAGTCTGAGGCGTCTCAGGGTTTTCATTGCAAATATAAAATCGCCAGTTAAGGAGGGGGTTATGGGAAATTGGTCAAACATGAGAGAGCTGAGATTGGAATTTGTGGGTGGAGATGGTCATAATTACCTTCCGCAAGACATGCAGGTGATGAAAGATATGGAAAGCTTCACTCTCACGAATTGCGATGTGGAGCGAGTGCCTCACTTCCCAAAGCTCGAATACCTTTGGGTAGATGCATGTAAGCAGTTGAAAGAGCTCCCCACTGAGTTGCCATGTTTGACACATCTAACCATACAGAGATGCGATAAGTTGGAGGAGTTGGAATTGGGGAAGGGTTTTCCAACGCTGGAGTATTTGCTAAGGATAATCGTTCAAAACCAGAAACGATCTCTTCAAGTTGAGGTGGGACTTATTCTCGGGTTTCCTTTGGAGTATCAGTCATCAACCTCCAAATTTAGTTATTCTGCGAAAATAGCAGAATTGTTTAATTTACCCGTTATTTGGCAAACCTTTAGATTTTCCACGGAATCGAAAGGAAATACAACTGTAGTTCATAGCCTTCTCGGGTCCGAAATTGAAGTTAACCCGCGTGCATATTTTGGAGCGATATCCGTCGGATCTCATCTCTTCTTAATTAACGACTATGATCGATTCAGAATTCAATTGGATTAAATCACACTCGATAAAATATCGCGTCTGAAATTTATATTAACTCCCGTGCATTTTTCGATGTGATCACTGTCGAATCTGACTCCTTCAAGCGAACGGTCACGATTAACTAAGCTATTAACTCAGTGTTATAATTTATCGCGTCCGTTTTTGGAATTAACGTCCACGCTTGTTAGCACGCGATCACCGTTAGATTTGTTGACTGTCGATCAAACGATTCAGATCTTCTTCGGGGGTTCTCACGAATTTTGTTGAGGTTTTCTTCGTTCCGCCAAGAATTTGCACTTCCGCCAAGTTTAGCCTGTTTGTAAGGTATATTTCTTAAAACATATCCATACTATTTAATACACAGTGAGTGAAGATTTAAACACGATAACAAAAGATTATACAAAATCTAGTTCTAAAGGGTCCAAATTGGAAATCAAAAATATTCAAAAATATTTTGAAGGAAATTTAAAACCTCCAGGATTGACCATTCATGCGCAGAATACACAGAGACATAGAGAGACTTCAATTTTAAAGTCCAATCATCCACAACCAAATCCCATTACACTAGTTGAAAACTTACATAAATATAAATACCTGTACATACAACAACCAAATCCTAAATCAATGGACTGACACTGCCTAATCTTATATAATTTGCGTGATATTCTCCTTGAGAATCTCAACTAAGTTTAACTACTTGAATTAATTACAAGATAATCCAAATCCCTGAATTCTAGCTCAAGTCCTATCTAGAAAGTTTGTAAAGTGACAGTTAAAGGATCCCACTCCTTCGCTTATAAACTTTTTTTGTATTTTTGGAATAAAATTTGAAGCCTTTTGTCTTCAAGCCTTGTGCTCCTGCATCAGCTAGCTCTTTCAAGCTTTTGTTGGGAAGTAAATTTTTATAAACAAATGTACATTTTAGGAAGTCAAGATGAATACATCCATAAATAAGAGGGATTGTTGAATTTTTATAGCTAAGGTAGGTCTCCAAGTTAAGAGAGTCAAAGAAAATTAAATATTATTTTTGAGTTTTAGTTAGGCCCTAGACAATCAGGTTGGCCCCACCATACGAATGTGTTTGACCCTTGGTCAAAAACCTCCTTATTTGACCTCAATATTTTGACCAATCGTCTAGATCCATTTGGCATCAATTTGGATCATATATTATTTTGTTTTCTATCCACACATACAAAGGGAAGAGAGAGAGAAGACCAACAAAGTACATAAGATGTTTGACTTGTTTGACGAATATTGATTGTGAATATTTTAGGTTATTTGACATGTGTTGATCGAAGTTTCTGGGTTTTTGTTTGATTCAAGTTTGACTAAGGCAGTTGATCGATATTATGGGACAACTGAATACAATTCTTGAGGCAGTTGCAGGGGCCGAAATTCGGCTTGTTGACAAGAGTTGGATAGAAGTTACAGAGGCTGAAATTTAGCTTGTTTGACCAGAATTGACTGGTTGTTGCTTAAGTCTGAAATTTTCTCTCTTTTGACCAAGTTTGACTTAGATGATTTGATTGGTTAGTTTGACCAAGTTTGATTGGGATATTCAGATTGTACATTTGTTGAATTGGACAAGTTCTTCTAAGAAAAGATTGTTGGGTTTTTCCTGAAGTTGGATATTCTAGGGTAAAGTTTTTCTCTTGTACATGTTTATCTTATTGTCATCTCTACTACCCTACTACACTTATGGTTGAAATTTTCTGAAGTATAATTTCTTAGTGAACTGGAATGTGCTATAGTAAGAATAGTGTCATTGGACGTAATTATCTATAGCAGACAATTGTGCTTGTCTTTATTGCGCTTTAAAAATCAATGTTGCAATTATCATTATCGGAATATTATCGGCGAGGGGGAAAAATCAGTAAAAATTGGGAAAAAAAAATCATAAAATACAAAAATATTCGTTGTTTTTCAATTTTTTTAATATCTAAAGCATCTACAACATAAAATCAATACATTGACACATAAATATGATAAAAGAACTAATATATAAGATGTGTAATATCATTTCTAGTGCTACATCACACATAACAATGAATCATGTCCTGAATAGTAAGTCTTGACTCTTGAGTCCCAACTCAGCCTCAAAATATCAAGAAAAAATATAATAATGTATCTCATATCATGAGTCCTAATGTCATATACAATGAAATGAACCAAATAACTAAAGTCTAATACTACTAATTTCCTCTGCCCCTCTTTCGAGAAAATGCAATAGCTTTCCCTTTCCCTTTCCCTCTAGATGTAGATGCCGGTGGAGCTGGCAGTGGACTTTGCTGTGCTCTAGAAGTTGAAGAACTAGGAGCTACAGGAGGTAGACCACGTCCTCTATTGGTGACAGGGGTAGTCTGGGTAGGTTGTGTCACCTCCTCTTCTTCATAAAAAAATCGGAGAAAAAATATATATATATATATATATATATATATATAAATCTGGCGATACTATCGCCAAACTCAAAAAATCACGATTTGCCCATAATATCGCGATTTTCGTAACACTATTAAAAATCAACAGTTGGTGCCTATAAAGCAGCAAAGCAAATTAGTGTTTCTTGTAGGTTGGTGCGTATGATGTAGTAGAGGGGAGTGATGTTTAGGTTGGTGTTTGCACCATCTTTCATATTATGAAGTTTTGTGGTTTTCTTATGTAAGGGTTTCCACGCATATCTTGTGTTGCTTGTTCAATTAATGAGATTGATGTTTTATGATGTTTGAATGGAATTTAATATGTAGAAATTATCATTATATTGATTTAGCCCCCCTCTCAGTATAATTCTGAACTCCAACAAAAATGCCCCCTAATGCCATTTCAATATTAGGGGAGTCACCATATGAGTCTTTATTTTCTTAAAGTTTATTGAATGCCCTCACCTCTACAAACAAGAAAATTCGCTTAAAATCTTTTGCAATAACACTTCGTTCTTTTGTAGAGTTACAAGAGGAGAAATGATTTTCAAAGAAATGCCTCGATCAAAACAATGGAGTCGATTCATTGAATCTTTAGAGACAGACTTTGTTCTCTACAATGGTGCCAATTTGTGACTTCCTAGGCTTGTGGTCATTGATATTAAAGTCCTTGAACTAAGTGCAACCTGTGGGAGGCTAAGAAGGTTGCCTAGTGTCACCACATTAGCTCTTTCTCTCTTTAGGTTGACTCTACCTTGGGAGAAGAGGAAGCCCTTGAAAAAATATGATTCCAATACTCTTAGAATTTAACAGGTAGTGGATTGTAATGACAAATGCCTATGCAATTGGGTTAGAGATTCATGATCAACACTCAGGAGTGTTTGAATAGTATCGATGCATAACTAGGTTGGCAAGCATTCGCTAGCTAAGTTTATGGATCCACATCAATATGCATACATTTAGAGGAGGGTTCTTCTATAGAGTCTTCACACAACTAGTACGAAATCGATTAGGTGATAACATACAAACTTGAAAAATTAATGGACGAGCATGTTTGATACTTCTCGACATAGTGCATTCAAATGTTTGTTTAATGATACCAGTAGCGTCAATTATAGGAAGCATGTATTATGTTTTCATTTATTCATGAATTTCTTGCAAAACTTGGATCTACTTCCTAAAGATGTAGGCCGAGGTCTTTAGCAAGTTTCTGTAGTTTGTAGCTCTAGTGGGGGAACTAGACAAGAAGAAGATCAAACTTTTTGGATTGGACAATGGGGGAGAGTATACATGTAAGGAGTTTGAGGGTTTCTGCAAGGAGGTAGAAATCATGAAGGAGTTCATTGCTCTGTACAACCAACAAGAGAATGCAGTTTCAAAGTCGAATAATTGATCCATCACAAGGGTTGTAAAGGACATGTTTTAAGATGATGACATGTCGATTTTTTTGTTTTGTTTTTGGGTACAGGCATGCAACACAAAAATGTACATTTAGTTTCAATGTCCTCATAGGATCTTAGAGGACAAGACAATGTAGGAGGTATTCATTGGTATGAAGCTTGAGGTGAGTCATTTCCGCATCTTTGGCTCTAGTTTATATCCACGTTTTCCTAAATTAGAGGACTAAGTTGGAGCTCACTAATAAGAAGTATTTATTTGTGGGTTATAGTGAGATTTCAATGGCTTACAAGTTAGTGAGCAGGAACATAAAATTTGAGGAAGACTTTACAATTAGGAAGTCGCATGGATGTATTCTAGTGATAGAAGATGAAGGAAGCTTTGAAGGTTGAACTTGGGTTATAAGTGACTTTGTTTAATATTTGAGGAGACCTATGTGGTTCACTTAAACATTGAGGGATGCTGAAGAGTATGTTGATGGTCCTAGGAGGGCACTTAGAGAGAGGAGAACTTCGAAGAAGTTTCTAGAGAACATGGCATTGATGAGGAACATCATATATTTCAACCCTTACAGGTTTTAGGACGTAGTAGATGAACGAATATGGCAAGATTCAATGGAGGAGGAATACACCTCCATCACGAAGCATGATGTCTCAGACATATTGTGAAGACTAGAAGGGTAGTTAGTAATGAGTTCTATTTGGCTCTACAAGATCAAGCATGTAATAGATGGTAGGATTCAAAAGTTCAAAATGAGGTTCGTGGCGATAATGTTCTTCTAGATAGAGGGGGTCGACTATGAGGAGAAATTTTCTCAAGCTGTTAAACATACTTACATTAGAATAGTTATTCACTTTGTTTCATTAATTGGTTGGAGGATACATTAGATAAATGTGAAGACAAATTTCTTTAATGGGATAGTTGAGGAAATATTTTACATAGAGCACCCTTAAGGATTTGAAGTAAATATGAAGTAGTTGTGAGTTCGTAAGCTGGAAAAAGCCCTCTATGGAATAAAGTAGGTACCGAGAGTGTGGTATTCTAGTCGAATATAGGATTCACCAAAAGTGGACCAGACTGTAACTTATATTATATATTCCTTTGGATTAATTTGCTTGTTTTGGTGTTGTATGTAGATGACTTGTTTTGTACAAGTGTAGAGAAGCTCATTGTAGGGTGCAAATTAGACATGGCAATTGAGTTTGAGATGGACATTAAAATTAGTGGTGTAAAGTATCACGATGTCACAATTTTTACTTCCAAACAATATTATCACTAGCAAGTAACGTGATGTTTTTGTTCATGAGAATATTGCGTGTTGATTTTTAGTAGCTTCGGACCTTACAAAATAATAAGTTAGTTTGTCCAAGATTAGTAAGGTGGACACCTTAAGAACCTATTTAGTTAGTTAGTTTATATAAGATGAAGTATAACATCATAACATATGTAGAGAACATTATCAAAGGCACATTGATAGAAAATAATAATTGACTAACTATCAAAATCCTTTGGAACCATTAGAGGGTTCGATTGTATGATCATATGGGGGTGCATGAATGAGCACGAGAAACTCTTAGCAGATAGTTTGACAAGTGGGAGGTCTCTCTTACTCTCTGAGGATATGTTGTCTAAATTAGGGTGCAACATCTTTGAGTTGGTCTCGATAATATAGATGGGTCTTCTACAAGTGGTGGTTGAGAAGAAACCGAAGGTATCACCATTCTGCTATTTGGTACTCTTTGAACTTTGCCTGCCACTTGTTGCTTCTAGTTTGACAAGTGGGAGGTGCTCTGCTTGAGATTCATTTAGAGCTTATCTCTCTTACTCTCTGGGGATATGTGGTCTAAATTAGGGTGCAACATTTCTAATTTGGTCTTGATAATATAGGTGGGTCTTCTATAAGGGGAGTTTGAGAAGAAACCAGAGGTATCACAATTCTACTATTTGGTACTCTTTGGAACTTTGCCTACCAGTTGTTGCTTCAATTTGATGGCTAAACAAGGAAGTATGAGGTGATTTGTTTGGTCATTGCAAGGTATGCTATGGTAGGTTGGAGCTAATATTTGTGGATGACAATCTTCCCGATGAAGAGGGCTAAGCATTGCTGGTCTTGGTACCGAAATGAAGTATCGCGGAAATTGCTTGATTCCCTATAAAGGCGGTGATAATGTCTTTTGATCTCATAATATGGGCGACACCTCGAAATGGGGTTCATCTTCATCTTCAGCGCTTGAAGGTGGCACACTTGGTAGATCCTATCATATTGTGGTATAGTATGATCTGTATCTATCGAAAGTGGATGGTAGTCAACTTGTAGTAGAGGGGTCTTGAGTGAGTGCATCTAATGCCAAGTCGTATAAAGGGGGAGAACAATAATTTTGTGGCATAACTCCGAAAAGTGCCCTAGATAGAAGGACATCTTAGAGCCCATGCTTGTGAGAGGTGAGATCTGAGTGACCTTAATGTACATTCTAAAGATATCTTCTTTGATAGCCTACTCTAGTACTTGCCTAGCTGGCAAGAGATGGCTCTTTGCATCAAGTGAGAATTTGAATGGGGGAAGGCTCTTTGCGGAGGTAGTAATTGGCTAGAGATGTTGTGACACCTCTGATAACCAACCTCGTGCTTGACCTCAAGGAGGATGTAAATCAAGAACTTGGGATGAGCAAATTGCAAGGTAAGGGTGCCTCTCTCTTGGTGGTAGAGTCTTTGAGAGATTATACATCAACAAGGAAAGAGATGAAGTAGAAACTAATCTCGAGATGGAAAGTGTGGATGTCAAACTTTGGCTGAATCATTTACTGTAGAAGTTTGCGCTTACAATAGATGTTGTGCTTGAGAAGGAAGATGTTTACTCTCTCCAACCTAGTCATGTTTGTCTGTAACAATCTCACTCCCTAGATCTCAGAGTGATAGAGGATTGTGGGTCTAATAATTGTCTCCATGAGATAGATTTTGGTTAGGATGTCCTAAAACTGCCTGTGGAAGCACTATATCTTCATGAAGGCATTGAAACCATACCCGTTTTGGTATTGAGATTGGAGGGCCTCCCACATATAAAAACAAAGCCCCATGGACCATAGTCCAAGTTAAGTGTACATTGTGGTGCCTTGATTTTTGCCCCTTACTAATAGAAATCTAAGTCTATAAGAAAGCTTTTTGATGCATTCAAGATTAAAATCTTAGACTTGCCTAGGTTGATTATGAGTTGTTGAAGGTCACAAAAATCGGCTAGTGCGTTGATTTGTCTTTGTAACCCTTGGGACTAGAGGCCAACAAGAACAAGTCATTCATGAATAGGAGCAATGAAATCAACACCTAATGTAGAAAAGAACCATCCACTTCTTGGATATGCTCATGTAGGAAGGACTCTATCTCTTTGTTATTGGTCCTAAAGAGTCGATGAGAGGGGGCATCCTTACTTCAATGATGCTTTGCAAAAAGGGCGTGTGCCATCTTGAGGCCTCAGAAAATTGACTAATATAGTCTCATGATGGCAACCTATACTGTTTGAAATATGCCAATGTCATGGAGTGTTTGGGATATTTCCTTCGTCGGGACTATGGCAAAAGCTTTTTGGGAGTGTACGAAAGAACTTTAAACCTTCAAAGAGCGATGACGAGCCTATTCAGTAATGACTTGGAGTGTGAAAATGTGCTCAATTGTTTGGTAGTTGGGATGAAATCTTGAATGTTTTTGTATTTTTTTGTAATTTTGTCGATATTTTGTAACATATTTATGATCTTGTCGATATTTTCTTTTCAGGGCCATTGACAATATATGTATCGACCTGATTTTTGCAACATTGATTAGCATGATACGCTAAGTTTTAAAGGTTTGACAAATACTAGGGGATATTTTCCTTGGGCATGGGTAGGTTTCTAGTTGAGATATTAAAGAGGCTTTGGATGGACAGACACACCCATGAAGACTAATCTGAAGGTGACAATGTTATATTTGGAGTTGGTGGATCTAATGCTGTACAACAATTGATATGTTCCTTAGTAAATATTGATAATAATAATAATAATCTAAATTTAAGGTCAAGACCAGCTAGACACCAAATTGGTGTATGGAATCTGCTTTGTGTGTGGGACAAGAGACTCACTTTGCATGATGTTTTCATTGTTAATATCTATAGAGGTGTACTTACATTACCCCCCTCTGCATTTGAACCTGTGACCTCTTGGGAGGAAACACATGTTCTTAACAATTAGGCCTACTCTAGCTATAGTTCGTCAACATGAGATTAGATAGATGCTTTATAAGGAACACCTTGATTCAGTTCATGGTGTGGCGAAGGCTAGATTATTGGGTAGCAGTAAAACATGTGCTCATATATTTGAGGGGCGTAATAGAGTATGGGCTGAGATAGCCCGAAGATGGTGAAGTGAAGTTACAAGGTTATTTAGATTAGATTGGCCACGCAACAAAACAAGTAAGAAGTGCGCTTCATGGTGATACTTTAGCTTAGGAGAAATGTTGATGTCCTAGTACAACAAGAACCAAACTTTTGAGGTGCTTTTCGTTAGTAGAGGCAAAATACATGTCCACTAGCCCTTTTAGTTGTTAGGCCATTTGTCTTTGCAACTTTCTTGTAGGTTTGCTTGATAAGGAGTTGGACCTCACGATGATTTACTATGATAATCAGAGGTGTAATAAGCTCTATGATAATTTGGTGTTTCATGACAAGGTCAAGGACATATGTATCTAAAATTACCTCATAAGAGATAAGGTGAAGCTCAAGTATATTCCCACAGATTTGTTGGTAGTTGATATTCTAACCAAGTCCTTGGTAAAAGGGAAATTTGATATGTTTAGAAAGAGACTTGCATTGGTGCAAAGTTCTTTTCTCATTAAGAGGGAGTGTTCAAATATGTAATTCGAGCATGAAATTCTTGTAGAAGTTCAGTTTGGATGTGTAAAAAGTGGTTCAAGATCTTTCACGGGCGACCACCTCGGAATATGGTCACTAATTTTATTTTGTAATTGTCTTAGGATAAAGAAATATCTTGTGTTTTTTAATAGCCTCATAAAGTGCATTTAATGCATCGATGAAAAACATGATTTAATCTCAACCACACGACTCAAGATCATGTTATCTTTTTGAGATTGAGGTTTGGGTAAATTAGAGTTATGATGAGAGAGAGAGAGAGAGAGCGAGAGAGAGAGTTGGCTTTTTAGAAAGTAGGAAAAGGGTGTACACGATATTTGTATCCTCCAAACAATAGGCTAATTAAGTTCTTGTATAAGTGTAGATCATGTATGTTATAGATAGGCTGGACTGCCAGTCGTATAATGTATACAATTGTACAACTGAGTTGTTCAAGGGTTTTCTATTTTTCAGGTTTGTTGTACACTCTCAAATAGTTTATAGACCTTGTTCAGTGCGATTTGGATAATTGTGCACCCATTGGTTTTTTGGCAATCCATGGAGGTTGTCTTTTGGAGTTTTGGTTAAAGAATTGAAAAGTTGATTTAAGGGGAAATCCTTGTGTATGTGTTATCTTTCTTTCATAGTTTAATTTTGTTGTAGTTATGTGATCTGTTTAATATTTTGAAAACAAATTTTCTATTAAATAGGAATATGTCTCGTGTTAAATAAAATGTCCCAGAATGGAAAATTTGATAGAATGGAAAGTAATATCATTGTGGCACTTTAACATGCAATCAAAATGAATGAAAAGGAATGAATAGGCTAGCTTTGATGTTTTGGTTAAAGGAATGAGAAGTTGATTTAAAGGGGAAATCCTTGTGTATGTGTTTTATTTCTTTTGCTATTTAATTTTGTTGTAGTTATACAATCCATGCAATACTTTGAAAACGAATTTTGTATTAAATGAAAATATGTTTTGAGTTAAATAAATGACTTAATGGGAAATTTAATAAGTTCATTGTTTAGTTTCAAAAAGTAATATCATTGTGGCACTTTGACATGTAATAGTATTCTGACTTTACTCAAATGCCAACATTTGAAAAATTTGGTAGTCCATGGTTGTTCATTCCCACATAGTGCAAAAGTTGAGGAAATCAAATATGGGGAAAGTAGCCATATAAGGGGTTGAAGTCATGTCTAGGCAACATATTTTTTGTTGTTGTTGTTTTTAATATTATTATTATTATTTATGTTTATATAATCAAAAAGAATTTTTAATCTATCATAATGGTTTGGAGGCCCTCATAGGCAAAGATGAACAACTAAGGACAAACCACTATGTAGGCCCCCTTAGGTTAGACTTGATGTATCGTAGTTATAACATTAATATGAAATAGTTTCATATTCTTTAAACCTAACAATGGCGTCATAGTAGTATCTTTAATGTTGTTTGTAAGTGGATTGAAAATTTAAGACACAATTGTGCACAATTGAAGAAGTTGCACATGATGACACTGTGTTTTGAATGTGGGAAAATGACATTATTATGAAAATCTCATTCATTGGAGGAAAATATTTGGTATGAGAGACGTATGACCATATTATAATTATGAAATGTTGTGACTATATAAGGTGGTGGTTAGGCGATTGTTTATTAGGATGCCATTGACATGCATATAAGAATTTAACAAAAAGGATATTATAAATTTCAAGGAGAAGCATGGAAGGAGCTACAATTATTGTGAAAATCGACGTTTAACATAGGGCTTGCTCATATATAGTTTTAAAACTATATATATGAGCTTGTTCATATATGGTGGCTTGCTAGTTCTTTTAGTTGTAAATGAATGGGGAGGTTATTGTGAGGTTGGTGCAATAGTAGTAATTTTGGACATGATGGGAGTAAGTGTCCTCCCTTATCAAACTTTTGGTAAGGGTGTTACAGGAAGATTTCCCTAGTGCTAGGTTTGATAGCCCTAACACAACAGAAGAAAAAAATCAAAAAGAAACTCAAACAAATTTGCAAATCACTTTGAATTCACAACATAGGTGACTAGTATTGGCAGGTGGGTGTTACGTTTGATGTAGATCTTGAAGGGTCCAAACCATAATGTCTTGTTCTAAAGGTGTAGAACTGTAACACGATCAAGGGATCAAGACCATGACAAAGAATTCAAAGTGTTCAAGCATATATATCGTGTTAGTCCGTAATCAATCCTATTAAGCATTTATCAACATGAAAGATATACAATAAAAATGGGATGAAATATGAAGTTCTTTTATTGAAAGAAACCACTGTAATGTAGTTACAACATAACCTAATCATGACTACTGGCACTGGTGGAACCTTCCATCGAATCCTTCCTTGGGTCATTGAAGTTCTCCTCTTCAGTAGGAGCAATATGGATGTGAGGTAGGGATGCTCAATACCACAACAAGGAAACAAGGGATTCATGGAGACAGGGGAGTGCTTAAAAACACGAGAATAACATAGCTAATATGGGGAAAATTTTGTAGAGTATGGATGCCGAGTATCATTATGCTTTTGAGCGCAACCCAAGATGTGTATTTATATCACTAGAAATTCGTTGGGTTGGCTATGGTAAGGGCGCCTAATGCCAAGTATCATTATGCCATTGAGCGCAACCCAAGATGTGTATTTATATCACTAGAAATTTGTTGTGTTGGTTATGGTAAGGGCACCTGTAGGTGGGTTTTGTGTCTAACCCGTAAACCCCACCTAAAAAATAATTGATTTCTATTCTTTTCACGTTTTTAAAAAGTTGTGTGCAAAAGGCTTTAAGAAGAATTGCATACATACATGTTTTTAGTTTGGGCAGATTGCATTCTCGATTCCAAAAATGATTTTTTAAGATAATGCTAGGTTTGCATAGAGGGCATGCTCGCCTAGCCAATACATGCATCTGACAATAGGTGAAGCAAAAGATTATATAACAAAAGGTTCTTCACTTGGTTGATGGTAACAAACTTGAAATAGGTTTCCTCTATAAAGGCATGTATAGGGCCATGGGAGCTATAAGCATTGATGAGCACATGGATGTGGGATTAGGTAAGCAATTATTGATTTGGTAGTTGATTGATTCTTGATTGAAGAATAGCCACATTGTCACATTTGTGCATGAAGTCCCTATCTGATTCTTACATTCGCTTTAGTCTAATACTTTAATTTTGTTGTTGGGTCTATTGACAAATTCTTCACAAGTGTTCAAACAACGATGATGAATCGTAATGGATACCTAGGGAGAATTTTAGATGCCAAAATTGAGAATGTATGCGTGAAAATTGCCTTGGTTGTATCAGTATGTCTATCATGCTATTTTCTTAAGTAGATAAATACTTATTTTAAAGTCCTTGTGGAACCATTTTATTCTAATTTAGGGGTAGGTTGAATTTAATGGCTGCTATTGATCTCGTCAACTCAAGTTTATTATTTATCTATACTAGTGATATGAGTGAAAATTGCTACTGCGTTGGTCCTTGACTAAGTGCTTGAGTGCATTGCTATTGAATTTATCATTGTGAAGCAGATTGCAAATAATTGATACCATTTTGAGGTAGTACCTAAATTAGTTGAGGATTAATGAGAGTTATTAAGTGTTGTGCTTATTAGCAAGTGAAGGGTCAGTTCACTGCAGTGGACTTTATTAGTTAATTGCAAAATTGGAGAAACAAGCTGTTAGTTAGGAGTGTAGAAAGTGTTAGACTAGGGGTTGAAATTGTTGTAAGTAGTAGGTCTTCTAACTACTTAATACAGATGTAGGCAATGTTGGAACTATTGGTCATAAATTCCATCCTTTTTCGTCTAGAGCAAATCTCGTGGCATATTGACAATTCCATATATGAGGAGAAAAATTTCCAAAGGATACACCAACATTGCAATTGGTGTTGGACATTGGCATGCCAACCATTCATTGGTTTCTTTTGGATTGTCTTGAGGAAATTCATAGGGACGCAAAGTAGTTGATTAAAGGTGATGGTATGGGAACTCAATATTTTCTCAACTTCTATACTTTCTCAAGGTTGCAAAAATCGAAGAAGTGATTCTTAAGCAAGGGACATATATTGCATAATTATAAGCAATTGGTGATGACCTTATAATCCTCTAATTTTTGTCATTGATGATTTTTCTTGAGCAGATGAATACTTTTTTTAAAGTCCTTGTAGAACCATTTTATTCTAATTTAGGGGTAGGTTGAATTTAGTGGTTGCTATTGATCTCGTCAACCCAACTTTCTTATTTATCTATACCAATGATATGAGTGAAAATTGCTATTGCGTTGGTCCTTGACTAAGTGTTTGAGTGCATTGCTATTGCATTTATCATTGTGAAGCAGATTGCAATTAATTGATATAGCCATTTTGAGGTAGTACCTAAATTAGTTGAGGATTATTTAGAGTTATTAATTGTTGTGCTTATTAGCAAGTGAATGGTCAATTCACTGAAGTGGACTTTATTAGTTAATTGCAAAATTGGAGAAACAAACCATTAGTTAGGAGTGTAGAAATAGTGTTGGACTGGGGAGTTGAAATTGTTGTAAGTAGTAGGTCTTCTAACTACTTAATACAGATGTAGGCAATGTTGGAACTATTGGTCATAGATTCCATCCTTTTTAGTCAAGAGCAAATCTCGTGGCATATTGACAATTCCATATCTGAGGAGAAACATTTCCAAAGGATACACCGACATTGCAATTGGTGTTGGAACTCAATATTTTCTCAACTTCTATACTTTCTCAAGGTTGCAAAAATCGAGGAAGTGATTCTTAAGCAAGGTACATATATGGCATAATTATAAGCAATTGGCGATGACCTTATAATCCTCTAATTTTTGTAATTGAATGACATTTCGTTTTGGGAAGCTTTGCATTAAGACATTGTGATTAATTTGTGAGTTTTAGTTGGTTCAATATTGTAATGCTAGTCCTATAGCCTTCAACGCATTTCCTATACTCTTTCCTTAATTCAAATTCAAATTTTTACCAGTGGGAGCAAACCTAATCGTTTGGAATTTGGTCGGAAGTTCAATGATTAAATTCAAGATTTATTAGTGTTTTTCCCCTCAATAGTGGAAGTCAAGACTAAGAATAATTTTTGTTATGGTTTTGAATATAAGGGTCTACCAATCCAATATTGTTATGTCAAGATATTATTGCGTTTTAGTGTCATTGTTGATAAACAATAAGTAAATGGCTTGTCATTCTATTAAAAATATGTGTACGTGTTGAATGATGACATGTATGGCACTGATTGGAGAATTTGTTCTCTTTTAGAGAAAGACAACATAATTCTATATGTTGGATCTTGTTATAGATACACTTATTTTTTTTCCTTACCAGTAGTTCTCTTTACTTGATGGCTAATAAATTGTCATTTTTGCCTTGATTGGTTCATTACTTAATAAGCAATTTAGTCCATCTTACATGTTCGTTATTGGTCTACGCTATATTCATTTCTTTTACTGTTTTTTTTGTGTAATGTAATTGACAACTAGGTCTATCTTGTACCTAGATGGGACAAGGTTGATTCCAACCTTTACCACTATAACCTCTTGGTGCACCACACATTGCTCAAGCATGACACATGAGCTAGGTGAGGTTTGAACAACAAAGGAGCCCCTACACAATACACTCTATTGTCAGCTGATCTATGCCCTTGGGGCCTTGGCTTCTATTCATGTAGTACAATGAAAACATGCTTTATTTTACATGGGCAAAGGTTGATTTTTTGTAGTCTTAATTTGTGGGGAAAGCTTGTTCTTTTCTTATTTGTATTTATAAATCAATTGATAGTTTTGTCTTCTTTCATCTATATTTCTTTTTCGAGATCTCCTTTTTGCCTCGTTTAGAAATGTGTGGGTGAGCTTATCATTATTGTAAGGTTTGGCCTTTATTTAATTCACAATTTTAATAGAGCAATTCCTTAGTTTGACTACTACTTTGATGTGCTTTGTCATTCTTACTATATCTGATATTTCCTTTGGTGTTTTTCTCATATGTATATCCCTTGGAAAAGCTTCTTCTGTTGACTCACCTTTGTGTGTATATCTGGCCATGTTTTCTTGTTGAATGTTATAGGAAGATGGAGATGCTAGGTTCATTTTCTTTCAGGCTAAGATAAAATGGAGAATGAGATGAAATTCTAGCATATATTACTTGTTAGGTTGCATGCAACAGCTTTCATGATGGAGCAAGGGCACTTTATATATTTGTTGTTTAGGACTATTACAATGAAAATAATCTTTGCGATTTTTCTCTTTGTTTCAGATTTGCAATGGATGAATTGGGTCTTTCTTCAAAGAAACCCTATAAGAAATGTGCAAGAGTTGTTGGTGAGGTGAAAGCTCAAATACTTGAACTAAATTTTAAATATTGTCATTATTTAAATTCGCATTAATATTCTAATTTTGCATTGGATTGTTATGGTCTTATGTATTGAAATGATAGGTTCTAGGTAAGTTTCATCCCCATGGAGATAGTGCAGTTTATGCTGCGTTGGTGCGAATGGCACAGGTAAGATGACCAAGCTATTTTGCTATTGTTACTTTTATTTCATCAATATTTAATGGAGTTGATCCTTTGGGAATGTTGTGTTTTACGTTTCAAAGTTGTGGACCATTTTGCTTGCTGAATAGTCCAATGAATTTAATAATATGCTAAATTTCTGTAGTTTCTTTATTTAGGAATGTTATGATTTAGTGATAACTTAATTTGTTTTCTAATCGTCAATCTTAATGTGTAGAAATGATATTTAGCACAATCATCATTTTGATCTCTAGGCATCACTGCTTGATATGGAAAAATGAAAAGAGTAAGAGAGTTTGACAGTTTCATAGATGTGCAGGTTTCTGTCATCAATTTCTTTTGGATCTAAAATTGCATTTGTTTGGTCAATTGTTGAATTCAATATTTGTGTGAAAATGATGTTTATTAATTATGTTATTTCTGTATTCAGGCTTTTGTGATCCATAATGAATTAAGCAAAGTCTTTCAGTAGAAATCACATAAGAGAAATTTAAGCCTTTGCCATGATCTGCCTGTTCATTTGGTCTTGATGATGAACCACACTTGTTGGTTCGAGACACGTCAGCCAAAAATTTCTCTTATGTGATTTCTACCGAAAGACTTTGCTTAATTAATTATGTTATGTTAATCAATTTCCAGTCATATAGACCAGGCATTGTTATTGGTGCTTGTATCTTGTGAGTTGAAGATCTTGGGGTCATGCTCTTGTACCCCTTTTTTTCCTTTAATTTAATGTAAGCCCTTGGAAAATTGATCCCAAGGAAAGTTAAGTCGTGATTGCATAGTTTTTATAAATGGATAAGCTTAGCTGCAATGAATTGGTGACTTTTTATTACTTTGCTTAATGCTTTAATGCCATTACAGAAAACCTCTAATTCCATGTCTTCACAATGTGCTTTAAGTTGTCAGTAGTTTTTATAAATGGATAAGCTTAGCTGCAATGAATTGGTGACTTTTTATTACTTTGCTTAATGCTTTAATGCCATTACACAAAACCTCTAATCCTTGTCTTCACAATGTGCTTTAAGTTGTCAGTTTTGCTATTTTGCACAAGATGCTATAAATATGCTTATAGCGATGTATATCTCTTGCTTTAAGCATACCATTAATGATGGTATAATCACGCATATATTATTTTGTTGGTTTATATTGCTTATCGTTTATGCTAGTGGTTAGAGGTGTTGAACTTAGAATCTATCTTATAGAGGATTCCTTCGCAATCTTTTATGTCATAGTGAATTCTTCTGAATGGAGAGTATTTGGTCACATTCATATCATAAGTCATTTCATTAGATAAACATAACACTATTTATACAGGTAAATATCTTAGCATTGTTCAAGTTGAGCCATTTAATTAAAGCTTAGGATTTTTTTTTTGGTTAACTTATACTAATTTTGCTTTAAACTGTTTATGATAGGGTTAGCTCATTATTTGTCTTTAGAGGTTCATCTTTACTTGGTCCTCACCTATGTAAGATAAAATGAATGTACATGACTAATATTGTGACAATTGTCATTGAGCTTATTGGTCTAGTTTTTGGCTTAACTTTCCTTAAATCACGTGGATTCCATCATGGCCTTGCACATTGAATTTACAAGTTAGGCTCACCTTCACTGTTATGAGATGTTTTAATGAATTGGCTTTGTCTCCATCTTGATTTTCAACTTTGTCTATGCATTGAAATCTTATTTTATTATTTCTTTTTTTTAAACCACTATTGTACTAGGCATTTTTTTTTTAATTGAATCCTTGTTGGCAATAGTGTTTAGTATGTGTTAAGATAAAGATTAAATTATTGATCTTTGAAATTAGTTTGAATTGTAAGTAAGTGGAAATAATCTTATCACACTGTCATCACGTTCACCTTTGTTATATTGTTGTCTTTCTTTGGTTCTGGGATTGAATGATGCTCACCTTTAGTGCATGATGATGATTTCCTGTTAAGACAGGTCCACATGATTACTTTAGTTGGATTATGAAGTTATGACTTCATTCAGATTACATCCCTTTTATATTTCTGTCTATCTTCATAAATTGTATGCAATAGTAGTTGACACTATCTTTTGATTCAATTGAAAAATATTTCTCAAAGTTTGGCTCCTGATCAAGTAATGACATTGCAAATAAAGAACCAATATTAGTATAAAATGTTGTAGTTTTTACAAGATGACCATTACCACTACCCTTTACACTAGATTTTGTTTTAACATTGCTTTATACATCCACAAATGCACCTTTTGTCCATTCTCTTTGAAATTGAATGAGTTAAGAGTTTTGTCTTTGTTGTTATTTTTGATTTCAGGGAATTGTTGATAAATTTAGAGCTGTCCTCAGACAAATAATTTTATTGATAAATAAACATTACGTAAGAGGTCCTTATTTCAACATGCCACGTGTCCTTGTTCAACAACTCAAGGATAATCGCTTTGATAGGGTTATGAGAAGGCCTTTCTTTTTTCAGGAATACAACACTTCTAGAATTGATTTTATTTTTCTAGAAAAAAATACATTCTATAGTAATTTTATCAATCTAGAAAACTTTCTAACTAAATAATTAAACAAACTTTAGGATTATGATGATAACATTCTCCTCTTGAATCTTGAAGTTTATTTTTACAAATGCCAAGTTCTTCTCTAAATATAGTGAATTTTATTTTTCTTTATGGTTATGGCTTTGTGAAAATGTTTGATGTTTGATCTTAGGGTAGACAATATTCTGGTTTGATAACGTTGTTGTTGTTGACAAGAGTTCTGATGAAGTGATACTTGGTGTTGACTTGCTTGGTCTTACTATGAAAAGCTAGATTCTTGTCCATTTTTATTGCTAATTGATTATCAATGAATAATTTTGTTGGTCTTTTTTTGAATAGCACCAAGATCTTGCAAGATTTTGCATAGCAAGACAATTGCACATGATGGTTCCTATTGCCACAAAATCTAGCATGCCTTGGTGAGGGGCATCCTCAAAGGTTAATAGTAGACTAAGTGACGACAATGGGTAGTGGCCCATTGTCACCATAGCCAAAACCCCTTGCTCTTTAAGGATTTTCAGTGATGGGAGGAGTCTTGGTATGTGATAAGGTCATCTAATAGATATTCTAAAGTTAAGGTATAAAGTGACCTAAGAGGTCTTTAATGTAAAGACACAATTTCAGGCTCAGTGGTCCAAAGGAGATAATACCGCTTTACTTTGAGAGACCAATTGCAAACAAACCAAGACCTAGGGCTTTATTAATGAGTTGATAGTTAGGGTGGTCGAAGGTCTAGGTGAAAGGAACGATTTTCCAATAATGATTTTCAGCAAGACAAGGTGCATGAAACCTTGAAACAAGACCCTAAGTTGAAGCAACAAGAAACTAGGGTTTACCCTAGGGCAAAGAACTAGGGAAAGGAAATTTATGAATAAAATTTAAGTGAATGCATGCCAAGAGGATTGATTTTGAGTCAACCAATCGTGCCCTTCGCATTTAGATTCCCCAATCCCAAAAATCACCTTTGCGTAGAAATTCGCACTAAGTCCTAGTTTGAGAGCTTGGCCTCTAAGGGGCCGAATTAAGTTGGGAGAAGTTTATGGATTAAAAGTGAGATTGATCACCAACATAGGCCGCTAGTGCCTAGATCCTTGGGAGAATGGAGTTTATGATTTGATTGAATGACCAAAAATTTGGTAAGCACGTTGAATTCTTGATGCCTTAGCACCACAAACCATGATAATTACCTAAGCAATGGATCAAGGCACTTTGTGGGATAGCTAAAAAGTTCATCACTAGGGAATACATTGACATGTTATTCATGAGTAATGCATGCGATAGTGACATATAGATACCATTCAATAAATTTTCAGCAAATTAGGGCACAATAACAAAGCCTAGATTCAACATATTCAATACATTATAAATAGAGAAAATAAGCATTCAACAATAAGCTCACTTACATGATAACATGGAAAAGAATCCATCTATTGATCCAAGACAACAACTGCAAAGACAAATGATTTGCTCCAAATGTCAAAATGTATTCAGAGAAGCCAATTACTCCACAAGATAAGAAGGCCAAATTGCTCAAGGTCAAAATTCCTAAGTTGTGATGATGATTTGATATGATGAATGATCCCTGTCCTTATATGAGGAATTCGAGTTCTAATTTTCTCTTTATTCCCCTAAAAATCATAAAATAATGTGCCAATCACAACCGAGGTCACAAGCTGACCCAGTAGCCCATGATAAAACATAAATCTAGCCCATACATGTGAGCGGTAGGTGAGAGAGGGATGATGTCATGCATGCATAAGGCCTTATAGGGCTAACATTGAGGCTACTTGGCTACAAGATGTGAGTAGAAGCCTTATAAAATACCTTCCTAAGGGTTGACCCTTGGGTCTTTGTTGATGCTCCTATGTGGACCCCAATTTTCATTTGGGGGCACAAAAGTAGTCTTTTATGGGTCTCCAAGTGGTCAAAATGCCTGCCATGCATGCATAAGGCCTTATAGGGCTAGCATTGAGGCTACTTGAGCGGCAGGTGAGAGAGGCATGATGTCATGCATGCATAAGGCCTTATAGGGCTAGCATTGAGGCTACTTGAGCGGCATGTGAGAGAGGCATGATGTCATGCATGCATAAGGCCTTATAGGGCTAGCATTGAGGCTACTTGAGCGGCAGGTGAGAGAGGCATGATGTCATGCATGCATAAGGCCTTATAGGGCTAGCATTGAGGCTACTTGGCTACAAGATGTGAGTAGAAGCCTTATAAAATACCCTCCTATGGGTTGATCCTTGGGTCTTTGTCAATGCTCTTATGTGGACCCCAATTTTCATTTGGGGGCACAAAAGTAGTCTTTTATGGGTCTCGAAGTGGTCAAAATGCCTGTCTTTGTTCCAACATTGAGGGCTCTCAAGGTGGTGCTAGCCTTCCCATGTCTCTAGGTATGAGACCATCCTCCTTTGGGACCTAGATCAACTAAAATCCCCTCATGAAGTGCTAAGTCGACTGCGGGCATGTTAGGTCCAGGAGCATCATCCCATAAAACTCATCAAATTAGGGCAAGGCGCTGTAATGTTGTAGGTGTTGGAGGTACCCATGGCTATGTATGATGCTCTGCTATGGCTCAGAGTCCCATGGCTCTCTACGGTCCACCTGTGGGTGTCGATATGGTCCTCTAAAAGACTTGGGCCCTAGTTAAGTTGCCTAAGCCATTGTTGTGGAACCACCTGACAATCACACACAACACACAGTGCTAACAGCTACATCATTCAAAACATTTAATTATTGCATCTAAGTGAACCAAGCTTGAAAGTAATGAGCAATTTCACACTTCAAATAAGGTTTACCTTCAAAAATTAAGACTTTGAACTCGCAATGGTGTTACCTCCTTAGGTAGGAGTGGCTAATAGACCACCATATTAGGTGTTCCCATCCTGCAAGGGGAAGTGACATGTCATTGGTCTACCCTTGAAATCATAGGTGTCATGTCGATAATGATGGAATGTCGAGAATGATCCTGGCAGTAGTACCTCACAGTCAGAGACGAATAGTAGCCCCAATCTGCCACATGAAATCTCCCAGCGTCAACCTCTAGGGACTGCGTCAGCCTCTGTGTCTCCCACGCTGACCCTCCTCAGGCTCTACGCAGCTATTGGCTACCTTTGCGTGGCGTCTAGCTGGCTTTGCATTAAACCTCTCCCGGATTTTGCGCTGATGCTCCTGGTACTATCTCTGCCTCTTTGCTTCTGCATTCATTGCCCCTCAGCTGCAACTCTGATTACTTCTTCGATTTCCTCAGCAAGCCTTGCCCCAGAAAATCGAATTTTTGATCAACTCGGTGTGTTCTCCAAGTGACCCTCAAGCCTCCTCTTATACTTTTGTTGTTGACAATTCAACGGTCGAGATTAAGTCCCTAATCAACGACTAAGATTAACTCTGGCTTGATCCATGACTTTTGGACCCTTCTAACATAGTTTTATATTAATTCACATTAAAATTTTATTTTCCCTAATTATTTTAATATCTCCCAAATTGTTTAGAATCTGCCCAAACCATTTTTGGGTATTGGAGATCTCATGTGCTTTAACCTCTTCACCAGTTTTCATGGCTAGAGCACATCCAATGCTATCCCAAATCAACAATGAGCACGAGGAGGAGCAGGATGCTCCATTTATCTAGGTTGAGACTTCCATGAACATCAGGCCGAAATGGATAGAGTGTACCTTAGGTGAAGCTCAGGAGTAGGTGGATGCTCTTAGGACTTTAGTAAGTGTGCGCAGGCCATCACAAATATTTTCTTGTTACATGGCTCTTATGAGTGAGTTGATTCTAGTTGAGCCTTCCTCTTTTTAGGATGCATCTAAGGAGTAGATGTGGAGGGATGGCATGGTGGAAGAGTACTCTTATGTCACGACGAATGATGTATGGGAGGTTGTGCTATGGCGCGAGGAGAAGTAAATGGATCGATAATGATTAAACACATTGTTGATGGGAGTGTTGAGAAGTTCAAGGCCTTGTTTATGGGCAAGGGTTTCTTTAAGAGAGAGGGAGTTTACCGTGATGATACATTCACCCGTGACGCTATGTGTTCTGCCATGAGTGCCGTGATTTTTAATACTATAGAGATGGTTGTAATATCTATCTATCATATGCACGTTAAGATAACATTTCCTAATGGTTTTAATAAGGAGGAGTTGTACATACAACAATAGTAGGGATTTGAAGTGCATGGGAGGGTTTCTTATATATGTAGATTGAAGAAAGCACTCTATGAACTCAAGCAAGCAATGCATCCGTGGTATTCTAGGCTACACAACTATCTGCTGGGGATGTGTTTCACTAGGAGTGATGTTGACTCAAACCTGTACTACATATTGGTCAAGGTAGAAATGCTCATTCTTGTCTTATATGTAGATGACTTGCTTCTTACAAGTTCAAAGAAGGTCATTGCAGATTGTAAGAGGGATCTTTCTTTGGAGTTCAAGATGAAGGACATTGTTTTGATGCACTATTTTTTGGCGCTAGAGGTGTGATAGAGAGATGGGTAGATCTTCCTTGGATAGGGGGGTAGTATTTTGTGGAGATCTTGAAGCGATTCAAGATGCAAGACTGATCAAGATTCAAGTGCCATTGTAAAGGTGACTCTCACTTATTTATAAAAGTGGGTGACATAAAGTATTTATTTTTTAAAAGTGAGTTAATTAGATTAAGTTTGGAAAAGGGGGGTTTTTTTTATTTTTATTTTATTTTATTTTTTAAATATAACATTATAATCAACTTCCAAACATTCACGTGGTTCCTTGACATCTTCAACAACTTTTCTTCAAAAAACCATATTTTCTTCATCCAAGAGTCGTTTTCAGAGCTGTTTTTTTGAATCGACCTAATTTTTCGAGATATTTCCATTGGAAGACTTAGTTTTAGCATATACAACATCAGTTTCTTTTAAAATGGAAAGTCCATGCCTAGTTATTCTTGACAACACCAACTACTACCAATGGCTATCCTACATGGTGGATTTACTCAAAAGAAAAGGCCTTTATAGAATACCCTCAGGCCAAGAGTCTAAACCTTCAGATGAAGATAAGCAAGCGAAATGGGAAAGTAAGCAAGATCAAGCACGTGGGTTGATAGGGATGTCTATTTCTCCAGACCTTATCTTCCATATTGCATAAATTGATACCCTTGATGGAACAATGAAAAAACTCAGTACTGTTTTTGGAATTAAAAATGAAATTAGAGCCCATCAACTCGTAAATGAGTTGCTTACTTTGAACCCTAATAATTTTTCTTCCATTGAAGATTTTTTGTCCAAGTTCAAGATCGTTAGACTTCTCTTGGAAGGTGTTAAGGTTAAGAAGGAAGATGGTAGCCTTATCTCTGTGTTTGTTTCCACCTTCCATTCTACTAGAGAAGCCTTTATTTCTGAAGGACAAGACTACAAGTGCCCCTCTTTTGATGCCTTTTGTGCTATGTTGCAGGAAACGTAGGTCAAGGGGGCGTTTCCGTACAGAAACGAGTACGAAACACTGAAACGTGTGTGGTACGGCCCTGAAACGCGTTTCAGGCCGTACTGCCACGTTTCACTAAACTGAAATGTGGCCAGTACGACCTGAAACGCGTTTCATAGCCGTACTACTCACGTTTTAGCTTTTTACTTGTGTGTTTTTTTTTTTTGTTAATTTTTTTTTTTAAATTTGTTTTCTAATTTATTTTTAGGTTATGCTAGTGACTTCTAGTTGCTTTTAGATGCCTGTCTAAAGTTATAAAAGTGAACTTTTGCCCTAGTGTTGATATGTAGTTCATGGTAATGTTAAATTCTTAAAGTAAAAGTGATATTTTCCTTTATTTTTCATTTTCATCCTTTTACTTAAATTTTTAACATTACCATGAAATGACTCAGGATGTTTGAGAGTGGTTTCGCCCTCATTGGATTTCATATGGAGAAAGTAGAATTTTAGATCTCACTCAAAATCTAGCAGATTTATCCGTTTTTCAGGATTTCAGGATTGGGGGGGATTGCAATGTTTCCATTGGATTTTATCATGTACTAGGGTATGGAACTTGTATTTAATCAAGAGAACCAAGCCCTATATGCGGGGGAGACTCCCAATAATGAAGAGCATGTAGGGTACTAGGGTATGAAACTTGTATTTAATCAAGAGCACTAAGGTCGTTCGACTATGTAGGAGGAGACTCCCAATCAAGCACGAGACAAGAATTTAGAAATTTCTCGTGGCTGATTTTGGATATTTCTATTTTCATTATGTGATCATTCATGAGTAAATGTGATGTAAATTTAGAGACTTATAGTTTATGCATTGACAATTGACAATTTTATCATAATGTAATATATTAGAATGTATCATATATGCTTTATGATTGCACATATTTCTTAAATGTCCTATATATATATATATATATATATATATATATTCGCGTTTCCCTGTTTCCAAAATTTGGGGAGGTCGCGTTTCGTATCGGTTCTCGTTTTGGAAACTCGTACTTGTTTCCCCGTTTCATGCAACCTAGCTTTTGTCATTCTTAAATAAGAGAACAAGAAAAACTCTTACATCTTGGTCTTCTTAATACTGGAAACTCTTCTAAGAAAACCTTAGCTGCCCAACAACAACCAAGTTCAAAGAATCCTGAGATGCAATATCCTAAAAAGAATGGTCCTAAACGAAAGAAGGGTCCTAAGCCATTTCAGTCTCAAAATGAAAAATCAACTCAACAAAATGATAAGGAAAATAAAAACAAAGGGAAGAAGACTGATAGACATTGCGACTTTTGTAATCGTGATGGCCACTTAGAATCCAAATGCTTTAAGATGGAAGCCTTGGAAGTAGCAGTGAAGAAGCATAACATCCATTTGGAGCACTTTTCAACTTCGACTTCATCTTCAGGAATAACACTTTTTGCATGTGGTTGTCATGCATCTCGGTCTGGTTATGCACTAAAGTATCTTCTTCTACTCATTCTCATGAGTGGCTCATTGATTCTGGAGCTTCTTATCACATGGCCAAAAACAAAGCCATGTTTTCTTCTTTAAATGATTGTAGCACCAAAAATATATATGTTGGGGATTATAGATCCCTTAGTGTTGTAGGGATTGGAACTATTCATCTAGACAATGGTCAATTTAGTGATGTATTATGTGTTCCTACCTTATCCTGCAACCTTCTATTTGTATATCAGATCACTCATTCAGGTGAAGGTAAAACCGTTGAATTTTCACCTCATGATGTTGTAATTAAGGACCTAAGAGATCTTAGACATATTTTAGCTACTGGCATTGCTGATGATTCTACAAGGTTGTATAAGTTTAACAACTTTGGGTCATCAACTCTTCCCTCAGTATTTGTTGCTCATAATGATGAAGTGAGCAAACTTTGGCATGAGCGATTTGGTCACTTAAACTATTGCTCCCTTAAAAATCTATGTAAATAAAATATGGTGATAGGTCTTCCTATGGTATCTTGCAGAGATGGTGATTGTTGTAGAGGTGTACTCAGAAAACATCATTGGGCTAGTTTTGAAAAATGTGCCTCTTGGCGCGCCTGCATCCCCTTACAGCTTGTGCATAGTGATTTATGTGGTCCACTTTCAGTTGTTTCATTCTCTAGTTACAAGTATTTCTTAACTTTCGATGATGATTTGTCCTTGATAAAACGTGCCATGAAGTCAATGAAAATACAGGATGCGGTTATGAGAAGGAATGGTCTCTTTAGAGATCAATTTGAAAATGATTTTGGAAGAATAGTAAAAGCCCTCCATAATGTCATATTGTTGACTAAGATGCTCATTATCTAGCAACTGATGTGATTTTGAGAAGGTTTAGTTGCAATCGTGCATGTGATCCTATTTTTGTCTAGCAACACAAGGAAAGGAAGTTCATCTAAGAAAAGTATGCAACTCCTTTTTGTTGGCACCTTTGAATAGGGATGATAATACCCTTGAAGGTCTGGAAGATAGAAGAAGTGCAAGGCACTTGGAGCAGACACCTGTAGCAACTTGTATGAGCATAAAATCAGGGTATGGTATCTCTCAAGGTACGTGTAATGCATATATTTTTTTGTTTGTTTTAAGGGTCTTTTGATGGAGGGTTTGATTTGAATAAGAACCCTAGATGGCTCATGGAAAATCCTGACTCACATATGCAGCCTTAACCCTATTATGATTGGTGAGGAAGATGTTTTGAATTCCATCCTCCATTAGTGTATGAAAATCCTAGATTGTATCTCATGCTTTTATGATCACATATTGTGCTTGGTAGTGCTTGTCTACGACTATTATAGGTGCCTCATGAAGAAAGCATTAGAAGGATGTGCATGGCAGATCCCATGTCTTGGCAAACACGATGAGTAGAGGGCACTGTGAGGGCCCTGATTTTGGGATCTTGATTCGGTCATTAGGCATTTTGCTGCATTGTGCCAGGATCTTATGAAGGATGGTCTTATGAATATGAATTCTTGGATGCGAAGGACCCCTCCTCATCAGGGATTGGGTGATTTAATGCGTTAGTTGTAATCATCTAGCAATGAAGGATAATGTAGTTGTTTTGGGACAATCTCATTGGAGGATTTCTTCACTCTGGTTGTAGATGGACCATGATGATTGTTCAGAGTTTACTCTCTAATCTGAAGCAAGCTTCCTAGAAATTTGCTGTTGCAGTTGTCTCGTCGAAGGTCTCATCTCTTGCATGGGAAGCTCATGATTGAAAGCTAGATAATCACGTGAAGCCAAGCTTTAGAGGGAGCTATAAAATCCATAGTATGACCTGATGGCGCTTCTTGCCTGATGTTTATTGATGAAGGCAAGTCATGGTAGCTGATTATGATTATGATGACTTTGATGATGCCTTGATATATCCCTGTTACTTGAGAGGCTGCATGGAAGTTGCATGATTATGATTGATGACTTTGGCACATGGACTTAAGGGTTTATAGTAGGAAAAGGGACAAGTTACAGGTGGCTCGATGATTATGTTTTGGCAAGGTCACTTTCTATATATTTAGAGGAAATTATGAACAAGCCATGTTGATTGGATTGTAAGTACACAACTGTTGATGATGTTTGATTGATGACCCTCTCGTTTATCAATGTAAGAGGGCGTTGACTTTTAAAGTCAAGATGGAAGACTTATCCTTGATGCACTATTCCTTGCACTTGAAGGTCTGATGAGATGGAGACGCTGCTTGTTTGCATATGTATATCTTGTGGGATCCTTGGTGTTCTTGATAAACACCCTAACAATCACATGCCTTGCTATGAAGACTCTGAGTCAGTTTATGGATGAGGCTCAATATTGGATAATTGCTTATTGAGATATCTTTGTGATTCTAATATCTATAATCTGAGGTACACTGCTAGAATCTAAGATTCCGTGAGTATTCTGATGGTGGCTTGTCAATGTGATGGATGGAAAGTGCACATCTAGTGCTATATCTCTTGATTCGGTTGCTCTGGAATCACTATTGAGGCTGATGTGTATAGTAACAAGTATGGATTATTATGAAGCCAGTTGGTTGAGGAAACTCTTCAGTGAGCCATTTGAGCACGTGTTGGTAATAAATGTTGTAAATTGCGATATTCTTGAGTGGGATTTGTTTTTCAGAGAATCCATGTTCCACAACAACTCCAAGTATTGTGTACCACTTTATTTTGATATGGTACATTGGAGAGATACCAAGCTCCATCATTGTTGGTTGGATGAGCAGATTACTTTCATTGTTACGTAACCTCTTGATAAGGTCAAGATTATCTTTCTTAAGAGAGAGGCTCGGAGTTGTGGATAGATCCTACTATGAGGGTCGTGAATGAACATTGAGCTCTGGGAGCTCCTGGTGGACTAGGGTACCTCTTGGAGCTATGTGTGACCATAGGGTGAGTGGTTCACCTTCCCCTATAGGTATGCTGTGTCCAGGGTGCATGGTTCACCTTCCCCTATGATACTCCATGATGATATATGAGAGAATAGGGTGAGTGGTTTGCCTTCCCCTATAGTTGATGATATATGCATTGGATGAGTGGTTCACCTTCTCGTATTGCATATGAACAAGATGAGTGTTTCACCTTCTCCCGTGGATACCCGAGTAGGAAATGCATATAGGAATCTTTCGGTTGTCACATGTGGACATGTTGGTGGGATGTGGTTCATCCTTTCCCCACACGTAGGTTACTCATTCCCTACGACTGATGGTTGACATGTAAATGCGATGTTGTTTTTCCTTTCCCCATGTGTAGGATCCTTCCCATGATTGTTGGTTGGCATGCATGTAGGACTTGGTTCATCCTTTCCGTACTCTCGTTGGTTTGCATGTGCGTAGGATGTGGTTTATCCTTTCCCTACGATGGTTGTGACATGTGACTGTGGGATGTGGTTTATCCTTTCCTTACATGTGGTTGTGGGTAGGATGTGATTTATTCGTTCCCTCCTGTTACCCCACATCATCCTACCCATGTGGTTTGGGGCACATAAGTATCTCTCATCTTGCCAATGAGTTGGGAATAGTGGATAGGGACCATAACGCTATAGATGGACGCATCGTGTACTGCCGTACCCCCTATGTCTAGGATGCATGGTGTTCAACAACTTGATCTAGGATCAAGTCTGATTGGGGTTCTACCCCTGGATTGATTTTTGTTTGTGGAGATTAGCAAGGTCTTGTGATTCACTCTTGATCAATTCTTCTTTATTAATACATAATTATGGAATAGAGTTGAGATGGGATGCAAAGATGGTTCATGATGGCAGGATGGCATGATGGACTGGCAAGTGGAATTCTCCCTATATGAGAGGGAGTGTTAAAATTGGCAACTAGGGCCAAATTCCACTTTGTACAACTCATTGGATGGAGATGATTATTGCATTGAATTCCTCTTTTCGAAAGGACCAAAATTGACCTAAAGGTCATCAAATTTGGATAAGCAGAAATGTGTTTTTGAATTTATGCCATCACATGTGCAAATTGTCAATGTCGTCCACGTAATAATGTAGGGTCATGAAGCGTGAGACATATCACTTAACCCTCAATGACTTATATAAATAAGAGAGACCTCCAACATTATTTGGCACTTCACTCACTCAGATAATCATCTCTCTCCTTCTCTGATTGGTTCGTGTAGCTTATTGGGCATATACTTTTCTCACATGTGTGGCAACAGAGAAACTGTTAATTTTTGGTATGTTCTATGCTAGAGCAATTTATTTAAATTTTCACAGTTAGCAATCACATCAGCATTACGATAAACTGCAGATAGAACATAAATATAATATGCAGAAGACAAGCCAAAACAAGAGGACACAAGATATGGCGCAAGCCAGGGACAAACCCCACAATGTGTGGGGAAACCCTTTGATCAAATCTTCTTTTATCTTCAAAGTTCAGCAGAGAAAAGAGAGAGAGAGAGAGTACAATTACAACAGAAGTCAACACTTTGACTTGTCTAGATCTGAGCATAGATCATCTTCTATAACGATGAGATCAGTTGAAGACATTCTGCTTCAACTGATCCTCCCCTTCACCTATCATCATGCGGCATCTTGTCCATTTGCTGCACCTTACCGTGTAGCATCATCATGCTGCTCATGATCACACTTATCATGATGCTGCCCGTTGCATCATTCATCATAGTTGCACCATTGCTGTACCTTTACTGAGATCATGCTGGCTGTACCTTTTGAAGTTGTTATAGCAGCATCTTTCCAATGATAAGATCTATTTATATCTTCACTGTGCTCTTTGTTAGATAACTTCATTTAGAGCTTCATTATTATAATGACAGTTTCGTCATGTTACATAAACACTATATTTATCATCATGTTGTACTCCAAGTCTCTACTGCATGTCACAGAGATCCATATAACAGATCTCTAATCCTCTTTTTCATTGCTGCTGAGATCCTCCTTATTTCAGCACCATTGGAGCCATTATTACGAAGATCTTCACTCTAGCTTCATATCAACGTGTTCCACTCATTGTGATATCTATGCTGTCATTGATGCACTAAGACAGTGATTGTTGAAGTCATCATTATGTGGACTGTTGCAATATATGTTTGTCATCACTGTATATTTGTTGAGACAGTGAGTCTCATTACTGCTTTATTATGCAACCCTTGTCACTGTTATACTACTGAGACTATTCTTCACTGCGATGATGTTATTCATTGTCCTTGGCATTGAGATTGTGACTGCACCGAAACCCTAGGTGCAGTCAAACCCTACAACAACTCTTCTTTATGTGACTGCGGCTTCTTATATCCACAGCAACGTATACCATATCTGCGTATGACCTTCGAAGAGTTGCGGTGTAAAATTTTCTCTTCATGCACTGTATATATAGATCTTTATGAACAACGGTATGTCATGTGGTCAGCGTGTATATATTCAACATTGGACAGCGTTGATGTATGTTATATGAAACAACGTGTATATATATGAACGTGTTTATATATATTCCTGCGTATATGATCTATAATGCCCAGCGTGTATTCATGTTATATCATTTCCTGCGTATCCATAATGATGCGTGTAAATACGTTCACCGAGTGATAACGTGTTTCCTGAGTGACTGTGTTGTTCAACCACGCTGCCTTAACTTCCAAGTGCGTTTCGCATTCATGTGGTGTTGTTGCGTATATTGTTGGGGCTATCCACGTAGGCTGCGTATCACTGTCTTCATATTACCAGCGTATATATTTCCATTGCCATGAACATATCTCCATGCTAGGATTTCATTTAGATGTCATTTCCTACGTGTTGGTCTTCATGATCAGCGTATTTCATAATCTGACCAGCGTGTAGATGTCTTCATAATCTGCGTGTAGGTCTTAATGACTAGTGATATGACTGCGGCTTTTCCATTATGTCTGCGGCTCTTCTAGGAGCAGATTCTCATGTTGACTGTGGTTTAGGGCAACATACAACAGCTAGGGCATCAGGGCATCACTTGAAGACTAGCGTATCACTCTTGGTGTCTCACCCCTCCCAAAACCCAAGACGTGGAGAGGAAGAGATCAATCAAGAATGAGTGTGTAAATGATATCAAATCCTCATCTATTTATACCACAACAAGGATGATGAATAGACACGTCGGTTGGGCTTCTAGAGCCTACATAAGAGCTGGTCGGCTTGGTAATAATTACATAAACAAAATAAATTCATATCTCCATAAATACTTATCGGAATTAGATGATCTTTGGATCAATCCTACACCTCTCGACGAGAGGGATCCAATAAAAATATCAGCTGCCATAAATAAGCCGACCCACATGGAGTTTGGCCCTAGTTGCCAATTTAACAGAAACAAATTGTAGGACGAATTATAGCGCCAAAATTTCAAAGATTGTTGCAGGTTTCACCAACGTTGACTAGGGGTGGTTTGACCTCATGTCACTGTGGTTTTCGTGCCAATTTTGTTTGGAAGACCACGTCTATCGCCATAGAAACCGTGGCATTTTGTTGACTTTGACCGCAGACCAATCACAAAGATGACCTCAAAGTTTGACCAAGTTTCCACTGTTTTCATGACTGTTTTGGGTTGTCTTTGACCACCTTAGAAGGTCGAGTTTGACTGGGTATGACCAAGCTGCATTTAGGACAGTTTGTTGCTACTTTAACCCGCTGTTGACTTTATGAGTAGGGCAAATTTTCACTGCCGTTGATTGTAGATTTAATAGGGTTGTTTTGACTTCGATTTGGCAAGTCAATTTTGACTTTTGTACTGTCTCTCTCTCCGCTGAACATTTTGATATAATAATAAGAAAAATTTATGTAAGGGTTTTCCCGATCTTGGGGATTTTCGCTGGCATTCGCCAAATCTCGTGTCCCTCTTGACTTGTCTTCTACATTTATGTTTGATGTTCTTTCATAAGTTATTGTGATATGATAATGGTTACTGTGATTGCTAATGGATTAATCAAATTAATAACGGGCTAATGGATTAATGAAGTAACTGACCTCAACAAAGAACATGTTAACTCAAAAATTGACATGTCTGCCTTCTTTTTCAAGTGACAACATCTAGGTTAATAACGAACTTCACATTAGATCAAAGCTGATGCCATTTTTTTTTCATTTTTATAGCCAAAAACAATGCGTTTCATACTGCGATGCTTTGGCTGAGTCCTTTCTTCTTTAGGATCTATGGGATATCAAATTAAGCCAAAACTCAAAGATGATTCATTGAAGGCTTATTTCTATACCAAGGTTCATATGGATTAATTCCATCTAAGGCTGATGTGGCAAATTGTTTTGTTAGGTAAACTATTGTATGAACTACTTCTGCCCAATACTTAGTGCTTAAACCGTTGAAGTGCAACATAGGTATGACCATTACTATGACAAGTGCATTTCATTCTTTCTGTGATTTCATTCTGTTGTGGAGTATGAGAATTGGTAAACTTCCTTTTTATTCCATTTCTTTTGAAATGATCATTGAATTCATTTAAAGTGAATTCTCCTCGATTATTTGTTCTCAAAGTGGCAATATTTTGCTTGGTGGGATTTTAAACTAATCATTGTAATTGTATGAATTTGTTAAAGGATTTTGATTTCTCCTTTAGAAAATGTGCACAAGTTATTTCTGTAAAATCATCTATTAAAAGAATAAAGTACCTACATCCACCAAGAGAGTGTTCCATGAGACCATAGATGTCATTAGCGAATAGTGACAAACGTTTATTTGCTCGCCATGTACTTGTTGGGAAAGGATCCTCTTTTGTTTTCCAATAATACAATATTCACGCTTAACAAACTCGTTCTGAAATGGCACAATTCTTTAACCATCTCATCCGCTTTCGATTTACTAAGGCTTTGTCCTTTTTGAAATGGGGGCAATTCTTTAACCATCTCATTCGCTTTTAGTTTACTAAGCCTATCCAAACACAAGTGGTTGAATTTGTAAAGCCATAATCTTAGAGAGGTAGGCGATAAATCCACTGACGCTACCAACTCTTTGTTGATTTTTCTAGGGCAAACAAGCAAGAAATAATTTCAATGACCAATTAGCATTAATTTCACATAGCATTTGTCGAATACCATTAATCAATTATACAAAAGAAAATTTCAACAAATTAACATGAAAGAGTAGTAGAAAATAACCATGAAACAATGAAACGAGACAGAAAAATTAGGTCCAATGCCAAGGAAAAACCCATAAAGGGAAAACCCAAAAATATTTCCTTATGAGAGAGAGTTCAAAGTTCATCAATACATTAAAAAACAAGACATTAAGATAACATTTGACTAGAAATTAAGAGCGTCCACAAGTGCTAAGTCTCACTTTTGAAATTTGGCCTCCTCCATCTCCTTCTTTCTCTAGAACAAGGATAAAACAATAGATGATAGATATGCCAAATTTGAGGGAGGGTCTCTCATATTTATAGTCTTCCAAAGGGAGTCCTTTTTCAATTTTGTAGGCATAACATAAATTCAAATTTCTATTTCTTCACATGATGAAAACACAGACCATGGCTACCATATTTCCAACAATCCCTCTTAGCCAGGGAGGTACTTTTCATTTTCTCTCTCAGGATCAATCTACCCGACCAGACTCATTGGTCTCATAGTCCATTAACCTAAGGCAGTGAAAATCTTCTCGACCAATCCATTCGTCTCATTGCTGCAGCCTAAGGAAGATTCATGATGCTATATAATCAATGATCACTCTCCAAGAGGAATTCTTAGCCATTCTAGGCTTCTCACATAAGCAAACATCAACAACCTGCTCAACAATAGAAAAGTAGCAGTGGTGGATTTCAACACTTGATCAAACATTTCAGTAGCCAAGAATATCCAATTGTTAATTCAGCCTTAGTTGGGGCTTCTCAACAATTCGCTCAATAACAAAAAAGTATACCATGGTCAAATCCTACAGACAATAATAGGTTGAACATCCAACTATTTATTTATTCTAAGTTGTGGCTTCTCACAGAAGTAATCATCAGAATATGTAACAAAGACATTCATGTCATTTAGACCAACACAATACCCAAAATTTCTCTTTCTTTCCTTAATACATCCAGTCTAGATAGAGTCAACAATTCCATGCATCAGTTGGTTCAACGGGCCAATCAAAGGGATTCATGAAATCAACAACAAAGTCTCACAACTTCTTCAAATTTTCCTCAAGCAAGTGTCCATGGGTTCACAATCCATTATTGCATAACCTTAACAGTGATTTTACCAGGCTCCTGCCATACTTTCAATCTTAGATTTCTTCAATTAACTCCCTCTTACACAAGACAAGGAGGACCTCAGTCCTTATAAAAAACATCTCATCAATGCAAAGTAGAAAAATCAGGGGCTTATCTTCAACATATTTGGATAAACATCATTCTTTAAGACATCTAGCCAACTTCATCTTGGAAGTCACAATTGACTTATTTTTGTCATAGATCAAAGCGTGCTTCAATTTATCCTGATCTCGTTTGTTCCCTCCGAGTGCAAAGCACATATTGTTACGAGTCTTGTTGTCACTTTGTTCTTTCATCTTTTCAACGATTGCCATAGGCTTGACATACTTCATCATAGGCCATAGAAGAACAAATACAACCAACAAGATATACAAGGACATGAGGTTCATAATGAAACAAAAAACAAGAAAGTACTTATCTCTTGAGAAAGTGTCAGCTCCTTCTTGATCCTATCCTTCTTAGATCCAGTCAAAGTTGTCCACACCATCAAGGAGTTAACCTGATTAACATCATCATCCAGGAGTCCACATCATCAAGGAGTTGACTTGTCCACACCATCAAGGAGTCCATATCATCATCAAGCAGTTGACTTTGTCCACATCATCATAAAGGAGTCCATATCATCATCAAGGAGTTGACTTATCCACAGCATCAAGGAGCCCATATCATCATCAAGAAGTTGACTTTGTCCACATCATCATGAAGGAGTTGACTTCGGTCACATCATCAATAATGATCTAAAAATAAAATAAATACAAGATACTTATGATTTGAGAACATGTTAGCTCCCTCTTAATCTTTAGCCTTCTTGCATCCAACCTCCAAATTAACCTCATCATCAAGATGTCAAATCTTTTAGGAGCTATGGTTTTTATTCTTTTAAGTTGAAGTGAACAATCGATAAGCCCAAGGCATTCATCTCCAACCCTAGATAGGGTTATCAATTGATTCTAGGGTTTACAAACCTTAGATGTGAGACATTCATCCTTGCATTCTTTTCCAAATTCATCATTTGATTTGAACATAAACTTTAAGAATGACCAGACTTAGAGTTTAGTCCACAAACCCTAGGGTTCCCTAACTAGGGTTTACAAATCAAAAACATTTCACTCTTACGAATGCTAGATTTTGCAATCTCAACAAATTTCAAATTTGTCATCAATAATCTAACCTGACTTTCACACTATGGAGGGGAGCTTTCACCTCTTATTATTTATAGCTTGCTTGCATTTGTTTCCAATGTCCAGAACTCTTTTATCACAACATCAATGTAACAATTGTATTGCTTAATAAATATCATCATCAGGGCAAGGCTTTTTCTCAAAAAATCATGCTAGCACTTAGGACTTCATCAAGAGAGAGATACAGATCTTCAAGGCAAGTAAGATCTTCAAACCTTTTTAAAAAAAAATTGTGGCCCTTGATAAAAAGAAATGTCTTGACAACAATTTGCTTGCAGATTTGTGACATATTTATCTCATTAATGGTTATTAATTTGGAATATTGAGCCATCCATCACTGTTTAATTGCTTTAGAGGGTCTCAACAAAATTCAAAGGAAGATCATTAGTGAAGTTTCAAGATTGCAATAATCTTGATCATAAGACTTTAAAAATATGTTAGATTTTCTAGGTCACACGATGTTGGCTTCTAGATTAATTAGGTTGTCCCTTTTTACAATGATTTTTGTTAAAATTTGGGTACCAGAGGACAAATGTTTCCCTAAGGCCTTGATCTTTGGCCTAGGGAAAAATGTCAAAATTTATTTTTTACTTTTCTCCTAAAGTGATTTTATAAGTGGTAAAGTCAATTTAATTTAAAAGTGACTTTTTAAGTGGTAAAGTTACATTTTAATTTAAAAGTGACTTTATAAGTGATAAAGTTACATCCTAATTTAAAGGTGACTTTATTAAAGTCAATGAAGAATTAGAAAGTGAAAAAGTGACTATGGAAATAAAAGGTTAAGTGGGTCTTTATTTAAGTGGGTGAGTTAAAAAATAGAAAGTGAAAATTAAATGCACATTTGTTCTCATTCTTAGATCTAAATGAATATCAGCCATTAGATCTTAGGGCAACCCAAAATCTCATTTGGAGATTAAAAAGAGAAGAGAACAGATCAATTCATTCTTTCATGAGCATTTGAAAGAAAGAGAAGAGAGAGCAAGGAGATTCTTTCATGAGCATTTGAGAGAAAGAGAAGAGAGAGCAAGGAAAAAATTTCTGAGTAGTGAGGAAGTGAAGGAGAGCAGCAAGAAGACATTTCAGCAAATTTGGGCAGTAGCATTTATTGACATGCATCCTAAGGAAAAACTGTACAACAGGAGAAAGACACAAAAATCAAGGAAGAGGGAAAACAAGTTTTGGGAACATTTTTCGAGGCTGGCTGTACAACATTTAATGTTGTTTTATTGCTGGAAAAACTTATGTTTTGGCTGTTTGCTGATTGGCACATTTTTGAGGTGGAGTTCAAGCACGAAAATCAAGATAAGTTGTAATTGTGGTTGCTGGAATTTTTACTGTGTATTTCAGTATCTCTGTAAAAACATTTTCAGAAATAAAAAAGAGCTCTCAAATTGGTTTTCCCCAAGAGTTGTAGGGGGTTTTTCTAGGGTCACATTGACAAAAAATCACTGTGTTATTTTATGTGTGTGGCTGTCATAATTTTGCTGTGTTTTATTTCTGCAATTTCAGCAATTGTGAAATCTCTAAATTTGTGTTTCAATTAAATTATTGTCATTTCCAGCTTTTAGAATTTTTATCATGCTTGGATTTAAAACTAAATTCATGGAGTGATAAGGAAAACTGATAACAGGAGTGGGGGTTAAAAATTTCTTCATGGTATCAGAGCTTGGTTGGCTGAAAAGTGCAGTTTGGGATAGCAAAGTGAAAATTACAGTTGATTTTTACACAAAAAACATAAACTTTTACCACAGATTTGAAAATTTCAGTTTGGCAGGAAAGTGAAACATGTCTTTGGGTTTGAGAGTTGAAGACAGGTTGGATGGGCAGAACAACTACAATGCATGGAAGGAGAGAATCCAGAGTATCTTTGGGGAAGCAGAATTCTGGGGCATTATGGTAAATACCACAAAACCCAATAACAATACTTGCTAACCCTTTACACTTGATTGAGTTTAACAAAAAGAATGCTAAGGCAAAAAGATTGAAGGAATCGAAGATCATGTCATTCCTCATGTGAGAGGAAAGACTTGTGCACATGAGATGTGGACAACCCTGACTAGTCTTTACCAGAGTTCAAATGAAAACAGAAAAATGGTCCTAATAAAGAAATTGAAAGCCATTAAAATGGCTAAGATTGACAGTGCTACAACATATCTCACAAAGATCACTTCAGTGAGAGATGAGTTGGCCACTGCAGGTGAGATCATTGCACCCACTGAGTGTTGATTTGGGGTAGCATTGGATGTGCTCTAGCCATGAAATTTGGTGGAGAGGTTGGGGCACATGAGATCTCCAATACACAGAAAGGGTTTGGGCAGATTCTAAGCAGATCAGGAGATATTAAAATAATTAATATTTTTAATGGAGTCCCTAAGTCTAAACTTAGTGAAAATAAAATATTAATGTGTATTAACATGAATCTATGTTAGAGTGGTACAAAAGACATGGATCAAACTAGATCTAATCTTAGCTGTTGACTAGGGACTTAATCTCGATCGTTGAGATGTCAATAGGAAAAGGATAAGAGGAGGCTTGAGGGTCACTTGGAGAAGACACCAGAGTGATCAGCCATTCTATTCTCTAGAGCGGGGTTGGCTAAGAGATATAGAATCAGTTATCAGGAGAGAAGCTGAGGGGCATTGAGTACATAGAAACAGAGAAGTCAGAGAGTGTGTTGGGAGAGCAGTGCAACAGTCAAGGAGAGTGACGCAGAGCTAGCAAGGGCTCACGCAGGGCCGCGCAGAGGCAGCCAAGTGCTGCGCAGAGCACTAGAGGGGCTAGTGTAGCTGACGCAGGGCCTCCTGGGGCTGACGCAGGGCCAACGCTGGGATAGGAGAGGCTGACGCAGTCCAGATTGGGCAGACGCTGGGGTTGCAGAGTAGTTTTGTGTTGAGGAATTGCTGGAAGGATTTTCTGGGGTTTCAGCCAACAGATTTTTCTCAAACTGTGAGGTATAGATGCTAAGGAAATTCTCTGTTGGGTAGGCTAGTTTCGGCACCCAGATTGTACTATGATATTGCTTAATAAGAAAACCCTTAAATAGTTGCACCGATTTTTTTGCATTGGGTTTTTCTGGGGACATTGGTCCAAAAATAATGGTGTTATGTAGTGTGTTTGTTCTTGTTTCTTTTAGTTGCTGATTTGTAATATGTTGAGCATGCACTGGTGTTTATTTTTAGTATTTACTTTGTAAATAACTTGTTAAAGAAAAAATAACAAGTAGGTAGGAGTAAATTAGAAAAAATGCATGAAGGGTTTCTAAACTAAGTAAAGTTAGAAACTTCAACATTGAGTTGGTGAGAATTGCTTTGAATGGTCTTCCCAAGATTTGGGATAATTTTGTGGATGGCATTGTTGCACGGGAAAACCTTCTCGATTAGGAGAGATTGTGGGATGATTGCATTCACAATGAGATTAGAAAGAACCATCTTGGGGCAGCCAAACAGGTGGAGCAGGATGACAATGTGGCATTGTTAGAAGGAGGCAAGAAGGGTAGAGCAAAGAAGTAAGCTTCCAATAGTGGAGCCAAATGCAAAAGTAACGACAAGCAGTAGAACAAGGAGAACGACTATTCCAAAGTCAAATGTTGGAATTGTCAAAAGTTGGGACACTATGCTGTTGTGTGTCCGGAGAAAAAGAACAAGAAAGGGAAAGACAAACCCATGGCAACTTTTGCAAAGATAGAGAGCTTCTCAGAGAGATTTGATCGGGAGTTTCGGTTCATAACTTGTGAGGCCACTAGTGCAAGATCACTTGCCATACAGGTTCAGAGGGAGTGTGCATTTCTCGCAGAACATCTAGCATTTGGTATGTTGACAGTGGCGCTTCCCGCCACATGACAAGAGTCAGAGAGTACTTCTCAGAGCTGTCAGAGGGTGATATTGATATGGAGGTAGTACTTGGTGATGACAACATTGTTAGAGCAATTGGTGTGGGGACATTGACATTTGATAGGGGACCCAAACTGCGCTTGAAAGTGTCAGATGTTTTATATGTGCCTGGAATGAAGAAGAACCTGATATGCTGAGATCTGTCTCAACACTTGAGGACAGAGGGTATGATGTGTTGTTCAAGAGAGGGAAGGTGCTTATATATCCTAGGGGAACTCTAGCTTCTTCAGCTAGAGAGACTGGTGTGTGCCATGCCAAGGTGTACAAGTTCTCATTCCAGCCCCCGATGGCATTGAGTAGCAGCACTCGAGACAAGACCGATATCAGATCTAACAGTTCAGATTTGTGTGAGATTTGGCACTGCAGGATGGGGAACATGTATCATGGGGCCTTGAGTACATTGCGGGTGATCACCACTGGTGTGCCAAATTTCAGTTCTGATCGCCTTTATTTATGCAGAGTATGTGCTATGGGGACGTTCATTAGATCCCCTTTTCCCAGCAGTGACAACAGAGCGATCGAGATCCTTGACTTGATTCATACCGATTTGAGTGGTCAGATGTCTCATGTATCCTTGAGGGCTATGAGTACTATGTTTTATTCATTGATGACCACTCTAGGAAGACTTGGATTTATTTCTTGAAGACCAAGAGTAAGGTCTTCAAGCGGTTTCAAGAGTTTAAAGCTCTTGTGGAGACCCAGATAGGTAGGAAGATCAAGTTCCTCAGGTTGGACAATGGAGGGGAGTATACGCTTGGTGAGTTTGTTGATTTTTGTGCTGAGGCATGCATTAGGAGGGAGTTGATAGTTCCTTACTACCCTAGTAGGATGGGGTTGCGGAGAGGAAGAACAGATCCATTGCAGGGACTGCCCAAGCCATGCTTCATGATCAAGGGTTACCTTTATTTTTGTGGGAAGAGGCTTGCAACACTGCTGTGTACTTGCAGAACAATAGTCCACATCGTGCCTTGGGGAATGTGACTCCGGAGGAGGCTTTTTCTGGGAAGAAGCCTGATGTTGGGCACTTTCGTATCTTTGGGTGCCTTGCATATTCCTATGTCCCCAGGGAGAACAAGACCAAGCTAGAGCCCATTGCAGACAAGGGCATCTTTGTGGGTTATAGCGAGACCTCGAAAGCTTATCGGATTTATATTCTTCCGGAGAGGAAAGTGGTTGTTAGGCAGGTTGTGAAGTTCGAGGAGGAGAGAGCTTTTAGGAGGTCACGAGAGTTAGAGTATCCAGAGTCACCAGACCCTCAGGAGCAGTTGAGTCAGTCACAGGATCCAGTGGTCAGGGATCAAGAGGTGCATTGATTACAGTGTCAGGTCCATCAGTGAGCAGTGGCTCTCAGAGTCACGTGGGTGGTTCTTCGAGCAACATGCAGGGCAGTTCATAGAGCAGTTCACAGGGTAGTCCACTAATGTATAGTTCGCACGACACTTCAACATCTACAAGCACAGGTTCAAGAATGAGGTTAGTTGACACGCCTTTAGGAGTTAAGGCTTTTGATGATGATGAGGATTCTTTCACTGCAGTGGGAGAAGTATGCTCAGGGAAGAGGAAGCCCAAGTGGCTTCAAGATACCTTGCGCGAGGCCACATTAGTTGCTGGACCAAAGAGCCAGGTTAGAGAGAGTAAACCACCTGAGCGGTTCTGTAGCTACATTGCATTGGGAACAAGCATTGTTGACTCCGAGCCTTCTAGTTATGAGGAGGAAACCAACCAATAGGTCTGGAGAGAGGTCATGATGGAGGAGTATTCTTAAATTATGAAGAACGATGTTTGGGAGGTAGTGCTGAGGCCTGAAGGTAAATCAGTTGTTACTTCTAGATGGCTCTACAAGATAAAGCATGCTGCAGATGGCAACATCGAGAAGTTCAAGGCTCGATTCGTGGCAAGAGGGTTCTCACAGGTAGAGGGAGTTGACTATGAGGAGACCTTCGCTCCCATAGCTCGGTATACATCTATTCGCTCCATTATATCGATTGCAGCAGAGATGGGTTGGAAGATACACCAGATGGATGTCAAAACCACATTTCTCAATGGCGTCATTCAGGAGAAGGTTTATATTGAGCAGTTGCAGGGCTTTGAGGTGCATGGGAAGGAGTCTCATGTATGCAGATTGAAAAAGGCACTCTATGGCCTGAAGCAAGCTCCTAGAGATTGGTACTCTAGAATTGATACATACTTGTAGCAGTTGGGTTTCACAAAGAGTGAGGCTGATCCGAACCTATACTTCATTGTGGTGGGTGAGGAGCCTCTCATTCTAGTGTTATATGTTGATGACTTGATCATCACTGGTGCAGAGAGACTCATTGAGGGCTACAAGAGAGATCTTGCTTCAGAGTTTGAGATGAAGGATATCAGCTTGATGCATTATTTTCTGGGATTGGAGGTGTGGTAAGAGGAGGGGTATTTCCTCCTGGGACAAGGGAAGTACATTGTGGATATTCTTAGCAGATTTCATATGGAGGACTGCAAACCCATGCCTACACCTATGATCACTAACTGGAAGAAGCTTCACGCTTTTGATTCTGAGTTGGTGGATCCTACTCTATACAGACAGTTGATTGGTTGTTTGATGTATTTGGTCAACAATCCACCAAATATATGTTTTGCAGTTAACACCATGAGTCAGTTCATGTGTGAGCTTAGGAGAGTGGACTGAGTCGCTGCAAAACACATTCTTCGTTACTTGCAGGGGACAATGGATTTTGTGCTGGATTATCGACAGGGTGATGGAGTGAGACTGGCACGGTACACAGATTCAGATTGGGCAGGTTGTGCTTCACATAGAAAAAGTACTTCCAGGTGTTGTTTTGGGTTGGGTTCGACAGTTGTGTCGTGGATCAACCGGAAACAACAATCAGTTGCATTGACTTCAGTTGAGGTAGAGTATATCGCTGCTAGTTTGGCTAGTTGTGAGGCCATATGGCTTTGCAAGATGTTGTTTGGTCTATTTGGCCAGGCATTGAGACCTTCAATAATATACAGTGATAATCAGAGCTGCATAAAACTCATGGAGAATCCAGTTTTTCATGACAGGTCAAAGCATATTGAGATAAAGTATGACTTCATTAGAGACCCTGTCCAAAAGGGAGCTGTCAAGCTTGAGTACATTTCCACAAATGAGCAGGTAGCGAAGATTTTCACCAAAGCCTTACCATGAGGCAAGCATGTCTACTTCAGAGACAAGATGGGAATGTTGAGGAACACTTTCCTTGGTAAGAGGGAGTGTTAAAATTTGGGTAGAAGAAGACAAGTGGTTCCCTAAGGCTTTGATCTTTGGCCTAGGGAAAAGTGTCCAAATTTATCTTTTACTTTTCTCCTAAAGTGACTTTATGAGTGGTAAAGTTACATTCTAATTTAAAAGTGACTTTATAAGTGGTAAAGTTACATTCTAATTTAAAAGTGGCTTTATAAGTGATAAAGTTACATTCTAATTTAAAGGTGATTTTATTAAAGTCAATGAAGAATTAGAAAGTGAAAAAGTGACTATGGAAATAAAACGCTAAGCGGGTCTTTAGTTAAGTGGGTGTGTTAAAAAATAGAAAGTGAGAATTAAATGCACATTTATTCTCATTCTTAGATCTAAATGAATCTCAACCATTAGATCTTAGGGTAACCCGAAAGGTCTTTTGGAGATTAAAAGGAGAACATAAGAGGAAAATATCAATTCATTCTTTCATGAGCATTTGAGAGAAAGAGAAGAGAGAGCAAGGAAATTCTTTCAAGAGCATTTGAGAGAAAGAGAAGAGAGAGCAAGGTGAAAATTTCCAAGCAGTGAGGAAATGAAGGAGAGCAGCAAGAAGACATTTCAACAAATTTGGACAGCAACATTTATTGGGACACATCCCAAGGAAAAACTGTATAATAGGGCACTGAAATCGAGGAAGAGGGACAACAAGTTCTGGGCATGTTTTTCGAGGTTGGCCGTACAGCATTTAATGCTGTTTTATTGCTGTAAAAATTTCTGATTTGGATGTTTGCTGATTGACAAGATTTTTGAAGTGGATTTCAAGCACTGAAATCGAGATAAGATGTAATTTGTGGTTGTTGGAGCTTTTACTGTGTATTTCAGTTTCTCTGTAAAAGCATTTTCAGAAATAAAGAAGAGCTCTCAAACTGGTTTTCCCCAAGAGTTGTAGGGGGTTTTTCCAGGGTCACATTGTGTTGATTTGAGGTAGCATCAGATGTGCTCTAGCCACGAAATTTGGTGGAGAGGTCGGGGCTCATGAGATCTCCAATACCCAGAAAGGGTTTGAGCAGATTCTAAACAGATTAGGAGATATTAAAATAATTAATATTTTTAATGGAGTCCCCAAGTCTAAACTTAGGGAAAATAAAATATTAATGTGTATTAATATGAATCTGTGTTAGAATGGTCCAAAAGACATGGATAAATCTAGATCTAATCTTAACCGTTGATTAGGGACTTAATCTCGGCCGTTGATATGTTAACAGGAAAAGTATAAGAGGAGGCTTGGAGAATACACCAGAGTGATCAGTCATTCTATTCTCTAGAGCGGGGTTTGCGAAGAGAGATAGAATGAGTGAGCGAAGAGCAGCTGAGGGGCATTGAGTACAGAGAGACAGAGAGGTAGAGATAGTTCCAGGAGAATAGCAGAGCAGCCAGAGAGAGAGACGCAGGAGCAGCCAGTGCTCACGCAGGGCCACGCAGAGGCAGCTAAGTGTTGCGCAGAGCACCAGAGAGGCCAGCGTAGTTGACATAGAGGCTCAAAGCACTGACGCAGGGCCTCCTGTGGCTGACGCAGGGCCAACGTTGGGATAGGAGAGGTTGACACAGTCCAGATTGGGCAAATGCTAGGGTTTTTGGGGCAGATTGGTGTTGAGTTGCTGCCGGAAGGATTTCGGGGTTTCAACCAATAGATTTGTCAGAAACCAGAGAGGTATTACTGCTAAGGAGATTCTTTGTTGGGTAGGCCAGTTTCGGCACCCAAATTGTACTATGATATTGCTTAATAAGAAAACCCTCAGATAGCTGCTCCGATTTTCCTGCATTGGGTTTTTCCAGGGACATTAGTCCAAAAATAATGGTGTTATGTGGTGTGTTTGTTCTTGTTTCTTTTAGTTGCTGATCTGTAATATGTTGAGCATGCACTAGTGTTTATTTTCATTATTTACATTGTAAATAACTTGTTAAGGAAAATAATAAGTAGGTAGGAATAAATAAGATAAATTGCATGGAGGGTTTCTAACTAAGTAAACTTAGAAACTTCAACACATTGACCAAAAATCACTGTGTTATTTTGTGTGTGTGGTTGTCATAATTTTGCTGTGTTTTATTTCTGCAATTTCAACAGTTGTGAAATCTCTAAATTGTGTTTTAAGAAAATTATTGTCATTTCCAGATTTTAGAATTTTTATCATTCTTGGATTTAAAACTAAATGCATGGAGTGATAAGGAAAACTGATAACCGGAGTGGGGGTTAAAAATTTCTTCAATTCTTCCTTCTTTTATGAATAGAATAGAGTATCATAGGCCTTTGGTCCACTGTAGAATGGAATCTTCCATAGATTGAGATGAGTTTGAACATTTTGGATGTTACCGCATACTTGTGCACAAGTCTCAAACTTGTCACTTACACAGTATCTGCTATGCAATAACCTATCCTCATGATGCGCAATTGATATGGTATGCATCAACAATTAGTCATTCCCCTTCAAAATGGAATAACCTTGCTCGATAGAAACCTATTGGTCGATCGTCCATTCTTTTGACCAAAGAGGCGAGCCAATGAAAAGTGGGTGGTCAGCCTCGTGATAGATTTGCACGTCTTATTTGTATGGCATATCACGTAAGGGCTTAATGTTTCCCGCTGTCACTACAGTAGACGAATACCATTATCAGTGAACTGTGAATTTTATTACAAAGCTCAATTCTTAATCTATAATGTTCTTAAACAATACATATTGCTCTTTTTAGTAGGTTACTATGAAAACGAGTTGCATACTATTGACGAAACAAATAACCAGATCATATGAATTAAAAAAACTTCTATTTTGCATTGTCATAATGTAACATTGTGCCGATTCGATCCCCGTTCATATCAGCGATTGGAGAGAGGATTATGCGTATATAGCCCAGTTAATGAGATAGGTCCACAATTGATTTCCAGATTTTACGAATTCGCAACACATTAGTTGAATCATGAGATTATAATAGTCAATTTTTTTTTGTTGCTCATGAACCCATGGTTTTGCTCATCCAAACATTCTTCAACAACTCGTAGAATGACAGTGCGAGCCACAAAAAAATCTTGTGCGAAGAACTTCAACCATAGACATAGTTGCACAATTATATATAGCCTTAGTTTGCACAATGTAACATGCATAAACTTTGCATAGTTTCCAAAGAGAAGAAGTGCTTCAGGTTTGCAAGGTTTCCTTAGAGAGTAGTTACCATAGGTAGCTTGACATAAACCATAGATATAAAACCATAGGAAGCTCACATGAAGCATAAAACAAAGAAATGACAAATGATCATGGAAATGGTTAGCCCAAACTTTCACATATATCTTAAATATGATGAGATCATACCTTCCCATATAATTACAGAGACAAGGAGTCATAGATCCTCACAAGTTTTAGAGACAATAATCCATTATACAGAGATGGATAAGCTATCAAAATTTGCATAACACAAAGACAGATAGGACAGAGATCCAAGTGCCTTAGGTCCGCCAATTTCCACAGGAGATAAGATGACTCAAACTTTGTTTTATTCCTTAGTTCATTGTGGCTCAGATTTCTTCCATTTGTAATATAAGTAGCCTAAGGAATGCAAACTTCTTCCACATAGATTAGCTTCACATAGTTTCCACAGAGAATAACACATTTGCACACTTTCGCTGAGATACAATTCATATGCTATGAATGCCACTAAATAATTTGCATGCCTTAGGAAAATTCCGCTGTCGCAGAGGTAATATGCCTCAGGAAATTTTGCCGGAATGCAGAGCTGTAGGAACTTGAGCCTAGGACTTAGCATGAGTCTCAAGTGATGATTCAAAGTGTCTTCCTCCCAAATTGCTCTTCAAATGCCTTTGATAAATAATGTTCTCGCACATATAACTTCTTCCAATGATCAGTTAGCATTAATTTCACATAACATTCATCTAATATTGTTAAGCAGTTATACCCAAGAAAATTTCAAGCAATAAAAATAACCATGAGACAATGAGACAAGAGACATAGAAATTGGTCCTGAGGCACATGCAAAACCCACAGGGGGAACCCAAAAATCTTTTCGTATGAGAGAGAGAGTTCAAAGTTCATCAATACATTAAAAAAGAAGACATTGAGATAACATCTGACTAGAAATTAAGAGCCTCCACAAGTGCCAAGCCTCCCTTTTGAAATTCAATCTTCTCCATCTCCTTCCTTCGCTAGAACATAGATAAACCAATAAATGATTGATATGTCAAATGAGAGGGTGAGTCTCTCATATTTATAATCTTCCAAAGGGGGTGAAAAGGTGCCTTAAAGGGGCCCAACCAATTGGAGGCTTGCTACCCACCACTAGTGGGTGACCCCATTTTCTCCTAGATTTGTCTTCAGCCAACAACCTCTTGACAACCACCAGTGTAGCTGATGTTGTGCCAGAAATCACTACTCCTTGAGCTAGTCATATGTGCCCTCGCTCATCTGTAGAGATTGTATGTTTTAATGTTGGGTGTTATGCTTATTTTCTTGGGCACACATGGGTATGGATTACTAGTTTACGTGGAAGGAGGAAGGGCTTTTACTGTAGCCTTGTTCCCTTACCTTAACTGGAGGGGTTAATCCTCAACCCTAGTCCCTTGGGATCTCCTCTGTTGGCTTACAACTTTAGGATGGGCACTACTGGGGAAACCCTGATTTTTGTAGCGCAGTCCCATTTTATCGTTCGACATTTTTCACGCCCCTCTGCACATTACATGCTCTATTTCATCGTCTTCCCTCTCTAGGTCCACATGACCACTGGATCGACAAGGCTTTGGTATCCCCCTCTCCTTGTCCACATGTCTGGGTTGGGCCTGGAACGATTCCCTGAAGGTTGATGCAGCTAAAGAAAACGATAAAAACACAATATGGCCACATACAAAAGGAAATATTACCGCAAAATGCAAAAGATGGTTGGGACCATAAATTTTAGCGTGCGGGCAAAAGCCAAACATGAGCTCTAACTCCTATCATTATGGCCATTGCGCTGGTTCCTAGGGGCCTTATGAGTGCCCCTTGCATCGTTAAGAAACCCATGTATGTCCCAACCCCTGGTCGGCAATGAATTGCCCCACCTTAAGGGGCTAATCACTGCTATATCATACACATCATGCTCTCATCCCTTGGTGCTCCGAGCAGTAAAAATAAAAGAAAAATCACTAGAAGGCAAAAGGGAAATGAAGAAGGGTGGAAAAGCAAAGGTTGAGGTAACTCATATACTAGAATTGCTCGCTCTTACATTCATACACTGAAATATGAGGACATCCTCATCATTGCTACCTGTGAGCCCATGTCATTTGACCTTCAAGTCCCTGTGACCCAATCCATCTCATCATTATCCACATGACATGTACCTCTTAAAGGATGTACGTTGGACATGTCCTTCCTTTAGGGTCTAGGAACACATAATATTGTTATTTATTAACCACTCCCACCTAGGGAGGTAACACCGTTACATGCACAAATCCCCAAATCTAGAAGGTAAACCCACTATGAAGTGTGCATTTTTGCCCTTGATTAAAAAGCTTATTCACCCAATTGAACTATTGAATTATTGTATTGGAAGGTGAGGAGATACATTGGATCTTATATAGGATTGGTTGGTGGTTTGAGTTTGAGCTTGACCTTCGTGTACGGGTCCAAGCCCACCAGAGGGTCATATCAACACATGTAAGGGATGCGTTGAGAGCCATGGGTTTCCATCATGTCACCCTGCATTATCTCATGCCTTGGGAAACCTCAACACCTTCAACAATTTTTTCATTGCCCACATTATATGAGAGATGGTGCACTTGGACTAATAGTGACCCCAACTCGCTTAACATTCTATACAGGGTTTGGCACCTAATTCGACGCGCCTAATATGTTTGTCACATACCTGAGACATGGGAGGGGAAACACCATTTTCCGTGCCCCCATTTGGAGTAGTCTACAGTCTTATCTTACATTAGGAGACCCATGAGACCACTACTTGTGCCCCATAGCCACTTTGTACTTGGAGATCAACGGGCCAACCCCTTTGACCATCATTCATGGAGCCCTCTTCTTCATCTTGGCACTTGAGGACTCAACTAGGCCTTCCAACAACCCTCCTACACCATTGCTACAGTGTTTCAACTTCATTTTGAATGGCTTATCTTACACTTTATTTTCTATTCGGTGCACTTGTCACCAAAGTGATGTTATTTTGCACATCAAAAAATGTTTAGCAACATCTTAGGCTAGTTTGGACTCTCAGAGGCTCATATAAATAGAGTAGAGCCTCATTTGTATCAAAGATCATCATCATCACTAAGATTGTTCTCTTGTAAAAGAACTCACACTTTATCTTTGGAAGCTATTGGAGTATCTTGGACGCATTTCGATATTTGGAGTTGATTTTTGATCTTGTCTTAGAGTTACTTCTTGAATATGGATGGATATATTGCATGATTATCTTGTAAGTTCTTTTGTTGATGAAATCTTTCTCTTGAAAATGTCTAATGTATGTAATTTCTACAACTAATGCAAATGCTATTCTGCCCTAATTTTGTTGATTTTTTTTTGGAAGTTATTTTGTTTTCTCTTGCATATGTTACTGATGACATAACATGCAATGAATGTTCATAGTGATGAAATGTTATTTTTCTTCATGAAACTCCATATTCTAATGGTAGGTAATTTTTGAAGGTTGCTAGCTAGGACACCAATTTTTGACCTCCTTGAGGGCAAATTTGGCCAATCTAATGCATCTAGGACTCCATAGCCCAAAGGGATTGGCACTGGTCCAAGAGGTTTTGTGATCCAATTCTCTTTTCTCCTCCTAAATTTTGGTCCCCTAAAGGTAGGACGAAAATCTAGGGCTTGTAGCGAAATTTTAGGGAGGTGATTTTTCGCGAATCCAAGGGTTCAAACATTAAGCTCAAGGTCTAGTCTACCTATGCTCCAGGTTTGGTGGGCATTTGCCCGAGTTTCATCCATAAAATCTCTTGCCCTAGGTGCTACTCTAAGAGAGAAAACCTAAGTCTTTCGCTCTCAGCTTGGGGACTTCTTTGAGGTTTGTATGAGCATTGTATTCATTGGAATAAATCATAAAAAACCCCTATCTTCTCCCTTTCCTTGACCTGGTGAGTACCTTGGAAATATTTCTTCCCACGATCATTCATAAAACCATAGGTCTAACGTGTTGGGAATCACGATTGCCGTTAGACCAAAACCCGTAGGTATTAGTCAATGATCGTATCGCCAGAGATAAGGATCCACGAGAGGCAGTTAGTCCCTTGTCACGAAACACACGGGGAGCGCTAGTTTATCCAATGTCCAACAATCTCCCCCCAATGCGAGCCACGTGTGTATCGAACTCGCGACCTATGCTTTAATACCACTTGTTGGGAATCACGATTGCCGTTAGATCGAAACCCGCAGGTATTAGTCGACGATCGCATCACCAGAGATAAGGATCCATGAGAGGTGGTTAGTCCATGTCACGAAACACACGGGGAGCGCTGGTTTATCCAATGTCCACCATAACGCAAGTCTTTTCGAGTTCTCTCAAAGGAAGGAAAGAGCCTTTGAAAGTGTTAAAATCATCACATATAGTTTCTTTGAGAGGTCCTACCACCTCTCCTGGAATCTTGAGCTTAAGAATATTGATTACCCTCATCATATCTAAAACCCTATTTCTTGATATCTTCATCCTAGAGCTTTTCTTGGAGAGCTTTTAGCTTCTTTGAAGCATCAAACAATTTTTGTGTTTCTCTTTGAATGGGATTTGTGGAATCACTTCGCCCCCAAATCATTGATGTACTCATCCCAAGTGATTCCCTTCCTATCGAGATTTCTCCCATTGGTGAAAGTTTGTAAAAAGGAAGCCACCTTGAATGAGGTCATATTGGGTCATTGTCTCGTTGTTGTCACTTCGTCTAGTAGTTGTCCCTTAGGTTTGCCTTCCTTATGGTCCTGCTTGATTGTGTGGAAATAAGGGTGAATTGATCAATTTTGGAGGCATAATATAAATTCAAATTTCTGTTTCTTCACATGATGAAAATACTGACCATGGCTACCATATTTCCAACAATATTTTTTGTGAGGAATGACTATTCTTTGTAACCTTAGAAGTTTTTCATCTTCATTGACTATTCTTTGTAACCTTAGAAGTTTTCCATCTTCATATCCCTTTGTTATTGTTTTGAATCTTTTTTTATTTGAATTAATTCTGATTAATCCATCTTCGATGATAATTTGATGACTTCCTTCTCTCATGAGCACCAAGGACAACAATTTTTTCTTGAATGTTGGAACATACCATATATTTGAAGGTAATTCTTTTCCAATTCCTTGAACTTTGGAAGAGTGAAGTGGACTTATGCTTTTAGTTGAGCTGTGTGAGTTGTGTCATGTACCGAATAAATTGCATCGAGTTGCATATCTTGATATGTTTGGTAGTAATTTTTTCTGCGGTGCATATACTGAGTATCTCTTGTATCAAATATATAATCATCTTCAAATTCTTTTCTGGGTGATTTGTTGGTGCCCATTGAATTTGCACATTCACTCTCCTGAGCCGTTGTGAATACATAATCATCTTCCTCATTTAGTGAATACTGAGTTGATGTTGAAGCCTTGGGCTTGGAATGTTGTTGTAAGTTTTGTTTGAAATGTTAGAAATTTTGAAGTCTCGTTCTATAGTTTGCCACATGTCTAATGCGAAGACATCTTATACATTTAGGTTGAGTCATCTCTTCACCTTTTTGAAAATTTTCTTGAGATCACTTGAAGTATTTTTGATTTCAATCACTTCTTCCTCTTCCTTGGCTTCTTTGTTTACCATGATCAACGTCTTGACTACTTCGTTTTCATCTATAATTCTCACTGGGTAAGCCTCTTCCTCTCATGCTTGTATTATAAGTATCTCTTTCCCTTGCATTGTCTAAGATTCTTCCTTTGGTACTTTCATTATAAGTACCTCTTCATCTTGTATTTTCATTGGATGAACCTCTCGCTCTCAAGTTTTCTGCTTTCCTTGTGTTGGTAGAGAGAAGATCTTCCCTTGAGAAAATCAACAAGTTATTAAGGGAATGAAAAGCTTGATTCTCCAGTCTATCAATAATTTACTTCTAGAAAATGTTTATAAAAGACTCGCTGAACATTAATCAGGATGATGATCATAGAATTTTTGTGCAGATCTTTAAAACCACATTTCATAAGTTCTTGCGGAATATTTTTGAAATGGGAGATGTACCCCATGTTACAAATTCTTGAACCGAACACTCAGTATTTGTTTCCTAGTAAGTTTCAATTGAATAAATACACGACTAAGTTCCTAACTGAAAATATTTAGCGGAAGCAAAATTACTAGATCTAAATCACATACAGATGAATATATTTCTGCCCAATCAACAATTCATTCATTAATGAATTAATGACAAAATGAATTTGGGCTCCCGTCCTATGATAATGGCCCATTTGAGAAAATACAAAATAGATCACCAACCTCATGGCACTCTTTCGCACCCTACACACTCTCACTAAGAATCCTTTCTCAATCTTGTGCTGTTGTTGTGTGTTAGCCTCGACATTTAGGCTCAATTTATAAGTTTTCTAAGCTAAGATTGATGCCAAAATTAGCTCCTCATGTTAGATGAAGATAATTGACTTTACTAATGTAAACTATCCTATCTTTAGCTTTCTTTACATTAACTCAAGTACAAGTCATAAATTTAGCTTGCTTTACATGCATATCTCATGCATGTCACATGCAACACATTAATATGTGTGCAACTTACTTGCACATTTTGCATGTTGCATGCAAGCTCCTAAAAAGGCAAATCAAGGTCCTTCTAGTCAAGACATAAGAGTAGAATCACCTTCAGAGCTACAAATCTGAACACTTCAAAATATCTTCCTTGTTAGGCATATTTCAACTAAGCAATTTCATAAGAAGTTCAGTCCTTTTTGGCTTTAGATTGAGCATCAAGTATCTTTTTAGAAGTTGTCCATGTTGTCCAAGTATCAGATACTTTTTCAGTATGAATATACAACTCATTAGAGAATGAAGATCTGACAAGTTCAAATGCCTTTTCATTGTCGACTTTGCACTTTTCTAGTGCTCTAGCATCAGTGGGCTTAGTTCATCCTTTGCCTACGTTGCATATGTCTTTCCACAAATCATTAAAGACTAATATATTTTACATTGCCCATGCTAAGTCTTAATGTTCTCAGGTGCTTTTGATTTTTCTGATTCAACAAGTATTTTGACTAGTTTTGACATAGTGATTTATTTATCAAATTCCACAATCAAGAAATTGAAGAGTATAACAGATAAGATGCAATGCCCACATTGCAAACGAGCTCTATAGGGACTTGGTTTTGACCCTTTGATAAGCTAAAAAAGTTGTTGATAAAGTATTTTGCTTATGCCTTCTGATGCTCGATTACAAGTTACAATTGAATTTGAAGAAACACGCTCCTCTTTTAGTTTTGACATGATCCAATTTCGATCAAAATACACCGAACCCAACCTCCAAAATTTGTGGGAATTGCTGACAAATTACATGCAATCTAAGTCACCTGACACGGGGACACAGGACACGCAGGATACGAAGATTTGTGTGTCTGACACGGGCTCGTTGACCCCCCGGAACAGGACATGTTATATATATATATATATGTATATATATATATTTATATGTATATATATATATGTATATATATATATATATATATATATATATATTATATTTCCTACACAAATTCTCATTCAGGATGCAAATTTAACAAAGATCTAAATTCTACATTGTTCAAAATACACCGAACCCAACCTCCAAAATTTGTGGGAATTGCTGACAAATTACATGCAATCTAAGTCACCTGACACGGGGACACAGGACACGCAGGATACGAAGATTCGTGTGTCTGACACGGGCTCGTTGACCCCCCGGAACAAGACATGTTATATATATATATATATATATATATGTATATATATGTATATATATATTATATTTCCTACAGAAATTCTCATTCAGGATGCAAATTTAACAAAGATCTAAATTCTACATTGTAAATTTAAAGTTTTTAAGTTTTACAAAGTCACATTATGCATACAAATACAATTGCGACAGACCAATGATCCAATTGTTGAAAGACAAGAAACTTCAAATTGCAGTTTTCTCATTAAGTCATTAGAATCAAAATGTGTTACATAGGTAGTAGTAATGCCAATGGAAAATAGAAATAGCAAATACAAAACAACTTCAAGGTATTAGGTAGCTCACAGTCATCAATCATCATCATCAAAATCTGTCATGGTCACCACTGCTCTCCTCTGCTCCTTCCCCCTCCTCTGTATCCAATGTAATCTTTGCATCTGTTGGTGTGGAGGGTGACCCCTCAAGAGTATAACCATCATCAAAAGTGACAGGCTCTAGCACTGTGTCATTAAGATCCATGTTGGCCAATGCTAACTCAACACTGTTGTCCAAACCCATATCATCAGGAAAGACATCCCACATGTTTGACTTTCTGTTCCGCCACTCATCCCTCTACCTGTTAATAAGACGAAGGTTGGTGTGCAAATACACTATTGTCTCTGCCCTGAACTGTTCAAGCCTGCTCTTCTTGACACTATGCAAATTCCCATATGTGCTCCAATTCCTCTCCCAACAAGAGGATGAAGTCATCTAAGAGAGGAGCCTCATGGGCAACTGCTGTAGAGCAGGGCTTGTTGCCCCATGAGTTGCCCAGCAAGAGTAGGGCTACTTAGCCCCCCTGTTAGTAACATCATAGCCTACAAATCACCTAGTGCCAGTGGAAAAATCTACAAAGGCATTCTCCAACTCATCAAGGGATGCTCTATCTTGAAATATCCGCCTCAATGCATCCTTCCTCCCATATGAAATTTCACCTTCCATGTGAGGAGGGAATCTGCAGAAACGCCCACTATTCAACCACTCATGGTTGTAGTGTTTTGGGTTCAATGAGTAAGCCAAACAATGCAAAGTTGTGCAATTGTTGTCCCATTTACTGACAAGAATATCTTGTATGGTGGTGAAATACTTAGGGCACTCGCTCTATAAAATAATGGTCCTCATGGACTCAATCATGGAATACCATCCCTCATAAACCTCATCTAGGATGGGTTGGTCTGTATCTGCAAATCGTAGCAAAGCAATGATATAGTCCATGACCTTAATAGTGAGATCTACACTCTCCCACCAATCATCATCTAACACTATGTCCTTGACTCTTTTTGCGGTTGCTTGATCTGTCTTTCTCCAAAAAGACCAAAATCTGAAATAACCATGGCCCCAAGAGCGGTCTTGACCTCCCTCAACCTCTTCAACATGATAAATGAAGAGGCAAATTGTGTATCTACAATCTTCAACAATGATAGATGGGTGCACTTCAGGACACGGTGGGACATACTCTAGGACATGCTGGGACACACTTCAAGGCACGAGAATCCCACATCCTAGGACACGTTGGACACAGGAATCCCACGTTCTAGGACACACTGGACACGAGAATCAGACACGTGTCCTAGAGAATCGTGTCCGATTCGTTGGATTCGGGACACGAGGGGGGGGAGGACGAATCCAGTTTCTTAGCTTGCAATGCATCTGTGAGCTGCTTTTGCATTCAAATCAATTATAGTGTTTTGTTTGGTTACAGACATAAAGCTTTGAATGAGCAACAATGATAGCATTAGAATGGTGATGTGTTATGAAACCCGCTCACAAAAAGATAGAAAAGATAGATCAACGCCTTAGAATTCAGCCTCTTCGAGGGGGCAACCCCCTTTACATTACACAAATGAACAATTCTTGGATGATACAAATGACAAGACCTCTTTTCTATATATAGGAGGCTAAGGGGTCATAATATAATCAGAGCCGACATAACAATAATAATGTAAGGGCACAATAATAACAATAGTGGGCTTCTATGGGGCACAATAATAACAATATGGGGACTACATGGGCACAACAATATAATAAGGGGGTCGTACTAATAACAATAAGGGGTTACACTAGTAGTATAGGGACCTAACATGATGGAACCAATCGCCTAGATACCAAGGCTTTTCTTGTATTGATAATAATGGTTACTGTTAGAACCATCATTTTAAATATCCCAATAGTTATAGTGTATTCTCAGTTAATCATGACAATGAATTAAAGGTCTGATGAAAATTTTGAACCACTATTACAAAACACTCGCAAATCTTGAGAGTTTTCTCGGTTCTGTGGATTTAGAGGCAACAACTCTAATATCCCCCAACGATATTTCTCGGGTAGAGGCAAAAATTACCTAGCCGTCTCCTGGGCTTAAAAAGTACTTCAATGTGATTTAATTTTTATTGTAAATAGTTATACCCCATATTTGAAAACATGGAGCGTATGTCTTATTAGTTTTATTACTCCTTGTGAGGTTATTTATTCCATTTCTTTGGTCGATTCAAGTTTTTCACTATGTAGAGCTATTTTTGATACAAAGATATTTTTACATAGCCCTACTCTATGTTTGTTGACATTTACGTTGCATGCTGATTCTACGACAATTTACGTGCAAGAGGGTAGGTGCGTTTGTTTGGGAAAGACACTACTCATGATAAGTTGTTGACATATCGTGCTTCCTTTGTTGGTATTGAGGACAAATCAAGGCCATTTTATACTCATAGAATTGAAGTGTCTAGTATAGAGCAAATGAGACTAAGTGGAAATGGAAATTAAGAGTTTGATGCATTACAAGAAACTATGGGGAACAAGGATGAAGGGTTAGTCAACTCTCATATGGTGCCTAGGCCAGTTTTGGCAATCAACTCAATGTCAAGCCAAAGGCTTGCTGTAATGCTATAGGGATTATGGGGTCAATTTCTTCGACAATGCTGAGGTCTATGGTAATGTTCGAGTTGAAGAAATAATGGGCCGGGCAAAAGTTATAATACCTATACAATTTGTTTACAATATAAATCCTTTTCTTCTCTTTATTTTCTTAAAAAAAGGCTTGCGATCTACACAATTCTTTTTCAGATCTACAAAAGTTGTTGCAGGAAACATTGATTTTGTTTTCAAAAAAATTGCAAATTTAAATAAATTTTCTAGAATTGCAAGTAATTTCTTTGAAACAAAGTACTGTTGAGGAATGTAACTAGTGTCAGTCTTCATATTTGTATTTGAGTTATGAAAAAGATAATCTATTTATAAAAGAATTTTTTATTGACTTATTAAAGCATGGGTTTCATGCTTGGGTCAATGGTCAATAGATCAAAAGCACCCATTGTGTGCTTTAGCATTTGTGTGTCTTATGTCAAAAATAAATGTCATGATGTATAAGACCCTTCTTGGGTTCATTGCATTAAAGAAATATATTTATTTTAGTTATGTTAACCCCTCCACCTTCAAGTCAGCCTCAATCACAAGAAGTCGACACTAAACAGAAGAAGTTGATCTCAAGCAGCTGTCTAGTCTGCCTCATGAAGACTAAATATAAAGAAGCATTCCACCTTGAAGAGGACACCATTCGATCTGCAACTCTATTGAAGTAAGAAGTTTGTAAAAGAAAAAAAATTAATACTTATGAAGAGGAATAATGGTATGGTAGGGCCAAAATTTCTATGATTGTAGGAACCAAAGCTTTTATGATTGTAGGAGCCGAAAATAAGAGATGACAAAAACGATTGAAACCCTTGCTCTTGTAGAACTGTTTTGGAAGAAGACTACTCCAACTGAAAGATTAATTTGATGGATGGAGAGGTCTAGGATGGTCTCAATTTGATTTTGATTCTACTAAGGAAAGTTTGACTGGGTTTTCTGTTCCTTAGGGGTTTTGCCCTTGCTGAGTGCCTACATCTTTTGTTCTCATGTATTCTTTGAAGTTTTGGCAATTGCCTTGATGATAAACATATAATAACAATGACGAAGGAATAAGAACTAATCTCAAGAAATTGTCAAGTGAAAGAAAATCAATTTAATAAGAAGTCCTAACTATGCTGCCCTATATTTCTCAACAAGTACGTACTCAAAAGTCATTCATTTGTTTGATGAAGGAACAAGGCTTGAGCGATGGATGTTGGGGAGTTCCCCAACTTCATACCCACTCCCAAAGCGCACTCTGAACGAAAGTGCTCAGAGAACATGCCCCCAATTTTTTTTTTTTTGGCTCCCTGGTTCCTCCGGGAGTGATACGAAAGCGAAGACTCTCTGATTGCTCTTGCCCAAAGAAATCATTGTTGCCCTTTGATGCTCGCTCGTGGCCAAGAAAGTGAATTTTTTTGTTGGACGAAAATGTGAGGGGTCGAAGAGAAGAAATGGCCTTGTCCCCTCCCACTTTTTATCATTTTATGAGTGGGAGAGATTGAGAGGTTTGAGCTTTGAGGAGCTTGTGGGTGATTGAAAGGACATTGTGGGAGCTTGTAAGGAAGATTGGCGATTGCCATTTGTGAGAGCTTAGGAAATTGAAGGCTGCTACCACCATTGGAGAGCCAAAGAGGTATGGTCTAATCCTATTCTTTTTCTTTTCCATGTAAGATTTGTGTTTTTTGTATGTTTAATGATTCAAGAATCTAGATGTTCTCTTCTCCTACCCTTTCCCATTCCTCACTCATGTTATTGCGACCAATAATCTCAAGCTTGAACAAACATTATGGGTATATGGCTTAGTCTTATCTTGTTAGTTCCATTTTTCCCGATGATGGTGGTGTTGGGAAACAAAAGAAGAAGAATTGCTGAAGATGAAGAAGAAGTGGGTAGTGGTGGATTAAGATACCCTATGAAGAAATTTCAAACCGCACTCCAGTTATCAGTTTTCCTTACCCTATGAAGAAATTTCAACCTGCACTCTAGTTATCAATTTTCCTTATCACTCCATGCATTTACTTTTAAATCCAAGCATGATAAAAATTCTAAAATATGGAAATGACAATAATTTTTTGAAAACACAAATATAGAAATTTCACAACTGCTGAAATTGTAGAAATAAAACACAGCAAAATTTTGACAGCCACACAGAAAATAACACAATGATTTTTGGTCAATGTTACCTTCGAAAAGCCCCCTACAACTCTTGGGGAAAACCAGTTTGAAAGCTCTTCTTTATTTATGAAAATGCTTTTATAGAGAAACTGAAATACACAGTAAAAATTCCAGCGATCACAAATTACAACTTATCTCGATTTCCGTGCTTGAACTCCACCTTGAAAATCGTGCCAATCAGCAAACAACCAAAACAAAAATTTTTCCAGCAATAAAACAACATTAAATGATGAACAACTTGCCTCGAAAAACGTTCCCAAAACTTCTTGTACGGATTGTATGGATTTTAGTAGTATGATTGCCTCAAAATTCGTGTCCAAATTTGCCTCGAAATTCGTGCCCTTTCTACTGTCCCTCTTCCTCGATTTCTCTGATGTCCCTCTTACTCAATATCTGTGCCTCTCTCCTGCTGTACGACTTTGCCTTGGGATGCGTGCCAATAAATTCTGCTGCCCAGGTTTGCTGAAATGTCTTCTTGCTGCTCTCCTTCACTTCCACATTGCGCAGAATTTTTCTCCTTGCTTTTTCTTCTCTTTCTCTCAAATGCTCATGAAAGAATGAATGATCTTTTCCTCTTCTCTTCTCCTTTTACTCTCTAAATGACCCCTTGGGTTACGCTAAGATCTAATGGTTGAGATTCATTTAGATCTAGGGATGAGAATAAATGTGCATTTAATTTTCACTTTCTATTTTTTAACTCACCCACCTAAAAAAATACCCACTTAGCCTTTTATTTCCAGAGTCAGTTTTTCACTTTCTAATTCTTTATTGACTTCAATAAAGTCACCTTTAAATTAGAATGTAACTTTACCATTTATAAAGTCACTTTTAAATTAGAATGAATCTTTACCACTTATAAAGTCACTTTTAAATTAAACTTACTTTACCACTTATGAAGTCACTTTAGGAGAAAAGTACAAATAAATTTTTAAATTAAACTTACTTTACCACTTATGAAGTCACTTTAGGAGAAAAGTACAAATAAATTTGGACACTTTTCCCTAGGCCAAAGATCAAAGCCTTAGGGAACCACTTGTCCTCTGGTATCCAAATTTTAACACCTTGGAGAAGAGGAGTACCACCAAGAGGAAGAGGAGGAGGAGGATAATTAGAGTGAAGATGATGATGGAAAGAAAGCCATGGTAGACTAAACACCCTTGTGGAAATATGTTACAAGGCTTGGAGGAGGGAAAGGGGGGACGGGGGGGAGAGTGGAACCACTAAATTTATGTGCGCCCATTGCAAATCTGCTTACACATGGTCATATACTCATGCTAGAAACCATCTATGTGGGAAAACGCCATGAGATGGAAATAAGAAAATATTAATCAAAACATGTGCAAATGTGCCAAAACAAGAGAAAGCCAAATATATCAAGAAAGAGGAGGAAGCGCAATACAAATAAAAAAATAAAAGTGTGAACATGACAACACTAGCACACATAGAGCAAGAACTCAATCAACATCCACCCATGGTAGTGGATTCACGACCACATGCATAGATAGCCCTTTAAGGCATAGAACAATATTATAACTCCTTGATCAAGGTTGTAGGGATGACATGGATGCAAAAATTTGTTGGTGTCTCTTTGCATGTGGCATACCATTCAATGTTCTTTGCTCACATTATTGGCATGAAATGGTTGTTGCCATCAATGATGCCCCGAAAGGATATAAGAGCCTTGGGTATGACAAAGCTAGAACTGTGGGACTTGATTGGGAAAAAGCGAAAATAAAAAATGCTCTAGGTAAATTCACAAGTGCTTGGAATGAGTATGGAGTATACATGGTATCTGATGGTTGGAAAAATGTATAAGGCAGACCATTGATAAGTGTTCTTGGTTTGTTTGCTACTGGTGTAGTCTTCCTTTCATCTCATGACTACTTAGATAGGTTCACGATGGACATCAACATTACAGATCCATTAATTCAAACAATTGAAAGTATTGGGCCATACAATATCATCCAAGTCATTACTAATAATGTTTCTAATTGTAGGGCAGTGGGAGCAATCAATGAGGATATATACCCCAACATATTTTGCTCTAGGTGTTTTGTTGACATGATCAACCTTTTGATGCATGACATTATTAAGATAAAAGACCCTGAATACGAATAGATTGGTTCATTGTACAATAAAGGAAATTACATGATAAGGTTTATTACAAATCATAGCAATGCCCATGGCCTTTTTCGTAGTCACTCAAGGTTGGAGTTATTGAAGATTGGAAAGACTAGATTTGTTGGCTATTACCTCGCCTCTAGGTGCTTGTTGAAGGTAAGAGAGGCATTGACTAACATGGTATCAAGTGAATCGCGACAAGCATTAGATAGGGCTGCAACTGCATCTGACAGAGAAGATTTTCAAGAGGTGGAGGACACTGTTCTTGATGGTCAATGTTTGGGAAGTGTGAAGTATATTTTGTAGTTCACCAAGCCCATTTATTACTTGATTCATTTTGTAAATGTAAATGCGCCTGTGATTGGGGAGTTGTATGAGCAAATGGATAGCATGTTAGGGCAAATCAAAGATATTGTTCTGCTGAAAGATGCCATCTTGTATGATCATATTCACAAACATGTGGTCAAAAGGTGGGATAATCTTAATGTTCCACGCATGCCTTGGCATATGTTCTTAGGCCAAAATACTACTCTCCCTATTGGTTGGCCAAACCTGCACCTGGGGGTGGGGTTAGGAGAAAACCCCATACAAATCCAAAGGTACAAAATGGGTTCATGCTTGCATTATACAAGCTGGTCCCTGACAGGGAGGAGTGTGCTAGATTGCATGCGAAATTAAGCAAATGCTTCAGTCAAACTAGAATGCCTAGTTCTTTCGGATGCAATCGATGATAGAGATGGATTGGATCTTGTTGAATGGTGGAACATGTATGGCTCCGTGTTACATTTGGTGAAATTGGCAGTTAAAGTGCTTTCGCAGGTGGTTAATGCTTCTTCTACAGAGAGGTGTTGGATCGCCTATAGCTTCATCCACAAAGTCAAAATAAACTGCCTCAATGAAACCGGGCAGAAAGCTTGATTTATGTACACTACAAGTTGAGATTGTTGACTCATTATTGTGAACGAGCTCGATTTGATAGGGCATATATGACTTGGGACGACAACCTAGAGGTGGATAATTTGGAGGATGGAGCCTTACCTTTAGAACAATTGGAAGTAGAGCTTTTGGACGATGAGGATGAAGCGAGAACAACAACATCAACAACAATGCCACCCCTATCTACCAATAGTGCTCAAGTTGCAGCAACTTCGCTGTCACCTCCATCTGCAACATTGCGTGGAGGTCATGTGCCTTCTGGTTTTGGACGTGGTCTTTAGACTATAAGGGAGGAGACTCCCCTTGTTCATAGAGGAATGGAAAAGGATTATAAGCTTTTCATGGCAAGAAAGTTTTTAGTAGATAATAGATTTACTTGTCTTTTCTAGTTTCTAGTACTTTTCATAACTTTTGACTCTTTCCTATTCATTATGGTATTTTTTGGAAACAATATGTAAGAATTTAACTTTGAAGTTTGCAATTATAACTCATTGGTGATGAATTATGAATATGATGCTTTGTGAAACATTTCATTTCATGTTTGATATTCATTGTTATAGTTTGATAATGGTTATAAGTGCAACTTTAGTGATGACAAATGTTATATATTGAATTTTGAAACTTTGAAACTTTAGGTTTGATGATAATCAAGATGTTGTAACTTGTGGACCTGTGGTTGATGAAGATTATAACTACTAGATGATTGATGTTATACGGTTTAATCCATGTTTTTATGATTTTTATAACTAATTCATTGGTATAGATGTTTTTGCTGACATATATGCATCAAAATATATAAATATATATATTATATAAAAAATGCTTCCAAAAATGCTTCCTACCCCGAAGCTACTGAAAATTGTCACTCCCGCTCCGACTTCCAAGCAGCCTTGGGTTAAGCATTGGAATCATCCTTTCCATTAATCCATCATGGCCTTCTCCTCACCATGATATTTTCCTTAAACCAAACCGACTTTAGCATGACTTCAATATGATGATAAATTTGGTAGAAGTGTTATCTGACTTGTAATTTTATTAATTATAAAAAAAACATTACAGAAGTGGTGAGTGGCAGAGCATATATATATATATATATATATATATATAATCTCTAGCTTTATCTCACTATGCCTTGTGTCTTGGATCAACAACTCAATGATAATAACTATGACAAGGATGTGGAAAGTGGTATCTATCTTATTGAGAATACAACACTTTTAGAATTAACTTTATTACCCTGGAAAAATACATTCTAAAATAACTTTATTATTCTTGGAAAGCTAACTAAGCAACTAAATAAACTTTAGGGTTATGAGGCTAAAAATTTCTTGGCTGGGTTGCTATTTTATAGCGGCTTTTTGTTTCACCACCGTTGTCTTGCGACATCTCCATTCCAAATTTGTATCATTCGTTTCCTCTCAATTGTATGTATTGTAGATAGAACAATTATATACCTTTGGATATTATGATTTAGAGTGAGATTATAGTGACAAGTGTGAAGTTATGTATATATGTCTGTTGAGCTGTAATTCTAACTAAAAAGTGACTATAAACTTCTATTGCAGGAGATTCCGTACATGTTTCTAGGTTTGGATACATTTCAGAAAAGTGTGTTATGTATGATGTGAAAACAAAGTGGAACACTTTGGGCTATGCTAATTTTAGTTAACAATGGTATGTTCTATGCTTAGCACAAGTTACTTCAATGTTCATTAGCAGCCCAATAATAATTTGCAGTTTCCAATAGCAATCACAATAATCACATTGACAGCAAAAACAGATAGAACATGAAACAAAATGCAGAAGACAAGCCAAGACAAGAGGACACCAGATTTCGCAGATGCCAGGGAAAAACCCCAATGTTTTGAAAACCCTTTGATCAATTCTTCTTATTCTTATATCAAAATGTTCAGCAGAGAGAGAGTATAATTGTCAAATTTGACTTGCCAAATTCAAGTCAAAACAGCCCTGTCAAAATTTGTGATTTTCTGCAGCAGTCAACAGCCCTAGCAGGAAAGTCAACACTGGTCAAAGAAGCATTAGTATGACTTCAAAACAGCTCAGTCTTCCCCAGTCAAACTCGGCCTGATCAGAAGGTCAAAGTCAGCCCAAAACATTCCAGTCAAACTTGGTCAAAGGAGAGAGAAAACTGCTGTAATTTTCTATGGTCAACCTGCAATTTGGTCTACGTTTGAAGTGCTCCGGAAACCTCAGCTTCTGTGCCAAAAGTTGCGGCTTGCTGAGACAGAAATATCCCCAAAAGATCGAAGTCAAATGATGCCCAGTAGGTGTTGGTTGACGCTGGTCAAACTGTAGTTAACTCTGTAATTTCGGCCCTGTAATTCAGCTTCTGAAATTTGTCCTTCTTGATCCACACATATGAAAGAGAAGAATGCCCAATGTAGTATGAACCAATGAGAGAAGGAGAGAGAATGTGTGAGCTATGAAGATGCCAAATGTGGTGGAGGGACACTTGTATCTATACAAGTCGATGAGGGTGAAGAGTCATGTCTATTGGGCTTCGTGAGCCTACATGATGATGTGGCCAAGCTGAACAAATTGTACATGAGTGGGCATAAATTCAAAATCATACTTCTGCTTGTCCAAATGAGATGATCTTTATATCAATTTTGGTCCTCTTGAAAAGAGGAATCTAATGCAATCATCAGCTCCATCAAAAGCGCTGTCCCAAGGTGGAATTTGGCCCTAGTTTCCAATTTTAACATGCTACATTGCCAAAAGGTAAAAACATAAATGTTTGATCTCATTGTATGCGATAGATGTAAAAATGTGTGATTTGGGTTGTATAGGGTGCACAATATATATATATATATATATATATATATATATATATATTATATGTATTTTTTTTCAATTTCTAATTTTTATTTTTCAATTTTTAATTTTTTAATTTTTTGTAAACAAAAACAAGTCTGTAATTTGTTGGTTTTAACTCTCTACATGTATTACTTGCAGACAAATTCCTAAAAACAGAAAAGATACAAAGGTAATCACAAAAATTAATAAATAACCACAGATTTTTCTCCTGGAACACAAAACCAGGAAAACCAGAATGGTTTTTCATTATATTCCTTTCAATGTTAAATACATTATATCCATGCCGAGGTATTTATAAACCCCCAATCCATAAATCTTGGATTAGAATATAACCCTAGTTCATTTGCTCATATCTACAAAACCATGGGCAAAACCACAATGTGGAAGACCATTGTTTTTGGGCTGCTGTGGAGGGAAAATTGTGGTGGTGGTATACCCTTGGATATAGCTTCAAAACCACTCATTTGAAGTGTCTGTGAGTTTAGTTTCTAATCAGATACGGAACATCTTTGTCCTCCTTTGCTGTAGAAAGTTGTGTGGTACAGGACATGGAGGCTTTCTTCTGCCTTGTTCAAACAGTAGTTTCGATGTCATGCAATCTGCTTGAACATGAATTACAACACTACTATTGCAAACACATATATGAAGTGAATTTACAATACGAAATGTGATTGGAATAAGGTTCGTGTCGAAACAAAAATACAGAGAACAAACAAGTTGGGGCACATACACACTTAAAAATTGGTTGCTCCTGCTCATCTTATTAGTGGATGTTAAGTTCTTCAAATTGTACTCAAAAGTGTAAATATCATTTGATTGAATGATAGTTAGGATTGACTAGAAGAGGGGGTTAAACTACTATTTATAAAACTTGTTACTGCCGTGCTAACTTGTGGCCCATGTTACCTTTATGCGGCACTTGTTTCTAAACACCTTCCTAATATATTTGAGACCTTATGTAACATGAATGGCCATGTACAAAATAAAGGAGGATCAATAATTGAAGTCTTCTTCCAAGACTAAGAGGTTACATACAAAATTGCACAGGGGTATTTTTCAGGATAAAACTGTTGTTTCGGGTTGACAACACTACCTATTTAAAAGGCTTCAGTTATTAATTTTCTTTTATCTTTTGTTATGTATAGGGCCTTTGCACTTTCTCTCTTGCTATATATATATATATATAGAGAGAGAGAGAGAGAGAGAGAACAATGGCCCTACACAAAACAAAAGAGGATTAATTACTGAAGCCTTTTTCCAAGACTATGAGGTTACATACAAAATTGCATAGTTGTATAAATCTATTTGCAGAATAAAAGTGTTGTGTGTGTGTATATATATATATATATAGACATGAGTACAGTGGATTATTCCAGACATAGTTTTAATGGCTGTTGTGGTATGCAAAAAACTATTTTGACATCAACTGCCTTTGGATTATGTCAGATCTACTTTGTAATGGTGAAGTAGTGTTTCTAGAGATTTATGTCATGATAACTAAAAGGGCAAAGAGAGCTGTGAAAATAAGAGAAAAAGTCCCTAATTAGACTACTGACTGTAGGAAATCCCAAATCTGAAATTTCAGTTTTTTTGCAGCTAAGGAATTAAGCACTGCAGGCTTCAATACCCAGTGCTGCAAAACGCCTTAATGGCACATATATTCTGTAATTTTCGCAAAAAATCTTCCAGGTTGTGTTTCACAAATGCATCTGTCCTGCATGAGTCTTCTTTGTTTGATTTGATTAGATGAACCAAGGTTGAAGTTCGTATAACTGTCACTAGTGTGTAGCTTTTCTTTTCATGTTTTTTTTTAATCTCACTGCTTTCACCCCTTGATTTTTACCTAAGAAGAAGGATGAAAAAAATGTTCTATCAAGTTTGAGGAACGCATGGATGTAGTGATGACCATTATTTAAATGTAAAAAGTCAAATCTGTCAGGAGAAAAAATTCAGTAAAATGGTAATGGAACTATGCTCATGCTACTGGTGACGGTCAATCAATCTCTGCTTTGTCTTCTGCGTCTGTTTGCTGTGGGAAAGTATAGGCAACATCGTTTATTGGAATGTGAAAGACAGCCTCCCCTATCTTGAATCTGACAGGTCTATCTTTTCAAAGTGAGGAAATGACAAAAGATAGTTGCTAATCCTTGTTTTGACTGAAGTAATGCTTGCTGTGTTGAAAAATGTAACTAGTGTCGGTCTTCATAATTATATTTGAGTCATGATGTAATGTATTTATCGAAAGAAAGAAAAATAAATTTTATTATAAAAGAAATTGACTTATTAAAGCATGGGTTTCATGCTTGGGTCAATGATTTTTAAGACAAAGCTTCCATTGTAGGCTTATAGGGCTTATGTCAAGAGTCCTTGTCCCTGTCAATATGTAAAAGACTCTTCTTGGGCTTTATCTATCAAAGAAGAAATTTATTTTAATACTATGTTGCACAATATGAGGAAACGAGTATGAGTTTCCGAAACAGGAATGGGTACGAAACGTAGCCCCCCCAATATTTTGGAAACGGGGAAACGCTATATATATATATTAGGACATTTAAGAAATATGTGCAATCATAAAGTATATATATATATATATATATATATATATATTAGGACATTTAAGAAATATGTGCAATCATAAAGCATACATGATACATTCTAATTTATTACATTATGATTAAATTGTCAATGGTCAATCCATAAAACTATAAGTCTCTAAATTTACATCACATTTACTGATTAATGATCATGTAATGAAAATAGCAATATCCAAAATCAGCCACGAGAAATTTCTAATTTCTTGTCTCGTGCTTGATTAAATACAAGTTCCATATCCTAGTACCCTAGGTGCTCTTGATTATTGGGAGTCTCCCCTGCATAGAGGGCTTGGTTCTCTTGATTAAATACAAGTTCCAAAACCTAGTACATGACAAAATCCAATGGAAACATTGCAATCCCCCCAATCCTGAAATCTTGAAAAACAGATAAGTCTGCTGGATTTTGAGTGGGATCTAAAGTTCTACTTTCTCCATATGAAATCCAATGAGGGCGAAACCACTCCGAAACATCTTGAGTCATTTTATGGCAGTGTTAAAAATTTAAGTAAAAGTGACATTCTCCTTTATCTTTCATGAAAGATAAAGGAGGATGCCACTTTTACTTTAAGAATTTAACATTACCATGGACTGCATATCAACACTAGGGCCATAGGCTTCAACTGTCAACATTAGGTTGCCCCACTCAAAAAAATTCATTTTTTTTTTATAACTTGAGACAGGCATCTAGAAGCATCCAGAAGGTATTTTAGTCACCCAATAGAAAATTAGAAGCAAAAAAATTAAAAAATAATAAAAGAAAACTTCAAGTGTTAACTGGAAACTCCGCCGTACGGCTGGAAACTCGTTTTTGGCCATACTGGCCAGGTTTCCACAGCGTGAAACGAGCCAATACAACCAGAAACGAGTTTCTAGGCTGTACGGTACGAGTTTCCTCGTTTCCGACCAGAAATGGATCCCTGGGCAAAGTTTCCTGCAACTTAGTTTTACTGTAATTTAGGTGTTTTAGGTCTCCTCCACCAAGTCAGCCTCAACCTGGACAAGTTTCCCTAATTAAGAGGCATAATCTACTATATAAAGTCAGCAGCTCGACTTCATTTGTAGAATACACACAAGAAATTTGATCTGCAAGTGCAGGTGAAGAAAAATGGTGCGGAATTCAAGGAAGAGGAAGAAAACCCTAGCGAAGAAAAATAAAGTCTATGTCAAGCAAAATAAGTTGAATTTTCTCTCTCTACTCTCACACGTGTGAAATTCGAAAGCTGCTGGGGAGGTTGAACTTTATAATCTGCAGTAGGGTTGAAATTCTGGAAGATGGTGGCCGAAGTTCTGGATTGTTGTTGGGCTGTAGCTGCTGGACAATAGGAGACTATTGAAGTTTTCTAAATCATATTGGAGGGCCGACTTGGTGGAGGAGGAAGGTATTTTAATCGGGTCTAAGGTTTTGGTCTATCTCAATTTGATTAGTGGAAGAGTTTGACTAGGTTTTCCCTAGAGAGCGGTTTTAGCCTTGGCTGAGTGCCTACATCTGGTGTTGTTGATCTTCATGTTTTGATTTGATGATTGTTTGATGAAAAGAATATAAAAGAAGAACATAAAGAAAGTTAATAAGACTACAAGAATAACACAAATAATTATTAACATAAGAAAATCTTTTTGCCTTTCTAGTTTTCTAAGATGCTGGACTTTAAATGGTCTTGAATATGGTAGAAAATCTCATTGGTCCACATTTTTGTGCCTTAGAAAGCCTGTTGTTCTTGAAAATCCAACTTCAAACTGCTTGATGGACTTAAACTAATGTGTTGTATGTAAAACGGATAAAATTTCTTGCTTGGGACATATAGAGAAGAGAAGTCAAGGTGAGGTCGCTCTGCACTGCGGTAAAAGTGAAAGATAAGAAAAGATAATTTGATTAATGTCCATATGAGACCAAAATATTAGTTCAATGGGACACAATAAGATATGAACAGAGAAGAGGACATAATTTTATTAATGTCCAACAAATGACTACTCATGGTCAATGAGGGTGATAAGTACATTGGCGTCATGACAAAGTGGGAGAAGAAACATGTCTGTCTGCATTAAACACTGTGAAGATAGTGTTGCAGTGCCTGATCAGCTCATCTTGGGAGGCCTTGGGCTAAGAAGAGGTTTGGCTGTGTGATCTGGGGAGGAGCCCGGAGGTGGTCATTTGATATTCTACCAAGTACTAACATTTGAAGGTGAAGAGAAGGATCTAGTGGTTGGTGTTTTGTTGCTCAAATTGGCTGGGAGGTAGCTTTGCACTAGGAGGGGCTTCCACTCTCTGTCCTTGTTAAAGTAAATCTAAATACTAATGGTGTCACATTTCTTCTACCGTTGTGCACAGTGATGTGTTGATGTATCAGGGCAAACAAGGGATGGCAACGGGCATTCACAGTGAAGTGGCCAAGTATGTGGAAATGGTGAGCATAGGGGATGTGTCCCTGTTGCAAACCAAGAAAGATGATCAGGAAACATGCTTTTCTCACAAAAGTTGGATGCCTTCTCTTGGTTTTTTGTGTGTCAAAATTTTGTTTGTGTGAAAAATGGCCTGAGAAATGGTCGTCCATTTCTTGTCATTTTGAAACAAAATATCGTGCATTTTGGGTTCCATTTCCCATTGAGAAACTGGGCATCAGAAATTGCTTTTATAACTGGTACCCTTCCATACATTCATGGTAACATAGGTTGGAGGTTTTGTATTCCTAACTTATTCTTTGTCCTGCTTTTCTAGTCACTTTGGTTTTGCCATATGCTGATGTTTTGATAAAAGTCCATGTGCATCTATGAGTAGTGTTTTTCATGTATTCACTCATATGCTGCTGTCACATTATTTGTTAGTTGCTGTCTTTTTAAGTGGTGGAATGCAATGTCCATGAATTGAAAAGCTCAATAAATTGTAGCCAAAACGTATTTGGAATGCCTTAAAGAGGAATTTTTCTTAGTCCTTAACTTCATTATTGGTGTTGTGAAACGTCTATTTCACCGCAATGGGAAAACATTTTGGTTTTGTTAACTCGGAGGAACAATTTTTCAGAGGCATGCAACCAAGATGTGTATAATTCTGGAACTCAGTTCCCATCTTTCAATCTTTTAATATAAAAGATTTGGACAAGAATAGTTTCTGGTTGTAAATGATTGATGTTTTTTCTGACTTCTCATTTTGTGGTAGTGCCTAATGGTTTGATATTGTATTTCCATAGCACCACAGTAAATGTCTAATTTATGATTATCAACATGGCATGCAGTTTGAGTTGTCGCAAAGTTCATAAGCACATTATAAGTGTGGAAAAAGTCTGCAAAAAATCACGATTTAATCTTAAAAACGCGATTTTTTGAACTAAACGATTTAATCCCCTGACTTTTTGGTGACTTTTTCACAAAGGAAAAAATCGCGATTTTTTCGTTATACTCCCGATTTAATCGGGAGTCGAGCCAAAAAGTCGGCCTCCCTTCCAAGGCCGCAGATAAAGAGGCCGCAAAGGTGAAAAAACTGTAAATTGAAGCTTCCATCCATGTATTTTCAAGTTATTGCATTGTATTGTTTGTCATACTTCTTGCGAGCATAGCAGTCTCATTTGTAATCTATTAGTTTTGAGGTTAAGATATGTTTTTGTTTTCCAAGGAAAAACAAATCTTTATACTTAATATTTCTAGTTAGAAAGCAAAGTATACATTGGCTAAGCCTCCAGGCTTTCAGTGATCCAGACTCTAATAGCCACTGCCCCTTCAAAAGATTACAAAAGTACCAAAAGGACAAGCATACAACAGTATTCCATACAAAGAACCCCACACCATCAAAATAATTGTTACAGTTGTTGAATGCTTCCAGAAGAAACAACAAAGAGGAGGTCATGAAGATCAAACAGCAACAACCTGCCCAAAAAAAGCAAAACCAGTGCCTCAAAAAAGAACCCATTTTTCAGACAGGAACAAAGTACCTGTGAAATCTTGTGACACCAAAGATCCTTCCTGCAATGAGAGCACGTTTTGAAAGGGAATCTTCTTTAGTGGTGAACTCCCTGTAAATGTGGGGAAAGGTTATGTATTAGAAGTGGATTTTACCTCCAAGAGTTTTTGAATAATAGATGCCAAGGCTAGGTTAGTAATCTGAAATCTACTGTTTTCTCAGAAAATAAGCAGCTTGGAGTCACCAAGCGTTAATTTTCACATCTACTGTGATACTCACTATTAATTTTCATTGGACCTACCACCTGACACCTTAGTACCCAAGCAGTTTACAATCTACTGAATAAATGCATGACTTATTTCTTAATACAATTAGCGGAAACAAAAATTAAAAGGGGAAGAGGATCTCAGTGACTGATTACTTGATGACTTTTAGATGAGTCATGATATAATTTATTGTACTTTTTGTTGATATTTTGACTCTTGAGAGTTGAGACTCAGAGAGGACTCAAAATTCACTTGTTGATTCACTATTTTGATATGTGATGTAGCACTAGACTTCATATACATATTATATATTAGCTTTCTTTACATGTTTATGTGGAAATGCATTTATTTGATGTTGTGGATACTCTAGATGTTGAAAAAAAAATGAATAATTTTGTGGTTTTTTAATTTTGCCGACTTTTTCAAAAAACTCCCGACTTTGACGAGTTTTTCAATTTTTGGACCCTTGCCGAATTAATCCCGACTTGGACTTTTTCCACATTGCATTATATGCTTTCCCTAAATAAATGATTTATATCTTCTATATTTGTTATTGTGTAAACTGTATGGATAAATGCAAGCCATGTTTTGAATGGATTCATGTTGGTTGTTAAAACCACTTTATTATTATTTTTTAAATATTTTGCATCTATGTTTTTACAATTTGTTGTTGATATTCTCATTTGATCTCAGGATTTCTCATTGCGATCCCCTCTTATCCGAGGGCATGGAAATTTTGGTTCAGTTGATGCTGATCCTCCAGCTGCCATGCGATATACAGAATGCAGACTGGAAGTAGGTACTCTGTTTTTGTTTGTCAAGCTTGATTGGATTTTTTTGTTAAGAGCTTGTTTCTAGTTTTTATTTGTGTACAATTTGAGGTCACTGCAATTGTGTTTGAATGATTGTATTTGATGCTATAGATTATGTGGTTTGTTGGCTATTGATAACTGTGTGATGCAGAGACTTCTGATGTTATGTCATTACAGCCTTGTAATATTTGAAATTGTGCTTATTTTCCTGCTTCATAGAAAGACACTTTTTGTACGATGAGCCAAGGAATGAAACCTAGACTCAAAGTGCAAGTATGATAGCAACAGCTTGAAAACATATAGAGGCTTTTGAAATCGTTTTATTTTCAGAATCTTATGTATTCATGGGAGGAGAAAGATCAATGCTGTTGCGTAATATGTGGCGGCATCAAGGCACACCTTAAATGCTAGTTGATGGCCCCATTTTATGGAATTATAAAATATAAGAAAATGATAAAAGAAGTTTACAAAATTTGACGTGTTAGATGAATAAAGCTTGATGAAATGATGTTGGTAAAATCAATATGTGAAAATGGAAACAACTTAGGCAAGACATGAAACTTGAGGAGGACAAAAAGTATAAATGTTCACATTCTCTTTTGCTACAGTCATGCTGTTGGGAGGTATAAGCTAGAATTTATGGTAATTAAAAAATTTAAAGGAAAGCCAGTTGTTTCACAATACAGAGGGTTTATAAGTGAGGGTTTATTATTTGTGCAGAGTCTCTTTTGCTAATATCGTGTCATAGTGCAAGTTCATCAGGTAATGTTTCAAATTATTTTTTCTGTTTTGTTTTTGTGAACTGGCGGAATCTGAAATTATGGTGTCTTGTACTAGCGGGACACATGGTCGATTCCGACCATTACCACTATAACCTCTATGCATACCAACATGGTTCCCCATGTGGCACATAGTTGTAGTTGGGGGTTTGAAACAATGACGTCCCAATTAGTAATTGGTAAACAATCTTGAGTTTGAGGCACTTGAATGTAAAATCAGTTTAATCACAATAGGTAGTGCTCATGGTTGAGACAGTTTTGTATTGGCTGTGGTGTAATCAATCAAGAATCTGTGCTAAAATGTGTCTGCAACTTTGTTAATAATTCAAATTTAGCTCATGTGCCAGGTATAACCTTGTGTATGCGTGTCTAACATTTGAGTCTTTGACTAATCTTGAGGCTTGGAGATGCTGATAAGCTTGGACACTTTCAACAGTTTACAACACGTCAACGCCTTACTGCTTAAAATCACTAGTTTGATTTTAGGGTGACAATGTCTATCACCCATGAATATATGTTTTGCTTACAGAAAGTCTGCTTAAATTTTATAAAGTTAGACCCTTTTGAGTGAGAATTTTTCATATTTTATATGTAGAAAATGTGCAGAGCTACATTCTTATTATCCAAATTTATCTTTTTGTTTTTTCCCCAAGGAAAACACTTAGCAGAAAACCTTCTGAGTCCTTCCCCATGATCCATGGATGGTAAATTGGGTAAACTGACAGCCCTGGTTACGAAGCCTAACCCCAAGGGGATAAAGAGAGTGGAACCTGTGAATTTGTTTACGAATATTTTATCGCAGCAACTGGAATTAATTCTTCTAACTGTTAAATGAATTATGCAGTTTATTGCTACAAAAACAACGAATTAACCACACTGCAATCTTCACAAATAAAATACTGTGAAAATGAAAGGGTTAGAAATTGAGAAATGCTAGCACACACATAAAAATGACACTTATTTTTGGACAGAAGTCCCCAGAAAAACCCAATGCGGGAAAACTGGTTGTAGCAACTGAGGGTTTATATTATTATTATTATGTAGAAATTCTGAGTACAATAAAATGTCACCAAACCGGCAATTCTATCTAAGAGAAATACTAGAAAACATATATTGAGGGGGTTTACCTTCTCTGCGAACAACCCTGACACCTGATTGCCTCTGAAAAGCAAGCTGTCTACTTGTTCTACGTAGTGTTGATTTAGGGTAGCACCGGATGTGCTCTAGCCACGAAATTTGGCTGCGAGGTTGGGGCACATGAGATCTCCATTACCCAGAAAGGGTTTGGGCAGATTTTAAACAAATCAGGAGATATTAAAATAATTAATATTTTTAATGGAGTTCCTAAGTCTAAACTTAGGAAAAATAAAATATTAATGTGTATTAATATGAATCTATGTTAGAGTGGTTCAAAAGATATGGATCAAGCCAGATCTAATCTTAACCGTTAATTAGGGACTTAATCTCTGCCGTTGAGATGTCAACAGGAAAAGTATAAGAGGAGGCTTGAGGGTCACTTGAAGAGCACATTAGATGATCAATCATTCTATTCTCTAGAGCGGGGGGTCAAGAGAGATAGAATTAGAGATCAGGAGAGCAACTGAGGGACATTGAGTACAAAGAAACAGAGAATGCAGAGATTGTGCTGGGAGAGCAACGCAACAACAAAGGAGAGTGACACAGAGCTAGCAAAGGCTCACGCAGAGGTAGCCAAGTGCTGCGCAGAGCACTAGAGAGGCCAGCGTGTTTGACGCAGAGGCCCCAAAAGCTGATGCACGACCTCTTGGGCTGACGCAGGGCCAACGTGAGACAGAGAGGGGCTGACACAGTCCAGATTGGGCAGGCGCTGGGGTTGCAGGAGCAGTTTTGTGCTGAAGAGTTGTCGGAAGGATTTTCCGGGGTTTCAACCAAGAGATTTCTCTCAAACTGTGAGGTATAACTGCTAAGGAAATTCTTTGTTGGGTAGGCCAGGTTTGGCACCCAGATTGTACTCTGATATTGCTTAATAATAAAACCCTCAAATAGCTGCACCAGTTTTCCCGCATTGGGTTTTTCCGGGGACATTGGTCCAAAAATAATGGTGCCATGTTGTGTGTTTGTTCTTGTTTCTTTTAGTTGCTGATTTGTAATATGTTGAGCAGGCACTGGTGTTTATTTTAGTATTTACTTTGTAAATAACTTGTTAAGAAAAAATAACAAGTAGGTAGGAATAAATAAAAAAAAGTGCACGAAGGGTTTGTAAACTAAGTAAACTTAGAAACTTCAACATGGTATCGAAGCGTGATTATAGATCACAGGAGGACTAAAAGACATTAGCCGAGCGGAGCAATAGCATCAAAAAACAACTGTCCCGAGGTGACAGAAGCTGTTTCTAGCAGCGTAAAAGCCAAGAAGTGTGACACAGAGCCAGCTAGAGCCACACAGAAGAAGCCGGGAGCTGCGCAGAGGGCTAGAGGGTTGACGCAGACTCATCTGGGGTGATGTAGAGCTAGTGTGAGGCAGTTCACAGAGGGGCAGTTGTTGGAGTCTAGAAGGCTGCAAAAATATTGCAGAGTGGAGCTGGTGAGGTACTCTAGTCAGAACAATACCTGACAAAGCAGGGCTAGATGAGTTTTTACCGAGGGTTTCTAGCCGAGGAACCTGGATCAGCAATGTAGTTGCACAAGACGATTAGAGTAGGGGGCATCTCGACAAGCGGCAGAAGGATTTCCAGGAGGGAAATCGGGGCTTTGAGGGAGTCTAGAAGAGAACTTCTAGACGGGAAGTAGAGACTCAGAGCAGTCGAATAGAGAACTTCCAGGAGGGAAGTAGAGGAGCGTCATGGTACTACATGGGGTAAGAGACCAGGATAGACTAGACGGAGCATCGAACTTCACAGTCTGGAAGGCCAGAATCTTATCAGTGCTTGACAAGAATCGTGTCAAGAACTTCGCCTTGAAGATTATAGCTATCCCAGTCGACCCCAATGATAACAACATGTAAGAAGAGGTGATGGCGAGGGCCAAGTGCATTATCCTTGACAGGGTCAAGGATCATGTGGTACCACATATAGCTGAGAAGGAAACGATAGTTGAGATGTGGGAGGCTCTCAAGAACCTGTACCAGCATACTTCTGTGTAGAGAAGAATGCTGTTCGAGAACTAGATGAGGTCGTATTAGATGAAGAAGGGTCAATTGATTGACACCTTCCTCGGAGGACTGAATGAGATCCGAGACCAGTTGACTGCTATAGGAGCGACACCGGATCAAGAACTTATGGTGAGGACAACCTTGAATGCTGTCTCAGAAGATTGGGATGTGTTTGTCCAGAGTATCCTGGGCAGAGGGACTCTCCCACCTTGGGACGAGATTTGGGAAGCTCTTCGCCAGGAAGAGATCAAACGACAATCGAAGACAGGTAGTAGCAGCAAAGGGATCAAGGTCAAGCAGGAGGTGGAGGATGTGGCCCTAGCATCTGAGGGAAAGCAGGAGAAGTGGAAGAAGAAAGATCTCTGCAAGATCAAGTGCTTCCACTGTGAGGAGATGGGTCATTATGCGACCAAGTGCGCAAGGAAGAATAGTAAGGGAGAGTCTTTGGAGACTAAAGCAGCGCCAGCACGGGCAGAGAAGTAAGATTTGACAGACGATGACTGTGCCATGAGTTCACACACGCCACTTGAGTGGAAGTGGGGAGACATCGAGCTGTAGTCAAGAGGACTACAAGCGATGAGGGGCAAGATCCTTGAGGTACCCAACATTTTGGATTAGACCTTGCTACGAGAGCGCTGATGAGGAGTAGCAGGATAGGCTGAGTGGGTAGAGACGGATGCAGATAGAGCGACAGAGAGAGCTACAGTGCAGGAGTGCCAAGACAGCACAGAGCTAGCAGGCTGCAACAGTGCGAGAGGCACAAGAGTGTTGCACCAGTGTAGGAAGGCACAAAGAAGTGTGCAACGGTTCGAGATGTAGGGAGTTGTTGCAGCAGCGCAGAGGTTAGAGAGAGGGAGCACCTGTCAGCGATAGAGGGAGCTTCAACATCATTGGGTGTTTCTAGCTCGATAGGGAGGTCAGTTGGGAGATCAGTTACTTACTTCTCAGTAATTGAGTTGCAGTGCAACAGTGGGCAACACAATGCAACATGATGAGAGGAGGTGTAGTGCGGATGCAGTGTTGGGAGAAAGGACTAGTAGCAGCACGGATGCAGAGGGAGCTGTCGTACAAATGCAGCAGTAGTAGTGGTAGAACCACGAGCAACAGTACAGGAGGCAGCAGTGCAGAGGATGTTGGGCAGGATGACTTAGCATCAGCACAGGTACCGATGCAGGATGATTAGAGTAATACTCAGTGAGGAGTATTGCTAGAGCATAGTCCTTGCTAAGAGGGAGTGTTGATTTGGGGTAGCATTAGATGTGCTTTAGCCACGAAATTTGATGGAGAGTTTGGGGCACATGAGATCTCCAATACCCAGAAAGGGTTTGGGTAGATTCTAAACAGATAAGGAGATATTAAAATTAATATTTTTAATGGAGTCCCTAAGTCTAAACATATGGAAAATAAAATATTAATGTGTATTAATATGAATTTGTGTTAGAGCGGTCCAAAAGACATGGATCAAGCCGGATCTAATCTTAGCCGTTGATTAGGGACTTAATCTCGGCCGTTGAGATGTCAATAGGAAATGTATAAGAGGAGGCTTGAGGGTCACTTGTAGAGCACACCAGATGATCAATCATTCTATTCTCTAGAGCGGGGTTTGCTAAGAGAGATAGAATCAGTGATTGGGAGAGCAGCTGAGGGGCATTGAGTACAGAGAAACAAAGAAGGTAGAGATTGTGCCGAGAGAGCAGCGCAGCAGCCTGGGAGAATGATGCAGAGCCAGCAAAGGCTCACGCAGGGCCACGCAGAGGCAGCCAAGTGCTGCGCAGAGCACCATAGAGGCCAATGTGTCTGACGCAGACTTAGGAATTTTTTAATTACTGTCAATTAATTTAATTGAGCCATCTCTATGTGGAATTTCGAGAAACGATTTATGGGTTTTGTATAACTCTTGTGTTTTAGCCAAAGTTTCGAGACTAGGACACCATCCGATGCGACAAAATCTAACACTCACTCTTAGCGAGGATGGTGTTCTCTCCAACTAGTTCTGCACGACTCTTACAACACTTTGTCTATACAACATCTTCCAACCACGCTGCTGATGTCTTATAACTGTAGATGCCTGCGACTGTCCACCAACTACTATGCTAACTCTAATTCATCTGCCACTGACTGTAACTGAACCATGTTGCCGCATTTGTGCTACTGCTGACACTACATTGTACATCTTGTACTGTTGCCAACTCTGCATCTGCTCTGCAACTATACTCCTTCTCAATTGTTTGCTATTGCTACTGTAACCACTGCAACTGAGAATCATCCAAAATACTCTGTCCTTGCTACTAAAATTGGTTTTCCACCATACTCATCTATTCTCTGAAATAGATGAACTTAGCTCTCCATGGAGCTTTTGTGAGTATATCTCCAACCTGCTCATCTGTTGAAACATATTGTAGCTAGACCGCTCCACGATGCACACAACCTCTAATGAAATGACATTGAATATCTATGTGTTTCGACCTGTCATGAAGCATTGGATTCTTAGAGAGCTTGATGCAACTTTGATTCATTGTTTTCCGAAACGGCCGAACCGAAACGGAAACGGCCGTTTCTGACCGTTTCAATGCAAAAATTATTGACCCGGCCCTTGACCCGGCTCGGCTGACCGAGTCAGCTATGACTCGGCCGGGTCATCCAATGACCCGGCCGAGTCATAGCTGACTCGGTCAACCCGGCCGGGTCCGTATTGACTCGGCCGAGTCAAAGCAAGACGGCTGGGCAGCGTATTTACCAAAAAAAAATCAATTTTTTGCTGATTTTTTATAAAGTTAGTTAGGGTTTGTGGAGCTGAAAGGGTTATTGTGATTTGTTTAATGCTTTTGGGGTCCATTTCCCCCTCCCAAACTCTATTTAAGACAGCCAAATGCTCTCATTTCACTCACAGCAGTCTTATGCATTTGAGTGAGAGTCTTCTTTGAGAGTTAGTGAGCAGTTCTTGAGCTTGTTTTGGAGCAGCAGTGAGGAGTCTTGGAGGAGCATTGTAGCTGGAGTGAGGAGCTTCTTGGGCAGCCATTTGGAGCAGCATTGAGGAGCTGATTTTTGGAGCAAGCTTGAGGAGGCAGTTTGTGCCTGGAGGTATTTTTTTCCACCTCTATAAATCTGTTTTTACTTAGTAAATTTTAGGTGCATATCAAGATAGCTTAGAGAGTGTTTTTAGTCAAATAAATGAACATTGAATCAATTTTTATTTATTTTTTTCATTTTCAGATTGTTTTCCTAGTCAAAAAATGGCACCTAGAGCAAAAGATCCTGCTTGGGCATATGTTGAAATGGTTGATGATGAGATGTGTTGCAAGTTTTGCCATAGGAAAATTAAGTCAGGTCCTGGGGGGATTAATAGGCTGAAACAACACTTGGCAGGGATTAAAGGCAATATTACTGCATGTAAATCTGAGGAAATTGGGGAGATTAGAAAGAATTTGTTGGAAAGCTTTGAAAAATTTAATGCAGAAAAGACTAGGCAAAAAGAGATACAGGCTGAAATTGGGAGGAAGAGGGAGATACAAAGAATGATGGCTGCCAACCCCCACTATGAGTTTGAGGGTTCTTCCTCTATCCCTCAAACTGATGCATCAAACCCTTTCCGTTATGTTCCTCCCTCTTTTGCTTCTGTTCAAGATAAGGGAAAGGGTAGAATGAAGGGTGATGGGACTATCAAAAGTTTTTTCACTCACTCAGGCTCCTCTCCATCAGATGCACATGGTCCTGAAGTTAGTAAAGGTCTTGCTCAGCCCACTTTAGATGACCATTGGAAGAAAGAATTGAGGGAGACTGCTTGTGACTACATAGCTAGATGGTGGTATGATGCTGATATCCCCTTTAATGCTGCTCGTTCACCATATTATGAGCCTATGTTTGAGGCCATACATGCTGCTGGAAAAGGCTTCAAAGGCCCTACTATGCAAGAGCTAAGGGGGTTTCGTTTGCAGAAAGAAATTAAATCAATTAATGAGTATTTGCAAGATTTCAAGGAATCATGGGCAAGAACAGGGTGTACCATCATGTCAGATGGATGGACTGATCAAAGAAACCGTACCATCATAAACTTTCTTGTCTTCTGCCCACAGGGAACCATGTTTTTAAAATCAGTTGATGCATCTGATAAGGTAAAAGATGGCCACTTGTTGTTTCAGCTATTGGATGAGGTTATTCAGGATGTGGGGGTGGCTAATGTTGTTCAAATCATCACAGACAATGCCTCTAACTATGTTCTTGCTGGTAGACTGTTAGAGGAAAAACACAAGACCATCTTTTGGACCCCATGCGCTGCACATTGCATAGACCTCATGCTTGAGGATATTGGAAAATTAGATTGGGTCAGAAACACTGTAGATAATGCCAAAAGCATAACAAAATTTATCTACAATCATACACTGGTTTTGAGTCTCATGAGGAAACACACTGGAGGCAAGGATATTATTAGGCCTGCCATCACTAGATTTGCTACACATTTTTTGACATTGCAATCTATGCTTTCCCAACATAGAAACTTGCAAAAGATGTTTTCCAGTGATGATTGGAATCAAAGCAGTTGGTCTAACAAACCAGAAGGCAGAGAATTGAAAAGGAAAGTCCATGATGAAACTTTTTGGAGAAAGGCAGCAGAGATTGTGAAGCTTGCTGAGCCACTAGTTAAGGTGTTGCGGTTGGTGGATGGGGAAAGGTTGGCTATGGGCTTCATTAATGAGGCTATGGATCAAGCAAAGGAGCAAATAAAGACAGCATACAAGGATAGAGTGGCAAAGTATGGGCCCATTTGGGCAATCATTGATGAAAGATGGAACAATCAACTCCATTGCCCTATACATGCAGCTGGGTATTTTTTGAACCCACGGTATCATTATAAAGCTAAGGAGTCAGGAGCTTTGAGGGGGAGGTCAGAGATGGACTGGTTGATTGCATTGAGCGCATGGTCCCATCGGAGTCTGATCAGCTGCTGATACATCAACAGGTCACATCCTTCAGCAATGCAACAGGTACCTTTGGGAAGAACCTAGCAAAGATTGCAAGAGAAGCAGATGAGCCAGGTAAACAAAAATTTCAATTTTCAATTTCTTAATGGTTTTACTTTTTTTATTAAAGTTTGTTAAATCATTTATAATTTGAAAGTTAGATATAATTTGTAATTTTGTTGAGCTTCAGCCTTCATCTAACTCATAATTCATTACACTCCTATGTTTTTTGCAGCACAATGGTGGGAGGCCTTTGGTGGCCAGTGCCCTGAATTGCAAAGGTTTGCAATTCGTATTTTGAGTCAAACTTGCAGTGCATCTGGGTGTGAGCGCAATTGGTCTGTCTTTGAGAGGATTCACACAAAGAAGAGAAACCGTTTGGAGCAAAAACGGTTGAATGATCTAGTTTTTGTCCAATACAACCTTCGGCTCAGATGGAACCAATTGCTGAACAAAAGACCTGATTCAGATCCCATTGTGTTGGAAGACATTGATCCAACATCAGATTGGGTAGTGGAGAGTCGTCTACCAGAGTTTGATCCTGATGAGGATCTTGATGAACTTGATGTTGGAGATCCACTACAGCATGTTCAGTTGAATGCAGATCCCAATCCACCAGCCTCAGTCTCACAGCCAGCTAGTAGGACTCCAGTTGTAGGTGCTTCGACTTCCTCTGCTCGGCCACGATAGAAGCGCAGCCGCATTTGTACTCTATCTCAGCTTGCATCTGCTGCACAGCCTAGTGGTACTGGCACCACTTCTACAGTTGCAGTTGGAGACAATGATGATGAGGAGGAGCCATGGGGCCCCTTGTCTGACTCTGATGATGATGATCCAGAGATTGGTCGAGATGATCTTGGCTCCTCTGGCAGTAGCTACTAGCCTCCTTGGTTATTTGTATTTTGTTTTGACTCTTGAGTCTTTGATCATGTATGACAGACTACAGTTGACTATGTATTTACTATTGCCATTGGGTACCACCGTACCATTTTGATATAATGGATTGGTTCATGAGCCTACTTTGATCATATGTTGTCTTCCATGTATATTATAATGTTGTGTGTTTGGAAACTTGAATGAAAATCTTTAAAATTATGTTTAAAATATTTAAAATTATGTTTTTTTATAAAAAAAATAAATATTTAATGTATTTTTTACAACGACCGAGTCATTGAAATCGAGCCGGTCGAGTCATTACCGAGTCCGAGTCCGAGTCCGAGTCGATCCTCGGCCGAGTCCGAATCCGAGTCCGAGTTGTAAAACATTGCTTTGATTATCATAGTAGACACTGGTCGCTTCCATACTTTGCTTGAACAAGCTTAGCAACAGTTTCCGAAGCCATATAGCTTTGCAGTTCGCACATAGTTGTGCTCGCTGCCATATACTCTACTTTTGCAGAGCTCAATGCTATTGATTGTGCTCCATGTTGCACCAAGAAACCATCCTTGATCCAACATTGAACCAGTACCCAGAGGTACTTTTCCTATCCACTGAATTGCTTGCCCAATCTGCATCTGTGAACCCACAAGTCTGATGTCATCCCCTCGGGTATATTTGAACCGATATTTTACTGTGCCGCGCACATGCCTCAAAATGTGCCTTGTTGTTGTCCAATTTAGCCTCTTCGGTTCCAACATAAACTGATTGAAGGTATTGACTGTGAAGCAGATATCTAGCTTAGTCTTGACCAAATACATGAGATCACCGATGAGCTATCTATACAAGGTGGGGTCAACATCCCTTTCATCTGATGCATCTATTTTCTTCCAGTTGGTGATCATAGGCATAGACATGGGTCTACAATCCCGCATTATGAATCTCTTTAGAATATCTGTGGCATATCTTCCTTTTCAAGGAAGATCTCTTGTCCTTCTGTCACACTTCCAATCCTAGGAAATAGTGCATCAACTCCAAATCCTTCATGTTAAACTGTGCTGCCAGGTTCCTCTTGCAGTCTTCTATGAGCCGTGATGACCATGTTAGAAAGAGATCATTCGCATACAACACTAGGATGAGTGGCTCATCCTCTACTAACAAATAGTAAAGGTTGGGATCTATGTCACTCTTGACGAATCCCATCTACTGCAAGTAGCAATCAACCCAACCATACCATGTTGAGCCCGTATAGAGCTTTCTTCATTCTGCACACATGAGTGCACCTCTCATGAGTCTCGAAGCCCTCTATCTGTTCTATGTACACCTCCTCCTCTATCAACCTGTTCAAGATTGTTGTCTTGACGTCCATCTGGTGAATCTGCCACTCCATATGAGCTGCTAGGGATATAATTGACCTGATAGAAGTGTATCTGACTTCTGGCACCAAAGTATCCTCTTAATCTATCTTTTCTATTTGCACATACCCTTTTGCCACAAATCTAGCCTTGTACTTCTCCATGTTGTCGTCTGCAGCGTACTTGATCTTGTACATCCACTGAGAACCTACAACTGACCCGTCTTCAGGCCTCGTAACCACCTCCCAAACATCATTCATGATGATACTGTGCGGCTTCTTGAAAGCTGGATGATTTTGCAATTTGAGCTACCAATGCTTAGTACTTGTTAGGCTGTCTGTGCTCTCTCTTGTTCATTATAGGAGCTCCAGTGAACTCCTTCACATCTCTCAATGCCTGACAAACTTCTCTGTTGGTTCGACCACTAGTGGTGGGAGGTTCAACTAACTCCTCCTCATCTTGCCTCTATTGCTCCATATGTTGTGATCTCATTGTATCCCTTGCACTTGAGGAAATGCTATTGCTGGTCACTGTATTGGATCCCTGCGAGTGTCCCACTGGTTGCCGCTGTGGTTGCCCCTGCTGCTAGACAAATGGAGCTTCTTGTGCCTCACTCTGATCTCTTGCTGGCATCTCGCGAGACCTCTTGAAGGCTCTGCCCTCCATGAACTTTATGTCTCGTCTCACTAAGATGTTCTTGCTGCTCGAACATAGATTTTGTATGCCTTTGAGGTTTGACTATACCCAACTAGAAGCCCCTTCTTTGCTGTCAAATCCAATTTGGTACGCTTCTCATTTGGTACATGGCAATAAGCTATGCTGCTAAAGATCCTTAAGTGACTTACCTCAGGCTTCTTTCTTGCAAAGACATCCTCTGGCATTATCTTTCCCCAATGCCTTATGAGGAATCCTATTTTGGATATACACTGTTGTGTTACAACTTACATGCCTCTGCCCATAGAAACCTGGGCAAATCCTAGTTATATAACAATGCTTTTACAACACCGTCTATAGATATGTTTTTCCGCTTCGCTACCTCATGTTGTTGTGGATTGTATGGAACTGTCCACTCCCTTGTAATGCCTTCCTTCACATAGAAATCTGTGAATTCCTTATCTGTGCATTCTCCACCATTATTTGAGCGAAGAACCTTGATCTTCTTCTTTGTTGCATTCTCTACCAAAGCCTTAAACTCCTTTAAGCGATCGAAGACCTCATCTTTGGTCTTTAAGAAGTAGATCCAGGTTTTCCTAGAATGGTCACCAATAAAGGTAACAAAATACTCGGCTTAACTGAGAGCTTTAGTGGACATAGGGTCACAAATGTTTGGATGTATAAGTGCTAACATGTCATTTTCTCTACTGTCACTTCTTGGGAATGCTGCCTTAGCATATTTCCCAAGCATGCACTGTTTGCACACAATATTATGTTCCATGCCAAGTTGTGAACAACTGTCACAGTCTCCTTGAGCATTCTAAGTGCACAATGATGTAAATGTCCCGTTTTCTTATGCCATATCTCATTCATGTCCTTTCCACTGCTATTGTCATTGCCTATTAGTGCCATTGGAGAATCAAACTGCAACTTGTACAATCTATTGCTTTGATCTCCAATAGGCCTTACCCTCTTCCAACTCGGGTGTTTGACAAAGTTGCAAACACCTTGTTCCCTACGAAGTGAATATCATATCCCCTATCTTGTAGCTAGGATACTGAAATCAGGTTCATGCCTAATCTCGACACATGCAACACATCTGTAGCACTGGTACTTGCTCTTGACTCCCTCTGAAAATTGATGGTACCTCTCCTCACTAGAGTGCACTTCGTCTTGTTTCCCATCGTAATCTGGAAGTCCATCTGCTCTTCATTGTAGCTAGAGAAATATTCGCTCACCCTTGTCATGTGAGCTAATGCTTCATTGTCTATATGCCAGACAACCTGTGAAGTTGAGCTAGATAAGCAAGCAATTTCGTCGCTCAATATGGAAGAAAATTATGAAGAACCCTGAATATCATATCTGTCCATGGCCATACTGGAAATATCTGAGGAATTTACTGAAGACGTCTTGAGTATAAATCTGAGTGCTATTTCTCTCCACCCGACATTGATTTTGTTGTAGCAAACGGCTGCAAAACTCTCTATGCCCAGATAAGAAAATTTTCTCAGTGCAAATTTTGAGCGGCTGTTGCTCCCTTTGCCTGCTAGACTTACTTATGGGAAATTCAAACTTTTTCTGCCGCCTGCAACTGAAAATCAAATTATTCCCAACAATTCGCACTGCCTTGCTAGGCACTACGCAGCCCTACAAAATTCGTCTTGTTTGTCCCTTTGAATAACAAATTTTTGTTTCCTTGCCTATGAGCTTCTCGTTTGTCAAACTTGCTCTGATACCATGTGAAAAATTCTACGAGATTTCTATTGCATCATTTGGAATTAATTCATCTAACTGTAAAATTATTTATGTAGTTTATTGCTATGACAACAACGAATTAATCACACTGTAATCTTTACAAATAAGATACTTTGGATACTAAAAGCGCTGGACGCTGAGAAATGCTAGCACACACACATTAAATTGACACCGTTATTTTTGGACAAAAGTCACTGGAAAACAACCCAATGTGGGAAAACAAGTTGAACCAGCGAAGTTCTAAGTACAATAAAATGTTTCCAAACTGGCGATTCTACCCAAGAGAAATACTGGCAAAAATATATTAATGGATTTTAGCCTCTCTTTGAACAATCTTGACTGCCTCTGAAAAGCGAGCTGTCCACCTCCTTTGCGTAGGCCTTGCATCACCCTAGCGAAAACCCTCACATGGTTGGCCTGGAACTGCTGCCAATCTTGTAGTCTTGCTTGTTGCTGGTTAGGAAAATGATTCTTCGGCCCTCTGGAAAATCTTCCTAGCCTCTGGAACTGAAAACATCCTCCAGTTCAGTGAAATCAAACTACTTTGTTGAAGCAACTGTGCAGTCTATGCGTTGCTTCCTGAAGAAAAATTTGCGCTCCCCTTTTTGACTCTTTGAAATTGGAAAACATCCTCTGAATCACCTTTGACCTCTCTTTTCACCTGTTACTCGCTTCCTGGGTCGACCTCCACTGCTAAATCACTCCTGCTACTGGGAGATCGACCAACCTAGGCAACTGAGTATCTGCGCTGGTGTGTTTTCCATGTACCCATCGACATCTTCTTATAATCTCCACTGGGGACTCCAATGACCACAATTAAAACTTATTCGATGGTTGAGATCATCTCCAAGTCGATTTGTGTGAGTTTCTAAATGATTCACACATTTCCCAATTAATTCCTATTAAATAACCACTTTTTCTAAGCTAGACTTACGAAATTTTAGATTATGGTCAATTAATTTAATTGATCCATCTTTAGGTGGAATTTCCAGAAACAATTTTTGGGTTTTGGAGATTTCATGTGTTTTAGCCTTCCCACAAAGTCTCGAGACTAGAACACCATTCGATAGTACAAATACTAACATAATCCTTGACCTCTCCATCTTTGGGGGAGAGATCTGAGGTCTGGCTCATGACTGCTTGAGTTAAGTCGTGGCCGAAAGTGTCTCTTTTTGTTAATGTAGTAGGGTTTATAATTTGCCTAGAACAAACACTGATAAAGCTGGTAGGATAAATGCATAGACAAAAAGACATATTTTGTGGAGTTCGGGCACAAAGAAGCCTGGGAAAATAATTTCTTTAACAATATCATGTATGAATTGCGAAGGGGGGAGTTTTGATCCTTGGTTTAGCTATAAGAGAATAAACCAATGCTATTTGTGTAGATAAGCAATGAACAATACGATATGGAAAATACACAGAGAATGGTTCCACATAAATTCTCTTAATTCAGAGGATTCTTGAGTTTGGTGTGATGTGTATAATTATCGCTGGACATTTGCATCTCAGTCCAAGAGCAAAGGACAAGTCAATCTGTGAATCAATTGTTTATAAAATTCATGTATTTCTACACAATAAAAGGCTATATTCCTCGCACATTTTGACAGCCATATACAAATGCGGGTAATAACCAAAACAGAATTTGAAGGGATTACGAGAGCACTTTCATCTCTAACTGCATAATCAGTGCTGGTGTTAAACTTTGACTGGAGTTGTCATAATATGTTGAAACAGAGATGAAAAATAAAAGATTCTGTGATGAGCAATTGTTATACTCTTTGAAGTTTAATTAAGGAGCTCTAAGATTTTATAAATTAGATAAATTCAACGCTATTTTATTAAATCTCCGTGGGCTATTGATTTTGTAAATGTTGAAGAATTGAACTTTGTTACAGATATCTGGATTGGAGCTTCATTATTAATTAGTGAACTTGTTTATGGTTGAAGAATTTTATTTATTACCTACTATATTTAAGTGGATTCCCATTTTTTTGCAGGAACTCTCTGAGGCAATGCTTCTGGCAGACCTCGATTTAGATACGGTGAGTGATAACCCTACTTGCCTGTGTTTCTTCATTTTTGATTTCCTATTTATATGAATCCTGAATCTTGATTAATTGTATGTAATCATGTTGTTGCTTGATATTTTTAAGGTGTTTTCCATATGCTGCGTGGACTTGTAATATTTTGGAGTGTGAATTATATGTAGTTGAGCTTAATTTGTGTCGTTATCATTATGATCACCATCACTTTTTGGTTCTGGTATGATATTTTATTTTCTGAATGAGGATAGACATTTTCTGTTATTGTTGACGTGTTTTTAATGAGAATATGGGGTCTAGATTTGATAAGTCACATGTGCCGCAAGTGAACACTTAAGCGTATCTTATGAAGAAAACGTGGTTAGTGTTAGGAGTATTAGCAAAGAAAACTTTAGTTCCAACATTGATCGTTTGGCTGTGTTTCTAAGCATTCCAATGTTTTACAACATGAACATACAAATAAATTATTATTCTGAAAAACAATAGTTTTATTTTTTGGAAAAAAATGTGAAATGCAAGAAAATTGGGGGACTTTTGGGAAGTGATGTGACAAAAAGACTTTGGTGAATTTTCTCCTGATTGTGTGAAAGAAAATGTGTAATATTATGAATAGCAGTTCTGAAATATACATTGGGAAAACATACAAGGAAAGTATATAATTTAATTAAGGAATATTATCTATACCATTAATGATTTTTCCATTTCGGACATAATCACGATGACAAATTACTTGATTGTTGTTGTTGTTGTTTTTTTTTTCTTTTGTTATTCTATTGGAATAGGCATAGTTAAAGAGAATTTTGCAACCCTCTGCACTTGAACATTCTGCGATAGCTTGTATTGCTCAACTTCATAGTCATTTCAAGACATCGTTCTCTTGTTCAACTGTTTCATGGTCATCTTCGTCCTTTTCCACTCTTTCTTGGCTTTTTGCGTCTTCTCCCAAATGACAATCCTTGCACCAAAATTTATTTTCTTACTGAGCACTCCTGCTCTCAATTTTGGCTGCATTCTTATATTCTGTTCTTGTATTTGATTAAAATCATTTCCATACTTCTTTTCAGCATGTTAAATATTTCAGAATTGAATGCATGCCCTATAGATTTCATATCAGTCATGCCTTCAACTGGTAAATGCGTGAGAATAGAAGTACTGTAAGCACTCGTCTTTACTTTCATGAAAATAATCTAAGAATGATATAAGTTTACTGTACAGTGTAAGGCATAAAAAATTCAAGGAATTTGGGGAATTTCATTTCTTAATCAATGCCACATTCTTTAAGCTTTCACAATTAGGGTTATGTTTCTGTTATTTGCTGTTATTCACTTGAGATATTTATCACTGATATTTATTCATGTGTAGATGAAGAGCTTTTGTGTTATGGTTGCCTGTTTGTCTCTAACTTTGATGTGCATTTGGATTGCAGGTTGATTTTGTCCCAAATTTTGATGGGTCACAAAAGGAACCATCTTTATTACCCGCCAGGCTCCCAAATGTACTGCTAAATGGCGCTACAGGAATAGCTGTAAGTACTCCATTTTTTAACTGATGTTTCAGCTCTCAGTTTCAGGGTGTATTGCAACATTTTGGATGGTTGCAAGAGTTTGAGTATCACGGTCTTTCCTTTTGTTTGTGCATAGTGTTTCTTTGTTATAAATATTTGTGGAAATGTTAGGAAGTGAACACTTATGATTTTAAAATTGTCTGTATGTACCTTCAGGTTGGTATGGCAACCTATATACCTCCTCACAATCTTGGAGAGGTTGCAGATGCATTGCTTGCTTTTATTCATAATCCTGATGCCACGGTAAAGACATTTGCTCTCAATTTTCAGCTTTCTTTTTCACTTCTGTTCATCTGCATGTGGATGAATTATTCTGCCTTCCCTATATATTATAGCTTCTTCAAATATTCTCAAGGTTTCTTACCCCTTAATGTCTGAGAACAAGGTTTGTGGCATTTCTTTGGTTATGAAAATTATTGCTGAATTCCTTGCTTATGAGATTCTGGTCTGATTGTCTTGATAGCTTTCTTATCCAGCAGGGGATGTTTTCTCATGTTTTAGATGTTTGGGTTGTCTGCTATTCTAAAAGTGGGCTTTGTATTTGTTATGAATAAATAATCCATAAAATTAATTAATAAAATAATACATATACTAATAAATAAATAAATAATTATTATAACAATTTAATTATTATTATTATGAAAGGTCACTGTCCAAAAGGTATGACCAAATCAACCTTGTGACCAGTCACTGCCTATTTAGGTATACTGTTTGAGGAAATGTAAATCATCTTTCATTTTTCATTCGAATAATATATATTCAGTTGATACAAATTGCCTTTTCTAGCATTTGTTACCAGTGGTATCAGAGCTTCGTATTGATCCAGCTTCTTCACAACGATACATCCATCTCCTATCCACTGTCTACAACCATCTGCCCAAGTTGCCGCTGTTTTCTTTGGACTGTTCCATTTGACCACTTGCAGTATTAAAAAAACTTCCGCCGCATCATTGTAATTATCGTAACCTCAGCCTTTTGAACTGTTTCTGACAACTTGATGCCTGATCACCTGGTGCGCTGACCCTAATTCTTGCGCCATTATTCATTTCCTTCAATTTCTTTTTGTTGATCCCCGATCCGTTGTCACTCTGATCCATAATGCATCCACTGTTTCAGGCCAACCCATTCGACCAATCATCATGCCTGTATCCTGTTCCCTGTGCCATCATACGGAGTCATGCCCTGTCCATTGCGTCTGGCCATTCCCGCCGCATCATTGTAATTATCGTAACCTCAGCCTTTTGAACTGTTTCTGACAACTTGATGCCTGATCACCTGGTGCGCTGACCCTAATTCTTGCGCCATTATTCATTTCCTTCAATTTCTTTTTGTTGATCCCCGATCCGTTGTCACTCTGATCCATAATGCATCCACTGTTTCAGACCAACCCATTCGACCAATCATCATGCCTGTATCCTGTTCCCTGTGCCATCATACGGAGTCATGCCCTGTCCATTGCGTCTGGCCATTCCCGACAACACTCATACAGCACTGAAGAAAACACTGTTGACTAGGGGTCTGGTGCTATTCGCTGTCCAGCCAGCTACAGTAGAGGCAACAGATTGTAATTGGAGGCAGTAGAGGTAATTATGCAGACAGGGGATACATAATGACAACATTACAGTGATCAACTATCTTCAGCGTGGCTGGAAGTGCGGCGCAAGATGGATTGATAGGAGAACACAATACGAGGGTTTTTCTAGGCGAAGCGCTATACACAGTGATTATATGTCAGTTGAAATTTTCAGGGCATTTATGAGCAGAGCAGCGTGGTGAGCAGTGTGGTCAGCAGTATGAGCAGAGCAGTGTGAGCAGTGTGGGCAGTAGTGAGAGCAGCGAGCAGTGAATAGTGAGCTGTGTGAGGGCAGGGAGTTTTTATGCAGCAGAAGTATCGAGCAGTGAGTAAGCAGCAGCAAATGCATTCAAACATGACAAGGGAACCAGAAATTTTAGAACATTTGAGACAAATGATTTAGGAGAAGTGAAAATTGCCTCATGTGCCAAAGCTGGCAAGTGGGTTTGGGTCAATGCCAAACAATATTGGGGCATTTTAAAATCAAGAATAACCCGTCTAAAATGGGAGCAAACAAGGAAGAAACGGTCTAAAAAGAAAAGTAATCGAGCCCTTCGCAAAAAACACTCAAACAAGTCTCCTCCACAAGCACGTGGCAACAAGAAGTCCAAAGGAAAAGTGATTGATGATTCTGTCTTATATAGTCCCACATCCACATCTCTCACCTGGTCATCTGATCTTTATGTGAAAGAATTGTTAAATGCAATACACAGGTTGGAGGTTTTAGAAGCTAAAGGGCAGGAAAGAGATCGTAAAATTCGTATAATAACGGTTGAGAACAAGGCCTTAGCAGAAAGCAATAAAATTTTAAAAGAACAAGTGGCATTGCTACAGGGAACTCTCCTGATAGGGAAGACATAATGGCAAGGCATGAAGGCGGATGTGCAAAACATAAAGAAATGTGTGGTGGAAAGTACAGAGGCGGTGAATGTGAAATCATCCCAGGATAAAGGGAAAATGATTGCCCAAATAAACAACCACGAAGAGAACGCAAAGAAGAAATGAAAGGAGATTCCACCAAAGTTTCCAAAACTTGGGCTTGAGTTACTAGAAATTCTGCTAATAAGGAAGGAGAAACAAATATTCAGGTTGACAACATGCAAGATAGTGAAGGCAAGGAAAGACAAAATAGGGCAACAAACATAATTATTGAAGGGGTGGAAGACTATGGGAAAAATGAATGTACTCTTGACCTTGCAAGAGACTTTTTGAAAGACAAGTTGCTATGGCAAGGACAAATATGCCAAGCATGGAGTGTGGGTAAGTATAATGGGGAGAGAGCTAGGCCCATAAAAGTCATTATGCCTAGCTTGCGTGATAATATATTATTCTAAGCAAGAAACATCTCTTGAGGGGTTCTCGTTTTTCCTAGAAGAAGATTTAACTGTAAAACAACAGGAGGAAAGAAGAGGAAATTTTAAAGGTTAGGGAAACAAGAGATGAAGGAAAGAGAGCATGGATTTATAAAGGCAAAGCTGTGATAGCGCAATTTGGACCTCCTTCGAGAACAAAGTAGCAAGATGGTAATAAATAAGAGGCAACAAACTCTTCAACAGGAAATCAGAAAGCAAGGTCGGTATGGGAAAACAGGGACAAGGACTCAAATGTGAGTCTTGCATATAAAAATAAATAGCAATCAAGTCATACCGAGGTTTCCTTAAGATTAGTTTGTTGGAACTGCAGAGGTTACCCATGGAGACGATGACCTGGATTAGGGCCTATTGGTGAAAATAGAGACATAATTTGCCTCATAGAAACACATGAGCATGAAGGGTGCAAGACACCTTTGTTTGAAGGATATTGGAAGATGGCAGTGTGGAACAAGGCAGCAGGGAATGGCAAAGGGCACGGGGGTATCATGGTTTTAGTAAGGGTGAAAGAAGGTCGTCTCATTTAGTTAGAAGAAAGAAGACTCAAATAAGCAATTCATTTGGTTTAAAATATCAGAAAATGGAAACCACATTAGAATTGCAGCATGCTATTTTGCGGCACAGGTTTCAAAAATCTACAAAGGTAGAGGGCTTGACCACAAAGATCCATTTGCAGCGTTAAAAGCGGATATTGCAACATATTCGCAGCTAGGTGAAGTCCTTATAGTGGGTGATTTCAATGCTAGGACTACAAGTGAGCAAGCTAGCATTCTTTGTTGTAAAGATGATTGTGACCCTATTTTGCTTAGAGAAGAAAGTAATCATTAGTGGGAAAGAATTTCATAGGACAAGGGCTGCAATCTCTTTGGTGAACAATTGCTTACTCTATGTGGGGCCTTTGATTTAGTCATTTGTAATGGCTTGACTAGATGGGCAAAGTCTGGTAATTTCACTTGCAATACTTACAATGGAGCAAGTGTGGCAGATTATGTAATTTGCTCGCATGGTTTGTGTGAGAAAATGGAAGAAGCTTTGGTTGGAGATCAGTTGTGGGATTTGAAATCAGATCACAAGCCAATTTATTTATGTTTCTCTTGGATTGGAAAGAAACAATTAGAGTCAAAAATTCAGCATGTCCAACAAAATCTCCCACAAGGTAGAATTCTTGACTCTAGAAAATTGTAATACCTTCAAAATGACGCTAGAGAGGCTCTTTTAGAAGGAGAAAATTACAATTCACAGCCTTCATAGTTATGAATTAACACATTTAACTCAATGCGGACTTGCAAAGTGAAAAAGAACAAAAATTAAGAAGTTTGAAACAAATTGCTTTTCAGTTAATGCTTGGTTTGACGAGGAATGCAAAAAGGCAAGGAGAATGTGGAAAGAGTCAAACAAGGATAACATAAAGCTCAAATCTTACAAGCAGTTATTAAGCAAGAAAAAGGTCGATTTCATGGTTCCAAGGAGGGAAGAACTAATCTTCCTTGGGAAAAATATTCCCAAATTATTTTGGAAGGAGCTCCAACTGAAAAAGATACAATTTGGAAATAATATTACAGCTTCTAAATGGGTTGACTATGCAAGATAACTCTATGAGCAGGTTCCCAAGGTTGACTCTCCCCCTTTGGTCAACACTAATACTGAACTCTTCACGATACAAGTGGTAGAGCTGGGTATCAAGAAGTTGGGTGTTGGAAAAGCAAAAGACTAATCCAAGCAGAATATCTAAAGTGGGGCTCAAAGATTCTTGCACCTCACATTACAAAAATCTTCAACAACATCATACAACAAGGGCTCCCCACAGATTGGACAACTAGTCTGGCAATACCTCTTTTCAAGTGCAGTGACGTCAATAATCCCTCCAATTATAGGACCATCATGATAAACCCTTTTTTTGCAAAGCTATTTGGAAGCATGCTAGAAAACAAAATTAGCAAGTGGGTAGAAGAAAGAGATAAGCGTGCTAAAGGGCATGCAGGTTTTAGACCTAAACATTCCATAGTTGATCATTGCATAACTTTAAGGCACATGATTGAAAAAGTTTGGGAGGAAAAGGGAAAAGTCTTTTGTTGCTTTGTTGATTTCAGAAAAGCGTTTGACTCGGCTCCTAGGGATAAACTTTGGCAGAGAATGGAGGAACTTGGGGTTCCTAAGCATTTGAGAGCAACTGTGCATAGGCTGTATGAAGAGGTGAAAATCAAAATTAGAACTTCAGCAGGCATTTCTGAAAGTTTTAGAAGCGATATCGGGGTCAAGCAAGGTTTCAAACTGTCTCCTACCCTTTTTGGTTTATATATCGACAAGCTTGAGGAGTGGTTAAATTCGCAAGGGGGTGATGGTATCTATTTGTCCAAGTTTGTTATAAAGCTTCTTTTGTATGCTGATGACCTTATTTTGATTGCTAAATTGGCTCTTGGTTTGCAAGAGCACTTACTATCCCTTGAGCATTTTTGTAGAAGTGTGCGGATGCAAGTCTATTTCAACAAAAGAAAAGTAGTGGTCTTCTCTAAAAAGAAAACACAACCAGCATAAGTTCTACTTTGAAGGCAACATCCCTGAAGAAGTTGCGGATTACAAGCACCTTGGAATTGACTTCAACAAAAATCTTAGCTGGAATGTTTGTAGAAAGAAAAGAACTTTGGGGGGTTGGAAAGCATTTTATGCTTTTCAAAATAGGTGCAGAGAGGTAGAGTTATGGGACTAGATGACCACTCAAACTCTTTTTGGGCTTCTAGTGATTCCGATGATTCTCTATGGTTGTGAACTGTGGGCTAGCAGTACCTCTGACATGCAGTGGAGACAAATTGAGAAAATTCAGAAGCGTTTGATTACAAACAAATTTAAGATTAAAAATGCAGTTCCTTATGATATCTTGTTAAGTGAAACAAGGACTCCTCCTATTGAAGCAATTGCTATGGTGCGAGTCATAAGGTATTTAAAATTTTTTGAGCAAATGGAAGAGGGTAGATGGCCTAAGGTTGTCTTTAATGATAGATTGTGCAAGAGCAAAAAAACTTGGATGCAGCAAAATAACAAATGGTTTAGTAAATGGGGTATTTGCTTGGACGCGTGTCCCATAAACAACAAAGAGATAAAAGCTTTTGTTATGGAAAAGTTCCACGAATGTACTTGGGATAAAGAGCTAGGAAGAAAGAAAAATTAGGGATAAAGAGCTGGGAAGAAAGAAAAATTACTATATTGAAGTGTTTAATCCCGCTCATAATCATCAACCAAAAGCATACATAGAGGCCAATATCTCTTGGAGAGGCAAAATTCTTATTGCTCAGTTAAGGACTAATTCTCATCAACTTCGTTGTGAAATAGGGCGCTGGAAAAGGCCAAAGGAAGTGTGGGAGGAAAGGGTATGCATTTTTTGTTCTTTCGAGAAAGCGGAAACAGAAAAACATTTCATTATGCATTTTTTGTTCTTTCGAGAAAGCGAAAACAGAAAAACATTTCATTTTAGAATGTGAGGCCTTCAAAGACAACAGGGAAAGTTATATAGATATGCTGGCAGCTAGCTCTTGGGGTAATCTATTTAGCGAGCGGTTTCTCGAGAAGTTGGAAGCATTTATTGTTAAGCTTCACAGAAAAAGGGCCGAATACATCAAGCAGATGAAGAAGCAATCTGTCCCATAGGCTATCTTTAGCCTCGTGGACGTTAAAATAATTTCTTTCTTCTTTCTTTCTATCCACAACATCCGACCGTCACGTTGGGCCTCTGTCTATTCCCCTATTACTCTGACCACTACTGATCCATGCCGCCTGTCTTGCAGACCAAACCCTTTTGTCTTGGGCATGTCAAACATTGTTTCCCTTCCATATGTATAATTCCTATATATTAAGTTATTTATATTTCATTATTATATAGTTTATATAATAAGCTAAGTCACAGGACACGTCCTCCAAGGTCCCGTGTCCCGTATTTAACGTGTCAGACACGAAAACGACCCTAAAACGTGTCGAAAACGTTTTTTAACGTGTCCTGGAAAACATAAAACGTATTTGGTCGTTTTCTTCGTGTCCTAGTCATGGAAAACGAGTATTCAGAGTCTAAAAAACGTTGCCCTAACATTTTTTTCTCCAGTTGAATACGTACCCCACGAAATCAATGGTTTAAAGCCCACACAATTATTTTTTCGGGGTTCTTTTGCTATTTTCCTCCGATGTCGTCGCTCTCCGTCAATGTATAATCGTCGTGTGGAGCCGAGTCATCTCCGTGGACTCGTGGAGCCGTTTGGCCGCTGGAAGGTTTGGCAACTTGGCAGCATGTGTGAGGTTCACTGGTTCAGGTAAGCCGTGGCCCGTAGACCATATGTATAATGCCATAGACGCAATTAAACTTAAGCAGCAAGCCCATAAAAAATGCGTTTGATTGTGTGTGCACTGTGCAGCTTACGCTGTCGAATTCCAGGGCCGGTATACAAATATAAATAAGTCTGTCCACTGTCCAGTGTCATCTAATCAAATGATTATGTTACGATAATATAATAATGATTATCATTTATGTCAGACGATTTTCAACCCCCGGGCCACTAGGTTTTCATTCGAGCTAGCATGCAGTGCTGAGTGTACGTACTGTTTATTTTTAACAGTGTCAAATATGCTTGCAATACGCTTAATACTATATTTCGGTATATATATATAACGTGTCCCTCGTGTCCTATTTCTAGGTCGTTGTGTTTCGTATTGAATACTCGTATTTACGTGTCCTTTGTGTCTCGTGTCCTCGTGTCATGTGACTTAGATAATAAGTTCTATAATAATTTCTATATAATTAATAATAATAATAATAATTGTTTTTATTTAATTTCAAAAAAATTGGTTCCACCAAGAAAAAGGGAAGATGGTGAACCCGAAAGAAGTTAATCGTTATAAGGATGAAGTCAACAACGTGCGTTATCGCCTTACGAACATAGAAAAATCGCAAATCGAATTTCTAGAAGGACAAGATATTTGGTTTAGTAGATAGACTCACTATATATGCACGTTTCATGGCACTCAAGAAAACAGACTCAACCAAGCAATTTGCGGAAGTCTTTTGCAAAAACATCTACAAGCTACATGTTGTACCTAAAGTCATTGTTAGTGATACATATGTAAGATTTAAGGGAAATTTCTGGAAGGATTTTTGTTATCAGTTTAGATTAACTGTTAGCATGAGTTCATCCAATCATTTGCAAACAGATGGTCAAACAAAAGTAGTAAATAAGTGTTTAGAAACATATCTATGATGCTTTATATCTGATAAGCAAAGCAAATAGTCACAATGGTTGCATCTAGCAGAATGGTGGTACAATACCACCTATCACAACTCAGCGAAAATGACCTGATTCGTTTTGAACTGCCGAAATGGAAGGATTTTGCATTAAATGACTCCAAAGTTCAAGCAATGAAGAACCATTTGGAAGAAAGTCAAAAGATTATCTAGATATTAAAAGAAATCTGAGCATCCACTAACAATCGAATGAAACAACAAGTTGACCAACACTGTTCAGAAAAAGAATTCGAAGAAGACTGGGTCTTCGTAAGACTACAACCCTACATGCAGCTATACTTGAAACAAGGGAAGAACCGGTTGGTTCTGAAATTCTATGGGCCTTTCCAAATAATTAGGAAGATCAATGATGCTGATTAAGGATTGAAACTACGAGATAATTGCGGAATCCACAAAGTATTCCATGTTTCATGTCTCAAAAAGATACTAGGTCAAAACAAATCTGCTCAAACGGAGATACCTGAAGTCTATGAGGAAGGAAGGATTGTCTTAGAACTTGAAGGTATCCTGGCAACTCGAGAGAATGTTTTACGTTCCAAAACTACCAGAGAATACCTGATCAAGTGGAAAAAAAACTCCCAGAAGAAGACTCCTCATGGGAAACAGAGAAGTTCAACAACAATACCCCTTGTTACCTCTGCTTTGAGGACAAAGCAATTTTTAAGGGAGGGCCAATGTTAGGAATTAATAATCCATATAATTAATTAATAAAATAATACATATAATAATAGTAAGTAAATAAATAAATAATTAATTATTATAACAATTTAATTATTATTATTATGAAAGATCACTGTCCAAAAGGCATGACCAGATCAACCCCGTGACCAGTCACTGCCTATTTAGGCATACCGTCCGAGGAAATGTAAATCATCTTTCATTTTCCATTCAATAATATATTATATATTCAGTTGATAGAAATTGCACGTTCTAGTATTTGTCTACCACAGTATTTATAATTGGATCTCAAGTTTATTAAAATGCTATTTTCTTGTGTGCTCAAGATTCATGAACTGATGGAATACATGCCTGGACCTGACTTCCCTACTGGTGGAATAATTATGGGTAATTCTGGGTATGGGTGATTACATCTTCTATTTTATGATGCTGGATGATTTGGTGCATTTCATTTATAATTTTTTTTTAGAAAGGTTTAATAGTGACTTTTTTTATTGTTTCATGCTAAAGGATCTCAGCAGCATATGGAACAGGTCGAGGGAGTGTGACACTAAGAGGAAGGACTGAGATTGAGGTGATTGACACGAAAACCATGCGCAGTGCCATTATTATTAGAGAGGTAAATTTTTTCTTGTGGTGTTGAGCTACACTGGTATTAGATTAAAATTTGTTGAAGCACTCTCTGTATAGTCATTATTTGTTAGTTTGTGCCACCTAGACTGGTATGTTGAGCTTTGGTATGAGTGACCTACCTCATTTTCTTTCTCTCACCTTGTAATTATTCAACTGGAAACCTGAAAGCCCTCTAAGTTTGGATGAAACTCTTGGTGGATATGAATGCTGCTCCAGACGTTTGCCTGATTATTCTGTGCATGGTATGTTGCATGTGGTTTCCACACTAGACTGTCTCAAGAAGAAAATGAATAATGAAAAACGTCGAGAGATCAGATAAGATCCTTTTTCTAATCTCCACAAGCAATGAAAATCGTAGGTCAGTGGGAGTACTAAATACAGCAAGTTACATACAAAGAACGGGAGTATGAAAGGAACTTCTGACGGTTAGAAGATAAAGAGATACAAGATAAAATTCAAGAAACGTGGGCAGGAAGGGGTGAACTCTAGGAAGGACTAGTGTGCTGTTGATACATAGGTAGACATAGAGGTGGGAGAAGAGCCCTCTCTGCCTTCATCAATCAGTGTGAATGTACCAGTGAAAAGCCTAATATTGTCCAGAGTAGAGTCTATGAAAAATATTCATCTGTGTTTTTGTGTATGCAGATGTCTATGTATATCTATTTGTCCATTTCATAAGTGTCACCATATGGGAAAGTTGTATTTTGGGATCTTAACGGTTTCCAGTTTTCAGTTATGTTCAGTTTTGAGGCAATGCTTTAAGGCTTTTTGGTTAATTTTATATTTCTCTTGCCTTATTAAATATTTAATTTTCATCTTTTTCTCTCATCTCTCTTATTTATATTGCGTTGCAGATCCCTTATCAGACGAACAAGGCTGCATTAGTGGAGAAAATTGCTGATCTGGTAAATAACAAGGTAAAAAGCACCTGACAGTGGGACTGAACAATGCTTGATTGGTGGTATTATAAAGTGTCTTGGAACATGATAAGTGTCTTGAAGCATCATGTTTTCTTTTAATATGTATTGAAGCTTTTTCCCAAAGGAATGCATTTGCAACTAAAATATTTACTAAGGAGTAAAGTAACATTGCATACAATGGTGATTAGTTGATTCTAAAATCATTGCATGCAGCCAACCATCTTTCTCACCTCACGTTTTGCATTTCCTAAGTCGGACTTTTTAGTTTGAAGGAGAGGAGTGACAATCATCATTGCCAGTTGCCTTTTCTATTTGTATTGCTAATTAGTGCTTGCTCATGTTCCCTTGTTACGACAATATCGCTCATTTCTAGGAGTTTTGTCTCTTAATATGAATTTGTGAATGTCTGTTGAGGTTGCTACTACCAAATGTTTGTTTTGCATTGCATGATGTATTTTAGATATTGGTTCATATCTGAAATATTTCAAGCTTTGTCGGATGAGTGTTTCAAATACGGGAGCATTTGGAGCTGAATATGAATATTGGGTGCGTCTATGGTATTCCCCAAGGGGGCCGTATATGCGGTTAAACGCCAATGAGGGACATATATGGGGTTAAATGTATATGATATGATGCCAAGGGAGGGTATATATAGGGTTAAATGTATATGTAAGGTGTAAATGTACATGTAATATTGTTAGCCTAATAATGAATGGGGTCACATGTGCAATGTGTCAGCAGGTATATAAAGAGATCTTGTAGTCATTATTGGGGGCATGTGATTGGGATAATTGGAATTTGTGATTCTATTTGTGTATTTGGAGGAGTTCCTCCTATTCTTTAGGGAGCTATTGTATAACTTATCTTTGTTTTCTATATTGGAGTTGATATCCATTCTCACATTGGTGTGGATTGTGTGTACTTCTGATTTTTATGTACTTGTTGGAAAAGTAACCAGGTTTGGTCTTCATAAATGTCTTTGTATTCATGTTGTTATGTTTATATGATGTAAAAAAGAAAGAAACTATTTACTTGTTTATGAAGCATGGGTTTCAGGCTTAAGTTATTGGTCAAATAGGTCAAGGGATCCATTGCATGCCTCTAGGATGTTGTTATGAGTCAAAAGAAATCATAATCAACCTCTAGCTACAAGACGACCTATAAATGCACAACAGGTCGGCCTATCAAAGCACAATCATGTCGAACTAGGATCCTGTTTAAAGTCTTCCCCTCAATCTAGCTGGAAGTCAAGTATATATAAGAAGGAACTCAGATTAGTTGCTAGTTATCTGAAGCTTCTAGAGAAAGATAACAATAAGACAATACGAAAGATCAGGAAGAATACAAAAGTCTGCGCCTGAACAATAGACTGCTCCTAATCATAAATTAGTCTGTCCAAACTAAAAGGGAATCTGAATATTACAAAAGGTCCAAGAACAATAGTTACAAATGTCCGAGGAGTCGAGGACTTGACATCACAATGAGCTGAGGTTGCAGAAGTGTCTCTGAAATCTGAAAACTACAGTAAGAAGCAGAGGTCCAAGGACTTGTCATCACAGTGAGCCAAGGTTGCAGAAGTGCCTCTGAAATCCGAAAACTACAGTGAAGCAGAGGTCCGAAGAGTTGCAAATACAATAAAAGATCCGCAAGGTGCAGAGGTATAATCATTACAGTGATCTAGAATTGCAAAAGTCTATACAGTAAGAAGGTGGCATTCTTTTGTTAACTAAGAGAACTTCCTTTGAAGAATTGACTTGTAGCTAACAGGTTTGGTAATTGGGTTTTAAAATTGTCTCAATTTTGATCTAAATTCTATAAGAAGGAAACTGTTTGGGTTTTCCCCAAGAAGTTGGGTTTTGCCTTGGAGTGGAGCCTACATTGGTGTCCTTAAGGTGCATATAATTGTTTTTTTAGATATAAATATATATTAGGGTTTTGGGACATGTTTGGTTCTAGGGTTTGTAGTTTCATTTTATTAAAAGTTGTCGGCATCTAGGTTTTTGTATACCTTTGCTGCTATTTGGAAATCCTAGTCGAATGAGAAACCCTAACCCTAATCAATTTGTCCCCTCATAAAATCGCTAACCATTGGTCTCTAAGGTTTGTAGATAGGCTAGGATGTATAGCAATTCCTAGTAAGGCTGCAATCACTTTTGAGACTCGAACCCTAGAGATGATGTTTCGTAAGGAAACATCAAGGAACTTAGGGTTTAAATCTAAAAATATTGGGATTCTCCCTCTCTAATGTTCCATAGAAACCCTAGGTTGTCTAACACTATCACCATGCTCTTGTACTTTGTTTTGATTTGTGGTACTTGTCAGAATGTTGCAGGTATATAATAAAGGAAGCAAAATGAGAAAGATATGTTGATCTTGTCCCATGAGGAGCATGATGAATGGAGGGAATGATAACTTGGTAATCAAGTTGGATCCTTGGGCACTTTGATAAAGGTAGACTCATATAATGGACCATGAATGTTGATGAAACTGTCATGGTGAGGTAAGTCAGATGTCAATATCTATTGTTGGTTATCTTGTTAACTTGTTGCTTTTGCTACCAGAAAAGATGTTGTAAGTATACATGATAAATGTTGAGGAAAAGCTCAATATTTGGTAATCAATATGTGATCATCTTGGGATTGAAAGGTAGTAGTGTGAAGATGGTTCCATGATCCATAAAAGAAATTAGGAAACATGCTTTGTATAGTGAGATCTGGAGGAAAGAGGGAGCCATGCAAGCTTTTATGAAAGACAAGGAAGAAGACTTGTGGCTGTCTAACATCACTTCCTCTCAACTAGAGAAGAGATCCTCATTCCCTCTTGATCAACGACTTTATTCTTGCTCCTTTTCAGACATTCAAGGGGACTTCTTACTCCCTCTCAAACATAGAGGAGCTTTCTTTCTTCCTTTCAATTGGGAAGTCATAACCACAAGCTCTTTAGCTTGTTTTCATAAATAAATCAACTACTAGTTCTTCCTCTAGATCTTCAACTAGTAGTTGCATGGCTTCTCTTTTGCTTTGCATCTCATCAAATTGAGCTTCTACCTTCCTAGATGTTATGGAGCCATCCTCTTCCTTTAATCTTGTGACAAGGTTCAGGCCATCAACCTTTTATATCAGTTTCCTCTAGTCATCATCAGTAAAGGCATTATATTGAGCCTATCAAAGTGGAGCTAATCATAGATCCCTCTAAACATGAAAGTGATCTCCATTTTCATTGAAACATAGCCATCAGGTTATCTTCTTGTACAACTACCTTACAATTCCAAGATGATGCAAACATATTGACCACATAATACTCCAAGGATTACCAAAGGCAATCTACTCAATCCATGAATTCATTGAAATGAGTCCAAAACAAACAGTTGTAGATACATTTGCCTCCAATGCCATTCTGCAACATTCTTCCAGGTAGCAAAATTATGTACTAGCTAGATAACCAATATCAAAATATCAATATTAGAATTACCTTATCACGATGGCCCTTTCCTCAAAGTATTTGCTAACTTGTATCCTTTGAGATCAACATCTTCCTAATGGTTAATCTCCATATTGTACATGAATGCTTTTGTGTGCACTCACTTTTAATCAAGGTGCCCATGGAACAAATTGATTAGCAAGCTACAATATCTTCCTTTGAGTTGTTATTATTAACTCTCTTTCTTTCTTCCGGAGACCATACTTGATGTTGATCAATATGATCCTGTTTATGCCATGCTATTTTGCGGGAGAGTCTTGATCTTTAGTCATTTCAAAGCATGCCAAACTTCTTCTTCCAAGCATCGAGTAACCACATAGAAGACTCAGCAAGCACATTCTTATAACCAACTCTTTCTGCAAGATTCTTGTAGATATGAACTCTACCTTCTAGATAAGTGTGACTTAAAAATATGCATGCCTTTGCTTCCATACAATCATTTGGTCATCCTTTCTTATAATGAGCTTGCTTCCATCCTTATCGAAGATAATCTTTCGTTCCTTGAGAGTAGAAGGACTTCAATTCTTCTTGACCATCTGCATGCCTTCATCCTTCCAAGAACCTTCCTAAATGATGGTTTTTATTGGCGGATCTAGTGATCCTTCTTGCAATATGACTACCTCTAACATTATGTTGGAAAATGCTTGGATGAACTATAATGTGCAATGTGGTCCCAATCTTCTCATTCTTGTAAGCTAGATGACTCCTTCCAAAGTAACTTGATCGTGTAGACTCTAATTTCTCTATTATCATATATGGTTATTTTTGGACAATTGTCCTTGGAAAAACCCAATGCGGGAAAACTGGTGCAACAGAGGAGGATTTTATTAATCAGCGTTTCTTGAGTACAACTAGGGTGCCAAACTGGCTCACCCAACAGAGATAAATTCTCCGTCCCCTCCCCTAGGCTCAGTGTCAGTCCAGCTAGCCTCTGCGTAGCTCCCAGACCCTTTGCGTCAGCACTATGCCTCACTGTGTCAACACTTTGCCTCTTTGCGTTACCCACGCAGGCCCTCAAGTGACTACGTAGTCCTACTACCTCTGCGTCTTCTTGAGTGGCTCTGCGTTTGCCTCTCTGATCTCTGTGCTGATCCTTCGGTACTGTCTCTGCCTCTCTGTTACGTACTCGCTACCTCTTGCTTTAATCCAGTGTTCGAGTTTGAATTTCTCAGCAAGCCCCGCTCCAGAAATCGAACTGACTGGTCTTCCTCATTGTGTTTCCAACTGACCCTCAAGCCTTCTCTTATACTTTTCTTGTTGATGAATCAACGACCGAAATTAAGTCCCTAGTCAATGACTAAGATTAAAATAGATTTGATCTTCGTCTCTTAGAAGCTTCTCATCCTTATCTTTATTAATACCCATTAATATTTTTATTTTCCTATGTTTAGACTTAGGAACTCATTAAAAATATTAATTGTTTTAATAACTCTTCATCCGGATGGAATTTTCCAAAACGATTTCTAGGTCTTCGAGATCTCATGTGCTTTTGCCTCTCCACCAATTTTCATGGCTAGAGCACATCCGATGCTACCCCAAATCAACACTCCCTCTTACAGTTGTCAATTCCCAGTCCCCCACAGTGGAAGCACTTGACCTTGGAGAGGTCCTTCTTCTTCCTCTTCTCCTGATTTCCTATAGATGCGAGAGCTGCATCCTCTTCCTCTTCCTTCTTGATCCCGACCCCTTTGCTGCTACTTCACATCTTGGTCAGCCGTCTGATCTCTTCTTGGCGAAGAGTCGCCCGCAGTTCTTCCCAATCTAGAAGACTCGCCCTGCCCAATGTGCTTTGGACAAATGTCTCCCACTCCTTGGAGACTGTGTTAAGTGCGATCCTCACTATCAACTCCTGATTCGGCGTGGCCCATATGGAAGTCAGTTGGTCACGGATCTCCTTTAATCGACGGAGGAAGAGATCTATCTGCTCTCCCTTCTGCATCTGGTATGACCTTAGCTGATTCTCCAATAACATCTTCATCTACACGGAAGTATGCTGGTACAATGTCTTCAAGGTGTTCCACATCTCCTTTGCCGTTTCCTTCTCGGCGATATGTTGGACCACATGATCCTTGACCCCATCAAGGATGATGCACTTAGCCTTGGCCATTGCCTCCTCGTACCTTTCATTAGCTACCGAGTCAATTGGGATAGCCATTACTCTCAAGGCGAAGCCGTTGATGTGATATCTGTCTAGAATAGACAAGATATTGGCCTTCCAGACCACAAAGTTGGACGCTCTGTCTAGCCTATCCTGATCCCTCAGCCCATTCACGACGATCTCTTTTCTCTTCTCTATTGACTCCTCCGAGTCTCAATACTTCCTGCCTGGACCCAGAAATGTCCAACCAACTGCTGGGATCTAGAATTGCGTAAACTTACTAGCCAACCCTCACAGTGAAAATTGTGCAATTTTCTCCAGCAGGGCTGCTCAGCCCAGAATTTGCGCAAATGCGACCCACAATCAATTGCTCTGCCTAGAAATTGCGCAAATCTCCTGGGCAGCCAACCCAACTCCTAGCCAGAAATGCGCATTTCCTTCAAGTAGTGGAGCAGCTTCATGCATGAGCAGTTAGGTTGACTAGTTACACCCAGGACCAAGGAAACATGAAATAGGAAGATATGAAGCTGTTTCTATACAAGGACATCAAGCTGAAGTGGCAAGAGGTCAACGAAGCATTTGCAGGCACTTTTGAGGAAGACCTTGAAGATCGTCAGGTGTATGTGAACATTCACAAGTTTTACTTGTACTGGATTGCATGTAGATACCCCGCATTCCCATGCGCAGACATGGTACACTAGATGATCTCTCACATTGATCCTGAGACGATGACCTTGAGCAATGTCAGTGGGACGAAGCTTGCAACCTTCTTGACACGAGATTATGATGAGATGTATTAGATATTAGAGCCTGCGACTATCATGAAGACTCCCTTCAGCTTACCTAACAATAATGCTAATTCCAGAGACATTCCGAACAACTAGGTAAAGAAGCCAGCTCGATTCAGGTTGACACCCAACCAGATCTACAAGACACGGGTACTGCGGAAGGCGTATCAATACTTGGTCATATTTTTATGTCAAATGTATGGCCAAGAAAGCACGGAAACCTTCCCACAGAGTTGGGTGATCGCGCTAGAACAACTTGCCAGAGAAGGAAAACCATGTAATTGTTCTAGCATGTTGGCTCATCAGCTGAAGGAACAAGTAACGAAGGCTCGACAATCACTTGGAGTTATGCATGCAGAGATTTACATGTCCGCCTATGTCTTAGATGCAATTTGTGCCCGACAGGAGTTCCCGGGCTTGGAGTGGGCATGGTCATCGACAAAGACTGCTGTGAACACATATTTCAAGTTGTTGTCCGAATGCAGCTTCAGAGGAGTAATCACACGGCTGTTCGATCATTTTGTCACCCCAGTTTACAAGATGATATTCGAACAAGATCCACCCTGCATGTCAAAGGAAGCAATGGAGGCACTAATAGACATTGCTAATTGGTATGCCTCACTGTCCGACACGTTCATCCGAATGTTCAGCGCGAAGAAGCCTCCACATGTTCTACCGAAGTTTACCTTTGACATACTTGTCATGCAGGAAGTAGCATATCACATCTCGGAAGGATTAACAACTAAACTGCACCGGAAGAAGAGATTAATTAGAGAGGTCGCTTAGCCACCACTACAAACGTAAGGAACATATTTATGTGACTTGGTCTAGTTAGATATTTGAAGGCGATCTTGGTTTCAAGTGTTAATATGCCCTTAAGACTTAAGTATGGTCCTCTTAGGTGCATTTATGATCTAAGTCTCTAATGAATGGTTGCTTTCACTTGAGTTTGAGTTAGTTTTTCCAGGTCGTCCAAAGCAATAGAGGACTTGAGGGAACTCTACTCTGTTTGATGGCCAAACCATTCATAGAGCATGATCACTTGGTAGATGCAGTGTAACCCACTTTTGGTAGAGAGTTTTGCCTTTTGATGGATCAAGAAATTGATAAACATTCAAGAGCACCCATAGGAGCCAGGGGACTGAGCTTGTCTTTCCTAGCGTGGGGAATTCTTGATGGTGTACCAGTGGTCCCAACATGCTCTTATGTTGGCGTTGACAATACTTGATGGGCATGCCATGATCCAATGCCCAGATGAGGATGGTCATCCTAAGGAAGATTGAGGAGATATTGTTGCACCCGATGGAGCCTTAAAGCTAGAGAGAGAAGGAACCACATTGCCTATTTGACACCCATGGAGATGACGTGTGGCACCAACAGCTAGATTTTGGACTGTTGGAGCTGCTTTGATGCATGAGTTGGGGATTTTCCTCAAATGGAGGATGGACATGATGCTTAGAGGCATTTTCAGCATTGCTTTTGCTTTGATGGAGCATTTGGAGCCGTAAGAGGGCGTGATGTGGTCACGTTTTTAGGTTTACAACTCACACGTGTGGGCTTATTTTGGAAAACTAATGGGTTGGCTTGTGACCCAATTTTACTCTTTTTCCCACTGTTGATAATATCGGCGATATTCGAAAATATCGCAATATTTTCGGCAAAACGATATATCGCCAAGAAAATATTGTGATTTTTTCAAAATATCGGCAAATATTAGAAAATATCGGCAAAATATCACGATATTTTGAAAATATCGGCTATGTTTAAAAATTTGAAAAAAATCATTTTTATGCTTGCCGATATTTTGCTGATATTTTCGCCAATATTGCCGATAAGATGTTTTCTGGACCCTTGCCGATATTTTGCCGATACCGATATTTTCAACATTGCTTTTTCCACTAAAAAATCAAACTTGTGTAGGGTATTTAGTTTAATAATTTGAAGAGGTAGACCTCATATAAATAGAGGATCACCTCTCTCATTTGTTCATCATCACTTGTGTGGAATTCAACCTCTCTTGAGAACTTGGCCTAGCTATTGTATTTAGCTACTTTGTGGAGATGTGATCTTATGTGGTTTTTTCGCTATTGGAGTCTAGTGCTTGTTGTGGAGATGTGATCTTATCTGGTTTTTTGGCTATTGGAGTCTAGTGCTTGTTGTGGAGATGTCATTTTGGGATTGAAAGAAGGCATGTTCTTGGATATATTGTGGGTGTTTTTTGTTGAATATCACTTATGATTTTTGGCATGTAATGAATATTGCTAGAGTTATTGTGGTCCATGTCTAAATGCTTATATTTATATGAAATTCTTTGTAAATTTTGCATTCTTTAATCTTGTATCCTTGAACTCCTTAGAGAACCTCCTAGTCAGATTTTCTTCATTGAATTTTTCTCCTCAAAAAGTTGATCCAAGTGATGGGGATAAGAGTACCCTTAGAAAAGAAGATTATTCATGGTAACTCTTCTGCTTCTTTCTTTTTAGTTTGATGATTTTATTAATTCCTTACTTTGTCTACTCCTTTATAAATAATTTAATGATGTTATGGTTGATGTTGCTGGTGAAGGTTGTCCCTTGTGGACTCCTACTAGGGAGTTAGTCATCAGAGCTTCTTTTGATTAAATAGGAAACTATTCTTCCCCTTGGGTTCTAGACTTTTAATCCTATTCCTTAAGATAGAATAGACCAAATTTGAAGAGGATTTGTTTTTATCTTGACCCCCTAAGCCTTAGTTGGAATATGTCATTGCTTTTTCACAACAACCACCCAAAGCTACAAAAGCCAAAATTGCTCATTTTGTTGTGTTTTAGCAACAACCAAACAAAGCTACAAAATCCAAAATTCCTCATTCCATTTTGTACTTTAGAGGTTTATTTAATTATTTAAATGGAGGAAAATTCAGATAGACATAAACCCTATGTGTATGTTTCATGCATGTAAGGAATATCTTGAACTAGACAGAGCATTTACTAGAAGGTTGTAGCAGGTTGATGCTTCTTTTGGAGGAGTGAAAATCATCTCTAATAGGTATTAATTGCATATCTTTCCTTGTAGATTTTCTTGGTAAATTATAGAGTTAGTTTGATAAATTGCAGGGGAAATTTCTGTTTCATTTCAAGTTTTTGCCTAGTTAAATTGATATACTTATTTTAAACTTGATTTATGTGGTTTTGGATTATTATATTGTTACATATCATAAAACATTAGCAAAACATCCTAGAAGTTTTGCTTAAAGTTTAGATTGTTGTTTCTCAAAATTCCGGAATTCTGCAATAAAGCATAAGTAAAACATATTTGATGGTTAAATATGGGCTTGACCTTGTTCCTAATCAAGCATTTAATTGATTGGTACCTAGCACATCTAACATAGAAATTTTATGCTAGTTGATCTCTTCTCTTGTGGTTTTAGTTAGCTTGAATTGTTAGAGCCGTTATTTTTTTAGGTAGTTTGTTCTAAGTGTTATTTTTTTAAGATGTTAATCAGACTAATGCAAATGTGAAGTTATCCTTTCTTACATACTTTACAATCATATGTGACATTGATTCACTGCCTCCTAACTCCCAATTCTCTTAAGTGTATAATTGTCGTTCTATATTATTGTTATTGAAGTGTTAGGATAATCTTAACGAGTTTAATCACTTATTGTTGGAATCTTTGTATCTTCACTGCTATATATTTCTGGGATTCACACAAAGAAGTAAACCATAATATTTCATAGTTTAATTCACTAAAGGGGATTTACTTAAGTTCTATCATTGACAGATTAGGGATACCCCCTTGGCCCTTCGGAGTTGGCCTAAAGTGCATGGGATACTGTACAGTGTACTGAGGTGACTGGCATGATTCCCATCTTGTTACCCCAACCTAGCATCCGTGGTTGTACTTTCCACATAGATGGTAGTTTAGGTGGTAACATTTACATTTCTTCAAAATAAATTTTCAAAAAGTGGGGATACAGAACTAATGGACATTGGATAGTGATTCATGATGCATTTGTTTCAAAGTTCTCATGAATAAAATTTGTTTGCTATAATGTTAAATTTAACCATGATATCCATATTGCATGTTGTACATTCTCGTATGTAATATGTTAATGTGCATAGGATGTTTCTGTTCTCTTTTCAAGAAAGGGTGGAATCATTGCCTGCTATTATGATTTATTTGAGTATAAGATGGGATCATTATTCATTTTTTGATTGTGAACATGTGAGAGAGTCTTTGTTGGTCACAGGCTTTGGATAGTGTTAGCGACATACGAGATGAGAGTGACCGTACAGGGATGCGAATAGTACTGGAGGTATGTTTTCCATTGAAGTTGTTTTATGTTGCAAGGATATTGGAATGGCATGTGTGGATGAACCAGATGATGGTTATTGATGACAAACTGTTGGGTTGTAGACTAATATATTTCACACCTTTTGCGGAAAGCTAATTTTAATCTGTGGCAGTTGAAAAAAGGTTCAGAGGCAGCTATTGTTCTTAATTATCTCTACAAGCACACTTCCCTTCAATCTAATGTTAATTACAACATGGTGGGGTGAGTGCATTCGAAACATATATATATCTGCATTGCTATGTTTCTTATTCTGGCTCTAGTTTAAACTTTAAACATCATTTGACAAGAGTTATATGTTTGTTTTTCTGTACTATGTGCATCATTTGTGATATCTGAAATTTATGTTTGGCATTAAAATTTGATTTGGAATCATTCGGTTGCCTAGTTACGTGTAGGTTGAATTTTCTCAGTAATATTTTATAAAGTGACCTGTTTCTAATTTTCTTGGTTTAAGTTTATAATTTGCTCTAGAAGTGGTTTTTGCTTTCCTAACCTTAAAATATAAAGAGTAGCAGATTTGATAAACATGGGAGAACTATTTGTGTTGCCAAAATATCTTTTGTTTTTTCTTCCTGTCTTTTGTGTTTGTGCTTAAAAGTTGCCTCACACATTTTTTTTTTATGAATATATTTCCATGAGTTCAGAGCCATTTGTTTTGAGTGTCTTTAACTATTGTGTTGAGGCTTCTTTTGCATTCCCTTGTGTTAACTTGATGCTTATGTTGATGGTTTGCTTCAATTTCTTGTGGTTGTAGAATTCTTGATGGACGGCCTAAATTAATGGGTCTAAGGGACCTGCTTCAGGTACATTTGTAGGATTTAACTTCTGAATGTAGTGTTCTTGTAATATTTTTTCATAAAGGCTTTTGGGTGCAATCACAGTAAAATGTATAAAGAAAGGAATGGGAATGGTGGGTTAATCTAACGTGGAAATGGTTCATGCAAGTGACAGTTTCATGTTTTTGTTATACTATCATGAAATGTGTGAAGTTTACCAGCAATATTTTAGTAAGATTATGGGAGATTTAAATTATGTATCTCTCTTTAAAGGAAGGTCTCCTTGGGTGCATGTAAGCACTCTGCCATGTCTTTGCGAGTAGGAATTTGCCCCCTACTTGACAAATGTTGACTGACAATTAGCAAGTATTGGTGCTAGTTACTGTCTACATGTGTATAATGTTTCATGGTGTTCAATTGGATTATATTTTGGTTGATATGGTACTTATTTTCATTGGTACCAGACTTTAATGGTTTGCCTTTATGGTACATATTCAGGGACATTTAGCTTTCGAGTTTATAAGCTCGAGAATTGAAAGTTTGCTGCAATCTTTAAACAGATATGCCATGAATAGAGACTTCTTACCTTTGTTCCTTGATATTTTCCTGGCTATGGAACTATGCCAAGGTATCCTCTGGATTCTTAAGAGCCTTCCCACTTTATGTCAGACGTTGGCTATAGGACCATTGTAAGCTGGCTGACCAATGTCACTTCAGGGGCAGCTTTGATCCTCTGATGCCTTAAATGCCAGACCTTGCTGCCGACAAAATTAAATGAAGAAATAAGGCAAGTTTGCCACAGGCAGCATATTCGGATCTTTAGACTGGGGTGTTTCCATTAGCCACCTTTAACCCACATTGCAGAAACACAAAGCTATTTGAATGGAGGGTCAGAAGATGTTTAAAACATGGACAGACACCTCATGCTGATTATAAGCAAATAAATGCAGCAATGCAGGTTCATTCATGGACTGCTACGTCAGCTTCAACCATAGTCAAATTATGAGAGAATGTTCATTACATAAAAAAGAATGATACTAAATATCAAGAATTAAATATAAATGTGCTAAAAAATTCTTAAACATACATAAAATTTTGTAACGAACATTCCTCTTCAAAATATGGAGTGATAATATATATCATAATGTGCACATAATTGTTCAGAAGCTTATACCAAACCAGAAATCACATCAGAGAAGCTGTATTACAGTTTGTCTTTACTGACTGACAATATACAGGACACTGCCTAATGGCTAGAAGACTGAACTAAAAGGAAGGGGCTGTTAATAATTAAAGACAGGGTACAAAACAGAAGATAATATATTCTGCAATGTTTGAGTGAGTCCTCCAGATCGGTTTCTTGAACTTTAGAAAACAAAAATGTCCATTGGGCTCCTGGGAATTGGCAAAAAATTCCAACTCTTCCAGGGTAGTCAGAGCAGCCTTTTTAACTCAGGTGAGATGTTAATTTTCTGCCTGCATTTATGCATCCATATTCTGATATTAGAATGAAGGCTAAGGTGATTTAAACTGGCTCAACATCTCAGGCACATTGTGGCCTACTTCTTCCCTAAAAAAGGAGGGTCTTTGGTTTTCTTTTCTCCATCTGTCCCTTTTGTGATAACATTCTGGCAGCTGTCGCATCTATCAGAATGCCACTCGTCATTGCCTCTGTTGCCTTGATGGGACTAATTGGGCATCAAAAACATTTGTTTTGTTGAAAGTCTAGCTTGAAAGGTGATTCTGCATTCGTCAAGTGCCATGACATGCAGTGAATGACCAAAATTCTCTCATAGCAGAATTAATTAAATATTTCCTAAGTCTGGACCATAGGCATAAAATCGATAATTTAAATTTTGATTTTATTGGCCACGTTTTTTTTTTTTATAAAGTTAAGTCAGCGAAATATTATATCGTGACTGTTGATGTCAGGTGTGGAGGTGCAATGTCAGCCTTCCATCTCTTTAGAGATTAGGTTATAGAATTATAAAAGAGACCAATGGTCTATTGGAGAGTTTAGTTTGATTTGGCACAAGTGCTAGGCATTCAACAGAGACAAGAAGTAAAAGTTATAACAAAGTCTGATCAGCACAGAGGCAAATTTCAGTGGCAGCGCGTAGGCTTTAGGAGGCCGAATTATCAAGGCCATACATGTCAATATAGAGGAGTAGAAGCAGACCAATTTGACAGGGCTGAGTTGAATAAATTGATTGGGCTAAAAGGGTTCGAGTTGCTGGGCTGTACAGGCCAATTTCTAGTGGGCCATACTGTTCGAATTGGCTCGGCTGTGCAGGCCAAATTCCACTGCACTGTACAGCTAATTTGTTTGGTTGAAGGGCTAAAACTTTGTGTGTAAATTGCTGCTGTAAATTCCTAAGGAAATATTTGTTGTAATCAATTTTCTGAAGCTGAATAAGCAGTCCGAGTTTGCTGGTTTTCCCATATTGTAGTTTTCAGGGTAAAAAGTGTGTCAAATAGTTATATTTGCTTGGTTTATTGTTTGTTTATTTCTGTTGTGCATTCTGAGTTAGGAATTTAGAGTATTTCTTGTTATAAAATTTCAGACTTGAGGAATTAATTTTATTTTTTTTCTGAGCAATTTTATTGAACATTAAATATTATTTGGGTTCAAGAAAACTAACATGGTATTAGAGCAATAGTCTCTGAGTACAAAACCAAAGGCATTTCACACATGGTATCGACTCAAAGGAGTAGTGTTCGATAAGAAGACAAATTGTAAGAATCCTCAAGTTATTTTCAATGCAGGAATTGAGTTACTGTTGTTCTCAATAAAAACAAACTATGAAACTTTATCAACACCACAGTTGTTCCAGCAATTTCAGATCCAATAGCCTTAGACTTGGATGACGTAAAAGAAGCAAGGGCACAAAGGATAATTTTGGATGGATCAAAGATCACCTTATTTCACATTTGTCCATGAACAAGACAACGAAATAAATGTGGGATGTGCTCACCAAACTGTACTAGAGCGACTATTAGAGTCGAAGATGGTACTGAGGGACTGGCTACACAACACAAAGATGTTAGAGGGTGATGGCATAGCTTCCTATGTAAGCAGGATCACTCAGGTACTGGATGAGATGGTGACTGAAGGAGAAATTATACCTGAACCATAACTGGTCTGTATAGCCTTGAATGGCTTTACGAAAAAGTGGGATGTGTTTGTGAAGTGCATTGTGGGTCAAGACCACCTTCCCACCTGTCAAAGAACGTGGGACAATTTCATACGTGAAAAAATCACAAAAAGGGCTTAGCATATTGACTAGAAGAGAAGTTTGAGGGGGAAAAGAATCTTGCCCTAGCATGTAAGGGTACGATGAAGGAAAAAAGGGCCAAATAATAGGTCGACTTCTAAAGGAGAGAAGAAGAAGGACTGTAGTAAGATAAAGTGTTTTGCTTTTCATCAGCTTGGACAATGCACCATGCAATACTGTAACAAGAAAAAACGCAAGCAGAAAAAGAAGGTTGTTACTATAGTTAAAGTGGATGAATTTGTAGCCATTTTTGAAAATGAGCTTTCACTCTTTGCCTGTCTCTTGAGTTCAGTAGCCACCAACATGTGGTATGTTGACAATGCAACTTCTTGGCACATGGAGGGAGTGGAGTAGTATTTTACTAGTCTAAAGGAGAAATACATGGATTTGTACATAGAACTTGGGGACAATGCCAAGAATAATGCAACTTTAGTTTATACTATCAAGTTTTAGAGGGAGTCTGGTAAACACTTGCTGGTGGATGATAGGTTGTATGTTTCAGGGATGACCAAAAATATGATTTTTGTTGCTACCTTGGAAGACAAGGTTTACATTTTGACCTTTGAGGGTGGCATGATGTATACTCAACCTAGGGATTCTAGGACAACCAAAGTGATATGAGTAAGCATAGATAACTTGTTTAGACTTCAGTTTGAACCAATGCAACCACTGATGAGTGGGAGCTGAGAGTTGGGCGAGTTATGGCACAAGAGGATGGCTCATTTGCACCCTGGAGCACTTAATGTGCTTTTGGGGGATTGTGGTAGGACAACCAAAGTTTAGGTTCGAGCAACATGATGTGTGCAAGGGTTATGAATTTTTGTAACTATGGTTGGTCTTCATAATGTTCATTTTTGGTCCTTAATGTATTTGTAGATATGGTTTTTATGTCGGTTGAAAAGGAAAATAATTTAGATTTTTGAATTTGAATATTATGGCTCCTAAAAGGTGAGGTCGGTCTCCTCCTAGTCAAATCGGCCCATTTGAAGGGACACACCCATTCAACGTTCTAGAAAAAATATATAATCATCACATTTCCTCCCTCTCCAAGGCGAGAAAATTCGTATCTTCTGAGGCAGTGAGGTTTGAGGCAGAGGCAACGAGGCCTGATGTGAAGGCAACAAAGACTTGTACCATCAAACAAAGATACAAGGCATCAAACAAAGGTTTGGGGCATCAAGTGAAGTTCTGATGCAGATACTCCATGAAAAGGTCGAAGTTATAGTGATAAGGAAGAGCAATAAATCCAAACTTCTGTGAAGAGTCTGAATCTTTCTATGGAAGACTGAATTCGGAAAGGGCATAAGGCCATACTCTATGCAGACCTAATTAGACGCATGCCTTGAGTGCAGATGACTTGACTAGGAGGTTATTGGAGAGGGTTTGGCCAAGTATCTTGGATGGCCAGTCGACCTAATATTTGACTTGGATGTTCTAATTTCGAAGATCATCATATGTTGCAATTGAAACACATAATTATGTTATGAATATAATTCATATAAAAATAATAATTGTAAATATAAATATAATAATAATAAATAATAATTAATAAACTAATAGTTAGTTATTTAGTAATGAAGAGGCATGTCTTAGAGACATAACCATTCATGAAAGGGGACCTGCCTAGGTGTATAAGTGGGCCCTCATTGTAATCATTACACACATCTTTATACATTCAACAATTGTTATATACCATTACTACTTGTCCCATGATGGATACTTACATAATTCAGTTCTTGTGAATTATTCCGCTACATGTATGAACCTTGTTCGTTACAATGGTATCTGAGCATTCCTCCGAGTATACTAACTTTGTTCGTTATAGTGGTATTGGAGCGACGTCTAATCCGACCACTGTTACTTGGGAGTGGGAGCAAAAGCGGGGAGCGGGAGCAAGAGCGGGGAGTGAGAGCAAGAGCGACATTTTCAGAAGCTCCTGGTTTGGGAGCGAATCCCAAAGCGTTTTTTATATATATATATATATATATATATATATATATATATATATATATATATTACTTTTTATATTTTGATACATATATGTCAACGAAAACATGTAGAATAATGAATTAGATATAAAAAACATAAAAAAAACATAGATTGAACCATATAACAACAATCATCTAGAAGTTATAATCTTCATCAACCATGTCCACAAGTTAGTAACATAGTAACATAGAACATATTGAGTCTCATGATTCATCAATTTAAAGTTTCAAGCTCTCAAAATTCAATATATAACATTTATCATCATTGATCACCGAAGTTGTACTTGTAAGCTAAGTGTAACCATTACAACAAATAATATCTAACATGAAATGAAATGTTATAAAATGAAATGAAATGAAACAACTTTGAACTTTCATGAAGCATCATATTCATAATTCATTACTAATGAGTTATAATTGCCAACTTCAAACTTAAATTGTCATATATTATTTAAAAAAAATATCATAATAAATATGAAAGAGTCAATAGTTATAAAAGCTACTAGAAACTAGAAAAGAGAAGTAAATCTATTATCTATTTCTTATGCTTGGGCCTCTTGCCACCATGAGAAATGTCTAATTTTTTAGTCTTGTTGGAAAATTAGGATCTTTGTCATTAATATCACCCCCTAAGCATTAATATCCAGAGGTATCTTTGTCATTACCTCTGTATCTATATAGGGATCTTTGTCATTAATATCACCCTCTAAGCATTAACATAAGATAGAAAAAGGATAGCGTGTCGAGTCAAGATTTTGTTTGAGTGATGCGTACATTTTTAGGAGGGTCATGATAGAGGAGTTCGACAACCAATGTCACTAACATCAAGGTACATTGAGGGATTGGTGCTCTTGATTAAATACGAGTTCCATACCCTAATACATGACAATATTCAATGGAAACATTGCAATCCCCCAATCCTGAAAAACTGATAAGTCTGCTGGATTTTGAATGAAATCTAAAATTCTACATTCTCCATATGAAATCTAATGAGGCCGGTATCACTCTCAAACATCCTGAGTCATTTCATGGTAATGTTAAAAATTTAAATGAAGATTAAGGAGAATGTCACTTTTACTTTAAGAATTTAACATTACCATGAATAACATATCAATACTAGGGCCTAGACTTGATCATTAAGCTGCCCCACTCAAAAATTATTTCTTTCTTTCAAAAAGAATTGCATTTCGAACAATACTACAATTTTTTTTTTTGTTGCAAAAATGGCAAAACGCTTTGGAAAAGGCAGGGAGCGAAAATATTTTTAGGGAGCGTGCTCCCGAAATCACTCCCTTTTCCGAAGCGATTTCGGGAGCGCGCTCCCGAGTTGCTCCCGCTCGTAGCGCAGATTGGGAGCGAGATCGGGGAGGGGGGTGCGCTCCCCCACAACACTGAATTCGACCTTTAGCCATCAACAAATTGTCAACCTTGTTGTTGACAATTTGGGAGCGAGATCCCGGGGGGGGGGGGCTTCCCCGCAACACTGAATCCGACCTTTAGCCATCAACAAATTGTCAACCTTGTTGTCGAAGTGTTTCGCTACAAGATTTTGGAGGTTCTCCATTTTCACTGTCAAGCCCTTGGACATTAAATAAAAAATAAAAAAAGAAAAAAAAAATTATAAGAAAAATAAAAATAAAATAAGAACTAATGAAAAGGGTAAAAAAAAAAGTTCACAATAGACACACACACACACACACACATATATAGATAAAATAAAAAAATAATTTGAACAAATAAAAAAAAAAAAAAAAGTTATTATAAACTTATTTAAAAAAATTAATATTTTTTTATATAAAAAATGAAATCATATAAAAAAAAGTGAAATTAGTAATATATATATATATATATATATATATATAAAGAGAGATCTGTCATCCGATTGCAACCCACGAGCACCTTCGACAACTACCTGCAAACCAGAACCGCTGCAATGACCTTCAACAACTGACTGCAAACCACAACCATCGCCACGATCTTCGATGACCGTAGCTCCTTTAATGAACGTACAAGACAACTCCTCTATGGCTTGGCTACACGTAGCCCTGCTCCTCTGCCAACCCTACTTCATGGTTGTACGAACCTTGTCTGTTGCATTACCTCCATCACACCTGCCATCTGCGCCACATCCACACAACCACACACTAGACCATATCACATTCGACCTATACCCAACACACGCTATCATTGTTTGCTCGCTGCCTCTTGACACTGATACCATAGGACGAAGGATATCACTGTGATTACTAGTGGTCACCCCACTGTCTAACGACCATCCAAGGAGATTGATCTACCAATGAGAGGTCGAATCCACTTAAATTAAAAGAAAATCGGGTGTGATATAATTAGACTCTGTAACCACTCGTATGGTCACTCCTCATTGAGAATTTTTAATACCTAGCAAAATAGTTCAGTTAAAGTTCTTCATTCATTAACCAAATTTTTACTATTATAAAAACTAAAGCTTTTATTATTAAAGAAAAAGAAAGGTGAATCTATATATAAACCCAAACATTACAAGGGTGTTGATATTGAAATATCAAACAAAAAGAATAAAAACGGAAGAAAGAAGACAATATTTATTAAACATTTATATATAACTGAAGCAACTATTGCTAATTTTTTTTTGTAGAAGTGAGGGAATTAGGAGTTTAAACTAATTTATTTCAAGAAAAAAAAGTATTATTAAAGTTATATACATGTATTAGACAATAATTAAGTACCCTCAATGGAGTACAAAGGGACACAAAAAAAAGGGGACTTAGTTTTGAATCTTAAAGTTCATTCCAAAAAGGCAATATGGAATCAATTACTGAAGAAAAAAACGAATTACAACCAACAAATGAAAGAAGGAAAGATGAGTCCTATAATCTAGTCGACATTTTGGACTAAATTTCTGTTTTGTAAAACAAAAATTGGGTATTGGTGGATTCAAAAAAATTGCAACCTATGTTGTCCCACATGTAGGAAATTATTTAATACATAAAAACGTCTAGGTGAAGAGCAGATGCAAATGAAAAGATTAGAAGAACAACTTGCAAAACTTTAGCAAGAAAATCAAAGCATCAGAAAAGAAGTATAAAGATCTTGAAGATTGATTTTATGAAGAATCAACAGAAAGTATTGAAGAATTTGGCTTCTAAAGAATCATTTTAAAAAATTACTTGAGAAGGTCAAGAAGTCCAAAGATATCAGAAAAAAATTAGGGGAAGAAAATGAACGTATCGAGAAGAAATTCAATAAGTATCTATCAGAAAAGGAACAAGAAAAGTTGCGTTTAAGAACCCTTAATCAAAAATTATTATAACAAATCAAAAATTTAAGAGATGAGAAAGATATCAAGAATAAGGTCAACAATCCAGAAAGCGAAGAGGTTTTACGTCTAAGGAGTGATAACCAAACCCTACTTACGCAAGTAAAGAAGCTTAAAAGTGACAAGGAGTCACTAAATAACAAGTTAGAACAACTTCAAGAAGAAGTATTGAAGTCTCCAGTCGTTTCAGTCCAAGTTGAAGATAAAGGAATAAATACCGATCCAGTCAATATGACAACTCAAGAAGAAGGAAAAGCTATGGAAGTTAATAGCAATTCAAAGATTGCCGTTAAAACAATGAAAATTCCAAGTGATGATTCAGTAACCAACTCAACAACAACAACATCTGAAGTAAATTAGGAAATTGCCACACACATGATAAGGGAAAATCAAACCACAAGAATTCGTTATCGACATTTGAATCACAAGAGCAAACAATTAGGTCAGCCTACATATTTGAACCATTCAGAATGGAAACAACATATTTATGTTCCAAGGAGCACTGAAGTTTGCAGAGTCTAGTCCTATGATAATAATTCATTACAAATTTCTAGTGATCGAAAGATTACACAAATGATTAATCTTGGATGGTCATATCCATTTTCAGTCAGACAATTTTGTTTCTCACTCAGAGGATCATATTGTCTTGTATCAACGAAGATGAAAGTTCTGAGACGAGAAGATATTCGAAATGGGAAAAGAGATCCATCCCTTTAAACTTTGAGTACAAAGCTTTTTGAAGAGGGGCAATGTTATGAATATAATTCATATAAAAATAATAAATGTAAATATAAATATAATAATAAAAACTAAAAAAGAATTAGCTATTAATTATTAGTTACTTAGTAGTGAAGAGGCATGTAGTTAACTATTAACTATTAGTTACTTAATAATTACTTAGTTAATTAACTATTAGTTACTTAGTAATGAAGAGGCATGTCTTAGAGACATGACCATTCATGAAAGGGGACCTGCCTAGGTATATAAGCGGGCCCTCATTGTAATCATTACACACATCTTTTATACATTAAATAATTGTTATATACAATTACTACTTGTCCTTACGATAGATACTCACATATTTCAGTTCTTTAGAATTATTCCGTTGCGTATACAAACCTTGTTCGTTACAAATTAACATATTAAATTGGTGCTTATACATATTACAGAAATCGAGCACATAAAGAAATGAAGAAAGCTTGAAAAGTTCTTTTCATTGAATGAATAGGTTATTATAGAGTTGAGTCAATCCACTTTATGAATGTGGGATAGATTGAAGTACACACCAAAGTGAAATAAGACAAAAAAACATAAAATAAACTCAAGTCCAATTGACTTTATCAATGCCCAAATCTGGTACCTAGTTGACTGATATTATGCAAATAGTTACTTTAATAGATATGTACTTGTTTGTGCCACAAAAAATAAGACTTAAGTAGTCTTTTTCTTCTTGCACATTTGATTGCTCTCTACAAATTAAGATTTGTGAGGTTTCTATTCTGGACTACCTTTGATTTTACACTTATAATTTGCACCTTGGGAATTAAGCCAACAATCCTTTTAAAAAATGATAAAATTTTGTCTAATAATGTTTTGAATCTGTAACGGAGTTATATTTTATTCTGGCTGTGAGTTTTCTTTTCATTTATGAGTTTGTTTCTCGTTGTTAGTTTGCTTTTTGCTTCAGAGTCTGTTTCTTATTCCCCTTGATTATCAAGTCTGTTTGGGATGCACTTTTTTTTCACAAAAGCCCAACTCTTTGTGCTTTAATAGCTCGGAAGATTCTTGAAGCATCAACTAGGCAAGTTTCCTTGTTAATTTCAAGGTGGTTTTAAAGGGTTGAGATGTTATGGCTCTTAAATTAAGATTGCAAATTCCTTATCTCTGGTTTCACAAATCTAATTTTGATTACTAGTTCTTCTACTGTAGTGCCATCCAATACTTTATCGCATAATGAACATTCTTTAAATTTGTCTTATGAGATACATCAACCATTTAGAAGATGCTCCTCAATTTATCTTTTGCAATTTTTGCATTTTTTGGATTACAATAAAGTTTTATCAGAGGGTTAGTTACTAACAAGGTTAAGGACAGCAAGGCATCTTATTTTTGCTTTCATATTTACTGATTGTATGGTGACCTGATGTGGATTTGGTTTTTGTCTCATTCACTATTAACTATAGATCATTGAGGAAAATAATATTCTCTATTGATATTGTCCACGAAGCATGGCTTTTATAGTTTAATTTTATATTTTGAGAGAAAAAACTGTCTTCAAATTTAAAAAAAATAAAGAATGTTGCAATATCTGTTTGTCTGAATTCTGGACAAGTTCTGGTTTGTGCACTACCCTATGCACTTCACCACCTACTCTCCTCTATCTGTTTTTCTCACTGGTATTCTTTGTGCTGCTCTACCCATGTTCCTTTGTCCACTGCTCTTTCCAGAATATACATGTAGCACCCAAACTGATACTCGAGGGTTTGGACTAGTGGGGGCTTCCCTGATTCCATTGGCTTCATTATTATGATGAAGTAGGGTTGTTTCTTGTCACCAACTTATTAGATAATCATTGACAAGCACGATTTTACCTCAGGGACCACACACATGTTGATAATAATTGCCTTTTACTTTTGGTATTACCTGCAATTTTCTTGTATGCAGAAGATTTCCTTTTAACATCCCTCTCCTAACCGTATACAAAGGCAACTTGCAAATATTTTGGTAAAGTTTAGTAATCCTCAATAAAACCCCAGTTTTTTTTTTTTTTTTTTTTTAATTGTAATATCTTGTTTGAATAAGTTTCCCCATTTAATGAAGCGCCCTAACCTCCTGCCCATAGGCAAGGGTAATATGTAATTTTCCCGAGGAAACCTCAAAATACCCAATGTTTCGTCATATTTTGGGGCAGTTGGGCATATAAACCCGAAGTTGGGGGTTTTGAGTGAACCTCAATCAATTAAGGAGGAAATTTGAGGTAAGACCCCTTCTTTCTACTAATTTCGGTGCTGAAAGATTCCAATCATTTCTCATGAGGTAATTCACAGAGTTATCTGAGGTCAGCTCCAGAGAGGCAAAGTACTTAAGTGGATGTAGACCTGTAATAGAAAAAACAGGTGCCTGAGGAGACACATTTGAGAACATAGGAGTGATCTGAGGCAAAAATTTAGTTTATAAACGAAACTTGGGAAATTGACTAGACAAGAGCCGCATAAGATTTTGTAAACCAGAAAATTTGAATCCAGTAGGGTTGTCATTATACTGGTTCTGAACATGGATCATATTGGGGTGAAATGCTCTGAAACCCTAGTGTGCTAAAAAAACCCTAGGGCAAAAATTGACCTAGCATATTCTCTAGGGCTCAAGGCCGTGGAACAACAAGGCTTTGATCTATTACAGCTATATGCTTAATATGAGCTTAACATGTCTGTTGCAGAAATTGAACTTGGGTGGGGAGAATAACAATCATTCCTCTTGACCACCTGAGATAAACCCAACTGACTCAATAAAATAACTTGTGAATATTGTTTTTAGTCTTGTTGTTGTGTTGAAATTGTAGTGTATTATGTATATTTTTATGTTTCATAAGGTCTGTGTCATTGGTTTGCTTATCATGGAAGTATTGTAAATGTGATGATAAGTTTGATAATCCTCAATAAAACTCCAATTTATGTATCTATTTATTTTGAATATTTTTTCCCATATAACCAAGCACCCCAATCTCCAACCCATCGGAAGGGTAAGATATTCTTCAGGGCTCAAGGCTTTACAATAAGAAGGCTTGTAGCCATTACAACAATATACTCGATATGAGCTCAACATGTCCCTTGTGGAGATAAACCTAATTTGCCCAAAATCGCTTATCAATATTGTTTTTAGTCTTATTGTTGTGTTGAAATTATAGTGTATTAAGTATATTTTGATGTTTTATGAGGTGTATTCCATTAGTTTGCTTAATATGGATAATGGAAGCATTGAATGTTATGATAAGGGTATAGGTTGGGTCATGTATTCAGCTGAGAAAATATTTTCATACGAAATATGTGAGTGTATATGTAATTAACATGAACATTACAATCTGTTGGTTGATGCATGAATTGTATCTTTGATTATGGCCAAACATATATTGATGAAGGACTGATTTGATTTAACATTTTGTTTATGAATTTTAGTTGAAGTGTTAGTGAATATTCATTTTCTTCTTGTGATGTCAGGCTTTCCTAGATTTTAGATGCTCAGTTGTTGAACGACGTGCAAAATACCAGTTGAGAGTTGCCGAAGAAAGGGAACATATTGTGAAGGTATCAAATAATATTCTCAAAATTTAAAAGTGAAGTTTGATTTACAATATTCACATACAAGGTGAATCTTGTGGATCACCAAGTGTTAGTGTCATGCTCATACTCTCTCTCCGTCTCTCAAACATGTTATCATGTGTACATGCACAACAATATCAGCTTTATTGAAGTAATCTATTGATATTGTTTTTAGGGTATTTTAATATGCTTGGACAATGTTGATGGAGTAATACATATTATTAGGAAATCTTCAAGCCATTCTGAAGCAATTGTTGCTATGATGGAAGGTATCTTCTAATAACTTTCACTTCTGCTGATTTGATTGTATGACAAGTTTCTATGATTTGAGGGTGTTTATAGTGTATGGAAAAATAATTTTCTACCAACAATTACAAAATTATTTATATCCCGTTTGGATATTTCATGGTTTGAGCTTTATTATGATGTTATTCGAAATGTGGTATTAGTTACTAAAAGGTATGAATCTTAGTGGTCATTTATTATTCGTGAGGTTTTCTTTTATATATAAAAGATGATATAATTTGTACTAATTATATTTCTAGCATTGAAATACTTTTTACTAATCTATGTGTAGGAAAATTTATTAAAAGCTTAAAATTGTTATTATTGATCACCTACACTATATTAGGCTATATCTTAGTGGTCATTTATTATTCATAAAGGTTTTTTTTTTTTAATATATAAAATATAATATGATTTTTACTAATTCTATTTGTAGTAATGAAATACTTTTTACTAATGTATGTAGGAAGAGATGATTAAAAGCTTAAAAGTGTTATTATTAGTCACCTACACTATTTTAGGCTATATGTATAGGAGGTTGAAGATATTGTTGTTTTTAGTTTCGAATTTTTTTAAATGATATGTTCTTGTAAAAATTAAACATTTTAAAAAGGGACCTAATAACATAAGGTAATTATACTAATGTCCAATGCATGACAACAAGGTTGGTTAATAGTAGTGAAAATTATATCTAGCATAAATACATTGTGCAAGGGTGAGAGCAATAAAAAATCTAAGTAGGTAGCGGATAGAAATAAAACAAGTGCATATACAAAACCATGTTGGGCATAAACTGTGGGTGCCAATATATTTGAGAACTAATGACGTAATGTGTGAAGAGAGGAAGAGAAAAAGGGCTTCTTCTTAGAATACTTATTCAACATGAAAGGGTCAATATGTTTATAAGTCAACATAAATTTTTTACATTTAGTATTGTGCTAGATGTAGAGAAAACCATTGTGTAGTGCATACACAAAACAATGTTGGACACAGAATGTGGGCGCAATCCTGCATCGAAATTTTCTCTTCATGTCTCTAATGTACTTAGATTGATATATGAATATTCCATCTTCTTGCTGAGAAATTTGAAGTCCCAAGAAGAAATTTAATTCTCGAAGTAAGGACATCTCAAACTTATTTTGCATGTCCATGATCAACTTCTTACTCAATCTTCCATCATCACTGTCGTAGATGATATTGTCCACATATATTTCTATCAGCATCAAGCCATCTTGTTCGATCTTAATATATAAGTTGCTATCGACACTTCCTCTTTTGAAACCCTTCTTTTGCAAATATTTGTCCAAGCCGACATGCCATGCTCTCGGAGCTTGCTTGAGATCGTAAAGCGTTTTCTTTAACCTGCAAACATAGTCTTTCTTATCAGTAAGTGTAAATCCTTCGGGCGCTCTATGTAAACTTCTTATTCCAAGTCTCCATTGAGGAAGGCTGATTTAACATCGATCTGATATACTTTGATCTTTCTTGAGGAAGCATAGGCGAAGGTAGTCCGAATGGCTTCCATTCTGGCCATGGGAGAAAATGTTTCCTCGAAATCAATTCCTTCTACCTATGCATATCATTTACATGCCAATCTCGCTTTATTCCTTGTAACCTTTCCATCTTCATACATCTTGTTCTCGAGGACCCATTTTGTGCATATGACATTTTCGTCCTTTGGTTTTGGCATCGTTTCCCATGTGTTATTCCTTTCAATTTGTTCAAGTTCTCCATTCATGGCCTTCACCCATTGCTCATCATTGCTAGCTTTATCAAAATTGCTACGCTTAAAGGTGGATAGAAATGCAAAATGTCTTTCTTTTGCCACATGTGCTTTTGCCTTCCCCTGGTTCCAATTCCTGCATCTATGTCTCCATTTATCTGTTTTGATGGATGATTTTTCTGGTACCATTTCATAGGTTCTTTTGTAAGGTGATTGAGAAGTTGTTGATGCGTTTCTCCTTGCTCTTTTGTTGCTTCCTCTGTTCTACTCCCAAAGATTCTTCTTCCTTCACCTCCACCTCTTTCCTTGGTTCTTCAATTTCTTGTTCTGTTGAATGTTGGTTGTTCTATGTCCTATAGCCTTCATCAAATGTCACATTGATGCTTTCTATTATTTTGTTGAGTCTCAGATTATAACACTTGTACGCCTTGCTCTTGGTGGAGTAGCCAACAAATATGCCTTCCTCCACTTCGGAATCTAATTTGCCAATCTTTGAGTCAACCCTATTTATGTGTTTTTACTTTTGAAAACCTTGAAGTGTTTGACATTGGTTGGTCTTCCTTTCCATAATTCATAAGGGGTTTTGCCATTGTTACTCGTAAGCATTCCTTTGTTCAAAATATGAATTGTTGCTTCAACCGCTTGAACCCAAAAGAAAATGCTCAACTTTGAGCACTTAACATGGTTCTGGCTATTTCAAGTACAATGTTGTTGTTCCTTTCTGTGACTCTGTTTTGTTGAGGTGTCCTAGTTGCTAAGAAGTGTCTTTTTATGCCATGTTCTTCACAATAGGGCTGAAATTCTTTGGATGTAAACTCACCTATGTTGTTTGATCTTAAGCACTTTATCTTCAGATTAGTTTCATTCTCAACCATTTCTTTGTATATCTTCAAATGCTTAAAAGCTTCTGACTTTTTCTTGATGCAACTGATAGCTGTCATTCGAGTGTAATCATCAATGAGAAATATAAAGTAAAGCTCACCTTTCAACCCTTTGGTTCTCATGGGTCCACATAAGTTGGTGTGGACTAGCTCCAGTGGCTTTGAGGTAGAATGTTCCTTAGTCTTAAATTTGACCCAGGTTTGTTTTTCATGCCGACAATGTTTGCATACGGTATTTGCTAGATTTTGATTTGAGGCATTTATTTGACTCCTTCCTTCTTGTTGCATTTGACAAGGTTGTTGAATTGAATGTGACCCATTCTTCTGTGCCAAAGCCAACTTTCATCTTCCTTTCCCACGCAACATGTTTCCATTCCAATTTCATCTAGATAATATAAGTTATTATGTCCTCGAGATGCTGTAGCCACTAGTTTATTTGTCTTCTTCTTTCTTATTTCCCACTTTTTGGAGTCGAAAAGTCCTCTTTGCTGCTTGTCGCACATCTGGCTCATGCTCAACAAACTGTGATTCAAATTGTCAATGAGCAAGGCATTTTCAGCCTTGAAAACTTTACGTCTAAGCTTAACTGTGCCATTATCCAAAACTTTGGATGATCCAACAAAGATGCCTTTGATGCCAAATAGCGTGATTTGCCATGACATATTGGTCAGCAAAAGCAATGCTCCATCTAGTGCTACTTGGGTAGAAATCAATGACAACCAAATTTCAACATTCTCCCCCTTTGTCATTGATGGCAACACATACTCCCCTTCAATCACTGCTCACCTGACTCCATGCCTTTGATTGATATCTCTGCCCCTTTGACATTGACAGCAAAGGGTTACTCCCCCTAAGGAAATGCCTTCCTCTAACTTCCTTCAAAATCCTTGTCTCCCTTTCACTGCTTCTCTTCCCTTGACTTTTTGGTTGGATTGAAAGGATATCACTGGTAACTTGGCAGAATACCAAGCTTCTATCGAAGTTACTCAAAACTTTCACGCGTTAAAGGTTTGGTGAAGATGTCAGCTATTTGCTCTTTTCTCCCAATGTATTCTGCCTTTATGTTATTTTCTGCAAGCCTGTCACAGAGGAAATGATATTTGATGGGTATGTGCTTTGTTTTTAAGTGCATAACAGGATTTTGTGAGATACTTATGACATTGGTGTTGTCACAAAACATTGCAATGGGCTTGTCAAACTTTACATGTAGATCTTGCAATATTTGTTTCATCTAGAGGTACTGAGCACAACATGCTGTTGCTGCTATATATTCTGCTTCTACTAAAGATAAGTGTTAGTTTCTGTAGCATTGGATGTTTTCTAGCCATGAAATTTGGTGGAGAGGCTAGAATACATGACATCTCGAAAACCCAAAAATCGTTTATGGAAATTCGACCTAGAGATGACTTAATTAGATTATTAACCAATGTTTTTAATGTTTCTCAAGTCTAAAGTTAGGAAAGCTGGTTAACTAATCAGAAATAATTAGGTCAAGGTGCGAATTATGTAGAAACTCACACAGATCAATCCAGAAATGATGTGAGCAATCGATTAAGATTTAATGTTGGTCGTTGGAGTCCCAATACGAAGATATAAGAAGGGATCAACGCGGTGATGGAGAATACACCAGTTCAGATACTCAGTGGCCCAAGCAGTTCGATTTTCTTAGTAGCAGAGACTCAACAGAGAAGAGAGAGCTAGTGGGTGAGTAGCACGCGATAAAGGAGGTCAACACATTTTCGGAGGAAGTATTCCAGTTTCGGGAGAGGCAGTGAGAGGAAGGCTGAAATTGCCAAAGGTTCTGTACAAGCAATGTGTCGAGGTTGACGCACAAGGATTTGCGGTGGCTAGGGAGGCAGTTTCGGGGGAAGAAATTTGCTGTGGGGTGAGAGAAAATTCTCACAATAATTTTCTAGAATTTTTCCTATGATTAGATTGCTAGTAGAGCATCTAAATTATTGTACTATAAATTGATGCTGAAGAATAATAATAAAACCCTCATTTGCTGCATCGATTTTCCCACAATGGGTTTTTCTAGGGACAATTGTCCAAAATAACAGTGACATTTTTATTGGGTTTGTGCTAGTATTTTCTTAGTTTCGAGCACTATTTAATTATGCAGTTTTATTTGTGAAGGTTGCAGTGTGACTAATTTGGTATTTTCCGTAGCAAATAGATTGTTAAATTAGTTAACAATTAGAAGATTTAATTCTAGTTACTGCAATAGGATTTCAGTTTTGGAATTGTCAAATGGTATCAAAGCTAGTTTAGTAGATTGGTAGCTCAGATCAAAGAAGCAAGAATTTCAGAGGGAGCAATAGTGGAAAATTCGCAGAAGTTGTGCAGATTACCTAGCCAGGCAGTACGAATTGCTTGGGAAATTAGATTTTCAGATGCAAGTAGCAGAAGCAAATCGATTTCCTGAGATTAGAAATTTTAGTAGGCAGAGGGAGTAACAACAAACTTATATTCAAGAGCAAATTACTGATCTGTGGCACAAAGGGTTTTGTAGCAAGTTGCACTAGTAGAATCAGTGCCGAGAGGAAGAGGAATAACACAAAAGAATTCTTCAATATGGTCATGGATCAATTTAATATTCGGGGAGCTTCAAAGTTGTCTTGTAGATTATAGGACGAATTTGCTTGCTTATCAAGCTCAACTTCACAAGGTGTTTCGTATATAGCTAGTGGAGCATCAACTCATATGACAAGGGTTAGAGAATATTTCTCTAGCTGCAATGAGGAGTAGATGGATTTCCAAATTACAATGGGAAACATAAAAAAATGTACTCCAGTAGGGAGAGGTACAATTAATTTTCAGAGGGAATCATGAGCAAGTACAAATGCTATAGAGGTATTGTTTGGCCATGATAAGGTATGAACCTTATTTCAATATCCTAACTACAAGATAAGGGATATGATGTTCACTTTGTAGGGAAGAAAGTGTTTGTTAAACACCCAAGCTGGAAGAGGCTGAGTCAAATTAGAGTTCGAAGCAACAAGTTATATAGGTTGCAGCTTGATTCTCTAATGGCACTGGTAGGTAGTGACAATAGCACAAGAAGGAGCTGAATGAGATATGACATAGAAGAATGGGACATTTACATCATGGAGCACTCAAGATGCTCAGGGAAACAGTAACAGGGGTTCTATAACTGGGCATAAAACACAATGATATATGCAAAGGGTGCGTTCTTGGGAAATATTCTAAGGGAACATTCTCAAGAAGTGACAACAGAGCAGATGGCATCTTAGGACTTCTACAGTTGGATATTTGTGGCCCGATGTCCACTAGAATTCTCAGTGGGGCCGAATATTTCGTCACCTTTATTGATGATCATTGAAGAAAAACTTGGATCTATTTCTTGAATACCAAGGATGAGGTCTTCGATCGTTTCAGGGAGTTTAAGGCTCTTGTGGAGAATGCGACAGGGAAAAAGATCAAGGTGCTTTGGTCAGATAATGGTGGAGAGTATATTGATAAAGACTTCATAGATTTTTGTGCGAAGGAAGGCATCAGAAGAGAGCTGACAATTCCATACAATTCACACCAGAATGGAGTAACAGAGCAGAAGAACAAAATTGTAGTTGGGGTTGCAAAAACGCTGTTATACGACCAGGATTTGCCCAGGTTTCTTTGGGTAGAGGAATGTAACACAACAATGTATATTCTGAACAAGAGTCCTCATAGAGCATTGGGGAAGAAAATGCCAGAAAGAGTCTTATCAGGGAAGAAGCCATAAGTTAGTCACTTCAGGATCTTTGGAAACATTGCTTATTGTCATGTGCCAAGTGCGAAGTGCACCAAATTGGATCAGACTGTAGAGAAGGGGTTTTTCATTGGTTATAACAAAACCTCAAAGGCATACAAGACCTACATTCCTAGCAATAGGAAGGTAGTAGTGAGACGGGACACAAAGTTCATGGTAGGCTGATCGTTCAAGAGATCCCGTGAGATGCCTGTAGGTAATTAGAATCAGCAGGCAGAAGCTCCATTGGTCCAACAACAAGGGCAGCCAGTGGGGCCGCCAACATAACAGTCACAGGGATCTAGTATAGTGACCAATACATGCATTTCCTTAGGTGTAGGAGATCCAGTTAGTTCACAACAGATAGAGCAACAAAGGGAGGATGAGGAGTTGTTTGAGCCTCCCACCACTAGTGGTCGAGCCAGCAGAGGGGTTTGTTAGATATTGAGAGATGTAGAGGAGTTTATTGGAACTCCTAGTATGAACAAGAGACAATGCAAACAACCTGACAAGTACAAGCATTGGTGGCTCAGGTTGCTGAACGTTCAGGCTTTCAAGAAGCACACAACATCAAGGATGTGTACATGCCATGGTAGAAGAATACAAATCTATCATGACGAATGATGTTTGGGAGGTAGTTCCAAGGCTTGTGTATAGGTCAATTTAGGTTTTTGATGGATATACAAGATCAAGGATGTTGCAGATGGAAGTATGGAGAAGTACAAGGCTAGGTTGGCGGCAAAGGGGTATGCACTGAAAGAAGGGATAGATTATGAGTAGACCTTCGCCCTAGTTGCCAGATATACCTCTATTCGGTCAGTTATATTCCTAATAGCTCAGATGGGATGGGAGATTGACTAGATGGACGTCAAGATAACATTCTTGAACTGGGTGATAGAGGAAGAGGTGTACATTGAACAACCAAATGGATTCAAAACTCATGAGAGGCGCACTCATGTGTCTAGATTGAAGAAAACTTTATACATTCTCAAGCAATCTCCGAGGGCATTATATGGCTAGATCGACAACTACTTGCAACGGATGGGATTTGTGAAGAGTGACGTAGATCCCAACCTTTACTATTTGATGGTAGATGATGAGCCACTCATCCTAGTATTGTATGTGGATGATCTGTTCTTGACAGGATCATCAAGGCTAATAGAGCACTGCAAGAGGAAACTGGCAACAGAGTTTGATATGAAGGCTTTGGAGTTGATGAACTATTTCCTAGGATTAGAAGTGTTGCAGAAAACGAGGATATCTTCCTTGGGCAGGGAAGATATTCTACAAACATTTTGAAGAGATTCCGAATGTAGGATTGTAAAGCCATATCTAGGCCCATGATCACCAATTGGAAGAAGATATATGCATGAGATGACAAGGATGTCGACCCCACCTTGTATAGACAACTTATTGGTTCTCTCATGTATCTAGTCAACACTAGGCCAGATATTTGCTTCACAGTCAATACCCTCAGTCAGTTTATGGTAGAGCTGAAGAGGGTACATTGGGCAACAACAAGGCACATTTTGAGGTATGTGCGTGGTACAGTTGAGTATGGGTTAAGATATACCCGAGGGGATGATGTCAGACTATGTGGATTTACAAATGTAGATTTGGCAGACAATTCAGTGGATAGGAAAAGTTCCTTTGGATACTACTTCATTGTTGGATCAAGTATGGATTCTTGGTGTGGCAGGAAGTATAAGTCAATAGCATTGAGCTTTGCAGAAGCATAGTATATGGAAACAAGCACAACGACGTACAAAGCTATATGGCTTTGGAAACTGCAAGTAAGCTTGTTCAGGCATAGGATGGAGGCAACCAATGTTTATTGTGATAATCACAACTGCATTAATCTCTCTGAGAAACTAGTGTTTCATGACAGGTTGAAACACATAGATATTCAATGTCATTTCATCAGAGATTGTGTATAGTGTGGAGCGGTCCAGCAACATATGTTCTGACAAAAGAGCAGGGTGCAGATATACTCACAAAAGCTCTAGGGAGAGCTAAGTTCATCTATTTCAGAGAACAAATGGGTATGGTGGAGAACTGGTTTCAGTAGTAGGTACAAATTATTTCATATGCTTGTCAGTTGCAGTTGTAGTAACAACAGATGAGAGGGAGTTGCAGTGCATATGTAGAGTTGGCAACAATACAACATTGTCAACAACAACACAGATGGAGCGTTAGAGTTGAGAAGTTGGTGGGAAGTATGGCTAGACATCAACGATGTGACAGGGGGTGATATAAAGATAGGGTGTTGTGGCAGGATGTGTAGCACTACAAGGCACATAGTCCTCGCTAAGAGGACGTGTTAGTTTTTGTAGCATCAGATGTGTTCTAGCCATGAAATTTGGTGGAGAGGTACAATACAGGAGATGTGCAAAACCCGGAAATCGTTTATGGAAATTCCACCTAGAGATTTCTTAATTAGATTATTAACCAATTTTTTTAATGTTTCCTAAGTCTTAACTTAGGAAAACTGGTGAATTAATCATAATTAATTAAGTCAAGATGCAAATTATCAAGAAACTCACACGGATCAATTCATAAATGATTCGAGTCATCGATTAAGATTTAATCTTGGACATTGGAGTCCCAATAGGAAGATATAAGAAGGCATCGATGTGGTGATGGAGAATACACTAGTGCAGATAATCAGTTGCCGAAGCAATTCGATTTCTTTAGTAGTAGAGACTCAGTAGAGAAGAGAAAGCCAATGGGTGAGTAGCAGGTGATATAGGAGGTCAACAACATTTTAGGAGGAAGTATTCCAGTTTTGTGAGAGGTAGTGTGATGAAGGCCGAAATTTCCAGAGGTTTTGTGGGAGCACTGTTGGAGTGTTTTCTTCTCGAAGGTGTACAAAAAGAAACCACTTTAGACTGTGGATGACAAACAACCTCAACTGTAAAAATGGCTGTAAAACAATGTGCATCTGCAGCGAATGATAGAAACAAAACTTGCCAAAGTCCTGATCTATTCCATAGAAATAGTTAAACAACAAAATCAAATAAGGAATTAAGTGCAAATAACTCCAACGACCCAATGAAAACCAGATATAAAGAATAGATTTTATTATGTGACACCTGTGAAGGGGACAAATGATGTTACCAACCCCCTCTGTGGGATGGGTTCTTGGCTATCCTCAATGTGTTTAACTTTGTAGAGTCTCTCCCCTTTACAATGTATAAACCCAACAAAATGTGTGTAGATCTCAAATGGGAACTTAAGAATGAAAAGAAGTGGAAAGCGACAATGATAATAATCAGAGTTGCAACAGTGAGTGCAATAATGAAAATAATCAAAAGTGAAGAATGGATGTAAAACCCTCCAATTTATAACAAAATATTAGGTTATTCTCGAATAATGGAAAATAATAAAATACTATTAAGCAAATTCTAGAATTAACCGTTTGGAATATTTATTATTTGGTTGGAGGGAAAAAGTATTTAAATTGGTTAAATACTTTTATTTAGAAATAATAAATAAATAAATGATTTATTTATCATCTCAAGGAATGTGGTTAAGGAATAATAAACAAATAATGATTTGTTTAAGTATTCCTAGAGGATTTAGTCAAAGCTGACAAGGAATAATAACTAAATAATGATTAATTAATTATTCCTAGATAAAATTAAGATAAATAACGGTTTATCTAATTATTTTCATGATTGGGTTAAATATGATAAGAAATATTAGTTAAACAACGGTTTAATTAATTATTCCTAGAAGATAATTAAATAAATAATGATTTAATTAATTATTCTTCATGGGTTTAGCAAAAAATAACTTAATAAATGTGGTTTATTAAGTAATTTCTTATAGTGAAAGCAATTTTACTATGGTGAAATTGGCCCTACATGCTGTACTTCGATCCATCTAGTAGCCTATGGTTAGGTGATCAATTTTTGGCGATAACAAGCATTGCGCAGAGGTTGACGCAAAAGGATTTGTGTGTGGCTAGGGAGGCAGTTTCAAGGGTAGAAATTAGCTTTGGGGTGAGAGAAAATTCTCACAAAAATTTTGCTAGTATTTTTCCTCAGATTAGATTGCATGTAGAGCATCTAAATTATTGCACTCTAAATCGCTGTTGAATAATAATAATAAAACCCTCATTTGCTGCATCGGTTTTACCACACTAGGTTTTTTCGGGGAGAATTCTCCAAAATAACAATGTCATTTTTATTGTGTGCGTGTTCTAGTATTTTCTTAGCTTCCAACACTATTTATTTCTGCAGTTTTGTTTGTGAAGGTTGCAGTGTGATTGATTTGATATTTGCGTTAGCAAATAAATTGTCAAATTAATTAACAATTAGAAGAATTAATTCCAATTGCTGCAATAGGATTTCAGTTTTGGAATTTTCGCAATAAATAGACTAAAGACTGCTTTTTACTCAACCAAGACACAAGACATCCACCAGGTAGAAGGCTGCTCCACTTGTGTGCTTGTGATCACTGATGCAACCTGCCCAGTTTTCATCAGTATAAGCTGTAATAACCAATTCATTTCCTTTAGGATACCATAAACCAAAATCAATTGTTCAGTTGAGATATCTGAAGATCCTTTGTACAGCAAGAACTTGAGATTCTTTTGGTGTTGCTTGAAATCGTGGAACCTGGCCCACTGCCTGCATCACATCTGGTCTACAAGCTATCACATATAGTAGACTACCAATCTATGATCTGTATAATATCTGGTCTACTTCCATGGATTCCTAATTGGATTGCAATCTTGCATCGAAATTTCCTGAACATGTCTTTAATGTACTTAGATTAAGAAAGGAATCTTCCAATTTCTTCCCAAGAAATCTGAAGTCCCAAGAAGAAATTTAATTCTCCAAGTAAGCACATCTCAAACTCCTTTTGTGTGTCGTCGAAAAACTTCTTACTCAACTTATCATCACCGCCAAAGATGATATCGTCCACTTACATTTCTATTAGCATCAAACTATCTTGTTCGATTTGAATATATGAGTTGCTGTCGACACTTCCTCTTTTGAAACCTTTCTATTGCAAATATTTGTCCAAGCTGGCATACCATGCACTTGGGGTTTGCTTGAGTCCTTAAAGTGCTTTCTTTAACTTGCAAACATAGCGTTTCTTATCAGTAAGCATAAATCCTTTTTGCTGCTTTATGTAAACTTCTTCTTCCAAGTCTTCTTTGAGGAAGGCTAGTTTGATGTCCATTTGACATACATTGATCTTTCTTGAGCATGCATAGGCCTAGAACATCCGGATGACTTCTATTCCAGCCACAAGAATGAATGTCTCTTCGAAATCAATTCCTTCTAATTGTACATATCCTTTACGTACCAATCTGGCTTTATTCTTGGTTACGTATCCATCTTCGTTCGTCATGTTTTTGGAGACCCATTTTCTCCCTATGACATTTTTGTCCTTCGGCCTTGGCACGAGTTCCCATGTGTCATTCTTTTCAATTTGATCAAGGTCTTCGTTCATGGAGTTGACCTAATGCTCATCATTGATAGCTTCATCAAAACTTCCGAGCTGAAGGGTGGATAACTTTTGAAAAATGTAATTAGGTGTTGGAAATAATACTCAGAGGGGGGGGTGAATCAGTATTATCAGATGAGATAAAACTTTTTCAATTTCATACTCAGATTCATACACGCAGCTTAAGTTAAGGATATCAGCGTATATACGCGACTTCGTTAAGGGCAACTAGCGTACATGCAGAAATCTTATGATTCAGTTAGCTTATCTTCAGTAAATGCATCAGAACATTATTAACCATATTAACAGTAAACAGGTGCAGTATAACAGAACAGATCATCACACATAAGGCACACACATGAACACCATGATATAAGGTGGAAACCCAATGTGGGTGAAAACCACCTGCTGCAATTTGTTTCTATCTTCCTTTAATAAGAAACTTCTTTTACAATGTACTGGTGCAGTCCTTTACCAGCACGCAGGCTACAACCTGCAGAGGGCTACAACCCTCATAGCTCTTGTACTAGCCGATCCATTTACTAGTACGTAGGTGCCAACCCTACAGAAGGCTACAACCTTCACTCGTTTTCCAGCTGCTCTTGGAAGGGAGCTACAACCCCCCTGGCTCTTGTACTGGCTGATATGTTTACCAGTACGTAGGTGCCGGCCTACGATCTTCCCGGGACTACGTTTCATACATTTTCATACTGGATCCATCAGACAATCACCATTGTAGTACAACCTGCATCATCAATCACTGAAACAACCAATACTGAATCACTGAAACCTTGTCAACAACATCATAACAACAACCAGATCCAACTCCATCTTCAAATATCATATTTCACATTGTATACGCTACTTGGATGAACCCAACCTGCGTGTATATGCTCTTTTACCAAACCCAACCTGCGTACAGATCTGCAAATTCAAGCTTAAAACTCCGCAGCTATATCAGACATCAAAACATACCCAGATCATAATAATAATAAACATGCGTCAGTAGATCTAGTCTGTCCACAGTCAAACCATATGAAGATAATTATTCCAAGCCTTGAGATCTCGTTCCATCATCCTCCACATGAGTGAAACCTTGGTTCAGATCACCAACCCATAACCAGCATTTGGATCTCACACTTCCTCAGATCTTCATCACTCACACACACTCACTACTTCTTCTGGCCTAATGATCTTTCTCCTTATATAGCTTTAGGCCCTTCACAATACCACGGTCCAAAACCATAGTAACCCAATACCAAGAACTCAATACTAGGGATCAACACGTCTGTCGAGACTCCATGGTCCAAAACCATAGGCACAAATTCCAAGGACTAACTACCACGGACCAAAAGTAAGCTTTCCAACATGTACGCTCTTTTCCGTTCATGAAACTGCGTGTATACCCTACTTGGTATATAGCGAACCTGCGTACACGCGACTTGGTATATAGTGAACCAGCGTGTATACGCGACTTGGGCTTAATGAACCTGCGTGTATGAACTTTCTTGGCCTGTTGTACTAAGGTCTGTCCTCTGATTAAGTTGCCATCACCTGTACCAACCTCTGAGTGAGTTGCCATCAAGGACAACACTTGAATCATAATGCCAACATTAGGTTTGGACTTCATAAACTGTGTTTTCGAAAGAATTTTGTTATTGTTACAATGAGTTATTAAAGCATGGGCTTCATGCTTGGGTCATCATTTTATTAGTCAAATTCCCCATTGAGGACTCCTAGGATTAATAAAGAGTCAATAGAGTCATTGTATATTTTATGAGACCCTTCTTTTGCGTTGAAACGATGTAAAAATAATTATTTGTGAGTGAAAAATAAATTATCTAATCTCGACACCAAGTCGGACAGAGGAAGATAAAGTCGGCCTCAAGGAGGGTAATTCGACTTCATTGGAAGGCTATACATACAAGGAAGTTCGACTTCATTTGAAGGCTATGCATACAAGGCAGTTCAACTTTGTTTGAGCATCTCACTCTCTCAAGCATAGCTCGATCTTTGGAAACCGGAAGTTGGATGCTGGGAAGTAGTGCAAAGTTGAAGGAAGGGTCCAAAAGGAGTGCGGGTTGGGTCTAGGTGAAGGAAAAGAAGAAAATAAAAAATTTGGCACCTCCCTCTCTCTCTCTCTCGTGTGGGCTGGTTTAGGAGATCGAAGTCTCCTAGTCTAGGTCAAAGTTGTTGTTGATGCCGAAAGCTGCCATGTTGAGGTTCTGGGGTCGAAGTGTTGCGACTGTTAGGTCGAAGGTTGGATTGAACGAGGAGAGGTTGGCTTGGTGTGGAGGAGGTCTTTGTTTAGGTAGAAGAGTCTCAAGGAAAACTATTGAAGGAAGAGATTTTTGATAGGGTTTTCCCCTAGATAAGGGTTTTTCTCTGACAAAGTGCCTACACCTTGTGTCTTGTGTTTTTGTGATCTTCATGCACACATAATTTGGTAATTGCTTGATGAAAGATAATATAACAAATAAGTAAAAGAGGCTAACATACTTCACAAGTAATTATGAAGAAAGAGAAATATAACCCTAATCCTACTAGCATTGATTTCTTAGCATGGTATCAAAGCTAAGGACGAAGAAGATTGAAGATCACTTTTTTTTTTCCCGAAGAAAAAGCGAACTTTTTATTAAGGAAATAAAAAGTTACAATGCATATGCTGTGAGCATTTCTGATGCTTCTGTTTGACTGCTTTTGCAATCAGATAAGAGACAAAAACTTTCTGCCATTTCTATCTGGCTGTCCTCAAAAAAACAGCTGAGTACCTTTAAAAATAAGCTCTGAAGGGCTTGCGCCACTGTTCTTCAACTCTGCCAGCACATCAGCCTCATGCTTGCTCCTATAGGCCTTCTTTGTTTTGTTTATCCCACTAGAAAGGCTGGATAATCCACTCTTAGTGGCATTGAACAGTAATCCCAATCCCTCCTTTGCAGCTGCTGAATTCATTGAGATTTGTTTTCTGTTCAAACTCCTCCGATTTTCTCTCCTGTAACTAGCAGATCATAGAAGACCAATATTAACCAACTAAAAGAGAGAATGCTTCCCCTGTTATTCGCCTCTCTGACAGATTGAAGATCACTTCGTTGGCTTAAAGGAAATGATTACTCGCTCTATGATAAAGATGGGATTCACTTCTACAGGACGATCGATCAAGAATATTGTCTACTACTTATTCAACAAGGTCATAAGTCAAGGATTCTTAGATGCTCTTAACAAGATCTCTCAATGATGGTAATGCATGGATCATTGATAGTGAAGCATCAAGGCATATGACAGGGGAAAGTAAGCAACTTCAAACTCTATCAAATGAACCATCCTCTTGTGTTGTGGAATTGGGAGACAACAAAAGCTATGATGTTAGAGGCCTGGGATCAACATCTTTGAAGCTAGAGAATGTAGCAATACTACATCTTAACAACATACTATATGTTCCAGGTTTGAAAAAGAATTTGCTTTCAGTTTCAAGCTTTAGAAGATAAAGGGGAGAAAGTTGCTTTTGTTGATGGAAAGGTCTTGGTGTGGGGAAAAGATTCTAGTATTGATAAAGCTAGGGTCATTGGAGTTCGTGAAGGAAGTTTGTATAGAGTAATTACACCACCTCCGCAAGCCCTAGTTCATATCGAAATATCTCCTATTGAGCTATGGCATAGAAGATATGGTCATCTTCACTACAAAGTCATTGCTACTCTTAAACATCTAGTTCATGGCATCCCCGATATCAAAGAAGATGATGAAGGAGTTTGCAAGGGATGCTCATTAGGAAAACATACAAGAAAACCATTTTAAAATAGTGAAACAAGGTTTTAAGAAATATTAGAGCTCATACATTTTGATGTGTGTGGGCCCATGTCTGACTAATCACTTGGAGGTCATCCTTGCTATGTAGCATTTATTGATGATCACTCTAGGAAGACATGGCTCTATCTTTTCAAGAAAAAGGATGAAGTATTTGAGAAATTCAAGGAGTAGAGATGTGAAGTGGAAACCCTAATTGAAAGAAAGATAAAAACTTTGAGATCTGACAATGGTGGGGAATACACTTCTAAAGAATTAATTGCATATTGTAAAGAAACAGGAATTAATAGGGAGCTTATTGTTACCTACTATGTAGAACAAAATGGAGTGGCCGAAAGAAAGAATAGGACAATTGAAGAATGTGTACGAACAATGCTATTTGATCAATATTTACTAGAGTTTCTATGCGGAGAAGCAACAATGGCAGCTATATATATTGAAAATAAAAGTCCTCGTAGAATTCTCGGTAATATGGCACTCGAAGAAGCATTCACAAGAAAGAAGCCAAGTTTGGGATCTGCCATGATCTCATCGATGAGGAGAAAGCAAGATCTCGTTGCTTTGAGTAGTGTTGAAGCAAAGTGAGCCTGATATGTTCGCATTGACAGTGACATGGTAAAGCTTGGAAGTAGTGCTGATCCAAACGTCTACTTCAAGGTGGTCGAAGGTATGGCTTTGACTTTGGTTTTATATGTTGACAGTCTCTTCTTGACAGGTAATGAGCCCTTGATGATCAAATTAAGAGGGAGTTGGGCTTTGAGTTTGAGATGAAGGAAGTTTGGAAAAGGAAAATATGTCGTGAAGTTATTGGAAAGATTTGGAAAGTGGGGATGCAAATCCTTAGACATCCCGATGGAATTGAATTTCAAGAAATTATGCGGAGATGTTGTTGGATCTGACTATCGACAATTGATTGAGACATTAATGTACCTTGTGAGCAGTCATCTGGATAAATACTTTGTAGTGATTACCTTGCATCAATTCATGTCTGAGCCGCTTCATACAAAGCGGGTTTCTGTTGAGCACACTTTGAAATAATCTGCATGGGACAACCAATCTTGGTCTAAGACATAGTACAATAGATTACAATTGCATGGATGCACTAATGTGGATTGCGCTGGAAACATTATTGATAAGAAGAGCACATCTTGTTGTTGCTTTAGCTTGAGATTTGCCGAGGTTGAGTGCATTGTTTCTAGCATGACAATCTGCGAGATAGTTTGGTTAAGGAAGCTTTTTGGGGAGCTGTTTGAGCAAGGTTTTTGATATGACAATGATATATTGTAACAAGAGTGGGCTTCGATTGGCAGAGAATCTAATATATAGATGGAATTGAGATATGTTCATATATTGAGACATTGCTACTGTATGAGACAAGCTTAGGCTTGTGGTTGCTGCCTTTATGAGAGGGGGAAAGGATGAATAAGGTATCCTTTCATGATATGTATTTGATTTCCTGCATGAATAGGAAAACAGAGGACATTTATATGTTTTTGATTTATAGAAAGCATCATGGATTGATGGATGTGACCCTCCTAAGTAAGGGTCTGGGTTGATCGAGGACACTGAGCTAGCTCTTCCCCCATGTCTGAGCTCTCAGGGTGAGGAATTGAGCTGAACAGCTCTTGGGTTTGAGTAAACTCTAGACAATAGGTGTGCGTGATCCCTACTCTTGCAATAGGTTGGGCATCTCCCCTATTGTCACCCATAGAGTGTGCGTGATCCTTGCCTGCTTGGACAGGTTGACTATCTCCTCGTATTTTGGTCTAGCAGAGTATACCCCAATTGGCATAATACCCACAAGCCAGACTTGTTGGGATTGTACCTCCCCGTTTGGCCAATTGGTTGAAGAGGATTGGGGGTGTTTGATCCTTACCTTTGGTAAGTTGGGTATCTCACCCAAGCTCGGATTATGATGTAGGTGTTCTAGCACATGAATCTTGAGGGTCATTATTGGGAAGATCAACAAAGAATAGGATGGTTATGATCCTCACCTTGTATAGCAAGTGGTATGTCGCTCATTGATTGCGTAATGAGATGGTTGTGATCCTTGCTTGGTAAGTGGTATCTCGTGTATTGCTCGATATAGGGTGGTAGCCAGACGCTCCCTTATATGAGATGACTTAGGGTGAGAGTGTCACATAGGACCTTCCCCATTGTCGTAGACATGAGGTGAGAGTGTCCCATAGGACCTTCCACATTGTCGCAGACGTGAGGTGAGAGTGTCCCATAGGACCTTCCCCATTGTCGCAGATGTCAGGTGAGAGCGTCCCGTAGGACCTTCCCCATTGTCGCAAACGTGAGGTGAGAGTGATTTCGGGAGGTAGCAGTGGCTCCCCGATGGATAGACGGGGTAGCTTGGGCTCCCCTCTGATGTCAAGTTCTTCTTTTAGATTCAAGAGTGTTAGCATATGAGAAATGATGACCAAAGATAAGCAAAGATGTGTATGGATGAGCAGAGATGAGCAGGGATGAGGAAACATGAGCAAGGATGAGCAGAGATGAGCGAAGGCAACATTTGTTGATGAGATATTTGTGATGGGATGTGTTGCAATATGCAATTTCTCCCTAGCTAAGAGGGTTTGTTAATTTGGTAGCTTAGGGACAAATTCCCTCCTTTGGACAATATTCCTCATCTATATAGACCCCACCTAACCCTTGGAAGAAATTAGTTTGGTTAAGGAAAAATATAATTTAATTATGGAAACACATGTGCAAAAAAGGACGGGTTGACCCTAAAAGGAAATTGGACACACTTAGATGGCTTTAAATACAAGTCAAGTGACCCTCATTTGGAGATCATCATCAAGCATTTTTTTCTTCTCCTCATTGGTTTGGCTCGGACAGGTTTGAAGTTAGTTCGTAGATTGGTTCTTATAGGGCCGAGATTGTAGGGTCCGAAGCTTATATGTGTGCATTAGGGTTTTGGTTTGCCGCTGCGGGAATGCTACAAAGAAATTTTGGCTACAACTGCTGGCATGCAAGCATGTCCGTGCTTCCTGGACGCTTCAATCACATGCATGATCGTTTGCTACGTGTAGTTGGGACATGGGGTTTCTTCAGACAATTGACCGCAGATTCATGAGACAATTGATTATGGATTTTGATAGTTGACCGCAGATGTCGACAATTGACTGCGGGCTTGTGAACAATGATTTTGCTTAGTAGTGTTGCTAGGTTCATCACTTGGATATTGTTTGATTGATTACGCTGGATTGTTTTGTGGTTAATGAATTGGATCATTGCACTCTCTCTTTGCTGAACATTTTATGACAATCTAAGAAGAAGAAGAGTTTGAAAGGGTTTTCCCCGTTGTGGTGTTTTTCCCTGGTCTCCGATCAATCTTGGTGTCTTTATGTGTGAATGCTTTTCCTCTATTGTTCCTTTATGTTTTGCTGCATTGATGATGATATTGTTCTTTTTACATAATTGCATATGCTGTAATAATGCTATGATGTTATGGGGTGGATTCAATATGAAAATGTTGAAATGCAATTATCTAAAGCAAAGAAAAATATAGCCTTGAGAGAAATTAACAGTTTCTCCTTGCGCTTCTATTGCTTCCTCTGGTTCTTCTCCCAAAGGTTCTTCTTCCTTCACCTTCAACTAATAACTTGATTCTTCAATTTCTTGTTCTTTTGAATCTTGGTTGTTTTGTGTCCTATATCTTTCATCAAATGTCAAATTGATGATTTTCATTATTTTGTTGGTTGTCAGATTATAATACTTGTATACCTTGCTCATGGTGGAGTACCCAACAAATATGCCTTTGTCCTCTTGGGAATGTAATTTCCTAATCGTCGAGTCATCCCTCTTTATGTGGCATTTACCCTCGAAGACCTTGAAGTGCTTGACATTGGCTGGTCGTCCTTTTTGTAATCCATAAGGGGTTTTGTCATCGTTACTCCTAAGCATTCCTCTGTTCAGAATATGAACTGCAACTTCAATTGCTTGAACCCAAAAGATATTGCTCAACTTTTAATCACTTAACATGGTTTTAGCCATTTCAACTATAGTCCTGTTCTTCCTTTCCGTGACTTCGTTTTGTTGGGGTGTCCTAGCTTTTGAGAACTGTCTTTTTATGCCATGTTCGTCATAATAGTGCTGAATTTCTTTGGATGTTAATTCATCTTTGTTGTCTGATCTGAAGCACTTGATGTTCAGATCAGTTTCATTCACAACCATTTTTTTGTATATCTTGAAATGCTTAAATGTTTCCGACTTCTTCTTGATGGAATTGATAGCTATCATTCAAGTGTAATCATGAGTGAAGAATATAAAGTTAGCTATCATTCAAGTGTAATCATCAGTGAAGAATATAAAGTAAGGCTCACCTCTCAACCTATTGGTTCTCATGGGTCCACATATGTCTGTGTGCGCTAGCTCGAATGGCTTTGAGGTAGAATGTTCCTTTGTCTTAAATTCGACCTTGGTCTATTTTCCATGTTGATAATGTTTGCATATAGTATTTGATGGATTTGTGATTTTATCCATAGCTTTGAGTCCTTCTTTCTCACTGACCATGACAAGGTTGTCGAAGTGAATGTGACCCATTCTTCTGTGCCAAAGCCAACATTCATCTTCCTTTCCTCGCAACATGTTTCCTTTCCAATTTCATCTAGATAGTATAAGTTATTATATCCCCGAGATGCTGTACCCACTACTTTACCTGTCTTTTCCTTTCTTATTTCCTACTATTTGGAGTCGAATATAGGTCTATGCGCTTGGTCAGACATCTAGCTCACGCTCAACATACTATGATTGAAATTCTCAATGAGGAAGGCATTTTCTGCCTTGGCACCTTTACCTCCAGGGTTAACTGTGCCTTTACCCAAAACTTTGGAGGATCCATCCTTTCCGAATGATACTGTTCCATCGTTGTCCTTTTGCAAGTCTATAAACTTGTCCTTGTCTCCTATCATATGCTTTGAGCAATCCTTGTGAACTAACCATTCATGTTTCTTGCATTTGATTGTAAACACAAGGTTTCATTTGTCATCTTTCCTTTTCCACACCTTTCAAGGAGCATTGAATTCTAGCTTTGTTTCTTTCAAAGGAGTGCTCATCTAACAGTCTTGTGTTATATGTAAAAATTAATTACACTTGTGGCATTCTACTTCATTGTTCAGTAATGCAAATCTGTTGTTTTTTTGATTACAATCTTCACGAGGTCTTTTTACATAGTATTTATGAGGATGGTTTTCATAGATTCTCTTGTTTGTACCATTGCAATTCACAATTTTGTGCCCAAAATTGTTTCAAGAGTAACAAACACCAAGGAAGATAATTTGATACCTAGAAGAGAGTCTTCTAGGAGCATTTCTCCGTGAACTTTCCTATTGGCTGCTGCCAAGGCATCCTTCTAGTTGGTTGATCCTGAGTTGAAAATGGCTGTTGCTTCCTAATTTATTCCTTGACGACTTTGACATAACTTTTTTGTTCATCCTCCTTCCCTGCCATAGAGCTTGATCCCTTAACAAAGTTTGTCTTATATACTAAACCAATTTTGTCTTCAAATGATCTTTGATTACTTACGATCTTTAATAGTTTTGAGCTGTTCATAAAGTCCTGTTGAACATATTTCTTCTGAGCTTCCTTTTGGAGGGAGACTATATCTGCTTCCAATCTTTCTTTTATCTTGGAGCTTTCTTCCATTTCTTTGTTGAGTGTTTCTTCAATCTTCTTCTCTTATTCTAATTGTGTTTTCATATCAATGACAATCTTTTTAGAGTCCTCATATTGTTCTTTTAATTTACTCAGTTCCCTTGCAATTTATTGACATTTTCCTTTCTGCCTTGAAATCATCAACAACGCTTATCAATTCTCCTTTCAGGTCAACTTCTCCTTCCACATTTTCTTCATCCTCAAAGATAGATTGATTTTCAAACGCCACAAACAATACTTTTTCTGAATCACTGTCACTATTACTATCACTATTAGATACAAAACTCTCTTCCTTAGAGCAGAAGTTTAATGCCTTAAGCAAACATGGAATGTTGTTAGAATGCCTTAAACAAAGATGGAGTGCTATAGATGAATTGGTTGAGAAGCCTGCCTCTTAAAAACTCTGTGTTCAACACTTATCAGCCTCGGCTAGGCTTCCGACCACTTGCATCCGAACCCACTCCTCTTTCTTGGTCTGGGTTGCCTTTTTTTTGGCCTTAGACTACGCCTCTTTTGTCTAGTCAATGTTGGTCAAACTTCCCAACAACAGAGAAGTCAATGCTGGTCAACTATCAAGTTTGATCAAACTTCATACAACTTTGGTCAATTTGTCATTTAATCTACTCCTTTTTGCGATTTCTTAAGAAGATACATTGTTGTGTGTGTGAAAATTTCAAGTTTGAAATCCTATTGTAACAACTAATATTATTTCTTCTAACTATTAATTAAATTAGCAATTTATTGCTCTGGGAACAACGAAATAAACATACTTTAATCTTCAAAAAATGTTGCGGAAAATAAAGCGCTTGAAATTGAGAAAATACTAGCACACACAAAATAAAAATATGACAGTGATTTTTGCACAAAAGTCCCTTGAAAATCCAACTTGGGAAAAATAAGGCAACAACTAAGGGTTTTTATTATTAAGTAACAATGAAATTCTGAGGACAATCTAGACGCAAAAAATTGCAAAATACAACAAGAAAATTTGGCCGAAATTATCTAAGGGAATTTCCATTCTTCCGTAGGCAACGTTGGCAGAACTCTGCTTTAGAAAACTTGTCCTCCTAGACCATCTGCACTGGCCTCTGCACGGTGCTTGCGCAGACCCTTTGATGTCTAGTCCGAAACTACCTCTGATCAAGTCATTCTACATGCGTCTGTTGCTGGAAAGGATTCTCTGGTCTTATGGAAGACTTTACCGACCTCTGGAAGTTGAATCAAATTTGCCCGCATCTAAATCGAATTGCCCTCTGAAGCTGCCTACAGAGTCCTCTTAGCTACCTCACTGGGAATAACTCGACCTCTTGCTGTTGCCCCTTCAGAACTAGACAACTTCCTTCGGATCACTGTCCCTGCCCCTCTATGTCTTTTCTTCCCTTCTGGTTCGAACTCTTCCGAATACTGCCTTTGCAAAAATTGAACGACCTAATTAAATAGATCTCAAATGTGTGTTTGTTCCCCATATACCTGTCGACATCTTCTTATAATCTTATGTTGGACCTCCAATAACTAAGATTAAATCTTTATTGATGGCTAAGATCATATCTGGGTTGATTTGTGTGAATTTCTAGATGATTCACACCTTATCTCAATTAATACTAATTAGTTAACCCCTTTTCCTAAGTCTAGACTTGGGAAATATTTAAAAATAGTCTAATATTCTAATTGAGACACTTCTGATTGGAATATTTAGAAACGATTTTTGGGTTATGGAGAACAACTGTGTTTTAGCCTCTCCATATAGTTTTGAGATTGGAACACCTCCAATACTACAAAAACTAACATTGTGTGTGTAGTAAAAAATGAAGATATGTCATTGTGTATTTATAGTTGTCAAATAGGTGGGCTTTGACTAAGGGTAACATGTTTTCATTGTGGGGCTAACTTGACAGTTTGGACCCTAAATGGAATTAGTAAGCCTCTTGGCATGTGAGAATATCTCTTGATGCTATACAAAAATCAACATTTTCATGTGAGGCTCAAAGTACTCTAATTTATTTTTATGTAGAAGTGTTTATGAATACCTATTGTGATTTGGGAAATGATAAGCTTCTACACATGAGTTTCTCTTCAATGTAGGATAATGTTCAATAAGGTTTTCATATTGATTTTTCCTTTGGTAATTTCATTCAATAATATAGTCCTTGTATCTTGTGTCTTATATTTGGAAACTTTGTCTTTTGATCCTGTCGGTGAGTAATTAGTGAACATGGTTTGAATTTTGGCATTCTTTTGTTTTTTGATGTTGGTTGGATTTGTATTGCATGCCTTCTGCGAGGCTTGGATTTTTGCATTTGATGAGTTACAGACTTCAACTAGGCTTGTGTTTGTATTTTTATTTATCATGGATTTTTTCTTGGTAAGTTAGTTTATTGTTTTTTGTTGTGACTTTTTTCACGTTTTAACGGTTGGGAAATCCAAGGACATGGCAGTTAAATGATTTCCCTTATTAATGACATTGTCTTGTGATGTTTTTGTTATTATTATTATTAGGTCTTTCGATTTATTGTTTCTTATCATCAAGACTAATGCTAAGCAACAAATAAAAGAGTACACAAGACGTAGGCAGGATTCTGGGGCAAAACCCCACTCTTTGGGGAAAACCTGGTCAAAATTCTTCCTTTAGTAGATTCAACATGAGACGACCAAGACCCTTACAAACTAGACTAGACCCCCTCCATAAAGTCATCCTTCATCTCTGTGTTTGATCCATGTCATTGTGTGAGCACCGAGTCCTTGTTTCTTTGGCAGCATTGAAATCTTATGATTGTCAGCAGATCTTGTTCTAAACCTTGATTCACAGAGACAGTACCGAGATCTGCATACATAAACCTGAGATAACATGACACCGATTTTTTCTACCAAGATAGTGGTACTATGGTAAGCCTTCATTTATGTAGTTTACATCAAAATATATTGACAATGAGATGGCAGCGAAACTATAGTAACATTGAAAACTTCACTGTGATCACCAAAAGCTTCATCATTGAAAACTTCTCTGAAATGCGAGTTCTGAGTTAGTGTAATGCAAAGATCCCAGGCTTGTATGTATAGTGGTATGCCCATGAATCATGAAAAGTTATGACTTTGTTTCAGGCCGGCATGAGTTCACTTGATAACTATTCCTTTGTGGCTGACTTTGAAGACGCTGATTTGAGGACTTTGATAAAGAGGCCGAGCTGATGACTCGCTGAAGAGGATGAGTTGATGGAGGAGTCTTTGAACCAATGATGAATGACTTTCATAATAACCTAAAGCCTACAATGGAGGCTTGACCTATAATTGACCCAAACATGAAATCCATGCTTTAATAAGTCAACTCAAATTAATAGTAATTGTTTTTTTCACTTTCTTTTGACAAATATATTACATTTGACTCAAGTAGCATACCCTTAGGGTAGGTTTTTCTAGAGAACTTGCCTAGGGTTCTATAAAATCAATTAGGAATATGAGGGGGGTAAGTTTATCAAGTGATGAATCACCCAAAACAAGAATCAGTATGATTCAAGAGAACTAGACATAACAATGTTAGTGACACAAATTTCAAAATAAGATGAAGGCAATTTTATAAGATGTATGGTCTAAGCCATACCTAGAGATGTTTCTTGACAAACATTGTAGGAATTCGGTGAAGTGTAATTCATGGTCTTCTTTACCTTTGTTTTATTAGACTAGTTGTATGTATATCTTGTTGGGTACGGAGTACTTACGATTGTGGTAGCACCCAACTCCTTTTCTGTTGGAAGCACCAAAGTTGTGTTTTTGTAATAACACCGACACCTACTCATTGTTGGGAGCACTGATCATAGCACCGAGGTCCTCTCGAAAGTATTAAAACTTGTGTCATCACTGAAAATGCTTGGACTTCATTTTGGAAAAGATCCAAATTGTGGAAGCATAGAGGTTATGTTTACACCCTATCCAAGCTCCTTGTAATGACAACGAACCATTTGTTTTATTCAAACGTTATATCTCCGTTAATCTTCTTCACGAGATCATATCACTTCAATGGCACCAAGTCCGAGTTCTTTGTCACTTTGGAAGTAATGACCTCTAAACTTACACACTGAAATATGATCACATCGAAGTTTATCTTTTAGTATTACAAGCATACCACTGTGATAGCACTAGCATCGAGACTTTGATAGCACCGAGATACTGGAGAATCATGTCTTCATCACTGTGATAACGAGGAGCCATTCTCTGTGGTAACACCGAGATAAGTTCATGTGATGTAGTCACTGTAATGTCACCGAAAATATAGTAGCATCGAATTTGCCCACTGAAATTGTCTACAAATATCATTTCTATATTAACTTGAGCTCATATAGTAGTAACAAAACATATCATTGAGATTTTATGCGAGTTTACTTCTGTGACATATCACCGAAACTTGCTCTCTGGAAATCCGAACTTGTGATGTTTGTTGTTGCACCGAAACTAGCTCTCTGAAATCCTTATCCAAAATTTTGTGATTGTAATGCGAAGTCCTCATCCTTGCAATGGCAGCGAACTTGTATCATTGTGCTTTTGGGATGCTAATGAATTTCTTTAGACTTGGTCTTTAATAGAAATGCACCCAAGAGATTTTCAAACTGCCTTTTGACCATACGTCTCATACCATGTTGGGAAATCCAAGGAGTTGGTAGTTAAACGATTTCCCTTATTAATGACATTATCTTGTGATTTTTTAGTTATTATTATTAGTTCTTTCGATTTATCGTTTCTTATCATCAAGACTAATGCCAAGCAACAAATAGAATTCCACTCTTTGGGGAAAACCAGTCAAAATTCTTGGTTCAGTAGATTCAAGATGAGACGACCAAGACAAGTACAAACTAGACTGGACTCCCTCCATGAAGTCATCCTTCATCTCTGTGTTTGATCCATGTCACCGTGTGAGCATCGAGTCCTTGCTTCTTTGGATGCATTGAAATCTTATCATTGTCATCCAACCTTGTTCGGAACCTTGATTCACTGAGACATCACCAAGATCTTCATATTGAGACTTGAGATAACATGACATCGAATTCCTTATACCAAGACAGTGGTACTGTGATAAGACTTCATCTTTGCAGTTTACACCGAAATATACTAACACTGAGATGGCAACAAAACTGCAGTAACTCAAAAAACTTTACTGTGATCATCAAAAACTTCTCTGAAATGCGAGTTTATAGATAGTGTAATGCGAAGATCCCAAGCTTGTATATATAGTGGTATACCCATGAATCATGAAGAGTTATGACTTTGTTTTAGGTCGACATGAGTTCATTTGATAATTATTCCTTTGAGGCTGACTTTGAATAAGCTGATTTGAGGACTTTGATGAAGAGGCCGAGTTGATGAGTTGCTGAAGAGGATGAGTTGATAGAGGAGTCTTTGACCCAACAATAAATGACTTTGACAATAACCTAAAGCCTACAATGGAGGCTTGACCTATAATTGACCCGAGCATGAAACCCATGCTTTGGTAAGTGGAATCTCAGGGAATCTCAAGCCCTAGCTCTAGTATCGAATTTTGCCTAGGCATCCCCAAGCCTAGACACTAATAGGATCATTTCACCTTTTTGAAGTAAATATTCCTTTTTGGTCGTTTCCCCTTACCTTGTCCAGGATAGGAACATCATTGGTTGCTACATTCCATCCCCGAACCGAGGCTGGATCCACATGGCCCCGTGTGGTCCCACTTCTCAATAAAGACTATCTGTCAAGGACCATTTGGGAATTCAAGTTTCCCAAGGCTGATAGGGATTGAGAAACTTGTTCATAAGTCCATGGTTTCTACCTCAACCCTCCAATCCTCACCCCTTATCCATGGTGTACCAAGTCCCTTGCTTAAAAAGCAAGCAAGGTCCATCCTTCACTCCATCATTGGGAAAGGGTTTTCAGGATCACTTCTCACCTATTGATTGACTTATACTTTACAGGTGAATCCCTACACTATTGGGAATCCTCCCATCGGTGAAAGTCCATAAAGAGAAGGGAGACTTAGCTGTGGTGACAGTGGGTTGAGCCTCCACAGTTGTCCTTAACCTAGCAGTTGCCCTCTTATGAACCCCTTTATGCCCCCTGCTAGTTCAAGTTGTAACAAGCCCCATCCGAAATAAAGGCTCGATTACCATCATATGTGTGCTTTTCTTTTGGAAATCAATTGTAGAGATAAGTGTGAGACCAAGTGTAGTATGTTGACAAAATTAGCTCTCCATTGATGGCTTGCAGAACATGATACATGAACATAACAACTTAATGAGTAGAAGCATGCCTTAAGGAAGAATCAAATAGTTGAAACTAACTAAGACATACACAAGTGAAAGAATGCTAGAAACCAAAAGCGAAATAGTTCACAATTAATCCCTAACATTAACATGAAATGAGAGGGAAAGATTCAAAGCCAACACACCAGCTACATGAAATGAAATAGTTCATAAACATATAACCAATGTGTAAACCCACATACATAAATGACAAAAGCATGAATAGTCATTACAAGTGCCATTAACATGTATGGGAATCAATGCATGAACTGAAGCTTCTCATTAATACTGTCGCCAATTCAAGTACATGTACACAGGCTCATCAAAACCCAATAGTGGGATGAGAGCAATTCATAACATCTTCATGACATAACAATAGTTTGACTATCCCTCCAGCTATAGCTATAAGCTACCAAGAGCTAAGGCTTTGAACTCCTGAAGCACAAAGTGAAAATCCTATGTCTAGCCTAGCTTAAGTGCCAAAAGTCCTCTTGCTTGAGAGGTTACATTTATAGAGTAAGGCGTGTGACCTTTCACCTTCTCCTGTGGCCTTTGGACTACCTCATGACTGTTCAACTTCCAAATTGACTCTTCATCTTCTCAAAGACCCTTTAGACTTCCAATTGACTCTTTAGCTTCTAAGTGACCTGTGGGGTCCCATATGGTCTTTGACATTTCTTCTTTTCTCTTTCATGTCTTCAATATTTGCCATTGATGACAAAATCATATTTTACAATATGATAATTTGGAAAAATAGTGGTCTTTAAAAGTCTTGATGATGTCTTCATCACGTACTTGGATTGCCTTTGCCATGACATTTGCTTTAGCATCCACATGCATAACAAACATCTGCTTCCACATTTAAATCCTTCAGACGCATATCACTATTAATTAAACATCAAGACAAATATGCTTAAATAAAATAAGCAACAAATATTACGCATAATAAGAAATGAGAATTCATAATCTTGGGATGTTAGTATTAAAATGTCTTGGCTTATCTTCCTTTTTCCATTGGTTATGATGGTCTTCTTATCGTAACTTTTCAACTGATGGTAACAACACATTATCTCTCCACAATGATAAGTTGATTAATTTTCCATCAACTATACTTGATTACCAATTGATAGAAGGTGATTTATTATTTTTGGAAAGTCACACTTGCGATGCCAGACATTACTTTCTGCTTTTCGAAAGTCAATCTAAAATTGTCAGAAATGATTAAGAAAATTCATGCCTGAGTTGCCAATTTTCAAGATTTCCTTTCCTTTTGGTAAAGATTATGTTAAATTTGCTTGAAACTCTGCAACTGCTTAGATGAATTATTTAAACAAGGGAATAAAAAACTAAAACCAAATTTACTTTCACCATGATACAAAGTTTCTTTAAGATTTTATAAGTAATGAAAAATAATCGAGAGATAAAAAACAAATGCATGCAAATTGACAAGCTTGTTTACCCTTGAAACGAAAAAGGGAAACATGCTTTCTTTGTGTTGGTATTTTTATTGATTGTTCAGGATCGATTGGATCTATTACAATTCACTCTGCTACTACAACCAAAACCTGTCTCAGATAGCACAATTGTTCTGATGTTGAATAGACTTGACTTGCCTTGAGAATCCGTGATCCCCGCTCCACAGTCCTTACACACTTGGTCCCATTTCCTAGTGCACTAGAGACCCTATTTCCTAGCTCGCTTGAGGCCCTATTTTCTAGCGCCTAAGCCTCCTATTTCCTAGCACACTTGTGGCTCCTAAATCTGTGTGCACTTGCTCCTCAAGATTGCGCACTCCACACACAAAGAATTGATCTCACAAGAATCATTGATCTTGTGCTTTCGTCTTTCTCTTTATAGATAGTATTCAAGTTGTTGATTTGGGATAGCATTGGATGTGCTCTAGCCACGAAAATTGGTGGAGAGGCTAAAGCATATGAGATCTCGAATACCCAGAAATGGTTTGGGGAAAATCTAACTAGTTTGGGAGATATTAAAATAAATAATATTTTTAATGGAGTCCCTAAGTCTAAACTTAGGGAGAATAAAATATTAATGTGAATTAATATAAAACTATGTTAGAAGGGTCCAAAAGTCATGGATCAAGCCAGAGATAATCTTAGCCGTTGATTAGGGACTTAATCTCGGTTGTTGAATTGTCAACGGGAAAAGTATAAAAGGAGGCTTGAGGGTCACTTGGAGAATACACTGAGTTGTTCAAGATTTCGATTTCTAGGGCAGGGTGCTGAGGAAGTCGAAAGAGTGATAAGAGTTGCAGCTAAGGGGCAATGAATACAGAAATAGAGTGGTAGAGATAGTACCGGGAGGATCAACGCAGAGGTCGGGAGAGAGGGATGCATAGCCAACCAGAGGTTCACACAGAGCTAGCTAGGGCTCACGCAGAGGCAGCCAGAAGCTGTGCAGTGCCTTAGAGAGCTAGTGTGGGTGACACAGAGGCTCTAAGGGCCGACACAGTGCCTCTAGAGGCTGACGCAGGGTGAGCTAGGGTGACGCTAGGCAGATGATAGGCCAGAAAGGGCTGACGTAATCCCTAGAGGTTGACGCTGGGGTTTTCATGGGGTAGATTGGAGCTGGGATTTGTCGGAGTGTTTATCCGGGGTTTCAGTCAGAATATCTGTCTCCGAAGGAGAGGTACTACTGTTGAGATTATTCTTTGTTGGGTGAGCCAGTTTTGGCACCTAGATTGTATTCTAAAACTGCTTAATAATGCAAACCCTCAGATAGCTGCACCGGTTTTCCCGCATTGGGTTTTTCTGGGGATATTGGTCCCAAAACAACGGTGTCACTTGTGTGTTTGTTTTGTTTGCTTCAGTTGATGATCTGTAATGTGTTGAGCATGTACTTGTATTTTTTTTTAGTATTTACATGGTAAATAACTTGTAAATTAATCAGAACAAGTAGGCAAAAATAAATCAGAAATTACATGAAGGGTTTCTACTGGGTTAGACTTAGAAATTCCAACACGAGCCATGCAGGAGGCTTAGTCGAATTAACAATTCACAGTAGTGTCACGCGTTTCCTTTGCTAGTTAATTGGAGCATGTCCCAGTTAACTAGCTCAAGCTCCTCCTTGATTTTCCATAGATGTGATTGCATGTTAATTTAGAACTCAATTGGTTCTCTCTCTAATCAACACTAACGTCTTAACTCGTTGTAACTCAACTTCTCACTGCCACCTCATCCTGTAGTCTAATTGAAGAAGATTCCAACTAACCTTAGCTCCAACGCTACGCTTGAAAACTTGATGACCATTCTAGTAAACTGGAAATCAAATTATTATAACTAAAGTCTATCTCCTGAATTCACATTCATGTGAGAGAAAGGCTAAGTTCGTGGTATTCACTGGATAAGGCACAAGCCAAAAGACCTTCCATGCTACATGTGCAATAGATTATGCAAATTCCTATAGCACTTGCCGCAAGAAATTGCTCCCCTTGATTTCTACCTTCGAGACACTAAACACAATGACAACCAAATATGAGATACTTCTCACTGTCGTCCTACTCCCACTATACTCGTCAACATGGCCTTCATAAACACAAAATTTAGTGGCTGGGGGGAACCCAAAAGCTGCCCATTCGTTCGGGGATGCCCAGAAGCACCCCTTTATGGTGGGGCACGCAGAAATCCTCCTTTCATCAGGGGATTTTCAAAAGCACGCCCTGAAAGGGGGACACATAGAAGTACCCCCATTTTTGGGTGATTCCTAGGATCCTTTGCTTAGGGAAACACATCACCCACATTGGGGAAACATTTTTCCTGCCGTTTTCTCCCATGGAGCACTGGTCTGTATACTTTTTTCGTCGTTGTATATCAGTGTGTACTCTTGTATTTTGCCTTTTAGCTTACCTTGGCAATCTTCCTATCTGTATACCTATATAGTTATTTTTGTTTTTGTTCTAGAAGATGCCCTTAGCATTCCAACATTGTACGTTTCATTGTTTGATGTACTTTTTCAGTCCCATAGCATTGCCTTTGTGGCCTTTTGTGGAACATTAATAGAATTATGATATCTAATCTTAGATTAGTTGTGCTTGCCATCACTAACTAGAATTATATATTTATTTGTCAAACTGTAGACATGGGAATAACCTCAAATTTTGAGCTTAGAGTTAATGAGAATGAGTCAAAGTTAGTGAAGAAATAATTTGTGTGCAAGTGACGTAAATAATTAAGAGTAGAACAAGATTCAGTGAGCAAAGATTACGAGTAGAACAAGATTCAGTGAACAAGATTACGTGGTTAGCAAAGATGGAGCAATAAATTATGGACACAGTGATATTTGTCCTTGTGTTCCACTATTTTGATAGTATTGGAACCATTACACATATCGAGATCATACATAGTCGGCTGTTGGGAAAGCCACCATTAAGAGACATAACGCAGAATACCTAATGTTTTCACGATATTTAGTTGTGTGACAATAACCGATGACTCAAATCAACAAAGTTTTCTGAATAATGTTTTATAACATAAGTCATCCTTAAAAACCCAAAACCGTAGAGGTTATAGGACAAAAATTTAAACATATTCTATCAACTTTCAAATTTCAGTTGTTTAGATCTTAGGGATTGTTTATTTACTGAATAGCAAACCACTTTAGAGATGCTATTGATTATACATGGGAGGAAAGGCTTGTATTTGTAGGGTGCCAACGAAATTCATCACTCTTAAGATCATACTGGAATTAAGAGTGGCACTCTCCATTGTCGAAGTCTTGTTTCTTACAAATATTTATGTCTGATTGATGGTTACTTTAGAGAAGGAAACTTAATAGCTATTTTGAAATGTGTGTATTGCAGTATATAATTTATCAGACAAACAAGCTCAGGCAATATTGGATATCACTCTTCGAAGACTTACATTGTTTGAGGTTAGTGGCATTTTCTTTAATTGATAATGTAAATTCTGATTTACATTGAAATGCGAGTATGCCAGAGATCTGTGAAATTGACAGAAAATAGGAAGGATTGTTTTATAAATTTTGTGTTGAACAATGATATGCTTCTGTAAATTACACTTCATCTGCTCTAATGAAGGTTTGGTGTACCGTATAACTCATTTTATTTCATATGCAGAGAAGCAAGTTTGTTGAGGAGGACAAATCATTGACTGGACAAATTTCAAGTTTAAAGCAACTATTAGCAAACAAGAAGGAAATTTTGCAGGTTTGGTTGATAATTTTTTTTCTTCTTCTGAACATTAAGGTTTATAATTATCTTTGATGCTTGACAATATAATATCTAGCTGCTTTAAAGCCTCTATAAAAGCTTTATTTACTAAGGCATTGAGTTTCCAGTCTTCAAATTGTTTTCTGATTTGAAAATTGTGTGCTTGAGTAGCTGTATAAACATGCAGATTTATAATAACCTTTGTTGCACTGGTTGTTGGGATGGGGGAATGGCAGGGATTGGGTGATGTGTCCCCAAGATGAATAAAATGTACCCCAAATTTCTTCATATCTTTTGGTTAATTATGATTATGTTAAATTAAGTCATTCCCTTCTCAATAGGTTCTGCAGATTTTCACATTTGTGATGTAAATCACTAGAAAACACAGCAGTGATAATTCAGATGAAGAAGGAAAGGAACTTATTCAATCATACAGTACCCAGTCTGAACAACTCCTATCTGATTCTTTTCACAATGTTTGAGGTTGGTATGGTAGAAGAATTGGGCTTGAATGACTTATGAAAATCTCTGCAAATTATGTAAAATATGAGATGAGCCCTGTTACAACTCAAACTAGCAGGGGTCCTAGGAGGGGATCCTATAGAGCAATTACTAGGTCAAGGGGCAACAATGAAGCGATAGCCCACTGTCACCTCAGCTAAGGCTCCCTACTCTTTACGAACTTACACCGATGGGAGGAGACCCGGTAGAAGACAAATCACAATATCTATGAAGGGTTAAGAGGACACTTGAGCCTAGGATTAGAGGATATGCCTTGACAAGAGTCTTCCTAGACTTAAGGATCTTTATGGAGAAATGGATTCTATGTAATCCTTGTGGAATTTGAGTTATAAAGTTGTGGGACCACAGAGTACCAAGGTAGACCCAAACTATGTCAAGGGTATGAAGTTGATCGACCAAAGAGGGGCTTGACCTAGTTAGGAAAAATAATAGGATCAAAGGACTAATTTTCTTTTGAAATTTGAATACAATGATCCAAATGAGGACACTAACCCAAATCAACTTAGAGAGAGAAGTGATCCTCGAGTTAGGGCTTGCGATATCTCGGGATTGCATGATTGAATTGTGCTCAAATTTGGAGGACCCCTTGAGAAGACCCTAACGCAATTGTGAACCAATTTTCAAAGTGTTTGGATGGCTACAAAATATTTGGCTTGATTCCCTAGGTGACTCGCTAGGTTAGGCCTAGAATTTGGGAAAGTGAAGAAAAGAGAGGTAAATTTGATCACCAAAGGGATACAAGGATCAATTGCTTGGGCTTATTGAAGCCAAGATAAACATAGATTGAGAATTGGTGTGAGCTAAGGAGCCCTAATTGATCTTTGCTAGCTTCTCCAAGGGCAACAACTAGGTCAATAAGGATTTATACTTCAAATTTGTGAAAGAAATGAAGTTTCAATGTCTTTCAACCTAAGAGGTGCCTCTAAGAACATTCACCCAATCCCTCAAAGAGCAAGACATGCATTAAATCACTTATTCACGGTCCCAAAAGAATTTCACATTACATTAACCTATACAAGAATAATGATAACAATAGACATGCATTTGAAGTATGATAACAAGAATAGTATAGAAAATTCAACTTACATGAGAGAGAGAGTCTATCCGTTCATCCATTTTGCATTAGAAAGAAGCTCCAAAGACAATAGCGAAAATCCAAACATCATAGTGCATCAAGAAGCTCCAAAAAATTTATCCCAGCAAAAGGTGCAGAGATCTCTTAAGAGATACCAATCAAATCCATGTGATGATGAGAGAATGAATTACCTCTCATCTATTTATACAATCTCTAATGAGCTTGATTTTCCTAATTTGGCCTAATTGAGCCCCAAATAATAAAATAATGAGCAATAATAACATCCCTTGGTGACAAGCCCACCATTATAGCTCAATAACATAAGAATAAGCCTCTCAAGAGGGTAGAATGATTAATAAAATGAGTCGTTGGGCCTTTGCGGAGTCCCAATGAAGTCCAGAGTTTGCCATGATGTGAGAATGGATCTCAAACATAGTGGACATGGGGTTGGCCACTTGTTTCCAAAGTAAATCCCTATGGTGATCCCACGTGGGCATGGGGGCACAAGGACGTCCTCATGGGTCTCCAAGTGGATCAAAAATGCCTGTAGACCATCTGTGAGGTTCAGGATGTTGACATAAGCCCTCTCTTTGTCTCTTGCAGTGAGACAAATCCTCATTTGGACCTTGGAAGATCTGCCAAGTGTATAGTGCAAGCGTGGATCCGGCTGGCATGGCGAACCAGGTGCACCATCCTCATCCAAAAGGTGGAACATGTGTAATCAATGAGTGGTGCTGGGGATCCATGAAGTACTCTTTGCTATGGTGGAGGCCCATTGCTCTCAACGCTCACCCTACAAGTGCCAATGTGGCCGTCTATGTTGAAGGAAGTGTAACTAGGTTCAGTCTTCATAAATATGAAGTGTACTTTTGATTCTTGTATTTTGTGAAAGAAAGAAAAATGATTATTATTATTATTGAGCTTGGGTTTCTTGCCCAAGAAATTTGTTTTATAGGTCAAGCACTAATTGAAAGTGCTTTTAGGGTTGTCCTAGGTCAAGAAGTCCAATAGGGACATAATCATAATACCCAATCAGGGATCTTGTAAATTGTAAACATACTTATTTCTGTATTTCACTGAGGCTTCCAAGACCAAGTTGGCCTGCCAACCTGTCAAGTCGGCCTAGAAGTTGGAATTCGTACGCTTCGAAGACCTATCTATAGGAGACAGGTCAACCTCATTTGGAAACATTCATTCCTCTCTCTCTCATGTGAAGGAAGAAACATAAAAGGGCATCGAAGAAGGTAGAAGAAAGAGAAGAAGTGTTTTGGGTTCCTCTCTCTCTGTTTGTCTCCACACGTGTGAAGAAGGTGGCTGAAATTTTGCAGTTTTTCTGTAGTGTTTCTGTTGCTTGGCTAGGGTTTTGTTGTGATGGTTCAATCTGGTGAAAAAGCACTGAAGGAAGGGCCAACAAAGTCCCATTCTAGATCCAGAAGACAAATTAGGTCAAGCGAGGCAGTTGGAGGCAAAGAAGAAGCAGTTCTAGTCTAGACGTGCGAAGTAGCAATTGCTGCTGGGGGGCTGAAGTTGCAGATCTGCAGTTAGGGCCGAAAAGCTGTGGATGGAGGTTGAAGTAGTGTTCCTCAAAGAGATTTTGTTGGGTTTGGAAAGAAGTGAATCTATAAGAACAGATTGAAGGGTTTTCCTCTCAGGAGTAGAGGTTTTTGCTTGGCTTGGAGCCTACATCTTGTGTACTTGTATCTTGTTGATCTTCTTGGTTTGGTAGTTGTTTGATGATTGAAGAACACACAATAATAAAAATAATAAGAAGATAATCATAATAAATAAAAAGTCATCGCAAGAAGTTATCATAGTTAGAAGAATCATTAATGTCATGTTGCCTCAGATTCTTCAACATTCTGGACAATAAAGAAAATCCCATGGGACTAGGGTACAAGGCTAACCACCAAATCAGACAGAGGAGACAAGAGTATAAACATAGCTCAATCTTTCCGTCGAATCCCCCCAAAATTCCACGTCCAAAAGTGTCCATGATAAGTAAACAAATTACTCAACTATACCAATGAAAGGTCATACCTTCGTGGTCGGAAGGCCCACCTTCAAAGATATGATCATAACAAATGGGCGAGGGACTACATGGCTGTCCTAGGTGGTGAAGATAATGGGGCATCGAGCTCTCTGGTGGTTGCAAGAGGCTATTGGATCTAAGTTGAGGACCTTCTAGGATATTTTTTTTTCCTATGGAATCACCCACAAAGTGGTGGGTAACTAGCCCAAAAATTCTGTGTCACAAGATGCATGATATCTTGGTGTTGGATTTGCGAATCCTCCGATTAGATACAGATAAGGTTCCATCCAGATCCATGTAGGACCTAACATGTAAATGAACCCATGTTCTCGAAATGGATTCTACACTAGCTAGCGATCACTTGACGTATCCCAAGCAAATAACTTTAGAATTATAGGTTTTTCTTTTTTGTTTAATATTTTTAAAGAATATTTGCAACCTGTTTGAAGCCCTAGAATTAAATTATTCTATTTAGGCCTTTAGTTAGATTACTTATTATCTAAGTCGCCTGACAGGGATTCGGGATTTGGGATTTGTGGTGTCGGATTCAGACACGTTGACCCCCCGGAACAGGACACGTAGGATTCATCATATATTATTTTATTAATATATATATATATATATATATATATATATTAAAAATTAGATATTTCTTACACAAATTTTAATTAATGATACAAATTTATTGATTTCAAATATAGATCTTCATCTATAGCAATTAGCATGCATAGTACATAGAAAATTCAAATACATATCAATCTATTATCTATTTCTTATGCTTGGCCCTCTTGCCACCACTAGAAATGTCTAATTTTTAAGTCTTGTTGGAAAATCAAGATCTTTGTCATTAATATCACCCTCTAAGGATTAATATCCATAGGTATCTTTGTCATTACCTCTGTATCTGTATAGGGATCTTTGTCATTAATATCACCCTTTAAGCATTAACATTAGATAGAACAAGCATAACATGTCAAGTCAAGATTTTGTTTAAGTGATGCGTACATTTTTAGGAGGGTCATGATACATGAGTTCGACAACCAATGTCACTAACATCAAGGTACATAGAGGGATTGGTGCTCTTGATTAAATACGAGTTCCATACCCTAATACATGACAAAATTCAATGGAAACATTGCAATTGCCCAATCCTAATATCCTGAAAAATTGATAAGTTTGCTGGATTTTGAATGAAATCTAAACTTCTACATTCTCCATATGAAATCCAATGAGGCTGAAACCACTCTCAAACATCCTGAGTCATTTCATGGTAATGTTAAAAATTTAAATGAAGATTAAGGAGAATGTCACTTTTACTTTAAGAATTTAACATTACCATGAATAACATATCAATACTAGGGACTAGACTTGATCATTAAGCTGCCAAAACGCTTGCCAAATGAAAATATGCGTGGCTGTAATGACCAAATGCGGCCTTTTCATACCCGCACAGGTCACTTTTGCCGCCTAACGAGCCCTGGAAAACAGGACACGCTGCCAAAATCGTGACACACAGTCGGATTCAACGTGTTAAAATAGTACATGACGTGTCATGGTTTTTGGACACGAATCTCGAGAGAATTGTGTCGGACACGATGGATTCGAGATTTGTGGGGCCTATAGGACGAATCCGATTTCATAGCTTATTATTAATCGGTACATTGTTCTATGCTGCAACTGGAACAACAGGTCTAGATTCAGTGTTATAATACAAAAAAGAATGATATGAAAATTTATGTTACACAGGCATTGGGTTGCATGTAGCCCACGCTCCCTTACTCCTGGGAGCTTGGGAGTGGGTATAAAATACTCTGAAACTGCCAATAGCGTTCGCGGGAAATATGGAGCTTTTTCAGGTGTTGAAGAATTTAGGGAAATTAGGTGTAGAGTTATTCTTCTTGACTAGATAACAATTTGTGAAGTCTTTTTACAATTTGTCTTTGTTAGCTTAATCTTCTTCTTTGCTTATTAATGCATGTGTGTGCGCTTCATCAAACTGTTATCAAAACATAAAACAAGAACAAAAGATGTTGGCTGTCTGCCAGGGCCAAAACCTCTCTTCTCTTGAGAGGGAAACCCTTCAGTAAGTTTTCTCTTATTGAAGCTTCTTTCTTGATCAATGCCAACCCTAGACCCTTGACTAGAAGATCGTCCAAGCACAAGTCAAGTCCTTCCTTTTCTTTGCACTATGGTTCCTCGACACTTTGTCCACCTCCTTCCGGTACTTTGTTCCCCGACACTTCGTCCTTTTTCCAACACTACGTTCTTCCTTCCACTGTTAGTAGATCTTCTAGAAGAGATACTTTTACTTAGTGATATCCTTCAGCTAGGGATACTCATTCCTTCTCTTGATCATCTGAGTTCCTTCTTGATGTATAGTGGTAGTCTTAGTGTGACAACACTGCAGCCTAATTCTCGCGCGTGTGAGAGGTACCCTAGAGAATTAGGGTCCTCTTCCTTCGCTAGAGAGATAGGCTTCTTCGCTTGACTTGGGAGGCCTTGTAGGCCTAGTTTCAAACCAAAACAACACTAGATTATGGATTGTTTGTCCCTGTTGTTATACTCGTAGAGTTAACCACCCTTTCTTTGCACGTGTGACTGTTTCGAGCCTAGAAACAATCCTCTTCACTTCGACTTTTCTCCTCCTAAATTCGCTATAGTAGGAGACCTCTTCTTCGTCCTTCGTTACCCTTTCTCTAGCCTCTTTTGTTCGTAGATTTCAGAGCTGCGTGGTTGACGTCATAATGGAGTGGACAACCTCTATATATAGAGGACTGTCCCTCCTTTTAGGCTGACTAGAAGACCGACTTGAAGACTGTTTGCAGGCTGACTTGTTATGCTTACTTCAGATGGCTTCTTTGGTGGTGTCACATACTTGGAGGAGACTCTTTGACAGTGCCTTTGCTTTGAAGGAGACTTGACTTTGCTTGGAAGACTATTCTTTGACTTCTATACAAACATATACATGATGCAACATGCCCTTAATGTTTTCAACATTTTCTTTTGACTATTTGACTCACCTATAACACTTTAACTTGTGCTAGACCTATTTCAATGAGCAAGAAACTAATTGACATATATTATAAAAATAAAATTGATTTTCTTGAATAAATACAAATATCAAAAGTACATTTATGAGGACCGAACCTAGTTACATTTCCTTCAACATCAAGAACATGATTGTGCTGGAGTTCGGGAACGTGGCTGTGTTGGAGGGAGCTATTGCAGCTGTCTGACAGAAGGAGGCGGGTATAGAATGGACAAATCCGTTGAGTGAATTGAAAATTATTCCACGAACGAGAATCCCATTGCTAATAGTCATTGAAATGAGAGCTAGTCTAATCTCGATTTTTTCCAATAGTTAATGAGACTACATTATATAGAAAAGTAGGTTACAGGTTGATTAAGGTCCATTTTGAGTCAACCTGCTTTACTATTTTCAAGAAGCTTGGTGTCCAAGTCGGTCAAGATCACAATTTAGTTCTCCTCTCAATAATTGAGAACACTTATTTCAACTCTGATGTCACTGCTCTTAAATAGCTACTGGATTTGATTATGGTCAGGTGGATTTTACTATGGTTGCTGATGCTTGCTTCTGTGAGAAGCCATTTATTATTTGTTGGATTCGATTATTGTCTGTTGGATTCCACTATGGTTGTTGATGCCTAATGCAGTGAGAAGCCATTTATTATTTGTTGAATTCGACTATGATTATGAGAAGCCACATATTATTCATTGGATTCGACTATGGATACAAATATTCGCTTCCGTGAGAAGCCTCTTATTGTCTGCTGGACTGTACTATGGTTTCCGATGATTGCTTCTATGCGAAGTTGCTGCTGAAGTCTATTATTGTTTGTTGATAGCTATTGGTGTTGGCTTCTTAGAGAAGGCCCCGCTAAAGCTGAATGAATAGCTGAATGCTATTGTTTGCTGGAATGTTTGATAAAGTACTAAGATTCACCATGGATATTTTTCTGATGTTGCGCTGGTTGCTGATGCTTATGTGAAGAAATGAGAATGATTGGGAATCCTCTTGGAGAGGGAGAATTAATTGCATAACATCCTAAATCTTCCTTAGGCTGCCACTGTGAGACCTATGATTGGTTGGGAAGATTGATCTTGAGAGAGATAATGAAAGTATATCCTTGGCTAAGGGTGAGTGTTGGAAATTATGGTAGCCATGGTTGGTATTTTCATCTTGATAAAGGAATTGGAAATTTGAATTTTTAAATTTGCGTGGAAAATATTTCAACTCGGCCTCATGATGTTTAGGTTAGCTAGGCGCCCATGCCACCCCCTCAATTCTATAAATAATAAACATTTGCTCCTCATTTGCACACATCGAATTGGTCTTGTGCATCTCTAATCCAACGAAATTATAGGGAGGGCCGAAATTTCAAGAGTAGGCAGAAATTTCAAGAACTTGGTTATTGACATGGCACTTTATCATGATTTTGGTTACTGATTTGGCTATTATTTTGGTATTGTTATTTATGATGTATTGATGAATTTGGAAACTCTCTCTCTCTCTCTCTCTCTTATGAGGAAGAACTTTTTCTAGGTTTTTTGCTTGTGTGTTTTTCCTTGGTTGTGAGTTGAATCTTTGTCTTGTGTCTCATGTTTTCTTGATGTCTCTACTATGATCTTATGAATGATTTTCTTATAACTATTTAAAGAAGTAATTAGATAATGCTACTAATAATGACAAGACTAGATTTTTTTTTTCAAACTTGGTAACTACTTCCAATGATACAATAATCTTCTTTAGAGCAATACACATGAAAAATTACAACTGTTAACGACATAAACATTGTAAACTTTGAAATGGGAACTATAAACTCAAGATGGGAACTCTGGCCAAAAAACATCAAAAACAGTGCTAACAACGAAAAGTGTTGGTGCTAGAATAACACCTTTTTTTTGTTTGGTTATTGTTCTAGGGTAAATTTTCAACATGTTTTAAAAATGGCGGTGAAAACCAATTTTTGGTGCAAAAATTGTCCAAAAAACACCCTCAAAACGAAGTGTTGATGTTTGAATAATATATATATATATATATATATATATATATTTTTTTTTTTTTGGTTCAATGGTAAATTTTGTGCAAAAAACACCCTCAAAATGAAAAGTGTTGAGGCTGGGATAACAAAAAAATTTCCAAGGGTAAAATTTCAACATTTTGAAATAATGGCGTAATTTTTTTTTTTTAATATATACTAGAGGAATCGGCAACGGCGATGGTATCGTACTCGCGTTACACAGGGTCGAATCCCATCGGCTAAAAACAAAACATAAATTAAAATATATACTAAAAACAAAACATAAAATGAAAATAAAAAACAAAAAAAATCAAACATAAAAAAATCAATCATAAAAATGTAAAAAATAAAACAAAATTAACCTATAAAAGATAAGAATTAAAAAACTATTTTTTTTTTCTTTCAAATTATAAACAAATAAATAGTAAAAAAAACATATTTGAAAAAAATGGAAAAAAAAAAACAAATATGTAAACCATAAAAAAATTTGGAAAAGAAAAACAATATATATATATATATATATATATAACGTTAAGTAACTAAAAATAGAAAAATTAAAAAACATTAAAAAAAACTGGGGAAAAAAAAGAAAAAAACCAAACTAGATTAAACAAAAATAGAGATGCCCTTCCTCCCCCAATATCATCAGAGTCTGCTGCAAGTAATGTTGAGGGAAGAGAACTTAAAGACAATGATAAATATCCATTGTGGAAATATGTCACAAGAGAGGATGGGCCAGACAACAAGGGAAAGGGAGGAGGCAATGTGCAATGGAAATGCAATTTTTGTAACATTTCTTTCAAAAGCACATATTACCATGTGAAATCACATTTGTTGGCTTTACCTAGTTGTGGGATTGGATCTTGTAGAGCTATTACTTCACAAAAAAGAAAAGAATTGCAAAAGGAGGCCAATGTTGGTATGGAACATGTGGCACTGGCTTCAAAATAAAAAATAGCCAAGAATGAAGACCCCCTTCCATTTTTGAGGAAAGCCAACACCAAATTTCCATTTGGGAGTTCTACTTCTACTGGGGGACAAGCATCAAAAAGAAGATCACTTGGTCCAATGGACAAGATTTTCCAAAAAGAGAGATGGGAAGAGCTTGATCTCACCATTGCCTTCTTCTTCTATCAAAACTTCATACCATTTAGTGTTGGACGTTCACCTTTATTTGTTGAGATGTGCCGAGCTCTAACTCAAGGAGCTCCAGCAGGGTATGTGCCTCCTGGGTCAGAGAAGCTGAGAACCACATTGTTGACGAAGGCAAAGAAAGAGGTGCAAAAAATGCTTGAGCCTATTGTGGCAACATGGCCAACATCTGGGGTTAGCATTGTTTCTGATGGATGGACAGATCTAGCACGACACCCAATCATCAACTTCATGGTGTCTTCCTTGAATGGTCCAGTTTTCATGAAAGCAGTGGATACACCTGGCGAATACAAGGATGCACAATTTATGGGTGAGTTATTTATTAAAGCTGTTGAAGATGTAGGTGTTGAATCTTGTGTGCAAATCATTACAGATAATGCACCTGTTTGCGTGGATGCTTGCCTAATTGTGGAAGCTAAATATCCACAAGTGTTTTGGACACCTTGCATTGTCCATTCATTGAACTTAGCACTGAAATCCATTGCTTATGATGTGCTTTGGATTGGAAGCATTATTGAGGATGCAAGACATATCCGTAACTTTGTGCAAAATCATACAAATGCCCTCACTATCTACAAGGAGTACAACAATCTATCATTGTTGAAGATTGCTGATACACGGTTTGCAGCTTCATTCATGATGTTGAAGAGGTTGAGGGGGTCAAGACCACTCTTGGGTCCATGGTTATTTCTGAGTTTTGGTCTTTTTGGAGAAAGACAGATCAGGCAGCCTCTAAAGGAGTGAAGGACATAGTGCTAGATGATGCTTGGTGGGAGAGGGTAGATCTAATTATTCGGATCAAGGACCCTATCATTTCTTTGCTTCGAGTTGCAGATACAGACAAACCCATCCTAGGACAGGTTTATGAGGGATGGGATTCCATGATTGAGTCTGTGAGGAGCATTATTCTACAGAGTGAGTGCCCCGAGTATGAGACATCAACCTCTGCCTTCTGTGATACCATACAAGATATTCTTGTCAGCAGATGGGACAAGAATTGTATACCTTTACATTGTTTGGCTCACTCATTGAACCCCAAATACTACAACCATGAGTGGTTGAATGGTGGACCTTCCCGCAGATTCCCTCCTCACATGGATGGTGAAATCTCACAGGGGAGGAAAGAGGCATTCAGGCGGATTTATCAGGATAGTGCATTGCTTGCTGAGGTGGAGGATGCCTTTGCAGAGTTTTCCACTAGCAGTGGTCGATTTGGAGGTTATGATGTGATTAGAGACAGGGGGGTTAAGAAGCCCTATTCTTGGTGGGCAAATCCTGGGGCAACAAGCCCTCCTCTTCAGCAGTTAGCCATGAGGCTCCTCTCTCAGGTGACTTAATCCTCTTGTTGCTAGAGGAATTGGAGCAGATATGGGAATTTGCATAATGTGAAGAAGAGCAGGCTTGAGCAGTCCAGGGCAGAGACAATGGTGTATGTGCACACCAACTTTCGTCTTATTTACAGGCAGAGGGAAGAGTGGTTGAGGGGAAAGACAAAGATGTGGGATGTCTTTCCTAATGATATGGGTCTGGACACCACTGTTGAGTTGGCATTTGCCAACATGGATCTCAATGATCCAGTGCTAGACCCTGTTAGTTTTGATGACTTAGAGGGGTCAACCTCCATACCAGCAGATGCAGAGGCGACTATGGATACAGGGGAGGAGGAGGATGCAGAGGAGAGCAGTGGGGACCATGATGATGGAGACAATGATGTTGATTCTAATGCTGATTGATGCCTTGAGGCTTGTATACCTGTAGGCTGTAGTTGTTTTATATTTTCTATTTCTATTTGCCATTGGCATTGCACCAACACTACCTATGTAACACATTTTGATTTGATGACTTAATGAGAAAACTACAGTTGTCAGTGTGTTTATCTTACTATCTTGTAGTTGTAAGTTGTCTTTCAGTTATGAATTATGAATCATGATTTAAATTTTTAATAGATTTATCATTTACGTTACCAGTACCACTGCCATTTATTTGAATTTTGTATGTACTATGCATGCTAATAGCTATAGATGAAGATCTATGTTTGAAATCAATAAATTTGTATCATTAATTAAAATTTGTGTAAGAAATATGATAATATCTAATTTTTTATATATATATATATATATATATATATTTTAATAAAATAATATATAACGTGTTCTAACGTGTCCTGTTCCGGGGGGTCAGCGTGTCCGAATCCGACACCACGAATCCGAATCCTACATGTCCCAAATCCCCGTGTCAGGCGACTTAGCTTGCAACAGTTGGATTGGTAGTTACTTGCATCAGTTGGGATTTGTCAAAAGTGATGCTGATCCCAATCTCTACTATTTGATGGTAGAGAATGAGCCACGTATTCTGGTGTTATATGTGGATTATTTGTTTTTAAGAGGATCATCCAAGCTCATACAGGATTATAAGAAGAATCTTGATGCTGAATTCGACATGAAGGATATGGGGTCGATGCATTATTTTTTTGGATTGGATGTTTGGCAGAAGAACAGGGAGATCTTCCTTGGGCAAGGAAGACATGATATAGAGATTTTGAAGAGATTCAGAACGCAGGACTATCAACCCATGGCTACTTCCATGATCACCAACTGGAAGAAAACAGATGCATCATGAGACAAGGAAGTGGACCCCACCTTGTACAGACAACTCATTGGGCCGCTTAGGTATATGGAAACACTCTTAGTCAGTTCATGGTATAACAAAAAGGGTGCATTGGGCGACAACTAGACACATCCTTAGATATCTGCATGGAACAATCGGATATGGGATGAAATACTCCTGAGGGGAGGACATCAGATTGAATGGGTTCATGAATACAGATTGGGCAAGTAGTTCAGTAGACCATAAAAGTACCTCGGGGTACTGCGTCAATGTTGGATCAGGGATGATATCTTGGTGCAGCAAGAAGCAGAAGTCAGTAGCTTTGAGCTCAGCAAAAGCAAAACATATGGCAACCAACACATCTATATGCAAAGCTATATGGCTTAGAAAGCTGCTTATGAGCTTGTTTAGAAAAAGGATGGAAGCGACTAGGGTGTACTGTGATAATCAGAGTTGTATCAAACTCTGAGAATCTAGTATTTCATGATCGGTCAAAACACATTGATATCACATGTCACTTTATCAGAGACTATGTACAATGTGGGGCAATACAACTGCAGTATGTCCCCACAGGAGATCAGGTAGGAAACCTACTCAGAAAGGCTCTAGGAAGAGAGAGTTTCATTCAGTTCAGAGAGCAGATGGGTATGGTAGAGAATCCGTTTCAATAGCAAAAACATGTGACTTTTCATTTCCATTGACAATGGGAGTCGCAATACAGATGCAATGTTTACGTGTGGCAGGGTCAGCAATAGTACAAATGCAACATTTGTGTAGTAGTTGGTGGGCAGGATGTCAGACATGAGCCAACGTAGAGGGATATGTTATAGAACATGGTGGTGCTGTAGTAGGTTGCATTATTAGAGCACATTCCTCGCTAAGAGGGAGTGTTGATTTCTGGTAGCATCAGATGTGCTCTAAGTCTCAAATTTTGCAGGGAGGCTTAGACACATGCATTCTCTAATACCCAAAAATCGTTTTGGGAAATTCCACCCAGAAACAATTTTATTAAAATAATTAATTATTTTTAATGGGACCCTAAGTCTAAACTTAGGAAATTAAAATAATTAATGGGTATTAATCTAAACTGTGGGTGAAACTTCTAGAAGAAGGCAAAGATCAAGTCAATATGATCCTAGCCATTGATTAGAATCTAATCTGGGCCGTTGATTGATCAACGAGAGGATTATAAGAGGAGACTTGATGGGCACTTGGAGAACACACCAGAGGCAGATACTTTGTTACCTGAGTAAGATTGATTTTCTCATTGGTCGAAGTTTGGCAAGAGAAAATCGAATTAGAGGGAGGGTTGTAGGTGAGAAAGGGAGAGAGGGCATCAACATCCTTCGAGAGTGCAAGACAACAAGACGCAGAGCAAGAACAGGTTGACGCAGAAAGAGGTAGTGCAGAGGCAGGTTGACGCAGGGACTGCGTGGGCAGCTAGACGTTGGGCTAGTGTGGGAAAATTGACGCAGAGGGATGCAGAAGGATTCAGAGGAAAGAGGGGTACTTCACCTGGATCAAAAATTTGTTAGGAAGTGTCTGTAAATTTTCTCACTCCTGTTTTGCTAGTTGTAATTTGTACATGAGATTTTGCTGAAGAATAATAAAGAAACCCTCATCTGCTGCACCGGTTTTCCCACATTGGGTTTTTCTGGGGACGATTGTCCAAAAATAACTGTGTCATTGTGATTGTATTTGTGTCAGTTTTTTCCCTTGCATTTACTTTTTGTAATATTTTAATTGTGAAGGCTGTAGTAGAATATATTTTGATATTTGTCGTAAGAGCGCTGTGAATAACTTCTTTTTGAGATAATAAGAAGAAGAAATAATATTAATCACCACAGTAAGATTTCTATTTAGAAATTTTCACATAGACTGTTGTTGTAGACTTGATTCATTAATCTTGACAAAACCCTCAAACTTGTTTTAATGCCCTTCTTGAAGACTAATCCTTGTATGTCTCTGTTGCTGCCCTTCCTTTGACTTCAACACCTTAGCTTTGATACCATGTTGAAGAATCTAGGGCAAATGTAGTTAATGTGATTCTTCTTTTCATGATAACTATTTGTGAGGTGTTTTTCATTTTTCTTTCTTATTCCAATCTACACTTATTATTATTATAGTGTGTCTTTGTTAGTTCATCAAATGGCCACCAAAAACAAAGAGACAAGAACACAAGGTGTTGGAATTCTGCCAGGGAAAAACCTCTCCCTCTCGGAGAGGAAAACCCACAATAAATTCTTCTTATAGAGATTCGAATTGACGAATACCAAGCCCATGACCCTTGACCTACTAGGCCACTCCAAGACCAAGACACCAATCCTCTTCTCACTGTTGAGATCATCATCATCATTACTGCTTCACCGAGATAATCATCATAATACCACAAAGGTCCTTAGTTGCACCATTGCCTGCTTCATCATCATGTCAACGAGGTGAGATGCACTGAGAACTTGATCATGACCTTCACCATTGCCTGCTTCATCATTATGTCAACGAGGTGAGCTGCACTAAGAACTTGATCATGACCTTCACCATTGCCTACTTCATCATTATGTCAACGAGGTTGTGACTGTCTAGAATGTCGAGAATGTATGTGCTATAGTGTGATCCGAGTTCACCTTCATGACTGTGATTTCATCCTTCATTTAGATCAGTACCGAGGAGGAGACTATGATTTATGGAGACTGTAATTACCTTGCACTGTGATTTGTGTTGAGGAGGAGAACCTGTAGTTATTTATTGTTATTATCACTGAGATCACAGATATGTCCGAGATCCTGTACCCATCTAAGTCCTGTACCTTTGTTCTTATCTGAAGCCACTTATCCGAGATTTCTTATTGCACTTTTCTCGAGATTTTAGAGCTCTTGTACCTTCATCTGAAATCTTAGAGACATTCGAGATTCGTGTTTTATGTGGTGACGTCAGCGGGCTATTTATGGTAGTTAGGTCTCTGTAAATAAGCTGACATGTCACCTTGAATTATTGTGTCTCTTTATTGAGCCGACATAACATTAATATTCATTTTGAGGCCGACTTAGCTGTTCTCTTCATCGTTTTGCAGGCAAACTTCTTCGTGCTTGTCTTTCGAGGATTGTGCTTGTCTTGGAGGGTTGTTGTAGACTTGTATACATTTTACATAGGCTCACGAAGAGCTCCCTATTCATTACTTTGACTCTTTGACCTTAAATCTAAATCGTAAGGCATTCAATCGGATCCATCTATAAAAATAAATTTCTTGCTCATGAAACCCATGCAAAAAGGAATAATGAATTTATTTTCTTGTTTAACAAAAATCATAATTACAATGTCATGAAAACCGAACCTAGTTACATTTTCTTCAACACATATTAGGGCAGAAAATAATATTTTCTCTCTCCTATAAATCCTGTCTCTCTTTGCATTGTTTTATTGATGAAATTCATCTTCTTGTACAAAAATCGAAGTGATAGATTCCAAAAGAGGTCAAACTTTTCTTGTATTTGTGCACTTCTGACTTAATACAAAATTTTCTTTCGTTTCTTCCAGGAAGTCCAAATGAGACTTTAACTCAAATATTTTTTTTTTGACTCAATAAACCCTAGAAGCATGAAGAACATGCTTTTACAAAATACATTTTGATACAAGTACAATGACAATTATGAAGACCAAACCTAGTTACTTTTCCAACATTGGTTTGCTTGAATCACTGAAGCAAGGGAATCACAACCATTGAGATTTTCTAATAGCTCCCTGATACGGGCAGCAACCCACTTCATAAAATAGTAATAAAAAATTCTTTTTCTTTTATTTTCTTTTACAAAATACATTTTAATTCAAATCCAATTACAACTATGAAGACCGAACCTAGTTACATTTCCAACACTTGTTTGCTTCAAGCACTGAAGTAATCACAACACAAGCATTGAGATCTTCCTACAATTCCCTATCACAAGAAACAACCTACATCATATATGGATATGTAAAATCCTGAAGTACCTATTATGTGAGAGGGTAATCCCAAGTTGTACAATATGGGGAAATTAGTACGGGTACAAAAGGTGATCTTGACAAAATTTGAAAACATGTATGGGTACAAAACATGAGCCCCGCAAAATTTGGAAATGAGGAAACATATATATATATATATATATATATCTATGTATGTATGTATGTATATATATGTTAGGACATTTAAGAAATGTTATATGGAATCATAAAGCATACATGATACATTATTACATTATGATTAAATTGTTCAATATCAATGCATAAACTATCAATTATACATGTCACATGATGATGAAACATACTATTGTAACATTAACTAATGAATGATCACATGTTGAAAGCAACAATATTCAGAAATAACCTTAATAAATGGGGTTTATTATAAATTGTTAAATTATGGTATGTTCTATGCTTAGAGCAATTTACTTATTTTTCTTCTTACTACCCACAGATTAGCAATGACATCTACATTAAGTAAAGTGTAGATAGAACATTAAATGATCAACAGAAAACAAGCCAAGAGAATAGACACAAGATGTGGCGGCTAACCAGGGACAAACCCCAATGCTGGGAAACCCTTTGATCAAATCTTCTTTTATCTTCAATAGTTAAGCAGAGAGAAAAAGTACAAAATCTGAATTCTGTAATTTTATACCAGCAGCAACAAACCCTAGATCAACAAAGTCAAACTTGGTCAAACTAGCTGAAATTGACCTCTAAAATGCTTGGTCAATTTCTGGTCAACTTGTCCTCGAACAGCTTGAAGAAACAATGCTTGAACAACCCCAAAAATATAGTCGATTTGCAGATTTCTGAAGTCAACTTGCAGCCCTAAACTAGGGCAGTGAACACTGGTCAAACCAGAGGTTTGATCACCTCGGTTTTGGTGCCAAAAATTTTGGCCTGCTTAAGAGAGGCAACCACACCCAATCCACACTTCTGAATGGTCAATGTTGGTCAAAGAGATGACTTGCTGCCCTAGCGTCCTTCTTTCTGCGTCTTCCTTGCCCTAGGATGTCTTCCTTTCAGCCACACATGAGAGGGAGAGAGAGAGAGGATGAGTGAATGAATTGTCCAAATGAGGAGAATGCTCCTTGTATTTATATGCAAACGTTGAGGATGAATAGATGTGACTGTTGGGCTTTTGAGCCTACATAAGTTTGCTGGCCGACCTTGACAATTTGTCCATAATCAAAATAAATTCATATCTCCATAAATACTTATCGGAATCGGATGATGTAGCATAAGAACTTATGCTGATGCATGAAACTGATAGCTGGTAGGCTTAATTGTTAAATACACACAGGTATCTGTAAATAATAATTTATTAATATATATAAAATGTATAAGATGATTTGAATGTACAATGAGGACCCTGCTTTTATACCTCAGCAAGTGACCATTCGTGAACGGGCATGTTTTTTAGATGTCCCTGTTCACTTAATTAATGACTTATTTAACCTAAATAACATTTAATTATTTAATATTAATATTTATTTTATTTAGCTAATTGTTATGAATTATATTCATAACATAGTCTCTTCCTTTAGAAGCTTTGACCTCAAAGCTATATTACTGGCAATTGTCTTTGCGATGGTTGTCTTCTTGGCATATAATCTGGGCATCGTTTTCATGATGTAGCTTATCAATAATATTACCTTGGAATATATATATATATATATATATATATATATATATATATATATATATATTTTTTTTTTTTTTTTTTAATTATTTTATTTTATTTATTTAATTAACACTGATTTTTTTTTTTGACGAGTCTAAATTATTTATTTATTTTTCTATTTATTTTTTTTTTTTTTTAACTCTATTTTTTTTATTTTGTTTTTTCCTTTTTTTTTAAATAATAACTTTCTTTTAATATTAATTTTTTTCCCTTTTTTTTATAACTCATATATATATATATATATATATATATATATATATAAATGTAATATTATATTCGTAGGTGTATGTAATGATTTATTTAGTTAACACTAATGGACAATCACGTCCACCCGGAATGGTCACACGCTGTTTGACCATTTGACCGGATACCACTGCAGCCCATCATAATGATGGTCACATTCTGTTTGACCGCTAGTCCAGATATCACCGCAACTTTCTAAACAAACAGATCTTGGAACGACATCACTTTCCAATCTGATTCTGGAATTCTGGAATCTGCTGTAGAATTTTAAAAATGGTGAAGGAAACCAGTTACTACGACGTGCAAGTTCTCAGTCCTCCACAACAGCGAATATCATATGACGCACACAGAAAAACAGGTGCAAGAGTCTTTGCTATGTGGTTTGGAGCTGAATTAATGGAAGAGTTTTTGAATACTGCAGAGAAGCTTTGTGAAAGTGATTTGAAAGCCTATATTCATGAAATGATTATGGACTCACTTTCGAAACTAGATGTTGTTGACATTGAAAACAAACTCTCATGTGTGTGGCCCGTTATCTTTCCAGATGACAGTCTGACGAAGGAAGACCTTCGAGCTTGCGCTGAGGGTTTGAAGACTCTGGCAGAGAGTTTCCAAACCGCGAAACTACAAAATGAAGATCGGGTTCCAAAAAAAGATTGCAGAGATAATGCGAGCAGCGATACATCACCAAAGAATCATGCTGCCACGCCTCCATTTTTCGGTGTGGGCTGATGATTAATCAAGCTAGCATCAGGAGATGCAGGATAATTGTGATGATTGTATGATAATATAGGACTATTAAATGATCTGTTTTGGCTGTGACACAATCGGTCACGTGAGGAGCTACGGCTCCGTCGATGTTGGTGTCTGTCCTCCCTTTCAATTTGGCTTAGACACCGAGCAGACTAAGAGCTGGAGATGTGTATTTTGTCCGCCATTTTCTCTTCTGAATTCTCTTACAACAGTCACTTCCCTCAGCGTTGTTAATAAACTCTTTTATATTTCCCTTCAATCCAATGTACTTAGTCAAATTAACTAGGTGATTACGAATTATTTCCCAAAGCCGGCGGAAGTCTGTTGTCCGTTTATATTGTAAACAAAAACGGGAGGCTCGTTGTGCAGTCATTGCGTATAATGCTTCATTGGTCTCTATCTGATTCACACGCAGTTGTCTCTGTCTTTCTTCCAGCTGTTGCTCCTGAATGTTTGCAACAATGCTAGCGTGCTGCTTTGCCTGCTCATCAAATCCATTTTGGATTTGCACCACCTCAGCCTTAACAATACACTGTGTTCTAAGATCTATTCCTAGTTGTTGTAGCTGCTCCCTTTTCCTTGCAATATCATGTAGGCGTTGTTGTATCGACTCCTCAGAATTGTTCACCTCATAAATTGTGGCGTTTTCTACTTCCCTATTAGGTTTAGAATCAGTCTTTGAATTAGAATCTTCAGAATATTCTATAGCTTCTTCTTCTTCACCTTCACTAACCCCTTCCTCTTCAACTGCAATTTCCTTTTGACATGTTTTAATTTTCGCACATGAGTTTTCTAAATGCTGAAATACTTCTTGAACACTGATTTGTTCAACATAATCACGATGTGAATGTAATGGCACATTATGCGGCGAACTACGTTCAAAGGCCCACATGACTATATCGTGTGCCATGGCTCTGATACCACTGTAGCATAAGAACTTATGCTGATGCACGAAACTGATAGCTTGTAGACTTAATTGTTAAATACACACAGGTATTTGTAAATAATAATTTATTAATATATATAAAATGTACAAGATGATTTGAATGTACAATGAGGACCTTTCTTTTATACCTTAGCAAGTGACCTTTCGTGAACAGGCATGTCTTTTAGACGTGCCTGTTCACTTAATTAATGACTTATTTAACCTAAATAACATTTAATTATTTAATATTAATATTTATTTTATTTAGCTAATTGTTATGAATTATATTCATAACAGATGATCTTTAGATCAATCCTACACCTCTCGATGAGAGGAATCTAGGAAAAATATTAGAAGCCATAAATAAGGTGATCCACATGGAGTTTGGCCCTAGTTGCCAATTTTAACATAAATATATATCCAAAATCAACTTTTATTATATATATGAGGTTGCAAGTACAATAAAGACTATGATGCCACAAGTAGTATAAAGACTAAAGACTAATAGTCTTCAATCTTCATCCTCATCATTATAATCCTTGCCAAAAATAGAAGAAGAAGCATGTTGAACAATGGATGGTGGAGATGAAGAAGATGATTTACTAATTGCACTTCTAGGCTCTCGGTGCTCAATATTCAGGGCAACAAGAGAAAGCTCCAAATCAGGAGTTTCTGTTGAGATCTCTAGGGTAAGCTAGATTAGGTGATTTCTCTTGCTTTGATAACTAGTTGTGACGTATTTTAACTTAACTTGATTCACTTCTCTTTTCACTTGATTATTATTATGTTTTTATCATCAAACAACTACCAAAGTATGAAAGACCAATACGACAAGAGGACACATGATATAGGCTATTAGCGAGGGCCAACAAGTCTCCTCTTGAGAGGAAAACCCACAAGAACTCTTCTCTTCTTATAGAACTTCAAATGATGAATTCCAAGATGTATGACCTTTGACAAAGACCCTCCAAGACAAAGTCAAACTTCTCCTTGAAGCACTTCCTTTTTCACAAGGTCAACCCAAGTCAAACTTGCCTTGTAGTGGCTTCAAATTCACCTTTGACCAAGTTTTCGGACTTGCAAATTGATTGCAATTTCAACCTGTAATTCTCGTTTTCTTCAATTTCTGCAAACTCGCACATATGGGTAGTTTAGGGCATCTATATGAGGCTTCTTGCCTTCACTTGCTTTGGATCTCTCTCCTTATGAATTTGACTTGCTCTTATTATCTTTGTGGATGCTTATTTCGGCTCCTCTTGAGGTCTGCAATTATTCACTTCAGAAAACCCTAGTTATAGTCACATGTGTGAGAGATTTTGTTCCAAAATGACCTTGTAAACCTTAGTTCTTCCTTCCTTTTGTTTCTCCTCTTCCTCACTAGCTATTCCTTGTCTTCTTGTGCCATTTATCAAACTTCTTTTTTGCTTAATTTCTCTCCTCCAAATGAGGCCGACGTCTGCCTTATATATATAGGCTTCTTAAGGTGGTCGAATAATCCTTCCATTAGGCCGACTTGTCACTTTATGAGCCGACTTGATCTCCCTTGAAAGCTGACTTGTTGTAGCATGTTTGACTTGTCTTGGGGAGCCTTTTGTGACTCAAATAATTTTCTCTTAGATAAGACATGGTGCCCTAATGGGTCTTCAACATATTACAATGACTCCTGTGACTTGTTGACTCAATGACAAGCTGTAGAAGCAGTCAATGGGTGCTTGACCTATAAACGAAATAACCTTGAGCATGATGTCCATGCATGAAGAATGACTAATAAGTTTCCTTTCTCTTTAATATCAAATGTATAAGATCATGATTACATTTGTCATTATGAAGACCGAACCTAGTTACACATTTCATCACTCCCTCTTAACTAGGAAGGTATTCATAATCTACTCAACGTAGTTGGACATTTTGATACTGAATAATTCTCATAAGAAGAGTTCGATTGGTGAGCCATCTCATAAGCTATCTTATCAGCTTATACCAATGCATCTCATCATACCAACCAATAGTGTCACATAACAAGGCCTTCACTAGCAACTCTATCTTTCCACAGGATTCGAGCATGTTGTGAATATAATTTAAATAAAATAAAAGTAAATACAAGTAAATGTAAATAATAAATGATCAAAATAATGATTATTTTATTAGTCATTAGTTAAATGAGAAGGCACGTCTAAAAGACATACGCAGTGATGAAGGGACACTTGCCTGGGTATATAAGTAGGCCCTCATTATAACATTCAATCGCTCTTGTTTATTCATCTAATTAATAAAATATTTCTTACAATACATTGTGTATTTTACATATTTAAGAGCACAACAACTTTAAGTTTTTTTGCTTCAGTGGTATCAAAGCATTCCTTTAAGTATACGAACCTTGTTCCTTACAGTGTTATGAGAGCCATTTGAGCTTTTGGATGTTATTTTCTACACAATTAGCCATTATGTTTTGGTCGTGAAATCATGTAATCAAGTGAATAACATAGAGCTAAATTGTTAAATGAAATTGGAGAAGCGTTGCAACAAATAAAAAAATCATTTGCAAAATCATTAATGGCTTTCAAAACATTAAATTCAACACCTGCAATGGAAGAGGACATTGACGTGAAAGAGACTAACAATAAAGAATGCTTTAACCAAGGAAATGATGTTGAACATGTTGAATCAGGTTCTTCTCATGGTGACTTTAATAAGGCTGATAATCAAAGTGGAGTTTCATCCGATATCTTAAAGGAGGAAAATCATACTATGCCCAAGAAACCAAAATATGAAACAAAGAAGAAGAGACACGGTCTAATTGTTGCTGATGTTGTGGCAGCTAAGCAGGTTGCAGTGACTACAAATCATGATGCTCAGATGATAGCCACCTACCAGAAGAGACAGGTGCAATGGAGGTTGAGCTTGTTGAGATTCATCTAGACGTAGAAATAGAAGAGGAGGAAGAGGAGGAAGATCATTGGGATGCAAAAAGTTGGGATGAAAAGGATGTTGCCTTGTCTATTAAGAGTGCTTTTGTTGAAGAAGAAGAAAGTCCTGTAGCTAAGAAAGTCTCCAAACGTGTAGTTATGCCGACATCCAAATCAACATCTGTTCCTACTTCAACACCGACAAATATGAATGTGGCAAAGTCTGTACCTCTTGTTAAACATGTTCCACCAGTTAAAAAGGTCTAGCAAGCTCAATCTGAAGGTGAAGAAGAGTTAGAAAGTGAAGAGACTGATAATGGACAGGAGGATACAGGAAATAAGAAACGACGAGAGGTAACAACGAAACAAGAAGCAAGGAAGCCAAAGGCATTGTGAAAAGGAGTTCAAATGATTTACACTCACCTATCTGTTGTATCCTTGGTCATGTTGATGCAAGGAAGACAAAACTGCTCGATTGTATTCATTGGACAAATGTGCAGGAAGGCACGGTAGGAGGGATCACTCATTAGATTGAAGAAACATACTTTCCCATGCAATATATAAGGGAGAGAACCAAAGAGCTAAAGGTTGATGCTAATTTAAGAGTTCCAGGATTACTTGTTATTGACACACCCGAGCATGAATCCTTCACAAATTTGAGATAAGGTGGTTCTGGTTTATGTGATATTGCAATATTGGTTGTTGGTATCATGCATAGTTTGGAACCCCAAACGATTGAGTCAGTGAATCCTCTGAAAATGTGACACACACCATTTGTGGTTGCATTGAGTAAGGTGGATAGATTCCATGAGAAGTTGGCCATGTCTTTGGAGGAGAAGTCGAGGCCGACGTAACGACACACATACATTTTAATATATATATTCCCAGGAAAGTAGAAGATGAAATTCTGTAAGTCGGTGGCACAATGGAGATCAAACTGGAACACAGTTTATGCAGTTTTGGAGATCATTGCAAGCAATGGTTGTTGAGAAGAAGGCGAGCATTAAAAACGATAAGAAGGGACACTTGCCTAGATATATAGGCAGTCCCTCACTGTAACATTCAATCACTCTTGTTCATTCATCTTATTAATAAATGATTACTTACAATACATTGTGTATTTCACGTATTTAGGAGCACAACAACTTTAAGTTTTGTTGCTTCGGAGAGCAATGCTGGTGAAACCAATGACTGATAAACACCATCATCATTGTATGTCAAGGCACATATTCCACTCGGGTGTTCAAAGGGAATGTCCTTTTAGGACAATTACCATCTTGGAATAACACATCCTCAACGAATTTCCTCTTCGACTACTCTTGCCTATTGGATGCCCTTTGACATTCTCAAATAGTATCGGAATCAATCTCAGATGTTTACCCAATCCAACATTCTTTCTTCATAACATGAAGACAAGAATGTTGTGTCTGTCTGCCCCTCTAGACTAGGGAGGATCTACACATTCCTATAAAAGGAATATACCCAAGCTCCCTTTTATGTAGGGACTTGTTTGCAATCAAAAACCATATCAGCTGCTTGTAGGGATCCTCTTATGATGTCATGAACTTCAACTTCTTCTTCGTAGGGCATCAACCATCCATCACTTTCCTTAAATGAACCATAGGGTTGAACCAATAGTCATGTCATCCTTCTCTTCATTGGAAAGTGATCTTCTAGTCCACATCTGACTTTTCTTCATACAACTACCTCTTCCAAGTCCTGTTTCTTTCAGGATCTTCCATCCAATTACATGAGTATTGATTGTAGACGACTTCTACAATCATCTTTGGGTAGCCTTGTAACAATCGAACCAAATGCTTTAAAAAATCAAAATAAATATCAAATCAAAGTTACCTTTTTGTGATGGCCTTTCGTCATGACAGCAACTTCTTGCAACATCAACATCCTGCACATGTATGATTCCATCTCCAAGACATTTAATATCAAGTGTCTCTTTCCTTTTTAGACTTTATCAAGGCTTTCATACGTTCTCTATGGAGATATCATAGTTAATTCGTTTAGTTATCGGATGTTGATCACTTATCTTATCTTAGGTGACTATAGTTGCATCTTTCACGAACTCTTCTTCCTTTCTTCACATATTGCTATCCTCAGGATCTTCTTTACATGGTTCTTTCAACATAGGAACCAAGATTGTCAACCACCTCATATTTGATATGAGGTCATATTATGTTGATTTCATCTTATCAATATTTAGAAGAGTTCAAGGGACATTGACTACATGCCTTCATGCTTCATTCTAACGGAAGAAATCCTTCTTCTTCGATCATGCTCATGAGATATTGAATTCAACCATTCTAACTGCAACCATACAATGACATGACTTTATATATATATATATATATATATATATATATATATATATATATACCTCTTCCTTGATGTGAGCATCTAGACTTCTTTAGAAAACTTCTTTTCCTTGCTTGAAGATGAAAGTACTTCAACCATCTTGACATGCTGCATTCCTTTGTCAGCATATGATTATCCTTCTAGACAATGGATCCCACACAAGGTGGGAATGTAGACTATGAGCGAGACATTTGCTTCTTCAAGGTAGAGGTGAATCTTCTTATAAAGATTCTAGTGGAGGATCTCGATGATCCTCATTCTGCAAATGCTCCTTTCTAATAATGATGATGTAGGATGAGCTTTCTCTCTCTTCTATCTTGTTAGATGACTTTCCTCCAACCATATATGCTTCTACTTGGTTATGCTTTCAATGGAGATGCTATCAACTTCTTTACTTCTGTCGTGATGACGGTTACAACCATGTTGATTTCTATTTCAGCTATCCTTCCAAGCTTCTATCACCATGTCATCTCTATATCAACTCTAATGCATCTTGATGCTAGAGATGCTTCCTATCATGATAGCTATTTTCTACAAAACTAAAAAGAACGAAGTGAAGGAGATTATTTCAGTCATATTAGAGATCTTTCACTTCCTCTTTTGTCTTCTTTTTAGGTTCTTCCACTTCTTCGGTAATATGGGCTTCATTTCTTTCCTTTCTCTTCTTGTTGTCATTCTTAACTTTGGGACAATTCCTTTTAAATTTCCCATATTCGTATCATACATAGCATTGCATTTTTGACATATCAATCTTCTTCTTTTTCTTAGGACCAAACTTTCCAAACTTTCCTTTTCTCCTAGCCATGACAACAAATGCTTGAACTTGTTGATTTGATCCAACATTGCTTTTTGACTTCAACCTAGTTTCTTCAATCTTACATAATAATGAAAGTTCACTGTATGGAGTAGCTTCCTTCTTTCCATAGATACTTGATATAAACTTGCCCCATTCATCAAGTAGTGCATTGAGCACAGTGGTGGTCATTTCTTTATCGGACATTATTTCCCATAACTCTTCTAGTTGGTCTCTTATTTGTGACACCCTCATAAGGTATGAGGCTATCCCTTCTTCCTTTGATACCTTCATCTTGTATAACTTTTCATAGATTTATTTCGATGTTTCCATCCTTGCGAGATAAGGGATGAGTGAATCCTTGGTTGATTCTATAAGGATTCTTTGAGCCCTTATTTCCCTTTTCATATATTTTGATAATGCTTGAGCTTGCTCTTGAGATGGTTTTGAGATGGAGCCCTTTTCATATTCAACAATTTCATTCTCTATGAAGATCAAATCTATCATGCAAGGAAATTTGATGACCCGACCAATTTGTTGCTTTCCTTGCAGAATGAAGTAATTTTGATAGTAGATTCAGACATAGATATAAGGATACTTACTTGTCAAGTGAAGATGCTATTTTGATGATGATATGTTCAACTTGATGCTTTCTTGATTTTGATGATGATTGATGATGTTTGCTTCCTTGAAGATGACAATACTTCAAGAGAGAGATGTTTTTCTTCAAATATGCTTGAAATGTGATCCTTGCTTTAATATGAGGGAGATTACCTTGATGTCTTTGATGGTGATGGAAATGCTTCTTCTTGCTTCGTATGGATGTAGAAATGTAGAGTATGGAGACTTCAAAATGCTTGAAGTGTGTAGACCTTCTTTCTTTGAGTGGAGGTAGGGTCCTTGACGTCTTCTTCTCCTGATGATGTGAGCTTTTGAGATGAGTACTCCTCCTTGGTGCTTCTTAGTCCTCTTGAATGATTTCCTTGTGCTCAACCCTCTCTTCAATGATGTGCTCTTCAAGCTACCTCTTCTTGACTTGTTACCTTAACTCTGATACCATGTTGAGAAATCTAGGGGTAGCTAGATTAGGTGATTTCTCTTGCTTTGATAACTTCTTATTACATATTTTAACTTAACTTGATTAACTTCTTTCACTTGATTATTATTATGTTTTTGTCATCAAACAACTACCAAACTATGAAAGAATAATGAGACAAGAGGAGGCATGATATAGGCTATCAGCCATGGCCAAAACCTCTTCTCTTGGAAGGAAAACCCACAAGAACTCTTCTCTACTTATAGAACTTCAAATGACGAATTCCAAGACGTATGACCTTCAAATGACGAATTCCAAGACGTATGACCCTCTACCAAGACCCCTCCAAGACAAAGTCAAACTTCTCCTTGAAGCACTTCCTTTTTCACAAAGTCAACCCAAGTCAAACTTGCCTTGTAGTAGCTTCAAATTCTCCTTTGACCAAGATTTCAGACCTGCAACTTGACTGCAATTTCGACCTGTAATTCTCGTTCCTTCAATTTCTGCAACCTCGCACGTGTGGGTAGTTTAGGGCAGATTTATGAGGCTTCTTTCCTTCACTTGCTTTGGATCTCTTTCCTTATGAATTCGGCTTGCTCTTATTATCTTTTGAATGCTGATTTCAGCTCCTTTTGAGGTTTGCAATTATTCACTTCAGAAAAACCCTAGTTGCAGTCACACGTGTGAGATATTTGGTTCCAAAACAAACTTCTAAACCTTCGTTCTTCCTTCCTTTTGTCTCTCCTCTTCCTCATTGGCTATCCCTTGTCTTCTTGTGCCTTTTATCGAACTTAATTTTTGCTTAATTTTTCTCCTCTAAATGAGGTCGATATCTACTTTATATATAGGCTTCTTAGGGTGGTCGAACAATCCTTCCAATAGGCCGACTTTTCACTTTGAGAGCCGACTTGATATCCCTTGAAAGACGACTTTTTTTAGCATGTTTGACTTGTCGTGGAGAGTCTTTTGTGACTCAAATAATTTTGACTTACATAATACATGTTTGCCCAAATGGGTCTTCAACATATTACAATGACTCTTATGACTTATTTACTCAATGACAAGCCGTAGAAGCACTCAATAGGTGCTTGACCTATAAATCAAATAACCTTGAGCATGAAACTTATGCATCAAGAATGACAATAATAAATTTCCTTCCTAGTTACACATTTCAACAGTTTTTGGATCCACATTCCATTTTCTAGAAGGACCTAATGTTGCAGGAAATGCCCCCACTTTGCCCCCAAGGATCCAAATTGGAAACCACGTCCTGTATGGATCCGTGGGGGATTTGTCGTTGGATTCACGGTTCAGAATCTAGAACTGCTGATCGGGTCGACAAAGACGACTCCTTGAAAATTTGAACCGTGTTGGCCCTATCTGTGGTTCCAGATTTTCGAACTGCGGATCCAATGGTGGATTAGCAACAGATCGGGGATGGATTTGTAAGGATCCAGAGCTGATCCGAATGCAGACAGACGGTTCCATAAGGTTTTAAATCTATTTATTTAATTTTTCTTTGACTTAAGTTGGGTTGGGGCTTCTCAGACGCTCCCAAGGTGCTTAATTGATGATCCTTAGATGCTTCCTGATGGTAATGTTAAACTCTTAAAGTAAAAGTGACATTTACCTTTATGTTTCATTTTCATCCTTTTACTTGAATTTTTAACATTACCATGAAAGGCTCAGGATGTTCAAGAGTGGTTTCAACCTAATCAGACTTCATATGGAGAAAATATAATTTCATATCATGTATCAGGGTATGTGTTTGGCATTTAATCAAGAGCACCAAGTCCTGTATGTACCCTAGTGTTGGTGGCTTTAATTGTTGATCTCCTTTGTGATGCCCTTAGCAAAAAATTACCTTTCAATCAAGTCATCGATCAAGCATGTTAAGCTTTTTCTACCATATTTTATGGCTTGGATTAGGTAGTTTGATCAAAATTGGGCAATGTTGACTAATATCCCTAGACAACTGAGGTAGAAGCAAAGGCTAGGCAAGAGGAGAAGAATCTATATTGTAAATGGTTGATGCATCTAGATGGTTGGTGCTTGAATAATTAATCATTAATGTACAATGGATGCCATATGTATCTTGATTTATGTACAAATATGCATGTTTCCATATTTTTTACAATTAATTTGGTATTTTGGACTTTTTTTTTAATATAAATGCACCACACACACACACACCACACACACACATATAATAGATGTTTTCGAGATGGTTCACCTCCTAGATTTTTGGGAAATAATGCCTCTGCTGGTTCACTTCAAGAAACCATCCACGCTTCGTCCCCACTTTGTGCAACATTGGAAGGGTTACTGTTATATTCTGGACCCCTGCAAGATGTAAGGCGAATGTTGGAGTTCACATAAACAAGATCCTCTGCCTTCTGTGAGCCCAATCTGTTAGGCTTCACAAAATGAATAAAACTATAGGTGCTCCAATTCCTTTTCGCTGATGAAGAGCTTGGCACTTGTGAAAGAACACGAATGGCAAGGTTTTGCAAATGTACACCATTTGCTCCATGAAAAATCCACCACCTTACTGGATTCATGTTGCTTATCTCCTCCAAAGCAGATATATTTGAATAATCATCTAATCTTGCAAGAAAACTGGGAAATTCTTCCTTCACCTCCCTATGTAGATGAGCTGGAAACATTCTCGTAAGGGTTTTTTTAACCCCATTAGCCACCTCTCTATACTTATGGGGTGCCTTCCTCTTCCCATTGCTTTAAGAAATGAGGTCTTCATCATAAAATATTGGGTTTAGAGCATATGCTAAAGTTTGCAATGAAGTGTGGAAAGATTTCCACCTATCAACAATAATTTTCTTGACTAAATCAACAAGATGAACATCAACAAATATAAGATATGGATACTCGTGTAATGATTTCCACAATTTTCTAAACCATGGTATCCATGCCATCGTTTACCGCGTCTAAGAAAGATTGGTCTGTGTCAGCTTTCCGAAGACGTTGAAATGCCGGGGTTGTAAAATTTAGCAAGAAATCTATCTTACTCCACCACTCCTCATCAAGGCACAATCTACACACTATTTATCCCTGCTATGAATATGCATGTGTTCACTAAACCCAAAGTTGTTTCACCACCATAGAAACTATTAGTTGCTTAATCTCAACAAGACGACACAACATTAGGAAGTTTGAGGCATATCTTGTCTCAACAACTTTTAAGAATTCTAATTTGGAGTACTCTTGAAATATTGCTTGAGATTGGTGGTTGTTGATGATGAATTTAACAATCTCCCTTGCTTTTGTTGTGATTTCCTTTATCCACGAAACTCTATTGTCGATCTCCTCTATGATTAGATTCATATTATGGACGATGCAGGGTGTCCAAAAGATGTGGTCATACCTCCCCTCAATAATTAAACTTGCATCTTTGCAAATTGTTTCATTATCCGTGATAATTTGCACCACCCTGTTAGGTCCTATTTGTTTAATAGATTTTACTAAAACATCAGCAATGAACTATGTGTCTTTTACTGATCCTAAGCAGTCTTCTGCCTTTAAAAACAATGCTCCTTTTGGTGAAGTGGCAATGATATTTATCAGTGGCCTATCTTTGTATCTGTCCATTCCCCTATGTTGAAAAGTGTAACTAGGTTCGGTTGTCATAATGACATGTAATTGTGATTTTATGTATTGAGATGTAAAGAAGAAAAATAAAATATTGTAATGCTTGCATCATGGGTTTCATGAGCAAGAGATTTTATTTTTGAGTCAAGGCTCCCATTGAGAGCCTTTAGGAATTTTGTCATCTAGTCATAAAAGAATAAAAGAGTCATTGTCATGTAATGAAGTCATGTTACACATTGTATAGAGTCACACTTGTCTATGAAAAGTATTCCTCCAAGACCTTGTCACTTATCCTCTTCAAGTCGACCTACAACGAATGGAGAACTTGCTAGATGATGTCGACCTTCCTCCTAATGATCATGTCAGCCTAAGGGACATGAGACAGTGTGTATAAATAGCCACACTCGACCTCACTTAGGAGCAAGCAATTCAGTGAAGAGAAGTGTGAAGAAGAGCTACAAGCAGAAGTGCGAAGAAGAGCCTACAAGCAAAAGTGCGAAGAAGGGATAGTGAAGGAAAGATTCTTCTGGGGTTCTTGTCTTGGGTCATATACTCTCCCACGTGTGAGCGGAGAAGTACCGATGGCATCAAGAGAAGATCGAAGTAGAGATTTTTGCTGTGACATTGTTTAGGCATAGATCTCGCAATGGAGAAGTTGAGGAGAAAGAAACACGATTCTAGGGTTTTTGATCTAGGGGACTGAGTTTCTCTGGGTAAGCTGAGAAGAGCAGTAGAGATCGAGATTCTCTAGAGGAAGCTGAGAAGAGCAATGTGGAAGGATAGAGACTGATATTCTCTAGAGGAAGCTAAGAGGAACAAGAGTAGAAGGAAGCCAAGAAATGGAAGAGGAAGAACATCAAGGGTTAGTGACAAGGGCCTTGTAGGATTCTAGAGTCAAGGGTCTTTCTCATGGTCTTGGTATTTGCCAATTGAAGATCTATAAGAAGAATTTATGATTGTGTTTTCCTCTCAAAGAGTGAGAGGTTTTGGCCTTGGCTGACAAGCCTACATATTGTGTCTCGTCTTCTATTTTTTATTTGGTAATTGTCTTGATGAAAAGAACACATTGATAATATAATGAAGAGAAGATCATAATACAAGAAGTAAAAGCATATCACAAGCAATTATCAAGAAGATAAATCTCCTAATCATTATTGCCCTAGATTTCTCAACATGGTATCAGAGCTTATGTGCTAAAGTCAAGAAGGGGCAGTTAATCAAGAAGACACACAAGAGTCAAGTTTCAAAGAAGGAGCAAAGCAAGTCAAAGGACACCAAGCAAGAGATCAAGATCTTCAACACATTGAAACCCTAGATCGAAGAAATCTACTCTAGCAAGAAGTCTTGAAATCATACTCAAGAAAAAAAACGGAAGGAAAGACCAAAACCCTAGAAGCAGTTCCAAGATCATCATCTTAAGAAGGCTAGAACATTGAAGAAGGATTGTGAAGCAAACTCTCTCTCAACCTTTCAAGGAGTAATCTTCTATCAACATCAAGATTAAGGAGGAAGCAAGCAACAACTAATTATGCGAGTTTATGACTTCATCTGATGATATCAAAATGTCTTTTTGCAAAGAAAGCAACAAATTGGCTGGGGCTACAAACTTGCTTGCATGGAAGAAAAGAACAGACCTAAATCTCATTGAGAATGAAGTCATGGGGCACATTAAAGGGTCAATAACTCAACCTCCCAAAGAAGATGCTTAAGCACATGCTTGATTCATGAAGGGGGAAGTAAGAACCTAGAGGATTGTTATAGAGTCCAACAAAGACTCTCTCATCCCATATGTATCAAAATTAGACACTGCAAAATCTATATATGAAAAATTGGTAGAGTTATTTTCCATAAGTACTGCTGGAGAAGTAATCTCTCTAAGGAAAGAACTCTACAAATTGAAGATCTCAAGGGAAGAAGGAATAACCTCATATTTTATGAGGATTTATGAGATAAGAGATCAACTTCTAGATCTGGGTGAAATAATGTCTGACAAAGAAATGACCACTGTAGTACTAAATGCACTACTAGAGGAATGGGGCAACTTCACTTCAAGTATCTATGGAAGAAAGAAGCCACTCCCTTTCAAGATCTATGGTCATTGTGTAAGATCGAAGAAACCAGACTAAAAGCAAAGTTGGATGTAGGAACAAATGAGCAGAATCAAGCGTATGCTGCTATGTCAAGAAGAAAAGGAAAGTTTGGAAAATTTGGTCCTCAAAAGAAGAAGAAGAACATGGCTAAAGTACAATGCTATGGATGTCAAGAATATGGGCACTATCGAAGAGATTGTCCTAAGCTTAAAAGGGACAATAACAAGAGGAATAAGGAAGAAGCCCATATTACCGAAGAAGTAGAAGAGCCTAAGACAAAGAAACCTAAGAAGGAGGAAGTGAAACATCTCTACTATGACTAAGAGAATCTCCTTCACTAAAAGGTACTCTTCTGTTGTATTATAAATAGGAAGCTTTGAAAATAAAATAGGATGCATCGTGTTAGAGAATGGCATCATGGTAGAAGCATTAGAAGAAAGCAATGTTCCACCAAGACTCCGGTGCGGGGAGACGCATAAGGGGGACGTGTGGGAGTACCCTCAAATTTTAGGGAAATTTCTGGGGTGCGGGGAGTCGTCGAGGTATATATATATATATATATATATATAATTCAAGTTCATATTCATTGTTCACTGTTCAATAATGAAAGCAAAAAATTAAAAAAGACAATTGAAATTTGAATCATTGATCCATCCTCATTCATTTTGATACATACATGATACATGATTCATATGACATACTCAAGTGACAAGTCTTATTATTGAATTAATTATTGTTCATACATACCATGAGCATTGAGATTTGGAAAAAAAAAATCAGTAATAAAATATTCAAATACTGAAATACATTGATCGATATCATTCATCATTCATTGATTCAATGGTTCATCATTCTACAATCTAGTAATCTACATTGATTTAAAAACTAAATTCATCATTCATCATTCTAGAATCTAAATTGAAAGCAAAACATATTAGTATATACCAGTGTTCCACGGGGACGCGTCCCCCAGGGTTGGGTGCGCGCACCCCTCGCACCCCACCCACCCGGACGGGGAGTGTCTTGGGGTGCGTTTCCCCACGCACCCTTTTTGGGGAGTCTTGGGGAGACGCAAGGGGGTGCGTTTCCCCAGTGTGGGAGTCTAGACTCCCCACGACTCCCCAAAAAAGGGTGCTTCTGGGCGTCCCCCTTCAGTGTGGGAGTCTAGACTCCCCAAAAAGGGTGCGCCTGGGTGTCCCCCCTTTAGATTTGTCTAGTAAGACTTAAAAATTAAAAAATAAAAGAGAGTGACTCTGACTCGGATACTGACATTCCCATTGATGGTCCTGATGACTTCATGCAGCAGATAGATGTAGAGGACCAATCATTGAGAATGAGTCTTGATGCTGATTTATCATTTTATTTTTAGTGCTGACTATCCATTTTCATTTTTGAGTTGCGACACTAGATATTGATGACTTGACTCTTCACTCTTAACTATTTTTGAGTTTGAACTTTGAAACTTTGAAGTTTGAGTTATATAAATTTAGTGTTCAAACTTTGAAAAATAGTATATAGTATATACTAGTATGTTTTGCTTTCATTTAGATTCTAGAATGATGAATGATGAATTTAGTTTTTAAATCAATGTAGATTACTAGATTGTAGAATGATGAACCATTGAATCAATGAATGATGAATGATATCGATCAATGTATTTTAGTATTTGAATATTTTATTATTGATCTTTATTTTTGTTTTTCGAATCTCAATGCTCATGGTATGTATGAATAATAATTAATTCAATAATGAACTTGTCACTTGAGTATGTCATATGAATGATGTATCATGTATGTATCAAAATGAATGACGAGGATGGATCAATGATTCAAATTTCAATTGTCTATTTAAGATTTTTATGCTTTCATTATGGAACAGTGAACAATGAATATGAACTTGAATTATATATATATATATATATATATATATATATATATTATATATATATTATATATTATATATACCTCGACGACTCCCCGCACCCCAAAAATTCCCTAAAATTTGAGGGTACTCCCACACGTCCCCCCTGTGCGTCTCCCCCACCCGCGTCTCCCGCACCGGAGTCTTGGTGAACATTGGTATATACTATATAGTATATACTATATTTTCAAAGTTTGAACACTAAATTTATATACTCAAACTTCAAAGTTTCAAAGTTCAAACTCAAAAATAGTTAAGAGTGAAGAGTCAAGTCATCAATATCTAGTGTTGCAACTCAAAAATGAAAAATGCATAGTCAGCACTGAAAATAAAATGATAAATCAGCATCAAGGACTCAATCTCAATGATTGGTCCTCTACATCTATCTGCTACATGAAGTCATCAGGACCATCAATGGGAATGTCAATATTCGAGTCAGAGTCACTCTCTTCAGTAACCAATGAAACTCCAACCAAACCATGTCGCAGCTCATCTGGTCCATCCTCGTCATCTATCTGTGCACTATCCTCTGGATCCACATCCCATCGTGTTGCCGGTCCCCTCCGATACTCTGGTGTCTTCCTATGTGCAAGACGTAGAGAACTGTGCACTGCAACTAGCTTCTCTGCTCTCCTAGAGGAAAGTCTATTCCTCTTGATAGAGTGGATGAAGCTATATGTGGTGTTAGCGCTTGAATTTGGCCTCAGGCTGAAAAAGACAAAATCCAAGGCAACATCAAACCACTTAGCCTCGTAGCTAGCCCTACGGGGCAGGAGAGGGCTCTCTCCGAGTCTATCTCGGCAAGAGGTCTTCAAAGGGCGGAGATGACCAATAAAGAACACTGATTTTAGGCTAGTAAACTGATTGAGAAGGTTTGATTTCAGTTTTTTAGGGTTTTGGTGGAAAACAGGGGGAAAGCAATTTTGGGTGCGGGGATGGGACACAGCTTTTGCAGAGGTCTTTTTGGGACAAGGTAGGAGATTGTCTTGATGCCTTTTATTTAAGTGAATGGATAGGAATGACCGGTGAGGAGCTAAAGAGAGCAAGAAACCGTCGAGAGTTCTCTTTAGTCAGAGGAAAACATAGATATTAAGCAAACTTAAAGGCAGAGCATATAAATTATGAATTCTACCTTAACACTTCATTTACTTAATGTGCAGAAGAGATAAATAGGAAATTGATACACATAACAAATCTTACAAGTACATGAGAGAAGCACACCATCAACACAAATAACCACAGGAATCCCAAATATTGCTGCAAAACCCTGGTCTTTCCTTTGCCAAAATTGCAGAGATACAAAGTGTAATACAATAGAAGCTTATCCCTCTAGAGTCCAACCTCTCCAACCATGAAAATGATTTAGAAAATACATAATATAGACCATGCCAACCCATTCCCTAGCCTCTAGGGGTCGAGCTCATCATCCTAGGAGCTGTTTCAACCAATTCTAAACAAAGCACTACAATCTAGGCAGTCAAAACAACTTGCCTCTATAAGCTAGGAAACCAATTCATTCATTAAATGTTTGCCATTTTATGAATGAATCTTCTAGAATAGGTAAAAAAGTGTCATGCCAACATAAAATTACATCAATTACATCAAGGAGGATGAAAAATCACTCCAAAAAGTCAAAACTAGTCAAATCTGCGTTTTGCTGAGCTGTAGGTGAAAATCTGGCAAATTTCCCTGATGCGTAGCGCCCCAATTCTCAACGCGTAGTGCGCCTTTGAGCCAACTTTTGAGGCACTTCCCGGCATCCAAATGAGGCAAAAGTAGGCTTGTTGGAAAGGTCTGGATGTCTACTTTCCAACCCAAGTGGAATTTCTCAATTTGGTGTCCATTTGCCCCTCCAAAATTGCAATCTCCCAAGACTGCTTCCTGTGTGTCCAAAAAGTGGCAGAAAGTCATTTTTTGCATGTTTTTTGACCTCTGAGGGTTCAAAACCTGATGAAATGTCTTGGCAATTGCTGAGCAAGTGTAATTTGTCATGACAAATCCAAAAATGCTGAGTTTTTGAGAAATGAACTTGCCCATCTTCAGGGTAGCGCGCAGCGCGCTACGCGTTGAGGGCAAAAACCTGTTTTTTGACCAAAAAAAAAATCAAAAAATGACCAAAATTGCTCCAAATTCTCTGAAATTTGAGCTGAAGGTGTGTCATTTAGTACCATGCTCCTCCAAGGAAGCCTCAGCCAAAATATGAAGGGGATCGGGCCTTTTCCTCTGTTTTAGTGCCTTGGCCAACCGTCCTTTGAGCACCTTCATTCTTGCTTTACACACATGCATTCGAGCCCAATAGTGATTCTTCATGTGTCGGAGCATGTCTTTTTCCGTGTTTGCCTTGGCCAACAACTTTTCCAAATGAGTATTGGCCGGATGAGCATAGCCTCTCGCTCAATAGGTGTCAAATCACCGGGTCTCTTGCGAGCCAAGTTGTGGTCTTCATGGATCCTCCGCAACTCATCAAGAGTGTGCTCATCCTCTAGTTGCTTGTTGCGCTGCTCTAAGTAGGTGATTGTCCAATTTGCCATCTCCAATTTTTGCTGCAACAAGTCATTTTCAGCCCTTAGTTGCTGGATGATCTCCTTTGACTCTAGGCTAGGAGAAATGATATCAAGGTCAACAACATCTATGCCTGGAACACCTGATGGCCCCTCATCAATCTTGGGCTGCTTGCCTCTCTCTGGTACTGTGCTGCTGTCGAAAGTGAGGCCCCTTCCACATGATGTGGAGATAACACTCGCTGTGCTGATGAAGAAGGCGAGACCCCTTCCACCTGATGTGGAGATAAAACTCGCCGTGCAGATGCAAATAAGACCTTATGGCCTCTCTGATATGTAACATAAGGAGGAGTGCTGACATGTTCGGGCTCTGGAATATCAAACTGATGTGAAGGCCCTCCCTCATCACGAACAACCTCAGGAGGTGGCTGTGGCACTGTGAACAAGTCACGAGAAATGAAATCCTCCCATGGAATACCCTGTCGTGCCAACTGATGCATGACCACAATCTTGATCAGTGCATAATGATAGATGCTCTTGTGTCGCTGTGCTGGGCTCTTTCTTTGCACCAAGGGCACCATCCTCTCTATATTTCGGCACATGAAGAATGGAATGTTCATCATTCGTACCCGTGTGAAATGCATCAACAAACGGATATGGTACGAATATAAACGTGAAAATCTGCCCTCACAAGTGAAATAGCGAATGATGATCCTCATCAAAGGTGCACACTCGTCTCTTAAGAATCTGAAGGGAAAAACACCAGTTAGGTGCCTCATATGTACAGGTTTGATATATGGCTCATAATGAAATCTGTCCAACTGCTGGCGCTTGTTCCACTCTTCTCCAATATTGGGTATCCCTGTTGCTTGAGCAACAATCTCGGGTGACAACGTGAAGTCCACTCCTGCAAGATTCACATGCCCATTGTGCAAATGTAGGACAAAAACAAGCGGGCCAATTCCTTGTGGTGTTGAATTTGGGAGATTCTCTCACAATATTCATAGCATGATAGATATCGGAAACATGACACTGCAAGTGGACAAGCTTGTAGATAAGTCAAAGAGGTGGGCTCCTCCCTGACATGCTGACCACCTTTACCACCCCTGTGATGCCTCCTTGGCACCTCTACCTCTGGTGTTGTTTCACGGTCATCACTTTGCTCATAATCTGTTTCGGTTTCTGACATGGTTTTGGAGGCAAGTGGCTGAAAAAATAATTCTGACTGTGCACCCAATGAACTGTTGTTTTGACTTGTTTAAATGCTGTTACCAAGTGGATAAACACACATGGGAAATGTTAGGGAAAAGGGAACATTAAGGGGATTAGGGAAAACAAATGGGAAAGAAAATTTTAGGAAAGGAACATGGAACATATATAATCATAATTTGTGGGATTTTAATGGGAAGTAGGGTTTAGAAAATTTACATAGGGTTTTAGGAATTAGTAGGGTTAGGGATTTTAATGATTTTAATAGGGAAATTATATGATTTGCATGGAAAAATATCAAGGAAAATGGTGAGGAAAATATGGGGAAAGAGGAATGGAAAATGGGTAACCTTGGGCAGCAAAATCAATGAAACCCTAGCACATTTGCATTTTTAAAATTTGATACAGCAAGGTAGGGTTTTTTACTTCATATTAGCATGGCATTTTTTTGCATGTTCATTGCTCATTCATCTTAGCCAAACCAAAATCACCATGGATTAGAGGCCTACCTGAAAAGATTTTGAGAGAGAAGTAGTTTTGGTGGCTTGCTGGCGATTTCCTGAGCAAGAAACCCAACGCGTAGCGCACCCAGCCTGATGCGTAGCGCGCCTCCAACGCGTAGCGCCTGAGTTATTTAGCACTGGAAAATGCGCACTGATGCGTAGCGTGCCCCCAACGCGTAGCGCGCCTCCTCTGATGCGTAGCGCGCCACTGCAATTGCCCAATTCGCCCAATGAACTTTGAAATCGACTTGACAAGTATTCTCTTGAAGTGTTGAGAGGCAAATGAGTTACTAATGAGGAGGGAGGGGCTTTTATAGGCTCACTTTTGAATTTAATTTGCCCAAAACCCACTTTATAATGTTTTTGAAATGACACTTTTTGAATTAATTGCTGCTGACTTCTGGTTTCCTTTTTCAAAATAAATTGGTTGAAATGATGATTTCTCTTGAAAATTTTTGCAGGGATAGCTTCGGAGATGTCTTGGCAAAGGAGACCAAGGCTGCATGCCAACTTTCGGAGAATTTGAACTTTTTACAAATTTTTACAAAAATGAGATAATGACCTTTGTCTTCAAAAACAGGGTTTTTGAAAACAAGGTAAAAAATTAACTGTACAATGATAAGAGTTATTAAAATGATGCTTTATGACGGACATCCCTCTGGCCTGCTGGTCCTTTATGATATCGCAAGAGAAAGCTTGACTCAACCCTAGACCTAAGACCTTGACATTGAAAACAGGGAAATGACCTTGTGAAGAATTTACTCAAGAAAACATGATCCAACAGTGCCAAATAAGAGGGGAATAAAAGACATAAGCTTCTCCACCAGGGTTATGGCATGCCTAACAGGATGCAACATGACCACACTGATGAGACACCTAATTATGAAATGCAAAGAGTTTTGATCGCTGGTGGAGGGCTACTAGACCGACTCTAACATGTGGACCAATTCGTCTCTGCTGTAGAGGAACTAGCAATCTGAGACAATAAGCGAATAGCAAGGTGTTGGATCTCTAGAGCATCATCCCCATGCATGGTCCACTAACCAATGGGGTCAGTCTGGCCTAAATCATTGCGATCTTCTCTTGCATCATGCTTGTTGAAGGGACCATTGAGACTTGCAAATTGCATCCACTGTCTCCTAATTGTTCTCCCTTCTTCTGAATCCCTTTTTGACCTCTGGATCTTCAATGGGAAGTGTTGACCACTACCGGTCAACTGCCCATAGCAGTACACCCCCTTTTTCCTCTGCGAAAAGGGTAGCGCTTGATCGACATATCCATGCCATTCTACAGTCATCGACAGCTTCATCAATTTATGTTGTAAACCCAGTTTGCATGTATAAATTGTAAATAATCTTATCAGATATGAGTCATGTCTGCCAATTACCTAGGTGGACCTAATTTTATAAGTGATAATCTACGTCCCGGAAGGTTTTTCGTCTCACCGATCCATGATTGGCAGAGTTTTCCTTCAGCCTAACCCAAAGCCAGGATGGATTTTGTCACTAGAATCTTAGGAGAATCCTAGTGTGTTAATCTGCTAGATTATAGTTGTGTCGCAGAACTGGGTGGTTTATGAGGGTCTATGTTAAATGGGTTTTTCCCCTTAAGATGTAAAATTGTAAAAGTCATGATGTAAAGTGTCTTGAGGGTTGGAAAATGTTTTAAATCCCCTCATGAGTCCTAAGTCCTAGGTCCTAGGTGATTTTTTCCAAAGGCTAAGTTCGAGGATCCATTTAAAAATGAATTAAAAAATTAAAAAAATTAAAAATAAATAAATAAATAACTGAAAAATAAAATAATATAAAAAAATAATAAAAAAAATAAAAAATTAAGTTTTTGCAGGGTCATCGTTTTGCTGTCCAGGGTTTTGCAGGTCTGGAAAAATTTTCACATCGATTCATTTGCTGTGAAATCTGCCATTCAAACCCTCTCTACAGTCATCTCAGCTCCATCTGGGCCCTATCCACCCTCACGAGACATTTTCTCTGCCCTTTTTCCCCTTTTTTCACACTGGCAGCTTCAACACCAACCTGCATAATTACGCCTAGCAAATTCATTTTAAAATCTTGCTGATCTATCCTCCAGCTTTCGTTGTTTTCAATCCGCACTCCAAACTGCAGAGAAGAAGCGTCCTTTTGATACACGCTGTCTAGTTTTTTGGGCCATCATTTCATGCATCGGTGCGTTGGTTGGGCAAAGATAAACACGTTTACTCCATCGACCTGTCACTGCATCCAGCGTGAACCAGCGTTGGACATTTTGCGTGGGGGCTTCAGGTTTACGTGAAACCAGGTAACAACTGCAGTCGTGTGGCTACCGCTGAGGAAACTTGCGTATACCTGCAAACGTTCAGGGTTTTTTCTTAGTCCGCCATCGAGCTCATCCCATCACGCAGACGTTTTCTTCACGCAGTTGACGTGAGGTTATCTCAGGCATCGATTTTCATTTTTCTATGCGTGGGCGTGACTGCGTGTGATGCCAGGTAAGAAACGCATTGCTTTCCGGCGTGATCCATTTCTCTCCAGGTAAGAAATCCAGTTTCAATCGAATCTTTCCAGCCATCAATTCTAAGGTAGTTTTTTTAACGAAGTTTCGTTTTCCTTTTTTTTACGCTTTTATTTTAATATCGTAGATCCATCTCAGTTTTTTCGAATTCGATGGATTAAATTTTTCAAATTTTATTATTAGCTTTAACTTAGGTTTAATGTTTGAAAGTTCTTTAATTAGTTTTTGGGTTTTAAAATAATTTAAGCTTTTAAGATTTAAAAAAAAAAATTTTGTTTAGGTTTAAAATTTTGATGTAGTTTATTTGATTTTTAGAATAGACTTTAAATTAGATTTTAATTTAGGAGTTACATTTTTTCTATTAGATAGTTTAATTTTATTTTTGTTGAGTTTTAGTTCCATTTTATTAAAAAAAAAAATACAAAAAAAAAACAAACATAAAAAATTTGGGAAATTTTTGACAGGGTTTAGTTTTTCTCAAGAAATTTGACACTCATTTTATTTTTCCTGCTGAGA